>CM061478.1:15891250-17162500 GCA_030770085.1 Oryza coarctata | reverse complement strand
GTGCCTGAGGTGTGGTCTAGGGCACCGAGAGCCGGAGCTGATTCGGCGACTGGGAGAATGCCGAAGCTGAGAGCAGACTCGGTGGCCATGACGAGAGGAGAACAGGGACAAGAAGCCGATGGAAGGAAGAGGCCGATGGGAGGAAGCTGATGAGAAGAGAGATCGGCCCATCAGAGAAGTGAGAAGCCGATAGGGAGTGGGCCAACCAGCCGATGGGAAGTGGTTGGCCGATGTAGAGTAGGCAGCGGAGTAGGTGAGGAAAAAGGTGATGGCAGAGTAGGTAGGTCAGAGAGTGGTTGGGTCACGGACGTGCGAAAATTCACGTCCGTGAAGAGAAGATTCACGTCCATAGACTCGTGGAGGCCAAGGAGTAGAGCGGACGTGAAAAATGCAGGGAGAGTCCGGACGCGAAGAGAAGAGGTTCGCGTCTGGGAGGCAGAGATTCGTGTCCGTGGACACGTGGACACGTCAGATTGGCTCGGACGTGAGGGGAGAAGGTTCGCGTCCGAGATCCGTTGAACATGTCGGAAAAGCAGGAACCGAGGGAGGGTTCTAGCCGATGGAGGGTGGACAGGTCTAGCCGATGAGAGGGCGGACGAGTTCAGCCGATGAAGACGACGAGCGCAGAGGTGCGTCGGCGTCGGAGGAGAAAGGATGCATGGAGCAAGAAGAAGGGCGAAGACGGGTGTGAGGCGAGACGAGGAGGCGGATGGAGACTGTCGCCTTGTCGCGTGGAGGTGGAAAGGAGAAAAGGAAAAAGCGTCTACGGAGAAGACGGGAAGAAGAAAGGAACCAAGACGAGAAAACGAGGAGAGAGTACTGGGAAGAAGGTCAGCGACGGGGAGAAATGTCGACGATGGGGAGAAAAGGTCAGCTTGCCGGTGGGAGAAAGCTAGCGCGTCAGGGATGTCTAGACTTGCTCTGATACCATGTAAAAATATGTATAGTGAGACTAAGACCCCAACGCTATACAGAGGGGTCGGGTTTATATATATACAGCCCAATGGTCTAGTGGTAGTGGACCAGTATGGCGACGGGCAAATATCGCCTCCAATGTGTCACAGTACATAAACATGGTGGGAGACGAACTGCTGCACAAGATCCCAATGGTGGTGGTGCACTGTCAGGTCCGAGAAGCCAAGTGGTCTCGGCTTAACCATTTCTACGTGCAGATCGGGAAGAAAGAGAAAGTATTGTTGATACCGTTATCGTTGAGGGATCAGTTTAATCATCATCATGTCACATCCCTCATGATAATATACTCCATTCGTGCAACAGTATTAAATAGGATATAATTCTAAAATATAATAATAATGTGTAACTTAATATTATCGGTAGAACTGTTAACGCTAAAATCTAGATGATCCGATGGCGCTATAGCCGATCGGCTGAGAGATCCAATGGGGCTAAAGCCAATCGGCTGAGAGGTCTGATGAAGGGTTTAATGTAGTCATCGGCCGATGGAGATACTAAGACAAAGCCGATGAAGAACTGTAGAAAAGACGATCAGATTAGTAGAAGATTGGATCGGCTTGAAGATAGGGGATTGTCCAATCGGGATCAGGTCCGAGAAGCCCGAGGAAAGGAAGGAGAATGATCAGCTTGACTAAAAGAAGGTCCGATAGCTACAGTGGAGAAGCCGATCAGATTGTAGCAAAGAAAGACTCGGTTACAAATTGGAAGATTATTCAGATGAAACCGGGTTTGCGAAAGAGCCGTGGACTCCATGGCAGGGTGCTTATTTTTGTAAATTATAACCTTACTCAATTAGGGAGATTTAGCGGGTTAGTTAACTTCTTTAGGAATATTTTCCTTTGTTCTTACTAGGAAATAATGTCCGATGATCGTAGACACGTCGAACTCTGTCTGTAAATCCAGGGTATAAATATAGACCCCCTGGAAACATGTAAGATATCTCTCGATCATATACAAATTCGGCGCATCGCCACCCTAGTTCATTTAGGTGTTTACCGGCGGGTTCTAGCTCTCGACGCGGGGCTGCATTGGTTAAGTCCGATCTCCGGCAAAGAGGTAAGTCCCGCCACCATCCCGATATGTCCTGCTCTGTCTGAGGCTGCATCGGTTAGGTCCGACCTCTTAGACCGATCGGATGTATCGCATCACGTCCGTGCTGAATCTATCGGCCTGTTAAGCTCCCTCTGCCGTCATCAGTTTCGTACTGCATCGGTTAGGTCCAACCTACAAGGCTGCTAATAGTAGATCGAGCTTCAGGCCTATAGTCTTCTGCACGGCGTATCATCAGAGTGCTAGCCGATGAGTTATCCATGCTCTGTGCTTCACGCCCAGCACATTAGCCCCTCGGCCGATACGCATCAGCCTTTAGAGGCGTCCCACGACGTGTAACGCCAAACGTATCGATCCCCCAGCCGATACGCACCCGCCTTCAGAGAGGCGTCCTCTCATCGGCTCAGCTAGCCAATGGGTTCGTTCCTATCCTTGCTACAGCATAGCCGATCCAGCGTCCTCCGTATCATCGCCGCTGACCCTAGCCTCGTACTGTCTCGGTTAGTTCCGATCTTCGAGGTTCGGTGTTGATGGCGCTGCCACGGCAGGCGACGGGTCTCGTGCTGTCATATCTGGAGTGGCATCGGCTTTGCAGCCCGTGCCTTCTTGCGCTAATCATTGCCTAGGCCGCATGCGCACTCATAGGTTTTTCTAGCCGATGAATCGCTGTTCGGCTGTCCAGAGGGATCCCATGTGCCTCGCCATCCTCTGAATACACCCTGGTTCCTCCATCGGCTCTGCGGTCGACCCCTCATCGACATCTGTCCATATCGGCTCTCCAGCCAATCGAACAGAATCCCGAACCTATCGGCAGCCAGCCGATAGCGAGCGTCTGTATCGGACCCGCTTGTCTCACTTCCTTGTCAATTACAGGGTCAAATTGACTGGCACGCCCGCGAACCTCGATGCTTAAGGACCTGCACTGGAGATAAGCAGACCTCCCAGGCCTTCGCGTGACCGAGCCGTCGTTCCTCCCCGGTCGCGGGATTTTTTGGCGGTGAGCAAGAAGTAATGAGTTTTGTGTTGGAGCAGACAAGTCAGTTTGGGCATTTACTGGATGAGGACTTGACGATGCTAGAGCAAAGGCGTTACAGATATGGTCTAAAGACACGAAGATATTATATATCATATACTATTTATATTTACTGCTAATGTTTAAATGATCCCTTATTATATATCATATAATTATATATTATATGAGAAATAGATATGATTGTATTATTAGTATATGTATTGATTGATAATCATGTCTTATGGATCATGATATGGAGATACCAAATCGATAATATAGATATATGTTAGTGAATATATATTGGATAGATCAATTATGAGATATTATATCTATCTCCAGTTAATTTTAAATGGTGTGTATATAGATCATCATGGTTCTTAGCATGGTAGCTTATTTTAATACTATCAAACACTACTCTTTAACATGATATTTATAAAAGTAGTTTTTAGATTTGCTATGAAATATATAGTGAGATGTGAGTAATCATGATATAATTTACCTCTCTTATAAAAGAGATATCTCTAAGTCCCTCAATGTAATGGATTATGAAAATGCATATCTATACCAACATGATTGAGAAGTCAATCGATAATAACATAAATCTTGCCTTGAGTTCGATCGATATCATAAAGCAAAGAGATTCGTACATGAGAATATTACAAGTCCAGCCGATATCAGGGTGACCGAAAAGGTTTTTTTTTGTCACGATCAAATATACGTGACCCTATAGGGTTGCATGCTTAATGGATTGAAATGTTTATTCAAATGTGATTTGGATAAGGGCTCAATTCGAATAGAGATCCAAATAGACTCCTATTTGATCATGGTCCCCTGAACCCAAGTGAGAAAGCCTATATATAGAGAGACGGAGAGGTAAGGAGAGATACCTCTTTTTACTTTGATCAAAACCCTAACCAGCACCTCCTGAGTCAAACACTAGCTACTTACGAGTGCTAATACACCCGCAATCGGCATTCTAACCCTAGACGTGTGGATAGCGGTGAAAGCGTAGCATTGATAGGCATCAACATTATGACAATCCATTACTTTATCTACTACCTCAACGCGTGTATGATTGGATCAGTTTTTCTAACCTTAATTGTAGTGCGTGTCTCATAGTCTCTTCATCAAAAATTTTATTTTATACGATAAAACATTTTCCTTTAAAGTCAGCAATGCTGGAAGAGGCTGGAGCTGTTGATGAAATCGATTCTGTCGCATGGAGCAGATAGATAGAATCATATATATATATATATATATATATATATATATATATATATATACTCACATACATACGTTATGTTAGTGGGCACACGTACGGACGCTCTCTCTCGTCGCAGCTCTAGTTTGGTTTTGGCAGAGCTAACTTCCATTTGTTAGGCGGAGGCACTGATTTCCCTTGGTGTGTATACACACACACACACATTTTGTATATGCACGGATGGACATTATGTACATATATTTTGTCAGCAGAGCATCCTTCGAACCTGGGCACCCGTGTCATGCTGATTTCGACAGGTTTTTTTTGTTATTTTCTCTAGTTGTTAGCCTCTCTCTGTTGTCATGGTATTATGTTGTATAGTAAGCGTTAGACGGCTCATGCTGGGCTAAAAGCCAAACAGCGTAGGGGAGTGAATTTACCGATGCATGCTAACTGTCCTGGTAGATTCAGACTCGTTTGTCTTAAAATAAATCAGCCGCTCCTAAAATTTAAAATTTAAATTTTAAAGTTGATTTTTATGGTATTTTTAATTTAGTTTTTAAGGACACATATATAAAAATTATACTCATAAATTAGTTTTAATCCGTTTGGCATATAATCACCTCTTATTCAACCAATGGGTAAACGAGCTTTCTAGGGTAAATTAATGTAATGCTCCGAACCTGGTAGTCAGGAACTAACGTAGGCTAGAGGTTCTTAATTATCTGTGAACTACCAATCTCAAAATACGTAACAGTGGAATCAAAAACTAGTTTTTATTAAATCAGTAGTCATTACATCACATGCGTATAAGTAAATGTGAGTACTTTACGAACTCAACAAACCAAACGAGATGATATGTTTTAACTTAACAAGGAATACTATTATTTTTATCTGTGAAAACGATTTTTTCTTTAAAAACGTTATTTTGCAAAATATTAGTGAGTCAAAATTATAATAGTAGGAAATAGGCTCACACATCAATCCATTCCATAAGTTGTTTTGTAATAATTTGTCACTATATTTATATGTGATAACAAAATTCTCAATATTTCCTCATATTGTCTATTAGCTTCTATTCGCTTTCTCAACACTTAACAATTAATCAAATATCATTTCTCATAGTTAATAGGCTGGTATTCTCGATACTATGATACTATGATGCCACAAAATATTCTAGATCACACAAACCTTGTCCTGACTACGAAGTTCAACTGTCAGCCACATAAGCGGACTCTAGAAACGATTCCCACCTAAACAATGATGTTCACAAACCTTTGGTAAAAACAAAAATGCGCTATAAGAAGCACCTCACATCTGTCCATACCACTAGCAAGACTATTTAAATAGTTAAGGTAAGCCCTATAGAGCTTAGACATGTTATTCACATGTCATGAACTTCTCTCTTTACACAACATGTGTCGATCAAACATGGTGGACAAAGGAGGGCTCACTACAATACTTTTTCAAAACTAACTCATCAATACCTCATATTAAATAGTTGGGTCGAATCTATCAAACCGAGTATTAGACAAGTTCAATACCCTTATCTACACATCGAGGATGTTTCATATGCCTAACCAGTCGTCTCACGTGAAGCCAGGATAACACCCATCTCAGATAGTACGATCCACAACACTATATTTTCATTCCCAGCATTCCACAACTATTGACATGTAAGATTTTCATGTAATAGCTATTTACTTAGCTAGGGGCATTCCATAATACTCATGTACTTGTAATATAATATGCTTGGATGAGTCCTTAATGACAATACGTAGCCAAGCCACAAAGGCACTAACTGCGCACCATCAAGGTAATACAAACTATTTTCATTTTACAAACACCCTGACATCACATCGACTTTTTAAGTAAATTTTAGAAGTCTCATGTTTTCCCACACGACATCACAATCGTAAGCAGCCTAAGCAATCACCTCAATAATTGCATCTAAAGAATGATGATAGCAGTTAATATTTAGTTTTAACAAGAATGAGTGTCATCAATAAACATCGGTTTTATATCAATTGATACCAAACATGATTAAAGTGTGATCTAACAATATATCTTTATAAACAAAGTATTTCATAAATATATGTTTAAAATGTTCAAAAATGGCTTGCCTTGGTGCACGGCAGTTTTTGGTGCGACAAAATCCAACACAAACACTCATTTGGTCGCGACCTCTGTATGTAAGAAACACAAACATTATATGGGGCACTTATAAAAGTAACAAAATATAGAAAATAATTATACCATTGTGTAAAAGAGGATTTCATAAAAATTTTAGAACCAGAATAAAGTTAAATAGGGCTACGGATAAAAAGATATGATTTTTGAAGTTTAATGATTTTTTAAAAAAATAAAATAGAATATTCCTTAGCTAACATGTAGGGTCAGACATCAATGGGAGATAGAAGATGTTCTACGGTAGCCCAAGTCCATGGAGGTGGTAGGAAAGGGTGGGGCTCATGTGGGTCTCATCTTCTTCTTTTTCTTCTATTTTTCCTTCTCTTTTCTTTCTCTCTCTGCCTCTCTTCGCTACGTAGGGGAGTCTAGGAGGAGGGTGGCAATGCTAGTGCAGGATCGATGGCTTTGACGATGACAATGGGTCCTGGTGGAGGGCGGTGACAGCGATGATGCTAGCGTAGGGGAAGGTAGCACCTAGTGGTAGAGCAGAGGCAAGCGACGACACAGCGATAGTGCCATGAGGCATGATGATCGTGGCTGACACCAAGAGGCTTGAGCGACGATGGTGTAGAGGTGGCCGACGATGCAGGCGGTGGGGCTAGCACATTGTTGCAGCAGTCAATTGATTGGGCAACGACTCAGTAGTGCCACCGAGCGGTGGCAACGATGGTACGCCTAGGCCGAAGGGCAACGGCGGAGCCAGGCCTAGTGGGTCTACCAGTAGCAACTGTGGAGTTTGAAGAGAGAAGGGGATAGAGAGGCGGTTGCTACCTCCTCAACGACGAAAGCTCTAAGCGGTGGCAATGGTGGACGGCAGACCTAGCAAGTGGCCAGGCTCTACGATGGAAAAAAATGAAAGTAGGAGGGCATGGTGATATCTTCAGTGGCCTTCGTTGGGGCTTTGGAGTAGAGTGTGAAGAAGAATGGAAGGGAATTGAAGTAGCTCAAGGCAACAATGATGGTTGTCTGTTCTTTCATAGCCGCTCTCGTTGTTCCATGGCAAGTAGAGCGATGATGAGCTTCCATGCGACGCCGCGAATTGTGCAAAGCTTCATTAGTGCCTCTTCATATTCGTCACGATTGGATGAGGCGCTGACTTGCTGCTTGTATCGATCGTGGGTTTGATAGTAGAGAGGAACTTCGTGTGTGAGCTCACAGTTAAAAGGATGGTTGAGACATACAAATGCCATTTGTATGGGTGCATACATGCGTACTTGAGGCAGCTTTACATATATAGAATTCACATAGTTAAAATAACAACCATATGCATGCTTCCTAAAATGAAAAAGAAGACGAAGGAGACATCACACTGCTTGGCTTTCATCATTGATGGGATGGAAGAGGGCTAGTTTTACCGGTTTCGTCCGCCCATGATTTATTTTGATAAGAATACAATAAGTGGTCTTACCCGATCAAGATCAAAAATAAAATTAAAATTTCTAGATGAAAAAGAAATTATTTGTTGGTATAGTAAAAAAATTTCAGAATAAAAAATATTGATTTAGAATTTTATAAATTTAAGATTTTAAAGATACGGACAGGATTTAATAACATCCCTAAATAAAATTTTGAGATTGGAATTTTAGTGAACAAAGCGTTACATTTACAAGCAGACATCGAATGTTTATATTATTATAATTAAAAAGTAGACTAAATTGTAATTTACTTCTAAAAGATTAAAAATTCTAATTTAATGACTAATTAAAAGATGTACTTCTAAAATTGTTGTACTTTATCAGTCTAAAAAAATTGTTGTGCATTGGAGGACCCGTGCCATACGAGAAACAAAAACATAACGGCAACGGAGAAACTAAAAACACATATAAGATTAACCTAATAGAAACTTGTTTTTCTGAGAGAAAGTAGAAGATTAATTAACCTATAGAAACACAAGAAGAGTAATAAACAGTAGAGAAACGGTACAAGTAGCTTGGCGCGGTGTGGAGCGCGTAGCTCTTGAGAAGGTCGCTGCAGATGGGGAGCGGCTGGTCCTTGAGGAAGCCGAGAGGGTTGGCGCGGCGGACCATGGTGGCGAGGCCGGCGTCCTGAACCAGGGTCACCGGCGCGCGGTCGCGTCCCACATCCGTCTCGCGGCATCCCGGCACCGGGCTACTCACCAGCGCCACCACGCACACCTCCTCGGCGCCGCGGTTGTCCTCCAACTCGATGCGGTAGTGCCCCGCCGCGTCTGTCGTCCCCTCCGCCTATCTCTCCACGGCGCCGCTCGCGCTCATGTAATGCCGGCACTCCAGCCTCACCCGGGCGCCCTGGATCGCCGTCGTCGCGTTCGTCACGAACCCGGCGCGGCACGTGTCGCAGTACACGTCGCCCTCCACGGAGAAGTCCGGGTAACGGCTCCCCTGCACCTGCACCAAACAAGACGCCATCGCCATCGCCATCACCTCACCGCCGGCCATAACCATCAATCGATATTAGATCGGATCCTGGCTAACTTAATTCCTTTGAACAAGTCTATCGAGATCGCCCCTGCCTGCCGCTGCTAGAAAAGCTATATAGGCTCAAAGATGGAATTGAAGCCATCGGCCGGCAATGGAACGACGGTCCAATTAATCAGGTGATCGAGAGAAGTTGTAGCTTGCATGACTGTATTGTTAGTGGAGCCTCTGGACACTAGTAACGATTAACGACGGTTAGTTGCTTGCGTTGTTGACCGTTTACTTAATTTATCCCTCAATCGAAGTTAAACCATCCCAACAATGAGATAATTAACTTCAACAAAGCGTCGTAATACTCTAGTAATATGGAACTAGATAAATAGATAGATAAATGCTCTCGCCTCCTCTAAATTAAAATAAATAATGTAATCATCAGCAAGTATACAAATACAATCCGGATGGGGAGACAAGCTATCAAGCTGGGAATATAGTATACATGGCTCTCTCAGAAAAAAAAACAATACCGAATAGTGTAGCTAATTAATGAAGCAGCAGCTATAGGCATGAGGAAAACGAATTAATGAAGCAATTAATTAAGCCATGAGGCCGGCGAGTAGGACGGCGAAGCCAGCCGCGGTAACCCTGAGGAAGGTGGCCGAGGAGGAGGGCGGCGACGGGGGAGTAGTGCTGCCGCCAGGGCCACTGGCCGCCGCCGGGGCCGGGGCAGAGGGGGTGGCAGAGGAGTCCGCCTGCACGACCTCGATCTGGATCTTCATGCCGCCGGTGGTGGTGCAGTGGCCGGGGATGCCACAGATGAAGTAACGGGTGCCGGTGGCCGTGAGGGGGATGACGTCGTTACCGGTCCTGTGGGTGGCGATGGGGCTGGAGGTGGAGCAGGAGTCGTAGCCCGCCTTGTTCACCTCCACCACGTCGTGTTGCTGAGCCGAGTACTTGAACACTGCAAGCCAGGAAATTCACATATATATATTCTTCATATATGCATATATATCATCGATCGATCGAGCGAATGAATTACAACATACCGATCTGGTCTCCCGGGTGGAACTTCTTTTGGGCGACCCAGTTTGTGTAGTTGGTGCTGAGGTCCCATGCGCCGCCCGGCTCGCCGACGTTGTAGGTCGCCGCCGACGCCATGCCCACCAGCATCGCAGTTATGGCCACGACCACTACTCCCCCCTGGCCACCCATCGCTACCTCTAGCTCTAGCTGGAAGGGGCAAACTAATTAAGCAGAGGAGCTACCCAATTGTTGTATGTATTGTATGTTTTGTCAGTGACGATCGATGAGATTATATAAGGCTCTTTTGCAAGGCTGGTCGGTCAGCTGGCACTAGTCAACGATGGGTAGGTACTCCTACGACTAATTATTACTCTTTGTGATGGCACATATTCGTTCACACTGCTAATAGCTCCTGTACTCCTTAAGTTCGACTCCCTCAATCCATCAGAGATATAACTACCACTTCTACTACTAACCAATTGGTCGCATGAACGATTAATTGGAATAGTCAACTAGCTAATGCCTCCCCTCTTCCGCTGCACGCGGACCATTTCAATTCGATTGACTTGTCTTCATTTGCTATTTTCAAAAGAAACAGTTGTCATGGTCGATATATGAAAGTGACTTAAATTAATTTCAGAACAAACTTCTACGACTATATATGCATCCAACTCAATTCTCTAATCTAAAAAAAAGTACAACTCAATTACTTCGAGAAGCAGACATATCGATCGATCTCATACATATCCATCCATATATCGATGCCTAATAATTAACTATAGCTGCTTGGAAGTTATTACATGGTCAGCATGCGGTCGTCGTACGCGTAAAAGCATAACAGTTGGAGGAAGAATTCTGCAGGTTGATGTAGTTGTTGGCCTGCTGCAGCCTCATCTTAATAATTTCCTCACGATATACTTTATACTAGTACAAGAGAAAGTTCCAAATTGGCGGCTGACGACTACTTCCTTCCATTTCCATGTGACACGTACGCCTGTGTCCTCCATGTTAGCTATCAGTTTACTTCTCTGCTGGCATGTGGCATACGGTACGTAACTAACTACTCAGATGCATCGATCCATCATACAAATTTTGCTGATGACATTTCGATATACCCTAAGCATATCCGTGCGTCAACTAGCTAGCGCTTACAGGTTTAGGGTTATTTGAAACGCAGTAGAATACCACGGTCGGTAAAATTACGTCGGATCCTAAAATGTACGAATGCTTACGCTGATGCCTTCGGATCATTTTCAGGAAATAAACACAATAATTTTAAAGGAGTTTGTGTGCACTAGGAGAAAAAAAGGGGTGTGTTGTATTTCTCAAAGAAAAATAAAAACACGAGGTTTAAGATTATTCTCATTTTCTTATAGAATTTGGGGCAGAGGAGACCAAACTTTTGTTTGTCCTTTGTTCGGAAGAACTCCATAGGAGAGTTTTATCATGGATTTCAGGACTACATAAATCCTATGAAAGAAGCCCTTGCAGGGGCAAAACCTAACTAATGAATTACTTAGTTAGTACGATCATGTACTATAAATGAACATAAGATCTAAGGAATTGTTGAAAACAAAAAATAGCTATTCGATTGTACTTACAGATAAAGCCTCTTGTAGTTAGGCATATATGCTTATGCAAACAAAGTCCACTAATTCATACTATAGGGATGTTCGGTTGGTGGTTAATTTTTTCTCATTTTATTTTATCGCAAGTATGACATACCACATAAGTGTGGTCGATGACAGATATGATAACATTTGGATATAAGCTGGGTATATGATATGTGGACCAAATAACTAAGTAAAGTATGATGTACCACAACATAGTAATCAAACAAACACTAGGCTAGATTTGATATTGCAACCACTTTATATATATGTATGTATATATATATATATGAATGTATATGATTAACGGGCCTAATAAATCTAATAACTTCTTCTTAAATAGCTCTTATTTAATCCATCGAGAGAAGTTCTTATTTGGGGAACGGCAGCAGCTTCATCGGTGGGTGAGTTTGCAACAGCATCATCGGTAAGAAGACGGGCGCACGACGGTGTCAGTACGAATGGTGTCAATAGAGAGGACAATGATATAAAATGACAAAACGCAAAACGCAATCTAGTAACTTATATATCGAAGAAGACGAGACCCCTCTTTAGTACCGGTTATTATAACCGGTACTAGAGAGTTTTCTCACTTGGCTAATAAGGTATTAATAAATAGGGTTCGGTTGCTCTTAACAACCGATAAAAAAAATTTCTCTCTATCAAAATATCTTTAGTACTGTTTTTTACAATGGGTACAAAATATTTTTAATTAGTTAAAATATGGTTAAAATATGCACGATAAATAATTTTTTTAAAAAAACTAGGATAATTAATTTTTAAAACTTTGAAGGTAAAAACTTCTGATAATTATAGTTTTTATATGAATAATATATAAACTTATAGGGCATCAACCAACCTAAAAAAATAATATACATCATTGAATATTGATTAAAAATACTAATGATATTAATATATCGGTTTTCTAACATTGATATTGATTTATATTATAAATCGGTATAACCGTTACAATCTATACGAAAAATGTAACGGTCATGTATAGATACAACAGATGAAATAAATTAATTCACGATTTAAAATTTGAAGTTTGACAAAGTAATCAAAAGGACTAAGAGTCCTAGCAGTAGCTAGCTAGGCGCGGATTTGTGAACGCAACGCATTTGATTTGACCAGGCTGTGCATGCACACGTAAGTTGGTGATGCATCTACTGCGTTCAATTTGCAGCTATTAACTGGTCCTTTGGAGTGCGTGAGATGATTATGTTTTCAAAGATATTCTTGTTAAATCTCCTCTGCAATGATTTCTCTTTTTTTCTCGCCGATGGGAAGGGTTGAATTAAGACAGGAGAAGACGTAAGCAGATTGGGAAAATCTGATTGAAGAACTGATTCTGAAGCTGACACAGTTTTGGCCAATGGATGTCCTACTTCATGGATTGAATTAGTTGATATAATGTTTTTATCTTGATCTTGGTATGCCTAAAACGGATGTAATGAATGTTTACTACCCATAAAGGCCTTAAGCCTTGTTTGGATGAAAGGTTTTTCATAGCTATTCATCTGTTTTGAAATCCTGTAGCTCGCATGTGAGAATCCATTATTACGTTTTAATTATTCCTGTATTTTAAAAATCTTGCATTCAAAGGAGACATCAAATCCTCCTAGGAAAATTCACTGTAGGGAGGGCCTAGGTATATCATATAGGCTGCAATGTATATAGCCTGTGGAGGGCTAGGATGGGTTCTAAACATCACAGCTAGTAACAAATTGGTTGGAGAGAAAGATAAAAGAACCATTTTTTTTCATTTATTGTAAATGGACCATAAGCCTATGTATGGCTATCCTCTCTAGTGGCACTAGCAAGGACCACGGCTCTCTGCTTCCTTTCTTTCCTTCCTCCTCCACCTCCATTTCGGGATCCACTATCACCGTCATCTTCTCTAATTGTTTGGTGTGATCCTCTCGTCCTTTCTCTCCTCTTATATCTACAACAACTCATGGCATTGAATCTGTCGCTGCCCCTACCTCTCTTAATCACATGACCTTCCTTGCCCTTGCTGCTAACCCCACTAATCGTGCTTCTCTATTCTCATGGTTTTGATGGCACCCCTACCCACCATTAGTCCTCTGCTACCCTGACCATTCCTCTAAACCCACTCTTATGCCAGAGTTCGAGTGTTGCTTAGCAAGTAGGTTTGCCAAGAAAGTCATTATCATTGTAATTGATGAGTCTTGACATCTACTCTCCATCATGCCCTCACTCTTGGCAACAAGGATACAATATTCAACTGCTTTCATCAGCAAACTGAGATTTTGTGATAGATAACAAACCACTGTTTTACATTTACTTGTACTCCGCTTTGTTAGCTTTGTTTATAAAATGCGATCAATTTTTGGTCTTGATACAGATACTTAGGAAGGGGAGGAATTCTAAATACTTTTTACTCGTTTAACTAAATGGTTATAAAACATTTAAAAATTGATAAGATAAAATAATATGTAATATATCACTCTACAAATATGTAACTTTAAATTTCAACTCTAGAAGCTGTAACAAAAATAACAAATTAAACTTTAAGTAGTATACATATATTCATAGTCATCTATTCGTTTTGCTAAGAAATTAAATTTGAACTTACATATATTTATGGAATGATATATTACACATTTTTTAAAAAAAATAATCATTTAGTTAACATATAATGAACGAGAGTGGAGTGAGTAAAAGAGTTTTCCATACTTAGGGAAAGTGTTTAGTTGGGTCTATAATTAATTTGGTTTGGTGCCTATATATCTCTACTGTTATAAAACCTAAAGTCGGTTCCATCGCATGATTTGGTACGTCGTACGCACCAAAACATTATATGTTACTATTCGGTGCTTGTTATGCTAGCTTCCTGGCCTCCACGAACAGGAATGAATCCTGGAACCGGATCTATCGAATTGTGCTCCTCAAGCATCCCTCCGGTTCAATCCAATCCAATCTGATAGCTGACGCAAGATCAGGCCTAGCTAGCCAGCTGATAAATGTATATAATTGAGATTTATGAAGGATTATCGCCGGACGGCGACCTTGTACCGTACAAAAGTAAGTACCAACTGCTGGCGAGAGAGGCGCGCGCGCGCGAATGGCAAGGGGAAATCCCGATTGCTTAATAACTGTTGTGGAATTGGATGGGGTAAATTAATTCGTCCCTTAGTTTAATTGTTGCGGAGACAAAACGAAACAAAACAAAAGCAGTGGTGCTCTGCTTCTGCTCTGTTTTTTTGATGCATGCATGGCTAATCATTCTGAGCCAGAAACCAACCAACGGCTGCAAACCGCATGCCGGCCTGGCCGTCCTAAATCTATCGATGCAACGCCAACTATATTTAGACTGGGCTTCCACTTGGGTCTAGCTATGTATCGATGTAAATAATTGGATTTTTGCATGGCGGACAGATTGTCCTAATTGGCTAATTGCCAGGCCGTACAGTGTGATATTCTATATAGATTGCAGAAATACCACAGTAGAGTACTTAACTTGATGAGCTGACAGCAAATCGATGCAACTAAGCTTTCAGGTCTGTTGGTTGTTGTGTGCAACACTGCAATTATACATGCATTTACAGTAGTAGCAGCAGCAGCAGTGGTACTAGGACAGTACCTAGCTCGGCACCGAGGTTCCGACGTATCCGAAGCCGACGATGAAGGCGGCGGCCGACTGGAGGAGCAGGTAGATGTAGAAGCTGTCGCGCCCATAGGCGATGTCGTACACGGCGCAGTAGAGCAGGCACGCCCCCAGGAGGATCTCCGCCACATGGACACCGCTGCTGCTTCTGCTCCTCGTCTTCTTCCTCATCGTCTGCTGTTTCTTGCCGTCACTCTTGTCGCCGAGCTTCTCGGTGACGACCCACTCGTTGGCGCGGCTCGCCTCCAGCAGGCCGATCACCGTGGCCTTGGTCCGGTGCATCGACATGACGTTCTCGAACAGGATCCAGAAGATGAGCAGATGCCAGGAGCGAGGCGTGCAGGCGGCGTTCAGCACCGTGATGGCGGCGGGCACGTAGAGCGCCACGTACTTGGGGAGTCGCACGTCGCTGCCGGCGAGAACGCAGGCCGGGATGACCACGCAGTAGAAGCCGAAGGTGACGAGGTGCGCCACCACCTTGCGCACGAAAAAGAAGCCGTAGAGCAGGTGCAGCTTCTTCCACGGCGACACGCGGCCGCTGGCCAGGACCTCCCGGAACATCTTGCGGAACAGGTTGGCCGGGCCGCATGACCAACGGTGCTGCTGGTACCGGTAGGCGCGCAGCGTGCTGGGCAGCTCGTTGCGCACCGCCACGTCGCCGGCGTACACGAAGCGCCACCCCCGCAGGCTGGCCCGCACGGCCAGGTCCATGTCCTCCACCGTGGTGCGCTCCTTCCAGCCGCCGGCGTCCTCGAGTGCGCGGAGACGCCAGACGCCGGCCGTGCCGTTAAAGCCGAAGAAGGCGTGGCAGGCGGAGCCCACCACCTGCTCGATGCGGAAGTGGTAGTCGAGGGACATCTCCTGGATGCGCGTGAGCAGGCACTCGTCGGCGTTGACGAAGCGCCACCTCGCCTGCACCAGCGCCACCCCCGTGTCGGCAACAAGCAGCGGGACGGTGCGGAGGAGGAAGTCGGCGTCGGGCTGGAAGTCAGCGTCAAAGATGGCAACGAACTCACAGTCGCGGGCGTAGGGCTTGCGCAGGCCCTCGCGCATGGCGCCGGCCTTGTACCCGCTCCGGTTCCGCCGGTTCTCGTACCGGATGCTCACGCCCTTGGCCGCCCACCGCGAGCACTCTAGCTCCACCATCTCCTGCAATGACACACTCAAAGCTCTTAAGTTAATTTGGGCCTCATATATTTGTCAAAAGACCTTTCAAAAAAATGCTGTCAAAAGTTATTAGAAAGGGCAATTCTATTGTTCTTGCCCTTGTTTTCAACTCCAATTTTGGTTTTAGCTCTACTTTTACAACTTTGTGATTTTATCATCAATTCTCTTTACTACAGTAAAGGTGGAGTCGTCAACCTCCCTCACCACTTAAAAAACTATCCACCCAAAAAAACCATTGTTTCTCCATAAAAATCGATCCACTATAAAAAAAACCGGATAATTGATCGAAAAGCTTAATCCATGAAAACATTGGATCTTATTCCTCCAGCGCACAGGCGTATCACTAGTTTTAACAAAAGTTTGTGTTTACCCCTTTCATTAAGAAGACTTAATGGTGTAAAGACATATATATCTGTCCATATTTTTGTAGGATTTTATAATTTTGCCCATGTTTTGATATCAAACATTTTTTACATGATTTTTTTACATATTCAATTAAAAATAAGGTCAAGCATAAGCTTGACATGAATTTTGACCTGTTTTGACATAAAATTTAATACTGTTAAGTCCTCTTAATAGAATAGGCAAAATACAATCTTTATTTTGAAAAACAAGGATAAAATCAAAAAGTCCACATTATGAGAAAAAAAGGTAACTATTTATATTACCAAAATTCGTTATTAGAACGGAAATTCTACATACGTACCATTATGGTAGAGTCTGTGGAGTCATCCAGCACTTGAATCAGCAGCTTGTCAGATGGCCATGTCATCCCACACGCGGCACCGATAGAAAGTTGGTAAACCTGCATGCACGCCCCCAGATTCATTAGGGCAAATTTGGTAAAAAGTCTTCGTATGCACATAAATATTCTTGACAATAATTACGACCGAAATTAACATAGGATGACTTCGGAGATCTAAAGCAACATTCTTTTGTGACCGGAGACCGGACAGAGTAATACTAACAAATTAGACCAGAAAAGTGTATTTATGTATGTAGTGAATTTGTTATTTTGATATATTCTTAAAAGGCACATGCCGTTAAATCTACTTTCTCCATGCTTTTGTTAGTTAGCAGACATGATGTATATATATGCAGGACGTGTCCACATATGTATCGATTCAGTCGCTGTGGTCATGCCAAGAGTAGTACGTAGTAAGGGACAGATAAATATGACATGGGGATCGATACGGCCGGCTGGAAAGCAACTAAGCCAGAAAGGAAAAGTCCTTGTTTCGAGATGTACTGATGTACACTGATAGAGTTGGCATACTGTTTCAGTACCATGCATATATATAGGCAGGCATATAAATGTACTTTTCATATACTTGATTTGTTGCGTGTATATATAATTAATATGTTTCTTAATTTACATTGACGACGTGGATAGGCTTGTAGTGGAAGCATGCAGAGCAAGTTCAGCATGAACGCATCCAACTGACCATGCATTTGCGCTAACTAACAACGTACTACATGTGATGTGAAGAACTCAGGCATGCAGGAAGCTTTTGCATGAGGAATTGAACCAAATGCAAATTAACCAGCGGGGCTGGGGGATCGACGCCGCCGCGACGATTTCTGCATGAGTGGCGCCGCGGCCGCAGGTAAACTAGTATTCCAATTTACATTGTACGTGCTGTTCAGCTCGTTGGTTGTTGCTTGCTCGATCGCTTAATTAATTAATTAACTAGTATATATATGTTGATTAATTAATGTTACGCATGAATGCTTCATTGCTTCCCAGCCATATATACTGGAGCGTAGTGTAGTATGCATGTGTAGGCGGTGGCAGTGAGAGATCGAGAGTAGGTAGGTAGGGAAAAGCCAAGGAACACGTAGCAAGAGTAGCACGCACAAAGTACTACTGACCAATTTCTCGTTGAACATGGGGATCTGCACGAGGACCATGGGGCGGTTGGCCGCCTCCAGGTCGTCTTCGCCGTCGTCCTCCATTACCTCCGCCTCCCTACTGCTGCAGTGGTACTGGTGGCTCCTGCTGCGGCGGCGGCGGCGCCGGAGCAGCCACAGGCCAGCCACCACGAGCGCCATGTAGAGGCGCTCGACGAAGAGCATGAGGGACATGGCGACGCAGACGTAGACGGCCAGCTGCAGCGTCGGCACCACCACCCCGCACCGCACCGCCCGCCATGCCGTCGTCGCCCATGCACCCGCCTCCAACCCGCTCATCGATCGATCGATCGATCCGGCACCCAGCTGATCTAGCTTGATCTTAATTAAATTAATTGGCTTGTTGCTTCGATCATCCAGCCGATCGATCGAATATCGATAATCAATCGATATGATCGATCAGTTCCCAGGCCCTTCGACTTGGATTTGACCGGCCAGGAGCTGATGAGCCTGTTCTATTTCTATACATGTATGCAAGCAATGTTTGTGTGTTGTGTGGCCGGCCTAGCTAGCTCTGCGCACATATGTATATGTGTTTGTGTACATATATCCTGATTAAAAGCTCTGTATAGCTAGCTTGGTATATATAGCGATGATCGAGAGAAAAGGCTAGAGAAACTGCTAGTTACTTAATTAAAGTTTTCTTAATAAAGGGAAAAGGTTGGCCTCCTTTAATTTGTGTGTACATGTATATATTGGCCGGTCAGCCTGGATTCATGCATGTTTTCTTTAACAATACGCAAGCCAGCCGGGGTCCTCCTGTTTTCGAAAAATGTGTATTTTTTGGCCTGGTTTGCTTTATTTGCTGGCTGGCTACGTGTTATATCTGGGTACAGCTAACTGGTGTTGGTGCATGCGGTGAGGTCTACACGTATCTACATACATACGTGTACATCGATTGTCTCATATATAGTGTACCATTGCCATACAGCTAGGTGCGTACTCAGTAGACTGTTAGACATAGCATGTATATATTTGCTTAAGATAGGAAGATATATTGTTACCAAATCATAACTACCATATAATCTTATGATTTATCTGATATAAACAGCTACGCGGTCTCATTTTAGATAAGAATGCTTCCACCAAATTAAACATGATATCAGAACCTCCTTCTCAACACATATGATCGCTATCTCTTTCTCAGCTTTAGCCAGTAGATCACCATTTGATGTACTGGTGACAAAAAAGGTAGAAAAGAACAACTACCTTTTTATGAAAGCCTCAAGTTCGTCCAGCCATTAGATTAGCCTAGATGTTTGGCTACTCGACAAATCAAACGTTGTTCCTCTAAAGGACATTGAAGAAAAACAACAAAGACGACAAGATTGTCAATAAGATAAATCTAGAATTCGTTAAATGGATGGCCGAGGACTAGCAAGTCCTTAGCTACCTGATGACGTCTCACAACGTCATGATGCAAGTGGTGTCAATCACCATGGTAGCAGAGCTATGGAGAGCTCTTAAGCAAATCTTCTCTTCAAGAACTCAAGCAAGATCTATCAATACAAGAATCGTGTTGTCGATCATAAAGAAAGGTAATATATCCGTTAGTGAATATGTTACTAAGATGAAATCTTTAGGTGATAAGATGATAACTAGAGGAAGACCACTTGATAAAAAAGATCTTGTGGCGTACATCATCGTCGGGGTCGATGCTAACTTTGAGCTGATGGTGTCTACTCTTGTGGCACGAGCAGAGCCAACCACCATAGCTGAGTTGTATGACCAAATTCTATGGTTTGAAGGGAGAAACGATCTACATCAAGGAACATATAAGTTTCAGCAAATTCAGTCTTGTTTGCAAGAGGCATAAATCAGCGTGGTCGAGGACGTAGCTAAGGCTACGCTAGTCATGGTCACGACACTGGACATGGACTGGCTACAAGACGTGGAGGCAAACATCCAACATGCCAACTATGTGGCAAGATATGGCACACTATCGGCACATGCTGGCACCAATTTGATCCAGACTTTGCTCCACAAGAAAAGGCAACCAAAACCCTATGATACCAACTAGTATGTCAACACAGCAACAGATCATGTGATCGGTGAGTTGGACAAGTTGAGTCTGTGGGAGAAATAACATGGTAGAGATCAGATCCATATAGCCAATAGTTCATGTATGCGCATTAATTATATTGGTCACACTCAAATCTATACTTCCCATCGTCCTTTGCACCTTTACTCTCCCGTTACAAAGAAAAATCTCATATTGATTTATCGGTTTTCTACTAATAACAATGCATACTTTGAGATTCATCCCAATTTTTTCTCGATCAAGGATCACATCACTCAAAAAGTCCTTCGAGACTGGCGTAAAGACGGGCTCTACCTCCTACCGCCTTCGTCCACATCGAATAACACGAAACAGACGTATCTTGCTACAAATCCTTCTTTAGTTCGATGGCATGATAGGCTTGGCCATCCTTCTCATACCATTGTTAGACAAGTTGTCTCAAAAAATAAACTTTTGTATTCCAACGAGTCCAGTAGTGAGTCGGTGTGTGATGCCTATCAATAGGCCAATAGTCATCAACTTCTATATCATGTGTCATCTAGTGTTTCTATTGCTCCCTTAGATCTTATATTTTTCGATGTCTCAGGTTCTGCTCCAAGTTCTGTGGGCAGAAAAACTTATTATGTGAGCTTTGTTGATGATTACAACAAGTTCACTTGGATCTATTTAATAAAATATAAGTCTGATGTCTTGCAAAAATTTCAAGAATTTCAAACTCTTATTGAACGACTTCTAAATCAAAAAATCATTGCTATACAAAGTGATTGGGGTGGTGAGTAAAAAAGTTGCACTCCTACTTCTCCAAAATAGGTATCATTGTTAACGCCGAAATTTAATTCAGTCTGTAAACAAGATCGACCGATGGAAATACTGATCGGCTCGTGGGACAAAGCCGATCGGTACTGTAGAGAAGCCGATCAAATTAGTAGAAGATTGGATCGGTTTGAGGATAATGAATTATCCGATGGGGTCAAGTCTGAGAAGCCCAAGGAGAAGATGGAAAAGGATTGGCTTATGTAAAAGGAGGTCCGATTGCTACAGGAAAGAAGCCGATCGGGTGGAGTAAGGAAAGGTTCGGTCTAAAAATAGAAGATTATCCAGATAAGACCGAGTTGGTGGAGGAGCCGTGGGGTTCATGGCAGGGTATTATCTTTAGTTAAGGTTGTATCTTATATGGTTAGAAAGTCTTAGTTAGTTTAGTTAACTCTCTTAGAGATATATTCTGTTATTTTTGTTAAGAGATAACGTTCGATGGTGGTTGTAAACGCGTCGGACTCTGTAAATTCAGGGTATATATATAGACCCCCTAAAAACATGTAATCTATCTCTAGATCAATATACAACTTTGACGCATCACCACCCTAGTTCATCTAGGAATTTATCGGTGGGTTCTAGATCTCAATGCGAGACTGCATCGGTTAAGTTCAATCTCTAGCGAAGGAGTAAGTCCCGCCACTATCCTGGTATAATTTATTCTGTCTAAGTCTGCATCGTTTAAGTTCGAACTCTTAGTCAGATCAGGTGTACCGTATCACGTCCGTGCAAGATCTATCGGCCTATCAAACTTCCTCCGCCATTGTCAGTCTCGTGCTACATCGGTTAGGTCTGACCTACGGGTTTGCTGACAGAGGATTGAGTTTTAGGTCTATAGATCTCTCTACGGTGTTTTATCAGAGTGAGTAGCCGATGAGTTATCCTAAACGTAGGTCCCCATCGTCGTGCAGTCGATGGGTTTAGATGTAGGACCATGTTAGGCGTTAGGCCTGTAGGTAGCCGATGGCATCTCTCCTACCTCGTCGTCATGTTCGGTCCGAGCCCCCGCCGTCTCAGTGTCGTTAGCCTCCGGCCTCATACTGTCTTGGTTAGGTCCGATTTATCGAGGCTAGCCCTAACGGCGCCGTTACTGCTGTCGCTTGCCCACGTGGCCTCATGGGAGATCGGCTCCCGCTCCACGCATCGGATGCGGGTAGCGCCATCGGCTTTTTGGTTGATAGGCTCTTTAGTGCGTTACACATGTCTATCTCTCACACTTTTATCAGCTTTTTAGCCGATGCGTTAGCATTCTCATCTCTATCAGAATCTAGCCGATATGGAGAGTCAGGCAGGCCTTCCGGCCGACCGACGTACATGTCTTATTCCCTCTTCTTGTCAATTATAGGGTTAAATTGGCTGGCACACTCACGAACCTCGAGACTTAAGGACCTGCACTGAAGTTAAGCAGACCTCTCAGGCCTTCGCGTGACCAAGCTGTCGTCTTTCTCCGATCACGGGATTTTTGGCTGTGAGCAATCACACACCTTGTCTCATGTCCTCATGCTCATCAACAAAATAGATCTGCCAAACGTAAACATCGCCACATTGTGGAAATTGGGCTCTCCCTTTTAGCTCATGTCGGCATGCCTCTCAAATTTTGGAATGAGGCTTTTGTCACTGCCACTTTTTTTATTAACCACACTCCTAGCCGAGTCATTCAGTTTGAAATGACTTTGGAGTGTCTATTGCATCAAAAACCTAATTACTCTTCTCTTTGAATTTTCAGGTGTGCTTGTTGGCCAAACCTTCGCCCCTACAATTATAGGAAACTTGAATTTTGTTCTCAACAATGTGTTTTTCTTAGTTATAGTCCTATGCATAAAGGCTATAAATGTCTTCATGTCTCCATGGGCCGTGTCTACATCTCTCATGATGTTATTTTTGACGAAAATATTTTCCCTTCACTAAACTTCATGCTAATGTCGGTGCCCTTCTTCAGCTTGAAATTCTTATTTTTCCACATTTGCTTCCTGATTCAAGGGGTGTAGTGTCAAGTGATCAGTCAACTAATGTGCTTAATAATTCCCCTGATGATGCTACTAATAGTTCTAGTGATCATATGGAAATTTCTGATGTTATTGAGCAAAATTTTCATGAATCCGGTGGCGCTGGACACGAGGAGTATTTTCCCAATCTTTTTGACACAACGGAAGGTGAATCACCCTCAAGATCACCGTCATCAACATCAGAGCCGATAGCTGACTCCCCTGGTGTCAGTATCGCTTAGAAATCGAAGAAACTGGATTGTCTGTGGCTCCTTGATATTCTCAGCCACACACAATTGGTCACAGAGTGGAATTTCCAAACCTAAAGTCTATACGATGGCCAAATCAGGTATAATTTTCTAGAATTTCAAGAGAACCATAGAGTGTTGATGAGGCACTAGCTGCCAAATTGTGGAAATAATCTATGGATTGTGAATATAGTGCATTAATCAAGAACAAAACATGGCATCTTGTACCAACTAATGAAGGGAGAAATATAATTGATTGTAAGTGGGTCTATAAGATTAAAAAAAAGGCAAATGGATCACTAGACAAGTACAAGGCTCGTCTTGTTGCCAAGTGATTTAAGCAAAGGAATAGCATTGGCTATGATGATATTTTTAGTCCTATAGTTAAGTCTGCAACCATTCAAGTTGTTCTGTCTATTGCAATAAGGAGAGGATGGAGCCTTAGGCAATTGGATTACATAACGCGTTTCTTGATGGTGTTCTTGAGTAGGAAGTTTATATGAAGCAACCCCTAAGATATGAAGACAAGTTCATGCCACATCATGTATGTAAGTTGGATAGAGCCATATATGGACTAAAACAAGCACATATAGCATGGTTTGCTAGACTAAGTAATAAGTTGCAACAACTTGGCTTCAATTCATCCAAGGCAAACACCTCACTATTCTTTTACAACAAGGGACCAGTCACAATATATATGTTGATTTATGTAGATGATATTATAGTGGCTAGTGCTTCACAAAGTGCAGTGTTAACTTTGCCTAAGAACCTAGGAGCAGAATTTGCTAATCTTGGTGACATGCATTACTTTCACGGCATTGAAGTCTCGATGATATTCTAGTAACATAGAACAAATATACATCGAATATACTTAAGAAAGTGAATATGGAGCACTATAAACCAACAGTGACTCCCTTGTGCACGTTGAAAAACTATCCTTGTAGTAAGGAGAAGCTCTTGGGCCGAAAGATGCAACTAGATGCAGAAGTGTAGTGGGTGCACTTCAATATCTAACTCTTACTAGACCTGACATCTCATACTTGGTAAACAAAGTGTGTCAATTCCTCCAAAAACCAACGATAGACCATTGGACAGCCCTCAAAAGAATTCTCAAGTATTTGCAACATACACTAAGCACCAGTTTAAAGCTCAAGAAGACTCCTACTCTTGTCAGTGTGTTTTAGATGCCAACTAGGCTGGTAGTGTAGATGATTGACGCTCTATAAGTGGATTTGCAATCTTTCTTGGATGCAACCTTGTTAGGTTGAGTGCACACAAATAAGCTATGGTATCCTGATCCAGTATAGAGGCTAAATACAAATCATTGGCAAATGACATAGCTCAAAATAATTTAGATTCAAACCTTGCTACGAGAAATAAAGATTCCTAGTCCACTGACTGATCAGATTTGGTGTGACAACATTGGTGCAACATATTTATCAGCAAACCCAGTGTTTCATACTAGTACAAAGCACATAGAAGTCGACTATCATTTTGTATGAGAACGGGTTGCGCAAAGACTTTTGAAAGTAAGGTTTACCTCTACAAATGATAAGTCGCTGATGGTTTTATAAAGGATCTATGTAGTCGTAAGCTAGATATGTTTAGATACAATCATAAGTTATGATTGAGGGGATGTTACATATAGCATGTATATAAAGATAAGATTATATTTACTTAAGATAGAAAGATACATTGGTACTAAATCATAACTATCTGATATATAAACAGACTACGCAATCTCGGTCTCATTTTAAATGAGAACACTTGCACCAAATTAAACATAGATGTGTTTGTCATGTAAGCCTTGATTAGTACATGCATGCATTGTTTCCTTTATATTTTTATACAGTCCATTTTTTTCACTGAATCACTGGCGATTCATATTGTGAACTGGTATTGATACAATACAACTGCTTCATGTCATGTATGGATAATGATAAACCGAGTACACTTCCGGTTCACTTCTGTTTGGGCAGAAAACCGAGTGAATCAGTAATGCTACTCTATCATTGTTGGTTCATACTGAATCAACCGTGATGGGTTTTTTTGTGGTAGTGTCTTTGACCAGATAAGGAAGTGGTTCTCAACTAGGAATAGGGCGGGCAAAATAGACCAAGACCAAAAACCGAAGCTGAGAAAACACCGGTCTTCGGTTTCTAGTTCAGTTGAGAATGACCACTTTTTTTCAAACATCTTCGGTCGTCTGCCTCAAGAAATTGAATCACTCAGTGCCTAAAGAGCAGCCCATCTGATCTGACCCGCCCATGTGTCTAGTCTAAAGAGCCTCTCTCACTTCCCCAGGCACAGCCAACCATAGCAGCAATTTTCATTTGCGAGGAGCCACAACATTGAATGCTAGCCACTCCAATGAAACATTGCATGAAGACCTGCTGACCTATGGCTCGATCTACTGCCATAAGTCTAAAGAGTCAAACTTAACCGATATAACATAAGACCGATGACAGTAGAGGGAGGTCAATGAGCTGATAGGCCTTATGCGAGCATGATGTGGTATGTTCGATTGAACTAAGAGGTCAGACCTAACTGATATAGTCTTAAACAGAACAGACACACCAAGATAGTAGTGGAACTTATCCCTTCGTCAGAGATCGAACCTAACCGACGTAGCCCAACATCGAGAGCCAAAACCCATCGGAAAAAGCCTAGATGAGTTAGAGTGGTGATACACTGAAATTGTGTATTGATCTATGATAGATATCTTATAAGGTTTCTAGGGGTATATATTTTTACTCTAGAGTTACAAGAGTTCGATATAGTTACAAACAACCTCTAGACATTATTTTCTAAACATAAAAAAAAATTTCTCTAAGAAGTTAACAAAACTAATTAAACTTGTCTTTCTTACAAGATATATTTTATAAAAATACAAATACCCTACCGTAGTATCTATGGCTTCTCCCTAGACTCGGTTCTATCTGGATTGGCTCTCCTTAGACCTAGTCCTATCTAGATAATCTTCCATCTTTGACTGAACCATATACATTCTCAATCCATTCGATCGACTTTTTTCACTATATCAATCGGCTTTCTTCCATAAACCGATCAACTCCTCATCAATTAGCCAATCCCGATTGTGGGCCTACCAAAATTTAAAGTTAACAGTAACACAAGAAACAATTTTGGTAGGGGTATTAGGTATTCTTGTATTTTATAGTAAGTGTACACAACTCTTATCAAATAAAACAGAACAATTCGTATACAACTTGTAACGGCTAAGCGCACGTGTGCATCTTAAAAGAAATATAAAGAAAAACAAACATAGAATATGCCTCAAAACAAAAAGGAGAATGGAGCAAATCCAAATCAGAAGCATAAACAGTCCAAAATGGACATGGGAATCTATAGTAGGCAAATCACAGAAGATATATTCTGTGGCAGAATCAAATAGGTGTTTGAGCTGGAACCCGGCGCGAGCACACCAATGACTAGGAGGTCTGGTTAGCTCCAATGCAGGCTAGTTGGCTTCTCTCCGTGGCTCGAGGTACACGCACCGGGGGGCTGTGGGTTTCACTCGGCTCCAGTGCGACAGTGCGGGTGCGGGTGCGCCAATCAATTTGACCCTAAAATTAACAAGGAGATGAGGCAAACGGGTCGATCGGATGATGGGCCGATTGTTAACACCGAAATTTGATTCAGCCTGTAAACAGGATCGGTCGATGGAAATACTGATCGGCTCGTGGGACAAAGCCAATCGGTACTATAGAGAAGCTGATCAAACTAGTGAAAGATTGGATTAGTTTGAGAACAGAGAACTATTCGGATGGAGTCGAGTCCAAAGAGGAGTTTTAACGACAAGACCTAGACAAGCCTAAGGAGAGGATGGAAAAGGATCGGCTTGAGTGAAGAAAGGTCCGATTGCTATAGGGAAGAAGCTGATCGGGTGGAGCAAGGAGAGATTCGGTCTAAGAATATAAGATTATCTAGATAAGACCGAATTTGCGGAGAAGCCGTGGAACCCACGACAGGGTATTTTATCGTTTGTAAATCTTATCATATATGGATAGGAAGATTTAGTTAGTTAGTTAACTTCTTTAGAGATATTTTCTTTTATTTTTGTTAGGAAATAACGTTTGATGGTTGAAAACGCGTCGGACTCTATAAACCCAGGGTATAAATATAGACCCCTGGAGACATATAAATGGATCTCTGGATCAATACAATGCTCGGTGCATCGCCACCCTAGTTTATCTAGGTCTTTTATCGGCGGGGTCTAACTCTCAACGTAGGGTTGCATCGGTTAGGTCCGATCTCCGGCGAAGGGGTAAGTCCCGTCACTATCCCGATATGTCTCGCTTTATCTAAGGCTGCATCGGTTAGGTTCAACCTCTTAGGGCGATCGGATGTATCGCATCACGTTCGTGCAGGGTCTATCAGTCTATCAAGCTCTCTCTGCCATCGTCAGTCTTGTGCTGCATCGATTAAGTTCGACCTACGAGGCTACCGACGGTGGAATGAGCTTTAGGCTTATAGGTCTCTGTATGGCGTTTCATCGGAGTGCTAGCCAATGAGTTATCCATACGTTGAGTGTCACGCCCAGCGTATCGGCTCTTCGGCCGATACGCACCAGTCTTAAGAGACTTCCCCTGAGCGCCACGCCAAGCGCATTGGCCTTCCAGCCGATGCGCGTCTGTCTTCAGAGAGACGTCCACTCATCGGCTCAGCTAGCCGATGGGTTTGCTTCGTCCTTACTTTAGCACGTCCGATCCGGCGTCCACCGTCCCATTGCAACTGGCCTCGGTCTCGTACTGTCTCGATTAGGTCTGATCTTCGAGGTTCGGCATTAGTGGCGTCATCACGGTGGGCGACGGGTCTCATACTGTCATATCCGGAGCGGCATCGGCTTTGTAGTCCGTGCCTTTTATATGATTACTTGCTATTTCGCATATGCCTTCATTGGTTTTTCAGCCGATGAATGACCGCTACAACTTCTGTCGACTATCAGGAGGGATCTTGTATGCTTTGTTATCCTCTGAATACACTTCGGTGCCTCCATCGGCTCTGCAGCCGATCCCTCATCGACACCTGTCCACACCTTCATCGGCTCCCCAGCCGATTGAAGAGCGTCCCGATTCCTATCGGCAAATAGCCGATAGCGAACAGCCTTCCGAACGCGGCCGATGACTAATCCGATCCTATCGGCAGCCAGCCGATAACGAGAGCCCGTATCGGCCCATCGTCCGACTAACCTGTTCGTCTTACCTCCTTGTCAATTGCAGGGTTAAATTGACTGGCACGCATGCATCCGCATCGTCATGCCAAAGCCGATTGAACCTCACAGCCCCCAGCGCGTGTACCTCGAGCCACGGAGAGAAGCCGACTAGCCTGCACTGGAGATAAGCAGACCTCCCAGGCGTCGACGTGTTCGCGCTGGGCGCACAAGATCCAATGCGAGCACCGATATGAGCCCGCGCTATCGACTGGCTACCGATAGGATCGAGTTAGTTATCAGCCGTGTCCAGATGGCTCCTGCTATCAGCTGATCGTCGATAGGAATCAGGATGCTCTTCCATTAGCTGGAGAGTTGATGTAGACGGATGTCAATAAAGGATATGATGGTTTTGGGTGTAGCGAGCGCGAGTCCCTGATCCATCGGCCATAGAGCCGATGGAGGCATAGGATTGTACTCAGAGAATAGCAAGGCGTGCAGGATCCCTCCTGGTAGTCGACGAAACATGTCGCTGTCGTTCATCGGCTGGAAAGCCGATGGAAGCATATGCGAGCTGGCAAAGAATCGTATAAAAGGGACCGGTTGCAAAGCCGATGCCGCTTCGGATACGGTAGCATGAGACCCATCGCCCGCTGTTATGACGCCGCTTGCACCGAATCTCGAAGATCGGACCTAACCGAGACAGTACGAGACTAAGGCCAACGGCAACGGGACAGTGGACGCCAGATCAGTTGTGCTGAAGTAAGGACGAAGTGAACCTATCGGCTAGCTGAGCCGATGAGAGGACATCTCTTTAAAGACAGGCGTGCATCGACCTTCTAGCTGATGCGCTTGGCGTGGCGCTTAAGGGAAGTCTCTGAAGATTTGGTGTGTATCGGCCAAGGAGTCGATACACTAGGCGTGTTGCACAACGTATAGATAACTCATTGGCTAACACTCCGATAAAACACCCTATAGAGAACTATAGGCCTAAAGATCAATCTACTGTTGGCAGCCTCGTAGGTCGAATCTAACCGATGCAGCACGAGACCAACGACGACGGAGAGAGCTTGATAGACCGATAGACACTACGGACGTGATGCGATGCATCCAATCGGCCTAAAAGGTCGAACCTAACCGATGCAGCCTTAGACAGAGCGAGACATATCGAGATAGTGGTGGGACTTACCCCTTCGCCAAAGATCAAACTTAACCGATGCAGCCCCACGTCGAGAGCCAAACCCCATCAGTAAAAACTAGATAAACTAGAGTGGCGATGCGCCGAAGTTGTATTGATCGAAGGTTGTCTTACATGTTTCCAAGGGTCTATATTTATACCCTGGGTTTACAAAGTCCGACGCGTTTACAACAGCCATCGAACGTTATTTCCTAACAAAGATAAAGAAAAATATCTCTAAGAAAGTTAACCAAACTAACTAAATCTTCCTATCCATAAGATACGATAGAATACCTTATCATGAACCACGGCTCCTACTCAAACTTGGTCTTATTTGGATAACCTTCTAATCTTGGACTGAATATTTCCCTGTTTCATTCGATCGGCTTCCTCCCTGTGTCCACCGGACTCTTATTTACTTAAGCCGATCTTTTTTACAATCCTTTCATGTGCTTTCCAAATTTTGGCGTTAACAATAGGTCATGCCACCAATGTCCTGGTAGAGGCATTTTTCAACGAATTTATCAACATTCCCTTGGCAATTCTGATAGCGTTCGAGCTATGAATCGTCCAAGGACACGCACACGTTCAACTATAAAATCACAACTGGAGGATACTCTCAACTCACAGCAGGATAAAAGAGGAGATAAACTCAACTCAAGATAAACTTTTTCATAATAATTCAACAAGTGAGTTTACATTCAGAAATTAGGCTTTATATAGCCATACAACTCAACTCTAGAAACTTCCTACTAATTAATAACTCCTTAACTATTTTTGCAAATATCAAAACACAATAAAAACAACATTAACTACTACTGTTAATTCCCAAATATAATTAAAACATAGAAAGACTCAAAAGACAAGTTCCAAGAAACTAAATGCTGGCTGGCTCCTCAGTAACCACGCTCACTTGACACGAGGTTTTGACCAAGAAGACTCTGGAATCTGGAGAAACTCAAAACATAAAAAAGATAGTCCATTTCATTATCTGATCACAGAAATTTAAATCACCCAAATCCGAGCCTTTATGAGAGAGTTATGCCCAAAATACTGGCCCAGTACGAATCTGTCCAGAGAGCTGCTGTTTCGTAAATTAATTGTAAATATGACTTGGACCTGGTTCTTCAAGCTGAGAACTGGTCTATAACTTGCTTCCTTGATCATGATTGTTTATATGTAAACCTGCCATGACTTGATCGCCATCATTCTCCCCCGGTTGAAAAGAACTCGCCCACGAGTTCGGCTCATTTTCGCCATGGTATGGAGAAAGATCCTTCACATTGAATGTGGATGAAACACCATAATCTCCGGGAAGCTCCACCTTGTAAGCATTGTCACCTATGCGCTGCAAGATTTTAAACGGTCCATCACCACGGTGCTTGAGCTTTGCATTGCGCCCAGGTGGAAATCTCTCCTTGCTCAAATGCACCCACACAAGATCACCTTCTTTGAAAATCACAGCCCTTCGGTGCTTGTTAGCTTGTCTTTCATACTTCTGATTTTGCTTCTCAATCCTCTTGCTGACTTGTTCATGCAAGCCCTTGATTGCTTTAGCACGCTCATCTGCATCTCCACTATAGCTATGGCTGATTGGCAATGACACAAGATCAAGAGGAGTCTTCGGATTGCATCCATACACCACTTCAAAAGGGCTTTTACCTGTCGTCTTGCTGCTGGACCTGTTGTAAGCGAATTCAGCTTGAGGTAGAACAAGGTCCCATTGGCGTATGTTATCACCCACCAAGCTTCTCAACAGATTGCCCAAACTCCGATTCACAATTTCAGTTTGGCCATCGGTTTGAGGATGATAGGCTGAACTAAACTGCAGCTTTGTACCCATCTTACGCCAAAGTGTTCTCCAAAAATGCCCAACAAACTTCGGGTCTCTGTCAGATGTTATGGTATTTGGAATGCCATGCAACTTCACTATCTCTTTGAAATAAAGATCAGCTATGTTAGTGGCATCCATCGTTTTTGCACAAGGAACAAAGTGTGCCATTTTAGAGAACCGATCAACCACCACCATGATTGAATCTTTGCTGCGTTGAGTTCGGGGCAGTCCCATCACAAAGTCCATGCTCACATCTTCCCACGGTGCATTAGGAACAGGAAGGGGAGTGTAAAGTCCAGAATTTTGAGACTTTGTTTTTGCTAGATGGCAAGTTCTACATCTCAAAATGTAATGGTTCACATCCTTCATCATTTTAGGCCAATAGAAACGGTCTTGGAGTAATGCACTAGTTTTATCTCGTCCAAAATGACCACTTAACCCACCATCATGAACCTCTTTAATGATCTGCCACCTCAAAGAACAATTCGGTACGCACAAACGGTTGCCATAGAAAATATATCCATCATTCACCATAAATTCTTTATATGGACCTTTTGCACATTCAGCTTTTATCGTGCCAAAGAACTCATCATCAGAATACAACTCCTTGATCACTTCAAACCCAAGAACATTTACCTTCATTGTGGACAGCAAAGAATCCTCCTACTTAAAGCATCTGCCACCTGATTTGAAGCACCACTTTTATGCTTGATGTGGAATGTGTAGCCTTGTAAAAATTCCACCCACCTTGCATGTCTCGGTTTGAGCTTGTGCTGCCTATTTATGAACTTCAGCGCCTCATGGTCGGAGTAGAGAATGAACTCCTTGGAAATGAGGTAGTGTCTCCAATGCCCAAGAGCTCGTACAATTGCATAGAACTCTTTGTCATATGTAGTGTAGTTCTTACGTGAATCTGAAAGCTTTTTACTAAAGAAGGCAATAGATCGACCCTCTTGATTGAGAACCGCACCAATGCCTACACCAGATGCATCACATTCAAGCTCAAAAATATTCTCAAAGTTGGGCAAAGCAAGAATTGGGGCTGCTGTCATCTTCTCCTTGATGAGCTGAAAGTTCTTTTCAGCTTCCTTCGTCCATTTGAATACTCCTCCTTTCAAGCACTCGGTGATTGGAGAGACAAGAGTGCTGAAATCTCGAATGAACCGGCGATAGAATGAGGCCAGTCCATGAAAACTTCTCACATCATGAATGTTGGCTGGTGTTGGCCATGAAACAATTGCATCCACCTTAGAAGGATCAACATGAATACCTTCAGCTGAAACCACATAGCCTAAAAACACCAAGTTGCTGGTTAGGAACTCGCGCTTCTTGAGGTTGATGTAGAGTTTCTGTTCAGCTAGCACTTCAAAGACTTGGTGAAGGTGCTCCAAATGCTCTTCTTTACCCGTGCTATACACGAGTATGTCATCAAAATAGACCACCACAAATCTGCCAATAAAAGACTTAAACACCAAATTCATTAGTCTCATAAAAGTACTAGGAGCATTAGAGAGTCCGAATGGCATCACCAACCACTCAAACAATCCATCACGGGTCTTAAATGCTGTCTTCCATTCATCACCAGGCCTCATACGAATCTGATGGTACCCACTTCTAAGATCAATCTTTGAAAACACACTAGCACCATGGAGCTGATCTAGCATGTCATCTAGACGAGGAATAGGGAAGCGATACTTGATAGTAATCTTGTTGACCGCTCTACTATCCACACACATGCGAAAAGAACCATCTTTCTTTGGCACAAGCAAGGCTGGAACTGCACAAGGACTCATGCTTTCACGCACCAAACCCTTTCTCATCAACTCATCTACTTGCCGCTGCAACTCGGCATTTTCTGTTGGGTTCATTCGGTATGCTGCTTTGTTTGGCAAAATTGCACCAGGAACAAAATCTATGCAGTGTTGCACACTCCTCATTGGAGGTAAACCTGCTGGAATTTCATCTGGAACAAGGTTCTGAAATTGTTCAAGTAAAGGTACCACTGGTCCGGGTATTAGAGGACTTCTGTCACCCTTAACTTCTTTCACCACCAATGCAAAGGCTATTTGGGATTCTTCAAAAATTTTAGTAAATTCAGATTTTGAGAGAATGAAATTGCTATCCTTGAGGGCTGGTTTAGATTTCATTTCCATTCTAGAAGGACCCAAAGTAATCTTAGCACCATTCAGCTCAAAAGAATAAGTGTTTTTAAAACCATCATGGTGTACCTTTCTATCAAACTGCCAAGGTCTCCCCAAAAGTAAATGACAAGCATCCATAGGAACTACATCACACCATACCTCATCTCGGTACTTCTCACCAATAGAAAAATTAACCAAACAACGTTGGTCAACTTGCACACATTTACCCTTTTCCAACCAAGAGAGTTTGTACGGTTTTGGGTGCTTTTCAGTTTTAAGCGGCAACTTTTGTACCATAATTTCAGAAACAACATTCTCACAACTCCCGCTATCAATGATAACATCGCATACCTTCCCATGAGAGGTGCATCGTGTATGGAAGATATTGTTACGGAGCCACACATCATCTTGAACGGGACTGGAATTCAGCACACGCCTAATCACCAACATCTCACCCGTATCTCCATAAATGACATCCTCCTCATCTGCTGCCTCATTAAACACGGGTGGAGAATCAAAATCTATTTGCTCCTCTTCTAGGGGTTCTTCAATAATGGTAAATACCCGCTGGTTTGGGCACTCGGACATGATGTGACCGTACCCTTTGCACCGATAGCATTGAACAGCTTTAGGGGCTGGTTTAGAGGGTCCTGCGGTTGCGGTTTTTGCTGAAAATTTGGCCACTGCACTTGATGTTGGTTTGGCTGATTGCGTACTGCTCCCATGACTTGTTGGATGGCCTCGATTGAGAACTCGGCTACCACCAAAGCTCGCTGTTTTTCTGACTTCTTTCTCCTTGAGTTGCTTCTCAACTTTTGTGGCAAGTTTAAACACATCATGATAAGAGATAAAGGGCTGTAAAGTTACCACATCATGAATTTCCTTGCGAAGGCCACGAAGATATCGTGCAATGGTTTGTTCTTCGGGCTCAACAACGCCACATTTCAACATGAGGTGATCAAGTTCTTCAGTGTAATCTGCCACAGTTTTATCACCTTGAACAAAGCCATGAAGTTGAAAAAAGGCCTCTTGCAAGTACCCTTCCGGCAGAAACTTCTTTCGTAACTCTTTCACCATCTTTTCCCATGTTCTGATTTTTTGCTTACCCTCACGGGCTCGCTTCATCTTCAACTGCTCCCACCAAATAGATGCATGCTTCTTTAATTTGATGGCAACAATCTTCACCTTCTCTTCCTCAGGGACATCTTGGTATTCAAAGACACGTTCAACCGTATTGAGCCAATCTATGAACTCATCGGGTTGTATGCGCCCTTCGTACACAGGAATATCCGCTTTTAGATCAAAAGCCCGTCGAAATTGCTGGTTCCTTCGGGTGTGATTTTGATGGAGAGCCTCTTCATCACTGGACACCAAGGTGTGGTTGTCGTGGAAGGGGTTGAACTCGGCATCATCGTCACCATAAGTTTCGCCATCTGAGCCACGATAGGAATCATCGCGGTTGTTCCCAGCGGCCTCCACGCGCGCTAGACGCTCTTGGAGTTGTTGCACATGCTGCCTCAACTCGTTCAACTCAATATCTCGATCGGCTTGCTGGTTGCCTTCAGGAGGATTGACACGAGCACTACGTCGCACCATCCTTCGCCTGCTGCTCTGATACCAACTGATAGCGTTCGAGCTATGAATCGTCCAAGGACACGCACACGTTCAACTATAAAATCACAACTGGAAGATACTCTCAACTCACAGCAGGATAAAAGAGGAGATAAACTCAACTCAAGATAAACTTTTTCATAATAATTCAACAAGTGAGTTTACATTCAGAAATTAGGCTTTATATAGCCATACAACTCAACTCTAGAAACTTCCTACTAATTAATAACTCCTTAACTATTTTTGCAAATATCAAAACACAATAAAAACAACATTAACTACTACTGCTAATTCCCAAATATAATTAAAACATAGAAAGACTCAAAAGACAAGTTCCAAGAAACTAAATGCTGGCTGGCTCCTCAGTAACCACGCTCACTTGACACGAGGTTTTGACCAAGACGACTCTGGAATCTGGAGAAACTCAAAACATAAAAAAGATAGTCCATTTCATTATCTGATCACAGAAATTTAAATCACCCAAATCCGAGCCTTTATGAGAGAGTTATGCCCAAAATACTGGCCCAGTACGAATCTGTCTAGAGAGCTGCTGTTTCGTAAATTAATTGTAAATATGACTTGGACCTGGTTCTTCAAGCTGAGAACTGGTCCATAACTTGCTTCCTTGATCATGATTGTTTATATGTAAACCTGCCATGACTTGATCGCCATCAAATTCTTCCTCACACCTTTTGAAGTATAATCATCAGCAATTCAAATTGGTCATCAACATGAGTTCTTACTATCAACAGGGTGCTTTTGCTTAGCCCTAGTATATTTAATGATCGCACACCACTAGTCAAATAAGCACTCGTCTATAATTAAAGAGAGCAACAGATCAATCTTTGTGCTACAAGTATTATATGTCCCATCCAAACACCAGGGACAAAGACATCATTAAACACATCCAGATAAGCTTGGACAGATTCCTCACTCTCTTTCTGTGAATTCTACTAGAACAAAAGGACAAGACTGAATATTTTATCCAAAAACTGACAGAAGTTTAACAAGAATTGGAGAGTGCCCTACATTGATGAGGGACATCACATGGCCAATCTATAAGATATCTAGTGTTGAAAGTAAAATAAGATTTTGCTATTAAGAAGAACAAATCAATTTGAATTTAAACTCTAGTACATTCTTCATGAAGAATTAAGAGGACTCATAGTGTCACTAATTATACTATGAAATCTCTAGAATTCTCTTGTGAGTTGTTATTGAGTATAGTAGCAGATATCAACCGGTAGTAATATGAGTTGTAATGAATAATGTTTTGATTGTTATCTAGTTAGCTCATAGTTGTCGTATAGTTGTGTATAGGTATACAAGGTTTTAAAGCCTATAAATAGAGACAATGCCCTCTAGTTTTATAACTCACTTTTGTTTGCTATCTTATCAATAGAACTAGATATTCTTACTTCAGATCTTGGATTAGATATTTCCTTTGAGCTTGGGATTAAGCTCTAGTTGTTTATGGATTCAGGCTATCCTTAGGATGTTATCTATTAGCACGTTGAAGTTATTCGTTCAATATATTGTGCTATCTATATATTAGCACCTTAGAGTTGCTCCTCCAATAAGAAGGGACTTGAAAGATTGAGTATTGAATAAGAGTGCTTAGAAAACAACTACTGACGTGACTGAATTATGATTTAAGACTCTTATCAGGTTTTAACTATACCTTACTCCAACTTGCTTGGGAAAGAAAGATTTGTTGTTGGTTGTTGGTAGAGTTGCTCCTCCAATATAGTGTGCTGCATCATGCATGAAAGCAAAATATTTTAGAATACCAATCTGCCTGGTAAATTGTGCATGTTCGCATATAATAGCATAAATTCATAGCACATCTTTATCTTGAAGCTCATATTGATGTTTGCACCATATATGTTGATGATTCATTGAAGAAAATTTGAAGCAATTGGGTTTATATGAAAGGAGAAGAAAATTTAATGTGAATGATGAACCCAAAAATAGCATGGATGGTAGCTCTAGAAGATCTTAGTCACTTGTTCTGCCTACATATAGGTAGAGTTAATCCCATTCCAACAGAATTTCGATCCACAATCTCTAATTCATGAGGCTGTATCCCTACCTACCTTCTGGATCTATAACAGAAATCATTTATAGACATAGAAAAAAACCAGCTTTTGTAAAGAAATGTAACACTTGGAAGCATTAAAAAATATTATATAAATATATTCTGAGTACACTCAGCAATCTCAATGCTAACTTCAATTGATGACTTTTCATTTGTGTTTATTTTCTAGCAGGTGCACATGTGAACCTCTTGGCCCAACCTTAAACACTGTAAGATCCTTTTTCAAACCTTCTCTACTCCTATTTTTAAGAGAGTCATGCTAGAGAGAAAAGGTCACAATATTCGAATTCATTGACATAGTATAAATATAGATAAGTTCAATAACAGCAAAATTATTTGGCAAATGTATACTCAACCCTGCTAGAGGTAATACTGAAACTCTACTCTTCTCACACAAGCACACATACAAGTAGGTGAATTGGCTGAAGGGCTTGCTGCAATAGCTACTCTATTCTATATTTCATTACATATACTGTGTTGTGTTTTCTTTTAATTGACCCTTTTCATTCATACATAAAACCAGACAATCATTGTACATTCTACACTTGAGATATTTAGTGATGCGGGTAGAGTATGTTAACACGGGAACTTTCTAGATTAGTGTTGATACATACGTAGTTGTTTGCAAAATGGCAATTATTTACAAACAACTTTTTTTGTCAAAATTGTTGATTAAAAGATGATGGGGTATATAGAATCTGTCTTCTGTGATTTGCCTGCTACAGATTCCCGTTATGTGCTTCTAATTTGGATTTGCTCCATTCTATGCCTTTTTGTTTTGAGGCATATTCTATGGTTGTTTTTCTTTATATTTCTTTAAAGATGCACGCATGCGCTTAGCCGTCACAAGTTGTTCACGAATTGTTCTGTTTTATTTGATAAGAGTTGTGCACACTTACTATAAAATACAAGAATACTTAACACCCCTACTAAAATTGTTTCTTGTGTTAATGTTAACATCTAAATTTGGTAGGCCCGTAAACGGGATTGGCTAATGGATGAGGAGTCGATTAGTTTATGGAAGGAAGCCGATTGATACAGTGAGAAAAGCTGATCGAACAGATTAAGGATAGATTCAGTCAAAAACGGAAGATTATCTAAATAGGACTGAGCCTAAGGAAGAGCCATGAAAACCACGGTAGTATACTTGTATTATATATCTCGTAAGAAAGATAAGTTTAATTGATAACTTCTTAGAGAAAGTTTATTTTTATATTTAGTAAATAACGTCTGGAGATTACTTGTAACTATATTGGACTCTTGTAACTATAGGATATAAATATAGACCTCCTAATCCTTATAAGATATCTATCATAGATCAATACACAATTTCAGTATATCGTCACTCTAGCTTGTCTAGTTTTTTTCTGGTAGGTTTTGGCTCTCGACGTTGGGATGCATTAGTTAGGTTCAATCTCTAGCGAAGGGGTAAGTCCCACTGCTATCCTAGTATGTCTGTTTTGTCTAAGACTGTATCGATTAGGTCCAACCTCTTAGTCCAATCTAACATATCACATCACACTCACATAAGGCCTATCAGCTCATCGACCTCCCTCTACTATCATTGGTCTTATGCTGTATCGGTTAGGTCTGACTCTCTAGACCTATGATAGTAGATTAAGCCATAGGTCGATAGGTCTTCACATGATGTTTCATCAGAGCGGCTAACCGATAAGTTATCCTTACGTCGTGCGAAGAGCCTACCACCGCATCGCGCCATCACCTGTCCACCAACCTGGATGCTACCTATGATGCGTCGCCACAGCCTCAGCTAGCCTGCCTCCACATCTTCCTACTTGCCCTTGCCACACTGCCATCTTGCCTCCGCACGAATGGCCGTGTTGGGCATCTCCATGCTACCGGCCAATGTGCCCTTGGATTGCTAGACGCTCATGTCCCTTCTATCCCTTCGGTTAGACCGCAAACTAAAACTGAACTTTTGGTTCACCCAACCTTTGGTCCTTTTTTTTTTTTGCTAACAAATTCAGTTTATAGATTTGAAAGATCAAAAAAACTAGACCAAATTTTTGTTTCTGATCGAACACCCACCCCTAACTGGAAGCAGTCTCTGAACGGGAAGGAAGGAACACAACCCAACTCAGAGACGACCAGAACTGCTCAACGTGGTATCTAAAATGGTTGGACTTGAGTTCTCAGGAACAAGCACCACAAGCCAAAGCTAATATCATCGAGCCATCTCTCTCACATGTCCACATATCCAATATAAATAAATAAGTGCATGGCTATTATCCTCTAAAGGGTATGAAATTATATAAAGTTTTTATCCTATGCATATAACACTATTAAAAACACTTTTATAAACACACCCATTTATTTTACAAGCAAACTAAAAAATATGTCTCGTAAAAATGTATAAAGAGGTAAATTGTGAAAATCGATTTTAGACCTCTTTAGCCACCATCTGTGAAAATTAATTTTTATAAGCGAGGCCCCGCCTTAAAAAATGTGGGAGCGCTATCAAAATCAGCAATGAGCAGCCAACAATGGACTAAGTCACCTGTACCTCTCTCTTACCAGAGCGCTCTTCTCCCTTCCTCGTTGATCCCTTCCCTCCCTATTGAGGAGCAAAGGGTGATGGTCAGCAGTGGCCGATGATAATAGGGATGACATCTCATCCCCTCCCCCCCTCTCACAAATCTGGCATAGAGCTCTAGATCTAGCCAAAAATGAGGAGGCTGATAGCGACCAAGGGATAGCGATGACAAGAGCCTACAGCGGTCGACGGTAGGGAGAAAGGGCAGCAGTGGCTCTACTCCCCTTTCTCCTTCTTTCCCCTACCTATCCTACATCTGGTAGAGGACCAAATCTAACCAGATGTGAGGAGATTGAAAGTGAAGAAGAGCGGCGATGGTAGGGAGGAGGGGTGGTGGTAGCTGCTCCTTCACTCTCCTTTCTCTCCCATATCTAATCGAAGGTGAGAAGACCGTTATAAATGCATAACATACATATAGTTTCACTACGTGTATCTTTTTTTAACCGAGCCTGTCCCTAGTAAGACGGGACCAGCCGCTCGCACCACTGCAAGTGCTCACTAGTTGTAAGGGGTGGTAATGTGGATTAGCAAAAGCCCAGTGTTGGTGAGGGAAGAAGGCCTGGCCCAGAAAGAAAATATATCACAGATGGATGGAAATGGGCCGGCCAACACGTGGCAGGCAAAGGGTGGCTGGTCTCTCTCTCTCCCCCTCTGTCGGTCTTGCGTTGGCCCTTGCTGCTTTTTCAGAGGAAGGAAGCCCATTGAGCCACGGCACGTCTCCGTCTTGTTGGAAGATCCATCAGAGTTTCTCTTGCTTTCGCCTTCTCTCCCCTCGTGTTCTTGTGTTTGTGTGCTTCTTGGAGGGATTCCCTTCCCTTCCCTTCCCTTCCCCCGATCTCTCTCTCTCTCTCTCTCTCTCTCTCTCTCTCTGTGCAGCAGCGGCGGCGGCGGCGGCGGCGCTATGGTGTCCGACGCCAGCAAGAAGAAGGCAGCGCAGAAGAAGGCCGCCGCCGCTGCAAAGAGGGGCGGAAAGGCCGGTTCATCCTCCTCCGCCGCCGCCAAGGCTGCCGACAAGGCCGCCGACGGCCTCTCCGCCATCAGTCTCTCCGAGCGCACCTGCACCGCCGTCCTCACCTCCCATCCCCTCTCCCGCGACATCCACGTGCGTCTCCCATCTCCTCTTCTTCTTCGATCCCCTATCTACGTGTAAGAAAATCTTACTACACATTAAAATATTAATCCATCTTCCTTGTCTTAATCCCTCGCAGATCGAGTCCCTCTCGCTCACATTCCACGGCCATGACCTGCTTGTCGACACCGACGTGGAGCTCAACTACGGGAGGTAATTGCCTGATCTTAAATATTTCTCTCAACCACAACCACAATCACAACCACGCGTGGCGGGAGGCTAAATCTATAGAGGACCATTCATCTCATCTCACAGGCGATATGGTTTGCTTGGCTTAAACGGCTGTGGGAAGTCCTGCCTTCTCAAAGCTATAGGATTCCGGGAGCTTCCTATCCCTCCACACATGGACATATATCACCTCACCCATGAGATCGAGGCTTCCGACATGTCTTCGCTAGAAGCAGTCATCTGTTGTGATGAAGAAAGAGTCCAGCTCGAGAAGGAGGCTGAAATCCTGGCCGCTCAAGTATTTTATGTTTCCAATCCTTACCATCCCAACCCAATGACCCAAATGTTAGTTATAGGCTTTTTAACTGTGTCGAGGATTTCCCTTTCCTGACGTATGCCTCTTCTGAAATACTCAGGACGACGGCGGCGGCGAAGCTCTGGATCGCGTTTACGAGCGCTTAGAGGCCATTGACGCATCCACCGCTGAAAAGCGTGCTGCGGAGATTTTGTTTGGCTTGGGTTTTAACAAGCAGATGCAGGCAAAGAAAACCTGCGATTTCTCTGGCGGTTGGCGCATGAGGATTGCTTTGGCTAGGGCGCTCTTCATGAATCCAACTATTCTTTTGCTTGATGAGCCTACCAATCATCTAGGTGAGTTGCTGAGTTACCATCTTGTAAAGTGAGTTTAATCATGTGCAATGCATCAACAACCAATTGACTTAAAGAGTGGGTGGGATCATTCTTGGAGGGATCAAATTGTATCTGTTTTAACCATACTCCTTTTTTTTCCATCAGACGATATAAATATTTACATTATGGTCTTAGACATCAGCGCTAATGTACAATTTGGTGAAACAACATGCAAATCAGTGTTGATTTGACTGGCATGTAGGCTACATAATTTCTTCTTGCTATTTTTCATCTACTGGTACATATGAAAAAGTCTAAAGTGCCTTTCATGTATAATATTGAATGAATATAGGCTGTGTGTTAACTTCCAGTGGCATGTAAACAGTGATTACCATTATGTCTTCCTGGTATGATACAAGCTAGAAGCAGCTATATGAAATCTTGTGTTGTTCTGCTTTCCATTACCATGCACCTAGGTTGTGCGGGTCATTACTACTATATACATCTGACAAATTTGGGTCTGAATTCCTGGATTTATTTGGCATCAAACTTCCCAGAATTGTGTTAACTCATTTGAGGCAACAGGAGGCCTTTGTTTTTTAAAAAAATTTATTACTGGTATTTCATTATGTGAGCTATATATTCATCTATCCTGTCTGGCTTAACAATGTTGTTGGCTCATGCTTGTCTCTAAATGGTTGTGTTGTGATTAGCACTTTGCTGTCCTGCATCTTGTTTCAATAATGTGCTACACATCTAGCTCTCTTCAGGATAACTACGGTTTCTGTTAATTGTTTACTGCCATATTGTTTCTGAATAATGTTTAGCACTAGGCTACGATGTGACTTATTTCGGATATATGAGAGACATGGATGCTCTGTTCAGGATAGATCAAAAGATCTCCGATACATGGTTCCTGTGAAGTTTTTGCCGTGAAGTGTGCTTTTCTTGATTAATACTTGCAATCCATTGCCATTATTTGCAGATCTTGAGGCATGTGTCTGGCTGGAGGAAACCTTGAAGAAATTTGACCGTATACTTGTCGTCATATCACACTCCCAGGACTTCCTAAATGGAGTATGTACAAACATCATCCACATGCAGAACAGGAAGCTCAAGCTATACACTGGTAACTATGACCAGTATGTCCAAACACGAGCCGAGCTTGAAGAAAATCAAATGAAACAGTACAGATGGGAACAGGACCAGATTGCCTCGATGAAGGAGTACATCGCACGGTTTGGCCATGGATCTGCCAAGCTGGCACGACAGGCTCAAAGTAAAGAGAAAACTCTTGCTAAGATGGAGCGTGGTGGGCTCACGGAGAAGGTTGTGAGGGATAAGGTACTGACATTCCACTTCACTGATGTTGGCAAACTGCCACCTCCAGTACTGCAGTTTGTGGAGGTCACATTTGGGTACACACCAGACAACCTCATCTACAAGAACCTAGATTTTGGTGTTGACCTTGACTCAAGGGTGGCATTGGTTGGTCCTAATGGGGCTGGGAAGAGTACGCTCCTTAAGCTCATGACAGGTGATCTCATACCGCTGGATGGCATGGTGAGGCGACACAACCATCTCAGGATCGCACAATTCCACCAGCACCTAGCAGAGAAGCTGGACCTGGACATGTCAGCTCTGCAGTACATGATGAAGGAATACCCAGGGAATGAGGAGGAGAGGATGAGGGCGGCAATTGGCAAGTTTGGGTTGTCAGGGAAGGCACAGGTGATGCCGATGAGGAACCTTTCAGACGGGCAGAGGAGCAGGGTGATATTTGCGTGGTTGGCGTGGAGGGAGCCACACATGCTGCTGCTGGATGAGCCAACGAACCATCTGGACATTGAGACAATTGACTCACTGGCAGAGGCGCTGAATGAATGGGATGGAGGGCTTGTGCTGGTGAGCCATGACTTCAGGCTGATCAACCAAGTGGCGCAGGAGATATGGGTGTGCGAAAAGCAGGCGGTGACCAGGTGGGAAGGCGACATCATGGAGTTTAAGGAGCACCTGAGGAGCAAGGCCGGACTGGACGATTGAGTTGAGTTGCCCCGATTTGTTTTGCATGGCCTGGAAAGGAGATACCATCAACTCTAGTTAGTTGTATGCTAGTATTTCTTGGCTATTACTAAACTATACTGCCCCAGCCTTTCACGGGGAAGACGACTGCGTCATCTCTTGAGTTTAGTATTCTCTCTCTGCCACGTGCGGTGGATGGTTTTGGGAGAGATTATAGTGCAATGCTGTATCGTTAAGTTGGATGATTGCCATGTATGTTTGTACCTGACTTCATCAACTACGTCTGATGCTATGCCTATATGATACTACTGTGGTTATTATTTATTCGTCTTGTTGCACGCTTGGTACAACTGGGTATTATACTTGACGTTCGTGCTGCTCTTCCATTTGCAGCAGATGTGCTGTCCTCTTTCTGGGGTCTCTGGAGAATGCGGAAACAAGAAAATATCGGATTTAACAAGCGAGCATAGCATGTATGTATAGTGTAACTAGCTGGTTTGTTGGCAGTGCAGATTTGTTTACATTTGCGTTTGCACTTCCATGATCACCAGCTGTAGTACATGAAAGTGTACTACCCCACGATATTATCTTTACTTGGATCGAATCAACCCATATGATTTGTTCTTAGCAATGATGCTTGGTATTCCCAAATGATGGTCCAGCACATTAGTTGAAAGCTTGGATCAACTAGGGTTTAGCCCAAATGAGGAAAATTAAATCGATGAATTAAACAGAACGCCTAGATCGAACAGCCATGGGGCTTGTTCTGTCAAGTGCTTATAACCTGCGTGAAGGCCCTCCTATAGGGAAATACCTAGATCAATTTTTGTTAACCTCCATGTGAATTTTTTTTATTACATATAAGACGTAGATACATATCATCATGCCGGAATTTTTGCTACTACCGGAGAAAAAACAAATCACTAGATTGAATCCATAAGAAACTAGAAATTAAAGTGGTAGATATTAACATGCAAAAGTAGGAGCGCACACTTTTTCTCTCATGAAAAGTGTGGATTTTCGATGATGGGATGTTTAAGAACCATGAGAAGATTACGCCAGCATGGAATTGGAAGATAAAACGAAGGCAAAGAAAAAAAAAGACAGACAGAACCGCTATAACTTTAACTAGATGGAAACGAAATGCATGTCTCTGACCTCAATAATATGTATTTGGGAACGGCCATGATAAAAATGATGAAGATGATGAACAATTTATTGCCATTGAGAGAAGAAGCTAGGCAGACAAAGCTAGGTAATCCAATGGAATTTTCATAACGCAACAGAACTCTCCAACACGAAGTGTTACATTTATAGATAATAAAAACTTTATTAAACTTAGTTAGGATAATAGAATAAATTAAACTCACCCCGATCTCTATTAAGATGCACAGAGCTAGAGATGCACACAAAACCATAAAATTATAGGAATATAAAATCGATGACTATTAATCCATAGACGTTCTAGATAAAACATTTTCATGTCACCCGATCCGGTGATGTAACGGTATTTTGTAACTCCGGTCAATAAAAAATAGTTTAAGATTGGAGTCATTAGTTAAATAAGGAGAATTTCTCTTTTTTTTCAAATATAACTCTATTTTTTATTGCACCCATCAACAAAAAAGTTTCTCCTATTTTTTTGGAATTATAATAGTCAACTTACATATAAGATATACTCCGAGAAAGTGCTCCATGTGAGCGATGTTTCATATTAAGGTGGTTGAGATACAACAAAGAGAGCGAGCAATGAACCAATGAGTGGCGGCTAGCTTAGTAGCCCACTCGCGCCAAAACGATGGAAAATCTTAGTAACTAGTCTTGCAAATACCCGGGCCTCTAGCTGGTAAAATTAGTGGCTCTGGGAGAAGCTATAACTTTCACCGCTTGCTTTTTCTCCTACCTTTGAATGAATAGTAGAATAACAGAGCTCCTGCGTACTTACCTTTCAAAAAGGCGCTTGTCTGCGGATGCAGCATCATCAAGATTATCATCCAAAACGGGTGTGAAATCTATCCGTCTTTCTTCTGATATATGGAATCGATGCATGGATGTGAATCTTGATGATGCCACGCCCGCAAACACCGACTTTACCATCCATGGATTTAAGCATCATATCTAGAGTAAAGTCAAGAGATGCATTGGTCACAAGTACGAGGGATAAGGGAGATAATTGCTCTACTACTCTATCCTTTAGGGGTTTAATTTGGAAGTAGATGAGAGAGCACTCTCATATATAGGAGTACATCTGTCAGAGGTAGATCGAGTAATGTACTTAATTAAAGGAGCCAAATGGTAGTCTGCGTGGCATAGTTGGCAGAGCCAGCAAAAGCAGGAAGATGAGACTGATAATATATATACTTATATTAGTTCGGACAACTATGACTAAGTATGATTAGCCAATTAACCACTAGAGTACAGTACGTATAGGTTAGACAGACTGTTGGCCTGGACTGTATATATATATAGACCTAACTCTCTCGTATACGTTCAGATGGGATTCATAGTCACTGTACACTTCTACATGGTATCAAAGCGAGTATAGACATCCCGGCGCGCTAGCTTCTCCTCTCGGCGAGCCGACCCTTTCCTCCTTGTCGTCGACGTCTTCTTCCCGGTACTCTCCTCGCTCTCTCGTCTCCATTTCTTCTTCTCCCCGTCTCTCCCGCAGTCACCTTTTTCTCTACCCCACCTCCGCGCGACCAGGCGACAGTCTCGAACCGCCTTCTCGTCCGCACCCGTCTCCGCTCTTCCTCTTGTTTCGTGCATCTCTCCTTTTCTGACGCCGGCGCACCTCCGTGCTCGTCGTCTCCATCGGCTAGACTTGCCCAGCCCTCCATCGGCTGAAACCCTCTCTCGGTTCTTGCCATTTCCGACACACTCAACGGCTCTCGGACGCGAACTTTCTCCCCTCACGTCCGAGCCAGTCCAACGTGTCCACGTGTCCACGGACACGAATCCTTGCCTCCCGAACGCGAACATATTCTCTTCACGTCCGGCCACTCCCTGCCTTTTTCGCGTCCGCCCCACTCCTTGGCCTCCACGAGTCCACGGACGTGAATCTTCTCTTCACGGACGTGAATCCTCGCACGTCCGTGACCCAACCACTCTCTGACCTACTCCCCATCGGCCAACCACTCCTCATCGGCTGGCCACTCCTCACCTACTCCGCTGCCCACTCCTCATCGGCTGGCCACTCCTCACCTACTCCGCTGCCTACTCCCCATCGGCCCACCACTCCTCATCAGCTGGCCACTCCTCACCTAATCGGCTACCCACTTCCCATCGGCTTCTCACATCCTTGATCGGCCGATCCGTCCTCTCATTGGCTTCCCCCCTCCCATCGGCTTCTCTCTCCCATTGGCTCTTTGCTCCCGTTCTTCCGTCATGGCCACCGAGTCCGCCCTCAGCTCCGGCACTCTCCCAGTCGCCGAATCTGCTCTGGCTCTCGGTGCCACAGACTACACCTCGGGCACCACCTCGTCGATCTTCTCCCCTCCCTACGCTGCTGTGAACGTGAAATCTCATGTTCCTATCTCTCTTGACCTTGATGCCAATTATTCCAAGTGGGTTTTCTTCTTCAAATCCCTCTGTGGAAAATTCGGCCTCCGGTCCCATATTGATGGCTCCGCTCCACCTCGCCCCGATGATCCTCAGTGGGACATTGCCGAGTGCTGCGTGCGTAGCTGGCTACTCGGCTCAGTCGACGACCCTGTCCTTGACCTCGCCATGGACGATACCGACCCCACCGCCCGGGACCTCTGGGTGGCCATCGAGCGGGTCTTCCTAGCCAACAAGCAGCCTCGCGTCATCTTCCTCCTCAACGAATTCCACTCCATGGTATAAGGCGACTCCTCTATCTTCTCGTACTGTCAGCGCCTCAAGGTCAAGGCTGCTGCTCTCCGAGATGTCGGCCACCCTGTGGCCGACTCTCAACTCATCCTCGCTCTTCTGCGAGGCCTCAATCCCCGCTTCTCCAACACCACCGATGACATCGCCAACGCCACACCTCTTCCATCGTTTGCCCGAGCTCATGACATGCTAGTTCTTAAAGAACTCCGCCTGGCCAATGATGAGAAGACAGTGGTCCACACCGCTCTTCTTACCGCAACCGATAATAGCTGCCGAGCTTCTTGCGCTGCCCCTTCCTCCCGCGGTCCTGGCGGCCACAGCAACACAGCCCGCACCGGGAAAGGCAAGGGCAAAGGCAAAGGCAGGACCTGGCAGGGTCCGACGCCACCACGACCTACCTCGGTCCCTACCCACCCTGCCGGTCTCACGGGTCCGTGGCTCTACTACAACCCCTGGGCACCCCAGCCCCAGCCACGCAGCCCCATCGGCTGGCAACCCGGAGTTATCGGCGCCCATCCCCAGGCTCACCTGGCATCGGCTCCCGTTCTGCCGCCCCAGCCGATGCTACCGACCCCACCCACCCAGTCGGTTCCCTCCTGGAACCAGGCTAGCCTCGTCGCTGCCCTCAACCAGATGACGCTCCAACCACAGCACCCTTGGGTGCTGGACTCTGGGGCGTCTTCACACATGGCGTCATCGGCCGGTATACTTCGCTCCTGTCACCCCTCTTCCTCCCCTTTTGTCACCATCGGCAATGGTCACTCTCTTCCTGTCTAATGCCGCGGTGACTCCTCTCTGTCTACATCCACCACTAACCTCCCCCTACGCAATGTTCTTATTGTCCCTTCTCTCATTCACAATCTTATATCTGTTCGTCAATTCACACGAGACAACCACTGCTCTATTGAATTTGACGCGTCTGGTTTCTCTGTGAAGGATATCCCAACCCGGCGACAGATCCTTCGCTGCGATAGTGGCGGTGACCTCTACACCATTCCCGCTGCGCCGTCCACCCCACACGCCAGCGTCGCCCTCTCCACCAACCTTTGGCACCTTCGCCTCGGCCACCCTGACCCCGACGCTGTCGCCACCCTTCGTCGCAGCGCCTCCATCCGATATACCCACAGCAGCTCCACAGTTTGCCACTCATGTCAACTTGGCAAACATGTGCGCCTGCCCTTTTCTAGTTCTCTCTCCTATATCTCGCATCCATTTGAACTTATACATTGTGATGTATGGATGTCCCCAGTTAAAAGTGTCTCCGGTAATCAGTATTATCTCGCTATACTTGACGATTACACACACTTTTGCTGGACCTTCCCGCTCATCCACAAATCCGAGGTCACCTCTCACCTCACTCAATTTGTCACGTACGTATCCACTTAGTTCAACCTCTCCATCAAGGCTTTACAAGCCGATAACGGTACGGAATTCGTCAACCGTACCGTTACAAACCTCCTCACCTCGCAGGGCATCCATCTCCGGCTCTTCTACCCCTACACCTCTCCTTAGAACGGCAAAGCCAAGCGCCTCCTTGGCACCCTCAACAACATCAGTCGCACCATGCTACTTCACGCCCACCTACCCGCCACTTATTGGGCTGAAGCTCTGGCTACTGCGACATACCTTCTCAATCGGCGCCCATGCTCCTCCATTCATAACAACGTTCCCTATGCCCTTCTCTACCGCACGGCGCCTGACTACTCCCACCTTCGCGTTTTCGGGTGCCTCTGCTACCCAAATCTCACCGCCACAGCTTCCCACAAACTCGCTCCCCGCTCCACCGCCTGTATTCTCCTCGGCTATTCCTCCTCTCACAAGGGATACCGATGCCTCGACCTTTCCACCCGACGGGTCCTCGTCTCTCGTCACGTCATTTTTGACGAGACATGTTTTCCCTTCGGTCTCCTTCATCCGAGATCCTCCTCTAGTGATCTCGACTTCCTCCTCACCAACACCGTGCCGACCAGGTCTCCTCCGCTGCCCTCTCCATCGGCCCCCTCATCGGCCGCTGCTGAGGATCTACCCGTCACATATCGGCCGATACCCATCGGACCCCCATCGGACCCTCACCATCGGACCCCCACCATCGGACCCCCATTGGACCCACCTCTATCGGTCGATACCGATACCGATCCTGTTTATTCTTCAGCCGATACCGTTCCCTCTCCATCGGACACCCCACTTCCATCGGCTCCTCACTTTCCATCGGCTCCCCCCACCCTATCGGCTGATCCATCTCTATCGGACCGATCGGCACACTCGGCCCACCCGACCTCATCGGCTCAGGCCGATCTAATTCCCCCGTTTCCTCTTGTCTACAATCGCCGACTCGGAGCTGATGACGCCTCCACCCGACCAGTTCTTCCCATTACTCCCGCACCCCCATCGGCTCCAGTTCCCTCCACCTCTCACATGGTCACCCGCTCCCAGACCGGGTCTCTCTGACCCAATCCGCGCTACGGTCTCTCCGCCGTCCACAGCTCTATCTCGCCCATCCCGACGACTTCTCGCTTAGCCTTGGCCGACCCTCAGTGGCGCGCGGCCATGACTGACGAGTACAAGGCCCTAATGGACAACGAGACCTGGCGCCTCGTTCCCCGACCACCCAGCGCCAACATTGTGACCGGTAAGTGGATTTTCAAACACAAATTCCACACCGATGGCTCCCTTGCCCGTCACAAGGCTCGCTGGGTAGTCCGGGGTTTCTCCCAACGACCCGGTGTCGACTACGACAAGACCTTCAGTCCCGTTGTCAAACCCGCCACCATCCGAGTCGTCCTTACCTTGGTTGCCTCTCGCTCCTAGCCAATCCATCAACTGAACGTGAAGAACGCCTTTCTTCACGGCCACCTGACGGAAACAGTCTACTACTAGCAGCCCCCAGGCTTCGTCAACCCTTCTCGGCCCGACGACGTCTGTCTCCTTCAACGCTCTCTCTACGGCCTCAAACAAGCCCCTCGTACCTAGTACCAGCGCTTTACTGCCTATCTTTGGCACATTGGCTTCGTGGCCTCTGCGTCCGATAGTTCCCTGTTCACTTTTCATATCAGCTCCGCCACTGCCTATCTACTCCTCTATGTCGATGACATTGTCCTCACAGCGTCTTCGATATCTCTCCTCGACCAGATCATGGCCCGACTCCACTCTGAGTTCGCCATGACCGATCTTGGTCCTCTCCACCATTTCCTTGGCATCTCCGTAACCCGTTCCACCCACGGGCTCTTCCTTTCCCAACACCAATACGCCATCGACCTCCTCCAGCGTGCAGGCATGGCCGACTGTCACCCCACAGCCACCCCAGTCGACACTCGAGCCAAACTCTCCGCCGCCGATGGCGCCCTCGTTGCCAATCCCTCTCACTATCGGAGTCTTGCCAGGGCTCTCCAATACCTCACACTCACCCGACCCGACCTCACGTACGCTGTCCAGCAAGTGTGCCTCTTCATGCATGCTCCACGCAACCGTCACCTCGCGCTGATTAAGCGCATCCTACGCTATGTGAAAGGCACCCTCTCCAGCGGGCTGCATCTCAGCTCCAGCCCCATCGACTCCCTCACCGCATACTCCGACGCGAACTGGGCAGGCTGCCCCGACTCTCGACGCTCTACGTCCGGCTACTGCGTCTACCTCGGTGACACTCTCGTATCCTGGTCCTCAAAACGCCAGACTACAGTGTCCCGCTCTAGCGCTGAAGCCGAGTACCGCGCCGTCGCCCACGCCGTCGCCGAGTGCTACTGGCTTCGCCAGCTTCTCCAGGAGCTCCATGCACCCCTCTCCACCGCGACCGTCGTCTATTGTGATAATGTCAGTGCCGTCTACATGACCGCCAACCCGGTTCATCACCGACGCACCAAGCACATCGAGATCGATATTCATTTTATCCGTGACAAGGTTACATTAGGACAGGTTCGGGTGCTCCATGTATCATCGGCACATCAGTTTGCCGATATAATGACCAAAGGCCTGCCCACGCCTCTGTTCACCAGTTTTCGGTCCAGTCTCTGTATCCGTTCCCCTCCTGCTGTGATTGCCGGGGGTGTTAGACAGACCACTGGTCTGGGCTGTATATATATATAGACCCGACCCACTTGTATACGCTTGGGCAGGATTCTACACTTCTACAGTACCTAGTGTTAATGGGCAGGAGTAACAAATATATTAAGTTGGTAAAGGGAAAAGCTGCATGCTAACACCACACGCTTGGCCACCTGATGACGTGGACCTGTTGCCCCGCACATCCTAACCAAAATGCAACAGCCTTCCATTGCCCATTTTGCCGATCAATGGCTAAACTTTCCAATATCAGTGTAAAAACGCTGGACAACCAATAAGCAACTTGTATTAACTAATTAAGAATGAAGTGTCGAACTTCCGCCACACTTACCCTAATATCAAGTTACCACTACGCTATCAAAGTGAGCTGAAACCGCACACCCTTACCACTACAACCAAGGTTATTAGGACCGAAATCGCACATCCTGACCACTACGTTAGCAAGCGCATCTCGAATATATTGTTTACGAAATTTATCATCTCTTATCAGTATGTATGATGCGTGCTACCATATATATGTCGGCGAGTCTAGCTCGTAAATACTGTACATATTTGACGCGAGTTAGGTGTGTTTGAGAGAAGGGTTAATTGAGTATTAATTATTTTTAAAAATTTTAAAACAACATTTCTATTTTTTTAAAAAAACACACACACAACGTAAAATAATTAAATTTCTTTTGAAAGGATGCGTTAACTTTTTTAATTTTACTATTTGTATTATTAAATAGATATAGTAGAAATTAGATAATTTTTTATATATCAGCGTGCATACGAGCCGAGAAAAATTATTCTATCTGCCGAGTGGAAGGCACCTTGCTTCTCCGAACGAACGGAGTCTTAGCACTCGAAAATCTGTGCCACAGGAACTTGTTCTCACTTGCTTTGAATCAGCTGGAATTGATAACTTTTTTATGTGGTGCTGCCCCGAAAATTCCGCGTCGTAGATCCTTTTGGGGCTCTCCAACTGTGTCTTGCTCTGGCTGCTCAAGTAGGAGGATTTGGCTTGGGTTCCATGCGTGCACTGCAGAGCATATATTGAAATCTTGAAAACGGCCAGGAGATGTTCCTGGTGGTTTTTCACCAGAGGTCAAACTTGTTCCTTCCCCTTTTGGTGTTGTAAGGAAACGAGAGCTTCTTGATTTTTTTTTTCAATGAGTAGAACCACAAATCAGAGTGCCTTATTATTTAGCATCATTGAGCACAAAGGAGTAATAAAGATCCTTTTTTTTAATCTAGGCCCGGCTTGGCTTAGCAAGTGCGGCAACATATCCATCGCTGCCGACATTCATTTGCTGCTTAGTAGCAGCTGTGTTGCAGTTGCAACTAGCACAACTGAGCTATTCCAGTTGATGATGATATATCTATCTTTAGATAAGACATGTCATAAATGTTTGAGTTGAAAATGACTCCAGTGGCATGTCCCTTCAGATCTCGTTGTTCGCAGTCTCTTTTCTTTCACTCCGTCTTTGCAAATGTAATATACATAAAGCGGATCTCCAGCAACCCCAGCACAACAGAGATCATAAAACTGCATGCATTTCAAGGTAACGGTGATGTGCTGCATTGATAAGAGCATGACTAATAGCCTGAAACTTCTATATTTCGGAGGGTTCAGACAGTACATATACTGTATTTTCATCATTTACAGCTTAGGCATATGCAAACAGAAAACACAGCTCCCCAAAGAGAGTCAAGCTGTGTGTACCTTTATCTGCATTCTCCAAGTCCAGAAACAAAAATGAAAAAGATAGAAAGAAAGGCAAGAGAGTTCGAGACCAGAAAGAAAACGTTTGGTTATTCATCTGTTTAGTCTAGGTCTCCAGCAAAACACTAGCTAGGCAGATATACCATGGTTATAGGCAGATCTACTTGTCGGGAGCCACCACTGGAACGGCTGAGCCCTTGTGCTTTGACGCCAATTCTATTAAAGATGGAGCACTCCGTGGTCATGAACGAAATGAGTCACTCAAGGACCGCTTCCACTTCCTTGTGCCATGTCGCTTGCTGCTTGTGCCAATAGGAAGAGCAGAAGAAGAGCGCGCGGTATCAGGAAAGTCTAAGTCAATCTTCGATAGGGTACGCAAATTCACTTGACGCTTTCTCAATGTGCTGTGCTTCTGTTCGTTGCGATCAAATAACCTGTTGCTTGAAGATTGCCTTAGTACGGTGTGAACAACACCGTCATCGGTCAAAAAGCCATTCTCCATACTATCACGCATGGCCAGGTCATCGTATTCCTCATCAGACCTATTGCAATCTTCATCAATGGAACCTTCCATCTGCCATGCAAGTTACCGGAAAAAAATATTTACAATGGATTCAAACAGTTTGTTAAGCATGATAAAAGTGTAACATAGCCAACAGAAGACAACTACCTCTTACCTAGGTTTCAGAAAATCATCTTAAGATCCTCAAATTAGTTTAGTTTTATTTGTTATACGTTAATACACCATATTACACTTTTTGTTCAAAACCCTAACATATGATGGGCTCAATTGCCATCTCAAACTGCCTTTACATTTCACAACATGTTATGGACCTTTACTGTTGACATCTACACATGCAGAACTTATCATAGGTAAGCAAAACAATCATCACCAACATAGGTTGAATGCAAGATTTCTCTTTTTTTTTAGTTTAAGAAATATTAGTCACCTCAACAAACAGTAAGCTATACCAACATAGATGAAGATTAAGGTAACAGACCACACTGTCTCACCTCCTCATGGATCTCCCTTATGTCTTCTTCACTCAGGTCCTCCTCGCTCCCTGAATTAGGTGGAACATCAACTACTTCTTCTTCTTCTTCTTCTTCGTCATCACTTCCAGATGCTTCTGCTGATTCTTTAATCTAGTCCCCCCACAAAAAAGCACACAACAAAGCAGAAAAATAAGATTCCAGGTCAGCAGTACTTCCTGTATTAGTAATTTTCTCTCCAGTAACAGTCAGATGACAATGTAAGGAGTAAAACTACGTACCTCTTTACAATGTCCATCCAACCTCTTAGGAGAACCAGAAGAAGGAACATAGCTTCTGGCGCCTTCATTAGCATTGTCCCATGACTCATTGGCACTTCCAGCTTGACTTGTACAACCTGCATCAGTAGGCCAGGCACTTATTCCAAAAGTGCCAAACTGGAGATTGACTGACTCTGCCCTTCCAATATTTAGAGGCCCGTATATTGGATTGCCTACAGACTTCTTACTGTCATTTTCCGAACTGCCTTTTCCATCCCCACTGTTGGACTCAACCGGCCAAGCCTTTGAAACAGATCCATCCACATTAACAATGGCCATGAGCTTTCTTGAGGATCCTAGCCTTTGAATCAATTTGAACATCCCCTTGGAACTCATGGAGTTGGCCACACATTGGTTTTTGTACTCCTCGCTTACAACTGCTACAGTATTTGTAGCAGGGTCATATAACTGATTGCCAGCAGATCTCCTTCGGAGGCAGCTAAAGACAGTGGCATGGATAGAAGCCACGCTCCGGTCAACATTAGTGTTATTCACCTTGGGAACTAGGTACTTGTCAGCTCGGCTGCATAGGTACTCTTGGATAGTTCTAATGTTGGTGATGTATTTGACATACTTATTTTTTGTTGGGTCAAGTGTCATGTACTTTGCACGTACGGCAAACCTCTCAGTGTGCTTGCCCTCATCGGATATGTAGATCATAAAAGGTATTAAAGAAGGATGTTTCCTCATTAGCCCCATCTGAAATATTGAAATGATTCGATAAAACCAACAAGGTTAAATTAGGACAGATGAATGCATCAAGAAGCTTATCATTGCACTTTGCACTGAATATAGTGTATCTATTGGCCTAAATAGACTAAATATAAATTTGGCAAACTAATAGTAACTGTTTTGGAAGCACCTACCACAAAATTAAGGCTTAAGTGAACACCCTCAACAACAACTGATTCCTTGCGATTCTCCCAGGCAGTAATCAACCGATCCAAACTATCAATCACCATCTCACTTTGTGCTTTGTAGCCTTCTATAGTCATCTGCTTCTTCCCAATTGGTTTGCCATCAGCTTTGTCATTGAGAGCCCTGGTTTTATCATAATCAATGCTTGAGCTGCTTGACATGCCTGAGCGTTTTTTGGCTTTACGCCTAGCTTTTGCATCTGCAACCGCTACTGGGTCGAGGCATTCGCCTGCATGATAGGTAGATGCCCAAAGAAGGGGATTTTGTTTCTCTTCGACAAAGCTCCGCATCATGTGCCGTATGGAATCGGTGGAGACTACAGTAGTGATCCCTAATCTGCTCCCCTGTTGACAGAATGAAATCACTGGAAGCTTAGAAAGCATACATTGTGCTGCTCAATGTTCGACAAGTGAAGCAAAGCTTGGGTCTAGCTGTGGTTTCATTTGTTTGTGTTGATAGGTAAAATATCAAACAACAGCAAGTTATCCATCTAGACTAGATGAGTAAAAGGGATTAGGGGAAGAACCATTGTTATCCTGGTGGGATTGAGAGGTTGCCCTGGCATGTGCTGGTCCCATCCCAAGAGAGTGAAGTGTGTGCATATACAAGAGAGAGAGGCAAAGAAAGAGACAGAGGAGGAAGTGCAGCAAACCAACCAGCAAGGTGGAAAGAGTAGACTTGCCGCAGCCGCTGGTTCCGCAGAGAAGAATGGTGACCGACTCCTTCCTTTCCCGGATCCTAACAAAAAATTTAAAAAAACGGTAGTAGGGTATGTATTAGAGAAGAGGAAGAACAAGAAATAGTGAATTAGCGAAGAAATAGAAATAGAAGAAGAGTAGAAGAGAGACCTGCAGGCTTGGTGGAGATCAGCGCGCTGGTCGGGGGCAACGTACTTGTAGAGGGCGAGGGCCTGGCAGACGAGGAGGAGGAAGAGCGGGCGCGGGATGAGAAGGGTGGTGCGGCGCTTGTAGAGCTCGAACTGGAACTGCCTGGGGCTGGCGACTTCGGCGTCGGCGGCGAGCTCGTAGCGCTGCACGCCGCCGGCCATGTGACCTCGGATCTCGTCGAAGACCCTGCCGCTAATCTGTGGAGGGGAGGGGGAGGGGGGTCGTGATGAGGGAGGGAAATCGAAGAAGCAGAAATGAAGAATAGGGGAAACGACCTACCTCGAAGGCGTGGCGCGGCTTGCATCCCATGAGCTGCAGCGTGCTGTGGAGGAGGGAGCGGGTGTAGCGGAAGGTGGCGCCATCGTCGTCGACCACCACAATGTAGAGGAGCTTCCCCTGCGCCTGGGCGGCGGCCATGGCGGGCGGGCGATCGGTCGGTCGCCTTCGCCTTGCGCGGTTTCGCCCCTTTGCCCCGTTGTTCTTGCTTGCCCTGGTTGGGTGGGGCAATTCCGTAATTCCCTTTTGGCCTGTGTTGCTTGCTGCTGCTGGCAGTATCCGACACCAAACTAAGCCCAACCCACGACCCAACACAAGACCCTTTGTTTCGAAAGGAAGAGGTTTAATCAAATCAAAATACTCTAAGCAAGCCAACTAAATTCGCGTGGCTTTCTTTCTACCAAAACGAACCAACGAGTGTTCAAAGTAGTTCAAAGTAGGTATCCGAAAAGCAACGGAGATCAAATTGGGAATTCGGTATTGGGGGAGGATTGGATTTGATTGGGGAAGAACCCAAGAAGAAGAAGCAAGGAACAGAATTGAGATGTGCAAGTCCAGATCTGACGCATTGCCCGTCTCCTCCGTTGCTTACCGATCCCGCCGCTCCTCTACCGCCACCACCACCTCTTCCTCCTCCTCCTCCTCTTCCCGCCCGGTCCCGGCCTCCTCCTCGATCTCCGCTAGCACTGCCAGCGCCGCCTCCTCCACCTCCCTCGCCGCCGCCCGCGCCTCGCTACCGGATCCGCCCGTGCTCTACCCCTTCCAGGAGCTCGCCGCCGCCACCAACAACTTCCTCGCCAAGCGCGCCCCGGCCTCCAACTACTGGGCATGCACCCTGCGCGGCCGCCACGCCGCCATCTTCCAGCTCCGCGCTCCACGCCTGCCCCCCGACACCAAGACGCTCGCCGCCACCGCCAGGTACCACCATACCAGCATCGCGCCCCTGCTCGGCGCCTGCCTCGCCGGACCCCAACTCTACCTCGCCTACGAGCTCCCCCCGGGCGCCGCCACGTTGTCCGCCTGCCTCCGCAGCCCGCGCAACCCCAGCTTCACCGCCCTCCGCACCTGGCTCTCCCGCGTCCAGGTGGCCGCCGACGTCGCCCAAGGCCTCGAGTACATCCACCACCACGCCGGCGCCGTGCACGGCCGCGTCTCGCCCTCCAGCGTACTCGTGTCTGACCCTGGGCTCCGCGCGCGGCTCACGCACATGGGAGCGGCCCAGTTGGCGGAGGTGGACGATGAGGAGGCGTCGCGGGAGGCGGACGTGCGCGCCTTCGGGATGCTGCTGCTGGAGCTGCTGTCTGGGGAGCAGGCGGCCAAGTACCGGCTGGACAGCAGCAGCAGGGACAGGGAGGCGGTGCTGAGGGTGTCAGTGGTGGAGACGGCGGCGGCGGCGCGGGCCGGCGGGCGGGTGAGGAGCTGGGTGGACAGGAGGCTGGGTGACTCGTTCCCGCAAGCGGTGGCGGAGAGGCTGCTGGAGGTGGGGCTGCGATGCGCGTCGGCGGCGGAGGAGGAGCGGCCACCGGAGATGACGTGGGTGGCAGGAAAGGTATCCAAGGCGTACCTGGAGTCGCGGGCGTGGGAGCAGACGCTTCAGCGCCCGCAGGCCGACCTTTCCGTCTCCCTCGCGCCGCGCTGAATCTACTGGACGAGTATCTGGCCGAGCAGCAATCCTCTTCTGATTCATGGCCCAGCCCACCTCAAGTCCGACGGTCCAGGTCATTTGCTATTGCTTGCTGGGCTTCTTTCGTTTCTGTACTACCAATTTCCATTCTCTTCTCTCTTCTCTTCTTGCCTCTAATTCGTTCACCATCTTTCATCCGCTATTTACTTCCTGACAACTACAAACAAAGCCAAACGAAGATCTAATACTAAGCTCTTGTCTTCTCTCGGCCGAAAGCTTTTCTTCTCTTCAGTCTGACCAGCTCGGAATAAAACACAACAAACTTCTTCTGTACAAGGATGCATTTGACCAGCTAGCTACGTACTCCCTCCATTCTCAAATAATAGTTGATAAGGTTACTATTTAAGTTTAAACTTTATCTGCATATCTTCTTTTTGCAGCAAAAAAAGTTATAAATATTTGAAAATATGTTTTATTGTCGAAATATATGATATCATAAATATTATATTTATCATAATATAATCATTTACATGGTTAAAGTGAGACGGCCGTGGATAGCTCTTGCAATGGTTCCATCTGACAGCGACCATTTGTTAAGTTTGACCTAAGCCCTTTGTTCCCTGTTTTAACCCGGCCGCTACAGCAATAATGCCTCCAACCTGATCGCCCCCTGCATGCACAGTTCTACTTATTATTACAGTTAATTTGTTTGTCATGCAAAAAACACAAGCGAGCATGGAATTAGGACTAGCTCGCTGGAGGAGCATCTATTTTTACTGTTTTGACTTTTTGTACGGTATACACCCAGCTGATAGCTATTACTATGCCTTTTGTAGTGGTTCGGTCAATTCAAAAGTCGCATCTCGAATGCATCTATCAGTATAATTAATTATAATTTAAAATATGATCGATGTGTCCACTGTTATCAGGTCAAGGTGAGTTGGAAGTAGATACTCCCTCTGATTATAAATGCATATTGTTGTATAGTGCATAAGAATTAAGCCAACGACTAATTAAATAATGTGGCTATAACATTTATTTGTTTATTTACAAGAGGGATATATAAGTATTTATCGTGCAAACAATATAGAAGGATGAAAAATTAAGGAGTAGAACATAACAAAACGTATTAAACAACCTACGTTTGAGAATTACTACTAGTATATATTGAGTTTTTAGGTTATATTTGAGAGCAGGGGAAAAATATGTAAAACGAGATCTACTGAGTATTTAATTATTTTAAATTTATAAAATAGATTAATATAATTTTTAAAGCATTTTTTATAAAAAAAGTATAAAAAATGATACTCTATAACGAGCCTTAGAGGCCAAAGATGCACGAGTTGTTTATTTGATCTGGGAATTAAAGCAAGAAAAGGAAGCATCTGGTTTTGTTCATCCACCATCTACTCGAGCAGTCGATCGCGGTTGTGTTAGATTCAATTCGTTGATGCCCTCCAATTACTCTCTAGCTAGAATTAATATAGTAATTAATTATCATCTCAGGCATGACCATGCGTGCATGACCGTAGAGTAGATAGTTAACCGAAGGATGGAGCGATGGAGACAGCAAACAAGTTGCAGCTAGATAAAAAAAAAATTGAGCAACTACTGCTACTCCTCCATGTATGGAGTATGTACTGTATGGACCTGCTGTTGAATGAAAGCTGCTGTCATCAAATTGTGTCCATCGGACTCTGTCTTGTCTGCTGGCCTAGCATATACTAGTAGTAGTATTACTAGTAATATGCATTGTCGATTCTGAGTTACTAGGAGTACAAACGAAACAGCACAGCACAGCACATGCGGCAGCTAGCTAGCGTTGGAGTCGTGATTAATGAAAGTGGCTTTTGTGAAGTGCATGGTTATCATCATGTAGATCTTGTATGTATAGTCAAACAGAGGCTGAAAACACATGGGACGGGGGCTGCGTTATTAATTTAAATTTTAGTTCGTTGTAGCATGTAGGTTGGGCTTACCCGGCCATGCATGGACCAATTAAGCGGCGCGTTGACCAGACTGCGTCGTCCTGTCTTTCCGTGCGTGAATAATATATTACTAGCATATTACTCCGTATATTAGTAATACATACTACAAGCATACAGCTCCTCTACAGCGTGACATGGTCATCGGCGTGTGTGACTTATCACCTACGTGGGCCCACATGTTAGCCACCGTGTCCCTCTGATTTAGTGTCAGAGGATCCCAATTCCATGCTACATACACACTTCAAATTATAATTATGTGTAATCTTCAATTTTCTCCGCGCTTGCATTGGAGGTTTTGCATTTGCTTTGCGGCTGTTAGCGGTGTGATTGCCGTATCTTTATTTATTTATTTAATTTGGTCGTCTGATTGCAAGAAAAGCCAACTTAATTTGACGTGTGCATTAGCACAACATAAATATGAATTAAGTCCAGTGAAACGTAAGACATCATCTGCTTCAGACTGAGATTAAGAGAAAACAGGCCGGCCAATCAGTGATAATAAAGCATGCTGCATATAACTTGTTCCAGGGGGTTGTTTATAACTTTGGTTATCTGAACACTTTGAACAAAAATTGAACAACCATCCATGCACTGGTACCGATGGATCTCCAAGTCACGGATAGGAGTATGTCCCTGCATACATCATACATGCAGTTTAATTTGGCTTGGAGCTTTATTTTGTCTGCCCATCTATCTATATCTATCTATCTATCTATCTATCTAATGGTACAAAAACATACTCCTATATGTGTGTCTATATATATCGCGCGAGTATACAAGAAGAAACTAGCAATGACGATTTGACGCCGCAGCTGCCGTTGTTGCTGGTGGTGCCGTGAAGTGAGCGGAGGGAGAGGAGGAGGACTCAGACAGGCGGAGGAGCTCCTCTAGGTAGTCGGCGCCCAGGTCCTCCAGCTCCACCACCCCCGCGCCCGTCGGCCGCTGCTGCTGGATCAGTATGTGCTTGGTGGGCTTGCGGCGCTTGCGGATGGAGTGGCGGCGCTTGAGGGCGAGGACCGGGGAGCCACCGGCGGCGCCGAGCGCGAGCGCCTGGAGCGATTCCTGGACGCGGTGGACGGGGAAGTTGAGGACGGCGGAGGCGCCGCGGACGGAGAAAGCGGCCTGGTCATAGGCCATGGCGGCGGCCTCGGGGCTGTCGAAAGTACCGAGCCACACGCGGGCGCCCTTGCGGGTGGAGTCGCGGATCTCGGCGGCGAACTTGCCCCACGGACGCTTGCGCACCCCGATCAAGGTGGTGCCCTGCGGCTGCCTCGGCAGCGGCGGTGCAGGGCGGCGGGGCTGGGCTGCTGCTGCTGATGCTCGCAGCTGCATGTCGGAGTCGTCGGAGCACAATGAGAACGAGGAGGAGGAGTCTGAGTCGGCGGCCTCCATGTCGGCCATGAGAGTGGTGAGGATGTGCATGTCGACGTCGTGGTCCCTCATTCCCGGCTGCATCCTCAAAACTGAAATGGAAACAGAGGATGGACGATCTAGGCTAAGTGGCTGGCTGCTCTGGTATTTGGCTTGGATGCGGGGGGGGCGCGCGCCCGCCCATTTTATAGGCGCCATCCGCTCCAGCTTTCTTTCCAAACGTAAATAGACAATACTACTCCTCCACTTCTACAACAGATATCGTGGGCGGGTGGATTTACTAGTCTACAGGGGCCCCACCTTGCTACGCCCATGACCGATGCAACCACTCCTATGGAAAGAAGAAGACGATGACGATGGAAGCTGGGGTATCCAGAGAGCCAGGGGCACGTGAGGGTGGGACCCTCTCTGCTGACGTAGGGCGGCGAGATACGACAATCCACCCTTGCGGCAAAACCACTGACACCGGACAACTAACTAACAACTTGTGATTATTATTTAAGGGGATAATTAAATATATTATTATAAAGTTGAAAATGGATTTTAAATAGTTTTCCCTTTTAAGAAATTCATACGAAATCACACCCTTCTAGAGCTCGGCTGGGAAGTTTGTTGTATTCCTCCATTCTTCTATGCCTTTTAAAAAGCAACAAGCAACTTCTGTATTTTTAAAAAATTAAAAAAATATTCAAGGTTTAGGGGGTCACTACAGATTGTTTCAGAGCATCCTTACCGTCCATTTTATCTAATTGGACGGCTAACACGTAAAGTTAGATTATTACCCATAAATTTTCGGACCCTTCCATCTCTTATATGTGTACGTTGCTAGTACTAGTACTCAATAGGGAAGGGAGGATGTCCATTAATATCAACTGTTCCTCTTTGCTAATTAATCTTTAATTACCACAACAAGAATGAATCATGTCAGCATATATATGAATATCTTGTACATATATTTGAAAGAAAAAAAATTGATGTGCATTGCGCAGCTGATAAGTCTAGATACAAGCCTAGATAACTGTGGTTACATGTTGACACCTAGTAACTGATTCCAAAATGCTAGTAGTACCTTTATTTCTTCCAGGAAGGTAGCAGGTGAAACAAAAGTAAGTTAGCCAGGAGGCAGGTGCATGCATGCATCAGTGATGATGTGCCTGCCTGCTAAATACTACCTCCTGCGCGATATCCTTATATGACTATGTCCCTGCACGATCAATTCATTATTCATGTACCTACAATGCAATTAATATATATTGATAACTAGAGAAACTTTAATTAAATCCATTCAGGAGGAAAGAGGAATGCTGCTTCGCGCGTATGCAGAGTCTTAATTAAGCCCGGTACACACATCCTTGTGATATGGAGTATTAAGTAATCCTGTGATTAATGTGGGAACAATTCTGCATATGCTAGCTTGCTACTAACATAACGTCTATAATCTTGATCTCATACAAGTCACAAGAAAACACTCAATTAGTATACTTCTCATCACGTGCATGTAAAATTAATGTGGGAGGCATATATATTATTTTCCATTCAAGCCACCGTTTACGCATCCCAAAAAGGTCTTCTATGAATTTTGGTACATCAGACTTTTGAAATTGAAATTCCGCTGAGGACTATAAATTTTTGGAAGTTAAGTTTCAACTTCCAATGTGTGCATGACACCGTTAATTCTATGCAGAAAGACTATTTTATTTCCCTTTTGGTAAATGATTTTCCTAGAAAAAAATAACCAGAACGGTGGTCTCAACGGATAATATTATATCAGCATAAAAATTCCTAGCTTAACTATGCAACTACAATGCCCCATACCTTTACCACACAAGGTAGGGTGTCAATGGCCGTCGCTAGGGGGAGCAAGAGCAGCACCGAGTATTGAGGTTCCACAAATAGGCTAGCTTGGTTTAGGGTCAAGCAAAGCGAAAATTAGTAAGGCTATTTGACAATAGGTTGAAATGGCCAGGCTAGCTAGCTACGTGTAGGGGCAAACAGCGTTAGTACATCATTTTACAATAGATTGCTGGGTCGGGGTATCTGAGGTTGAAATGACTAGCCTACTTGCAGGGGCAAACAACGTAGTAAAGGTTAGTAACATCACTTGACAATAGATTGTTGGGTGTGACTCTCTTAACGGTTGATAGCATATTCGTGCATCACACAACCGGGATGCAGGGGATCAAATCAAAAACTGAAAGCATATAATGGAGAAACGAGGCAAAACTCAAATACATGAAACGAAGTCAGAGCAAGTAAAAAAAGCACGCGTAAGGATTAATTTTCCTTGTTGGATATAGTTAGTATATACTCCCTCCAATTCCAAGACAAGTCCTCTTAACGTTTTTTACTTTTCCCTAAACATATAGGTTTTGAAAGTTCTAGGCAATTTTTTTTTCATTTTCCTTGTTTGTCTTCGCTAAATAATTAATTACCCTCTCTATGTACGAGGAGCAACGAAGTTATTTAAACTTTTTTTTAACTCTTGTGCATAAACTAAAACAACTCTGTATATGCTTAATTAACTATATATACCAATGGATATATGCACGCTTTGATTTAATTAATTAATCAGAACGCATGCTATTAGCACATCTCATGTTGAGATGTTAGTGTGCTTCACTGTGCCTTCAAAGAAAAAAAAAGGTGCACACTTCAAAAAAGGGTAAAAAAAGCAGGATATATATATATATATATATATATATATATATATATATATATATTAGTAGCTACTACTGTGGTGCTGTGCAAGAAAAAAGGGACACGTGAGTAGCACGTTTAGCTAGTGCCTCGCCAAAAGAAAAAGAAAAGAAAATATACATTAATTATTGTGAAACTGTGAGTTGAAATCTAAATGGAGCAGCGATTTATGTTGGTTATTTTGGTGTTATCATAATGATAAATTTTTTAATAATAAATATTTTTTTATCTTGCTATATTTTACTTTTAGTCTAAAGAGGATATAATAACCAAAATTAGGTGACATAATAGAATTATTGGTTAAAATCTATGTGATTTAACGCTAATCAATAATTAGTGAGTTAGGGATTTGTTTCATCAGCTAAGCTTTATATTTATTTTTATTTGCTGAACGCTATAAGCTTTATGACAGAAACTAAATATAAATCATTTCCATCATCCGTATGCCGTGTTTCCAAAATTTCTTCTCTGCTGTCGACGTCGATGCCGTGCTTGAAAGTAACGTTGACACATAGCTAGCCTTGCCTGGATTCACTTATTAGCACGTCACTATTGCGTGGGATTTTCTTCTCCTAGTACTACAGAATATTATCCTAAACAAAACTTGAAGCATGTTTATATTTTTTTAATCATTTAGAGTTTTCTAAGAATAAAATATTTGATTTTATGTAATGAAAATGATGTGTAAATTCGTTAAAATATCTTTATAATATTACAGTATTGATGGATTTTTACACATATATTCTAATAAAGATTCGGCGTTGTAATTTAGACCACAATCCTTACAAACTTAAAGTCTGGTGCGAGTGTGGAATATTTAATAGGAAAATTGGTGGGCTCGCATGGCTACTGTGAAGTGGTTATATATATATATATATATATGCGCTTCATGCCCTAGACTTTTAGACCGAAATACATAAATTGGTTTAAATTTTTGAAAATTTTCAACTTCTAGTACAAGAATTTGATTCATATCTAAACCTAACAATAAACAACTCAAATTTAACTTTATTTTACAATCCATTATTACAAACCTAACTAATTATATGTTTGGATGGTATATACCTAGAATCAAAATTTAACAAAAAAAGTTTTAAATTCAATTCAAACTTGTTTGAACTAGTTAGTATACAAGTTAATGTTCATACCCGAAAAAGTTTTAAGTTTTTTATACTTGTGTAAATTAGATATATACTCAATTTAAATCTTGAGTCCCAGGCACTATAGTGCACTAGTTTAAACTTGTTTGAATTAGTTAGTAAAGTTAATAGAACCAAAATTTAACAAAAAATGTTTAAATTCAATTCAAACTTGATAAACAAGCTAATGTTCATACCCGAAAAAGTTTTAAAATTTTTTATACTCGTTTAAATTAGATATATACTCAATTTAAATCTCGAGTCCCAGGCACTATAGTGCTAAACTTGTTTGAATTAGTTAGTCAAGTTAATGTTTATAAAAAAATAAGTTTTTTTACTCGTTTAAATTAGATATATACCCAATTTAAATCATGAGGTCTGTTACTATGGTGCACAAGTTTTTATATATATATATATATATAGTAAGAGCATATAATTAATTTGTGATGTAGAATTTAATGCAATTTATTAATAAATGCATATATGATAGCTGAAGTGAGACATGCATATATTGTACTATCGGTCCCGGTGGATATATGTGGTCTGATGGATGGATGGGATTGGAAGGGAGGAGCAAGCAGGGCGGAAGCTTCGCAACCGCAACGCCATGGCCGCGGCGGCGGCGGGCATTGAGATGCAGATGGAGATGGACGTGGACGTTTATGCGGCCAGGTGCGTGCATCCATCGCTCGATATATCGAACGCCCGCCCGGCGCCTCATACACTTATATTAGCTAGCCAGACGATAATTAATACTAGTACGACGTACATACGTACAGCATACATATATTAGGAGTAGCTAGCCAGCAGCTTGCTTGAAATTTCTGGGATGCTACGTACGGTTGGTAGCTGGCAGCAGGCAGCTCAGCTACAATTGCTGCTATATAGCGATCGATCGATTGAACGAGCCGAGGATGCATGATGATTGGTAAAATGATGTATATATATAATAGTATACTGGTGTATCAATCGATATATCATTGCCACGATCTCGATCTCCCTCTCCTCGACCTCTCCTATCATTAACTAGTTACATGCAGTTATATATCAACCTTTTTAGAAAACACTATTAGTATGGTGATACATCCATCACCCGCAGACGTTTAAATCCTGACGTACATAACTTTGTTTTTGTACGTAATCATAATTGATGCGGAAATCGCAGGTTATGTTCAAAAATATATCGAACCTTTTATACAACATTGTATGTATGTAAGAAAATATACTACTACTATCACATTATCATGTATCACTCCACGATTAATTGAACAAGATTTATATGTATACTCCATGATACTATGTGCATATATATGCATTGTACGTGGAGCAATAGGCTTGCTAAGTAGCGGCTACCTAACTACTTCGGCCCGGGAATAATTGTCTTTGGAGTCTAGATAGGACCAAGTGCGGTGGCCCATAAGAAGTGGGCTTTTATCGCTAGATTAACTGAACAGGCCGATCGATGATGAGCTTAGCTATTATCCCCATTAATTAATCTACTAATCGCCCACACATGCATGTTAATATATTTAGGGGGTCAATCAGCAACCTAACGGGTCAACGATACTAGCTTAGCTCCTGTAGTTCGCTCAATCACATTAGCTCACTACTGGAGTTCTTAAATAATCTATCGATCAGCTTCCGCTTTTAATTAACTTACTGTAGTAGCTAGGGCGTGGTAAGGGAGACTGATCCGATTGGCCTAATCTGATGATTATTGGAGTATTAATAATTAGTTTACCTAGGTTTACTAATTAGTAAGTAGTAGGTGTTTAATTGTTCGCACGTGCGAAGCAGTGCATTTATAGTAGCTACCTTGCCTTTTAGTGCCATTATAGTATGCCTCGTGATGGCCTCACCTAAACGGCGATGAATGAGTGGGGCATTGGCGTTCCTTAAGGGCTAAGCACTTGAAACAAAAGATACAAGAAAACTGCCATTTGGGAATATTATGTATATAGTCCAAAATGTAACTAAACGAGTAGAATTACTTAATTGGATTTGGTAGGGGGTAATGACCCAAGCAGCAAAGGAAGGAAGGAAGGAAGGACCGGGCGGAGCGAAGACTGAGTGTGAGGTGGGCATGCGCATTCACAAGTGGAAGCAGGGGGGCCCACGCAGCAGTCAGTCAAACATGGCAGCTCCAGCACCAGCCAGATCGCGTCCAGTCACCACCTCTTCGCGTCGCCTCGCCTCGCTGACCTGCCCTGCCTTGCGTTGCCCGCCATTAAAAGCAAGCACAGGTGAGTAATCCAAGTACCATAAGCACAAGTGCACAAGCGTTAGTAGACACAAAGCAAAGCAAGCAGTAGCCACTAGCCAATCCATCCATGGCCGCGTCGCGCTACGAGGTGGAGGTCACGGTGACCTCGGCCCGCGACCTCAAGAACGTCAACTGGCGCAACGGCGACCTCAAGCCCTACGCCGTCCTCTGGATCGACTCCGGCGCCAAGTGCTCCACCCGCGTCGATCTCGACAACGCCGAGAATCCCACCTGGGATGAAAAGGTCACCGTCCCGCTCCCCCCCTCCAGCCGCCTCGACGACGCCGTCCTCTACGTCGACGTCGTCCACGCCAACGCCGCCGAGGGCGTGAAGCCGCTCGTCGCCTCCGCCCGCCTCCCGCTCCGCGACGTCCTCGACGACACCGGCATAGGGGGCCGCGCCTCCCGCTCGCTCCGCCTCAAGCGCCCATCCGGTCGCCCGCAGGGACGCCTCGACGTCCGCGTCGCCGTCCGCGAGCCCGCACGCTACTACGACCCCTCGCCGGCTTACCCTGCTCCTTACCAGCAGCAGCAGTCTTCCCGCGACCCCTACGCAGGCGCCGCCTACGGTACTGGCTATGGCTATGGCGCGGCGCGGCCTCCGTACGCCGCGGCCCCTCCGGCGGGGTACCCGTCGGCGTACGGCTCCGCGCAGCCTGCTGCCGTGCCCTATGGAGGGGCGCCATCTACCTATGGCTCCGCCGCGCCACCTGCAGCTGTGAGCTATGGAGCGGCTCCTGAGGCTGTGGCAGTGGATGCAAAGAAGAAGAACAAGATGGGGATGGGGACTGGGCTGGCGGTTGGCGCGGCGGCCGGCGTTCTTGGTGGGCTAGCGCTGGCGGGCGGCGCCAGCTACCTGGAGAACAAGTTGGAGGATCGCGTGGCGGAGCGGGTGGAGGACAACCTTGAGGACAGCTACGGCGGCGGCGGCGGCTACGACGACTACGGCGGCGACGACGATTATTAGCTTGCAGTTGCAGGGGAGAAATAATAATCGAATCGAATTGTAACGTATTTGATCTGATTTTGGTTTATACTACTTATCTCGAAAAAAATGAATTTGATTGATGTTCAAATTAATTAAGGCAATAATAAAGGATCGATCGATCCATCCTACAGTATTCCTAGAGCCTTGGTCGGCGTCAGAGGCAGAGGAAGCAGCGGTGGCAGCGCCCACTGGTTGCCGTCCATGTAGGAGACGTCCACTGTTGGATTGCAATCAGACACAAAGGGCCTCGAGACACGCCTCTCTCTCTCTCTATATATATATGTAAACACTGATCATAGATGATTATTCACTAATTAATCCTCCTTCTTGGTATCAGAGCCGACGGTTCGCATCAGCGACTTCTCAGTTCGCATCCGCGGCTTCTCGTTTCCGCAACCCTAACCCGTGCCGCCGCCGTCGTCGCTTGCCTCCATAGAAAGCTGCCACAGAGCCCCGCTCGCCGTTCCCCGTTGCGACGCTGTCCTTGCCGCCGTCGAGCCCCGCTCACCGGCCCCCGTCACGACCCGCCGCTCCACTCGCATGCGCCTGTCACGACGCTGTCCCCGTCATCGCCAAGCCCCGCTCGCTGGTCCCTCACGGTCAACCGGCCGCTGTCGTCGAGCCCTGCTCTGTGGCCCGTGTCGCGACGTCGTCGCTCCACTCGCCGGCGTCTGTCGCGACGCCGTCCCCGCCGTCGCCGAGCCCCTCTCGCCGGCCCCTCACGGTCCACCGGCCGCCGTCGCTGAGCCCTGCTCGGCGGCCCCTGTCGCGACGCCGTCCCCACTGCCACAAAGCCCTGCTCGCCGGCCCCCGTCGCGACTCCAATCCGTGCCGCCGCCGCAGAGCCCCGCTCGTCGGCCCCCGTCGCGACTCCAATCCGTGCCGCCGCCACAGAGCCCCGCTCGCTGGCCCCCGTCGCGACCCTCACGGTCGACTGTGACCGCCATGGCCGCGACCGACGCCGAACGCCACCTCGCGAGCAGCACGAACGCGACGCCGAGGAGGCCCGCCGATGCCAGGCGGAAGCTGACCGCATTGCGGCCCTCGACGCGTACGCTGCGACCGAGGCCGAACGCCAAGCTCGCGAGGCGCGCGAGCAGTGCGAACGCGACGCCGAGGAGGCCCGCCGCTGATAGGCGGAGGCCGATCGCATCGCGGCCCTAGACGCGTACGAGACCAAGTACGCCGCCGTCCACGCCACGGCCATCGCCGTCCTCAACATCAAGGTCCTCGTGCCTTTGGTCCTGGATGGCGCCACCGACAACTACAACCAATGGCGGTCCATGTTGCTCATCGTCTTGAACAAATATGCTCTAGCGGATCACATCCTCTCCGACGTTGTTAACGCCAATCGCCCAATGTGGGTGCAGATGAACTACACGATGCTCACCTGGATCTACGGCATGATCCACGCCGATCTCCAGCAGTCGATGATGAATCGCAAGTCGACCGCGCGCGGCGCCTGGACCTACCTCGAGAACGAGTTTCTCGGCCAGCGTGAATCACACGCCCTGCTGCTCTCTGCTGAGTTCCGCACATCAAAACAAGGGTCGTCCACGATCACCGACTTCTATTGTCGCCTTGAAACGATGGCGGCAACCCTCAGCAACTTCGCGATCCGATCAGGGATCGGACTCTGGTCCTCACCTTTCTTCACGGACTCAACGGCAAGTTCCGACCCATGGTCTCCAACCTCAAGATGTGGCAACCCTTCCCTACCTTTGAGGAGGCTCGCACGCTTCTTCTGCTTGAGGAGATTGACATCGACGACATTGCTGCGAGTGAAGCTACCGGAGCGTCAAACCTACCGACATCCTTCGCGCCAACCGTCCTCGTCATTGCCATGCGCCCTCCCAGTGGGCATGCCTCCACGGGCGGCACCACCAGCAGCTACACTAGCTAGGGCAGCCATGCTGACCAGGGCGGCAGCGGGCGTTCTGGCCACCGTCACGGTGGCCGTGGCCGGTAGCAGCCCTCCGGCTCCAACACTAGAGGGCCTCGCCTTCTGGCGATGTTCTTCAACCCATAGGCCACCACGATCTAGCGCACCTGCCCGTTCTCGGCAGTGCTCCGAGGATGCCGCTTCGTTCTCCTCCGGCCGCTTACACTGTTGTTCCCTATTTATAGCAATTGTACGTGCAACAGTCGTACACCCGTGGTCCTCCTCCAGGTTTCAGCTACGGAGGCTCACCGACGCCACAGCAGCAGCCCTGGACTCCTATGAAGGGCATGTCGTGGGACCTGTCTACTCTCGTCAGCAATTTCAACACCATGATACTGACGCCTCCATCTTTGGCCGAGTGGTACGCTAACTCCGGTGCCGGCACCCACATGGTCAACAATGCTGGTATTCTTTCTAACTTTCATCCTCCTTTGACATTCAGTCCTTCATCTATCATTATTGGTAATGGAGCTTCGCTTTCCGTTACATCTGTTGGGTCACACTCTTTCTCTAGTACACGACGTCCTCTTGTTCTTTCTAATGTTCTAGTTTCGCCACACATTATTAATAATTTAATTTTCATACGTCGTTTCACCACTGATAATAATTGTTCCATCGAGTTTAACCCATTTGGCCTTTTTGTGAAGGACCTTTAGACACGAAGCGTGATCGTCAGGTGCAATAGCACGGGTGACCTCTACCCGTTCTTTCCCCTAGCACCATCCAGCACCACCACTGCCCTCGCTGCCACCGCATCATCCACCTCCCTTTGGTATCGTCACCTTGGTCATCTTGTACATGCGGCTTTATCCAAACTTATTAGTTCCAATGCTATTTCCTGTAATAAGCGCCACATTGATCCTGTTTGTCATGCCTATCAGCTAGTTCACCATGTGCGTCTACCTTTCAGTGTGTCAAACTCTCATGATACTCATCCTTTCGATTTAATACATTGTGATCTTTCAACCTCTTCAGTTGTTAGTGTGTCGGGCTATAAATATTACTTAGTCATTCTTGATGATTGCACCCACTTCACCTGGACGTTTCCTTTGCGCCTCAAGTCTGATACTTTCAGTGTCCTTTCTAACTTCTTCTCATATGTGCGCATGCAGTTCGACTCCACTATCAAGGCAGTTCAGTGCGACAACGGTCGCGAGTTTGACAACTTCTCGACCCGCACATTCTTCCTCACTCACGGTGTTGTCTTCCGGCTGTCGTGCCCGTATACCTCCTAACAGAATGAACATGCCGAGTTCACTCTTCACACCATTAACAACATCGTGCGGTCCCTACTGTTTTAGGCCAGTCTGCCTCCGGTTTATTGGGCTGACTCACTCCACACTGCCACCTACCTACTTAATCGTCACCGAACTAAAACCCTTGATAGCCGTACTCCTTTCTTTGCTCTTTACGGCATACAACCTTCATGTACTCATCTTCAAGTCTTCGGTTGTGCCTGCTATCCCAACCTTTCGTCCACAGCTCCACATAAATTATTACCTCACTCCTCCCTATGTGTTTTCCAAGGGTACTCCTCCGATCACAAAGGATACCGCTGTCTCGATCTTCACTCCAATCAAATCATTGTCTCTCGTCACGTTGTGTTCGACGAGACTTTGTTTCAGTTTGCCGAGATGTCTACTACCCCTAGGATCCCAACACACTTACGTTTTTAGACGATGCTAATGATTTCTCTTCGCCTATTTGGCCAAGAGCTATGACTGCAGGTACTCACATCCCTGGCGGCATGGATGTTGCATTTGGGACCCCTGGCGCCCTCTCGCCCGGCGTTGGCTCTCCCACCGATGTGGTGCCTAGCACACTGCCAGGTGCTTCTGCCATGGCCTCCCCAGGGAATGGAGGCCCTAATGTCCCGTCTGGTGCTGCTGCCCCTTTGGACTCCATGTCCCAGGTTGTTGTCAGTGACACTAAAAGGATTACTAGCCGCACCACTACGACGGCTCCGTAGGCAATCATCCCTATCACTAATACGCATGGCATGCGTACTCATGGCAAGGACAGTTTTTGACAATCCGTGGATCACCTCAACCTCCAAACGACGGCTGCGACTATGCCCATATCTTCGGTACCCTCGTCCATTCGTGCCGTCCTTTCGGATCTGGCCTAGCGCCTTGCTATGTGGGTCGAGTTCGACGCTGTACAGGTCAATGACACCTGGACCTTGGTGCCTTGACCTCCTAGTGTCAACCTTGTCACTGGCAAGTGGGTTTTTCATCACAAGTTCAAGTCTGATGGCTCTCTTGACCGCTATAAAGCCCAGTGGGTGCTTCTTGGTTTCACATAGCGTCCAGGCATCGACTATGATGAGACTTTCAATCCAGTTGTCAAGCCAGCGACCATCCGAATGGTATTCACTTTGGCACTGTCTCGCTCCTGGCCGATCAACCAGCTTGATGTAAATAATGCATTCCTTCATGGCACCCTGACTGAGACAGTTTACTACGTCTAGTTGACCGGGTTCGTAGACTCTTCTCAACCCAATTATGTTTGTCGCCTGAACAAGTCACTCTACGGATTGAAGCAAGCTCCTCGCGCCTGGCACAGTCGCTTCGCCTCACATATCACCTCACTTGGGTTCGTTGAGGCCAAGTCCGACACATCGCTATTCATCTACTGCTAGAGTGTTGACATGGCTTTTCTTCTGCTATATGTTGATGACATTGTTCTCACTACGTCGTCCTCGAGCTTGCTTCGTCGAATTATCGCAGCACTTTGCTAGGAATTCTCTATGATAGACATGGAGCCTCTTCATCATTTTTTGGGTGTCAGTGTTCAACGTAGAGGTGAAAGTTTATTTCTCTCTCAAAAATAGTATATGCCGGATATTCTGGAACGTGCTGGTATGAGTAACTGCAAGCCAAGCAGCACTCCTATGGACACTCACTCCAAGCTTCCTGCTGATGGTGTTTCAGTTGCAGATCCCAGTGACTATCGCAGTCTCGCTGGGGCTCTTCGGTACCTCACCTTCACCCGACCAGATATTGCTTACGCTGTTTAACAGGTTTGCTTGTATATGCACGACCCCCGAGAACCTCATTTGGGCGCTACGAAGCGCATTCTCCAGTACCTTCAGAGGACACTGGATCTCGGTCTACACCTCCACTGGACCTCACCAGCTGATCTCACTGTCTACACCGATGCAGATTAGGCGGGCTATCCTGACACACACAAATCCACCTTGGGTTTTACAGTGTTTCTCGGGGACAATCTCATCTCCTGATCGTCCAAGCGTCAACCTACAGTGTCTCGGTCCAGTGCAAAGGTGAAATATCGAGCTGTCGCGAATGGTGTCGTCGAAGCCTGCTGGTTGCATCAACTTCTACAAGAGCTTCGCTACCCGCTTCATCGTGCCACACTGATCTATTACGATAATGTTAGTGCTGTTTAACTCTCCACTATTTGATCCAGCATCAGCGAACCAAGTATATTGAGATTGATCTATACTTTATCAGAGAATGAGTTGCCCTCGGTGAAGTCTAAGTCCTCTATGTTCCCATTTTATATCAGTACATCGATATCTTCACTAAAGATTTGCCGATGTCTGTGTTCACGAAGTTTTGTGGTGCTAGTTCCAACTGTGGAGGTGTGTTGGATTGCAATATATATGTAAACACTGATCACACATAATTATTCACTAATTAATCCTCCTTCTACGAATGGCGTGGCCTGGCGCGAGTCCAGCTGCCGCGCGTAGGACACCCTGCCGGTGGTGGCGGAGCCGGAGACGGAGCCCAGCACGCGTACTCCGCGAACCACACCTGCTGCCGCCTGCCGGGGTCGCCCCAGTCGTTCCACCCCTCCGCCGCCACCACGTCTCTGCGAACACCACCGTCGCGTAGGGCCCCCGCGGCCTCCCCAGCCACACCTGCCCGTCCTCACCGCACGAACGCGAACCCCGTCCTCTTCGCCGCGGACGCGCGCCCATGCGCCGTCACGCTCCCCGTATTTGGGCCAAGCCCATTGTATTTATAGTTGGGCCTACGGCGTCCATTAGATACTAGAAGCCCGTAGTACACAATCGCATCGAGTAGTTTGGATTTAGATTTGGCCTAGGAGTAACACACGACCAACATTAAGGGCCATGCCGCCCTTCTTCTTCTCCTTGCAGGCTACTACTCTTCTTGTACGTGCTGGTACGGCCCACCACGTTCTAGTACTCCACCATATGGTAAGTTGGAGTAACATTGATACAGGCACCAACTGTATCGTGACGTACGTACTCTTGTAACGGCTTAATTGTCAGACGCACGTACTCTATGCTCTTAACGTTGATACCTGTCGTCTGTCTATCGTTCCCCTGGTACGCTACCTCAACGTAACTCCCGATGATATCAATTGGATTGTTGGCTGGCTCGCCGGCCCATAACCACAGGGGTCCGCAGTTTCATTGGTGTCTGCGAGACATGACGCGGCGGCTGGACGCCCTGCGAGGGAAGGCCATGCCGGCCATGTACTCGTGGTCGTGCAAGCGGAGCTACCGCGGCAGCTACGTGTGGCACGACCTCCTGCTCCCCACTCACGCCGGCGACTGCATCCTCAAGGCCTCCCTTCTCCTTCTCGTCCATCTCAACCAACTTAATCCTCCTGCTCGACATCATTCCTCTACCTCCACCTCCACCATTCACCACCACCACCTTTCACCTTCTGGTGTCGCTGATGTCTCTGTTGTATCTTGTTCCACCATCGCCAACATCGTTGTTGGCGACTAATGCACCTCCTGTAGGACTTCTATGCCTCTTCTTCGGACAGTAGCTCGTTCCCTAATACTACTAACGGTTTAACAGCAGCTTGTTCCCTAATACTACTAACAATTTAACAGTTTTTTGACCGAGTACACACCATAGACAATTAGAGATGGATGAGCACAAGTCTAAAATAAAATTTAGTATTTTTTCCTAATCCCAAAACCAACCTAAAAAACTGTGCTTTTTTAATATAAACATTTGTTACTAAAGCTATAGATATATGTAACTCCCAGTAGATACAAAATTTATAAACAAATCACCTCAAGTTATGACCAAAATTAATTAAACACTAATTAATTAATAACACCACACATTATTTTAGATAAAACAAACTGATCAAAATCACAAAGAAAATAAATTAATTAAAAAACAATTGGCATATAAATGAAAGAAAGATTAATTACCACGTAAATCTTCAATAAACCTTACCTTTATTATTAAAATTGCGCTTACAAAATTTACATAAAAAATTCTTTTAATTTTCTATGTATAAATCTCTAACACCTTACCCTAAAAAAATCATAAAATAAAAAAATTTCATAAACACTGCTATCGTCGAATTTGAAACATATACTCCATATTATTTCACATCACTCTTTACACTTAATACCACAAAGTCTGACACGTTTCCATAGAGAATACTTCTCAGTCACTATTCCCACACGGCCGAACCGATCCTATTGCGCCATATTGACTGCGGATCTCCTGTGTTTGCATGCGCACATGTCCATGCATGCCACATCGCCTATTATGGCCATATCTGTTAGCCGAACCACCTCCCTATGCCTACACCCAAGCTCGCTAATAGGCCAAGCCCACCCATCAACCGTAGCGGCTCCTTGCGCCTGTGCGCCGTGCTCACTGACAGATCTAGTCCAGCCTCTTTTGCCACGTGCACACGCCCGCGTTGCGGGATCGATTTTTACCGCTAGCCCACTCTGTCAGTAAGCTGATTTCTCAGTTTGCCTATCAAGTCAGCCTACTCCACCAGCCCAATCGCATTCAGCCTTCTTCAGTCCATGCTGCGTTGTCTTCAGCCCATTTTCTACTGAGCCAAATCTTTATTGTATATTTGATTTGATAGCAATTCCTTTAAATTTTTTAGCAATTTTTCATATATTTTCTAAATTTAATTCCTATATATAAATAAAAAATATATTCTGTCACAGATTTTTTACGAACAGAATTATATCGATACACATGTTTACCATATTTTTTTAATTTTTTAATATAAATTAATTAAATAATACCAATTTTAATATAAACTACTTTTTTTACCTATTTCAATATATGTCATTTTCAATAATTTTACTTAAACTATTTTTTAATTATTTACTAGGATGTAGTCTTCGTAGTAATGCTGCGGTACCTATTGATTTGCTATTATACTGCTGTTTAGTTTTAATAGGAAGTCTGATTTCTTTTCAGTTAGCTAGTGTCTAGATGGGGCGGTCCATTGTACCTGTTTGGTGATGTACTGGGGGTGTACTCCCTGAACCCTTCTCTTTAATAAAATGTTTATGAGTTGTAAAAAAAAAACCAATCCTAATAAACTTTGACTTTTCTTTTTTTCTTATTTTCTTCTAATTAATATGGGATTTTTTTATGGCGTGAGAGTAATTGTGGAGGTTTTTTTCTTTATTAAGTTAATATATTTGAGTGTAATTATTACATCGTAACTTTTCTGTAGATGCAGTATAACTTATATATAATTGGGCTACATTTATCCAAAACACGTTGCTAGCGCGGTGGTGCTGTTTTTCTGCTACGCAGCAAAGTATCGCGGGATCGAATCGGAGCTGTGTGTGCTTTCATTCATTTTCCCCATCTCTGCACTAGCAATTTCGTTTTTTAATTTGATTGTTACATTGGACAAATAAATTTCATTTTTCCCATCTCTGCTCTCGCAAGAATCTTGGATCTCGGAGCAAGATTTAATGAAAAACCGTCCATCTCTTCTCTCGCACGAATCTGGGATCTCGGAGCAAGATCTAATGGAAAACCGTCGACAGTAATATAGCAATTTCGTTTTTTAATTTGATTGTTACATTGGACAAATAAATTTATTACTCCAGTCATGAACTCATAGAACAAATAATTTTGATCGAAGGGAGCAACATGGATTTAAACTCAGTTGAGAAAAGCCTCGTATACTTGGCGTAGTATCCCGTATGAGAGAGAACTACTGAAGCGAGGTTTAATTTGGCAAATTGTTGATGGAAGGACAGTGAATATTCAGAGGGATAATTGGATTCCTAGGGAGGGATTCGTGTAAGCCACTGGGCTTCAGGTCACAAGTTGGTTCCATATCTGTCAGTGACCTATTTGTGCCAGGAGCTAGAAGATGGGATGAGGAGAAAGTGAAGGATGTTTTTTCCCAATGTTATGCAAATAATGTTTTGCAAATTCCCGCGGCTGATTAGAAAGGAGAAGATTTCGTTGCATGGAATTATACAAAGTCAGGGCACTTTACAGTGAGGTCTGCTTACCATATGAAGAGAGATTTACTGTACAGAAATGCTAGTACCTCGACGCATGTGTTTCAAAGCCATAAGAGGTGGTTAAAGCTTTGAGGTGCAAGTGTGCAGAACAAGATGGAAGTTTATGGCTGGCGAATAATTCAAAACGGACTGGCAGTTGGAACAGAGTTGTTGAGGAGAAATATTAAGTGAGATGTGCTGAGCATTTTTTGTGGAAGGCAGGAGAATGCATATCACAGGTTTTGGGTATGTCAATATTCAAAATGGGCAAGGAGTAGATTGGAGGAGAGGATGCAGGTAGTAATTCCATGGCCTGGGGTGGAATGCAATGATCACAAGCACTTGGCTTTCTGGTTGTTGGATAGATTGGCAGACCAGAAGGATCGTGTCATTTCCTGCATTTTTGTGGTGCAGTATAACCTATGGTCAAGTCGTAACAGTGCGCGCCATGCTGAACGCCGTGAGGTGCCTGGTGCTGTGGTAGAAAGAATCCTGTTCTAGATGGAGGAGTGGGCTAATTTGTATGAAAAGAGAACGGCTGATGTTCAGAATCCGACACAAAGGTGGAAGAAGCCCCCTAGTGGCTGGCTGAGGTAAACGCTGATGCCGCTTTTAGAGGTGTTGATTCAAAAGGAACAATCGGGGTGGTGCTGCGAGATGAAAGAGGACAGTTCCTAGGAGGCGCGTCTCATTTTATAAGTCTATTGGAGATGCGACAATGGCTGAAATTTTTACATGTGGAAGGGCTATGGAGTCGGCGGCACAACTGGAAGCTACAAAACTCATTGTGGAGTCTGATTGCCTGGAGGCCGTCAACACGCTGAATGATGGGGAGCTTAATCAATCGGTGTATGGTTGGACAATCCAAGAGATAAAAAGGCAAGTTTAGTTCCTTTCAGGAAGTTAAAAGTAGTAGATTCGGCCGACGGCGAATTTTGTTGCTCATTGTTTGGCGAAGCAGTGCCTGGCGACCGAGAGTTGCTCTACCTGGCTCTCCATTCCACCGTCGTTTATTTCTTCTGTTTTAGAAGATGATTGTAATAGTTTAAGTACTAAGTTGTTTTAAGAGGCTGTATGCCTTTCCCCCTCAAAAAAAAAAGTTTGTGTCATTTTTGATAGTGGCAAGGTGTCCAATATACTTATTCTATTATAAATTACTAGTATAAAACTTATAAAAAGCATAGCAAAGTTATAATATTTTGAAACTGTATTAACTTTTCAAAGTTGACTCAAAATATTTAAATAGAAATTGATTATTGAAGTTTAAAAATGTTGAATACAAGACATTTCGGTAGTACTAACTATATATTCCCTTACACATTTACCATTTTATGGCTCCTTTACAACAAAGAATTTTTGAGGAATTTTGGAGGATTTCAATCCTATAGGAAATTTTCCTATGTGCTCCTTAGGAACAAATAAATGACATTTCTAAAGTACTGTAGATTACTCGAATTTTAGAGGATTTCTAAGATTTCTAACATGAGGACTAACCTCGTGCGAAAATAGCCTTGTGTCGTTTAATTGCACAATCCATACCATTCCTTTTTTTTAAACCAAGAGGCTACTGCCTCAAATCATTTATTTAAAAGGCTGAGAGTACAGCCAGTTTTACATGTAGCCCCTTAGGGTGGCCCAATTACATGAAGACAGTGAAATATGTGAGGAAGGACAAAAAAATAGAACATAACACACAATTCAGTCTTTCTAGCGCTGTCCTCCGCAACGTTGAAGCTCTTCACGACGGCGAGGAATGCGGCCATGGTGCATTGCAAAAGATCAAACCTTGACACAAAGCCAATGCGGCCACGTTGTAGCTTCTCGACAAAAACAAGACCACCGTCCTTGTGAATTTCATGTCGGAGATAGTAAAGATGGCTGGCACAACCTGACTGGTCCGAATCTGGTGCACTCCCAACTTTGGGCTACGGAGGCCCTATTGATGTCAACATGGGACCCGGGGACACAACGGACAAACATTGATGAAACAACTAGCGACACCCATGATGTCACAAGAGTGAGAACGCTTGGCGCCGACCACATCGAAACCAAAAGAAATGAAGAAAAAGGGCAAATAGACTAACTAAAACATGAGGGGGCTCGACAGAACTACTACTACGTACTAAGAGGGTTAAGTGGTGGGCCGCCCCTCTTCCTCCTTTGGCTAGTAGCGAACCACCGAGGGAAGAGGGGAGAGGGGTTGGAGAAGGGAGAACTACCGTTGCAGCTCATGAGAGTGAGGATGAAGAAGAGAGAAGGGTCTGTAGGTGTACAGTGAGACTAAGACCCCAACTCTATAAGAGGGGTCGGGTCTATATATATAAGTTCAGTGGTCTAACACTTTTCACAGTCACAACGGGAGGGGAACGGACGCATAGTCTAGAGCGAAAACTAGTAAATAAAGGCGCGGGTAGGCCTTTGGTCATAATGTTGGTGAACTGGTACGTCGACGGTGCATGAAGCACCCGAACCTGTCCTAACACGATATTGTTCCGTACGAAGTGAATGTCTATCTCTATATGCTTCGTGCGTCGATGATAGACTGGGTTGGTGGTCATGTAGACGGCCCTGACGTTGTCGCAGAGGGGATAGGTGCACAAAGCTCCTAGAGAACCTGGCGAAGCCAGCAACACTTGACGACGGCATGGGCAACGGCGTGATACTCGGCTTCGGCGCTGGACCGAGACACTATAGTCTGGTGCTTGGAGGACCAAAAGACTAGAGTGTTGCCGAGAAAGACGTAGTAGCCGGATGTAGAGCGTCGAGAGTCGGGGCAGCCCGTCCAGTCCGCGTCGGAGTACACAGTGAGAGAGTCGATGGGGCTGGAGCTGAGATGTAAGGCGGTGGAGAGTGTGTCCTTCACATAACGAAGAATACGCTTGAGCAGCGCGAGGTGAGGTTCGCGCGGAGCATGCATGAAGAGGCATACTTGCTGGACGGCGTAGGTGAGATCAGGTCGTGTTAGTGTGAGGTACTGGAGGGCACCAGCAAGACTCCGGTACTGGGAGGGATCGGCTATGAGAGAGCCATCGGTGGCAGAGAGCTTGGCGCGAGTGTCAATGGGAGTGGCGGTAAGGTGACATTCGGCCGTGTCCACACGCTAGAGGAGATTGATGGCATACTAACGCTGGGAGAGAAAGAGCCCGTGAGGAGAGCGTGTGACAGAGATGCCAAGAAAGTGATGGAGAGGACCGAGATCGGTCATGGCAAATTCGGAGTGGAGTCGGGCCATGATCTGATGTAGGATGGACGACGAGGATGCTGTAAGAACAATGTCATCGACGTAGAGGAGAAGATAGGCGATGGTGTTGCCGATGTGAAGGATGAAGAGGGAGGTATTGAAGACGAAGGCCACAAAGCTGATCTGCCGAAGATAGGCAGCAAAATGCTGCTACCAGGCCCGAGGGGCCTATTTGAGGCCGTGGAGGGAGCACTGAAGGAGGCAAACGTCCTCGAGACGAGATGGATCGACGAAGCCTGGAGGCTGCTGATAGTAGACCGTTTCCGTCAGATGGCCGTGAAGGAAGGCGTTCTTCACGTCAAGCTGGTGGATCGGCCAAGAGTGCGAGGCAGCAAGAGTGAGAACAACCTGAATGGTAGCGGGTTTGACGACGAGATGTTAGGAGAAACCCCGAACTACCCAACGTGTCTTGTGACGAGCAAGCGATCCATCGGAGTGGAACTTATGTTTAAAGATCCACTTACTGGTCACAACATTAGCACCAGGAGGATGAGGGAGGAGACGCCAGGTCTCGTTATCTATAAGGGCCTTGTACTCATCGGCCATGGCCGTGCGCCACTTAGGATCGGCCAGGGCTGAACGATGAGTCGCCGAGATAGGCAAGTGTTCGCGCCGAGATCTCTCACGTGCCCCGACGTGAACACGCCGACGCTTGGGAGGTCTGCTTAGCTCTAGTGCAGACTGGTGGGCTTCTCTCCGTGGCTCGAGGTACACGCGCTAGGGGTCATGGGGTTCGATCGGCTTCGGTGCGATGGTACAGATGCGGTCATACCAGTCAATTTGACCCTGCAATTGATAAGGAGGTAAGATGAACAGGCCCATCGGACGGTGGGCCGATATAGGCGCTCGCTATTGGCTGGCTGCCGATAGGATCAGGATGGCTATCGGTCGCACTCGAAAGGCCCTACGCTATCGGCTATTTGCCGATAGGAATCAGGAAGCTCTTCAATCGGCTGGAGAGCCGATGAAGGCATGGACAGGTGTCAATGAGGGATTGGCTGCAGAGCCGATGGAGGAACCGGGGTGTACTCAGAGGATAGCAAAGCGCACAGGATCCCTCTGGATAGTCGACGAAAGCTGTAATAATCGTTCATCGGCTGGAAAACTAATGAAGGCATATACGGACTGGCAGGAAATCGTATTAAAAGGCATGGGCTGCAAAGCCAATGCCACTCTGAATATGGTAGCATGAGACCCATCGTCAGCCGTGATAGCACCGTTAACACCAAACCTCGAAGATCGGACCTAACCGGGACAGTACGAGGCCGAGACCAACAACGATGATACGAAGGACGCCGGATTGGCCGTGTTAAGGTAAAGACAAGAACAAACCCATCGGCTAGCTAAGCTGATGAGGGGACACCTATATGAAGATGGGTGCGTATCGGTTGGAAGACCGATACGCTTGGCGTTGCGCATCAAGGGACACCTCTAAAGGCTGATGCGTATCGGCCGAGGGACCGATGCGCTTAGCGTGAAGCTCATAAAATGGATAACTTTTCGTTTAACACTCCGATGAGACGCCGTATAGAAAACTATAAGCCTACAACTCCATTTGCCGTCGGTAGCCCCATAGGTCGAACCTAACCGATGCAGCATGAGATTGACGACGGCAGAAGGAGCTTGATAGACTGATAGGCTTTGCACGGACATGATGCGATATATTTGATCGGACTAAGAGGTCGAACCTAACCGATACAGCCTTAGACAGAGCAGAACATATCAAGATAGTGGCGGGACTTACCCCTTCGCCGGAGATCGAACTTAACCGATGCAGCCTCGAGTCGAGAGCTAGAACCCGTGGGTAAATACCTAGATGAACTAGGGTGGCGATGCACCGAAGTTGTATATTGATTGAGGGATTAATTATAAGTCTCCAGGGGATCTATATTTATACCCTGGATTTAGAGAGTCCGACGCGTTTACAACCATCAGATGTTATTTCCTAACAAAAATAAAGAAAAATATCTCTAAAGAAGTTAACTAACTAAACCTTCCTAATTAGATAAGATTATAATTTATAAAGATAAAATACCCTGTCGTGGATTCCACCGCTCCTCCGCAAACTCAGTCTTATTTGGATAGTCTTCCAATCTGGAACCGAGTCTTGCTTCACTACAATCCGATCAACTTCTTCACTGTAGTCATCGAACACCTCTCAGCCGATCGGCTTTAGCACCATCGAGCTGTCCATATTTTAGCATTAACAGCGAGATGGTTCAATGGACTGCTAAGAGCCCGTAGCGCTTGGTAGGGTGGAGAGATCCGGTTTGTGATCAGGTGATCATATGAGAGGTGGAGGGGACAGTAGGGTTCGCAGGAGTCGATGGGAGTGTGAGTGGTGGGGTGGGGATGGGATGGGGAAGTGTGGCATCAGCTCAGGATCGACGACTGTATGTTTGGGGAAAGGGCTGAATGTGGTCGGCCTGAGCTGATGGAGGAGGATGGGCCGATAGGGGTTGGTGATCCAATGGAGGTTGATGGGCCGATAGGGTTGGGCGATCCGATGGGAGTGAGACAGTATCAGCCGGAGCCGATGGAGGTTGGGGAGAGGAGTGGGATAACTGTGTAAGAAGTCCTCAGGAGTGGCCGATGGGGAGGCCGGAGGTGAGATTAATGGAGGGGACCAAGAGAGTACGGTGTTAGTTAGGAGGACGTCGAGATCGCCAGATGAGGGTCTAGGATGAAGTAAACCTAAGGGGAAACATGACTCGTCAGAGACGACATGGCGGGAGACGATGATCCGGCGGGTGGAGAGATCGAGACATCGGTATCCCTTATGGGATGAGGGATAGCCAAGAAAAATACAGGTGGTGGAGCGGGGTGCAAGTTTGTGAGGAGCAGTGGTGATGAGATTGGGATAGCAGAGACACCCAAAAACGTGTATGTGAGAGTAGTTGGGCGTCTTGTGGTACAAAAGGGTGTAGGGGACATTGTGGCGAACGGAGGAGCAAGGGCGTCGATTGAGGAGGTAAGTCGTGGTGGTTATTGCTTCAGCCCAGTAGGTTGTGGGTAGGTGGGCATGAAGTAGCATAGTGCGACTCATGTTATTGAGTGTGCGAAGAAGGCGTTCGATCTTACCGTTTTGGGGAGAGGTGTAGGGACAGGAGAGGCGGAGATGGATGCCACGGGAGGTAAGAAAGATTTGGACGGTACGATTGACAAACTCCATACTGTTATCGATCTACATGGCTTGAATAGAGAGGTTGAATTGGGTGGAGACATAGTTGGTAAAGTTGATGAGGTGGGAGGCGACCTCAGACTGCTGATTAGTAGAAAAGTTCAGCAATAGTGTGTATAGTCATCGAGTATTACGAGATAGTACTGATTACCGGAAACACTCTTAACTGGAGAAGTCCACACATCACAGTGTATTAACTCAAAAGGTCGTGAGGTATAAGACATAGAGTTTGAGAAAGACAGTCGCACGTGTTTGCCAAGTTGATAAGAGTGGCAGACAGTGGAGCTGTTGTGGTTACACGTGATAGAGGCGCTGTGATGGAGATTGGTGAAGTGGTGCCCGAGTTATGGTCAGGAGTGCCGATGGCCGAAAGGGATCTGGCCACTGGAAGAGTGCCGGAATTAAGAGCCAACTCGGTGGTCATAATGAGAGAGTAACGGGGCGCGATAAGACGATAAGGGTAGTGAGCCGATGAGGAGAGTCATTGGCCGATGGGAGTAGGTGGCGGAGTAGTTGAGTGAGGAGTGGGTGGCAGAGTAAATAGGTCACGAGTGTGATAGAGTAGGTGGGTCACGGGCGTGAGAAGGTTCGCGTCCGTGAAGAGAGGTTTCACGTCTGTGGACTCGTGGATGCAACGGAGTGAGGCAGACGTGAAAAATTAGAGAAGGCGCGGACGTGAAGAAAGGAGGTTCGCGTCCGGGAAGCAGACATTCGTGTCCGTGGACACGTGAAAACGTCGAAGTGGCTCGGACGCGAGTGGAGAAGTTTCGTGTCCGAGAGAAGGTGAGTGTGTCAGAAAAACGGGAACCGAGAGAGTTCCAGCCGATGGAGGGCAGACGGGTTCAGTTGATGGAGACGACGAGCGCATAGTTACACTGGCGTTAGAGGAGGGGAAGGTGCACCAAAGCAAGAGAAAAACTAAGACGAGTCTGAACGAGACGAGGAGGTGGATGGATGCCGTCTCCTTGTCATGTGGTGAAAAAAAGGGGGGTGAGAGGGCGGTGGAGGAGGAGAAAGCCGCCTGCAGAGGAGATGGGAAGGAGAGAGCTGAGACAAGAAGGCAGAGGAGGAATACCGGGGGAGAATTTCTATGACGGAAAGGAAGCATCGGCTCACCGACGAGAGGATGCTAGCACGCCGAAGATATTTAGACCCGCTCTAATACCATGTAAAAATATGGTGTATAGTAAGACAAACTTTAATTTTATAAGAGAGAGATTGGGTATATATATATATATAAGTCTAATATTCTAACAGGTCAGAAGAGCTAATGTTGAGGCTTATGAGAGTGAGGATGCTTATAGAGACTCCCATGGGTGGCCAGGTGGGTGTTCTATATATCCATCGCAAATGCAAAAAGGCACGAATAGTGCCACAACATGGGGTTTGGATGGTTGTATTGGAGCTAAAATTTGCCCTACAAAAGTGTTTTTGCAACTTAAATAGTGTCGTCTTGATGTTTAGTTTGTCAAAATCTGCTCCCCTTAGTTCTAGTTAGTAGTAATTATACTCAATCACATCAATCACGTTTTGGCGCTACCAAAATGTAGTGTAATTATACTCAATCCCACTCTTAAGATGCCCCATGTTTTCTCGAAACAATAAATTATCTTGATAAAATAAGAGCAGCATGGTGACAACAATTAGTAGCGGAGCTGCTTGATTCTGTGTTTTGCAGACGTGACACGCACGTTGTCCGAACTGGAGCTCACAATTCGTAGGGTGAAGGTCTCTACCACACCTGACGGGAGGGTCCTGGACCTTTTCTTAATCACAGATGCTAGGTTCATTTCTTATCTCCTCACACATCCTTTTCACTGCCCCCATCCAGCTTCTTTTCCTCCGTTCATTCATTCCCGGGAGAAAATATTCTGCTGCTACATTTTTGTTAACACAAAAATCTGAACGATTCGATGGTGCTAAAGCCGATCGGTTGAGAGGTCTGATGAAGGGTTTAATACAGTCATCGGCCAATAAAGATAAGTTTAGAGAGCGGTCACCCGATCGCATCCGATAATTCCACAGGCAAGACGTGTTGAATTTCTGCAAGTCTTCCCTAGATCGACCCACAATCTTCCACTAGCGAGTCAATCAGAACCTCTAGCCGATGCATAATATCTGACAACTGCTCACGTGCATCGGCTGGCAAAAATGGTTCGATCGCTGTGCTGGTGGCTGAGTCTTCCTCTACTTCCAGGTATTTGCCGATGTCGAAGGAGAACAGATCGGCTAATGACTGCATAACAACATTAGCAAACATGAAGATCATAAGTCAAGAAAAATAACATGTATGATGGACGTACCTGAGAGACAGTGAGAGCAGTTTTTGTGCGGGTATCAGCTTGATGTGGGGCGGTTTGAGTGGATACCAAAACTTCGGAGGATACCATCGGCTCAGCCCGAGTAATAGGGTCCGACGTTTGGACCTCAGGAGCCGATGGTTCATGCTGCAAAGCGAAGGTGTTAGGATAAAACAAAGGCAACAGAGAATTGACGCTGACACCTACCAGCGGAGGTGTGGAAGGATTTAGAATTGCCACAGGAGAAGGGCTTAGCGAAGCCGATGCAACGATGACAACATCGGTGTCGGGTTTTCGTTTCTTAGAAACCGATCGAGCAGCCGGTTTCTTGCGCTTTGGCCCTAACACTTGCGATACTCGGAGGAGAGCTGATGGAGGTGGACCGCTTTGCCTAAGGAGGGATCTGGCCGATCGAGGTTGATAGATAATCGGCCGACCACTTGCGCTGGTCGAAGGTGCATCTTTGTCGCCAGCCTGTGGAATCGCAGGAATCAAAACACAGTTGAAATTCAATACGATGAAGACATGATAGTGAAAGGAGAAGGATTACCTCTTCATCGGATTCCATGTAGTCGAGATTGAGGTGAAGGCAATAATGTTCAGCCAATAGACTATATAAGTGCCTTCCTCATTCTGACCACCATCGAGCGAAGATTTTGGTATTGGATATGTAGGGCTCGAAGGTGGAGATAGTCCCTAAGGACAAGTTGGATGTCATCGAACTGAGTCGGTCGTACACCAAGTCACTTTTCACTTCTCCACGGGCTCGGAGCTTGCTGATGAAGAACAAACCGATGGGGAGTTGGCCAAAGCCCAACTGATGAGCACTAACCGAAGGATGGTAGAACTCGTATGATGGATGTTGGGATCGGTCCATTGAAAATCCGATCGGCAGAAGACAAGGAGTTATGTAGGATAAAAAGATGGTCTTCGATTCTTCATTGGCTAAGGCATTCATCGGATGAAACCTAGAAGGCATTTCAAAGGACGAGTCATTCTCGTATGCGAACCAGATGGTGACCTCTTTGGTAAAGCCGTAGTAGAAACACTTAAACCATCGGTTGAGTCCAATAGGGGTCATTTTGCTTCCAGGAAGAGTCGATGAAGCTTCACCCAGCGAAATGCATCGATGTCGGCTGGCCTTATTTTCTTCTGGGTAGTCCGTCGGAAATGTCATGGAAGAGAAGGGCGGCCTGGCAATGACTTTGGAGGTGTAGACGTTCAGCCAAAGATGTATAAACCACCAGGGTCCACCGATATGTCCAACTGGATGGCCTGTTGATAGCTTGGTCGCAACTTGATGAAGCAGATGATAAGTTGCTCCGAGAAGATAATGCCCCAGGGGAATTTGGTGGTGATCAGCTAGGAGCTCTGCCAGACATTGCATGTTCGTTGTTGGACCAAGAGTCAAATCACCAAAGAAGAATCGTTCTAGCCAGATATTTAAGAACGCTACATGTTCACGTGCATCGGCTGGGCAGGAGGATTTGTTGTGCAAGGAAATGTATTTAGTCCAACCTCTGACATTCTTGGTGTTTAGTCGATGCTTAGGTTTGAATTTGAGGCTGAAAAGGTTTATGTAGTGGGTGGTGTTGAGGCAGGTCAATATAGTAACATCCATTAAGGTGGGGGTCATCGGCCCATGCCCGAACATGAAGGCATTCAAGATGTCCGACCAGAAGTAAGAAGCCGATGCAAGCAGAGGTTCGTTCCTTTCCATATCGGCTAAGGAAAGGTTAATGCAATGGTCTATTTCCAAATCCTCCTATAAAGTCTTTTTGGAGGCAGAAACCCTAAGGTACTAGTTCCTCTATTCAGGGCGTTTGCTAGGCCAGGATCTGAAACTGTGAGCCCAATCAGTGATGGCCATGGATGAGTTCTTGAATGGGATCCTTTCTGTTAGGAGTTGATAAAATCAGTCGGATCCTCGCTACCCATAGGTCCAAGAAAGAAGTGACCGGGGCGGTCGAAGATTGGAATAGCGATCTGGCTCTTAAGATCCTACAGAAACCAGAACCTGACTACTGATGAGAAATCGGGATAAGGAAGAATCGTGCAAAACATAGGATGAAAGAGCAGATAATGGTTACATTAGGGATTACATGTGTGGAAGCCATTGCGCAAATGAAGGAGTAGTAGCCGATGAAGAAATCTACGAGAGCTCGCCTTCAGTCTTCTGAACCCGTCGAGATTCGTGGAAATTTGCAGATGCCTGTGGATCTCGTCGAGGCTTGGGGGTTTTTTGATGAGAAGAAGTGTGTGGAAGAAGGCTGAGGAGGGGATATATTTTATAGAGGCAGAACGACTTACGTAGAGATCTGAGCCGATTAATATAGGTTTTAACGGGTCATCCTGGTTTGCGGAGGTTTCTAACGGCTTGAAATTTCGTAGTCTGTTGGCAAACTCCGAAATTGGGGGGCATGTGTTAACGCCAAAATCTGGACGATCCGATGGCGCTAAAGCCGATCGGCTGGGAGATCCGATGAGGCTAAAGCCGATCGGCTGAGAGGTCTGATGAAGGGTTTAATGCAGTCATCGGCCAATGGAGATACTGAGACAAAGCCGATAGAGAAGTGTAGAAAAGCCGATCAGATTAGTAGAAGATTGGATCGACTTAAAGACAGGGGATTGTCCAATTGGGATCAAGTCCGAGAAGCCCGAGGAAAGGAAGGAGAAGGATCGGCTTGACTAAAATAAGGTCCGATAGCTACAGTGGAGAAGCCGATCAGATTGCAGCAAAGGAAGACTCGATTACAAATTGGAAGATTATTCAGATGAAACCGGGTTTGCGGAAGAGCCGTGGACTCCATGGTAGGATGCTTATTTTTGTAAATTATAACCTTACTCAATTAGGAAGGTTTAGCTGGTTAGTTAACTTCTTTAGGAATATTTTTCTTTGTTCTTACTAGGAAATAATGTCCGATGGTCGTAGACGCATTGGACTCTGTCTGTAAATCCAGGGTATAAATATAGACCCCCTAGAAACATGTAAGATATCTCTCGATCATATACAAATTCGGCGCATGGCCACCCTAGTTCATCTAGGTTTTACCGATGGGTTGTGGCTCTTGACGTGGGGCTGCATCGGTTAAGTCCGATCTCCGACAAAGGGATAAGTCATGCCACCATCCTGATATGTCCTGCTTTTTCTGAGGCTGCATCGGTTAGGTCCAACCTCTTAGGCCGATTGGATGTATCGTATCATGTCCGTGCTGGACTTATCGGCCTGTTAAGCTTCCTCTGCCGTCGTCAATCTCGTGCTGCATCGGTTAGGTCCAACCTACAGGGCTGCCGACGGTAGATCGAGCTTCAGGCCTATAGGCTTCTGCACGGCGTATCATCGGAGTGCTAGCCGATGAGTTATCCATGCTCTGAGCTTCACACCCAGCACATCGGCCCCTCGGCTGATACGTATCAGCCTTTAGAGGCGTCCCATGACGCATAACGCCAAACGTATCGGTCCCCCAGCCGATACGCACCCGCCTTCAGAGAGGCGTCCCCTCATCGGCTCAGCTAGCCGATGGTTTCGTTCCTATCCTTGTTATGGCATAGCCAATCCGGCATCCTCCGTATCATCGCCGCTGGCCCCGGCCTCGTACTGTTTCGGTTAGGTCCGATCTTCGAGGTTTGATGTTGATGGCGCTGCCACGGTGGGCGACGGGTCTCATTCTGTCATATCCGGAGCGGCATCGGCTTTGCAGCCCGTGCCTTCTTGTGCTAATCCTTGCCTAGGCCGCATACGCACTCATCAGTTTTTGTAGCCGATGAATCACTGTTCGGCTGTCCGGAGGGATCCCGTGTGTCTTGATATCCTCTGAGCACATCCTGGTTTCTCCATCGGCTCGGCGATCGACCCCTCGTCGACATCTGTCCATATCGGCTCCCCAGCCGATTGAACAACATCCCGGACCTATCGATAGCCTGCCGATAGCGAGCGTCTGTATCGGACCCGCTCGTCTCACCCCTTATCAATTGCAGGGTCAAATTGACTGGCACGCCCATGAACCTCAATGCTTAAGGACATGCACTGGAGATAAGCAGACCTCCTAGGTCTTTGCATGACCGAGCCGCCGTCCCTCCTCGGTCGTGGGATTTTTTGGCAGCGAGCAATTTTCCTTTTATTTTTTGACAAAATATCCTGCCAAACTCTGTGTTAAACCTTGCAAAGTTGCTTACTGTTTGGTTCTGCTTCTCTACTGAAACTTACATCGTGTCGATTAAATATTGTTTTCCTGAGGGATGCACTATTTATTCTCTTTGGGTGTAGAGGCTGGGTTTTAATCCATTTTCTAAAAAAATAAAAGGACTATCACTGCTAATTTATGACATTGTATTGTTCATGTAGCGACTATCTTGACGGAGTGAATATATCCATTCATTTTTTTTGGAAAACCTGGTTGAGTTAGGTAGGTAGGTTCTAAAGGATCTTCACTTTGTGCAATTTATGTTCAGTAAGTTTTACCATTTGAAATATAATTTCCATGCCTCGCATAGCGCTGAATGATCTATCTGTTTCCATACAGTAACATGGGACTGGGGTGTAGGCCCTTTGTTCGTGCAAAATAAGCTCCATGTCCTTTTTTGGAAGGTAAATGATAAAAACTCTCATGCATGTTATATCTTACGACATTTGCAATGATCTCAGGGAACTTCTACATACAAAGAGCAGAAAGGAAGAGACCTACGACAAACTTCAGAGTGTTTTAGGTGACTCTTTGACAAGCTGTGAAATAGAATCTGCCACGGAGGAAATGTCATCTTGCCTCCAAGCTTCTGCTTTGTTGCTACATTGTGTGGTGGAACAGATGTTTAACGTAAAGGTTGTAGAGGAGCAATCCAGGTCTTGTGGTGGTCTGTCAGTTTGCTTGCCACCAAAAAATTCCGCGACCGGGAAGGAACGGCGGCTCGATCACGCGAAGGTCTGAGAGGTCTGCTTATCTCCAGTGCAGATCCTTAGGTCTCGAGATTCGTGGGCGTGCCAGTCAATTTGGCCATGCAATTGATAAGGAGGTGAGACGAGCGAGTCCGATATAGACGCTCGCTATCGGCTAGCTGCCGATAGGTTCGGGATGCTGTTTGATCGGCTGGGGAGCCGATGTGGACAGGTGTCGATGAGTGGTCGACCGTAGAGCCGATGGAGGAACCAGGGTGTGTTCAGAGGATATAGAGGCACACGGGATCCCTCCGGACAGCCGAACAGTGATTCATCGGCTGGAAAAACCGATGAAAGTGGATGCGGCCTAGGCGATAATTAGCGTAAGAAGGCACGGGCTGCAAAGCCGATACCGCTCCGGATATGACAGCAAGAGACCCGTCGCCTGCCGTGGTGGCGCCATCAATACCGAACCTCAAAGATCGGACCTAATCGAGACAGTACGAGGCCGGGGCCAGCGGTGATGATACCGAGAACGCCGATCGGCTATGCCGTAGCAAGGATAGGAACGAACCCATTGGCTAGCTGAGCCGATGAGGGGACGTCTCTCTCAAGGCGGGTGCTTATCGACTGGAGGTCCGATACGTTTGGCGTTACGCGTCGTGGGATGCCTCTGAAGGCTGATGCGTATCGGCCGAGGGGCCGATGCGCTGGGCGTGAAGTACAGAGCATGGATAACTCATCGACTAGCACTCCGATGATACGCCGTGCAGAAGCCTATAGGCCTGAAGCTCGATCTACCGTCGGCAGCTCCGTAGGTCGGACCTAACCGATGCAGCACGAGACTGACGACGGCAGAGGGAGCTTAACGGGCCGATAGGTCCAGCATGGACGTGATGCGATACATCCGATCGGCCTAAGAGGTCGGACCTAACCGATGCAGCCTCAGACAGAGCAGGACATATCAGGATGGTGGCATGACTTATCCCTTCGCCGGAGATCGGACTTAACCGATGCAGCCCCGTGTCAAGAGCCAGAACCCATCGGTAAAACCTAGATGAACTAGGGTGGCCATGCGCCGAATTTGTATATGATCGAGAGATATCTTACATGTTTTTAGAGGGTCTATATTTATACCCTGGATTTACAGACAGAGTCCGACGCGTCTACAACCATCGGACATTATTTCCTAGTAAGAACAAAGGAAAATATTCCTAAAGAAGTTAACTAACTAGCTAAACCTTCCTAATTGAGTAAGGTTATAATTTACAAAAATAAGCATCCTACCGTGGAGTCCACGGCTCTTCCGCAAACCCAGTTTCATCTGAATAATCTTCCAATTTGTAACCGAGTCTTCCTTTGCTGTAACCTGATCGGCTTCTCCACTGTAGCTATCGGACCTTTTTTAGTCAATCCGATCCTTCTCCTTCCTTCCCTCGGGCTTCTCGAACCTGATCCCGATTGGACAATCCCCTGTCTTCAAGCCGATCCAATCTTCTACTAATCTGATCGGCTTTTCTACAGTTTTCCATCGGCTTTGTCTCAATATCTCCATCGGCTTTGTCTCAATATCTCCATTAGCCGATGGCTGCATCAAACCCTCCAACGAACCTCCCAGCCGATCGGCTTTAGCGCCATCGGATCCGCCAGATTTTGGCGTTAACACAGTTGCAATGGACAACTCTCTCAGTCCTGCGCACACTCTTATTCAGATCCAGTGTGGTGACCATAAAGGCCTCGTAAATGATATAGTGAGAACACTCAAGGACTGTAACATTTTCCGCAGTCACCTTCTTTTCTCCGCCCCACTAAGCGCTACGGGCTCTCCGCCGTCCACAGCTCTATCTCACCTATCTCGACGACAGCTCGCTCTGCCCTGGTTGACCCTCAGTGGCGCGTGGCCATGGCCGACGAGTACAAGATCTTAATGGATAACAAGACCTTAATGGATAACAAGACCTGGTGCCTCGTCCCCCGTCCTCCCGACGCCAACATTGTGGTCGGTAAGTGGATTTTCAAACACAAATTCCACGCCGATGGCTCCCTTGTCCGTCACAAGGCTCACTAGATAGTCCGAGGTTTCTTCCAACGACCCGGTGTCAATTACGACGAGACCTTCAGTCCCGTCGTCAAACCCGTCACCATCCGGTCGTCCTCACTTTGGCTGCCTCGCGTTCCTGGCCAATCCATCAGCTAGACGTGAAGAACGCTTTTCTTCACGACCATCTGACGAAAACGGTCTACTGCCAGCAGCCCTCAGGCTTTATCGACCCTTCTCATCCTGACGATGTCTGTCTTCTTCAATGTTTTCTCTACGACCTAAAACAAGCCCCTCGTGCCTGTTACCAGCGCTTTGCTGCCTATCTTCGGCATATCGGCTTCGTGGCCTCTGTGTCCGATATTTTCCTATTCACTTTCCATATCGGCTCCTCTACTGCCTATCTACTTCTATATGTCGACGACATTGTCCTTACAGTGTCTTCGACATCTCTCCTCGACCAAATCATGGCCTGACTCCACTCTGAGTTCGCTATGACCGATCTTGGTCCTCTCCACCATTTCCTTGGCATCTCTATCACCCGTTCCTCTCACGGGCTCTTTCTTTCCCAACGCCAGTACGCCATCGACCTCCTCCAGCGTGCGGGCATGGCCGATTGTCACCCCACAGCCACCCCGGTCGACACTTGAGCCAAATTCTCCGCTGCTGATGGTGCACTCGTTCCCGATCCATCTCACTATCGAAGTCTTGCCGGGGCTCTCTAATACCTCACCCTCACCTGGCCCGACCTCACGTACGCTGTCCAGCAAGTGTGCCTCTTCATGCACGCTCCACGCGAACCTCACCTCGCACTGCTTAAGCGAATCCTACGCTACGTGAAGGGCACCCTCTCCAGCGGGCTGCATCTCAGCTTTAGCCCCATCGACTCTCTTACCGCGTACTCCGACGCGGACTAGGTAGGCTGCCCCGACTCTCGACGCTCTACGTTTGGCTACTGCGTTTACCTCGATGACACTCTCGTATCTTAGTTCTCAAAACGCTAGACTACACTGTCCCGGTCTAGCAACGAAGCCGAGTACCACGCCGTCGCTCACCCCGTCGCCGAGTGCTGCTGGCTTCGCCAGCTTCTCTATGAGCTCTGTGCACCCCTCTCCACCGCGACCGTCGTCTACTGCAACAATGTCAGTACCGTCTACATGACTGCCAATCCGGTCCATCATCGACGCACCAAGCACATCGAGATCAATATCTATTTTGTTCGTGACAAGGTTGCATGAGGATAGATTCGGGTGCTCCATGTACTATCGGTACATCAGTTTATCGATATAATGATCAAAGGCCTACCCACGTCTTTGTTCACCAGTTTTCGATCTAGTCTCTGCGTTCGTTCCCCTTCCGCTACGACTGCGGGGTGTTAGATAGACCACTGATCTGGGTTGTATATATATAGACCCGATTTCCTTTATACTCTCGGGACCATAGTCACTGTACATATTTTTATAAGCAGAAGAGAAGAATGATTTGATTTGATGGTAGGTTTATTGTCTTTTGAGGATATGAAGAATGGTTAATTTGGTTTCAGATTTCGTATGGGCGATTCTATGCCAGCCAGAATGGCAGCTGTGAGGAAGATTTGTTTGCTGTGCAATCATGGAAAGAAGATCCTTGACCAGCACAAGCAAATAGCATTATGTTCTCGGCTGAGGATGGAGCTCGACCGTCCGCTGAGCGTGGCATTGGTGAACCGGGGCCCTGACACGGAACTGCTGGTGGCAAACCCAGTGGAGGTGTCTGGCAAGGGTAGACCGCTGGTGTTCTACGACATCACCCTTGCACTCAAGAAGCTTCACAAACGAATCTTCTTGGTATGCATTTCAACTTGCCAATTACTACTACCGTACTAACTTGCATTTGTGCTAGCATTTGCCGTCGATTGACACCTGATGCATGTAGGCTGAGATTTGGAGGCATGTGGTGGGTGATAGGGAATGGGAGGTTTACAGGGTGCGCCTTGGTGAGCGGGTTCATGAGCTGTCTTCTTCACTGCGTAGCAAGATTGGATGGAGTCACCAACATGCTCATGGGCTGGGACAGTCCATCCTAGTAGTTCTAGTTAGGTTTATGTAACCCATATGACAGGCAACTTTGCCTTGTACATAGATGTAGTGGCTGCTGTAAATTCTGTGCCTTGTTAAGTCTAAAAGTGTTGCCAGACTAACCTGCTAATTTCAGTCTGTTAGTGAGTACTCACTGTAGTTGTATAAATACTGAATGCTGAAGTATCTAACAGGAGAAATACTTACTCCGAATTAAAGTGGAAGTGCACATAATTAGTAGGCTTGTTCACTCCATTGGGAAAAAAATTATTACTAAAAATGCCAAAATTTAGTAAGGAAAGGTATGGATGAGTGATGCTTAGTTTGATACATTATCAAATTTTGGTAGAAGTTTTAAGAATAGAAAGTTCTAGAATTATTAATATTCGGTAGAGTTGTGTTGGTAATGACATGTTTAGTTTAGTTTGTTGTCTTTATTAAATTTTGCTAGTGTCAAAATTTGGAAAGATTGTGAATGATAACAAAGTGAACAAATCCAACGAACCATTGCAATGCAAATGTAACAGTGCATTGTAAATTCTCTCCATCCAAGTGTGCATTGCATAATACTGTCACTTTGCAAATTCGTAGTAATAATTCTCAAGCTGAGGTGAATTTTAGGGTTGATGAAATGATGCCATTTCTTTTGTGAAGGTTTTGACTAGAGAGTTGACTGGTTGTATGGCTGAGGGCTACCACGACACTGCTCTGATCCAAACACTTGACATCTGGAGTCTTGGAGTGACCAGTCTCTTCTTTACACACTCCAGTGGTCGCCAACTCCGAGGTGAGTGTGGAATTGTGCAGCAGTCAGCACGTCGTCCCTCTTGGGCCGCCGCGTGCTGACCCGTGAGTGACGTGCCGCGCCGTCGCATCGCCATGGGCATGGACTCAAGGGTTTGCTGCATCCATAAAGAGAGCTTGGTCATGCCCAATGGACCGACGCCAAGCAAAGCCCCCATTGGCGACAGGCACAGGCAGGTCGACGTAGTAGATCAAAGGCTCCGAAGCAGAAGGCGGCGGCAAAGAAGGGTGGCCTCCGTGGTGAAGACCAAGACAAAGGTGGTGCAGGAGACCGTGCAGGTCAGCACCGCCGAGCTGGATTCCGAGCCCCCCGTCTCCGGCTCCACTGTGCAGGTGGACGGCCCGGACGCCAAGAAGAAGGCGGCTGCAGATCAGCAGAAAGAGACGCCGCCGGTGGTGCCGTTGCAGAGCCAAGAGACGCAGGACCCCAACGAGGAGGAGGAGAAGAAGGCGAAGGCGGCGGCCGAGAAGGAGAAAGCGCGCGGGAGGCCGTAAAGGAGGAAGAAACAAGAGGACAGGTGCAGTGGAGTATGGTGGGTACAAGAGGTACGTGTGGCGCGTGCTGAAGCAGGTGCACCCGGACATGGGCGCCTCCCGCAGCACCATGGAGGTGCTCAACATGATGATGGCCGACATGTTGGAGCGCCTCGCCGAGGAGGCCTCTCGCCTCCCGCGAGGTGCAGTCCGCCGCCCGCCTCGTCCTCCCCGGCGACCTCGCCATCTCCGAGGGCACCAAGGCCATCTCCAACCACCTTTCCTAATTAGCCGCTTGTCTCTCTAGTAATTCGTCACTGCTCTGCCTCCAGTTCCAGTGTATGTTACTACTTACTAGCCCTGTTGGTCTCTCTTTCTTTTGCTTCAGTTAGCTTAGCTTAGGTACTGGCAGTAATTAAGGTTAAGAGGAATTGAAGCTTTGTTGTAGCCCTAGTAGCTTAGGTGCAGGCAATGATCTCATGTCTTCCCTGCTCACTCTGTAATCTCCCTAATGTCCAATTAATAGTACCTGCTTGCAGCTTACCATCCTTGAAATTCGGATTATTTTTCACCAAATTAAAGCACTCTACATACATGTAGAGTGATGGAAATCCATGCTGAGCCTAACAACAAAAACCTACAAATGCAACCAGGATGGATATGTGTAGATAGGAGTACTCCTATATGTTTATATAGGAGTACTTAATTCGGCGACTAATTAGAGAGTCCAGCCAATTGCTGGGTTCGGTCAGTCGGCTTAATACACTAGCTTGTACAGTACACAATTAATTAATTACTATTTATGGGCTGTAGCATCCATCTGCCTGAGCCTGACAAGAGTCGTCGTGGTCTTGGGATGATGATGAGATGATGTTGATCCTGCGGGAGTGGAGGAATGACTTATGCTTGCCCTCGGCGGTGGCGAGATAGGCCAGGAACGCGGCCATGTCGGTGTCCATGTACCGCCGCGGTCTGTCCCGCTCGTCCACCAGCTCCGCCGCCGGCCCGATCACTCGCTCCGCCGCCAGGCTGTGCAGCGACGCCACCGACACGCGCGCCCGCCGACCGTTCACGCGCACGCGGTGCAGCACGCTCCGGTACCGCCCGTTGCTGAGTATCTCCAAGTGGTCGCCCACGTTCACCACCACCGCGCCGGGCAGCGGCTCCACCACCGCCCAGCCGCCGCCGTCGCCGTAGCTCACCTCCAGCCCGCTCACCTCGTCCTGCAGGAGGATGGTCAGCAGGCCGTAGTCCGAGTGCGGCGGCATGCCCAGCGTCAGCTCCGGCTCCGGGCACGCCGGGAAACAGTTCACCATCATCATCTGCGACCCGGCGTCGCACTCCTCCAGCAGCTCGCCGCGGCACCGGAAGATGCCAAGCGCATCCAGAGCCGCCTCCATCAGCTCCCGGAACAGCCTCTGGCACGCCCTGGCGTACGCCGCCGCTGCCGGCCTGAGGTCGGCGGGGACGTCGGGCCATGAGGGGACGACGTCGGCGAGGCGGCGCGTGTCGCGGACGAGCAGCTTGAGGAAGTCGCGCCAGGAGAGCACGCCGTCGTTCAGCTGGTTGAAGCTGGTGCCGTAGCGCACGGCGGCGCGGATGTCGGCGGACATGTAGCGCGCACGCTCGGGCAGGGGCAGGTCAAAGAAGAAGCGGCGCGCGGCGTCCAGCATGGCGCGGCCGTCGTCGGCGGGCACGCCGTGGTTGACAAGTTGGAAGAAGCCGAATTCCCGGCAGGCGGCGTCGAGCGCGGTGAGCTGGCAGGGGACGCCGGCGCGGAGGGCGGCAAGGTCGACGACGGGGAGCACTGGTGGTGGTATGGTGTTGCCGGGACGGTCGGCAGGCGGGAGAACGTAGCGGGCGGGCAGGGTGGCGATGCCCGTGTCGCACAGGTGGCGGACGCCCAGGCCCAGCTGCGGCTCGTACCCTGGCTCCGACTCCGACGAGCCGTCGGCGATCTTGGCTGCTTCCGCTCTGTCCACCGTCACGTCGAGGATGGCCATTACTAGCTGCACTTGATTAGCCGCGTTATGTTAGTTAAGCTGCTCTAGAAAAGATTAAGAAGCCATTGATTAGCCGCGTGCGTCGGCCGTGTATTTATAGCCGCCTAGTTAGTGTTGGCCGGAGCAAATCAAATCAACTTCTCCGGTTCTCCCTCCCCCTCGATCTCTATCGGACCCCCTTTGCCCATCTAATATACTGTTCTTCCTACTACCTCCTCTCTCCCTCTCTCTCTCTACAAATACAAGCCCATTAAAAGTCAATTTATGTTTCACTATTTTTTTAAAAAATTAATAGTATTACATGTTTGATTTGCTATTAAATTTTACCCATACTAGTTCAAATTCTGTACTACCAATTACTAGTATCAAAACTTCCTAAGGTTTTAGCATTATCAAAATTTTGATATGGCAAAAACTGGTTTCAAACAAAACAAGCCCTAAGAGATTATGTCACTTTTAATAAAAATTAAGGTAGCAACGAAAATAATACAACTAAGACGATGTCTGCTATTATACTTCAGAACAAGAATAAAGTAAAAAAAAATGACAAGTCGAGGGATTGAACGGACTATTGAGATGATATTTGTTGTACTTTTTTTCTTCTTGAAAACTTAAAAACAAATGAAAAATCAATATCCTTGTTTTTGCGTAGAAGGTAGTATATATCATTGTCAATACAGGCCTTACGTTCGTTTAGATTAAATGAGAGAGAAAAAGATATTGTAAAGTACTGAATCCTTCTTTTGTAAACTAGATATTTCCCCCCTTTTGATATTTTTTTTTATCAGCGGGGCCTCTCCCACTGTGTTTTGATTAAAAAAATACAGGCCTTATGTATACCAATGTATATTACCAATGTCAAGATTTAGGTATTATCGAAACTTTGACTAAAAAAACTTAACGGAAGCCCACTCACTTATCAAAACAATTTTCACTGGTCGCTTATAAAAAATTAGTTTGCCTGTTCTAAAAAAATAGTGTGCCATTTTTTGGGGTAAAAAATAAAATGAAAATTCTAAAATAAAATTATGTTATATATCACTACTACATGAAAATGGAAGACTAAATTTGATCTACACAATTAAGAAAAAGAACTCAAATCTGACTATGAATAAGGTAAATACTATTTTAAAGTTTACTTGATTTGCACTAAATTTTGTGAGGTACTACATGCTTGTTGCATCAAGTCTGCAATTATGGACAACATATATTAAGAGAAGCCAATGCATATGGTCAAAGTTAAATATTAGAGAGACCACGCCAATTAATTCTAATTTCATCCATATATCAAAATCAATCAAGAGGGTGACAAACCGAGCAATTAGTTAGGTTTCAATCTATTTAATTAAATTTATACTATTAAAAAAATATTTTGTCAAACAGAGAAAAATATAAATACACAGCCAAGGTAGGATTTAACGTTTTTCTTAAGAACTGATTGTAACGGTACTCGCAAGTTTTTACTATCTGGTTATCAATCAATACTAATATTATTAAATACATTAGTAACTACTGGTATCGGTTGTTATTTTTAATCGGTACTAAAAATCCACCCATCCTTACCCAAGATACTTTTTAAAATCTTCTTTCTTCTTTAGCAGACATTTATAAATAAAGAGTAACTTGATGGCGATTTGAAAGTAAGTATGAGAGGAAGTTATTTTTAGTGATTTTATTCATCCAAAGGTTCTAAAAGTTTAGCAACTTCATCCATTCACATATAGTTATCATATTGTATTTATAGCTATATATCTATACCTTATCCTCTCAAAAATATATAAAAACGAATGAGAAAAAATAAAATTTTTAAGAAAATAAGAGTATATCTTAATTGTAAAAATAGAGGTAATCTAGCAATAATAAGAGTATATCATAATAGCAAAAATACAAGAAAGGAGAAAAGGTTAAAGAGGAAACAAAGGAAGATTATAGAAAAATAGAGGAAAATAAATAGAAAATTAGGTAAAATAGAAAAATTAGTGCATGACTCAATATAAAAAATACATGACTAAAATTAATAAGAGTATGGCCTAAAAGGAAAAAAAAGAAAAGAAAGAAACTACAATAAATATAGAAAAATGGGGAAAATAAGAAAAATATAGGAAAAATGGAGGAAAAAAATATAAAGGGTTAGAAAAAATAGGAAAAACAAGAGATTGTGTTAATATTAAAAATATAGAATTCATCCACATATTTTAATAGATTCCACCGATTGAAGTGTTTTACACAGGCAAGCAATACTCTTTATCCACACTTTTTAAGGTTAGGACTTTTAAAATGATTAATTTTTTTAAGTAATTCTTTACTTGTAATATAGATAAACCAGTAATTAATGTACAATGTGGACCGACGGTCAAAGTAGTTCATCAATGATGTGCATTTTTTTCTTAGGACAGTTGATGCTCACAAGACTAAGGGTTTTATATGTTATCTATATAGAAACTGTAAGAACTAGAAAGTGTACTCTTATGTAAGGATTCTTCGTAGTCACTTGTTACACTTGAAATTCAAGCCTAACTATAATTGTTGGACCAAGCATAGAGAAAGAGGGGTTGCAATGGAAGATAATGAAAAAGAAGGCAACAACATTTTCCACTAGGCTCAATACAATGGTTTTATAGATACTACAATGGGTGAGGCGGAATGAGGGGTTGTAGAAAATGACAGTGTAGATTGTATTGGTCATATGTTGTGCTATGTAAAGAAAGACTATGAAAGTGAAAAGGAGCTAAAGAAATTAGAGTGTATATTAGTAGACCACAAAATGTTGTTGTACCCAGATTGCAAATAGGGGCACAAAAAGTTAGGACCACACTAGAATTCTTACAATAAAAAGCAACAAATGGTGTGACTAACAAGGCATTTGAGGAGTTATTGAAACTCATAAAGAATATTCTTCTAGAGGGTAATGAATTACCCGTAACAATATACAAAGCAAAACATGTAGTCTGTCCTCTAGAACTGAAAGTCGAGAAGATACATTCATGTCCCAATCATTGCATCCTCTATTGCAGTGATGAGTACAAGAACCTAGATACATGACCGGTTTGTAAGGCATTGCGATACAGGATCAAATGAGATAATCTTGGTGATGTTGAGGGACAACCTTCGAAGAGATACTCGGCTAAAGTCATGTGGTATTTCCCTATAATACCACGTCTGACGTAATTGTTTAGGAACAAAGCGCACGCTAAAATGATGCACTGGCACACAGAAGAACATAAACAAAACACGATGTTGAGACACTCCATCAATAGGTCCTAGTGGCAAAAACTCGACAGAACATTTCTAAACTTTGGAAATGACGCAAAGAACATAAGGTTTAGGGTGGTTTAAGTACGAATGGTATGAATCCTTTTAAGAGATGAGCAACGGCCATAGCACTTGACCTGTGATGCACGTATCTACAACAGTGCATCATGATATTGATGCTTATTAAAGGCCCAAAGCTAACCTGATAACGACATTGTTATGTACCTAAGACCATTGATCGAAGAACTACTACTATTGTAGAAGGAAGAAGGTGTCTTTATGTGGGATGAGGACAAACAGGAACAGTTTAACCTATAAGCATTGCTGTTTGTAACCATCAACAATTGACATGAACTAGACAACCTACCAGGACTAACAAATAAGAGGTATAGGGTATGCGCCCACTGTTTAAATAAAACTAATAGTAAGTACTTGAAATACTATAGGAATGTTGTGTACATGGGCCATCATTGATTTCTTATTGTCAACCACCCTGTAAGAAAAAAAGCAATCATTTTGAAGGGAAGACAGAGCACCGTACTAAGCCTATGCACCATAACAAAAAACTGTATTTGCTATGGTGAAAAAATCTAAAAATAGTATTTGAAAAGGGACAGGACAACCAACCTATCCTAAGTGAATACGGTCACATGGCAATGTGGAAGAAGAAGTTTATTTTTTGGGAATTACCTTAGTAGGAAGTCTGAGGTCCACAATGCAATCGATGTGAAGCACCTCACTAAGAATCTTTATGTGAACCTTCTAGTCTTCCTAGATATATTTGGAAAGTCTAAAGATACACTTGAAGCATAGCATGATCTAAAACGTATGAAAAAAATGTGAAGACCTTCATCCAGAAAAGAGGTAGAAAGAACTTGAAGCACGACAGGATCTGAAATATATGAAACAACATGAAGACCTTCATCTAGAAAAAAGGCAGAAAGAAAGCAATTACTTACGTCTTGCCAACTACACTCTTAGCAAGAAAGAGAAGGAAAACATGTTTAAATGCTTGACAACATTAAGCTCCTGTCTAGATACTCATTGAATATAAAGTGAATAATAAATATGAAAGAGAAGAAATTCATAAACCTAAAGTCTCATGACTGCCACTTATTGATGACACAATTGTTTCTTATTGTACTTAGTGATATTCTTCCTATTAATGTTTGAATAGCATTAATAAAGCTCTCTGCATTTCTCAACTTAATTTCGTAGAAGGTTATTGATTTAGACAATTTAACAAGCCTACAGACTGTCGTGGTCTAATGTTTTGTCATTTTTGAGATGATCTTTTCACCATATTTCTTCAATATCATGATGCACCATCTAGCTCTCCTTATCAAAGATCAGTATTCTCGGTCCTATGTACCTACACATTATGTTTCCTTTTGAGAGATACATGGCCATCCTAAAGAAGTATGTTGGTAATTGTTCTCATTAGGAATGATGCATCGCCCAAGGTTATGAAATAAAGAAAATCATTGAGTTTTGCATAGACTTTATTGATGACATTATTCCAATCGGGGTCCTCAAATCAAGCCAAGAGGGGAGACTAAGGGAAAAGGGCACGTCTGAAAGAAAACCAACAATAACTATAGACAATGATTTATTCCATAGAGCACATTTTATGGTTTTGCAATTATCTTCGTTGGTGGCTCCTTACATCGAAGATCATATGACGATTATATGCTCAAAAATCAAGAGAAGTCCGCTCCATGAATTACATGTCATTATATTGATACTTTCGTTGCTTGGTTGTGAGAACATTTCATAGGTAACTGGACGATTGATGAACAACTAGCTGACGAGTGAGCCATCTTACTCAATCTTGATATTCCAAGGATACGAGATAAAATTAATTATCCTAATTTTTTTTATTAAATTTATTTATTTTATATTTACTATTTTTAAAATTAATTATCCTAGTTTTTTGTTTATCATATTATTTGTGTTTTTTTTGGTTTTTCAAAATTTACACTTTTCCTGTTTTCTAAATTTTTTTATTATATTTTAACTGCTTGAAAATCTTTTGTATCTGTTGTATAAAACAACTATAACTAAATATATTTTGGTTGAGTGAGAAAACTCATTAGTATCAACAACCAGCAATAAAGAATGCATCTTTGGTACTAGTTGTTAATACCAATCAGGGGACTATTTACTACCGGTTGTTAATATTTACCGGTACTAAAGAGGGGATGGATATATAACATACCCTTGTCTTCTTTGATCAAAGTCTCTAGATTGTGTTCGATCTTCTTGTTCTTCTTGTCTCCACTGATGACACCACCACCATTCACACCGAAGCCACCGTGTGCCCACTTTCCCATTGACGATGCCGTCCTCCACTCCGCCACCAGCCCCATCTATACTATCAACACCACCACGTGCCTACCCATAGACTACGCCGTCGTGCGCTGATGTCTCTGCTGTCCCCGTATGCACTGACGCTGCTGTCTTTCCCATTGATGCCAGTGCCGTGATACACGTAGACGCTGACACCAACTATGGTCAACACTGCGCTAGCCTCTCCCTTTGAATTGTATAAATTTATTTGTATACATGAATTGTTTGTATATATTTCTATTATTTATTTTTTATATATAAATTGTTTTTATATATTTCTATTATTTTTATTTGTATATATGAATTGCTTTTATAGTTATCAAAATTTGTAGTAAATTTTGTGGTAAACGAATTGTTTTTATATATTTGTATCTTATGTTTTTTATACATGAACTATTTTTTATATATTTTTCTTATTTGTATTTATATACATGAATTATTTTTATTGTTCCCAAAATTTATAGCAATTTTGTGGTAAATAAATTGTTTTTATATATTCGTATCTTATGTTTTTTAATATATGAACTATTTTTATATATTCTTATTATTTATATTTATATACATGAATTTGTATACATGAATAGCCTCTCCTGCCACTTGATCGAACCTAGAGTGTATGTTGGATTGAAATATCGTAAGCTTATGGAGTATATGTGCATTGTCCAACTATTATTTCATCGGGAAAGAGAAGAAAGAAAAAAAATTAGGTCAATAAAAATGTAAATAAATTTTTTAACATATAATCCTACATATAATGTATACTTCATGTATTATCCTATTACGTAAGATGGGAGAGTTAGATGACAAAAGGTTTCTCTTGGACAAGATTGCACAGGGTAGTAGCGAGTACTACCAGGATGACGAGGTTGAGGATTATAGTGAATACTTCAATAAAGAAGTCACCGAAGATGAGGAGGGACCCAACAATGAGTCAGTATATAAGGAGGACAATAACAAGACAGGACATAACAAAGTCAGATCGCAGAAGGCACGAGGGCAATAAGGTTCCACGAAAAAGTTGGAAGAGAGTTATATTATAACTAAAGTAAAAGAAAATGACGAATTAGTTACTCTTAGTGTGGTTATAACAAGGTACCACTGCAAGAAAGTTTGTCTTAGTGCGATTATATCATAAGGGATCATGTGCCGATCAGCATACAAAAATGGTTAAGGGCGGGTGATCAAAACGTGCTCTCGCAATCAGAGAAGGATATGTTGTGGATAACTCTGCTATAGAACTTCACTCTAGATGTTCATGAGATAGAACATCCTAAAGTTAAGGAGTAGAATCTCAAGAAGATGGCCACACAATTTCAAAACTTTAAGAATAATTTGCATAAGAACTATATTCTAAATGGCCAAACTTCAGAATTCAAAGCATATGCAAAGCTAAGGGACCACTAGGACACATTTGTAGACTACAAGTCGTCTGAGAGAAGTGCAAAGAAGATGCTGTAGAATAAAGCCAATGCCACTTAGAAAAAAATATTTTCAAGTTAGGGTCAGGTGGTTATAAGAAGAGAATTGCCAAATGGTAAAAGATAAAAGATACTCTAGAAGAAAGGAGTATCATTCTGGCCACAGTTGATTGGCATGAACAATCGAAGCACTAGTATTATGCTCATGGTGGCACGCTTAGTGCTGAAGATGGCTCCCCCGCTTGAAAATATGAGATGTAGCATACCATCTCGTGGATGCCCTAGAGTCCTCTTCTGAGGATACATTCAAGCCTGATAGAGAGAAGGACAAGCTCACAATTTCCCTTACAGAATTCCAAGCACCTAGGACAAACATGCAAAAAAGGCATGGTCCTATGTAAGTATGGGTTCCATGAGGACATCAACTTATACATGAGTCACAAGAGAAGCAAGCAAGTTCGAGCAGGATACTAGGGTTTGGATGTTGGAACAGCAGATCCTGGAGACTAATCAAAGAATGACCAAAGAGGTGAAAAGACAGGTCGTGCTATCACTTAGTGAGACTCAACTATAAATAGGAACTAATCCGAACACCCTGCTTAGCCCCTTAGGCTATCAAAGTAGCTTCTTCAAAGCAAGTAGTCGATCAGACCAACGAAGCTATAGCATCACCACTGGTTGATGAACCACACTACCCCATGGATAAAATTACATAGCAAACACCATGTGAGCTACATATTCTATAATTTGTTATATGTCATGAATATATACTAATTAACTTTGTTTCTCGTGAAGGTGGCGTACAGTATGGCCATACAATCCACTACATGCTAATTCCAGTTGTCTACTTGAAGGTTGAGGTGGAGCAAGTTTGTGAGGGTTTTAAGGATCTCAAGCTTGACTTCCCTAAAGGTGATGAGGAGAGGACACTAAGGGAGGCCTCCTATTATATCATCCTATGGTGCAAGCACTACATCGTGTTTTCCGGGCGGGTGGCGGTGTTGATTTCTACCGAAGGTCGCTCGCCATCCCCTCCCTAACATAGGTCTTCACCGCCTCCTCCCCAACATTGGTCTCTACCGCCTTCTCCACAATCTTCATCTCTACCACTACAGTCTGCTGGTATGGGCAAGAGCCCGACCCTATCTCCACCATGTCAAAAAAGGTCACGCTCACTTCCTTCCGAGTTGTTAAGGTATCAACAAAACAAGAAATAATCATTAGATGAGCAAAACAAATCTGTACCAAAGAAAATACCGTACGATATAACTGACAAGGAGACTGAAGCAGAAGTGTCTAGATAGGCGAAGGAGCACTTCAATCAGCAAAGTTTAGAGAAAAAAACTCCAATAGACCCAGCAACAGTGGGCATTTTTTTAGAAAATGAGCAAACCAATGAAGAAGAAAATCATATCAGACTATGAACGCTTATTTGTCAAGTCCTATCAGAAGATGAAAAGATGGCAATTCAATATTGTTCCCTAGCTCGGACAGCAAGAAAGACAAGCAGTTGACCCGATGTCATTTGAATGAAAAATCAATCTAAAGCAGTTTATAAAAGATGTAAGTCTCACCAAAGATTAACTACTGGGGGTGCCCACTATCAAAAAGATATCACAAGTTGCTATCAAGCGATTTAACCTTGACGAATCACTTGTCAGGTAAGAGCTGGTTAGGTTCCTACCAACATAGATGTCCTGATTCTATAGTTGATACATGGAACAGTCGAGAAAAGGTAGGATCATGTTCACTGTTCGGATTAAACATAGTGATTATTTCTATGGGGAGTCTGAGATATGGGTAAACTTCGATGACATCTATGGAGTATTCCATCAAGACGCCCTTGACCTTTCTCTTGTTAGTTGTTAGGTTTTTTAAGTATCATTTAGTATATTCATATGTATCATCATTCTATTCACCATGTGCGGACTCTCACTTCTTTTTTATACGTTGTAGAATAGAGATCTAAAGATGTAGCAGGGAGGGGTACTTTAAGGTGGGTTTTATAGACCCCGTGTTTATTAACAAAAAGACTATACGGAAATTTCCATGGGAAATATAGATGAACATTTACAAATTACTAGTAAAACAATATTATAAGATATTTATACTTTTGTCGAGTTTTTATCGTCTTTTGTATCATTTTCCTTCTTATAGACATATAATATTATATCTATTAATCAATACAATTTGTAGATTTCACGGACTCTTTCTTATGATAGATGTTAGTAAAAGCATGGTTTAATTATAGGGTGTGGGTATGGTTCCGTAAAGACATGTGCGATCCATTCAAAAAAACACTCGATATACATGAACCAAAAATGCACATCTCATTTATTCTATAATAAAAATACTTTATAACTTCTTTTCTTCTTTATGATTTGAGACAGCAAAAATAGAAAAAACTTGTGTGACTATTACGTTTATGAATTCATTCACCGTCTTATACAAATTATTGACACTAATAGGGATATTCAATTACGTAAACATCATATATACATAATTTATACTTTTTTCATTATATTAAATTATTGATTTAATATATTTATATTTTTTGAAAAAATAACATACTGTATGAATCAAGAACTACTTTCAGCAGGGCAATTTAAAAATAACTTATAAAATTTATTATGGACAAGAAAATTCCACGATGATAGACATATTATTCGACAACAAAAGTCATTAATTATATATATTTAATTCTAATTATACATAAGTAATTACCACAATTATATATATGTAATGCTATAAATATATATACACACACATATATAATATATATAAAGCATTATAATAATAATAAAAATAACAGTATAATAGGAAAAAATAGTTTAGTATCGGTTGAAAATATCAACCGGTGCTAAAGAGATCGTCTTATATCACATAGGTAATTAATAAAAAGTATTAAAATATAGTTTTAAGTATGATCTGTTAGATCGAAACTAAAAATATCTATTTTTAATTTTAGAATGCACGTACCAATTAGAAAAGGGTTGCTACTGGTGTTAAATTGTAAACTTAGTTTAGTTATTCCTATTTTCGTATTATCTTTAGAGGAGGTATATATACACACACACAGTTGTACGCATAGTAGTAAAGCATTCCCACGCTTTGAGAGGGCTAGGCCTCCAATCTATTGAGACGTGTGCTAAGATGTAGGTATGTGTGAGCGTTAGAATTGTGTACCTGTGTTATCTACTTGTACTTGAAAAACATTTGGAGTAAATTAAATGTATTGCGTGTTTGATTGAGGTGAACGATCTTTTTTTCTATCGAAAATGTCAGTAGATAATGTTGCAGCGTATATCCTTTCGTTGATCTGGTCGGGTAAACTTAGGGGCACGATATGGCTCAAGGAAAGGTGCTTAATTGCTAGTATTAATTTAAAAACAAGAATAAGTTCTAGCAAGATCTGAGATGGATTTGGATGCATCATATTCAGTGTGCTTAGCCGGTGACCTATCATGCCCACAGAATCTCTGCATGGATGCTTGATCATCGGTTACTAATTATAATAAACAATTCGATATATTGGAATCTCATGTTTTTTTATCATTATGGAATGTACTCCCGGACAGACCACAAATATTGGGCCTTGATTTTATTCAGTGTTGATTCACTCTAAATTTCGCACTAGCACTGTATAATAATACTCCAATATGAATGTATGGTATACATGGGCTACCGATCGTCATTAATTTTGTGCTTCCAAAATGCATACGTGTTGTCCTGGATATCTCTATAGCAGAGTAGCAAGCATATGCTTGCCTGATTATGCCTCAGCTCGTTTCCGACCAGACATGACTTAGACATGACTTAACATGACCTAACCACACGAAATATTCTGCACACGCTAGCTAATTAGGTTCCCTGCCTTTATATATGCCATTCCTAGCTATCTAGGTACCGGTACTCTCTCCGCTTAAAATATTTTTCTAACGTTTAAATTTTATTTAAAAATATAGTTATTTCTTACTATAATTCGTTATCTTAAGTATCAACCAATCATAATAATAATTATTTAATTTTTTTACTTTCTTACTCTTCATAACTAATCATATTTTCTCATTTAATTTAGCGTACTTTCTTAATACACTTAAATTACTCTAAAAATATTTATATTTTACGACTAAAGGAGTAGCTAGGAGCACTTCCATCCACACCTCGATCTATCGATCGATCCACACTGCTAACTATATTCTCCCTTTATATATGATCGATGGATGCAAAGACAGCCGTACTCGATTAATTGAACTATACCAATATGATAGTGAGCATAGTGTAAATTAAGATGCTTAAATTTACGGAAAAAAAAACCATATGTGCTGCAGGTACGCAGGCATGGATAGATCCCTTCCCCGTACGTCTCGTTTGGAATCTGTATTATGTGCATGGATGCAAATTAAGTCAATTAATCGTTTGATGCTACGAATTGCACTAGTACTGGCTAGCTAGCAAAAGGTTTCTTGCATGCGATGCGCCGTGATTATATTATCTTTCGCAACCGATGTATCGATCTGATCTTGCGTTGAATATACATGAATATGCAATCGATCTCATGCAATTTTGTCACTGACATGTCGATCGTGACTTTGAGGTCAAAGGAACCGATCCATGCATGTCGCATATATATATATATATCATGTACAGTAAATGGTTGCTCTTCCTCTCTAGTCAAATCAACCATGTACATATAGATTCATGCAGTTAATCTTTTGCATATTCGATTTACAGACCTCATGATCTACTACATTCTTAAATTCCATAATTGCGTCGCAGTGATCAGCCGGTAATTTGTAAGAACAAGACTGCATGTTCAATTGCAAGATCTGTCAAATGGACCAAATATTCGATAGCAGGGGCAGCGGATGAAGTCTCTTCAATTGCGGGAGCTTGAGTAGATGCGATGCACTGTTGGTGACAGAGAGTGATGGTGCGGCGCACAAATTCTTGCGGAGACGTGCTGCTGCTTCTGCTACAATATGCAACTGAACTGAATTGAATCGGATCGAATCGAATTTTTGCAGGCACAGATTAATCACTGTTAGCAGGCAGTAGTACATGATTAAAGTGGGCAGACAGGGGGACAGGCGTAAATCTTATTGACGGACAACAAGTTGCGCTAGTTGTGTTCATGCTGTCGGACCCATTTCAACCAAAGCGGGACATCATGATGCATGTTCGATAGATACGGAAGGCAGCCCGTCTTGGCTATGTCAAGTGTCCCAAAGATTTGCTTACTTAATTTCACCGATCATGCTTTCATGCATGCACCATCATCATCCATCCCGACACTGTCCTGCCCTGCATGTACATACTCATATAGGCCCCGCTGGGGCATCAAAATCATTAACTCCAAAAACACAGCCAGCTTATCCAAACATTTGTCCTAACAATGATGTAACACAGAACAAACTATAGGTAGACATTTTACCTACCTGCCGTGCAGGCTGCATTTGGGTGTCATACGCGTTTGGTAACGGAAGGCAGAGCTGACAAAACACAGGTGCCCATATATACAAATGTAGTTCTGGTTCAGCACCCAGAAACCACCTATTTGATACTTTTACAACCGAAGCAGATGCCTTTGCCTTCCAGAAGAAAGTTTTGCAACTTCAGTCAGTATAGCAAAAAGATTCGATGTAATCCATTCTGCAGCCCACCAGCAAGAACAGCACTAAATGCTGTTCAATCTCGTAGAATGCAATTTTTAAGTTTAACCAGCACTAAATCCTGTTCAATCTCGTTTCCGTTTGCTAATGCAAAGAGTACATACTCTATTTCTTACCCATAAAACTTGGCAAGTAGTAGCAAGATGCAACCATCCTAGTTTTCGTTGCGCTGCAGCTGCTGAGCTCCAGCGTATGTAACTCCACTGTTACTGCCAACTGCTTGTTGGGACGGCGGCGGCGGATGAAGCGGACCTTGCTGCGGTAGCTGAGCTCCATTATTCGACTGAACTAAATTAGCTGGTGGGGGTCGGCCCAGCAATCCTTGACTAAGATGAGGAGCCACTGGCAACTGAAGCGATAAACTATAGCCAAAACCAGAAGGGATAATAACAAACCGTGGCTTTGGCTTTTGCACACACTGAGTACTAGCCTTAGCCTGAGTGGGATGTTGATGTACAACCTGAGGAGCTTCAGCAGTCGTAGAGTTAGTATGCTGGTTTGATCCCACTCGCTGCACAGCATGTCTTCCCCTTCGGAGCCCATATCTGCTACCTGGGCTAGTTTGTGGCTTGCGTTTTCTCTTGCCACGCTTTAAACGAGGTTTACTGACTAGCTCATCTGGTTTAAGGCATCCAAACAGAAGGGTCTTCAGCTTTGATGTCTCTAGTTCACCCCTCATGAAATCTAACAAGTTCAAAGCACAATCTCAAAGACGTCTGCAAATCTTCTGCATCTCCTTTTTCCCAACTGACCTAGAAAAATTTTGTGACCGTTCCAAGAAATCTTCAACCTACATGAACAAGAGTAAAGGAAAATTCTTGTTGGGGGCATAATACTTAATTCAAACAAAGTTTACATTTAAATTGCCAAGTCCTTTATTCCAGGTCTTAGAGATCCTTGATGCTTCAAAGTTGTTAGCGCATAGCCCAAGCTCCCATAAGCTCTCCACTGATACTAGCTGCAGCACAAAAGGTCATATTTGTGACTTATTAGTGACCATAATAAGCTATCACACAATGATAATTAAGGTGGTACAATTGTAAAACATACACGCACGCGCGTGCACACATACACACACAAAAGCTTGTCAAATTTCAATACTGGAAAAAAAGTTGAGATGAATAGTGTAAAATATGTAATGTATTTTTCCATGTAATGAAAATAGATAAAAGCCCAAAAAGCACAAGTAAGCAAATACATCCTGCTAGCAGGGATACATTATGAGAATTTCTCGATGAGTATTATCTTGTTTGAGCTTGCCTAACCCAAAATTCTAAAAAAGAATACAAGGAGAATCCGGGTTCAAAAGGAACCTAGGCACAGTAATGAACACCTAAATGAGTCAACAAATGACATTCTTAAAAAGGAAATGTAACTTAAACATAAAAAATAAATAGAAGTTATATACACTCACTTTACTGATCAATGATACAAACAGTTCAGCTACAGCTCTTTATTTGTGCTCCCAAACCCCTTAAATGCCAACGTATTCCTTTCAACACTTGCAAAGTCAGAACCATCTGCAAGGCATCTCATCATCAGCTCAGAGTGACTCAGTATACTGCCAATACATGAAAAAAAGCCAAAGAGAAAAATATATTAAAAAAACCTTTTAATAAGGCAGAGAACGGAGGTAATATTGGAGGATCCCAGGTCTGCACTGCACATTGCACAAGTGGTGAGAAGATTCAACTTATATTTACTCAGATAAAAAAGGAAATAAATATTAAATGCCTCGATGTTTGTTTGCTTAAGCATAGATCTAGCGAGTACTAATATACCCACTTTCATAAAGTTCAACGCAACAAACTCTAAAACCAGGTATACATGTTTGCAGTACCATGAACTTGAGCACCCAACCCCATCGGCAAAAAAATGATAATGTAAATGTGTAAAAAGACTTCATCTGTTCAATTGAAATTCAGCATAAACCCCTGGCATCATTCCTTTATATTATAAGGATATGAAGAACTTTTTAGTGAATATCATCCTTGTTTGCTAGAAAAATTGATTAAGATCCAATAGTTGAAACAAAATATGGGAAAAACAACTACTCATCATATAATAGTAAAACAATGCATTGTGAACTCCTCTTTACCTGCAAACGGAAAGCAACTAACGAAATGATTGACATGGAGCTCATTGTTCGTTCTCTCGGGCTATTCACATCATGTATCTTAGCCCAGAACTTCACCTTCAAACACATAAGAAAAAAGACATTGCTATCACCTTGCATTTGTATATTATACTCCCTCCATTTTTTTTGTTTGTCATTGGTTAGTTCAATTTTGAACTAACCAACATCATACATTAGGAAACGGAGGTAGTATCTTTTTTGTCAAGGGGGAGGGGATATAACTACTGCAAATCAGAAAATGATCAAATGAAGACAAAGAGGGATTACATTACCAAGTAATGTAGTATCTGGAACCTTGGATCAAGTGAAGAAATGAACTTAAAGATCATTGATCTTGTCATGCCATCTTTATTTTCAACTGTAATATCACACTCAATCCTAGTTCCTCGATCAATAACATTCAGAATAGGCACCCTAGCATTACAACAGGTGAAATCTCACAGAAAATTCTAATAACAACAACAATAACAAAGCCTTTCAGTTTCAAACTAGTTAAAGTAGACTAAAGTTAAAACCCAACATAAGTCTCAAATCATGGTTCAGATACATCAATAACTAAAAATTTCATTCCCTGAAAATGATAATATACTATTAATGTTGGAGACAGATGAGCTTAGAAAGACACATAATTGTAACTGGCTATATTTTTCCTTTTCTCTATTTGAAAAAGGAAAAAAAATGTGATCAGGATGGTACATTAGTGAACTATATCAGTTGGCACACCAAGTGACATTGTAAAGCTCCAATTTTCAGCTAAGCCAACTATAATTAATTCTCTTATGATTACTTTTGCAGTGCCCTTTTTTCACTTTTATGAGATTTTGTAGCAATTGAGGTTTTAGTCCATATAAACCATCTGCAATGTTCAATGTTGTCAGTTTTGATATCCTTTTTTATGTGCTATCCTTGCATTTTTTAAGTAAGATCAGAAAACCAAGTCAAGAATGCATGCAAAGGAACCTAATGATAAAAACTGATGGATATGCAAAGTACTAATGTGTATTTGAAGATACTGAGCTCTAGGCAGTAGTTACTTTGATGAGAATATAGAACTTTGGCAAACTTCCTAATAGCAGAAATTTCTTTCTTGTGAGCATACTGATCCTCAGTATTGGCAGTAAAATTGACAGAGAGGTCCAGGTCACTTCTAGAGGTAAATAAATGCATAGGAAATGATCCAAATGCCTCCACGACTGGAAACCCATTATTGTTACCTGAAATGATTTGTTAAAGAAGAGGCTCAATCAGCATACATACTGGAGACAATGTTCGGCAACTAGTCAACTATCACTTCAAAGAGTTGTTTTTACAGTCATTGGGAGGTATTGATAGGGAAGAGGTATACACTAGTATTAAAACAGTGGCCAACACCATAAGTTAATTACAGTATGATAAAGAGAGTATTGCGAAGAACTTAATTGTAAAGTGTATAATAGATGAACATCATTATTAGAAATGACGGCAGCGGAGCCAATTGAATAGAATTAGATAGATGATGATACTCAATAAGCACATTAGTAAGGAACTTAAAACTAAGCCTCTTAGCGAAGATTTGGTTTGCCATGTTATTGAAGACATGAACCAAGGTAGTCCGTTGGTCGTAATCAAGTGGCTTTGGGCGCAGCATAGTATACACCTGAAGAGGCAAATTAAGGAGAATGGGAAGAAGAGTGTGATTGACTGACATCGCTGCCAAGTCCTCCGACTCGAGGCATTCGGCATGCGCGCGTAACACTGAAGAGAAACAGGAAATCCAAAGGAGAGCGCAAATGAGGGCGTTTGGGCGGCACAACAAGAGAAGAGCAGACGGGAGCGGAGCAGCAGCTAGTATAGTACCGTACCGTGGGGATCCCATGCGCTTACCTCCCAGTCGCTGGGCCTAGATAATCAGATGGAGCACCAACAAAGAGGAGAACATGAGATCTATGCTATGCATATTGGGAACTTCGGAGCGAGAGGAAGGAATAATACGGGATTGGAGCAGAGGAGACGAACTAACTGGGAGCTTTCGGAGGAAGACGATGGCATGGAGAAGAGCGGCGGCGGCGAGGGCTCGGGTACAGCGGGAGTGACGCTTTGGAGTGGTGTCCTCTCCTGTCCTGTCATGTGGATCCCACGAGTCAGTCTCACCGGAGTACTAGAGGTTACTCGCAACCAACCGTGACAGTTTATGACACTTATTACACTGTTTCTTTCTTTCCTCTTTCGTGCTGTTTGAATTGAACTGAATTGAATTTTTAGTATTTCAGAATCATGCTGATTGGCGTTAACACTAACGGTTCTTCCTATAAAACATGACTGACAGTCAGTCAGACAAACAAACATCAGCGAATTTTATCTGTTCTAGAATATAATAAATTTTATCCAAGTAAATTACATTATTATATTATTTTGAAACAGAATATAATAATTTCTATTTATTTTGAAACGGATGTAGCATAAACGTTATCACTCCTTTAGTTTCATTCAACAAGCGACGTCTATGGGTATTCTCTGCATCAAAATTAGATGACAACGTGCAGGTAGGCGCATGCGGTCAGCATTTTATGTTTGTAGACAGGAATATTAGTCGCCTCTGACTGTATCGCATCATTCCGTTTGTTCAAATGATCAGTTGTGAAATGAATTAGTTACCTCCGGTAATCCCAGTTCCCAAACGAAACACTTTTCTGCCACCACAAAACCATATATTACACCAAGACAGGCATGCAGGGCCCCAATCAACAAAACAATGGAACTCATCAGAGACAAGAGACACACACAACACAGGCATGCTGGAAAATTGAATATGATCATACATCTGCTAACACCTACAAGCTCTAGTAAAAAGAAAAAAAAAAGAAACACATTTCTTCTTTATCTTCCTTTCTCTGTATCTACATGATGAAGTATGCTCGGATCACCTCAATTATGGGTGCACGGCACAGCGGGCATTTCCCTCCACTTCGAACCAACTCATTCGCGCATTTTGAACATGTGCACATGTGCCCACATCTGACAGTCAACACCACAACCCCAACACAGAGGATAAAATAGCCATCATTAGTAGTGTATTAGAGAAGAAAGGCACGTACATATTAGAGAAGAAAAGCATGAATTCAAACCTGTACAAAAGAGAGTCAATTGGAGTATCACAGCATATACAGCACGTCCCTTTTCTAACATGAATCCATTTTGAACCATCGTCTATAGTTTCTTTACTTTCCCCTGAGATATCAAACACAAAAGCTTAGGCAGAAGTCTGAGCTGATGCAACAAGCATCGTTACTGCAGCTCAAAGCTAAGCATCAGGCATTGCAAAACTGTATATGATGAAAGTATATTGCACACCAAATTTATCATACCATGATAGACCCAAACTACATAGCTCAGGTAACATCATAGGTCAAATTAATATAGCTTGACTGCACAACTTCAAGGACAACATATTGAGCATAATAGCATTCGTTCTTGAGGAAACCTTATTATGTTAGCTAAGTAACAATTAACAATTTGAAATGTAAGGTGCGCCACAACCTTGACAGTGTGAGCACTATGATCATATAACTATATTATGCATCAGAGTATAAGTGATACATCTAGGAAAAGCTAAGATTAAGTTCAATGCTGAATATTGTTAATAGATATGAGCACCTTCCAATTGCGTTAGAACATATTAGCATATGATGATGCCCCTGTTGTGTTAACACAAATACAGAATGAGTTAATAACCACCCTGGAGGAGATGCAGAAAACAGGGGTATGATGAGTTACTAACCTTGCTCCCCGATGAAGCGATTCAAGGCTGCAGAAACTTCCTGCCTTACAGATCGCTGTAACTCAAGCTGCATGTCCATGCAAGCTTCCAACATCCTTTGCATGTGACTCATGCCCTGCTGAAGTCTGACCATATCAGCCCTTAAATCATTAATAGCCTCCCATTCCTGGAGATACAAACCAAAAGAAATTGAGCATTTAACAAGAAATATAGAAGCAACAGCGCACTACACATGGAGGATATCCTAACAAGATTAAAAGAGAGGTTGAATGTGGCAACTTATTTAAAAAGTGCAATTCTCAACTAAAAAAGGTTTGTTGGTTTGCCATTCAGGGAAAAAAATTGTGCACTCCCAACAAACTGAGAAAGATGAAAGGGGCAAAGCATATGATCACACGTGTGACAAGAATAATATAGAGAACAGCTTACAATATCAGAGCGATGTATGTTTTGTCTGATCCAGTTATTATGATGCAACTCCGAATGCCAAAGTGGCTGGCGAGGAGGTATAGGCGGAGGTGGAATCACTAATGGGGGCCTAACAACATTATCATGAAGTTCCTGTTCCTCATCATCTCTATGCTGCTCCTGGCTTTGCTCAGGTGAGTCAGGCGCAGGAGGTGCTCCCTCCATATACCAAGAGAGGGGACCATGACCTTGCCGTTCAACATATGACCGGATAAGTCGGTCCAAATTTTCACGAAAAGCACTATGAAGAAGATTAGAAACACTCCTTCTGCAGAACGAACACTACTTCAGTATTTAGGCTAACCACTAAAGAAATATATTGCATAGACTTTCTTCATGAAAGAAACAAAAAACCTGCTTAGGAGCTCCCTTAGTTCTGTACTGTACACATTATCATCATCGGCTGGGACAAATGTATTAGATCTTCTAATGAGAGCAGAATCGTGGTCAATTGGTTGATCAGAGTTATCATCATGCCAATTATCTGCGGTATCATTGGACTCGTCATCATCATGCCACTCTTCATTTACTCCTTGGAAATGATCATCACTGTGCCACTCGTTGTGTACTTCTGTAGAAAGAAATGGATTATTGCCCTCATTCCACTCTCTGCGAGATTGTTGAAGATCACTGTCATGCAGCTCTTCATTCTCTTCAGGAAAATGGCTATTGTCCTGCTGTTCTCCATGTGATTCAGGAGGAAGATTGTCACTAGCTAACTCATCATGTGCTTCCGGAAGATGTGCATCTTGACCACCTCCAACTTCAGTACCCTCATGAGATGAACCGTTGTACGTATTTTCATGCCAATTTCTATCGAATTCCTCTCCAGTAATAGAATGGGAAAATTGTTCCCAATCTCTTCTCTCCAGTTCCAAATCATCCTGCCAACTCTCTGCTTGACTATGAGGTTCATACAAGCCTCCAGCAATACTAGGAGTATTACTTCCAGATTCAGATGTTGTTGCTGTACCTTCAATTTGCTGAAGACCAACATTCACCCTTGTCCGCTGATGTCTCTCCAGAGCATATTCAGAAGGACTTGATTCAGAATGGCCATTTGTAGAGAGTTCAACATTTTGAGCTGAAGAATCATCGGATTGACTAACCGCATGACCACTGATGACATTCTCCAATCTGAAGCGGAACTCTTCTCTAGTTATTAAAACGAATAAGTACTATTATTATTATATTTAATATCCCACAAAACTTAATGTATACAAGTACATTATATCCATTAGTTAGTTTCAACATAATGTGCTCAACAAAACCATGTGCTGTAATATCCATATCTAGTTCACAAAATCATACTTACTCATCACTTTTTCAGATATATGCTCTAATTATACATCAACATAGGTAATCTTAGACAACATGCAACGCAAATAAGCAACATACAGCTATGGCGGCATGGATACTAAGAATCATGAGGTGTGATAAGAGGTAACACTTGCAACCACCAATCAGCTAGGATGTCCTGACAATGACCTGCTAGCCCAATAATCGCATGCATTCATTCATTCCAGAAGAGAAGTGAAAGACAAGCGGCAGCGGCAGCAGCAGTACCAAAAACAAGCGAGCGAAGCAGGTGATATACAATGTACGTAGTTGTACACACCTCAAACCAGAGACAGGATGGCGCTGTCGTAGCTGGCCGAGCTCCGTGGCGGCCGTCGATGGTGGCCTTCTCTCCTCCTCCGGCAGGCCACCATTCCGCAGAAACCTCCCCCGGAGCAGTGCCTGTGGATAAGAATCGAATCCGTTGATAAGGGCAAGGGCAAGGGCAAGCAGGCGAAGTAGAGAGCAATGGAATTGAGGAGTACGTGGATTCGGTTGCGGTGGGGGAAGTTGGAGACGGCGCGGTGCTGCGAGAGTCGCTGGAGCTCGGCGTGTCGATCGGCGGCCATGCGCATGACGAGCTCGAGGCGCGCCTGGCGGCCGCGGATCCGGAGGCGCGCGTGGTCGGGGGGCGGGTCGTCGTCGCGGTCGCGGGCGGCCATCTGGACCCAGTCGCGCACGAGGCGCACCCGGTCGCGCGAGATCTGGGCGGTGGCGGGGGGGTCGTCGGGCCAGCGGCGGGCGGCGCGGCGGACGGCGGAGGCGGGGTCGGGGGAGCCCTCGCGGCTGGATCCGTCCCAGTCGCTCTCGCTGGGGGGCTCGCTTTGGCGGCGGCGGGAGGTCGCCCATGGCTGGCCGACGCGAGGCAGGGGCATGGGCTGCGCGCGAGCAGGTCAAAACCCCTCCATTTCTGACAGTGGTGGAGGAGGGGAGAGCAAGCAAGGCCAAGGACGGAGGACGACGACGACGACGATTAATAAGCATAAATGAAACGCATTATTAATATTTAAAAAATAATATATTGTTAAAATTTTTATATATTTATAATTTGCAATTTAAATCAAATGCCAAAAAATAAAATTTAAGTTTTAAAATTTAAATTTTAACTTATAAGTATAAACTTAGTTAAAATGATAAGTATATAATTATTGGATAGAAGCCGACGCGACGAGGAGAATCCAGCCCAAAGTCCACGGGTCGCTGCTTTTGCTAACTTTCACTTCTGTTTTTTTCCCTTTTAAATAATGAATAAATAAAACAAGAAAAAATATGGAGGGAAACAAAATTCCAAATGCATCAGATTTATTATTATTATTATTATTATTATTAACCATTATCTTTGATAAAAATTCGTAAACAGTACATAGATTACTTGTACATTAACATTATTGATTGATTTGTGAAAAGTTCTTGCAGATCATGAGCAGCACCAAAAAGTCTAGAAGAGTGCAATGATGCTGCTTTCTTCTAAAGAGAGGTTGAGGATGAGCTTTTTCTACACGAAAAATAAGATGAGTTAGTTATCGTATACTTAAAAATAGATTTTTTTTATTTTTAAAAAGCTTTTGTACAAAAAGTTTTTATATATTTAAAAAAAAATGCTAACGAATAGCTCACCCTACCTTCTTTCTTTATTCTTTAGAAAGCAACCTAATTTCTACTCCTTCAGATTAAAAATAATTATAATTTTAGATAAAACTAATGTTAAACTTTAAAAATATTAACTATAAATAACACTAAAAACATAATAGATTATTTTTAAAAATATTTTTTTTTAAAAAAATATATTTGATAATATTTCTATATATTTTTAATAGAAAATAGTAATTAAAGTTATATTTTAAGGTCATATTATTTTTTAAACTTGAGGGGAGTACGAGCTTGTCAAATGGTTACTGTCTACTACTAATTCATACACCCTTAATTTAATTAACATAATCAAAACAACCAAACTCTTCATTTTGGACACTATGTTGAACATGGTGGGATACACCCCCCAACCATTTCTATAGACTAGAGAGAGGGGAAGGCATATATGACATATATATGTTTGTTACTAAAATGTTTGTTCTTCTCCAAAAGTTTTTTTTAAAAAAAGAACAGTGCTCATACTCTATTGAATAATCATAAGTTTTTTTAATAATAATACTCATCACATGCCATTAACACGCTTCTCTGCAGTGCGCGCGCGCCCGCAGAGAGAGAGAGAGAGAGTAAAGAATCATGCATTTCTGAAAAAAAACAATGTAAAGAAATGTTATTATTATAACTGACACAGTTTCAGTGTAGAGCAGCATAAAATACTTCTCCTACCTACTGTCACTAAAGAAACCAATTTTTTGTTGCTGGATGGCAACATAGCACCATCTTGGTAGACGCAATATTATTCCTACTGTCTCCTTACTTCATTTCACATGCCAGGTATTTGAGCTTTTCTTAAGAGTAGTGTGCAAATTCAAATAGTAGATTTTTTATAACCAGAAGTTAAAACCATTTATTTCGTAGTTTTTTTATGTAGACAAGTAGTAGTAGCTCTTTACTGGAACTGGAAACCGTTAATCAGCTCGTCTGAAACCAACCAAAAAAAATTACAATTCAGTAGTTTTTGCCACCAACAGCAACAAGTAGCATAGGATGATTGATGATTCAGCATAAGCATAGTCATGCGATCCGATTACGCAGGATATGCAAAATAACAGGAGCAGAATCTCCCAAAATGCTCTCATAATACACGAGTTTGGCAGTAGCTCTAGCTCCTTCCTCAAGAGAAAGCTGGCTGGTTAACTAGTGGATCAATATTTCAAAATAAACGATGGTGAGGAAGTTGGGCGGAAGCTTGTCCAGAAACAAGTTTTGCTGTTTGCTGCAGAGACCGACGCTTCCTTAGCGCAGCTGCTTGCAGCATAAGGTAATTCAAAGGCTCCAAGTTTTGAGTTCACAGACCAATTCCCATCGCAATGCTTCAGTTTGCTATTCATTTCTTCAGTATCCCAACTGTCAAATGCAGCTATATTTCTCTTGCTAAAATGGAAATCTTCAATCAGCTATATCTCCCTGTCTAAAAGAGGGCTTTCTTCTCGTACCACAAGAAGACATCAGCAAAATCAGCTATTTTTTTTGGTAGTGCAGCGTATGTATAAGAGCATCTACAGCTCATTCAAGAACTTTCTCGCCAGTTGAAAAGACATTCCACACCACTGTCCCTACTATGTACAGTACCACAGCCACCTGAAACACACTATCCCAAGAACCTGGCAGTCCAAAAAGAAAGCCAAGACGTTAGAGTGGAGAAGTTAGCATAAACACACATTGATGCATATTCAGTGAACACGAATATGAAAATTCACTAGTAAAATATGGTCTGTCTTGTTTGACATTTCTAGAGGCTACCATGTTATTGCAGCATCCCTACCTTTCTGTAGAATGTAGCCAGTGGCAGCAGTACCAAAAACTCCTGCAAGCACGCCAGCGGTGTTTGACAGTCCAAGAAGCACCCCCTACATTTTTCATAACTTTGTATAGTTAGATGTGCTTATGTGATGGATCAAAGTTAGAAAGAAGCAACTTAACGTCAATACAGCTAGCAGTAATACTATAATTTATAGTCTGAACTAGGGAATATTGGAGCTGTAACAATCTGTATGAGAGCATTACTGCATAACGTGGCCCTATGTCCTGGTGATTCGAATACAGCCCAGACTGTGAAAAAGCATCACTCCCCTGCCAAAGAAATTGGACATCAAGATCAACAAGCATTAATATAGACAATAGGCAATAGATGGTTCAGAAGCTAAATCCATATGAATAGCCTTTCAGAAGAATAACAAACCTGACTGCATGCCATACACAATACAGCCATGACTGGAGTTCGGACTTTGCTCAGCAGTGTCAAGAACAGGGCTGGTCCAAGGAAACCAATCGATTGCATGATCTATAGAATACATTTCAAAACTATGTCAAGACCAAGCTCAGTGTACAACTATTTCCAGATGTTCATACAGGAAACAATGGTTACTGAAGAATTTACCTTACGAACGTTCGTTATGGAAATCCCCCTCTCAACAAGAGCATCAGCAATCCAGCCACCAATATTCGCAAATACCGCCATTGTCAGCCACGGCAAGACACACAGAAGCCCAGATTCAGTAAGATTGAACTTAAGAACCTGGATAAGAGCATCTGATGAGTACAACCACCAACAGGATATGGTACCATTGTCTGATATGAGCAATGGGTATTAAATTATAACAACCTGGTTGTAGTATGTAGGCATCCATGTTAGAAGAATGAAGGTTCCCCAATTATGGCAAAAATGTGATATTATAAGAGCCCATACTGGAGGCTTTGATAGAATTAGCTTCCATGGTATGGAGGTGACAGGCTCCTTCAAGTTGCTTCCACCTAGAATGAACCTCTTTTCAGCTTTGCTTAGTTCCAGATCTTCACTCGGGGAGCTGTGTGCCTAATTAAGGGTGGAGATGCAGTAACAGTTAGCCCTTCTTTCAGGGAGTAGAGGCAATTAGTTAAGTAAGAACTAAGAACAATGAGCATCCAAAAAATTAAAGAACTTGAATTAGCAGAAGTTTTTAGTATGTTCATTTTCAGAGTTGCTTATGTGGTTAATATAAAAAATGAAAGGGCATTGAAAGAAAATATTTAGGTGAAGCTAGTGCACGGATTGATTTGTTTTACTTTTCTTTGCCAAAGTGCAAACCAGATGCTTCCAAGGGACCCGAATGCATAAAAAACAGAAGGCCAACCGAATCTGCTGATCAAGAGAGGTGAAAAGGCTAGGCCAGTGACTGAACCAAGGTACATTCCACTGTATACCAATGCAAGAGATCTGCTTCTCTCTGAAACTGGGACCCATTTGGAAAGTATGTTGTTCATGGCTGGCATGGCAACACCCTGCAAACCATAGATATGACACAATTAATCACATAAAGGAAAGGAAAACCTCACAGTGTATTATTTTGTAACAACTCAACACCAAAAACACAATTCAAGAAAACAGAGTGTTATTGGCATTTTTCACTGAGATACTTGATGACCAGCTACTTCACTAGCTTATTTTTGCTTAATTTGGAGAAGTTTGAAGGGTGGTTTGTGACAGGTAAGTGATACATCATCATGCAGAATTTTCACCATCACATTTGCATTTCATTAAAACTAATATAGAGGAACCATTGTCCAGACTAGTACGAGGATATCCCAACTGATAATAATAGCAGCATGAATTATAATGTGGAGAAACACAGATAACAACCTCTCCTATCCCCATGAAAGCCCGCATGACAAGAAGGCATGGAAGACCAATCTTTGCAGCAAGGGGTGTAAGAATTGTTGCAATTGACCACCATACAACCCCAAATCCTAGCACAATTTTACCACCAAACCTGTCGGCCCATATACCTCCAAGGATCTGCAGTTTAGTATCAAATGTTAAAGTGAAACTAATGCATAAAAAAGCCTTGGCTTACAACGGTAGTACTGCACCTGCGTAAGAAGGTAACCCCAAAAGAATGAGGACTGGATTAGGCCTACAGTTGCTGGGCTCCAGCTGAACTCTGTTGACATTGGAAGGATCGCGATACTCATATTAACCTGGCAGAAGGCAGTAAAGAAAACAAAAGGAGAGTAATGAATAATGACCTTACCTCAAAAAGGAAAAAGATAATTCAACTGTTCTCGTCAGATATATTTGGACAAAAAAAAAGGGCAACTCACACGGTCCATGTTGCAAAGAAGGAACGCAAAGAAGCACAAGAGAACGACTGTCCAGCGCTTAGGGAACTGCTGCCACCAGGGAGAAACCTCATTTGTATCTCCAATCAGAACTGCCTCGGCAGGGACATCAGAAGGGCTCAACGGTGATCCCGTTATCTCATACTGCTCGGCTTTACAGTCAGCGCGCGTTCTGACGGGTATTTTGTACTCTGGCTGGACACAAGCAGCCTCCAAGCTAGTGAAGTTCTCCCACCTCCTTGGTTTTAGCCAGCCAGTGTTTATTGGATCTGAAGACACGAAGCATTCAACCCGCCGCCTCTTGAAGCTTGCATTGTAAAACCTCCTGGTCAAGTAGTCTCTGGAAGAGTGAAACACAGGCTGGTGGAATCGGCCAGAAAGATTTAATCTTTCCATTGCAGCGCTCCTGGAATAATTGCGGACTTGGAAAATGGTGGTCCTAGTAATGAGTCGACTGAATTTATCTCCGGGAGCTGAGGAGCTGTTGCACTTGTTTTGTGGTGATGTACGATATCTCATCTCATGCTGCTTTCCTGTAAAAACAACGGGAGAATCAGGTTGACTTTGCGGCAAATGGCCCTGCCCTTTGGTGTAGAATTACAGTAACTAGGAATGATGTTTTAGCCTGTAGATGAATTAATTATGTGTGCAGAGTGATGAAGTCTATAATCTCACAAGCAATTCAATCCAGTATCAGTATGTATATTAATTCTTTAGAATCGTAAGAGCGCACACTGAACTAAATGGAGTCCCCTAACCAACCAAAACGGCTGCGGCGCCGGCAGTAAATAGAAAAGAGAATGGAGAAACGCGGAGCAAAAAAAAACAAAAACAAAAGGAAAAGAAGGCGTAAATGAATGAATCGAGAGCAGAAAGAAGGAGAGGAGGGGGAGGAAGGGTGAGTTACCTGAAGAGAGCGGAGAGGCGAAGGTTCTGCTAGAGAGCACGGCCCCCATAGCCATGGCTAGGCCTCCCGCCGAGGTCTGGTCGGATAAGCAAGAAGCAGCAGAGGAAGGATTTTTCTCACTCAGCTCTGGTGGAGCTGCCGCCCCTGCTGCATAGGTAGGAGGGAAGGATCTTTCTTCCTCGCTCAGCTCTGGCCTCTGGAGGCTGGAGGGGAGTTGGGGAGAAGACGAGAGGAGGACGTGTGGATAAGCAAGCAAAACTGGTAGCCTGCCTCTCGTCTCGTATCGTAGCCTCTTCTCTTCTCTTCTTCTCCTGGAGAGGAGAAATTACCAAGATCCGATTCGATCCCTCTCGAATTCTTTTTTACTCCTTAGATTAGATGGCTGTCTGTTTTTTGTTGGGATTCTGACTGAAACAAAAAGCAAAGCGCCAAAAAGGACCCCAACTGAAAGCAATTAATCTTTGCTCCCTCTCAGGCTCGTCGGCATCGCACCTGGACGGCGCGCTTTTCTCCACGTAGGCACCCACCCCGCCACTCCATGCCACCTCGGGCGCCCGATCTCCTCTTCTTCTGCCCCCCCCCCCCCCCCCGTCCCGACGTGGACGACCACGCTCCAAACGACAACTGCCACGTGGGCCCCATGCAAATTTGGTCCCGGCCTGGTCTTCCCAACTTCTTTGCATTTGCATCGTCAGATTCAGCCGCAGCACAGAGAATCCTCGGATAACCCAACACAACGGAGGAAGAATCGCATATGCATACCAGCATATGCTTATTATGATACACTACTATCCGTATCATCTTTGTTTGATGCACGCACTAGCTGCCATGGTTTACATCTTCACCACAATTTACAGGCCATCTCTGAAACCTGAACCAACTGGGAACTAGATACTACAGACATCTCTCATTCAGTTTGTGAGTCAAGCATGGCATGGCATGAATCAGGTCAGGTCAGGTGATGAGCTCGATGCTGTACTCCCACAGCCTCTTGGCCATCTCCATGTCATTGGCTTTCTCACTCGCCTCGTAGACATTGCTGTCGCTGAAGTACTTCCCGGACACGCCCTTCACCTGTGGGTGCAGCGCGACATAGCATGTGGTGGCCGCTCCCTGTTAATTTTGAACACAAACCATTACCAACATATTACATTCACCACGAATTCGATGCACCACCCCGCCTCCCCCTAGCCCATTCATAAACAACACAACCTCGCCATAAACTAAATTGCTGATAAGCATAATCTGACCATCATGCAAGCTCTCTACTCTGGTGTAGTACTACCATAGCAGCTACAGGGCATATTGAAATGCTGAGTTATGCTATTCTGTCCGATGGCAGACTCCATCAATCTGAGGTTCTTTCTCTCACATAATTTCGCCCACCCGTTCTACTTCTGTGCCAGAGGAAATGGGATTCGAACCAATGATACAATCTTCTTGTATGTTGATTTAGAAAACCAATGCCTTAAGCCACTCAGCCATACCTCCAAGTTGTTGATCAGAATTGGATGTGCCAGGTTGGTTGCCCAAAGATCCACAGAATAGCCGTAGTGCGACTACTACTAGATGTCTGCTATAGCTGATTCATTGTTCCACCCATTGTCATGTAAACAAATGTGTAATAGCTTATGTCTAAGGGCCAGAACTAGCATCTCCAACCAATAGTATATTCATTAAAACCATCGGTTGCATACAGCTGATTTCTATGAAAGATTTGCATACTATTGATTTAACCACATATAAAACGTAGAATGAAGAGAAGGCCCAGAATATTCAACAAAGTGCAGAATCATACCTGCTGAGCATTTTTAAGCACCAATTTACCAAGTGTCCGATGGAGAACTGCATGTAATAAATATAATATTAATGAGGTCAGTCATTACAACAGAAAAAATCTAGTTTTAACCTACCACTGATATCAAGTAAAAGAATTAGTATTTTGTTTCACAGTTTGTGGTTATTTTCTTCCTTTTGGTTGCTACCCATGCTATATGTCTAGAACTATGGATATAATACACTGTTAATTTTGTGTGGTAAGTGCAATGAATTTTCAACTCCACCAATGTTGAGGTGTCTTTGGTATCTCAACATAGCAGATCCCATACTCTGGTAAAAGAGATGATTGTGTTATACTTAGCGAGCCAACGTAAAAGCTTAGTTACTCTTATGGAGATGAGCGACATGCCAGGCAAGGACCGGGTCATCACTCCTATGATGCACCATGCGTGATCTAGACATGATGTCAAGTGAGCAAGGATTAGGCCGTCGCATCCTTAGTGGCACATCACATCGGCGCCCGGGTGTGGTAAAGAATGAGTAAGAGTCTTTACACCTGACTCGGCGGATACGAAAGGTAAGGAATCAAGTCGAACCAACTAAAATCCATTTAGATAGCTGGAATATAAGATCCCTTACGGATAAGTTAAGAGAGCTAGCCGAGTCAGCGGTTAGAAGGCGTGTAAATATCTTGTGCGTTTAAAAGATTAAATGGAAGAGTCAAAAGGCAAAGGAGGCGAACGATATCAGCTTCAAGCTCTGGTACACAGGGACAACTTCAAATAGAAATAGAGTAGAAATTTTAATTGATAAGAGCCTCAAGATGATGTGGTGGAGGTGAGAAGGCAAGGGGATAACATCATCTTAGTTAAACTTGTCATTAGTGGGGTAGTCTTAAACGTAATTAGCGCGTATACCCCTCAAGTAGGCCAGGATGATAGTGCTAAGAGATATTTCTGGAAAGACTTAGATATCTTGGTTAGACCTATACCTAATAGCGAGAAACTTTTTATATAAGGAGATCTTAATGGTCATGTAGATGCAACAGGTATAAATTTCGAGACGGCACATGAAAGTTTTGGGTATGGTTGTAGGAATCAGGAGGAAGAGGAAATATTGGACTTCACTATAGTTTTTGATCTGAAGATAGTCAACACTTTCTTTAGAAAGAGACAATCTTATTTAGTGACTTTTAGTAGCGGCCAATACTCTAGCCAGATTGACTTTGTACTTATGAGAAGAGTGAATAAACGAGTTTGTGTGGATTATAAGGTGATACCTGGAGAATGTGTGGTTTCTCAATATAAACTAGTGGTGGCCGACTTTTGCTTTTTAGTGCATGCTCGTAAGGATAAAAAAGTCAAAATTGCAAGAACCAAGTGATAAAAGTTAGAAGAGGAGACATCAAATGTTTTTAAGAAAAGGGTTATCGAAGAGGGCCCTTGGAAGGAAGAAGACGATGAAAATAACATGTGGGAGAAGATGATAGCATGTATACGGAAGATTGCTTCATAAGTGTTTGGAGTGACCAAAGTGAGTGGATACGAAACTAAAAACTTTTGGTGGTAGAACGAAGACATGCAAAGAACTATTAAAAAGAAGAATGATATAAACACCTATATCATGACAGGAGTGAGGACAACATGGAGAAGTACAAGTTGGCAAAGAAGACCGCAAAACAAATTGTGAGTGAGGCAAAGGGGCAGCCTTTCGAGGATCTATACCAATGTCTGAGTATAAAAGAAAGAGAGAATGACATCTATAGAATAGCTAGAGCTGATGATAGGAAGACGATAGACTTTAACCAAGTTAAGTGTATTAAAGATGAGATGAGACATCTCTTGGTGAAGGATGATGAAATTCTACATAGATGTTATGAGTATTTTGACAATTTATTCAATGGTGGGAAAGATAACATCATTGTTTAGTTGGATGACTCTTCGGATAACACTAATAGGAGCTTTATACGGAGGATCCAAAATCTAAAGTTAGAGAAGCTTTAAAAAGGATGAAAGGGGGTAAGACGATGGTCCCTAATGGTATTCCAAATAAAGTGTGGAGATGTCTCGGGGATATAGCTATAGTATGGCTAACTAAGTTGTTCAACCATATTTTTCAATTAAACATGATGTCTGAGGAGTAGAGAAGTATATTGGTACTAATCTATAAGAATAAAGAAATATCCAAAGTTGTATTAATTACCGAAGAATTAAGTTGATAAGCCACATTATGAAGTTATGAGAGAGAGTTATCGAACACCGTTTGAGAAGAACGACACGAATCTCTATGAACCAATTTGTTTTCATGCCTGAAAAATCAACCATAGAAACAATTTTCTTAATAAGACAAGTTAAAAAATAGTTTAGAGAGTAGAAGAATGCATTACAAATGGTTTTTATTGATTTGAAAAATGCTTGACAATATATCAAGAAATGTTATATGGTGAGATTTGAACAAACATAAAGTTTCAACAAAATATCTCTCTCATCAAAAATATATACAATAATATTATAACTAGTATTCGAATAAATGATGGTAACACATGTTATTTTCCGATTAAAATAGAACTCATCAGGGATCAACTTTAAGCCATTATCTCTTTGCATTGATAATAGATAAGGTTACGAGAAACATACAAGTAGATATCTCTTGGTATATGCTTTTTACAGATAATATAGTGTTAATTGAAGAGAGCGGCGCATAAGTAAGTAGGAAACTAAAGTTGTGATGGTAAACTCTTGAGTAAGATTTTAGAGTAAACAGAACTAAGACTGAATACTTAAGATATGACTTTGACACTATCACATACGAAAAGAGAGATGTGGGTTTAGGAGGCTAAGTAATGCCTAAGAAGAATAATTTTTAATATCTAGGATCGATACTACAGATGAACGATGATATTGATGTAGACGTTAGCCATAGAATCAAAACGGGTTGGTTGAAATGACGCCAAGTATCTGGCATCCTCTGTGATAAGAGGGTACCATAGAATCTAAAAGACAAATTTTATAGAACGACGTTAGACCTACTATGCTATATGGAGCAGAATATTGATTTATAAAAAGATGTCATGTTCAACAGTTGAGTGTTACAGAAATACGTATGCTACATTGGATTTGTGGTCATACAAAAATGAATTGAGTACGGAACGAGGATATATGTGATCAACTAGAAATAGCACCAATTAAAAAAAACTTATCTAATATCGGTTGAGATGATTTGGTCATATCGAAAGGAGACCATCAAATATAGCTAAAGATCTGTATTTAAATAGTAATGTTGGGTAATTCTAATTTTGTTTGAGACTAAAAGTCTGTATTGAGTTGAGTTGAAGACCAATGAATTTTCAAGAGTCTGTTTTGTTAAATCGTTTCAGTTCAAGGATTTCTTGATTCTATGAGTGACGAGTGACTGATCCCTTCAGTTTGGGTTACAAAAGCAGGAGAACTAAATTTCTGCTACGGAGTTCAATTCAAGTTTATTTTACCATCTAGGATACTGTGGTGACGGAGAAGGTTCGTGATGATAGATCCAGGATGAAGAGAATTTGCAGTGATGTTGACACCCTCATCCTGTTAAACCAAATATTGTATAATGATAGTTAATACGAAACAAAGCCATGGGCCATTTATATACATAGCAGGATAAAGTACAGTGTTGCACCAAAAAAAATCTATAACTAGCCACATGTTCAAAGAGAATACTTCCACAGAACAATATGCACCTTAAATCTCCTAGCAAGTTCATTAGCATGTAAAATGTTTGCAAGCTTTGACTGCCCATATGCTCCAATGGTGTTGTACCTGTACAACACAAGATAGAACCATAAATTAGTACAGTACATTTCCTTTGAAACAAAGTTAACAAGGAAAAAATATACAACGACACAAAAGTTACATACTCTGACTCATCATTTATCTCGGCAAAGCGGATGCCTTCCCGATATGCAAGCCTGTGCCCCTCCGATGAAACATTAACAATTCTTCCTTCCACATTTGATTCACGAGAGGTCTTTTTCATTGTCTCCAAGAGAAGATGTGTCAAAAGAAAATGACCTGAAAATTATGACAGGAGAGACGTTTTAACGCATTGGTATCTGTAACTATCATTATGAATTTGAACTTTGTGGAATAGGTGAAGTAGAAAATTGCTATGGGCAGTTGACCTAGACTTGATTAATTATATTACAATATTTCATATTGAAGTAATACCTAAGCACCTTTGAAAATTAGAAGGATGAAAATACTTCCTTACTTCTTAAAGAATACGTCTGGAAAAACTTTTGCAACACTATGTAGTTAATAAGGAGTTTTTAAATCAGTGTAACCGGTACATGAAGTTCATACCAACATGGTTAGTGGCAAATTGCAACTCAATGCCATCCTTTGAGAGGGAGAAAGGAGTTGCCATAACCCCTGCATTGTTTCTGCAAACAAAACCGCCAACTAATCAGGAAGGGTGATGAGCTATAAAAGAAGCATTTTAACTACTGTGCAACCAAACAAGCATGAAAACCAGAGACTTATCAGTACTACTAAATGAGATTTTTAGGGTATTCATAGGAAGGGGTTGTACTATAATAGATTCATAGTTGCATAATAAACGGCAGCAAGATGTAAACGAAGATGTCCAGTGGCTGCAGAAAATTTTTGAGCACCAATGTAATAAAACATAAATACACACATAAGTCATGCCCTTGTTCCTCTCCTACACTGGTTTATGCATTTATACCATTTCATGGTTAAAACAAGAAACCATACATTTAACATGCTCCCCCTGATATTCGTGCTAGAAAAGAGAAAGCTTATAAGCACATGAAGCACTTGCTGTGATCTCCAGCTAATAACTGTAAGTCTGTAACCCAACTTGAAAATCGTACCTAACATGATAGAACAAAGTTGTAGACAGTAAAAACAGCTCCATGTAGCCTACTAGAAGTGAAAAGGCAGCCTACTCATATGTGCAGAATGCAAGTACTTCATTACTAGAATGTATGACTAAGTAAAATATCCAGGGAAAAAAGAATGTTGCAGTCCCTCTGAGAGCTGGAACATAATTCCATGAAACTGGCTCCCATCAAATCAATTAACCATACTCCAAGACACCACCCATTCCTATGACATGCCTGAAATTGGGAATTCTGGAAGGCCATCAATGCAACATGCACATGTCTTAGCCTGGGGTGAGACCATGTAACTGTAGTAGAGATCCAGAATTTAATATGATGTTGCATTGTCCTAAAACAAGCTGCAAGCTTGAAACTGAGGTACTACTAGTGAAAGCTAAGCCAAGAAGGTAAAGTCGTTGGTAGCAGCAGTGAGAGGGGCCCAAATTTTGAAGAGAGGAGAATTGAATGCAGGCGAGGCGACTGCTATGCAGGAAATCTTAGCTATCCTACTACTAGTACTGCTGGTCCTAACTGGGGAATTCGCTGATACTAGTATGTGACTTGTACTTGGCATTGAAAGGGATGGTGGTGCCAGTAAGTAGAGTACATGAGAATGTTGAGGGGGAGGCCCTTGGCGGCGAAGTCGGAGGCGAAGGCGCGGACGGAGTCCATGGAGGCGAGGTCGAGCTCCATGAGGTCGAGGGCGGCGGCGGGGGCGTCGGCGAGGATGGCGTCTCGCACGGGCTGGGCGGCGGCAAGGTTGCGGACGGTCATGACGACGTGGGCCCCGCGGAGGGCGAGGACGCGGGCCGTCTCGGCGCCGATGCCGCTGGAAGCGCCGGTGACGATGGCGGTGAGGCCCGCGGCGGAGAGGCCGGCGGTGACTTCCTCGGCGGTGGAGGCCCACGAGAAGCCCGAGGGCCCACTACGCCGGAACAGCCACGACATCATCGCCGTCGCCTAGAGATTTACTGTAGTGGATGGAGTACAGGAGATTTCCTCTCTCGAGATGTCGCTGTCCCTGGTGCACACGAATGCCCACCGCCGCCCAACTTTTCTCTGCCGCCTTCGTCCCAAAAAATAAAAAATATAGGTTTATTATATCTTAGATATCTCACTACTGCTGTAAATACGAAGCTAGAATATGTTAGCTGTTTTAGGTTATTATATTTTAAACAACGCAACTCAACAAATCAGGCTCATTTAGGTGCAGAAAAACAAAACCCTCGCCTTGGTCATCACAAACGATCATCCCATCCATCAGTTGACAAACCAAAACCAAAATATCATCCCACACAAAATGTATAAGGTGTATATTATTTTCTTAGAATAAAACTTCAATAAATAATACTTTATTAAAATATAATTTCTAAGACACAAAATTTAATTATTGGATCATATTCAAAAATACTCACTTATATTTTATCATTTCATATAAATGAGATATTAATAAAATAACTGTTGATTAAAGTGGTTATAACCCAGCTTACTGGCAATAAGATTTGATAAATTTTATCAGAATTCAAATTCTTTTAAATAAAAAAATAATGTAAGTATTTGTAGTGCTATCTAGTAAAAGAACTGTGAAAAGAGATTTAACATCATATTTTCGAGCCAAACTGATAATGGATTGAAAATGACAAAAAGAATAAATGAGATTCTTAATTGCTTCAATGAAAAAATTATATAGCAAAGGTCATGCAAAATTTTGCTATATTACGCCAGTATGCCTGTTTTCTAAATGTCTCATACATACTCTCATAATTATTCTTGATTTTCTACTTTTCTACTGCTTTTTCATTTTCTTCCCTTTTCTTTTGCTTTCTTCCAAACAGTTGTAGTTACTGCACCAAACTGCAAGGTAACTATCCCAAAACCATAAAACCGCTGCTAACTAAAAAAATTTGAATTCAAATTTTTGAACGCAAATTTCATGTGGTTTTTTATGGTTACCACAGGATAACTGTAATACCGTGAGGATCGGTGACCACTCAAACGGTATGAGAAACCATTTATTAACAAAACAAAATACGTTTTATAATAAATAAAAAGGGAGAGCAGTAAATATAGAGCTGAGCTCACCAATAGATTACATGCATTCATGATCCAGGTCAGAATGCAAACAAAAACGAAAACCAGCACAACATTGACTAATCTTGTCTATGTTTGCAACGAATCCAAAATGTTAACGCACCGGCTGTCATGTATATAAACAAATTCAACGATCATGCACCGGCTGTCATGTACAAAACAAATATAACCAAATGCAGCTTCATTGCCTGATCGTCAAACAAAAATCCACCACTTAATTTCCTAGTAGTATAACTTAAACTTGCCCACACACCAGGAACCCCTCTGCCAACTTAACTACTAACTCCGATTGGCTGATGCAAACTCAACCCTTGCTAGTTGCTACTCCCATGATACTTCAGCCTTCAGGACACAAGACAAGCTTCACATGATCTGCGGTAATTGCTTCCTTCCATCCTACAAAACACATACATGACCATTATGAGCATGATTCCAGCTAAATAAGAAATAATCACCAAAAAAATTGCTAATTCCAAAGGCACCAAATATTTCTACTCCGTCCATATAATTGTAATTCCATGCATAATTTAATAGAGAAGGATGGACATGCATATTTCCCTTCTTACAAGGAACTGAACAATCTTGCATAAGATAATTCTCATTCAGATGGCTTCCTGTGATTTTCAGTCATCACGCAACTTTCAATAATCCACCAAAAGTCATTTGGATTTCTAGTTGGGAAAATGTATAGGTTTGATCACCCTTTTATGGTATGCAAGCGGATAAATAGTACTAATGGAAAAAAGAAAGGGTGACAATCAGCACAAATTGGAAAAGAAGGAAGTGGAACAACCACTAGCGATTAAAAAAATAAAATGTGCAACAACCAATAGCAATTAAAAAGAGTGGAAGAACCAGAAAGACAATTACTTTGGGAAAGGAAGGCAGCTGCTTCTTTACTGGAAAACATGGAGCCTTGTAAGCCTGCACCCTCTGCCAACCCTGTGTTGCAGCAACTTGAACAGCTGCTTCCATCTATCATAACACTTGATGAAGAATGATTCTCTGCTGTTGGAGTAATATTACTATCAACATCATTATGAGCAGTGTATCCGTTTCCCTCTTCTCCATGGCTAACCAGTTGCATCACCTTTGTTACAGGATGGTTACCGATATTCAATTGAGAAGCAGGAGTCAGGTATTCCTTGGAATGTTGGATATCCTCCAAACATTCGCTGCCATCTTCAATTGCAACATCCTATTAATACACTAGACTTTTTGTTCAGAACAATCTCTTGCCCATCATCTATATTCAACTCATCTTTTGGGCTGTGTTATTCAATCTCAGTTCGCAATTTCCATGCACATGTTTTGTTTCTATTTGACACTGTATCGACATTTGTACCCCTGTAATGTGAATGCATTGCTAAAGCTGGATGCTTTGAACCAATTGCAGAACCACCAGAGGCAAAGTTATTTTGGGCAAGGTTTTCTGTTCTGCTACACGATGTCTTGAAAAGACTTGCTGACTTAAAACAACACCTGAATTCACTTCATGGCCTGGATCATGAATGTCATGTTCTACAGGTAAGTCAACAAAACTACTATTATATTCTGAAGCCACTAGAGTTGGCAAACCAAGATATTGTGTATCTTCTTTCTCATAAAGGCCAGGATCTGAAGTGGCCTCCTTCAGACTTAGTATTCCAGAAGAATCTGTTGCGCCATCCACAGTTCCAGGTAAACAGTCTGTGACATCCTCATCCTTGAAATCTTTCAATCACTGTTCCTTCTGCCTCAGTTTCTTCATCTGTTTCCTTTCTATCAGTTCAGCTTGCCTTCAAGATACAGAACATAAATTTCCTTGTAGGTATCATCTAAAAGTTGAATTAAATGATGTTGCATGATACAAATAATAAGCTGGTAAATAGTGGTTACCAGCTTTTATAAATTATAATCATCCATGGTATTAAGTACTAACCTTTTCTGAGCAGTTTCCTCTTCCTCCACAAGCAATTTCTGGCATCTTAATGCTTCAGCAGCCTTATCAGCAGACCATGCTTCGACCTGATGTTTTATGTAGCCACTATAAAAATTGAATGTAAATGCAAATCATAGTTTGCATATTGTAGCGAAATCTTACCAGTTTTTGTTCAAGCATGTAACGAATGAATGCAACAGCATTTTTCAACTCAGGTGCAACTTTTTCAGCCTTCCCGTTAAATATAAACTTTTGTATACAGGCAGTTGGGTTAGTAGAGAGAAACGTATTCTCACTTGCTTCATTGAGTATGCTAAATAGTTCATTCGATGATACAGGTAACCTTGAAGCCGTTTCAATTAGGTCCTATAGTGGGTAAAATGAAGCTTAGATATGGGACTAATGATAGGTTTATATGGTAGAGCAGGGATAAATTAGGTCAAAAACCTTACCAAAATCTGATTGCCAGCTCTGGCATATGGCAGCGGTAATGAAGCATATCCCGGCTTACACATCCATGTGGATAGTGCTGTTAAAATGGAAGGACCAGTGACACCCTGAAAATGTTTTTACATTCCAACATTAGATAACTGTTTATGATCAACACACTGGTCCAGAGACATTGCACATATTTTCTGGAGTTACCAATCGACAATTGCCTCTATATCCACATCTGCCAAGGACAAAATTGTTTTGGCCTGATCCAGCGTAAGCTGAAGAGCATGACAAATAAATTCCATGCTATGAGAAACGGTTTAATAGTCAACGAACCTACAATCAGTGAAAAGATTACTCTAGTTAATAAACAATATTGCTATTGAACTTAATAGAAGATGGTGATGTATAATAAGCATTTCATTCAAGAGTAACTTACTTTGCCCCAGGATGCAGCAATATTGTCTTTATTCTTCAGGAAAGCATAGAGAACGTCAAAAAATGTCATTGCAATGAATGACTAAATGATAACAGGGAGTAGCTTAAATACTAGAAAGGAAGTCTAATATACTAGTTAGTTGTACTGACAAGTGCGTGTATATATAATCATTGTGTATGAACACCTTTTTACCCGAATCCGATAAATGTAATCTTAGCAAAAAAAAAAAGGATGGAAGGGGAGAGTAAAAAAAAAAGCAACCTTTTCAATTTGGAGAGTTCGACGGTGGAGACTTTTGCAACTGTAGTTGATTGAGGAGCAAAATTGGCTGGTACACTTTTGCAACTGTAGGTTAGGAGGCGAAAACAATGGGCATCCTGGAAGATCTGCGACAGGGGAGGACCTAACGTTGGGCATTGCTGAACCCCCCACCAAAATAAATTCTGTTTGCAAACACAAGCTACTATTAGTACTAGTATATACCACGCATCTCTCAAAGGAAGAAATCCAGGAGAAATCAATCGAAATCCGGATGGATGGCTGATGCAGCGTTGAATGAAATCGGTAGAGGGATGAATGAATACCTTGGATTCGATTGGAACCGAAGATGGAGGTAGGTCAGAGGGAGGAGGCGATGAGAGGGGAGGGGAGGTGCCTCCGGGTGTTGTTGCCGGCGGCGGCGCGCAGTGCAGATCGATCGGCGAAGGGATCGGCCAGGGGCTGCAGTGGGTGGGGCGAAGGGCGATGCCGTGGGACATAATCTATTTTTTTTTATCAAAGTTGAAATAACACCAATCCACAGTGACAAGTAAATAGGAATAGACGGAGTGGGTATTTTCTATGCTTTTTGTTCTGAGCTTACATATGGCAATCTTCAACATGAAAAACTGGAGCAATCATTACCATTCTAAAATAATGTATTTGGTGTTTTTGATACCTCGACTTTTATCTATCGTAGAGTGAAAGCTACATGCTCTGAGAGTAGTAAGCTAGTCTAGTTACAACAAATTAAACAGAAAAGTGCTCCTAATTACTGTCTCTAGATTAAATTTAGCCTCGATTTAGTTGCTGACTTTGCCATGGCGCGCAAAATGTCAAGCGACCTCCAGTCAGCGTCGCACGTGATCGCCGGTCGCCGCTTCCGGTCCAGGCTGCAGCACCGCAGCGCCAGCCGGAGCAGGCGCTCGGCCTGCACCTCCGGCCAGCCCCCGGCGGAGGCGTCCAGCAAGGAGTTCACGGCGTTCATGTTGACGGCCTCCCGCACCTGGTCGGCGATGTCGAGGTCGAGCAGGCCGGTGAGCACCTGCAGGACGACGACCCCGAAGGCGTAGACGTCGGACTCGGCGGTGAGCTCGCCGGTCATGAAGAAGACGGGGTCCATGTAGCCCATGGTGCCCATGGGGTTGGTGCGGCGGCAGACGGTGTCCTCCTCCTGCAGCGGCTTCATGTGCACCGTGCGCGCCGTCCCGAAGTCGCCCAGGCGGCTGGCGTTGCTGGCGTCGAGGAGGATGTTGGTGAGCTTGAGGTCGGCGTGGATGATGGCGTGGGGGCGGCAGGAGTGGAGGTAGGCCAGCGCCGACCTTTGCTCGGCGAGGATCCTGACGCGGTCCTTCCATGAGAGACCCTTGGAGAGGGAGAGGGAGAGCCTGAGCCCGTCCAAGAGGGTGCCATTGGGGAGGTGCTCGTACACCAGCCCACATGACTCCGGGCACACGCCGATGAGCTTCACTATGTGCGGGTGCTCGATTCTGCTCAGCACCACAACCTGCCCCAATTCCAATATACCATCAATTATTACTCCCTATCTTTTATAATGTATGAGTCCGCTACCTGTCGTGTTTTTAAAAATTAATATAAAAGTTCTTTAATTAAATAAAATTTGTTTTTTAAGTTTAAACTTTTAACAAACCATAGCTCTTAAAACATAAAAATCATATCCGTACATTTTTCACTTTTATAATATTATGATTTTGTTGAATACTATTGTTATATTCTAATAAAAAATAATTGTCAAAATTGCGCATAAAGTCCGTATATTTAAATATAGAGGTCGATCAATATGTTATTCCAAAAAGTACATATGATTATGCATGCAACTTAACTGCTTCAAATTAAGTATTTACCTCCTGCTTGTACTCTGGGAAACCTTGTCTTCCATGGGGTCTCAGCAGCTTGATAGCCACTGGCACGCCACCTAGTTTTCCCCTGTACACTGGCCCATAGCCTCCTTCACCTATCAGGTTTTTTGAGTAGAAGTTGTCTGTTGCTTTACTGATCTTCGACATGGAGAACCGTGAAATATGTTCTGGAAGTGGCAGCTCTGGGTATCTTGGTGTTGATAAGCTGCTCTCCTCCTTCAGTGAAGCAGCAGCCTTTTGCCTAGGTGACAAGATGCTCTTTTCATGATCCTCCTCTTGCAGCTCTTTCAGTTTCCTTTGGAGTTTGTCTATTTCTTCCTGCCAACAACAATGTGAAGTATTCATCAGATATGCAAACTTCATGAAGAAATCGATAAACTCAAATGAATCTTGTGTTGTTATGTCCATGGTTTGATAGCACCTTCTGTTTCTGTTTTCAAAAGGAATATAAACTAGAGAAATGAAGGTCATAAAGCATGCAACTTTTACCATCAATTCTTCAGCTCTTTCAGTTATACTTCTAATACTCTGTATCTCATCAGTTTGATGAGCAATCTCTTCGGAAAAGTGCTCCACCTCGCAAGAATTTGGTTCCCCTGTTTCTATTATTCCCTCATCCTCTGTTTCAGCTTCCTTCACATCACACTCCATAAAGTAAGTCAGTTATTATATTTACAAAAACTGCACCTTTCAGAACTTACAAGTTGTAGCACCACAACATTATCACTAAATATAGTTACTGTGAAAATCAACAAGGTTAAACATTATTACACGCAGGTGAACCTAAATTATCAATCTGTCCTGTTGTGTGGGCAAACTTGAAAAAATAGGCATAATAATTATTTTCCGGGTTTCATCTATCCATTATCTAAAAAAAATGTTATACTAATTATCTTAAAAGCAAAATTAAGGAATATGGGCATACCGTTGCTAATTCATCAGTATCATCCATTTGAATAACCCCATCATCATAAATGATTTCGTCAGCCTAAAGTGAAAGTGTGAAACATATCCGAGAATACATCACAAATTAGTATTAAAAATCTGAATCAAGATCATAGACTTGTGATAATTGATTTCATGTGTGATATGCTTTGCTAGGAATCCACTTACAAAATCACTTGGTGGTGTTGTGTAACCATTCGAATCATCGCTCAGCTCATGTATAGATGCCAAAGATTCAGCGCTCCCTCCATATCCAATGTTCCCAGTATGCTCCAGATGATCATTGCTGCATTTTAGAATGATCTCATCCATGAACTTGTTTCTAGATTTGATCCAATATTGCTGAAGATGTTGACTATGGATTTTGGAGAATATCTAAAACTATACCTAGTAGACATGTGTTTTCCATTGATAACCACCCAAACCTGACAGCATTTGCGAAGAATCGCTTCCTTTGACATGCGCCTGCATAATACTCCGGTTTAGCATGTGCTAAGGGACCATTGGATTGTTTTTTTTTTTGTACAGATTGTACATAGAGCAATATATGCCAAAAGAGAAATGAATCTCTTTTGAAAGAAGAAATGGAAATTATCTATGTAGATTTTGCGATCTAACCTTGAACCGATGACAATTCTCTTAATTTTTAGCTTCTTTATCAGGTTCACAACACCAGCAAGAACATCATCATGTGAAAGGTAATGTGCCCTAACCTGTATGGACGCATGCCTGTTTAGATAACATGATTTCTGTGATTTTCTGCCAAATAGCTATATCGTCACGCTTATTTTTTCTGGCTCAACTGTCAATATCATTATAGTCAATAATTCAAATTCACCTTATGGTACTGGTAGCCTAAGCTCATTCATGATTGCATATATGGGGTTGAAATAATAGACCAAAGGCATGGTTCTAGTTCTAGTGTTTACAACTAGAACTCATTTCTACACCCTTTTCAGGAAGGGCCACAGAATGACATTCTGACTTTACTATATGTTTGGAAACAAGAAGCCCTGAAGGTCTGATAGAAAGTAGTATCAGATTTCTACACGTCAAATGAGTGAGATGCTTATATGTTTGGCATTGCTGTAACCTGACTCATATGATTCAGACTAAAAATCTAAGGAAAAATTAGTATTACCTTTCTTGTTCCACAAAGGTTTTTGTACCGTGATAATATCTTGACCATCGCATCCGTTTCTTTGGCTCTATGCATCTCCTTCTCCTTTTCATCTGCAAACTTGTATAGAACTTTTCCACCCACTGCAGTTGTTGGAAAGGAGCAAACTATTGTTCATACAGCACATGGCAATCAGGATATGATAAGCTGTTAGTTTTTATGTACATATAGGATATTTATTTCACAACAAATTTTTATCCTTACAAACTTTAAACCACTGGACCATTGAACTGTATATATATAGACCTGGCTCCCCTTATAATGTTGGGTCTTAGTCTTATTGTACGTATTCTTATTTGTTATCAGAATAAGTCTAGATATTCCCGACGCGCTAGCATCCTCCCGTCGGCGAGCTGACCTTTTTCATCGACGTTCTCTCCCATCGCCGACTCTCTTTTCGGTATTCTCTCCTCACTCTCTCGCCTCGGTTCCTTCTTCTTCCCATCTTCTCCACAGACGTTTTTCTTTTTTCTTTCTCCTTTTCAAACCATCCTCTACCACCCCTTGCTCCTCCACGCGATAAGGCGACGGTCTCCATCCGCCTCCTCGTCTCGACTCACACCTGTCTTCGCCCTTCTTCCTACTCCGTGCATCTTTTCTCCTCCAACGCCGGCGCATCTCTGCTCTCGTCATCTCCATTGGCTGGACTCGTCCGACCTCCATCGGCTGGACCTGTCCGCCCTCCATCGGCTGGAACCCTCTTTCGGTTCCCACTTTTCTGACACGTTCAACTGCTCCTGGACGCGAGCCTTCTCCACTCTCATCCGAGCCACTCTGATGTATCCACGTGTCCACGGACACAAATCCCTACCTCCCGGACGCGAACCTTCTTTTCTTCGCGTCCGGCTCCTCTCCGAGTTTTCACATCCGCTCCACTCCTTTGCCTCCACAAGTCCAAGGACGTGAAACTTCTCTTCATAGACATGAATCTTCGTATGTCTGTGATCCACCCACTCTCTGACCTACCTACTCTGCCACCCACCTTTTCCTCACCTACTCCGCTGCCTACCCTTCATTGGCCAACCACTCTCCATCGGCTGGTTGGCCCACCTTTCTCTCTCATCGACTCACTCCCCATCGGCCAATCACTTCCTGATCGGCTGATCTTCCTTCTCATCGACTTCTTTCGATCGGCCTCTTTCTTCTATCGGCTTCTTGCCCCAATTCCCCTCTTGTCATGGTCACCGAGTCAGCCATCAGCTTTGGTATTCTCCCAGTCGTCGAATCTACTCTGGCTCTCAGCGTCCTAGACCACACCTCGAGCATCACCTCACTGATCTTCTCACCCCCTACACCGCTGTGAACGTGAAATCTCAAGTTCCCATCTCTCTTGACCTCAACGCCAACTACTCCAAGTGGGTTTCTTCTTTAAATCCCTCTGTGGAAAGTTCGGCCTATAATTACACATCGATGGCTTCGCTCCACCTCGACCCGATGACCCCCAGTGAGACATCGTCGAGTGCTGCGTGCGCAGCTGGCTGCTCAGCTCGGTCAATAACTTTGTCCTCGACCTCACCATGGAAGACACCGACCCTACCACCCGGGATCTCTGAGTGGCTATCGAGCGGATCTTCCTCGCAAACAAGCAGCCCCGCGCCATCTTCTTACTCAACGAGTTTCACTCCATGGTACAAGGAGACTCTTCTGTCTCCTCATACTGCCAGCGCCTTAAAGTAAAGGCTGCTGCTCTCCGAGATGTCAGACACCCTGTGGCTAACTCCCAACTCGTCCTCACCCTCCTGCGAAGCCTCAACCCACGCTTCTCCAACACCGCCGACGACATCGCAAACGCCACATCCCTTTCGTTGTTTGCCCACGCCCATAACATGCTAGTTCTTAAAGAACTTCGTCTGGCCAACGACGAGAAGACTGTGGTCCACACAGCTCTCCTCATCGTAGCCGATCATGGCTGTCGAGCATCTTGTACTACCGCCCCCCTCCCACGGCTCTGGCGGCCATGGTCCTAACCATGGCAACGCAGCCCGTTCCGATGGCACCGACAAAGGCAAGGGGAAAGGTAAGGGCAAGAACTGGCACGGCCCGATACAATCACAACCTGCTTCAGTCCCTGCCTAGCATACCAGTCCCACGGGTCCGTAGCTCTACTACAACCCCTAGGCACCCCAGCCCCAGCCACGCAGCCCCATCGGCTGGCAACCAGGGGTTCTCAGTGTCCATCCTTAGGCCCACCTGGCATCGGCTCCCATCCTGTCGCTTTCGCCGATGCTACCGCCACCAACCACCTAGTCGGTTCTCTCTTGAAACCAGGCTAGCCTCGTCGCTGCCCTCAACCAGATGACGCTCGAACCCTAGCACTCTTAGGTGCTAGACTCGAGTGCGTCCTCCCACATGGCATCATCGGCCGGTATACTCAGCTCCTGTCATCCCTTCTCTTTCCCCTTTGTCACCATCGGCAATGGCCACTCTCTTCCTGTCCAATGCCGTGGTGACTTCTTTCTGTCTACACCCACCACTAACCTCCCCCTTCGCAATATCCTCATTGTACCCTCCTTTATTCACAATCTCGTATCTGTTCGCCAATTCACACGAGATAATAATTGCTAAATCGAATTTGACGCTTCTGGTTTCTCTGTGAAGGATATCTCAACCCGGTAACAGATTCTTCGCTGCAATAGTAGCGGCGACCTCTACACCATTCCCACTGCGTCGTCCACTTCACACGCCAGCGTCGCCCTCTGCACCAACCTATGGCATCTTCGCCTCGACCACCCCAGCCCCGACGCTGTCTTCAGCCTCCGTTGCAAAGCCTCCATCCAGTATACCCATAGCAGCTCCACAGTTTGCTACTCGTGTCAACTTGGCAAGCATGTGCAACTGTCATTTTCTAATTCTCTATCTTGTACCTCGCGACCGTTTGAGCTTATACACTATGATGTATGAACTTCTCCGGTTAAAAGTGTCTCCGGTAATCAGCATTATCTTACCATACTTGACGATTACACACACTATTGCTAGACTTTTCCACTCATCAGCAAATACGAGGTTGCCTTCCGTCTAACTAACTTCACAAACTATGTTTCTAACCAGTTCAATCTCCCCATCAAAGCTCTACAAGCCGATAACGGTACGGAGTTTATCAACTGTACTGTTCAAACCTTCCTCACCTCCAAGGGCATCTATCTACGCCTCTCTTGCCTCTACACCTCTCCCCAGAACGGCAAGGCCGAACGCCTCCTCCACACCCTTAACAATATATGTTGCACAATACTGCTTCATGCCCACCTACCTGCAACTTACTGGGCAGAAGCACTAACCATTGCGACTTATCTTCTCAATCAACGCCCGTGCTCCTCCGTTCGCCACAACGTTCCATACACCCTTCTCTACCACACGGCGCCCGACTACTCCCACCTACACGTTTTTGGGTGCCTCTGCTACCCAAATCTCATCACCATTGCTCCTCACAAACTCACTCCCCGCTCCACCGCCTGCATTCTCCTCGGCTATCCCTCATCTCACAAGGGATACCGATGTCTCGATCTTTCCATCCACCGGGTCATCGTCTCTCGTCATGTTGTTTTTGACTAGACCTGCTTCTTCTTCGGTCTGCTTAATCCAAGATCTTCATCTAGCGATTTTGACTTACTTCTTACCAACACCGTGCCCTCCTGGTCTCCTCCACTGTTCTCCCCCCCCGGCCCTCTTATCGGCCACTCCTGAGGACTTACTGCTTAGCTATCCTACTACACTTCGGTCCAATGTCACTCCCATCGGACCCCTATCGGCCCCACCACTCTCATCGGCTTTGGCCGATCTTGTCCTCTTTTCATCGGACACCTTACCCCCATCGGCTCCTCAGCCCTCATCGGCTCATAACCACCCATTGGTCCATCCGTCTCCATCAGCTCCCCCCTCACTATCGACTGCTCCATCTCCATCGTACCGACCAAACTGATCGGCCCACCCAACTCTATCGGCTCAGGCCAATCTAGTTCCCCCTTTCCTCTCACATACAGCTGCCGATCCCGAGTCGATGACACCCCTCCCCAACTAGTTCTCCCTCACCTACCATACTCCCATCGGCTCCCATCCCCTCCACCTCTCACATGGTTACCCACTCCCAAATCGGGTCTCTCCACCCCACCAAGCGTTACGGGCTCTCCGCCGTCCACTGCTCTATCTCGCCCATCCCGGCGACCTCTCGTTCCGCCTTGGTCGATCCTCAGTGGCGCGCGGCCATGGCTGATGAGTACAAGGCCCTCCTGGACAACGAGATCTGGTGCCTCGTCTCTCGTCCTCCCGGCGCCAATGTTGTGACTGGTAAGTGGATCTTTAATCACAAGTTTCACGCCGATGGCTCTCTTGCCCGTCACAAGACACGCTAGGTAGTTCGGGGTTTCTCCCAACGCCCCGATGTCGATTACGACGAGACTTTTAGTCTCGTTGTCAAACCCGCCACCATCCGGGTCGTTCTCACATTGGCTGCCTCGCACTCCTGGCCGATCCACCAGCTTGATGTGAAGAACGCCTTTCTTCACGGTCATCTAACGGAAACGGTCTACTACCAGCAGTCTCCAGGCTTCGTCGACCCCTCTCGTCCCGACGATGTCTGCCTCCTTCAGCGCTCTCTCTACGGTCTCAAACAAGCCCCTCGGCCCTAATACCAGCATTTTGTTGCCTACCTTCGACACATAGGCTTTGTGGCTTCTATGTCCGATAGCTCCCTCTTTACTCTCCACATCGGCAATGCCACCATCTATCTCCTCCTATACATAGATGGCATTGTTCTTATAGCATCCTCGACGTCCCTTCTATACCAGATCATGGCTCGACTCTACTCCGAGTTTATCATGACCGATCTCGGTCCCCTCCATCACTTCCTTGGCATCTCCGTCACCTGTTCTTCTCACGGGCTCTTCCTTTCCTAGTGCCAGTACGCCATCGATCTTCTCTAGCGTGCGGGCATGGTCGAATGTCACCCCACGACCACTCCGGTCGACACTCGAGCCAAACTCTCCGTTGTCGATGGCTCACTCGTCGTCGATCCCTCTCAGTATCGGAGTCTTGCTAGAGCTCTCCAATACCTCACCCTCACACGGCCCGACCTCACCTACGTCGTCCAGCAAGTGTGCCTTTTCATGCACGCTCTATACGAACCTCATCTCGCGCTGCTCAAGCGCATCCTTCGTTACGTGAAGGGCACACTCTTCAGCGGGCTGCACCTCAGCTCCAGCCCCATCGACTTCCTCACCGCGTACTCCGACGCGGACTGGATCAGCTGTCCCGACTCTTGACGCTCCACGTCTGGCTACTGTGTCTTCCTCAGCGACACTCTAGTCTCCTGGTTCTCAAAACGCTAGACTACAGTGTCATAGTCCAGCGCCGAAGCCGAGTACCGTGCCGTCGCCCACACCGTCGTCGAGTGTTACTGGCTTCGCCAGCTTCTCCAGGAGCTCCGTGCTCCTCTCTCCTCTGTGATCGTCATCTACTACGACAACGTTAGTGCTGTCTATATGACCACCAACCCGATTTATCATCAACGCACAAAGCACATAGAGATCGACATTCATTTTATCCATGATAAGGTCGCATTAGGATAAGTTCGGGTGCTCCATATATCATCGGCGCACCAGTTCGCCTATATTATGTCCAAAGGCCTCACCATGCCTTTGTTCACAGTTTTCGATCTAGTTTTTACGTCCGTTCCCCTACCACTGCGACTGCAGGGGTGTTAGACCACTGGACCACTGAACTGTATATAGACCCGACCTCCCCCATATAGCGTTAGGGTCTTAGTCTCACTGTACACATTCTTATAACAATCCACTGGAGTTGCACTTTGTGCATTTCGTAGAATAACAAGAGTTTTACAGAGGGGAAGTCATAGGTAAGGGCGTCTTCCCTTTACTGATAGGAAGACTAGGGTGCACATATAAGCTAAGATGATCATGAATATTGAATCAACAAATCATCTTTTATCAGCTAAAAGATCACCTATCCTACTATCAACAAATTTCCCTTTTTGTAGGATTGAATGGTGTAGCACTTTCTATTTAAGACAGTTGAAAGATAAATTGCATTGGCTGGTGGAAATAAATTTATCTGAAGAAGTATGAAGATCTTACTGAAGGGCATCCACTTGGAAGGCCAGTGAACATGAACAAGAACTATAGTGGCCCTTGGGAACCTTTCAGCACCCCATATGATGCTAGCCTTCTCCTTTCTGAAGTTCTTCCCGACTGCGATATGAATCTCTTCCTCTTCCATCTTTCTTGCCCTCTTCTACATCAGGAATTAAAATCAAATTCTGGTTCAGATTTTGCTATATGTCTGGTTCAGCAGCAGAAGCAAGCAAAGGTTTGAAAGGAAGAAGGTAGGAGTATATCTGAAAGTGATCCAAAAGAAAGGGAAGTAAAAGTGCCTTACTGTGGTGCACCACTTTTCATCAACTTCACTTCATAGTGGTTTCTATATCAATACCATCAATTTCATGGTATTCTTAAAACTAGAAAGCATCAGTTGAAAGAATGGCCAAGAGCGGAGAGAGGCAGCCGGGATTTTTAAAGCTTGGTTTCGCATGGTTTGAGTTTTCAACAACCTGATGGTATTCAGCAGCAGTATCAGGCTGTGGGTCCCAAAATGTAGTCCAATCAGCATTTTTGCCCTTTCAGTACTCAGTAGCAAGCCGGCAGAATCATTTAGATCATCAACTGCAAATGATTTTACAAGTAAGTTACATAGCAGATACTTTAATCCCATCAATGTTTCTTTTAAATTTAAAATTTTAAGCTAAAATCATCATTTTTACATTTTTTTGTAATTATAATGGTTTGCCTGTTTGTTCATCAGATATAAACAAGAAATTTCGGCTGAAGGTTCCGAGTTTTCCAAGAATTTCTGTCCAAGATGTCTTACATGTCTATCCTCAATCGACGACTGACTTCGGGAGATTAGCACTGAAGTCTTATAAGTTCTATCTCCCCGGCCGGTCGGCAACATTCACATATGAATATGATGCAGCTACCCACGTCAAAGTGGGGTTACTTTCAAGTTGCAGATGAATTGATCAGGCGTCATTGGATTGGATGTAAGCTTTGAATTCTTGGTATGCATTGCTGAATACCTGAATGGTGATTCTACATTTGGCCCTTTCCTTTTTTTTAGATAATAGAAGTTTTATTGATCTCAGTCAATTGCATCGATAAGATGCACACATCCAAAACACACTCCAAACAAAGAGTTTAATGGCTATCAATCCAAAGAATAGATCGTCATCTATGCTCTTGGTAAAACAATTCATAGACATGCGGTTCAAATGTTGAGACGTCGCTGCAAATCATGTAGTTCCGATTTTTGTAAGATCACCTAAGAGCGGAGCCACCGGGTAACTAAGTAGATAATGGAGAAGGTTATCAAAAATCGCCCTATTACTACACAACAAAGTGGTTGTAAATTTAAAGCTATGTGAATAATAGACCACACCAAGATAGCTAGACGACGTTAAAAAAATAAATATTTGATTGTTTTCTCTTTATGAAAAAACAACCAGTTTTACTGCTATTCCAGTTTCGTTTAGCTAAATTATCTTTGTATGTCCTGCCCCACGGTATAAAAATGATCTTGTTTAAATTTGGAGCCTCGGTATGAACAAGTGAGACTTGACTGAGAAGACCCAGTTTAGGGTGAGATTCCATCAGAAGTCATCTCTCCTGAGTCAACACCAAATTAACGATGAGTCAATAAATTATTCCATGCCATTAATTTAGTTGTCTCCATAAAAGAGACTTTGCTTCGGCAGAATTCTTGCTCCCCCGGCTGTCAATATAGTAATCCAAATCAAGGCATGTCATTAAAGCGATATGAACAGCATATACCAGCATCATTCTTTCTTTCTACTGAACAAATCAAACGCATACGTTAAGATTGAGGTTTGCGTTGTAATCTGCACAAAGAGGCACAGTTTCTTCCTGGTCTCTGACTTCAGAGGATCCCAGTTGACTCGTCACACATTATTTTTACTATAAATCTCTATGCAGTAATTTGGTCCGACATTTGGGAGTACGACATTGCACCTTTTTACAATTTTTCAGCGAATTGCATGTGCAAGAAACTTTGACAAATTTGAGCACTGGACGCATATTTCAAAAAGAAGGTTTTGTCCTACTCTATGACTTTTGTGTCATCAGCATACCTAATCAGCTAGCTTTTGCACAATTCAATTATGGTTGTTTCAAACTTTCGGTTTAGACATTATAGCACAGGAAACAGTATAAAATCAGAATGGTTACAACACGTAAGCATGATAACATTATGAATGGTGAAGTTCTGATCTGATAGTTCTATTTGTACATGCATTTATACTTCCATTCCATATACTCTACCTGAGCGCGTTGCTAGGTTCAGATATCAGACTCTGCACTACACTGACTGACAACATTAGAAAATACCTGTACAATGTCTACCATGCTACTGATGGAGCAGAGGTAGCTCCGAATTTATTATATTTTACATTAAAGTTTTGCTAAAAAGAGAAAAACAATCGTGTTTATACCTTTAATTAGTCATTCTTTCAAAGAAAGACACAAGATAATTGGTTCTCTTGTGGTTTCTGCATATTAACCCTGGTCTGACATGTATCTTCAGAAGATATATGACATGGTTTCCCTTTCTACTTTCCATGATGAGAATCTGAACATATTAATCTGCATTTGTCTGTAGCCATTCTTGAATTGCAGAACGGAGGGCATGGTTCGGCAAAAGATCACGGTGGGGTAGATCGAGGTTTGTCATGGGTGATGTATAGTGACCATTATGAAACCACTCTATTATAGCCTCAGCTTCGTAGGTGAAACCATCTGCAGCAATTAAAGGGTCCCTCATGACATCCTGCAATGCATAAAATGCACAGGTGAAACAAGGGTGAACAAAACTGGATTTTCTTTTCTTAGGTAACACACAAAAATGTTGGCGTGTCATTGCATCCGGGTTGAGAAACACAAATACAAAGTGTAGTTTACAATGGGCATTTCGTTTCAAATATATAGTTTACAATGACAAGAAGACTACTGCTGCAGATGCCAAAAAGAACTGAGAGCTACCATAACTTGCAGTTTACAGAGATGCTTGCAGAACCGATATCTCAACTGCTGTCCAGACAAGCAATTGACTGACTCTCTAGAATTACTAAGAATCATAAATGGAAAAAGAAGCTCAAGAGGAATTTGGAGTTAATCCAATGACATCAGGAATCGAAAATGGAAGCAGAAGCACAAGAGGAATTTAAAGCCAATCAAACGACAACCTTTGATTTCTCTTATTGTATGAAAAAAATGATATCATCTAGTCATCCTTTAGAGACTAGTATATTAAAAAAAACTAGAAATGTATATCATTACATAGCCGGACCAATTACCAAACATGAGTTAGAAGGAAATCATAGTGATGAAATTCTTTTGAGAGAAGAGGGGTAATAATCACAAAGTAAAATATATGACTAACCTGTTGTATTGGACAGATGAAGTAGGATGGCACATTATCAAAGTCTTCAGATACTGATTTAAATGATAATGAACATAGCATAGAGGAAGCAGACCTCAACATTGGTTCAAGTACTGTCCAAACCTCTGTTTGCAGGTCAGGACGGTTTTTTCTTCTGATTTCACAGCATCTTAGGCCTACTCGAGCCAACTGCTCAACATGCATAAGAGGCCAGTCTCCAGCTGATGAATCCAATATTGCTTGCAAGCAACCCTTCGCTACTGCCCGCTGCACATCTTTCAAAAGACCAAATCCTGATCTTCCAGTCAAGAGGCGCAGGAGTATGATACCAAAAGAATATACATCAGAAAGGGGTGTCAGATCACCAGAAATAGCGTATTCAGGATCAATGTACACAAAAGATCCTTTTGGGTGGGTATGACGGTATAAAGTGGTTGTGGCCTTGAACTCATCAGTTAACATTCGGCATACGCCAAAACCACTGAGTTTAGCCACATTATTTCCATCAAGAAGAATGTTAGATGCTTTCAAGTCACTGTGAACAATGCTGTGGGGTTTATTGGAATGGAGAAAAATCAGTGCAGAGCAAATATTAGAAGCAATGCGGGTACGCAACTGCCAACTAAGAGGCTTTGAATTGTCCTTGCATGCCAAGCGGTCATCTAAGCTTCCATTGGGCATGTATTCATAGACAAGAGCTCGAGCATCTTTGCATGCCCCTATGAGAGTAACAAGATTCGGATGTCGCACCCTGCTAAGGATTTCCACCTATAAATTATCAGCAAGAACAAGTTAAGTTTCTACAATACAATAGTTTATTTGGACCAGCAAAATGTTAATCAAGTTTTATGAAGACAAGTATGTAACTAGAACAAAAAACTTGGGAAATACCTCTTGATTGAACTGTGATTGTGACTGTTTGCTTTCAGGATTCAACTTCTTTACAGCCACATTAGTGTGCCGAAGAAATCCCTTATATACACTTCCATATACACTTTCTCCAACCTCCAGTGAGTGGTCAAAGTTGCTGGTTGCCTCCTTAATCTCTGAGATGGATAGCTCAGTTATGTGCGTTGTACTATCCGCGACGGCAGTAGACTCTCCAATCTTTGCAAGTATTGCTTCTGCCTCTCTTACTGCTTTGTCACGCTGCAACATAAAATCCTTGATAATACGGTCAGAATGGGCACTTCGCTTCTCTAGGACCAACATTTTCTCACATTCCACTTGAAGTTTCATAGCAAGTCCATCCGTTGTTCTTGCAAGCCTCTCAACTTCCTCCATTGCTATTGCCAACTTTACCTCTATTTCATTCCTTTGCTTCAGTTCTCCAAAGTACAAACTCTCTGATGACTGTGCCTGTTGGTGATATTAAATGTGAGAGCCAAGGATTTTGATTAAATTTGTAGGTAGCACTTATCCAAAACATCTTTTCCAGAAATATAATCCACGATATACAGAGTAACAATCATGAAAGTGGTTTACATAGACAGTAAGAGGAATTTCTCCTAGATAATGCTTTCACTGGCATGCAGCCATATTATTAGTTTAACCACTAAGTATAGTACACATGATATGATTGATAAATACAAATTAATCTACAATTACTTTCTGGAGAGCCTCAAATAACTCTTGTTCCGCTTTCTCACGCCTGCATTTCTCTTCATAAGCTTCTTGTCTTACTCTCTCTAACTCCATGAGTATATGATGGAGCTCATTGCCAGACTCATCAAGCTCTTTAATATCTTCCTGCATAAGATTGACTAGCTTCTTCATGCATCAAAATTTGTGAGAGCACTGGCACTAAGATATTAGAGAGCTCCCAAATTCAAAGCGAAACTAGATCCGAAGATATAGAGTACAAACCGGTGAGCTATTAGACAAAATGGCATACGATGTACTGATCAGCTAGCTTATGTGTGTATCAAGCAAATGGTCCATATGGATCCATTTCAAGTGCAGATGAAATATGGATAGCTCAATTAGGGATCTTAATTCAAACTTAATAATTTATGACCAGTGAACAGATCCAACAGGTAATTGTGTTTACCTTTTCTTTATCATAGCATCTGTATGAACTAGTCCTCTCAATATGTGGTTCAAGGTTTAGTTTGTGTAGCCATGTGTTTGAAGCACACCAAATCTCTGACAAGCTACTCGAGCCATCCACTGAAGATTGTGCAAAAGTAGCGCTTTGCCTAAAGTCCCACATCATGTCACGGCTAAAGGGAGCAGCCTTCCTATCGTAGAGAATATAAAAGCAGGAAACATGTTAAATGCAAATGGATGAAGGCCGGAAAGCTGTCAATGCAATTCTAAGAACAAAGGTGAAGCGCATTATCATTATCAGCTCACAACCATACCTACAGTAAACCAGTGTCCCTTTGCAAATGAACCATATTTTGCAGAAAGGATCTGCATGCTGTTCTACAACTCGAGCTTTCTTGGATCTCAGAACCTTCATTTTCCTGAATTCTTGAAACAAGGAGTTAGGTTTTAGTGAAATAGTACGGAATAGATTACTATTCAGATCTTGGAACGTCTTGATTCTTGAAGCAGTAGAAACACTAAATTTGCTTCCCAGAAAACCAAGGTGCAATCATTTTTTTTAACATTTGATTATCTTGAAGAATTTGTTTAGCTAAGTAGGCAAAAACAACACTTCTCCCAAGCATGACTCCACAAACTTTGAACCCATGGTTCCTAACTAGCATCCACTGTTATCACGAAGTGTTTAATCGTAATTAATGCGAATAAAAGTGCATAAAAGTATTTAGAGCTTTGTGGCACATGCATACTTTGTATAATGCTTATCATCTGCGGCTCCCATTACAAGCATGGCAACATTATGCTCAGAGATGAGGTCCACCAATCCCTGTGCAACACCATCTGATTCAACCACCAACTTCTCAGCTTGTACCTAGAGATGAATAGCACAGTGAAGCATCAAGATTATGGATGACATTCCGCAACGAACAAAAATGATGCATTGATACATCCGTGTTGGCCATGGCAATTTTCTTTGCATTCCTAGCGTTTATATGTGAATACAACTGAATTTCAGTAAGTTGAAGATGCGAAACAAGCAAACCTTCTGTGGTGCGCGTATGAGTTGGTATTGATCCAAGTTGTCACTAAGTCTTTGCAGATCCATATTCTTGTGTGCAATCAGCTCCTGCTCTCGCAGTTGGCCAGCAGGAATCTTGGCTCCGACTGCACACAACAATGGAGGTTGCATAAGCATTTGCAGCGGTACACATGCATGGACTGAAAACTCTAGGAGGAAGCCAAAAATGTATAGAAAATGGAAGCCAAGCTCAATCTGAATGAATTGAGTTGGCCTCAATTGTTCAAAGGGGAAAAAATGGTGCATAGAAAAATGAGAAATGATAAGGTCATTTGGTGAGTGGGGAAAAAGCTGTAATTTTTGGGTCCTAGAGGGAACTAAACAATGAAACTAGACGATCTGTGCCAATAGAATCAAGAGTCTGATGAGTGGAAACACAATCGCAGCAGCTATGATCATCTAGTAGCACGAGAATAGCAGCATAGGTAGGATCTAGGAAGATCGAAGGGAAGAGGCGGGATGCGTACGGATGTGGAGGAACTTGGGAGGGGAGTAGACATGGAGCAGTACAAAGGCGGTGCCTTGGGGGAACTTGTGCAGCGCCCACAGCAGCGTGATCCTGCTGGACTCCGCCTCCATCACCACGTACACCTTCTCGCCGGAGAAGGACGGCTCCGGCGAATCACCGGTGTACGGAGAGGAGGAGCCCGCAGTGGCCATGGCTTTGTTTTGTTGCCTTGGTGTTGTGGTGACGCCTCGCCGGCTCCGCTTTGGAGGAATCTTGTTGTGATCTGTGCCTGCCTGCCCACCCGCCCTCAGTTTTATACTCCACTACTACTTTGTCAAAAAAAAAAAACACACTTCATTTTACAACAGATCAAAAGTCTCTGTAAATAATCAGTGTATGCAAGGGACAGAGCTATTATTAAAAGGGGAAATTAAAGGTTGGAAAATTTTCCTTGTCGTTAAAACTAGCTACTACTAGTGTCTATATCGATCTCACTCAGTCGCAAAAGCTTACTGTCATCTATCCCAGTATCACCTTCACCGACGACTGACTGAATGACTCCCAAGTCTTGAAGTATGGAGTGCAGCTTCCACTAACTACTCGAGTATGCATGGGCATCTTCCACTAATTTCTGAATGCAAACGAAATATATATGAGAACATCCTAGTCATCTGGGCTTTAATAATTTGTCAGTTACTCTTCTTGTGCAAAAGCTAAAACGCGTGGAAAAACTGGACTGACGGGTGCATTGTTTGATTTTGTCGGGGACTGTTGAGTCCTTTCAAGACTTGGTATTCGGATGTCCATTTCTAAACTTCTTCTCCCTCAATTTTTAAAAATACGTTTTTTAAAACAATATATTTGTTTATATTTTTTTAAAAATATTTTAAAAAACCATATTAATCTTTTTTATTTTATAGCTAATACTTAATTACCTATATGCTTGGAACTTGGATTCCAATTGAAACAGCAGGTTCATGGATTTAGATCTTTGGGTGAGTTCGAAACAACAATATATTAAATATTTTTAATTTTGTAAGACAATTTATAAAGCGTGTATGTGAAAAATAAGGAATTTGAACTTGCCCTAAGTTTCAATTTATTTGTATTTTCTATAAAACGATGATAAAAGGATATTACATGAGGCTGTAGTGCCCGGAGGATGGCTCTACGACCTCCTTCGAACGCTTGTTCTATCGGGCGGTCTTAGGTTTAGGATTATGGTGCTAAAGAGTTTCTCTGCATTCCTCTTATTTTATAGCTCTGTTGGAGATTGGGGCATGTCCCAATTGCCCTCCCAAGTCTGTAGAGTGGAGAAATCCATTTTACTGATCACAAAACTATGTTTTCTTTTTTGTTAGGAAAGAAACTCGTGGAAATATCTTTAATCCATGTCGGCAAGCCGAAAGAATCAACCAACAGCCATTGGTTTGATTTTGTAAGAATGTGTATAGTGAGACTAAGACCGTGACGCTGTAGTCTAGCGTTTTGATAACCATGTGTTAACGTTAAAATCTGGACGATCTGATGGCGCTCAAGCCGATCGGCTGGAAGATCTGATGGGGCTAAAGCCTATCAGCTGAGAGGTTTGATGAAGGGTTTAATGCAGTCATTAACCAATGGAGATACTGAGACAAAGCCGATGGAGAACTGTAGAAAAGCCGATTAGATTAGTAGAAGATTGGATCGGCTTGAAGACAGGGGATTGTCCAATCGGGATCAGGTCCGAGAAGCCCGAGGGAAGAAAGGAGAAGGATCGGTTTGACTAAAAGAAGGTCCGAAAGCTACAGTAGAGAAGCCGATCAGGTTGTAGCAAAGGAAGTCTCGGTTATAAATTAAAAAATTATTCAGATGAAACCGGGTCTGCGGAAGAGCCGTGGACTCTATGGCAGGGTGCTTATTTTTGTAAATTATAACCTTACTCAATTAGGGTGGTTTAGCTGGTTAGTTAACTTCTTTAGGAATATTTTCCTTTGTTGTACTAGAAAATAATGTCCGATGGTCGTAGATGCGTCGGACTCTGTCTGTAAATTCATAATATAAATATAGACCCCTAGAAACATGTAAGAGATCTCTCCATCATATACAAATTCGGCGCATCGCCACCCTAGTTCATCTAGTTTTTACCGGCGGGTTCTGGCTCTCGACGCAGGGCTGCATCGGTTAAGTCCGATCTCCGGCGAAGGGGTAAGTCCCGCCACCATCCCGATATGTCCTGCTCTGTCTAAGACTGCATCGGTTAGGTCCGACCTCTTAGGCCGATCGGATGTATCGCATCACATCCATGCTGGACCTATCGGCCCGTTAAGCTCCCTCTGTCGTCATCAATCTCGTGCTGCATTGGTTAGGTCCGACCTACGGGGCTGCCGACGGTAGATCAAGCTTTAGGCCTATAGCCTCCTGCATGACGTATCATCGGAGTGCTAGCCGATGAGTTATCCATGCTCTGAGCTTCACGCCCAGCGCATCGGCCTCTCGATCGATACGCATCAGCCTTTAGAGGCGTTCCACGACGCGTAACGCCAAACGTATCGGTCCCCCAGCCGATATGTACCCGTCTTTAAAAAGGCGTCCCCTCATCGGCTCAGCTAGCCGATGGGTTCGTTCCTATCCTTGCTACGGCATAGCCGATCCGGCATCCTCCGTATCATCACCGCTGGCCCCGGCCTCGTACTGTCTCGGTTAGGTCCGATCTTCGATGTTCGGTGTTGATGGCGCTGCCACGGCGGGCGACGGGTCTAATGTTGTCATATCCGGAGCGGCATCGGCTTTGCAGCCCATGCCTTCTTGCGCTAATCATCGCCTAGGCCGCATGCGCACTCATCGGTTTTTCCAGCAGATGAATCACTGTTCGGCTGTCTAGAGGAATCCTGTGCGTCTCGCCATCCTCTGAATACACCCTGGTTCCTCCATCGGCTCTGTGGTTGACTGCTCGTCGACACCTGTACACATCGGCTCTCTAGCCAATCGAACAACATCCTGAACCTATCGGCAGCCAGCCGATAGCGAGCGTCTGTATCGGACCCGCTCGTCTCACCTCCTTATCAATTGCAGGGTCAAATTGATTGGCACGCCCGCAAATCTTGATGCTTAAGGACCTGCACTGGAGATAAGCAGACCTCCCAGGCCTTCGCGTGACCGAGCCGCCATCCCTCCCCGGTCGCGGGAATTTTTTGGCGGCGAGCACCATGAGACTAGAGTGTTGCCGAGGAAGACGCAGTAGCCGGACGTAGAGCGTCAAGAGTCGGGGCAGCCTGCCTAGTCCGCGTCGAAGTACGCGGTGAGAGAGTCGATGGGGCTAGAGCTGAGGTGCAGCCCGCTGGAGAGCGTGCCCTTCACGTAGCACAGGATGCGCATGAGCAGCGCGAGGTTCGGTTCGCGCGGAGCGTGCATGAAGAGGCACACTTGATGGACGGTGTAGGAGAGGTTGGGGCGTGTGAGGGTGAGGTATTGGAGAACCCCGGTAAGACTTCGATACTGAGAGGGATCGGCCATGAGTGTGCCATCGACAGCGGAGAATTTGGCTCGTGTGTCGACCGGGATGGCCGTGGGGTGACAATCGGCCATGCCCACACACTGGAGAAGATCGATGACGTACTAGCGCTAGGAAAGAAAGAGCTCGTGAGAAGAACGAGTGACGGAGATGCCAAGGAAGTGGTGGAGGGGACCAAGATCGGTCATGGCGAACTCGGAGTGGAGTCGAGCCATGATCTGGTGTAGGAGGGATGTCGAAGACGCTGTAAGTACAATGTCGTCGACGTATAGAAGTAGATAGACGGTAGCGTTGCCGATGTGAAGAGTGAATACAGAGCTATCGGACGCAGAGGCCACAAAGCCAATGTGCCGAAGGTAGGCAGCAAAGCGTTGGTACTAGATGCGAGGGGTTTGTTTTAGGCCTTAGAGAGAGCGTTGAAGAAGGCAAACATCGTTGGGACGAGAGGGGTCAACGAAGCCTGGAGGCTGCTGGCAGTAGATCGTTTCTGTCAGATGACCATGAAGAAAGGCGTTCTTCACGTCAGGCTGGTGGATTGGCCAGGAGTACGAGGCAGCCAAGGTGAGGACGAGAAAATGGCAGATGCACATGTTTGCCAAGTTGACACGAGTGGCAAACTATAGAGTTGCTGTGGGTACATTGGATAGAGGCGCTGCGACGGAGGTTGGCGACAGCGTCGAGGCCGGGGTGACTGAGGCGAAGATGCCAGAGGTTGGTGGAGAGGGCAACGTTGGCGTGTGGAGTGGATGGCGCAGTGGGATTGGTGTAGAGGTTGCCGCCACTATTGCAGCGAAGGATCTGTCACCGAGTTGGGATATCCTTCACAGAGAAACCAGAAGCGTCAAATTTGATTGAGTAATTGTTATATCGTGTGAATTGACGAATAGATATAAGATTGTGAATAAGGGAAGGTACGATAAGGACATTACGAAGGGGGAGGTTAGTGGTGGGTGTAGACAGAGAGGAGTCACCACAGCATTGGACAGGAAGAGAGTGGCCATTGCCGATGGTGACAAAGGGGGAGGAAGAGGGATGATAAGAACGGAGTATACTAGCCGATAACGCCATGTGGGAGGACGCCCTAGAGTCCAGCACCCAAGGGTGCTATGGTTGGAGCGTCATCTGATTGAGGGTGGCGACAAGGCCAGCCTGGTTCTTGGAGGGAGCTGACTGGGTGGGTGGTGTCGGTAGCATCGGCTGAGGTGGCAGGGTAGGAGTCGATGCCAGGTGGGCCTGAGGATGGGCGCCAAGAACCCCTGGTTGCCATCTGATGGGGCTGCGTGGCTGGAGCTAGGGTGCCCATAGTTTGTAGCAGAGCCACGGACCCGTGGGACTGGTAGGCTAGGCAGGGACGGAAGCAGGTTGCAATTGCATTGGACCGTGCCAGTTCTTGCCCTTGCCTTTGCCGGTATGGGCTGTGTTGCCATGGTCAGAGCCATGGCGCTAGAGCCACGGGAGGGAGCAGTAACGCAGGATGCTCAGCAGCCATTATCGGCTGTGGCGAGGAGAGCGGTGTGGGCCACGGTCTTCTCGTCGTTGGCCAGATGGAGTTCTTTAAGAACTAGCATGTCATGGGCTCGGGCAAACGACGGAAGGGGTGTGGCATTGGCGATGTCGTCGGTGGTGTTTGAGAAGCGAGGGTTGAGGCCTCGCAGAAGGGCGAGAACGAGTTGAGAGTTGGCCACAGGGTAGCCGACATCCTGAAGAGCAGCAGCCTTGACCTTAAGGCGCTGGTAGTACGAGGAGACAGAGGAGTCTCCTTGTATCATGGAATGGAACTCGTTGATGAGAAAGATGGCGCGGGACTGCTTGTTTACGAGGAAGATCTGCTCGATAACTACCTAGAGATCTCGGGCGGTGGGATCGGTATCTTCCATGACGAGGTCGAGGACAGAGTCGTCGACCGAGCCGAGCAGCTAGCTGCACACGCAGCACTCAGTGATGTTCCACTGGGAGTCATCGGGTCGAGGTGGAGCGGAGCCATCGATGTGTGACCGTAGGCCGAACTTTTCACAGAGGGATTTAAAGAAGAAAACCCACTTGGAGTAGTTTGCGTTAAGGTCAAGAGAGATAGGAACGTGAGATTTCACGTTCACAATAGCGTAGGGGGGGTGAGAAGATCGGCGAGATGGTGCCCGAGGTGTGGTCTAGGGCACCGAAAGTCGGAGTAGATTCAGTGATTAGGAGAGTGCCGGAGTTGAGGGCGGACTCAGTGGCCATGACGAGAGGAGAATAGGGGCAAGAAGCCGATGGGAGTAAGAGGCCGATGGGAGGAAGCCGATGAGAGGAGAGATCGGACGATCAGAGAAATAAGAAGCCAATAGAGAGTGGGCCAGCCAACCAATGGGGAGTGGTTGGCCGATGTGGAGTAGGCAATGGAGTAGGTGAGGAAAAGGTGGTGGCAAAGTAGGTAGGTCAAAGAGTGATTGGGTCACAGACGTGCAAAGATTCACGTCTGTGAAGAGAAGATTTACGTCTGTGGACTCGTGGAGGCCAAAGAGTGGAGCGGACGAGAAAAAAGACAAAGAGGGGTCGGACGCGAAGAGAAGATGTTCCCGTCCGGGAGGCAGGGATTCGTGTCCGTGGACACGTCATATTAGCTCGGACGTGAGGGGAGAAGGTTCGCATCCGAGAGCCATTGAGCGTGTCGGAAAAGAGAGAATCGAGGGAGCGTTCCAGCCGATGGAGGGTGAACAGGTCCAGCCGATGGGAGAGCGGACGAGTTCAGTCGATGGAGACAACGAGCACAGAGGTGCGCCGGTATCGAAGGAGAAAGGATGCACGGAGCAAGAAGAAGAATGAAGACGGGTGCGAGACGAGACGAGGAGGCGGATGGAGACCGTCGTCTTGTCGTGTAGAGATGGAAAGGAGAAAAGAAAAGTGTATGTGGAGAAGATGAGGAGAAGAAAGGAACGGAGATGAGAGAGCGAGAAGAGAGTACCGGAAAGAAGGTTGGTGACAGGAAGAAACGTCGACGACGGGAAGAAAAAGGTCGGCTCGCCGATAGGAAAAAGCTAGCGCGTCGAAATATCTCTGATACCATGTAAAAATATGTATAGTGAGACTAAACTCAATAATCAGGTCTATATATATCTCTAGTGGTCTAGTGGTATTTGAATTTACCAAATTCTGGAATTGGTTGTTTGCCCTGCTTGAAAAGATACTCTACAATTTTACCCCTGAAAAGAGTAAATTTGACGTATGACCTAGAAATGTATAAATAATTAGGCTACACTTTCATACGATTCATTAAAGCATTATTAATTAAATATTAACTTAAAAATTGAAAAAAAATAATCTAATTTTTAAGATACTTTTCTATAGATTTTTTTTAAAAAATATAGCAGTTCGGAAAATATAATCGGAATAACGAAGGATTAGAAGATTGGACTTACAGAGCCGAATAGATTTGCCGTGTTCCAAAATTATATGTTGCACATTTGCAGGCAGGTGTGGGTCGACGAGTAAGTCCATCTAGATTTGCGGCTGCTGCTGCGACGCGCAGGCTGCCCGCCCGAGCTCATCGTGGTAAAGTTTCGGATTGCGAGTTCGTGCTTGCTTGCTTGGGTTAATTCGAGCACTATGCATCGCAATGCTTGGTCAACTACCGATCGATGATCAATTGCAGCAGCTGTTTTTTTTTCTTGGCTCCTCCCCCACTCTATTATTGATTTGGTGCCTTGAGCTGTTGCATGCCACCTGTTTGTATGAAGGCCTGGACGTTGTGCTTGACGATTTTGCAACGAAATGCTAATATTACTTCACATGTATTGCTCATACTACCCAAGGATCGCAAGGAGACCTTTCAATTTTCACCAATCTATAATTCCACAAGAACCATGATTCAGTCATGTGGCTGCTCATGAGGCTTATCAACTAAAACTACGGCCAATAAAACATCATTTTATTGTTAAACTACCTAGGGCCTGCATTCCCTAAAAAATACCTAGGGCCAGTAAACTCATACTTCACATGTTTCAAGGTTTGAGGTGGTAGAGGGGTGGAGGGTTGTTAAATTATCACCAAAAAAATTGTGCCCTACAAGCTACAGCAATCACATAAAATGTTAAATTATTGCACATAGACTAGAAGCCAATAGCAAATGGATACGCGCAATTTGGTCGAAAGTCAATAAAAGACAGAAGTCATACCTTCCCCCTTTCTGGCTGGGAAGAAGCTTAGTTTATTTTTTCAGACAGTATTGACTCCAAGTCAACAGTTACCTTTTCTTTCTCTTTTCCTGTTTGAATTAGGTCTGCAGTGCTCCTGCGTTTGTAAATTATCACCAAAGTTTTTTTTAAGGCACAAAGATGAGGAAATCCACTCAATACCCCTTTCCTAAAAACAACTTATTTGAGTGCAGCGTAGTCAAGCAACAGCCTTTTTATATTGTTGAAGCATTTTTTCCTCTTGTCTTCTTCTTGAAGGGCAGGGGAGATAATATAACAAAACTATCCTGCCATATCAGCAGTTTTAGCTGTAAAATTACACATACATTGTTAATGTCTGAATTGCCCACATTAACCATCCATGCTCATGGATTTTTACTGCTTAGCCATCTGAACTTTGGATCATCCTGTTGCAGTTTTGCTGCCATTCTGTAAAGAACTTGTAACTTTTCAAAAAGCAGAGGTAAAATAGGCATCCATTGACAGGTGGATCTAAGTATACTTTTCATTCAAGTTGGGTGCTACATCTTCTTGGTAAGGTTACATTGCATGTAAGGTCATCCCAAGCATGTGAGCCTCCTCACAATATGCACATCATTTTTATTTGTGAGCTCAATTCTTTTTATAAACTATTAGCTGCTTCAGTTAAAATGTAATTCCCTAGACTACACAATTTAATGTTTACTTAACTTTAGATACATGCTAAAATACAGACCAAATAAAAGTTTATATCTGTTAGTTTCATTTACCACTCTTGAATGGCAAAACAAAGGGCATTATTGGGAATCAGCTCGTGGTGTGTGAAACTGAGGTAGGTCATGGGGACATCTTATGGCCCTTTGAAGCCAGTCTTTTATATGCTCTCACCTTCGTATGTGAATCAATTGACAGCAATATGTGAATCCCTCATGGTCTCCTAAAATATTAAAAACATGCTACAACAACAATGTTATTTCTAAATAAGTTATGATAAATTAAAATTAAAATTTAATATAAGTCTCAATCATTGTTTAGCCACATCAATAACTAATTTCTATCAATCTTTCAAGTATTTTTATTGCCTCTTACAATATTAATTTTAGTCTTATTATATATTTTTTATATTATTATCTTGACTTAATATTTTATAATATACTGGTGACTCTAAGAATTTTCTTTAAATATGTCTAAACCAATCGATGTTAGATAAATTTTTTTTAATTGGTATTACTCTTAACCGATCACGTATATTATTTTTTTAGACTCGATTCATTCTTATATAACCATAACTCCAATATAAATACATATTTTTTAACACTTAATTATTAAACATATTGTTTTTTTATACCAACATTACGTCGTATATAATATAGCAGATCTAATCATCGTTTTATAAAAGTTATCTTTTAGTTTTTCTATGATATGTTTAACACTATTTTATTCACTCCACTTTGATTCTATCCCTATCTGTTTATATTGTCGATCTCAAATATCAAAATATATTTTACTTACACACTGCTAAAATATATATTTCTTAGACACTACTTCTCGTATGCAATAATATTAAAGTTATATATCAAGTATTTTAGTTTTAGTTATACTTGCTCTAAAAGCTTTAGACTTAAGTCTGTTGATACGATTTTAGTTTTCTATTTACTTTCGCTTAACTCACATCAATTAACACTAGATCATCTGCGAAGAGCATACACCAAATGAGAAGGTGATGGTGATACGAATCACCTACCTGAAAGCACGTGACACATATATACTTTTAGTTTGGCATGAATTATCTTAGTTGTAAGATGAATAAATTATAGAGGTGGTAGATAATAAATCAGGTAAACACAAGCAATTGTCAATTTGGGTCATTACACAACTTAGGTGTTGGGGTTGTACGGGGACTAAATTATAGAGGCTGTAGATAGTAGATCAGGCAAACACGAACAGTTGTTGGTTTGGCATAAACCTGCTTAGTTTCTTTGATTTGTTAACCATGTTGACCAGCAATAGAGTAATTTCTCATGTGCTCTATTTATGCTGGTGATGGATATTGTTTACGCCATAGATATAGAGTGATAGAGATGCTTTGAAATTTCTATTAATCTACTGCCTCATGAAGTAACCGACCTGCGTTATTGGGCAGATGAAAAGGTATGGTGTCTCGCGTTTGTTGTCTGGGCAGTTTGCCATGGCCTGTAGAACATCCCAGGCCTCCTTGGAAAGATCAGGTCGCTCCTTACTGTCATATCGGCAGCATCTCAGTGCTACAATTGCCAAGTTTTTAGTATACTTTGTTAGAGATTGTAAACGTGTTACACTAGAATTGTAACCGAGCATGTCTTAAGTTAGGAGTCCTAGTTTAAAACTATCTATATTTGTAATTCTTGTTCTATATATAAACATGTAATCTATGGTGAGCCTAGGTTAGGCAACCATAGTTACTCTATATTTTTACATGGTATCAGAGCCGCCTTTTCCTAGAATAGATTTACAAAAATCTCGTCAAATTCTCGCGACAAGGGAGCTGCGACCTGCTCGTGACGCTCCTCCCCGCGATCTGAACATCCCGCGACAAGAGCGCCGCGACCCTTGCTCGTGACGCTCCTCCCGCGACAAGATGTCTTCGTCCTCCGCTCATGGCGAAGGATACCCGTCCTCTCCTTTTGGACATCCGGTGTCTGACAAGCTGACACGGGATAACTTCGTCCTATGGAAGACGCAGTTCCTGCCCGCTGTCCGTGGTGCCAAGACGCTTGGTTTTCTGGATGGAACCATCCCCGAGCCGCGACAAGTCCTTGAAGCTGAAGTTGACGGCAAGAAGAAGGAGATTCCTAACCCAGAGCATGACTCATGGATAAAAAAAGATCAGCAGCTACTCAGCTACCTGGTGAATTTGGTCTCCAAGGAGGTCCTCGCCGGGATCACGACCGCAACAACCTCTGCGCAGGCATGGAAGGCGCTAGGGGCTATGTTTGCAGCACAATCAAGAGCGCGGGTTACAAATCTGCGCATGCAATTAGCCACCACCAAGAAGGGCAGCCTCACTACGATAGCCTATTTCAACAAGATGCAGAACATCAAGGATGAGCTCGCGTCAACCGGCGTCACCGTCGGGGATGATGAGGTGGTTGCTCATCTACTTAATGGTTTAGACTTTGATTATCACCCCTTTGTTTCTTCTATGATGGGCCGATCGGGAGATCTTTCACTCTCTGAATTATATTCTCTACTCATGGAGTACGATCTTCGGCTCGAGATGTATCAAGGGACCGATCAGTTCCAGTCTTCAGCTAACATGGTATCTCGCGGTCGTGGAAACTGTGGTCGTTCTGGTGGTCGACGTGGTGGAGGTCGGTTCAATTCATCGCGCAATGGACAGAACAGCAACAACAATCAGAGTTACACCAACAATAATCAAGGCAATAGCTCGCAAGTCACAAAAAAGGCGCCCTGTCAAATCTGCAAGAAGACAAATCATGAAGCCAATCAATGCTATTTTCGCTATGAGGAAGACAATCAGTACCGTGGGCGACCAGCAGGAGCTTATGGTGTTGATACAAATTGGTATGCAGACAGCGGGGCCACTAACCATATCACCAGCGAACTTGACAAGATGACCGTCCGTGATAAATATAGTGGCAATGAACAAGTTTATAACGCCAGCGGCAAAGGTATGAGTATTAGTAATATTGGGCATACAGTTTTTCATACCCCTTTCAGTAAACTTCATTTGAACAATATTCTTCATGTGCCCTCTTCTGCCAAAAGCCTTGTTTCAGTTCATAAACTTGCCAAAGATAACAATGCTTTCCTTGAATTTCATCCTGATTTCTTTCTCGTTAAGGATCAGGAAACGAAGAGGATTTTACATCACGGTAGATGCATAGGTGGCCTGTATCCTTTCATTCCATCGGAAGAGAAAATAGAGTCAAAGCATAAAGTTTTTGGAGTCCATGTCCCTTCTACATCGTTATGGCATAGTCGTCTAGGTCATCCTGCTACTCCCATAGTTCAGAAGATCCTTAGCTCAAATAAGTTGCCGTGTGCTAGTTCCAAGAATGTTGAGTCAATTTGTGATTCGTGTCAAAGGGCCAAGAGCCATTAACTGCCTTATTCTGTTTCTAATAAAATCTCTAGTGCTCCTCTTGATCTGATTTATTCTGATGTATGGGGGCCTGCACCCATCTCTGTTGGGAGTTATAGCTATTATGTTAGCTTCATTGACGACTATAGCAAATACACCTGGATATATTTGTTGAAGCATAAATCTGATGTCTTTCGAGTTTTCCAAGATTTTCAAAACTTAGTAGAAAGACAGTTCTCTAAGAAGATCCTTTGTGTTCAATCGGATTGGGGAGGCGAGTATGAAAAATTAAATTCTTTCTTTAAGCAAATTGGGATCACACACCGTGTGTCCTGTCCTCATGCTCATCAACAAAATGGTGCTGCTGAACGCAAACATAGACATATTGTTGAAGTTGGTTTAGCTCTTCTTGCTCATGCTTCCATGCCTTTAAAATTTTGGGATCAAGCTTTCCTTACAGCTACCTATCTCATTAATATTCTTTCCAGCAAGGTTATTGATTTTGAAATTCCTAGTACTCGCCTTTTTCATGATGCACCCGATTATAGCAATTTTTGTGTTTTTGGTTGTGCTTGTTGGCCCAATCTGCGGCCATATAATTCCAGGAAGTTATCTTTTTGATCCACCCAATGTGTTTTCCTTGGCTATAGTTCCATGCACAAAGGTTTCAAGTGCCTTGACATCTCCACCGGACGCATTTACATCTCTCGTGATGTCGTTTTTGATGAAGCCGTGTTTCCCTTTTCAAAGCTCCATCCTAACGCCGGTGCCTCTCTTAGAAAAGAAATTGTCCTACTGCCTTCTTCCCTTCGAAATCCAGGGGATGATGACTGTACTGCATATGATATTACTAATACTACTGACATACCTGTTGTTTCTAGTGAATCATCTGAGAAAATTGCAGGTCTCATGCCTATGCTCCCAGCGCTACCGGCACAACGTTGCGCACATAGCCCAGGCTGCAGCTCCCAGGTGGAAATGCTGTCTCCTTCCAGCTCGTCGAACGGTGCTGTTTTGCCTGCTACACCGCCTGGGGGAACATCAGTACCGCTGCCGACCGCTATTGCTGTGCCAGAGGACAACAGTGCGGCGACAGGTGGGGGTAATGCGGTAGTGCCTGAGTCTCCACCTGGGACGTTGCATGCGTCTGAGGAGTCTCCACCACCGCTGCATGCTACAGCATCAGGTGCACATGAATTTGTGCCACCCGGATCTTCTACAACATCTGGTTCTCCAGCAGCCACACCTGATCCCCCGCATCACCAAACACGGTTGCAAAGCGGTATTATCAAACCAAAGAAGCTATATGATGGTATGATTCGATATGGCATGTTTAGTGCTACTGGTGAACCTAATTCCGTTGATGAAGCTATTTCAGATCCAAAGTGGCGTGATGCAATGGAAGTGGAATTTCAAGCTCTAGCTAAGAATAAAACTTGGCATCTCGTTCCAAGAAAAACTGGACAGAATATTATTGATTGCAAATGGGTTTTCAAAATCAAACGAAAAGTCGATGGGAGTATTGATAGATACAAAGCTCGATTAGTTGCCAAGGGATTCAAGCAACGCTATGGCATCGACTATGAAGACACTTTCAGCCCAGTTGTCAAGATAACTATAATTAGATTGGTACTCTCTATTGCAGTGTCAAGGGGATGGTGCCTCAGACAACTTGATGTGCAGAATGCGTTCTTACATGGTGTTCTGGAAGAGGAAGTTTATATGAAGCAGCCTCCGGGTTTTGAGGACACTAAAACACCGGGATATATATGTAAGTTGGACAAGGCTATCTATGGGCTGAAGCAGGCGCCCAGGGCGTGGTACTCCAGGTTAAGCTCCAAATTAATCACTCTAGGTTTTGTGCCGTCAAAATCAGACATGTCTCTTTTTATATATCATAGGGGTGGTACAACTATTTATATGCTTATCTATGTTGATGATATTATCGTTACAAGCTCATCACCTGAAGCGGTGACAACTCTTCTTGCTGATTTAAAAGAAGACTTTGCACTAAAGGATCTTGGCAAGTTACATTACTTCTTGGGTATAGAAGTTAAAGAAGAGTTAGATGGCATAACTCTATCTCAAGCTAAGTATGCACAAGACTTGTTGAAGCGTGTTGGAATGCTCGACTGCAAACCCTGCACGACTCCTTTATCTGCATCTGAGAAGCTGTCGAGCTATGATGGTGTTCCTCTCAGTCCAGAAGATGCTACTCGCTACAGAAGCATAGTTGGTGCTCTTCAGTATTTAACAAATACACGATCAGATTTATCCTTTGCTGTCAACAGAGTTTGCCAATTTCTTCATGCACCGACCTTAGTTCATTGGACTGCAGTTAAAAGAATACTTAGATATGTACAACACACCATTGGACTCAGGATGCATATTCAAAAGGTATTATCGTCATTCATCAGTGCCTTCTCTGATGCAGATTGGGCAGGTGATACAGATGATAGGCGTTCTACTGGAGGCTTCGCAATATTTTATGGAAGTAATCTTATATCATGGAGTGCTAAAAAATAGCCAACTGTTTCAAGATCTAGTAGAGAAGCAGAATATAAAGCGATGGCTAATGCTACTGCAGAAATAATATGGCTTGAGCAACTGTTGACCGAACTTGGGGTTAAAGTGCATCGCACCTCAGTTCTTTGGTGTGATAATCTTGGTGTAACATACTTATCAACTAATCCCGTGTTTCATGCTAGAGCAAAGCATATTGAAATTGATTTTCACTTTGTGCGTGAAAGAGTTATGAGAAAACAGCTACATGTTCGGTTCATCGCTTCTGGAGATCAGTTGACGGATGGATTTACAAAAGCCTTACCGGTTGCAAAGATGAATACATTTATTCACAATCTCAAACTTCAAGGTGGTTAGGAAAGTTTAGATTGAGCGGGGGTGTTAGAGATTGTAAACGTGTTACACTAGGATTGTAACCGAGCATGTCTCAAGGATAGATGGACTCCTGTAATTTGCTATAGATAGAATAGAACTTAAGTTAGGAGTCCTTGTTTAAAACTATCTATATCTATAATTCTTGTTCTATATATAAACATACAACCTATGGTAAGCCTAGGTTAGACAACCATAGTTACTCCATATTTTTACACTTTCCCCTGCAGAAGCATCAACTATCTGTTTCAGCATCTCATTGTTCAGGGCTGCCTATACCTCGCTAGGAGAGCCTAGGGGACTCTTGCCAGTTAGCAATCTTAGCAGCACTACTCCAAATGAGTAGACATCATACTGTGCCGTGAGCCCCCCTGAAGCAATGTATCCCAATGTGCCTTTAGTTTGGTTTGTTCGGTGGTAAGGGGTGATGGTGGTGTTTGTCAGATTCAATGGACGAGAGATCCCAAAGTCCCCTAGCTTGCCTACAAAGTTGCCTCCAAGAAGGACAATATCAGGCTTCAGATCACCATGGGCAATGCCTTTTGGTTTATTGGAGTGGAGGAAGATAAGTGCTGTGCAGATGTCAGCAGCAATTCTGATTCGCATTCTCCATGGAAGTGGATCTGTTTAGCGCTTGCATTGCAGACGGTCCTCTAGGCTCCCGTTTGGCAAGAACTCATAGACCAAATCTTAGGCCTCCCTGCACATTCCTATCAGGGTCGCAAGGTTGGATGTCTCATCCTTCCCAGAGTCTCTACCTGCAATGTATTGGAAAATCACATATTTATATACAGTTTTCTACTCTTTCTCATGTAAATGTATAGCCGTAAGTTAGAAGGACTGGTGAAAATTACCTCATCATCGAACTCTCTCTCCTGTTATGCCTTCACGGATGAATTTCTTTATAGCCACAGTGGTATGGCGGAGAAAACCTTTGTAGACACTTGCACATCCACCATGTCCAATCTTTTTGGACTCATCAAAATGGTTAGTTGCTTATTGAATCTCTGTATCGCTGAACTGTGTGAAGGCAAGAGCAGCAGTAGAGCAAGATAAATTGTTGCAGTTTATTTGGCTCGTCTTTTCAGCTTCTTTCACGGAATGAATTGTCATTCTCACATAGCGGCTCTTGTTGCACATGCTGAAGCTCTTGCATTAGATAATTGACAGGCATAAGCTCTCTCTCCAGTTGCACTCTTTGCTCATTTGCCTTGTGCAGCTCATTGTAGATCTGGAGGTACTCTATTTCAAGGTGGGCCTTCTCTGTGGTTAGTCTTTCCTCTACCTCATTCTTTTTCTTCTTTGCTGAGTGAATATTCCGGTGCTCTAAACTGCAACGAAATGGTATGCAATATGAATAGTTGAGACACAGGTATCAAGTAATAAAAACTGTATGTGTGTACTTCAGTTGGAAAGTAGGGAGGGTTAGGAAGGAGATCTGCATCGTCCCTTTCTCCAACTACCTGGCAGGCATGGAGTCGCGGCTGGGGAAGTGGTTGGCTCCCCCTTGCTGGTCTCCGCGGGGCAGCTGCACTCCCTCCCGGCGGTGGAGTTATGTCTTCCTCTTGAGAACGTGTCTATTCGTGCCTTCCACTCCTGCTCCTGTTCGATTCCGTCGAGACGCGTGATCGAGTCCTCCTGGATGCTGGTGAAGACATAGCCTGGGATGCTTCGACCGTGGCGGCAGTGCTGGGTCCACTCCCGTCGTCCTCCAGCGCGACCTGTCGACGTTCAAGCTCACAGCACCCAGAAGCTCCTCCGTATCATGGAGCCAAACACCCAGACCGCCACAACCGACAGCGGTGGTCGCACCCTGGATGCTGCGAGAGATTATCTTGTTTACTCTACGCTATTTTGAGGCCCTCATCTACTAAAATCAGTGGATTGCTGCAATTTCTCAAACATTTCATTCTGTACGTTAGCTTCCACCTGCATATCATTAAGGTTTCATCAGTTGTCCTTTCCTTGAACAAAAGGTACGTCTATCAAGGTACCCCTAGAGATTTCTGTTCACTACAATATAGCTTACCGTCGAATGCTGATGCTCTTCAGAGCTTTAGATTGAAACAGGTGCTGATGATCCATCATCAGTGTCCAAATCCGTCAGAGTTGGTGAGGACGCTCCATTGCTTTGATGGCTGGAATTCAGAGAGCGACCTTTTGGTGCTACGTGTAAGAATGTGGTGTACAGTAAAACTAAGATTTTAACTATACAGAGGAGTCAGATATATATATATATATAGTTCAGTGGTCTAACATTCTCCACAGTCGTAGCGGGAGGGGAACAGACGTAGAGACTGAAGCGAAAATTGATGAACAAAAGCGCAGAGAGGTCTTTGGTCATAATATCGGTAAACTGGTGCACCGATATTACATGAAGCACCTGAATCTATCCTAGTGCGACCTTATCACGTACAAAATGAATATATATCTCGATATGCTTCGTGCGTCGATGATAGATCGGATTGGCGGTCATATAGATGGTATTGACGTTGTTGCAGTAGATGATGGTCGCAGAGGAGATAGGTACACGGAGCTCCTAGAGAAGCTGGCGAGCTAGCAACACTCGGTGACGACGTGGGCAACGGCGCGATACTCGGCTTCGACACTGGACCGAGACACTGTAGTCTAGCGTTTTGATGATCAGGAGACTAGAGTGTCACCGAGGAAGACGCAGTAGCCTGACGTGGAGCGTCGAGAGTCAGGACAGCCCAACCAGTTCGCGTCGAAGTACGCGGTGAGAGAGTCGATGGGGCTAGAGCTGAGATGTAAGCCGTTGGAGAAGAGTGGTTGGCCGGTGAGGAGAGTGGTTGGCCGATCGGAGTAGTTGAAGGAGAAGTAGATGGCAAAGTAGGTAGGTCAGAGAGTAGGTGGGTCATGGACGCAAGAAGGTTCGCGTCCGTGAAGAGAAGTTTCACGTCCTTGGACTCGTGAAGGCAAAGGAGTAGAGCGGACGTGAAAACTCGAAGAAGGCGCGGACGCGAAGAGAGGAGGTTCGCGTCTGGGAGGCAGAGATTCGTGTCCGTGGACACGTGGACACGTTGGAGTGGCTTGGACGCGGGTGGAAAAGTTTCACGTCCAGAAGTAGGTGAGTATGTCGGAAAAGCGGGAATCAAGAGAGAGTTCCAGCCGATGGAGGACGGACGAGTCCAGCCAATGAAGGGCGAACGGGTCTAGCCGATGGAGACGACGAACGCAAAGTTGCGTCGGCATTGGAGGAGAAAAGGTGCGCCGAGGCAAGGAAAGAGTGAAGGCGGGTGTGAGACGAGATGAGGAGATGGATGGAAACCATTGCCTTGTCACGTGGTGAAAACAAGGGAGGGGAGAGAGTGGTGGAGAAGGAGAAGGCCGTCTACGAAGAAGACGGGGAGAAGAGAGAGTCGAGACAAGAAAGCAGAGAAGGAATACCGAAAAAGAGGTCTGCGATAGGAAGGAAGCGTCGGCTCGTTGGTAAGAGGATGCTAGCACGTCGGAGATGTCTAGACCTGCTCTGATACTATATAAGAATGTAGTGTACAGTAAAACTAAAACTTTAACTATACAGGAGGAATCGAGTCTATATATATATATATATACAGTTCAGTGATCCAGTGGTCTAACACTACGCAATTGAGTGTTGGCTTGTAGGTGATATGTTTTCCACAACGTTTGCTGAATGTCTTGAAAAGGGATAACTCACAGAATTGGACCATTGAGGTAGGGGTTGCTGATCTGGAGACCCTAACAAACCTGGATACCATGACGGCAAAGATTCTGGTCTTGGAGGGAATTCAAGCTGATCTGACAGAGAACTCCCGGAGCTGCTTCTGGGGGAATCTCCTTTTTCAGCAAACTGATTGGCTTCCCTAAAAATCGTAAACAATCACAAAATTGTTTTATCAGGTCGGAAAACTTTTAAGTTCTTTCTTTGGTCAAAATGGCAAATTCCATGTAGAATTGAATTTATATTGGAGACTAGGTACGACTGCATTCATACCTAGTGCAAGCAAGAGCTTCTTTGCAAGTACATAAGATCTGGCAATATGGTTTGGCCTGTTGATGTACAATTGCTGCAACTTTTGATTTTGGTACTTGCCACTTCCTGGGCATGAAAGATTCATGCCCATGGTCAACATGAAAACTTTGGATTATACACTAATTAGAGGATCTGGTCTCTAGTTTAGAAAAGGAGATGATAGCTATTAAAACCTAGCTTGTTAACAGTAGTTTAATGTCATATTATGCTTGCCATTGCTAAGTATGAAATATACAAGAAAGGTAAATTGCTGGGTTGTATTAGGAAGGGGAAAATGCATTGTTTGAAAGAAGTATTTGCTTGTTGATCCCGACGCCTTTGTCATCAATACTTGTTAGAATAACTGAGACAAACATGACAAATTGTTAGAATGACTGAGACAAACATGACAAATAATAAAATCACATCTACGGACTATAATGTGCTCAGTCTCGAGACAGCTCAGTGGTTGTGATTCGTGATGAAGCCTCACTACATTGGAATAAGGGCATCTTGACATACACTGAGAAGGAAGATACTCCTATAACAAGCTTTGTAATGTGATGTTGATCAATAATCTCAACAATGCCATTCGCAGCATTGTTCTTCTCAATCACCAATTTTTCAGCTTGCACCTGCAAATTTGGTGATTTGTCTGAGATGACATAGAATGGGAAGCATCTCCTGATTTGCATAAAGGATATAAAATATTGCACTGATTTCTGTATTTTGATGTTCTTATTCAATCCACTTCATCAGAGCAATTAGCCATAAAGCTTAACTGGTCTAGGCCTGGTACAAAATGTGGTTAAAATATTGATTATTTTCTTTCCAGAAATTGATCCCAAGCTGACCATATTTCACTTAGTTGAAAAATAAATTTCCCATTTCATATAACCTGAGTGAGTACTTAGCCGACCTTTGGAAATGCTCTGCAGTAACTCAGGTACTATTCTAAAAGTTTATTCATATCGTCCTTCTCAATCTTTCTGTATGCTCTGAGCTCCTTTTCTTCTAGCTTTTTTGCAGGAACCTTACACAAGCCTGCATGTATGGCAACATATCAGGAAACCATGAGCACCGGCATGGAGTTTTTTTTTTTGGCAGAGCAACATGTAGCACTAAACAAGTATTTCCTTTTTCTGTGGGAAGGATAAAAGTTTTTCTGATTCTTAAGAAAATAGGTGTATGGTAGCAACTTCGGTTAATGCATAACATATAACTGACAGAACACTATTTTGGTCATTTCAGGTTCATTTGTGTCATCGTTGTGGAACAGTCTCTTGAGAAGCAGGGTATGGAAAAGAAAAATCTAGCAAGAACAATGTGTGTGCTGCTGCTTTCCCCATTTAACAGACCAAAGGTGTCTTTCTGAGAAGTTGCAGAGAAAAGCAGCAAAGTGGATATACAATCCTGTTGCTTGCTACGTGGTAGTTATCATCCATATTAGTGTTGTTGAATAATAGCAGAAGAAAATGGCAAGAAGAAATTACCGCTCATGATTCTGTCTGCAGGCTGGTGGACATGCAGCAGCACGAGCATCTTGAGATCATTCTGCTGGGGCTGGAGCTGGAGTTTCCTTGCTGCCCACTGGATGTTGGCCTTCCCGTCCTTCAAGTCCTTCCCATTCGCCACGTAAGTCTTTCCTCCGCCATCGTCGTCGTCTTCCTCCTCGTCGATCTCTCTGAGGCTGCGGGTGCTGGTGCTTCCTCCGCGCACCAACATCTGCTCCACGCCAGGCAATGACTGACGAGGGCACAAGGGCAGCAATGGTGATGACGACGGCAACGAAGCGCGGGCACTTGGCACAGCCATGCGCAACAACTTAAATTAACTGCCACCACAGAACTGACAGAATAAGAAGCAAGCAACTAGCTAGCTCGGTAGGAGCAAGAATAAGTACCTAGCTTTGCTTGCTTATAGTTTACTGCTGCTGCTGCTGGAGGCAACGGCAACAATCAGACAAAAGCGAGGATGAAGCAAACAAAAGGAACGAATCTCTCACAAAAGGGCCTTTTGGCTTTGCCTGTATGTCGTCTGGCAACTTTTATACCACTGGTATGGTTACTCATCTGGCCATAGCTTCCTCAGTTCTTCAACAAAAGAGGAAAATATATCTATTAAATCTATCGTACATAGATAGATAGGATATTATTGATTGTAAGATGAAGACATTTGGGAGCCGGGGAAGTTTCCTGCAGGTATCCTTCATTTTCATTCATTTCTTCTTCCTTAATTCATTTTCTCTTCAGTCAGCAATAGGACGAGGTGGATTAGTCCTACACAGCTGTTTACTTGGATTATACTAACCTGCTTTTGGTCTTGGGCTAGCTGTGCCCTCTACTCCCTTTGGAAAGATCCTGCATCATGCTCACTTTGCATTGCTTCTACTGCCATCATGGAGTAATGTGAAAATGGAAGACTTGCAATCCTGTGTTGGGTGAGGGCAGTCTTATTATAGCTGCATAATGGAGTATTATTATACTTGTTAGATAGACTATTGACCTAGTCTGTATATATATATAGATCCGACTCCCTCGTATATGTTTAGAGGATTCATAGTTACTTTACTAATTAGTACTACACAGGTTGTGAAATTAACTAGCAATATATATATGATTCTCCGATGTATAATTATATATGCTTCTTCAACGTCAGCACTTGTTGATGGAATGAGGCAGATGCCAGATGGTACGTGCGAGAGCGATACTTTCTTGTCTCTTATGTGTAGCACTAATACATGTAGCAGGGTACATTGGCAGGGTACATTGAAACTGAAGAATGCTTGTTCTGATCATACTAATTCATCACGAATTAATTAATTAATATAGCAGTAGTACAACACAATCTTTTCTTGTTGGATCCGGAATAGTTCAATTGATAAATTAAGCACTTACAAGCTTGCTTGCTAGGGACCCTACCGGTATATCCAAGATGGATAAGGTATATTCCACCAAGTCGTCGGTCATCATGTTCATCAGTCCGTTTGCTAGCCTGATATGATAAGACGAAGAACAAAAAATATAACTGTAACACCATACGCCGATGGCTATTATATTTGTGATAAAAATTTAGCAAAGATTAATTTTGAGTGTGCCTTGTGTCTAGATGGCTGTAGGATGGGATACCTAAGGTTGCCTCTAGCTCATATGACATTGGAATACGGCTGTGTTAGTTTATTGGTGTGTATGTGACTTAATGTCAAACATTGGTCAATTACATGGATCAGGATTACACTCATAGAGGAGGCAAAATTTAGCACCGTTGAGATAAATAAACGTTCTTAAAAATTCACAACATTGTAGCAAAATAAAAAAACCGGAAGTTCTAGCTTGAATCCAAAACTTCCGGTGTGAACTTGGAAGTTCCGGTCTCATCCTGGAATGTTTGGTGGTAGAGAGGATCAACTACGAACTAGCAACTAAGTAGCATAAACAAGCAACATTTATATGAACAAAGGTTGATAAGTAAGGTATTTGAGCAAAATATAAGGTCATCAATTAGATAAACTGACACACATAAGTAGACTGAGCAATATGAAGCACAATAACAATAAGAAGATAAGAGAGAGGCGGAGATAAACGATTTGCTTTTCAAAGTTTGGATTCACTAACCTTAAGTCTTCATTGAGAGCCTCAAAAGACAAGAGGTTTTTTAACCCTTATTTGCAATAATGCAACACCACTAAGGTTGAAAAGCAGAGAATGGCTATGTAGCTTTGGATAGTTTATCTCTCACATACCACCACAAACAACTAAATGAGGGAGTGGAGGGGTTTAAATTCACCACCAACAGCAACCAAAGAAGGGAGTAGAGGGGTTTAAATTCCCAGACTCCTAAAAACTAGCCGTTAGACTCCCATCTAGACAAATTAGAGCATTTGGTTACAACTTGAAACTTCTAGGTTGAAACACTTAGCTTCAATAGAGAGCCCAACTCAAAACTTCTAGATCCATCCATAACTTCTAGGTTGGGTCGACCAACTCCAACAAAGTACCCTAGTTGGAGTTGATCCTTGTTTCTCAACGGAATTTTTCCTCTGTTGCTTCTCAATGGAATTGACCCTCGCTGGAGTTGGTCCTCGATTGTTTCTCAACGGAATTTTTCCTCTGTTGCTTCTCAATGGAATTGACCCTCGCTGGAGTTGGTCCTCGATTGTTTCTCAACGGAATTGACCCTAGCAAATGAGGACCAACTACAACATTTGAACCAGCGACCAACATTAATGGTTGTACCCTAGGACACCGTGTGATGGACTTCTCAAACATCATTGATTGCCTCACTGAGCTATTGGCACATGTGCATGAGGTGGTGATGAGGAAAGGTGCACCATATCACGATCCATGGCTAAGTACACCCTCACCACATACTGTGTGCACAACCCCCACTTCCCCCTTGGAGCTACCATTAGAAGACATCCTTAAGGAGAAAGGTTGCCACCTACGAGGTGACTAAGGCTGTGGCTAAGATCACCAGTTTCTTTGAGCGCGGTGCATCAGCATCCAAGCCAAAGGTGGCAGAGGAGGAGGCTGAAGAAGAGGTCAAGTAGATTTATGTCTCTTTTGACTCTGCATTAGATGGTGAGCAACACGATGGCGATGACAGTGTCAAACTATGACCACCACATCGTGCATGCGTCCATCTCTGCTTTTACTTGTGTTCTCCTCCGGACTTGTGTATTTGAAAACTTTTGTTTCTAGTGTGAAGTACTCTATTTTTGTTGCTTAGTCTCGGTTCACTTTGCACTTGCATTTTTTTAGTATGAACGTCTTTGGGAATGATGGCGTTGGTGTGGTCAGTTTCATGCTTGCCTATTCCCGAGCTCGGGTGCCGGAAGCCCCTAAACACGTGGACCCAAGGCCCTTGATCCAAGATGCCAAGTGTGTGATCTAGTGACGGGGTCAATGGGCTAGGAGCGCTCCTAGAGAGTTTTAGCTCGTGCATTGTCCTTCGCGGCCTTATTTGAACCTACACACAATTGAGCATATGTGTTTGCCTACAAGGATTATATATGGCCACACTACTTAGTTAATCTATCTCTGCCTCTCGATGGTCTCTTGGATAGCCAATTTTAGGCAACGTGCGAGGATAACCGAGTAGGTCATGGTGCTTGGGCTTTGGCAGTGCCAAGGGTGGAGCCGGCCTAGCCAAGCACCATAGCCTATCACCGGGGTCTAAGTTGTCCTGAGTTGGGGTTTGCTTGAGACCTTAGCACTTCGGCGATGCTCGGGGCACGGCCCACGTCTTGGACCCTTGTATTTTGCACACAGAGCTAAGCTATCTTGATTACCCTGGCACGTTCTATGATTGATCCCCACTCATGAATGAGGGAGAGAGGTAACCATTCGTGCGGCAACATGTGAACTTGCAGACAGATAAAAGGGAGCAAGATTCCCCGAGTAAAAAATTGAAAAGAGGATATTAAAAATGGCCATTAAATAAGATGTGCACATATTTTTTATGCAATATATGTGATGGGAGTCCTCGGTCAACCTATAGAGAATGGAGTTATATTCAAGTTAGCCCAAGCATCGCCTTACTTACAAAGCACTAAAGGGTAGAATTTACATAGGCACTCGATGTTCCACTAGTTTAGGTGCGGGGTCTCATCCTCTATGGACAGTCTTACAAAACCCGGTCGAGATACACTGGTCATGAGAAGGGGGCCTCTAGGGGATAATTTGTTCTTTTCGACATGCATTTGGACGCTGCAGAGCACCAAATCTCCAACCTGCAGTGACCGAGCGCAAACATTGCGCTACTGATAGCGCTTTATGTTCTGTTGGTATCTAGTAGCTCATAGTATAGCCTGTCATTGGCATTCCTTGAGGTAGTTGATGTCGTTGTGCCTCATTTGTCCTTAATCCATCTCATCAGACTCGAGGTGATCCGAAGGTGAGCTTAGATGAGAGGATGGCCTTGACGCCATACATGAGGAAGAATGACATTTCCCCGGTAGTTCAACTCAGTATGGTGTGATTACTCTAGAGTACAATGGGAAGCTCGCCGATCCAATCAGCCTCATGCTTCTTGAGGATATTGTGTGGCCGGTAAAGGTTCCATCCACCAAGACATGCAACCCTCTCCGTGGCTGTATCGTCGTTGGCAAGGATGTTTTCTTTTAAGAACCCTTGGATTTCATCCATCCATGAGGGCTCTTAAGCACAAACGGCTAGCTTGACGCATTTGTTGAGCAATTGCGCCTCGATGGGAAGCCCTAGTAGGGTCGTTGTCTAGTTTGTGTCACTCAAATGTAAGGTTTCTTACTCATGTTGTGTGGTAGCCAATACTAATGGTTGTATGAATTTTTCTTTGAAAGCCCTAGCTAGGACCAGCACCTGAGCAGGCGCCAGCCATGAGAGCTCATCAATAAGCATGTTGTCATGGCGGGGGATGTGCTGGAGCTCCAAGACATTGAAGTGATGCTCTAGCCTCTTGACTTCGTCCACATATGCTACCATCTACAGATTTGTGCACTAGTATTCTTTGAAAACTTGGTTGACCATGAGCTAAGAGTCACCCTTGATGAGGAGACACTAGATGTTGAGGCCCATGATAGCTCGTAGGCCAGCGAGGAGGTCCTCGTACTTATCCATGTTGTTAGTCGCCCAGAAATCAAGTCACACAACGTATTGGAGCGTGTCACCCATTGGCGAAGTGAGAATAACTCTAACCCCTATGCTTTGCAATGAGAGAAAGCCATAAAAATTCATGATCCAATGTATGGTCCATTGCTTGTGTTTCCTATCATCAGGATCATGTGCATGTGTTCTTCCTCTAGGTCAGGCACCGAAATCCACTCAACCACAAAATCGACCAAGGCTTGGCTCTTGAAGGTGTGCTAGCTTTTGAAGTATAAGTCAAATTCTACAAGCTCAATCACCTACTCGATGATGCGACTAGTGCTCTCACGGTTGCATAAGATTTGGCCTAGTAGGTACGAGGTAACCACCGAAATCTTGTGTGATTAGAAGTAGTGCCGCAGTTTCTAGGACACAATTAAGACCATGTATAGTATCTTCTAGGGCTATGGGTATCGAGTCTTGGCATCCCACAGAACTTCACTAATAAAGTAGATGGGACGCTGCACCTTGCATCCCTATCTAGACTTGACGTTAGCTAAGAGCTTGGCCCCGACCTTGCGCTCAGGGTCTCAGACATTGGGCCTAGCCTTATGCTTGAGGGCTAGGACTTTGGGCCTAGCCTCGTCCTTAAGGACTAGGACTTCGTGACAAGGGATGCTTGGTTTCTCGAGCATGTCACCTTTGAGCTTGGGCCTCGAGAGGTTGCTTGACCACCAATGCCACGCTGATGGCTTGCAGAGTGGCAGTGATGTATAATAACAATGGTTCATCTTGGCTAGGTGCCACGAGGATGGGCGATGAGGTAAGATAACACTTGAGACCTTGCAAGGCATGCTCGACCTCGGGTATCTAGTTGAACGTCCTAGTATTTTTAAGTAACTTGAATAGGGGGAGGACTTGCTCCTCGAGCTTTTAGATGAATTGCCCCATGGCTATCATGCAGCCAATAAGGCACTACACGTCTTTGAGATGTGGGGAGGATGTATTCACTCGATGGCCCGTATCTTTTTGGGGTTTGCCTCAATGCCTCGATTAGAGACAAGGAACCCAAGAAACTTACCAATCGGCACCCCAAAGACGTACTTCTTGGGGTTTAGCTTTACATGCGTGGTGCAAAGACTATCAAAAGTCTCTACTAAGTCCATGAGCAGTGTGTCCCGAACACACATTTTCACTGCTAAGTCATTGATGGAGGCCTCTACATTACGAACTATGTATGATTTTATAGTGACACACATCATGCACTGGTACATGGGCCTAGTGTTTTTCAACCCAAAAAACATGTATACATAGCAATAAGTCTCAACAAAGGTAACAAAAGAAGTTTTTTCTCATCAACCTCTCTCATACGAATCTAGTGATAACCTGAATATGCGTCTAGGAACACAAAAGGTCGCATCCCACAGTGGAGTCAACTATTTGATCTATGCATGGCAAAGAGAAGGGATTCTTAGGGCATGCCTTGTTAAGGCCAGTGTAGTAGATGCACATCCGAAGCTTGCTATTGGATGACCTCACGAGTTTCACGAACCACTCTAGGTGGATGATTTCACGGATGAAGTTGGCGGCTAGTAGCTTGTCCACTTCCTCATGGATGAAGGCTTGGCGCTCCGGGGCTTGTTGTCGCATCTTTTGTCGTATGGGTCGTACATCTGGGCACATAGCCAGGCGGTTCTCGATCACTTACCTAGGGACCCCGGGCATGTCCGATGGTTACTAGGCAATCACATTGGCTCTAGCCTAGAGGAAGGTAATGAGCATTCTTTCTATTTGCTGTTCAAGCCACCGCCAATCTTAATGGTCATGGACAAGTCATCGCTGAGCACGATCTCCTTCATAGGCACAGTCGCTAGTGGCAATGCGTTGCTTGTGGCAATGCGCTTTTTAAGGGCATAGAGACCTGAGTTTGCAAGGCGGTCATTGTGATCAAGCCCCACAGTGGAAAGGTCTACAATGCGCTACTTGGTGCAAGCAAGGACAGTCTTAATGTCATTGACGACTTTGATTGGGTCAGCCAGGCCAAGCATCTTTATGATCAAGTACACGTAGTGTGTGACCACCATGAACTTAATGAGCATGTTCATCATCAAGTATGATGTTGTATGACAAGTTGCACTTTGCCACATCGAAGACGATGCGTTCTATGCAAAAATTAGCGTGGTTGCCGAACGTAACCAGCAACGCAATCTAGCCCAAAGGCCAGGTATATCCCTTGGTGATACTGAGGAATGACAGTGAGGGCTCGAGCTACATCCCAGAGGTTTTGAGCTTGTCGTACACCTCCGAGGTAATGATGTTGAGGGCAACATACCATCGATAAGGACGTGGGCCAACTTGACATTGCATATCACAGGGGAGATGACCAACACAAGTTGGCCTTTCCCAGTGACACTAGCTAGATGGTCGGACTAATCAAAAGTGATTAGGAGTCCGAACAATTGAGCCATTGGGTCATTTCCATGCTCAAAGGGATTGATAGTAGCTTGTGCTACATAGCTTTAAAGCTATGGCATGACACATGGGCATAAGCGCTACCAACAAGAGTGGCGACTACTTGCTCGAGCTCCTAGAACCTGAGGTCTTGATCTAGTTCAGTAGTGGCTTTGCCATACTAATGCTCCTACTGGTACTTTTTAGTGTGCTCAACAAAGTTTTAGACTACACAGCACTCCATGAGGCCATGTAGGGCCATCTCATGCACCGAGCACCACTTGCCCATATTTGGCTTAGCCCAAGGGACCGAGGACAACTTCTTCTTCTTACTATTGTCACCCTCATCACAGGATGATCTGCATGGCTTTTCATCCATGGTGAGGATGAAACCTTCGATGGCATGCTTCTTCTTCTTGTGCTTCCTTCTGTCCCGCCTTTTGGTGGAACAAGAGGTACCTTCACCATCGGGGGTTTGCTTGGGATGTGGTTTGTTCTACGCTTGGGCCTATCTTTTTTGGCACACTTGTTTGTGAAGGTGAACAATTGCGTGATGGACTCGATCTCATGGGTACTAAGCTTCTCCAATATTCGCTCATCATGGATGCCACATCATAACACGTGGATGATGATATGTGAGGAGACTTGTGGAATCATGTTGCGGACTTAGCTAAAGTACTTGATGAATTGCCTCAATGTCTTAATCTCCTACTGCTACATCGCATGGAGGTCAACTTCCATCCTAGGGCGTGGGTACGTGCCTTGGAAGTTGGGCATGAATTGGTGGCATAGGTCTCCTCATAAGTAGACGGAGCTCGGGGGAAGATTCATCAGTCTAGAGCAAACCTAGGCCTTGAGGGCCACGGAGAAGTTGTTGGCTATAACTTTCTCACCCCTGTTGTCCGCCTAGATGGCGGTTGTGTAGATCTACAAGAACTCCATCAAGTTGATAGAGTCATCATACTTCTCCTAGATGTTAGGGCAAAACTTAGTAGGCCATCGTACCTAACGAAGCCCCAAGAGAGAACACATGGCACCCTATGCCATATAGCATGCCATTGATTGGTAATGCATAGTAGTTTAGCTTGTAGGCTAGGGATGCAGCACCGACAAACAATGCTTGGTCCTCTAGGTGCTCTTCTGCCACACGACGCCTTTCACGCTGATGCTTGATGGTGACACGTGCATTTTTATGGATCCACAACTTATTGATCTAGGCCATAGGTCTTATTCTTCCTCCTACACTTGTAGGGCAACACATTCCTTAGTGGCCCTCTTGGGTGACCGACGCTTGTCTTCAACACGGGTGACTCGTCTTCTCGAAGACATGATGGAGGGAGTCGACCTGGAAATCAACTTTAAGGTAGTCTAGGAACTGCCAGAGTGACCTAGCAATGGCCAATGCCCACCAGATCAGCCACCTTCTACAGCCAGTGGTCTTCTAGGGTCTCCCTGGTGGCCTAGAGAGAAGGGTGATGGAGGAGTGCCTACACAGCAAGCAGGGTACTCCCCAGGCTGGTAGAGTCAAAGTTCAGGCAATAACGAGCCTACACACGATATACTCACTCCCGTTGCCTAGAGAAGGCCACAGTAGTGCTAGCCAGGCCTACCCCAACTCTTTCGGTCTGCAAGAGGGCCGAGGTGGCCTACCTACATGGGGGTGATGATGTGGTGTTGGCCGAACACGATCAAGCCATCGGCGGGGACCAAAAAAGTGGCGGTGGCATCTAATATGCCACCTCAAGCACGTCATCCCCATCCTCAGAATCCGAATCACAACAACGGTGTTTGCTAGCCATCACCATTTTTTCACAGTGGGAAACCATGAAATTATGTATCTGCACATGCACTTCCCTACCTTGTGCACCAGTTGTCGAAGAGCGAGCTCCTCAAGCGACAAATCGATGGATCCCCCTTTTGTGAGTTCGATCTAGGGAGCGAGAGTGCTATACAGTAGTTTTTGCAGTAGTGAGTGGAGCAAAAATCATTTTACAGGTTTAGGCCACGTGGAGACATAATATCCTATTCTTATGTTGTTCTTTCCTTACACTCAGATGAGAGTCTAAGTTATAAATCTTGCTCTTGCTATTTGATTTTTTCAGTTGGAAACATCCCCTTTTGAGGGCCTTGGCTCTTTCCTTATAGTCAATGAAGGAATACCGCAATGTTCAGTCACTGAAAAATGAACCCCAACGTGCAGCGGTTAGGTAATGATAGTCTTATCGCTTACCAGCGAGTAGGCCCAGGCACCGGGCCTCAGTGACCATCCTCAGGGCTAGCTTGGATCGATGTCACGCCACTCCGCCACACATCCTACAAGCCTGAAGAAGTCTAGAGGTGGAAGCCTAAAGACTTGTTGTTGATGATGGGGCCTGCTTGCAAGCTCAGGTGACAACAGGTGTGAAAGGGTTGTGGACCCTATCAGGCAACACAGTAGCCAACTACACCGTTCGATAGCTCATGCCCCTTTCCTGAAGAGGTGATGACGGCGCATGTGATGAACGTGCAAGCACTGTCCCATCACCTCATCTACACGCTAGGTAGATATACGTCTTATCGTATTAATGAGAGGCTTACCTATAGCTGGATGTGGCAACATGCCGCATCCTATCGCATGTTGTTGTCCCTGAGCCGCTCAAGTACACCAAGCTTGGAGGCAAGTAAGGACCATGCCTCAAGCTTGAAATTTGGCACACGGTCTCGAGGAACATCCTGTGCTTAGACCTAGCTAAGGGCAAGCTTAGGTCCTAGTTCTAGTTTTCTCTAGGTGTGAACCGAGCATTGTTGGGACCGATCGATGTTTGTGCAGACCGCCTAACTGTTAACGCCAAAATCTGGCGGATCCGATGGCGCTAAAGCCGATCGGCTGGGAGATCCGATGGGGCTAAAGCCGATCGGCTGAGAGGTCCGTTGGAAGGTTTGATACAGTCATCGGCCGATGGAGATACTGAGACGAAGTCGATGGAGAACTGTAGAAAAGCCAATCAGATTAGTAGAAGATTGGATCGGCTTGAAGACAAGGGATTGTCCAATCGGGATCAGGTCCGAGAAGTCCGAGGGAAGGAAGGAGAAGGATCGGCTTAACTTAAAGAAGGTTCGATAGCTATAGTGGAGAAGCCGATCAGGTTGCAGCAAAGAAAGGCTCGGTTACAAATTGGAAGATTATTCAGATGAAACCGGGTTTGCGGAGGAGCCGTGGACTCCACGGCAGGGTGTTTATTTTTGTAAATTGTAACCTTACTCAATTAGGGAGGTCTAGTTGGTTAGTTAACTTATTTAGGAATATTTTCTTTTGTTCTTACTAGGAAATAATGTCCGATGGTCGTAGACGCGTCGGACTCTGTCTGTAAATTCAGAGTATAAATATAGACCCCCTGGAAACATGTAACATATCTCTCGATCATATTCAAACTCGGCGCATTGCCACCCTAGTTTATCTAGGTTCTACCGGTGGGTTCTGGCTCTCGACGCGGGGCTGCATCGGTTAAGTTCGATCTCCGGTGAAAGGGTAAGTCCCGCCACCATCCCGATATATCCTGCTCTGTCTAAGACTGCATCGGTTAGGTCCGACCTCTTAGGCCGATCAGATGTATCGCGTCACGTCCGTGCTGGACCTATCGGCCTGTTAAGCTCCCTCTGTCGTCGTCGGTCACGTGCTGTATCAGTTAGGTCCGACCTACGGGGATAGTCTCCTGCACGGCGTATCATCGGAGTGCTAGCCGATGAGTTATCCATTCTCTGTGCTTCACGCCCAGCGCATCGGCCCCTCGGCCGATACGCATCAGCCTTTAGAGGCGTCCCACGACGCGTAACGCCAAACGTATCGGACCTCTAGCCGATACAAACCCGCCTTCAGAGAGGCGTCCCCTCATCGGCTCAGCTAGCCAATGGGTTCGTTCCTATCTTTGCTATGGCATAGCCGATCTGGCGTCCTCCATATCATCGCCGCTGGCCCCGGCCTCATACTGTCTTAGTTAGGTCCGATCTTCGAGGTTCGGTGTTGATGGCGCTGCTACGGCAGGCGACGGGTCTCTTACTGTCATATCCGGAGCGGCATCGGCTTTGCAGCCCGTGCCTTCTTGCGCTAATCATCGCCTAGGCCGCATCCGCTTTCATCGGTTTTTCCAGCCGATGGATCACTGTTCGGCTGTCCGGAGGGATTCCGTGCGTCTCGATATCCTCTGAGCACACCCTGGTTCCTCCATCGGCTCTACGGTCGACCGCTCGTCGACACCTGTCCACATCGGCTCCCCAGCCGATCAAACAGCATCCCGAACCTATCGGCAGCCAGCCGATAGCGAGCGTCTATATCGGACCCGCTCGTCTCACCTCTTTGTTAATTGCAGGGTCAAATTGACTGGCACGTCCGCGAACCTCGAGACCTAAGGACCTGCACTGAAGACAAACAGACCTCCCAGACCTTCGCGTGATCGAGCCGTCGTCCCTCACCGGTCGCGGGATTTTTTGGTCGCGAGCACTAACGTGATGATGTGTCACTAGGCACCCCAAGCGGTTGGTGGTGGGGACCCTAATCTCTACTTTACTGACAAACATATCCAATATATCCATCAATCTTCTGTCTTATTGTAGAGCTTATCCTAATCGTGCCAACTCATAAAAATAATAAGTTCCAATAAATGGTTATCATTAATAACCAAAACTATCACCACACAATAGGATCATAGGTCTTTTAATCTTCTCTTACAGGGGCAACTCTAGCTTGAGTAGGGATATGAAATTATAAGGGCTTTTAATGGTTTTTCCATGGGTAATAAACCCACAATTTGGCATTTGGCCTATTAATAGAATGCTTAGTCCGTTGTACCTTTAAGACCTTAGATATATGTTGATTTGAGCAATGTAAAGTTTTGGCTCAATAAAGTTTAAGATCTTGTAAACTAATTTTCAGTTCAATGAAAAGTTAGTTTGCTTATAAAATTGCTTTTGCATTTAAATTTATTTATTGACTCCACTCCTACTAAATTCTCCCATGTGAGTTATCTCTCTCCCCTATTAATTCTATTTGGTTCTTGTGAAAAATACAAGCATAATTGAAACAATGAAAACAAAGTAAGGACTGAAATTTGTGGAAAAAAATACAAGCATGTAAGTGAGTGACTTTGAATGGGACTAGTTATGGGGTAATATGTTTCTTGTCATGTATTTTGCATGCCCAGTGGCACGACTGTATAAAGACATTTGGAAAGAGTGGGGTGGAAGATTTCTCCGTCATACTCAATGACAAGTATGAAGTAATAGTAAACTAGGTAGAAAGTGTAACGAAGTTTTTGCTCGACGATCCCAACAGCTTTTGTTCTCTTTTTACCCGCACCCAACAAAAATATTTTTAGTGAAAGAATAGGTGTAAGAGTTATATAGCAAACATATACCATTAGTTTACCCTTTCCTCCCAAATAACAGCTGAAAATGCAGCTAGATAATGACATAAATTCTGATTCTGGAGTGCAATAACATCCAGCCAAGTGATATGTGCTCTTCTTAAGCATAAGTCAACATTGCTATTTTCCTTGCGACTATGTTAGCAACACAATTCTGGTTAGTACTTCATGGTTATATAGCACCGAAAAGAAATTATTGACAGAACATCCGATTCTTAGATAAAAGGGATAATAGATTAGACTTAAATGATAAAAATAATTTTAAGTTATTTGGTAGAAAAAGAGCTATAAATAATTGATAATTGAGATGATGTGTATATACATGATTTCATGAGAAAAATATGTAATCTACACCATAGATAAATAATCTAAAGACTATAAACAATTAAGGTGATGTGGCTTCACGAGAGAAAAAATTAATATTATGGGATCAGCTACTGTTGCTACTAGAGCAACAACAACGCCATATTATCCTCAAACTAGTATGAGAACTCCATGCACGTCCCTTATGATTGTGAAAAGACTTGTCTTACTGTATGCATGCTTAGATAGTTGATCGGATGTGCCGCTGTCCCTCCAAGAAATGATGGTTTTTCAACTGCCAAGGGCATGCATGCTACCGACTAGCTCCATGCCATCTTATCATATTTTAGAGCCTTAATCTCTTATGTGATTATGCACAATAATGCAACTAAATATCAATTGGGACTAGCTAGATAGAATTCAACAGAAAACTAGAGGCTAAACCTATCAAATTCCAGACCATACGATTAAAAAAAGATGTCTTATATTACAACCATATCAAATAGAACATAGATCATTAATAAGTCATGGTATAAGTATCTTGGTTGAAATACACAATATAAATTAAAGTTTATCAAAAAAAACCTAGCAAAAACAAAATTTACATTCAGATATATTAAATTTACAACATAATTACATTGTAATTACAATATAATTACATTATAATTATAATTATAGTAAAATTACACTCTATTTCTATCTTAATGGTTGATCTCTCTCCATAAAACTAACGTAACTAGACCTTCGACCTAGGGTAGTGTGATTTGAGTGACTTCATTGCGTCCATAGAAGTGTGATATGAGTCTCAACACCGAGACCAACAGAGCCCACGTTGGCTTGGCAATTGTTGCTACCGAGCCATCTTACACATCAAACTAAACTGTTAGCAAAATTGACAGCTAGAGATGGTCGTTTGGACATATGTCTCACTTATTCCAAAGGTTTTGTCAGCACCTGCAAAATCAGCTGGTTCTTGAATCACCCTGTTCCTCAAGTCAAAAGGTAGGATCCATGTTGTATAAGCATGGTGTTCAATATTGGCCATGAGGTAAACAAGGTCACCATTGTGCAAGATAAGTAGAGGATGACCCACATGGAGCTTCTCCATGATTGGCTAAGGGGTGGGTTCATAGTAGTTGGGTAGCCTAGGCATCATATTTGAGATGTCAGAAGCATGTAGTCGGTAGTCCATGAGCCAGCAACTAGATTCAGTGATCCAACTCCATATAGGGACCATCTAACTAATAGCAATGTAGCTGCCTGAGTCTCTATGCGAGTGTGGAAGGATGTGGACCTCAAACTCAACATAGTTAATGCAATCTTGCAAGTCAATGGCAATGTCCTGAACATCCACTAGGTGGTGGTGGCAACTAGATGTAGCATGGTGAGGGTTCCTCATGAAGCACATTGACAAGCATGATGCCCTGCCAAATGTTAGCAAAACCCATGAGGCCAGGAGCTTGTTGGGATAGGTTGATGACTTTGTCGATGAAATGGTGGAAGAATTTGAGACCAAGCGATAGGGGCATGTCCCCAAAGTTGCAGTACCTTGGTTGTCCATTGCTTGGTGTTAGAGTGGTAGAGGTGGAGGTGGAGGTGGTATTCTTCTCCTGGCTTGCTGGAGGGGGTGGTCGCAGCAATGATGTAGTGTTGTTTGCTGTGGAGATTGTGGGGGGTCTCAAGGCAAGCGGGTGGTGGTGTCGGATGTCATGGAGGATGCCAACATGGATGTCAAGAAGATGTGGTTGGAGATAGGATTGCTGATGCGCGTGAGCGATGGTGGGGAACTACCAGACTTGGTAGACGAAGTAGTCAGAGAAAGATTTATTCTGATTGTTACCTTGGACAAGGATGAGGTGGAAGAGAAGGAGGTCATCGTGAGTGGTGAGGATGGTTTGCTCTTTAGTAAAGTCATCCGAGGGCTTAAGGATGGGAGAGTGGACACACATGGAGACAAGCGACGGGTAAGTGGTGGTGCACAAGGTGACCTAGATTTCATAGCCCACCCTGGTTTTAGAGGTGGTGGTGGTGGCATTGTAGATGTCGGCGCCGAAGAAGTATGCCATCTTGTTGAGGGGTGCCTAGCTAGTGGTTGGTCGCCACTGGCTTTCCTTTTCAATGTCTTGGCCATGCACAGGAAGGCGTCCTTGATGACCTTGGGAAACATGAACAAATCTAATGGGTCGTTGTCCTAAGGACGCCTCTCTCGTCGTATGCAACAATGATATATGTTGAACATGTTGAGATATGTTGAACATGTTGCTTTTGTTGAGGATGAGGTGGAGGAGGAGGTAGTCGTACGTGGCAATGATTTTGGCTACATAGCAAAGTCATGAGAGGGATTAAGGTACGTGGCAATGATTTTGGCTACATAGCAAAGTCATGAGAGGGATTAAGGTTGGTGGGGGAGTGGACACACATGTAGGAGACAAGCGGCGGTTCACAAGGTGACGAGCACCTATCTTGCTCTCCGCCATGTTCTTGTGTCAAGGGTAGGTAAGTGAGAAGAAACCAACATGTTTTGGAGAAATATTCTGGTTGGGTTTATTTCCTCCTCTTCCTAGCTTATATTATCTCATTTTCCATGTGCACGTTTTATAACGGTGTGTTTTTTTAAAATATTTTTATAGAAAAGTTGTGTTAAAAAATCATATTTATCAATTTTTAAGTTTTTAAGTTAATATTTAATTAATCATACGCTAATCCGTTACTCCGTGGAATCTTTTCCCAACAAGCTTATGATCTCTAGAAATAACTTAATTTTGAACTCTAGAAATAACTTATTTTTCTAATTTATTTTGGGATGTAGGGGAGTATTATTCTCTTCTCTCTTTGCATCACAAATTCACAGGTTTACAACCACTTTATTATTCCTTACCTAAAACAACCTCATAGTTCAATTCAAAAATAATAAAAACAATAGCCTCCTAGTTAGTAAAAGATGTGAGTGTAACCACTTCCCGTAGCTGAAAATATATGGTATAGCAGCCAAGTTGATACCTCCAGCAAGCAATTACAACGTTTTTCACGCACATACGCCAAAAAACAATTGAGCACCCAGAATAGACTGATTATCTACCAAAAAGTCTCAAACTACATAGGGCTTCTTTCTGCTAACTTCCAGGAGATCCATCCAACATCTAAAACTCCTATCAAATTCATGCCCTCTAAAGCTACCTTTTCCTGCGCTTGGAAGACTTCACCGTCAACGCCTTCGGCACTTCATCGGCCATCTTAAATTCAACATATTGCTCCTGCAAAACCGATGAAGAAGGAGCAGGATTCGTGTTAAATATGTTTCGTTTGTAAATAATGCGAGGAATACAAATCACATGATTATCTGCAATTTTGGAGAACGACAGATACAGACCTCCTCCCACTTTCTCTGGAGCTGCAAAAGCTCTTTACAGCATGCCACACACTCAGCATGGTAAGCAGCAGCCAGTTCCTTAATCAAGGCCTTCCTTTTGATTATTCCTATCACTTCAAAACATCATGGCATCATGCACAAGCACAAGAATGCTGGCAACTATTCTACATATGAAAATGTTTTGTAGATTTTGCAAGCAAGCATCAACAGAACTCAATAGTATATCTCTAGTACTAAAAAAGAGGCTAGTGTACCATGTGAAAATCATGGAGAGATAAAGTTTGACATTTCATAACTCATGGCAATATAGCTAGGCAGGTAGATGGCAGACCATTGTTATATGGAGAAAAATAGCACCAAACATGCATTCAGAAGCCGGTAGGATAGGATACCTTGTCAAAAATTTTGCAATATAATAGATGTACTCCATCCCCAATAAACTGTGATGTTGGGTTCAAGAACTATCATCCTATGCACATCTCTCAGATAACTTTAATAGTGAACTGAATTATGGAGCACGGTCTACAAAAATTGAGGAAGGCATGACCATGGTGGCATTTGATAGGATCTCTGTGCGTTCCTAGTTGTGAAGAGTCTAATGTCCTCTGAGTTGTCCGATTCGATTCGTGGCGAATAGTTAGCCAATAATTTACAAACCCTAAACCCTCTGAAGCAAATCAGTCGTGATTTGCTACCAAATAGGAGTAACCTAAAACCTAGAGCACGAACGCAAAGGGAAGCAAATTAAAGCTGCGTGAGAGAGAGAGAGCTGAGACCCTTACTTCGGCTTGGATCGAAGTGCTGCTCCTCGGGCTTCTTCTCCCCGTTGGCCGTAGGCTCCCCGCTGCCGCCCGCGCCGTCCATGGGAAGCGACTTAGGGGGTTAAAGATCGCCGCAGTTAGGGCTTTGCTTAGATCCAACAAAAAAAGCGAGCACCCAGAAAAGGGGAAGGCGACCGAGCCGAGCGGAATACTACAAGAGATTCGCCTCCTGTGGTGACTGAGATTCTCTGGCTGTCTATTTATTGGGATTTTTCGCTTCTAGATCGCCGGCGACGAGGGGCTCACTGGCCGACCGGAGATGGTGACGGAGATGACAATGGCCGCGGACACATCGAGTAGGAAACAGGAGTATATGGGCCTCAGCCCGGCCCATCTACAGCTTTGCTTAAGCCTCCTCAGTGTAGCGGCCCAACTTCCACTCTTCTCATTCCGCTCCAAGCGGAACTCCACCTGCAGCCTCTCGCTCGCCGCCGCCGCCGCCGCCGGGCAAGGGGATCGGATGGGGACGTCCGTGCAGGTAACTCCGTTAATTGGGGCGTACGGTGAGGGACCCCTGTGCTACCTGCTCGCCGTCGATGGCTTCCGCTTCCTCCTCGACTGCGGCTGGACCGATCTCTGCGACGCCTCCCACCTCCAACCCCTCGCCAAGTACGGTACACCATTTGCGCACTTCCTCTTGGCTAGTCGGGGTCAGCTGCTTTGGTGTTAGTCTTTCTCCTTTGCCCGATGCTGGTCGCCCGCCCACCTGTTCGACGAATTGTGTCAGCGAGGGCGACACGTGAGTTCGGAATTTCAGATGGGGATGACGTGCGCGCCACCTGCTCGTTCAGTTGCCTACGCTTGGAGACGGTGAAGGATTCTCCGGGTTTACTGTGATTTTGGCAGCTGCCCCAACTTAGGGTTTTTTGTGCTGCTATGCAATGAATGAGATCGCCGGCTTAGGAGATTGATTGCTTGAACTGAATTGTCCGACAGGTGTTTGGGTGTGCTTGTGCATAGTCAGGCTTGGTGCATGTTAACGCGCTTGTGTTGGTGGGCCAGTGTGCATGAACGCATATGCATTTCTACATCATGGCCATGATCCTGCATACATACCATGGAGTACTTAGTGATGTGTTGTTTATGTATGACCTTAATTGTTATGTGCCAAAGATTTAGCTCGAGTTTCTAAACCATGCTTAATATTGCTTCTGAAGCCTGTGTTAGTGAGCATTGCCCCTGAACATTTCATGTGGTTATATGGAACCTTCAGTAATTGCTTTGATTTTCTTAAATGGTCGATATGTATCTTAAGGCATCCATGATCAAGGCAAATATTTTCCTCCCTGTAATAGATAGCCTGCTTTCAGGTTGAACTCTGACTCATATATTTATATTTAATTTTCTACGGTCAATAAACTTATTCTTGTTTGTCTTCCTTGATTGTCAAGTAATCATGGCATGGATTTAGTAGCAATTGTCTCACCAGTTTGGTACTGCCTCAAAATCATGCGGAAGTTCCATTTTAAGCTCCTATGATCTTTGTTGTTCAATTATTCAAATTACACATCTTTAAAGATTGAAGGGAACACTTCCACATGTTTATTTCCAAAATCCACATGTTGTAGTTAGGTAAAAGGCAAAACTTCTTGCTTTTTCGTCCAACAAATATTACTTATGAATTTTGAGTTTGATAAGTAATTTTTTTCAGGGTTGCACCAACAATAGATGCAGTTCTTTTGTCTCATGCTGATATCATGCATCTAGGAGCTTTGCCCTATGCTATGAAACATCTTGGACTATCTGCACCAGTATATGCCACAGAACCTGTATTTAGACTTGGCATTTTGACCTTGTATGATTACTTTCTATCACGATGGGTAAGCTTTCTAGTGTCCATTATTTTGATAGTTTTACAATTATCTAACTACATCAGCTTCAGCTAACGGAAGGACTCTTATTTGTTTCATAGCATATAGTGGATCTAACCATTCTTTATTCTCCTTTGTAGCAAGTTTCAGATTTTGACTTGTTTACTTTGGATGATATTGATGCTGCATTCCAAAATGTTGTTAGATTGAAATACTCACAAAACCACCTCCTGAATGGTCAGTAACATGATGCTGATGCATATCATTTTACTTTGCTAAATTACATCCCCTTACATACTATTTATTGGCAGATAAAGGTGAAGGAATAATTATTGCTCCACATGTGGCGGGGCATGATTTGGGCGGCACAGTATGGAAGATAACAAAAGATGGGGAGGATGTTGTTTATGCTGTTGACTTCAACCATCGTAAAGAGAGGTTAAATCCTTCCTTGTCATTTTAGTTTTCTCTTTAGCAAATAATAATAGCAATGCGCTTTTCCAGGCATTTGAATGGTACTGCTCTTGGATCATTTGTGCGGCCAGCTGTTCTGATAACTGATGCATACAATGCCTTGAACAACCATGTCTACAAAAGGCAGCAGGATCAAGATTTCATTGGTACAACACTGGACATGCTATTATCATCTCTCTCTCTCTCTCTCTCCCCAAATGTTTTCAGTTCTATCATTACTCCCTATAGTCGTGGTTGCAGCTAACAGCTCATGATCATTTTATTGGCAGCTCTTTTACTTATGTTTTCTCCACCAAAGTACCATTGATGAATATGTCTTCTATTTTCCAAATTTGCAACTTGGACATAATTTTTTTTCATTTCTTAATGATATTTTAGTGTTACACATTGTTGAGTGCAATAACCAACTATTAATAGTTTAGACTCCAAAAATATGTTATCGTGTATATGATTTGTTTTAGTTACTGTATGGGAAATCATTTGATGTCTAAGTGACACCATGTTTCATGCAGACGCATTAGTGAAAGTTCTATCAGGTGGTGGTAGTGTGTTATTGCCAGTTGATACAGCTGGTAGAGTGCTTGAAATTCTTTTGATATTGGAACAGGTGAAATCTTGAAGGTCTTGTTTTTGTACACTTTTATCCTGTTATGTCAATAATATGCCCACCTTTTGTCTTGATTTGTTGCAGTACTGGTCTCAACGGCATTTGATCTACCCTATCTACTTTCTGACAAATGTCTCTACGAGTACTGTTGATTATGTCAAGAGTTTTCTTGAATGGATGAATGATTCAATCTCAAAGTCTTTCGAACACACTAGAGACAATGCCTTCCTATTAAAGTACGAATGATTCTTGTTACTTTCCTTTTTGTCAGTTCATCGTTTTGTTTTACTCTATGCATATCGACATTTGCCATGCATTGCAAGCTTGAAGAATCATGATGTCTAATACATGTTTTGGGGGAGCTTATTATTTTTCATTTCAACAGCCCAATAGACATGTTTCCTCTATTACTTTCTCCGTATGGAGTCACATTCATATTTTATCTCATTGGGTTGTCCTGTTATTACATTGCTGTATTATCAGAGCCAATTCAACTGCCTCTTTTCCTGAATCAGCGCTATACTATTATTTAATTATAAATTTCGTATATAACTTTCCTAAGAGCGATATTTATATGATTGTTTTGTTTAGTTTCTACAACTTCTGCGTTTTCTGTGTTGCAGATGTGTTACACTGATAATAAACAAAGATGAGCTTGAAAAGCTGGGAGATGCACCAAAGGTTAGAGTAGCATTTATTTCCTCCATACTGTTGAAAACGTGAAGTTGACAAACATTTACCAGGTGGTTCTAGCATCCATGGCAAGCTTGGAGGTTGGATTTTCTCATGACATATTTGTTGATATGGCAAATGAAGCAAAGAATCTAGTACTTTTTACTGAGAAGGGACAGGTAAATCCATATCTGCAATCTGTCTAGATGGTTTACTTCTTTCTCAGCACATACATTCAATAGCTAGCTACATAGAAACCATTATGCCTTCAAACCTGTAGGTGGCAAGTAGTCCAACACCTTGAAGGGGCCTTAGCAAATTAAGTGCTACAGCCTACATGGAACTTTTAAAATTTGTGTAAACGAAATGAATCAAATGATTATGAATCCTAACTTTCATCATGTTAACCATACCCTCTCTGCCTTCATGTTCCATAGATTTGTGTATTTGCAAAAGCTGCTTAAACATTTCTATTGTTCTCACTCAGCACTCAGCAAAAGAATTCTAGCATCAGATATCTATGTTTTACAACAATCTAATTACAAAGTATCCCCATTCTAGTTTGGGACACTAGCTCGCATGCTCCAAGTAGATCCACCTCCAAAAGCTGTAAAGGTCACTATGAGCAAGCGAATTCCTTTGGTTGGTGATGAGCTGAAAGTTTATGAAGAAGAACAAGAACGGATAAAAAAGGAGGAAGTGCTAAAGGCCAGCCTCAACAAAGAGGAGGAAATGAAGGCATCTCTTGGATTAAATGCAAAGGTTTCTGATCCCATGGTTATTGATGCCAGCACATCTCGAAAACCATCCAATGGTATAACAAGGCTGTTCTTGTAAGACCTTTACGATCTGATGCAATATATTATATGTGGTTAACAACCCTTCTTGGCTCTGTGGTTCCGTCAGCTGGTTCACAGTTTGGCGGGAATGTGGATATTCTCATTGATGGATTTGTCCCTCCATCATCCAGTGTTGCTCCAATGTTTCCTTTCTTTGAAAACACTTCTGAATGGGATGACTTTGGTGAGGTTATCAATCCTGAAGACTATATGATGAAACAAGAAGAATTGGATAATACTTTGATGCCCGTAAGTTTGCTTATGTACTTTTATTCTTTTTTACTATCTCAGCCCTGGTCAGATGGTTTAATTTTGCCCAGAGCATATCAGCCAATTATGTGTTTTCTTTCTTGGAACCTGAAATAAACTTGAAATATCAATAAAATAAACTTGAATGTCAATGTTTCATTCTATGTGTTAAGCACATGAATTGTTTTCAGGGTGCTGGGGATGGTATGGACAGTAAGCTTGATGAGGGCTCAGCACGCCTACTCTTTGATTCTACACCCTCAAAAGTTATTTCCAACGAGATGACTGTAAGTTTTTTTTTTCCATTTACTTCATTTAGTCTATCTGTTCATATGTTTCTAGAATGGTCTTTACTTCTGTTTAATTATGATCAACATTTTTAGGTGCAAGTGAAGTGTTCATTATCATATATGGACTTTGAAGGTCGGTCTGATGGGCGTTCTGTAAAATCTGTTATTGCTCATGTGGCCCCACTAAAACTTGTAAGTGCTGGAAATACCCTTCTTTTAGCATTCATAATTTAGAATTTATACTTTTTGACTCATGATTTCTCCTTTTTTGAAGCTTATATTTTTCTCACATATATAGCTTGTCCTTTTTCAATGAGAAATCAGTTTGAAATTCCCTGAACCTGTTTAGTGTTTACTGACTATTACTGATGCCCTTGTACTATGGAAACCAAAGATAGTTAATTATGTGGATAAGTTTTTATATTTCCTTTTATTTCTTGAGGGTGAGCATGCCATCACATAACTTCTTGCAGTTTTGTGATTTAGTTAGAATGCTGCAATTGTTGTGCTTGTGGCGAATGCCTGCATTGAGTTGCAGAAAATGGTAGCATCAGCTCATCATACTGAAGCTCTTCTCACATTTTCAGGTTTTGGTTCATGGATCAGCAGAAGCTACTGAGCATTTAAAAATGCATTGTTCAAAGAATTCAGACTTGCATGTTTATGCTCCTCAGATAGAAGAAACTATTGACGTGACATCAGATTTATGTGCTTACAAGGTTTGTATAACATTTATGTTAACAGCCAAACGCTTTTTATGTGTGGCTGGCAGGCATTGTCTGATGCTGGCGTCCAATTCTTATCTGATGACTTCAACAACATGAGGCAACACTGAATAGTTGCCATTTACCAATCACTTTTACTGCACTATCTATATCATCTATTTGCATATGTACACAAACTTATTCACTAACTTTATAATTTCAGGTACAACTTTCAGAGAAGCTAATGAGCAATGTTCTTTCTAAGAAGGTATGAGCATCGGTTTCCTCCACAATTAATGTATTTTATCCTTCTACTGGTGCTAATAAATCTCCTTGATGCGGACGTTATCAGATGATATAAAGCTGAACCAAATTAAGCTATGAAACTAATGTTTAGCTTGCAAAGTGAGCCAGATTCCCAGGACCCCTCATGTTCCAGTAATAATAAGATTATAACAAGAAAAGGCAGAAGTTTTCTATTGTTACAAAAATGTAACTCCATGTGTATATGAACAACTGAGGTCCTTCCAATACGATATTGAGCACTAACACTGGCACTCTCTGCAGCTGGGTGAGCATGAAATTGCATGGGTTGATGCAGAAGTTGGAAAAGCAGATGACAAACTTACTTTATTGCCCCCCTCATCAACTCCAGCAGCCCACAAGTCAGTTCTTGTGGGTGATTTGAAATTGGCTGATTTTAAGCAATTCCTGGCAAATAAAGGTTTTCAGGTCAGTTTTCATTTTCAAATATGTTAGTACTGTATAATATCACATTCTTGAATCTACTGGTCTTTCACGTTTCAGTGTTGAATGGGCATGAGGATTTTACTTCTCTTTTAGGATTATCCTATGAAACAGTGGGATGAAATATGTAAATAAGAGAGCATGCTCTGAGTGAGTTAGCAACTGTTACTCCTACTCCCATGCAGAAACAGCTGTTAGATGGCTCCTCTTAGGAGTACACGTAATATTGTTTGCATAGTTTACAATGCAATAGTTGGAATACCAAAATTGATTAAAAAAACAGTAATAGGCTAACTTAGAAGCAGATGTTAACCAGGCTGTAAGCATGACTAACGATAGCTGTTGATACATTATGAAACCATTGAAATTCAGAGCTAAGAAATTTCTTGCAGGTTGAATTTGCCGGTGGTGCTTTACGGTGTGGTGAATACATCACACTGCGCAAGATTGGTGATGCTGGCCAAAAGGTGAGTACTGTTGAACTACCATCCATTTGGGCAGTACTGTATCGCTGTGAACATGTTATTGTCAGGCTTTGATCTGCTGCAGCCGTTCAAGGACAGCATGCTATACTTATTTATCATTTTCCTCGCGAAACCGTTCGATTGCGAGATCTCTCACATATGTTTTAAGTATATTTGGTTTGTGCATGTACTGACACAGCTATATGATGTGTGTTGCAGGGCAGCACAGGTTCTCAGCAGATTGTGATCGAAGGGCCCCTGTGTGAGGACTATTACAAGATCCGTGAGCTTCTTTATTCTCAGTTCTACTTGTTGTAATGGAACTCACTGGACTACGCCATCTCTTACCTTCCCTATCGATCGTCGTGTTGATGTTGTTGTACAACGAATGGGTGAATAGTCAGTCGCAGTCGCAGGGGCCGTTAATCAATTTGTTCCAAGCTGTACTTATCGCAGGATCTGGGCGCGAGAATATGCTCCCTCCCGGCCCAGTTTTAGTTAGCTGATTAGAGAGTAGACCCAGGAGGCCAGAAAACTAGCTGTGCTGATGACAATTCCGTTTTTATGTGTATGTTATTGCACACTTGATAGCGGTTCGCTCCTGATGCTGACTTTCTTAGTCTCCGAAAGGGATTGACATCACATGCAGTCACAACTAGGACTGCAAGTTAGTGACTGCATGGTATCTCATCCATTCGTTTTTAAGATCAAGGGTGCAGGTAAAGTGCTACAGTTTGGACAGTCCTAGAGTGTGTGAGTGCTAAAGTTGCAGTCGCACTGGGGACTGCACAGGAACCAAATGCCTCCAAAACACTGGACTTTTGCTGTTATATGTACAGAGTAGGTGTTGATGGAAAAGAAAAGAAAAGTACCCAAAGTATACACGAGTAACACGAATGATTGACATGACGGCGCCAAGTGGATCAGCGTCTGAAGGAATGGTTCGATCGAGTGTTTCTGTTGGTATAGTGGCTGCCAGCTCCTGCCTAGGATGGAGTTGGCATCGGTGCTTATTAGCAGCAGATAAGAGTTGATCTTGTCTATCGATCGACTGGGCCTGGCCGGCCTCGTCTTCTTGTTTTTAAAAGAGAAGAAGCAGAGCTAGCCGGTTTCATTCAATTGCAGGCGCAGGCCATCGAATCGAATTCCCTTCCCAATCGATCGATCACTCGCTTCTTGTCCTTGCCGGAACACCAACCAACAAACAAAACCGACGACGGGGAATCCAAGTTCCGATTCGATTCGGTTCCAACTCCTCCAATCCACCTGCTCTGCCTCTGCTCGAGTTCTCCACTTGCGCGCCGCGCCGGCAACAATGGCGCCCCACCCCAATGGCTGCCTGCCGCCGCGCCTGGCCCCAATCTCAATCTCAATCTCAGTGGTGAGTGAGTTGTCGTGATCTCAATTTTAAGAGAGCAGACGAATCCTCCATGTCTCTCGCCTGCGGCCTGCCGCTGCTGGAATGCGTCTACTGCCTGGGCTGCGCGCGGTGGGCCTGGAAGCGCTGCCTCCACTCCGGCGACCGCGACAGCGCCACCTGGGGCCTCGCCTCCGCCGACGACTTCGCCCCCGTCCCGCGCCTCTGCCGCCTCATCATGGCCAACTACGACCACCACCCCTGCGCATCCCTCGACGCCCGCTGCGTCGTCCGCCGCCGCACCTACGCCGACACCCGCGGCCGCGTCACCCCCTACCTCCTCTACCTCGACCACCCCAACTCCGACATCGTCCTCGCCCTCCGCGGCCTCAACCTCGCCAGGGAGACCGACTACGCCCTCCTCCTCGACAACCGCCTCGGCAAGTGCCGCTTCGACGGCGGCTACGTCCACAACGGCCTCCTCCGCGCCGCCGCATGGGTCCTCGACGCCGAGTGCGACCTCCTCAGGGACCTCCTCGCCCAGCACCCCGACTACACCCTCACCTTCACCGGCCACTCCCTCGGCGCCGGCATCGCCGCCATGCTCACCGTCGTCGTCGTCCTCAACCTCGACAAGCTCGGAACCGATCTCCTCAGGAGCCGCATCAGGTGCTACGCCATGGCGCCTGCCAGATGTATGTCGCTCAATCTGGCTATCAGATATGCCGACGTTATCAACTCTGTTGTCCTGCAAGTGAGCCTCGCTTCACCTCGTTTTTTTTCCCCTTTCAATTCCTAGTTCTAACTAGCTGTAGGTTCATTTTATATCCGGTCAATGCTCACCATTTCTACCACATGCACTTGATTTGCAATTCTGCATTCTTTTTTTTTACCATGAGCAATTCTGCATTCTTCATGTTCTGTCTGAATATGTCTGCATAGGCTGCTCGCAAAATAATTGTTGCTCTTTTTGCTCATTGACAGGACGATTTCTTGCCTCGGACTGCTACTCCTTTAGAAGACATTTTCAAGTCAATCCTATGGTATGTATGCCCATGACCTCCAATGATCCTCTTTTTTTCCCTGATTGTTGTACCATTTGCTATCTTGCTTTTACAAAATCAGTGTTTCACAATTATAGAGTGATCATAGAACACGACAATTTCACATATGTGATTCTAGTCACCTATACCTCCACATTTAGTTTTCCTTTTACACTAAATACCACCACTACCTTTTGTTTGTTAATATGTCATCATAATATTCTGCTAGATTTCTTGCATTTGTCGAGAGAGCCTCCATAAGCTGATTGATCACATTTAGTTGTCAATCATTGTTTCATTTTCTAACTGATGTAGTCACTTAAGCTGGCTTATGTGGAGCTTATCATCGCCTGAAACTAATGCGATTGCAGAAGATTTCTTGTTGGATGTCTATATAAGAGCTTCTAGGAACCTAAAGAAGTTGATGTCATTTACTTGTGATTTTCAAATTTATAGAAAGCTTCTCTGTCAAGACTTCAGTAACGGCAGCTAGTATCTGACCCAAGCAGTTAGCAGCTAATAGCTGATATGTATAGCATGACTAGACGAAGGACAAAAGGATCTTATGTACAGTGCAAATGCATCAGTAAGTTAGGTGTTCTGTTTTCGTTTTTCTGGGTCGCTCTGCAGCTTCGGCAGGCGGACATTGTACTCGTTTACTCCTTAATAAAAAGGTGTACGATCCTTTTGCACGTTCCCTAACAAAAATCAGTAAGTTAGACATGGAGATAGGCAAGGATATTTAGTTTGGGGTGGGGTGATTGATCTGATTTTCTGTTTACTGAATTACTGTATTAGCAATGCTACATAGTAAGTTCGATGTAGCTTCATTTCTCCTTCCACCTTATTGAGTTCAAACAAGTTTAAAATTTGAATCATCTTCTCTTCTTGGGCAGCTTGCCATGCCTGCTGTGTTTCAGATGCTTGAGGGACACTTGCATACCTGAAGATGTCATGTTAAAAGATCCAAGGAGGCTTTATGCACCAGGTCGGACATATCACATTGTAGAAAGAAAAATGTTCAGGTACTCCCTTTTGTTGTTTGTTTGGTGTTTTTAATTAAAAATATCTTGGGGCCCTCTTGAAATATATAATTTGCTGACTATAGTGATACTAAAATGTTAGTGGCTTATTTGGTAGGAGGTTGTTAGTAGGTACGCCTATCAGAAATAGAAAATAATGCTGTGCTAGTAGCTTTGATTAGTGTTCGCGTTGAATCGGTTTTCCGTGTTCTTCGATGGAAATCCAATGCAATTGCCCGAACAAGTTAAGTCCTGGGAGGTTTGTTTCGCTCCAGTGCAGGTCTTTCGGCTCGTTGGAGTGCACTCCCGATGGTCCCACCGGACGTGCTAGAAGAATGTTCGTGCTGAATCAGTCCTCCGTGTTCACCGATAGAGGTCCGATGCGATCGCGTGAACACGCCGATGCCTAAGAGATCTGCTTGACTTTAGTGCAGTTTCTTCGGCTTCGAGGTCTTTTCGTCGGGGTTGTTGGAGTTACAAGCGTGACAGTCAATTTGACCCTACAATTGACAAGGAGATAATCCGATATATCAGTTGGCCAATCGGTCGATACAAACTCCTGCTATTGGCTAGTTGCCGATAAGATTGAGATAGTTATTGACTTCGTTCGATGTACTTCTGCTATCAACTGGTTACCGATAGAGGCTAAGACACTCATCCATCAGCTGACAAGCGTTGAAAGCGTAGGCAGATGACGACAAAGGGAACAAAAAAACATATCGGCTATAAAGCCAATGACGTTCTAAAATAGAGTAGTCAATAAACATGTATATGGACTCCTCTTATCAGCTGCTCGTCGATAGAGGATGTAACATTCATTCATCGGCTAGAAAGCCAATAGAGACACAAGTATATAGCAAGGAATAGGATAAATGACACATCAGCTGCAAAGTCGATGGCGCTCTAAAATAGAGTAGTCTATGAGCCGTGTGTGTAATTCTCATATCGGCTGGAAACCGATGAAGGCATATGCAGATAGTAGGGAATAAGATAAATGATCCATCGGCTGTAAAGCTGATGGCGCTCCGAATAGAATATGCGATGAATAGTAAGAAGCGAGACTCGATCTCATGAAAGCACGAGACCTAGTGACCACCATGACGGTACGTTAGAACCAATCTCGATAGATCGGACTAAATTGAGACAGTATGAGACTAAGGCTAATGTCATAGAGACAGTGGAGACTAGATCGGATGCGTAGACGGAAGTAACGAGCGAACCTATCGGCTAGCTAAGCCAATGAGAGAAATTATCTGAAGATATATGTATATCAACTGAGAAGCCGATACACTAAGCGTGAGGTTCAATATATAGATAAATCATCGGCTAACCGCTTCGATAAAACGTTTGTGTAAAAACCTATCGACCTATGGCTCAATCTACTATCAACGGTCTAGTAGGTCGGACCTAACCAATGCAGTACGAGACTGATGGCAGAAGGGAGAGTTTGATAAGCCAATAAAGCCATCTAAATGTGATGTGATGCACTCGATTGGACTAAGATATCGGACCTAACCGATATAGCCTTAGAAAGAACACATCAAGATAGTGGTGGAACTTATCTCTTTGCTAGAGATTAGACTTAATCGATACAGCCCCGCGTTGAGAGACAGAACCTATTGGTAAAAACCTAGACGGACTAGGGTGGCAATACGCCGAAGTTGTATTGATAGAGAGATTATTTACAAGGTTCCATGGGGTCTATATTTATATCCTGGAGTTACAAGATTCCAATATGATTACAAACAATCTTTGAACGTTATTTTCTAAACACAAAAGGAAATTTTCTCTAATAAGTTAACAAAACTAATTAAACTTGCATATATTACAAGATATATTCTATAAAGATATAAGTATTCTGCTATGGTTTACATGTCACCTCCTCAACCCAGTTCCATCTGGACTAAATCGAATCCATCCTCAATTCATCCGATCGGCTCTTTCCCTGCATCAATCGGCTTCTTCCATAAGCCGATCGACTCTCCAATCCTATCTATGTGACTTGCTAAATTTTGGTAACACATACCCCTAATTTTGAAGTACGAGAACTCATGCTTCGAAATTATCTTCCTCAGGCTCCCACAACTCTGAAATCTCCTCCCCTGCTTCTTGCAAACAACTTTTATGAACCGATACAATCTGCATCAAATGTGTTAAGTTGTCAAACTCCTAGAAGAAAAACATCCTTTTGATGTGCTTTGATAATCCTTAGAAGGTCAGTTTTATTAACTGTTCATCGCTTAAGTCTAAGCTGTAACATCGGCTCTGTACATTACGGAATTTTTTAATATATTTCGAAACCGATTCCTCCTTCCTCTGTTTCACCGATATTAAATTTGTAAACCGCATCTTGTGAATCTCCACAAAGAAGTGTTTGTGAAATTGTTCTTCCAGATTGGCCCATCCTCTGATTGAATTTGGTGACAACGATGCAAATCAATTAAAAGCCAATTTACATAGTAACAATAGAAAAAACCAAACTCTTATAGCTTCTTCTACAGATGCCTATCCGTACTAAGCCAAGAATCGGTAGATAAGTTCATCTGTTGACATGTTGTCTAGCCTGAAAACTTAGAGAAGTCTAGTATCTTTTATCGGCGTGGTAACGGTACTCTATCAAATCACTTAGGTTATGGAGACCGATACATGAAATTCTCCTCCTTCAGTTTCAAGCTAAATTGTTCCTTCATCTCTTTGAATATTTATATTTTCCCCCTTCAGTTTCAAGCTAAACTGTTCCTTTGTCTCTTTGAATATTTATATTTTGGCAGACCACTCATTGTCTTCATCGTGTTGCCCCCTGAGTTGAATATAGCCATCGGGCCAATTGAACATCGGCATCTGTGAACCAATACCTGCCGATATATGAACTGGTGGCTCTTGAGTATATAATCTATTGACTATTTTCCTTATAAAGTCCTGAAGCATACTTGCCAACCCTTTAGATTGATCCTTCAGCACGTGATATATAGATTTATCAACTAATTCTTGGACGGATTTCTGTGAACTTGAAACTGCAAGTTGAGTCGGTTCACTGATTGAAGTTGGTCTTAAAAATGAATTCTTCTGGATCAGACTGTCTTGCGTTATATAAAAGGATTGCAAGCACAACCTCTCAAAATCTTTGATAGATTGCTCCATCTATTATCCTTGCTCTTCATTTAGATCTTTCAATGCGATCAGAATAATAATATCTTCATCAATTTCTTCATCAGACGATTGCACCTTGACATCAATCTCTTCTTCACACATATTGATTAAAATCGTGTCCTTCTGATTAATTAATGAAATTTTGACTTCTAATTAGGCGATTGTGTCATCCCGCCGGTTGATGAGTGAAATCTTTAGTCGATGAATGGTCTAATTGACCGACAAACGAAGTCTTCGGTCCTACCAAGCATGCCAAAAATATGTTCACACCGAATCGAACTTCCGTGTTCGTCGATGGAGGTCCGATGCGATTGCTCAAACATGCTGAGACCTGGAAGGTCTGCTTTACTCCAGTGCAAGTCTTTCAGCTCATTGGAGTGCACTCTTGATGGTCCCACCGGGCTTGCTAGAAGAATGTTCGTAACGAATCGGTCCTCTGTGCTCACCGATGGAGATCCGATGCGATCGCGCGAACACGCCGAGGTATAGGAGATCTGCTTGGCTCCAGTGTAGATCCTTCAGCTTCGAGGTCCCTTCGTCCGAGTTGCTGGAGTTACAGGCATGCCAGTCAATTTGACCCTGCAATTAACAAAGAGATAATCTGATGAGTCAGTCGGTCAATCGACTGATACAAACTCCTGATATCGGCTGACTGCTGATAGGGTTGAGATAGTCATTGGTTGCGTCCGATGCACTCCTGCTATTAGTTGGTTGCCGATAGGGGCTAAAGCACTCGTCCATTGGCTGACAGGCGTTGAAGGCGTAGATAGATGGCGACAAAGGGAATGAAAGAAACACATCGACTGCAAAGCCGATGACGTTCTGAAATAGAGTAGTCAATAAACATGTATATGGACTTCTCCTATCGGCTGGTTGCCGATAGAGGGTGTAACATTCATTTATTAGTTAGAAAGCCGATGAAGATAGAGGTATATAGTAAAGAATATGATAAATGACACATCAGCTATAGAGCCAATAGTGCTCTGGAATAGAGTAGTCAATGAATAGTGTGTGTAATTCTTCTATTGGCTAGTTGCCGATAGGGACTGTAGCACTCGTTAATCGGCTAAAAAGCTAATAAAGGCATATGTAGATAGCAAGGAATAAAATAAAGGACGTATCGGTTTATAGCCGATGGCGCTCCGAATAAAATGTGCGATGGTGTTCCGGATAAGATAAAGGATCTATCGGTTGTAAAGCCGATGGCTCTCCGAATAGAATTTGCGATGAATAGTAAGGAGCGAGATCCAATCTCTCGAAAGTACGAGACCTAGTGACCACCATGATAGTACTGTTAGAGCCAGCCTCAATAGATCGAACCAAACAGAAAAAGTATGAGACTAAGACTAACGGCACGGAGATGGCGGAAACTAGATCGGACATGTGGAAGGAAGTAACGAGCGAATCCATCGACTAGTTGAGTCGATGAGAGAAATTCTTTAAAGATATATATATATCGGATGAGAAGCCGATATACTAGGTGTGAAGCTTAATGTGTAGATAACTCATCAGCTAACCACTTCTATAAAATGTTCACGTAAAGACCTATCGAAATACGCTCAATCTACTATCAGTAGTAGTATAGTAGGTCAGATCTAACCGATGCAGCATAAAACTGATGAAATTAGAGAGAGCTTGATAAGCTGATAGAACCACGTGAATGTGATGTGATGTACTAGATTAGACTAAAAGATCAGATCTAACCAATGCAGACTTAGGTGAAAAGAATACACTAAGATAGTGATAGGACTTACCCTTTCGTTGGAGATCGAACTTAACCGATACAGCCTCGTATCGAGAGCTAGAAACCACCAGTAAAAATCTAAATAAACTAGGATAGTAATACGTCGAAATTGTATTGATCGATAGATTATTTGTAAGATCACAGAGGTCTATATTTATACCCTGGAGTTATAAGAGTTCGATATGGTTACAAACAACCTCCGGATATTATTTTCTAAACACGAAAGAAAATTTTCTCTAAAAAGTTAATAAAACTAATTAAACATACTTATCTTATAAAATATTTTATGTAAAGATACAAGTAACCTCATAGTTTTTATGGCTCCTTATACCTAATACCATCCAGATAAAAATTAAACCGAATCTATTCTCAATCTGTCCAATTGACTCTTTCTTTATATTAATTAAATTTTTTTATAAACCAATCGGCTCTTCTATAATGGCCATCAGTGAAATTTATTGTGCCAAGAGGACGTCCAATAACATATAGTTCCATTCATGCTGTCACTATTAATTCAGCTATTTCAAACACCGGTAGCCATGCAGGCAATACTGCATTATACTGATGTTCCATGATACCAAGTACTATTTAATTTAATCTGTTTTTTTTTCAGAATTTATTAATGTCTTGTCCTGTTCAGATTACTAGTTTTTTTTTTTTGTTACAATCAAGATTTCCAGCATGGTCAGGCGAACTTGTTCCTGAAATCTACAGTTCTACACAGGTGTGGAAGATATCCTCCTGTAGTGAAAACAGCTGTGCCAGTGGATGGTAGATTTGAGCATATAGTTCTTTCCTGCAATGCCACAATGGACCATGCCATTATTTGGATCGAGAGGGAAGCACAAAAGGCTTTGGATGTAAGAAACCATATCGTGCCAACCTATTTACGTCTATCGTTTTTTCTGTGGATTCCAACTTACAAGCATGAGGCATCGGCGTACTCTTGTATATTTTGCTTAATGTCTGACGTTGATCATGCCTGTAAATACGAACAGTTGATGCACGGGAAGGAGAAGGCGATGGAGGTGCCATCGGAGCAGAGGATGGAGAGGAACGAGAGCCTGCAGAGGGAGCACGTAGAGGAGCACAAGGCGGCTCTGCGCAGGGCCGTGACACTGTCGGTGCCGGACGCGCGGTCGCCGTCGGCTTACGGCACCTTCGGCGAGCAGCCGGAGAGAAGCGAGACTTTCCCGTCGGCGTCGGCGCTGGCCAGGCAGCGGATGAGATGGAACGACCTCATCGAGCGGGTCTTCGACAGGGACGAGTCTGGCCACATTGTGCTGCGCGGCTCACCTTCTCCCTAGCTGTACATTCCATCCTCTTTCTGCTTCCTTCCCCTGGAATGCATCTTCATCATGCCCCCTTTTTTTTATTTATGGATATGCAACTTCATCTTGTGCTGTTATTATTGCTTCATTATTCATTCATGGTGTCCACCGACGCCGTTTTGTTGTCCAGAGTTCTCTTGTATATGTGCCTTGTTGTGGGTACGGTTTTTGTTCTACATATTTTTGCACCCAAATTGTATGCTCAGACACTAGAAAAAGTGCAGTCATTATTTTTTGAGGAAAAGTAAGGCATCGTCACAAAGGATTCATGGAAAATACGACTACTACTCGTAGAAATTATCAGTGTTGGAAAACAGTGCAATGTTTTGACAGTAAGAAACATGCATTTCTCATGCACCGCTAGAAAAGAGAGAAAAAACACATGTATGTATTGTATACAGCCAAGATCCTCGAGTGACATTCCACCAACAAATATAAACACACACCGCGAGAACCTTTGCTACTCCATTAATGTCGCTTGCTCCATGATAAACATGCATCCTCACGCCCTCAGGCCGCTTCTTTTGCTTTTCGGCGCATCAGCACATTCTCTGCAATACAGCCTCAATCTTCTAGAAGGCTACCACCTGTCCACCCAATTCTCATCTCATGACAAATCGAAGATGTCTGTGGCATCCACAGAATTACACCTGCTTCTAATCTCTGTTCAAACAATCCGTCAATTTTCTGCTTGACAACTCTATGCCAAGGGTATGCTTTACACCATGGAGCCACACCCTCTAGCTCAAAAATCAGCTGATAGTACACTACTACAACCTATATGAAACAAAAATGACATATCTGTTCCCCCATCATCAGCCATAAGGCCTATGCCAATTACAATGGCATGTATATGTATGTAAGAACCCCCGAAGACAACCTATACCTGTAGATCGAGAACTGCTTCACCTGCAAGCAACATGACAAGATTCAGAAGTCTGAGGTTTACATCAGGTGGAACCGCTGTCAGTAAACGTGATCTGCTAGCCTTACCATGCATTCTCTTAACGAAGCGCTCAAATTCCAAAAAATTAGCTCTCTCGAAGAGGACTTTGCTGAGCCTCAGGTACGTAAATCCTAGTAAATGCCTCCCATCTGGATCATTCAGTGGCTTTGCGTTCTCCAAAATTTTGTTAAAGCCATCTCTATCGTAGCAAGGCAGAGCATTCTCACTAGCAACTGGTAGACCAGCATCCCAAGCAACATTTAGCACCTAAAAAAATGATACATCCAATTGATAAGACACTGCCATAACAGCAAGCTAGCTGCTCTCAGCTAAACAGGAAAATACATTAGCCTACTAAGCTGCTACTAAGTTCGCGAAAAACAAAAAAGCAAGCATGACTAGGATGCAGGATGATGGAAAGTTCCCTACCTGCCAAACAAGGCCCTCTGGATCTGCAAAGGCCTCAGGAAATACCTCATGCTGATCCATAGTGCGCAGTTCAACACATGTAAAGTTCAAAGCTGCACCATGTTTTTTCAGTACAGCAGCAATTGAGGCATAACCATCACGGTTGCATGGGTTATAAAACCCAGCAGTCAATTCAGCAGCATGACTGACAGTTTTGTACCACCAGTGTACACCTGACACCTGTCATACCACAAAGTGTTTTTTTTGTTATTCAATCATTTCATTACTTTGTAAAGCCAAGCCTGGTCTCAAACCTATAGGATTAGGATGCTGGAAACAGGGATACGTGCCCCCAGAAGAATGGTCAAATACTGAAAACAGTTGTACACTTCATTCATTAACAATAACAAGCTAACTGACCTTAACAGCAATATTTGAACCTTCAAAAGCCAACCTGGCTAACATTAATACACGGTCGGCATGATCCACCAACACCTGAGAATACCAATTGAGGAAAAAACGGCCATAGTAGCTATCATAATCTCCTCCATCACAGAAAAATCCAGTGAGATTTGGCTCGGAATTATAATGGCCTGCATTGTCTGGTGCTCTTGCCCATATGGTATGTCCTCGTGCTTCTGCAGCTCTTCTCAAACTTTTCTGTAAGTATCTGTCGTAGCACTGCAGCAAAAAACAGTATCAAGTGAACCCTCTTGTTGTATAAGAAACTTTACAAGGGTAAATGGCCTGGATCTGGTGCTCTTGCCCAGATCATCAAGTGATGGCTGACAATTCATCAATAAGTAGATATTGAACACAAAAGGAATGCTAGAGAACAATAAAGAGTGAATGGTGAAGTTGTACCTGAAATTCTCCAATGCCGGGGTATTTCCACCCATGTTTTGCTGGATAAGATGGATACCGCAACTCTCCACAAGCCCCTAGCCCAATCTCAATTTCTGAAATGATCCCATCCTCAAAATATTCATCAAATTCTACTCGGAAGCTTCTCATGTAGTCAAAGTATACCTAAATCAATATATGGGATGAAACAGACAAACACATAAACACAAGGGATTTTGATCTCCCCACGAAGAAATAGTGGATTGCAGGTACTTCCAGAGTGTAGTGTATAATTAGAGAAGTGGATAGAACGAAATGATCAAACCTCCACCGCTGTTCGTCCTTGCAGAACCCTTTCTTTATCAATGCCCCATGAAAGGCACTCCGCGTTACGCCTGCCAGCCCTGTCAGTGAAGTAGATATCTGGATTGCTTCTTCCAATCTCTGTTACCCAATGTGGGAGAGGAATAGACACGTCATCTCCAACATTGCCTCCACACTCATGGAATGACATGACCACCTAAGTAAGTATTTTGACAAGAAAAGCAAAACCGTCAAAGAAAATCAAACTGGTAACTGAATAGATCTTGTATGAGTTCAGTAATCAATATATATATATATATGGTAAGCATTTGATGAACGACATGATTAACAAAGGAAGGGTAAAATGTGAAGAAAGAGGGGGCCTGGGTGGCTGACCTGCAGCTTGAGCTTGAGCTCCCTGATCATGTGGAAGAGTCGGTGGTAACCGGTCCAATTGTACTCCTGCGGTCTGTGCGCCTCGACATTCCCCCACCAGCAGTCGACCATGACCCCGTCGACTCCGGCAGCCTTGAGGACCCGCAGCTGGCCCACCAAGACGTCCGCGTCCACCACCTCGCCGTTGCCATTGACCACCCCAAGCTACAAGGAAACAGCAACGTAAGGCACCGCGAGAGTAGAGCAGAGTCGGCGTGGTACAAGGAAAGGAATGGAAGGGTTACCGGGAGCATGACATAGACAGGGACGTAGGGCGTTCCGGCGAAGTCGCGCTCCGGTGGGCGCGGGGGCAGCAGATCGGGCACCTGCGGGAGGAGGAACAGGCATGAGCAAGCGAGGTAAAGCTCGTACAAAAAGGAAAGAAGGGTGAGAGTGCGGTGCGTACCTCTTGCGGGTCCATGGGCGGCAGGGAGAGGAGCGGGTCGGGGACGGCGTGGGGCGGCGAGAGGAGGGAGGAGGAGCGGAGGGAGGAGATGGGGCGGGCGGCGACGGGGGAGATGCCGCGGAGTGGAGGCGCCGGCGAGGAGGGCAGCGGCGGCGCGGCGATGGAGGGTCGGCCCGGCTGGAGGAGGAGGAGCGGAGGAGAAGAAACCATCATCATTAGGCGAGGCGCTCGTCGGAACTCGAAACGAAGAGAGAGAGAGAGAGAGAGAGAGAGCGCGCGCGCGGCGTGAATGAATTTGTGGGTTTTCTTTCTTTTGGTCTCATGTGCAACCGATGGCCACGAAAATTCGGCTTTTAATTACTTTTTTTTCTTAAACAATAGTGTGTGCTTAATTTGGACAGTGGTAGTCCTTTGCGTGTATTCATACTTGCAAGCTGTAATGCTATAAATGCATCTTTAATTTAAAACTAGCATCATTAAAGAAAATAACAATAGCAAATGCCATCCTTTATAATAGTTTAGGCGTTGTATGTACTTGCAGACATTACAAGTTTGATGTTGCATCAACTCTCCGTCAAGCAAAAAGGCGACGGGAGTATAACGAGTTGTCCTCGGGCGCGGATGTGCTTGCGTCTGTGTGGTGTGTCAGGTAGGCGTAGTAAACAGGCAAAGTACCGAGACAGCCCCGGCCTAGGGGACCCATTAATGGCGTCAAAAACAAATAAAGGAACAGGGGAAAGAGATAATAAGAAGTCTCCGGTACAAGCCAGCTACTAGGCGTCACTGTTTACTTCACTCCCGCTACCTCAGGCAGGCTCAGCTGCCCGCTTGCGACTAAAACAGACAAGGCGAAGAGGGAAGGGGAACCACCACCGTGGATTCATCATACCTGCAGCTGCTGCTGGGAGGCGGAGGAGGGGAAGGTGGTGCCGTCGGGGAGGACGACCCAGCCGGCCTCGCGGGCGAGCGCCGCGATGACCTCGTTGATGTCGGCGCGCACCCGCAGGCTGTAGTTGCCGTGCCGGCGCAGCCCCGCCAGGATCCGCGCCGTGATCGCCCGCCGCTGCCGCTCCCGCAGCTTCGTCCGCTCCTTCTCCTCCCGCGCGCGGCCTCGCCGCCCCACCGCCGCCGCCAGCTGCCGCTCATGTTGCTGAAGCTGCGGCAGCGGCTCGTCCTCCTCCAAGTAGTAGTCGTCCTCTTCCTCTTCTTCCTCCTTGACCCCATCCTCCTCGATCGCCTGCGGCTGCATCTGCATCGGGAGGCTGGATCTCGCGCGTGTGGGGGTGTGGATGGAGCTGGACCGGGATGGGTAGCTAGGGTTCGGGTCGCGCGTGCGAGGCGTCATATGGCGTGGGAGCGACACGTGCGCGTGGGAAGAATGGGATCAACGGCCAGGATGGAGTCAAGGAGAGGCGCCGCCACGCTTGGGCTTGTTGGGCCTGCTCTTCTTGCTGCATGTGATAGCGAGTGCAGCCCATTCATTATTCGCGCCAGCCCATCCTGTATTCCCTGCCCTTACACTAGTCCATTACTCTATACTTCGCAAGTTATTCCTAATCATATCTGCATTGTTTTCCTCTACTCAAAAGAGCAGCTGGCCGTAAGCGCAACACGATCCAATACATAGATGCCATGCACAAGCTCTGGAAGGCATATTTGTCCACACTCGGTCGCCGATCGTCGATTGTACTCCTACACTAAGTGCATCAGCAGACCACGAAAGAAGAAGAATGCGGTACCCATCTTTTATCATCCGCACATTGATTATTTGCTCATGCCCATCACCACCACCATCACCATCGTGGCCAAAAATCCATTGTGCACAACATTTCATGAGCATTACTCTTAGGCAAAAAAAATTTGCAAGAATATAAGCTTTCTGCCTTAAATTTTGTAAGTATTAATCTTGGGCAAAAAAACACAAGAATGCTTCAATTACCCTTCGAGAGAAAAAAAATTCTCCAGATCAAAATTTCATGAGTATAAAACTCAGGCCTAACAACATGAATATTAGCTCTCTGCTTAAATTATTGGTTAAAGTCTCGTTATAATGAAATAAAATATATCTTATAACATGTTTTTTACAAGGATTGAGTACTAACCTTCTGTAAATCAAATGCATGAATATTTTTTTCTAGCCTAAAATTTCATGAGTATTAGTGCTGCAACGTTGTGCATAAAATTTGTGAATATTAACCTTAGTACTATTTTTTTTGTGTTTTTAGCCTTTGGCCTACAAATTCTTGAGTTACAGCCTTTGGATATAATTCATGAGTATTAACCTTTGGAATGAATGAATAATTATTTTTCTCCGGCTTAAAATCTCATGAGTATTCGCGTTGGGAATGTTGCACACAAAATTAGTGAAAAATTATTCTTAGTACCAAAATTTTTATGATTTTTATACTTCAGCCGATAATTTCATGAGATGTAGCCTTTGGCCAGATTTCATGAATATTAAACTTGGAAAAAAGTATGAATATTTTTCTTCTGACAATATTTCACGTGTTTGGAACAAATTTCTTGAGTACCAACCATAGGACCAAAAAATTCTTTCGTTTTTTATCCTTGGGCCTAACCTTTTGGAAAAGAACGCATGGATATTTATCACCACCCAAAAAATTCATGACTATCCTTTGGGCACGTTCAGAACAAAATTGGTGAATATAACCTTATGACCAAATATTACATGATTTTTTGTCTTCAGTCTATAACTTCGTGAGTTATAGCATTTGGTTAAAATTCATGAGAATTAACATTAGGAAAAAAAGCATCAACAGGTTTTACTGGCCCAAAATTTCATAAGTACTCACATTGGAACCTTTGGGCAAAAAATCCAATGATATTAACCTTAGGAGAGAATATTTCGTGATTTTTTTGCCTTTAGCATATAATTTCCTGACTTGTATCCTCCGGCCAAAATTCACCTTTGGAATAAAACACATGAATATTTTTCTTTTTCAGTATTATCATTCTGCGTAAAATGCATGAATATTAACCTTAGGATTTGATTTTTTTTGTGATTTTTACCCTTTGGCTGTATAGCCTTCTGCCAAAATTAATGAGTGAAAAAAAACACATTAATATTTTCTCTGGACCAAAATTTCATGACAATTATCGTTGGATTGTAGCACACAACATTTGTGAATATTAACTTTAGGACCAAAAAAATTGTGTTTTTATCCTTCAGCCTATAATTTCTTGAGTTATAACCTCCCGATAAAATCCATGAATGTTAACCTTTTGAGAAAAAAATAGATGGCTATTTTTCTTCGGCCTAAAAATTTCATGAGTACTACCGCTGGTACTGTTGGGATTGTTGCACACAAAATTCATAAATTAATCTTACGACATAAAATTTTCGTGTTTTTCAGCTTCGGTCTAAAATTTTGTTCGTTATAGCGTTTGGCCAAAATTAAAATAGAATGGATGAATAATTTTCTCCACCCAAAATTTACAGATTATTATCTTTGGATCTTTGGGCACAAAATTCGTGGATATTAACCCTAGTACAAACAATTTCATGATTACATTTTGGAAAAAAGATGCATGAATATTTTTCTCTGCCCAAAATTTCATGAGTTTTAGTGTTGGGAATGTTGCACACAAAATTCATGAATATTAACCTTAGTACCTTTTTTTTTTTTGGTTTTAGCCTTTGGCCTAAAATTTCATGAGTTCCTTTGGACAAAATTTATGAGTATTACTTTCGGAAAAAATGCATATTATTTTTCTGTCTCAAAATTTTATGAGTGTTCACACTGGGATTGTTGCACCTTGAATTCGTGACAATTATCCTCCAAAATTTTTGTGATTTTTAGACTTCAGCCTGTATTTTTATGAGTTGTAGCTTTGACCAAAATTTATGAATATTAAGCTTTGAAAAAATGGCATGAATATTTTTCTCTGAACAAAATTTCATGACTACTAGCCTTGGGACCGTTCGGAGCATAATCAGTGAATATTAACCTTATGATAAAAACATGATTTTTCACCTTCAGTATATAATTTCGTGAGTTATTGTCTTCAGCTATTAACCTTTGGAAAAACGCATGAATATTTTTTTCTAGCCCAAAATTTCAAGAGGATTAGGCATGAGAATCTGGGCAAAATTTGTGGATATTAACCTTAGGACAAATTTTTTCTTGATATTTTGCCTTCGGCCTACAATTTCGGTGTTTTTTGTCGTTTGGCCTACAATGAATTATAGCCTCCGACAAAAATTCATGAGTATTAATATTTTGGAAAAAAATGGATAAATAGTTTTCTCTGGCCCAAAATTTCACGAGTTTTAGTGTTGAGAATGTTGCACACAAAATTCGTGAATATACACCTTAGTATCATCTATTTTGTGGTTTTTGCCTGTCCTATAATTTCATGAGTTATACTCTTTCAACAAAATTCATGTGTATTAACCTTTGAAAAAATACATAATTATTTCAATATTACATGAGTATTCACATTGGGATTGTTGCACACAAAATTCGTGAAAATTATCCTTACTGCCAAAATTTTCGTGATTTTTAGACTTCAACATATAATTTTGTGAGTTATAGTCTTTGTCTAGAATTTATGAATATTAAGCTTTGAAAAAATGGCATGAATATTTTTCTCCGAACAAAATTTCATGACTACTAGCCATACTGTTTGGAACAAATTTCGTGAGTATTAACCATACGACAAAAAAATTCTTTTATTTTTATCCATGGCCAAAAGAACGCATGAATATTTATCTCCCGCCCAAAACTTCACGACCATTATCTTTGGGCCCGTTCAGAACATAATCCGTGAATATTAACATTTCCATAAAAATTTCATGATGTTTCACCTTCGGTATATTATTTCATGAGTTATTGCCTTCAGCTAAAATTTATGAGTATTAACTTTCAGAAAAACACATGAATATTTTTTATGCCCAAAATTTCAAGACTATTAGGCATGGGGTCGTTTGGCACAAATTCGTAGATATTAACCTTAGGACAAAATTTACTTTACTTGATTTTTTGCCTTTGGCCTACAATTTCTTGAGTTCTAGTCTTCAATGATAATTCATGAGTATCAACTTTTGCAAAAAGTGCAAGAATATTTTTCTCCTACCAAAATATTCACAACTCTTATACTTGGGTCCTTTAGGAAGAAAATTCGGGTATATAACCAGAGAGCCAAAAATTACATAATTTTTATCATTCAGCTGATAATTTTGTAATTTATAGTATTCAGCCAAAAATAATGAGTATTAACCTTTGGATTAAAACACAAATATTTTTCTCCATCCAAAATTTCATGAGTATTCACATTAGAACTGTTCCACGGAAAATTCATGAATATTAAACTTAGTACAAAAAAATTGCGATTTTTAGCTTTTGGTGTATAATTTCGTGAGTTACACATTTTAGCCAAAAATCATGAGTATTGATTGACCTTTGCACTGAAACACAAGAATAATTTCCTTCATCCAAATTGTCATTTGTATTCGCATTGAAATTGTTGTGCACAAAATTCATGAATATTATCATTATTACCAGAATTTTCATGATGTTTTGCCTTTGTCCCATAATTTTATGAGTTATGGACTTCATCAAAAATTGATAAGTATTAACTTTTAGAAAAAAATACATGAATGTTTTTCTCCGGCAAAAAAATTAACGATTAGCCTTGGCCCATTTGGAACAAAATTTATAAATATTAACCATAGGACCAAGATTTTTGTGGTTTTTAGCCTTCGACCTGTATATTTCTTTTTCTCAAAATTCCATGAGTATTAAAATTGTTATCATTGCGCACAAAATTCGGGAATATTAATCTTAGGGCCAAAATTTTGTGCTAGCTAAGCAGCTTAACTGCGAGCATATGCATGAATAATTAAGGAAGCCGCCTCGCGTTGCTAGTTGAAAACGTGTGGTAAGAATTAAAGTCAGAGATTGGAAATTGCAGGAATTGAATGAAACAAAGGCATGACAAGCCGTCAGTGTCGTCGACCCGTTGGCGTCCGACCGGCAGTATGCAAGGCAGATCCGGATGACTCCATATGTAATTAAGCATGGGCTATACTAATAAATTGTTAATTAATCTAATCACCGATCGAATTTATATAAATTATTGTGTTTGTGTATCGTCAGATGGACGTGTAATTAATTACATTACAGGAATGACGTCTATCGATGATCAAATTGGAGCAAGTTTTTTTTACTATTTGATCAAATTTGGAGCAAAGTTGTTTTGGCACTATCAAATACGGAGTATAATACTACCTCTGGCCTAAATATATTTTTTTAAAAAAGTCCAATTTGACTCCATAAAAACCCAGGTATAATAACACCTCCAAGTTAAAACCAGTGCAAACTCCTATTACCCGTTATTTACTGACATGATATCCACGTGACAGTTTAAACATAAAAAATTTTAAACTAGAGTGGAACCCACGTACCATCCTCCTCTCTCTCCTTCTCTACCTCTCTCACTCTTCCCACATGGCCCCATATCTTCTCGGCTACACGAGCAAGGTACCACTAGAGCAACAGGAGGTGGAGGAGAGGGTGGCGGGCGGTTAGTGGTGGTAGGACGGCAGAAGGTTGAGGAAATGGTGGTGATAGCATGATAGCAGAGAAGGAGCTCAAGGGAGTTGGGTGGCCCCACATTTCTTCTCGACAGCATCAGAGGAAGTGGCAGGGTGACGGGAGGTTGAGGACTGTGTTGTTATAGTATGTGAAGATGGGCAATGGTCACCGCACGACGCCCACACTTTTGTGTTGCAATTGCGAAAAGAGGTCCCAGCTTCTTTGTCGGCTAATACGACCACTGCTACCAATGAATTGCCCCTGGGCTCCAATGGCTCATTGGCAGCAGAACGAGAAAGCTAAGGGACAGGAGGCAACAGGGTGATGGAGCTAGGCGGTGGTGGAAACAACAGGGCGCGTGGAAGGTAGCACGGCAAGGGAGTTAGGTGTCGAGCAATAATAGATGGAGGGAGCTAAGTGGTGAAGGTGGCTTAGTCACACCTCGGGAACCAGAAGAAGGCAAACAGAGGGACCTAGAGCTCGATGGGGATCGCTGGCCGCTGCCTCCCTTCCTTTGTTGTGGAGCTCGGAGCAGTAGAGGTCAAGCTAAGTGGATCTAGACATGATACGCTATGTAGGGGCCTCCATGTCATAGAGGCAAGGTGGTCCATTGTCATGAGAGTTCTCCCTCTCTCTACCTTGAGCTCAGCTCATCAATTGGCAAGAGGAAGATAGTCGAAAGGAAAACTCAAGGAGGGTCTCACAATATTTTTCTTTTTATTCTTACTTAAGTACTATATGTCCTATATCCGTTTTGACCTAGGTCAACGTACCACGTCATCAAAAACATCAAAAAAAACTGTCGAGAAAGTCATTTTATATCGATTTTAATAGTTAAAAAGTCAATATAACCGGATAGAAATCAAATTAATCTATATCTGAGAGAGTAAATTAGACTTTTTCCTATATTTTGGGATAGGCGGTAGTACTAGCTAGTACAAAACGGCTGGGCCGCTTTAATTCGTTTCGTTTTGGGCCGTGGTCCGTGGGCCCTACACGTGCCATGCCGCCGTGTGCCCGTGCACTAGTAAAAGGAAAGGAGAGAGAAGCTAGCAAGCGGAAGACGAAGGCATCCAGCAGCATATATGTATTATGTATAGACAAACTTCTTTTTTTTTTTTTTTGCGGGGGACAAACTTAATTGTTCGATCGATCGAGCAGCTAGCATGCATGCGCAGTGTTGCTTGATCATGACCATATACATATATAGAAATATCTTATTACTAGGAATTACTTAACGTACGCTAGTACGTAGGTGTGAATTTATTTATCGATCGATCACGCCAAATTAATAAATTTAAGCCAAATGGCACTCGGCAGGATCAAGCGTGGTGGGTGGAAGCCCGGCTGGATCTTTAATTATGGCCATCAGATCTCCGTCCTCGCCATGCAGCGCAGCCCCGAGGAAGGCGACCATGATCCCGGCCACCGTCCTCCGCATCTTGTCCTTGCACCCGCCGCCGTCCTTGCAGAGGCAGGTCACCAGCGCCGGAGCCTCGTCGTCCAGCATGTCCAGATGCCGTAGTCTCTCGTCACGAAGTAGTAGAACGGCGGCCTGCACTCGCGGTAGAACTCCCCGTGGTTCACGTCCCTGGGCGCGCATGGCGGGCAGAACAAGTTCTTGGCCTCCTCGCCCAGCCCCGTCCCGACAACCATGGCCGGCATGTCGCCGAGGTCAGTGGACGAGGCCTCGTAGGTGAGGATCTTGGGCGGGAGCTGCGACAACTTGGACCTGCGGGCGACGGGGTCAAGCCCGACGAGCGCGGAGAAGGTGAGCTTGGTGGTGGCATGGCCGAGAGCGAGGGAGAAGGCGGTGTGGCCTTTTAGTTTCATTCAGTCAGTTCAGTCCAGGATTAGCTAGCTACTTTGTTCTATTTTTGGCCAATAAACAGAACCCGTCATGGGTGCGTCATGTACGCTAGAATCGCGCTCAGTTCGCGGTGCGGCAAGTCACGTAGGTGTCTTCTCCGTTGTTTTCGTCGAGTCATAGCTGAAGCTTCGCGCTCCACTTGTTCGGTCGTGGGATGGCACGATCCAGTAGGGAGAAGTGGTGCGCGTGACGCCGAGTCTTGAGCGGCCACAAGCTGCCTGTTGCATGTATATAAACCTATCAATAGAGTCTGAAAAAAGCCGAGTAGTTGTGCGGCTCTGTGTCTTGTGTTGATCGTGTGAGTTTGCGTTGAGTTATTCCACTGAGCACTGTTCATCTTTTTTCTCTCCGGCGACGGGCGTCGACGAGCGGGAGACCTATCAGAGCTAGGTTCCGACGGTGGACACGCGACCGCGCGATCGTTGCTGCTTTCATGGATCGATGGATGCACCGTTCAACTTCGCCGCGACGCGGGAGTTTCGGCGGGAGCGGTTTGAGCAGCGGCAATGGCGATCGCGACCTGGTGATACGCCAGGTTATGCGTGAGGAGGGTGGAAAACACAAGTACCCCCTTCTCACCAAAACTAACTACTACTCATGGACGGCGCTCATGAAACTCAAGCTCCAGGCGCAGGACTTGTGGGAGGCGGTGAACATCGGCGCCACCGACTTCGTCGACGACCGGAACGCCTGGAGGCCATCGCGCTGGGGGTTCCTGAGGAGCTGCTCGGCAGCATTGCCAGGAAGCCCACCGCCAAGGCAGTATGGGAGGCGTTAAAGAAGGTCCATCTGGGGGTGGATCGCGTGCGCCAGGTGAAGGCGAACACGCTGCGGCACGAGTTCGACGCGCTGCGGTTCAAGGATTCAGAGACGGTGGACGACTTCACCGTGCGCATCACCGACCTTGCCACCCAACTCGAAGTCCTGGACGCCGGGTACATTGAGCCGAAGATTGTCTGGAAGTTTCTTTAGTCCATGCCGCCGAGGTATTCCTAAATCATGATGACCATTAAAATCTTATTGGATCTCAATGCTTTGTCTGTGGATGAACTCGTCGGGAGACTAAAGGCGGCAGAGGAACGCTATGATCTTATCGGTGGAGGCAACAGGCCTATAGCGCGTCTCAACCTCACGGAGGAGGAACTAGTGGCGCGGGTGGCATCCTGGCTACAACTCTCCGGCGAGGGGGCGATTGGAGGTGGGCGGCCTCAGTCATCCAACCCGAGGCACAATCGGGGCGGCGGCTCGTCCCAAGGCGGGGGCGGCAACAGTGGCTCCTCCCATAGTGGGGGGAGCGGAAGCGGCTTCAAGTTTGTTGCTGGCGGTGGTGGCAAGAAGAAGAAGAAGCTCGCCAGCGACGAGTGCACTTACTGTGGCAAGACGGGGCACTAGGCCCGTGAGTGCCATAAGAAGAAGCGCGATGAACAGGCCCATACAGCTAAAGCCGATGCGGAGGGTGCACTAATGATGGGGATCATGTCGATCTCCCTCGGCCCCGAGCTTGACCAAACAACACCGGTGCTGTGTGACGCACCTGGTGACACGGTGGGCGTCCATGTCGACGATGGAGGCGTAACGCGGTGGGTGTTTACCGATGAGGCACCGAACACGGAGGCCACGACGACCCTTGTGGCGCTAGCTACACCCTGCGTCACGACGGTGCTGTCAGCGTCGACCGAGGAGGTGCACATCCGGGAGGACAAGCTCTTCGTCCAGCTCGATGAGAAGCGCGGCGATGGGAGAACGCACTGGATCCTCGACACAGGTGTGACGAACCATATGACCGGGGAGTGGTCAGCCTTCTCTGATCTCGACACCAGGGTGCGTGGCACTGTCAAGTTCAGTGATGGCTCCATGGTCGACATCTAGGGGCGAGGGACGATCCTCCTTAGCTGCAAGAACAGGGAGCACCAGAAGCTCTTTGGCGTCTACTTCATCCCCAAGCTAACGGCAAACATCATAAGCCTAGGGCAACTGGACGAGGACAAGTACAAGGTGATGATCGAGGATGGGGTCCTGCGCGTTTGGGATCAATGGCGACGACTATTGGTGAAGGTGCATCGCACCGAAAATCGCCTGTACACCCTCGACGTCAGCATCAGTTCTCCGGTGTGCCTGGGAGCACACGCAGACGACGCCGCCTGGAGGTGGCACGCAAGGTACGGGCATCTTGGCTTCCACGGCTTGAAGCTGTTGTCCAGGAAGGAGATGGTGCGTGGTCTTCCCCCGATTGACCACGTGGAGCAGCTGTGCGAGAGTTGCCTCGCCGAGAAGCAGCATCGGCAACCATTCTCGGAGGCAAGCAGGTTCCGCACGACTCATTCGCTGGAACTTGTGCACGCAGACTTGTGCGGTCCGATTACTCCGGCGACTCCGGGCGGCAAGCGCCTATTCCTGCTCATCGTGGACGACAGGAGCCAGTACATGTGGCTGGTCCTGTTGGAGCCGGTACATGTGGCTGATCCTGTTGGCGTCGAAGGACCAGGCCACGACGGCAATTATCCAGCTGCAGGCGTGACTGGAGAAGGAGGCCGAGAGGAAGCTAGGCACATTGCGCATGGACCGGGGTGGCGAGTTCACAGCGCAGGTGTTCTAGGAGCATTGTGCTGACCATGACGTGCAACGTCACTTCACCACGCCGTATACACCCTAGCAAAACGGTGTGGTGGAGAGGTGTAACCAGACAGTGCTGGGGATGGCGCGGAGCATGATGAAAGGGATGAACATGCCCGGATGGCTAGGGCTAGGCGGTGAGCACCGCCGTATTCATTCTCAACCGTTCGCCGACAAGGAGCGTGGATAGCAAAACTCCCTACGAAGTCTGGTATGGTACTAGGCCGGCTGTGCATTTCTTTCGTGTCTTCGTCTGCACTGCACACGTGAAGGTTGCTGGTGGTCACCAGTGCAAGCTAGATGACCAGAGCATTTCCATGGCGTTCATCGGCTACGAGCCCGGTACAAAGGCGTACAGGTTTTACAATCCGAGCACCAAGCTTGTCCACATATCACGTGATGCGGTGTTTGATAAAGGGAGAGCGTGGCGGTGGGAGGAAGCTGCTGGAGGCTCGCCAGACGTGGCTCAGGGGGAGCCGTTCACCGTCGAGTATGTGATGATGTCCGTCCCAAGCGACGGGCATGCGCCGCAGTCGTCCACGTCGATACTGCCGATCTCGCTGGGGCCCTCCATACCAGCTACGGGTCCTGTCGAGACGCCTACGACACCGGCGCAGGGAGCTACATCAAGCGCGTCTACACCAGCAACACCTCCGGGCGTACAGTTCGTGTCTCTACCCGCTGGGGAGCCGGTGGTGGACGATGACCACGATGACGTGCCACTATGGTTTCGGACGATGGAGGACATCCTAGCAACCGCACCAGCTCCTGGCGAGGATGATGGGGAGCATGGCGCGGGGCTATTGCTAGCCATTGATGATGAGCCCACTACCTTCAACGAGGCGCATAGAGAAGAAGTGTGGCGGAAAGCTATTCTCGACGAGCTGGCGTCCATCGAACAGAATGACACCTAGACCCTCGTCGAACTTCCGCCTGGACACCGAGCAATCAAGCTGAAATGGGTGTTCAAGATCAAGCGTGACAAGCTAGGGGGGCGATTGTGAAGTACAAGGCGCACTTGGTCACGAAGGGCTATGTCCAGAAGCCTGGCATCGACTTTGAGGAGGTTTTTGCGCCGGTGGCGAGGATGGAATCAGTGCAGATGCTCCTCGTCGTCGCTGCTCAAGAAGGCTGGCTGGTCCATCATATGGACGTGAAATCAGCGTTTCTCAATGGTGACCTCGCCGAGAAGGTCTTTGTCCAGCTCCTAGGGCGTGGAATCAGAAGCTGGACACAAGCCTGCGTGATCTTGGCTTCACGCGGTGCACTAGTGAGCATGGTATGTACGCCCGTGGCAAGGGTCTGTCCCAGGTGGTCGTCGGCATTTACGTCGATGATTTGATCATCACCGGAGCCAAGGGGGGCGGAGTTGAGGCGTTTAAAGCGGAGATGCTGCGCCTATTCAGGATGAGCGACCTCGGGTTGCTGTCCTACTATTTAGGCATCGAAGTGAGGCAGTCCAAAACTGCAATCACTCTTGGGCAGGCAGCATACGCGCGCAAGCTACTGCAGAAGGCGAATATGGCCGGGTGCAATCCCTGCCATACCCCCCATGGAGGTACGTCTGAAGCTCTCGAAGGAAGGAACGACGGCGCTGGTCGACACTACTAAGTACCGCAGCTCGGTGGGGAGTCTCAGGTACTTGGTTCACACTCGCCCAAACATATCGTTCGCGGTGGGGTTCGTGAGTCGTTTCTTGAAGAAGCCAAGGCAGGAGCATATTGCGACAGTGAAGCACCTGCTCCGGTACATAGCCGGGACAATCGAGTTCGGCATTGTTTACCTCAAGTTGTCAAGCGGCGACAACAACCTGATCGGCTACAGTGATAGCGATTTGGGGGGAGACACCGACGACAGGAAGAGCACGACGGGCATCATCTTCTTCTTGGGACAGAAGGCGGTGGCCTGCCAGTCCCAAAAGCAGCGGGTGGTGACACTCTTATCCTATGAGGCGGAGTACATCGCGGGCGCTGGAGCAGCGTGTCAGGCATGTGTGGCTCACGAGGCTCCTGAACGACGTCACTGGCAACGATCCTCGAACGCCTCAAGGATAATATGTCTGCAATCGTGCTCAACAAGAACCTTGTGCTGCATGATCGAAGTAAGCATATCGATACAAAATTTTATTTTATTCGTGAATGCATCGACAATGAAGCATCTGGCTGGAGTTTGCGAGCTCACAGGAGCAGCTCGCCGATCTGATGACGAAGGCGCTTGGGCGTTCAAGGTTCTGCGAGCTTTGTGAGAAGATTGGAGTCATCAACCTGGACTGAAATGACTTCATTCAGGGGGAGATTGTTAGTTTCATTCAGTCAGTTCAGTCTAGGATTAGCGTTATTTAGTTAGCTACTTTGTTCTATTCTTGGCCAATAAACAAAACCTGTCATGGGTGCGTCATGTACGTCAGAATCGCGCTCACTTCGCGGTGTGGCAAGGCACGTAGGTGTCTTCTCCATTGTTTTCATCGAGTCATAGCTAAAGCTTCGCGCTCCACTTGTTCGGTCGTGGGATGATCCAGTAGGGAGAAGTGGCGCCGAGTCTTGAGCGGCACAAGCTGCCTGTTGCATGTATATAAACCTATCAATTGAGTCTTAAAAAAAGCCGAGTAGTTGTGCGGCACCAATTTCCTGTATCTTGTGTTGATCGCGTGAGTTTGAGTTGAGTTATTCCACCGAGCACTGTTCATCTTCTTTCTCTCCAGCGACGGGCGCCGACGAGCGGGAGACCACACTGTTCATCTTCTTTCTCTCCATGAAAGCAGCAGCGATTGCGCGATCGCTGTCCACCATCGGAACCTAGCTCTGATACCAGTTGTGGTCTCCCGCTCGCCGGCGCCCGTCGGTGGAATAACTCAACGCAAACTCACACGATCAACACAAGGCACAGGAAATTGGTGCCGCATAACTACTCGGCTTTTTGTTTATATACAACAGCTCGTGGCCGCTCAAGACTCGGCGCCACGCGCGCCACTTCTCCCTACTGGATTGTGCCATCCCACGACCGAACAAGTGGAGCGCGAAGCTTCAGCTATGACTCGACGAAAGCAACGGAGAAGACACCTACGTGACTTGCCGCACCGCGAACTCGAGTGTGATTCTGGTGACGCACCCATGACGGTTCTGTTTATTGGATAAGAATAAATAAGAATAAAACAAAGTAGTTAACTGAATAACGCTAATCCTGGACTGAACTGACTGAATCAAACTAACATAGCTGCCTCGGCTGTGGCAGGCGAGATCGGGCTCCACACCGGTGGAGTAGGCCGCCGGGGAGCCAATCCGCCACCTTGGCCGCCGCGTCGAGATCAGGTGCGCGACCGTGATGAAGCCATGGGAGGCGAGGTGGGTGAGGAGGCCACTGTAGAAGCTGTTGCGGGGGAAGAAGCCATGCAAGAGCATGGCGACCGGGTATGCCCCTGCGTCCTTGGGAGCAACCACCATGATCGGGATCGGTGGCCTTGGGCCCTCGTGATCCACCTCGATCACCTCCACCGCCAGTTTCCCTGCCTGGAACACCGCCGCCGTCGCCTCGGCGCTGCTGGCGCTCACCGTCTGTACCACCGGCGCTGGTGAGGCCATCCTAGCTGGACTAGCTAGTTTGCAGAGCTGTGTGCATGTATCGAACGATGAGAGGAAGAAGCTAACTAGGTGGCAAATTTATAGGCACTAGATGCAGTACGTGCCCGGGCAAGGTGACACTGTACGTATTTAGTCCTCGATTCGATCGCTCGCTTAATTGGCGCGCAAACTACTGCAGGATAAACGAGAATAACGTGCTGGAAAACGACTAGATCAGTGCTGGTAGTACTGTATATGCATAATTGCATTCATTCTGCTGTCTACACCTTTGTTACATTCATCTGATTAATTATATGCATACCCTGTTTAGGTAGCCTGAGATTTAAAAAACAACTAGTGACTTAATGAATAGTCAAATTTGTGAGTTTGAAAGGGGTGATTTTCTCAACTTCTCACTTCTAATTTATTTTTTAGAATCTATAACTACAAATCCTCATAATCTAAACGAAAATCTAGACTATACAAAGTAGCAGGAGAATCTGAAAAAAAACTGTTAACTGCTAAAAGCTACTCTAAACATGCCATAAACCCCATGTGCATGAACAATAGTACTGGTGCTTGTGCCGAGCATTTAATTAATTGTTCTCAACTGCTATCTGCTCGTACTGTATCGATTTAATTTCTGCACATACGATGAACTAAGCAAGTCTATTATCGACACTGGAATATTTTTATATCACTGGACTTTTTATGGTAGCTCCATGAACTTTTTAGGCCCTTCGGTTTGATAAATTTCATATGATAGCGGTTTTAATCGCGCCCGTTATGAAATACAGTACTACATCTGGTGGTGATTTGTGCAAGATAGAGCTGCGTGGCCAAATGTACCTACTACAGTACTTGCAAATTGCTTCCACCGCTTGTAGATGATCTAAATGATGATTTGTTTGACACAATGCTAGCTCCTTCAATAAGATTCTCATGTCATCAATTTTTTTTCTCGGTTCTACGCCTGATGATGGCCGTGGGCCGTGGCTGTCCACACTAGGAACCATTGAACATGCTCTTCATGCCTTACATTTACTATAGCGACAATATTCTGTGTCTGAAATTCAAACCATACTGCTGCTACAAATGATCATCTGTCCATGACCGCACACAGCTTTGAGAAGTCCTAGGCAGCATCTCTGAAACGAGTCGCTGTCTGCACGAGTAATCACAGCCATCAAATTTAGTACAAAAACCTGCTCAAAGCAGCATATCACTGTCAATCCGAAAATACGAGTAATTTTGAGGCCCAAACGAGTCAAATAATCATTCAATAAAACAAAAAAAAAAGATTCACTTGCTGAAATTTAAAAGCTCAAAACAACACTAGTTTCAAAGAAGAACTAGAACCAACGGGTTTTCATGCATGTAGCTTGTACCCAAATTCCCCTTCAATCAAAAGGATGTAGCATCAGAGAACAGTGCTAACTGTCACAACAGGGCAAGAATTGAGAACATCTCGGGTGCATACTTGAAAGTTTCAGTGATGTTATAGTAAACTCAGTGCAGTGTGTTCAGCATTTATTTCTAAACAAGTAAAACAGGGAGAGACTCAATGGCAGACAATCTAGGATCTCATTAACAACCTTCAGTCCACCATCTCTTCTGACTTCTTAGGCTTTGACAAGAGATACCACCCCAGGCCACTCAAAGCAGCAACAGTGCCTGCCAGGACAGCATAGTTCCTGTGCTTGTCAGTTGACACACCAGCAGATGTCGACTCTGTTGGGCAGCTTTCGGTCTTCACAGCGTTAGCCGCAGCGCCTGGGGCTGAGGAAGCTTGCTCTCCTGGGCTGGGGCCCTGAAAGTAGTTCACATCTATTTTAAGGGCAAGAACTATAACAGTTTCATGTCCCTCACCCACTCAAAGGAGATACAATGAGCTTGTATTAAGTTCAAACATGAGTATCCAACGAAAATAAATCTTACAAATGTGTGATAATGTGTAAAGGAATGCATAATCTCATGTGCATGGCGAAAAAAAAAAAGAACAGAGAACTTATGGAAGTGAACCATCAAGGGCATGGCCCAATCAAGTTTAAGAGAGGTAATGTGTTTGCATACCTTGTGTGCCAGCTTCTCCAGTTTCTCATGTTCCATTTTCTGCATTAAGTCAACGTGCATGTTATTAGCATAGCATTAAGATATATACTAAAACAAAAGTTAGAAAAGATTAAGAAAACTGGTATTTCTGAAAAGGTTTCTATTTGAAAGAAGCAAGGAGTGATAAAACCTTAAAAGAACATCTACATCTGTCTGTAGAGTTATAAAATTCTGAGCATCAAATGTTCTTTTGCATAAACATTCATGTTCCTTAAAGGCCATCAAAGAACAAAAGGAACTAAAAAAAGGCCACGCCTTAAAAAGAAGAAACTGATATCACAAAGCATAAGCTCAACAGTCAGTCCTGGGATAAGACTGTATTCACAATTCCACAGAAAACCAAGCAAAATATTGGATGACAGCAACAGTCCAATTGAAACACCAGTAGCATAAATACATGATGGACAAAACAAATCAGTTCCAACAGTAGGTTTGCAAGGATCACTAGAATAACATCAGACCGAGTACTGCGGTGCTTCAAATAAGCATAATTGAGCAATAGACATAGAAGATCACAGACAGATAACTAAACCAAGCACAGGGTGGCCATTGTACAGATGTTGAATGAATAATGTTTGAACAGCAATCATTTTTTATAAAACCAGGGGAACAACCCTGCTCTGCTTCTCATCAAGAAAAACATAAAACTAGCCTTAGACCAATTGTTTTAAGCTATTTGTTAAGTTTATTTCTCAAAATATTTAATTTATGCCTTTAATCAAGTAGATAATCCGCGGCAACAATCCGCTCAATAATCTAAATCGAACAGGGCCTAGTTCAAGTAGCAAGCAAGAATCAATCCCAATTAGGCACAAAAGTGCAAGAATAATCTAAGAGGAAAGAATGGGCATGCAGCATTGAAATCCCAATAGCATATCTCAATCAAATGTGATCCGCCAAAAGGAAAGGCATAACCAACGCACGGAGTGAACATATCAGGCACAAATTGCTGTGCAAATGGATCAGGGGCGCAGCAAACTATTCCAGATCAGTATAACTAGCGGAGGATTCATAACCCCCGACCAAACATAATATTCCTGTGCCTACACGGCAGCAATGAAGCCCGAAAACATTTGGGGATCCCGGAGGTGACTAAGGGCAGGGGATTCGTACGGAAAGACCGCTCAACCAGAGTCCTCAGATCACACCGCATGCGCATCCCAAAGACTCGCGGGCGAGGGAGAAGCATGGAAGAGGACGGATGGCGCTACCATGATGAAGACGTTCTCGGCGGCCCTCTCCTCCTCGCCGAGCACCTTGCCGCCGGAAGAAAGGAGCCTGCGCTGCACGAACCTGGCCGCCGCCTGCATCGCCGCGAGAAACCCTCTCCTTCCCAACTCCCGATGACTCGATTGAAAGCTCCCCCTCTTCCGCGGCTATGCTGCCTAGGACACGGACTCCCGTGCCACTTTTCAATGACACCCTTGTAAATGTGCGTATTTTAAATTATTGTCCTTCTGTTCACTCTGGAGGGATGCTTACCCACTGCCCCTCATGTTTTTTTAACAACCCCGGATCAGATCCGACGGCCAAGAACGCATCCACCGCTGAAACCCTAGCCTCCTCCCTCCTCTCCGCCATCCTCTTCTACACCTCGCCCGCGCCCGCCGCTTCGCCTTTACTCCCGCCGCGTCGAGATGGTTCGCCTCGTCTCCGGTCTCCCTCTCCCATTTTTTTCTCCATTCGCCGATTGCGTGCTCACCCTCTCACTTGCTTTCTTAGGCCCCGAAGAAGGACAAGGCCCCGCCGCCGTCGTCGAAGCCCGCCAAGTCCGGCGGTGGGAAGCAGAAGAAGAAGGTCATCTCCATTCCTCTCCTGTTCGGCTTGATTCGGATCTGTATTGTTCGGTTTTCTCATGGATTTGCTCCGTTTTGTTTTCCGTGGTTGCAGAAGTGGAGCAAGGGGAAGCAGAAGGAGAAGGTGAACAACTCGGTGCTGTTCGACCAGGCCACCTACGACAAGCTGCTCTCCGAGGTGCCCAAGTACAAGCAGATCACGCCCTCCGTCCTCTCCGAACGCCTCAGGGTAAATATATTTTGTTTCATCGCACCACTGATGTATATTGCGTGGTGAACCAGCCTGGGGATTTATTGGACTAGCACGGTAGTGATGCTCTGCTGGGCTATTGTTACATTTCTTGTGAAATTTTGTTTGTTCCAATGCGTTCAACCTAAAAGTTTGCTCCACTTTGACATGTACACAAGCGGAATTTAAACTATAATTAAAAAATCACCGACAATTATGTGCCATGCTAACAACTTAGGCCACTCTCAATTTCTCTTTTGTTTATGTGCCAAGTTCGATTTTCATTATGTTTTCACAATCCTGTAGCCTAAGCACTCGATAGCATTATGGACGATAAGGGCCTTGTGACTAATTTGAGGCCCCTGTGCACAAATGAATTTGACTCGTGCCTCTAATAGTTCTGATACATATTATATATATGTTTGTGTGTTTCAGTGCCCCAAGCTGTTTTATCTTTAGTTGATTTGTGAATTTTTATTAGAACCTGAAACTACTCTTATTAGTGTGGCAAGTTTGCTCATGCTATTCCCCGCAACTGCTGTCAGTTTAGAAGCTCTTTTGGCAGTGAAATTCTTAACAGCATCTTTGTTGTTTTTAGCTTTGTGTGCTATATATGTAGATATGGCACAGCTAGGTAATTCTAATAATCTTACTCAGTATAAGTAACTCAGCTTATATATTTACCTGCAGATCAATGGATCCTTGGCAAGGAGAGCTATCAAGGACCTGATGGCAAGGGAGCTTATCAGGATGGTGTCAGTTCATTGCAGCCAACAGATTTACACCAGGGCAACAAACACATGATGTTTTCTTGTCCATTTTCTAATCTAATAGACCTGATGTTGCCGTTCTGTTAAGTTTATTCAGTGACACAAATGCAGGTGTTCGATTGCCCCAGTCATGTTAAACGTTTTGAGATTTTTGGCACATTGTTAAGATGATGTTATCTTGGTATCTAAATTGTCCAGTTAAATTGCACCTTATATGGTGCTGCTGCTGCATCAGTGTGTCTGGCATTTTTTGTTCCTTTGTGCCAAGAATTCTTTCTGCCCCAACTCAGACACATCTTTTAGCCTCTTGTTTTTCATGTCAACAGAATGCACCCACGGTCACGCATTGTGGTGCCAGTGGTCGACCATTGCCTCGCAGTGATCAAAACCTGGTTTTAATGGGACTTTACAAGGTGGAGTCGATCCGTTGCATCAAACACATTATATTGCATCATGTCTCCATTTTCTAGTCTAATAGGCTTGATGTTGCCATTTTGTTAGGTCTATTTCCAGTGACAAATACATATTAGACTTCTTCGACTCCAAACTCTCATTGCAAGAGATTATTCGTTTTTAAGCATTAACATGTTTGAAGTGTTCGGGCTCTTGAGTCTTCTGGCACATGATACTTGACTCTAGTAGTTATCTGTCTTTGCAAGTTAGATTGTGTTGCCAGCTCCATTCTGAAAACCATTGATTTCAGGATATGTAATTTGATGCTAGATGCATCCAAGGAGCAAGTTGTAAAAGCCTCGGTTGCAATCTATCGCAGAAGAGACAGACGGCAGCATTGGTTCCTCCAATTCCTCACCAAGAAAAGCTTCTTATAAATTGCACTTGCTCATCCTCTCCATGGCACAAGCACAACCAAAGCTTATGAACAAGATCCTTCACCCTCCAAGCATCATCATGTATCCCCCGGGCACCGTCAACCCGACGCACACCCACCAACGCTCCGCCGAGCTGCTGCTCGTCGTCAATGGCGCGCTCTCCATCGGCTTCGTCGACACCACCAACAAGCTCTACACCCAGGACCTGTCCACCGGCGACATGTTCGTCTTCCCCAAGGGGATGGTGCACTACCAGTTGAACTCGGGGAACCAGACGGCCATGGTGCTCTCGGCGTTCGGCAGCGCCGCCGCGGGGCTCCGTGTTCGGCACCAACATCGACGACGCCGTGCTCGCCAAGTCGTTCAAGACCGACGTGCCGACGATCCAGAAGCTAAAGGCAGGACTAACTCCTCCCCTCAAGAAGGCCTAAGCCCGTTGGTGTTAATTATTCTGCTGCTGCTGCTGCTTGAAATAAACCTTCCAGGCAACCAATTACCGAAGAAGGTAAATTATCAATTGTGTTGGTAATAATTCTGAATTGCGTTTGTGATGTCTTGTCTGAAGAGCTTTGAAGCATATATCAGTATTAATTAAGGCGCTGTGGTAATATAGACTTCAGTTGTAAGAGTTCAGAGTTTCTGCAGTAACGGCAATATATAGTGAAATACTCTGTGCTTGCTGTTCTAGAAAATAATGCATTAATACCGTGTGTTTCCACTTTACTTGTTACTGGCAATAAAATTGCGTTGCAATCTTTTTCACCTTTACACTTCGTCTTTCACCCTCTGATTGCTAATCTCTGCACATTCCAACAGAACTGAAATATTGATGATGGTCAGATGGAAAATCTGGATTACATGGGTCTCAATATAAACATTGTGAAATACTGCATCGCAACTAAAACTAAGAATTTAACATATGTTGCGCTTTCTCCAATTCTCCTGAATCCTAACGTATAAGCCCTCAGGAATACACAATTCCGGCAACCCACATTCAGAGCAATCCTGTCAAACCACATTAGGTTCTCAAGTTGAATTCTCTCGTGATATCAAAATAAAGTTGATTTATACTGGTAATAAACAGGGTTACCTTGTTTCACCTAACCATTTTTTTCACCAGCAAGACTATAAGTCGTCCTCAATGTGTACAAGGGCTTGACAAATTTAGTATGTAACCAGCTGTCTGAACAATGCTCGACATCGAATGTATCTACCAACGAAATCCATTTCCATTCTCAAAACTTATTCGTTGTTTGTCTGAATTATCTATCCACAGAGGAAGTGGTGGCTTGGATACCTTCACATATGATGACATATTGGCAACTTAGGTATTAACATATTAGCAACTTGAGGTACAACAACGTAACATCAGTAAAATTCAAATTATCTCTACCAACTTCCTCAACTTTTCTTTCTTCCCCTTGGGCTTAGGTTTCTCAGGGGTGTATATATAGTTAAGGCACATCCAATAATTTTGATGGTATGTGTCATCACGGTTGCTAATTGCAAATATGCACTCGTCACCGTATCAACATATAGGACGAGGAACGCCAACTAATGGTTATTGTCGAAGGATATAACCCATTGCATCTATCTAAAATATGGAAAATTTAAACTATATCATTATCGTTATGATATTCAATTACCCTCGAGGATATGTATATGAACCTAAAGACAATACATTAACAAAACAATACAATACCACAACCAATTCAAAGAATAAGTGCCGCAAGTAGTACATCCATTTAAAATTGTAAAATAAAATATAGCCACCACCAAACCCTACAAAATTTTTCTCATGCACCTTCATTCCCAACCATATCCCACTAATAACACAATTACCTATTCCAATCTATCCCGATTTGTTCTGATCTACTCTTACAACATTAACATGCTCATCCAAATAAATAAAAAAAGTTAAACCCTAACAAAATGAACCACCATAAAAATGCATGCAAATGTAGCTATTTACTTTACGGGACTTAGGGAAATATCGTTTCCTTACAAGAATCCAATGCTTTGCCCATAAATCAAAAGATTTCTTGTTTGCTAAAGAATAAGAGGAGGATTGGAGAGATGAAGTTTGATAGTGAGGATAGGGTTTCAATAGGGTGGAATAAGAAAAGAGGAGAGGCTAGCCTATTATTAGGACTTGCCACGCTAGACAGGCTGATGTGGCAGCATTGCGCCAGCCATCCTGGCGTGGCAAGGGTGCCACATCAGATGTGGTTTGATTTAGGTTAGGTGATGACCGTCATGCTAGAGATGTCGGCGTTGCAGCTTAGTTTAGCCACGCTAAAAGGTTTAGAACATGAAAATGAAAATAACTTTTATGAGATATGTTTTTAAAATTATTTATTAAAAAGGTTTAAATAATAAAAAAGGGCATGTACTTGGTAGCTGCTTAATTACTCCAGTTTATTTGCGTTTGGAAACCGATGGATGATAGTGCTTCTTGCATTGTGCACCGCTGATGGAAAAGGCTAGGTGTAATACACATAATAATTAATATAAGACCACCAAATCCAAATACCTAGGAACCTCGATCGATTGTTTTATCTACACAAATGCAATGCATATTCTATACAGCAGGAGAGCATAATCAGGCAACAAATTAAGACCGAATGCTATAGTTGTCTCCAAGGCGAGCAAATATATGGCGGCACTCGGCGCCGGCGAATATACTACACCTGACAGCTTGATCAAACTGTTCCACTAAGTAATTCAACATTGTACACTGGCAGTACAACGTATGCATATATGTATGAAGTACTTTATTTGTGAAGCGACCAAGAAAACAACTTTTATTGTCCCAATCGCTTCTCCTAAAGCTGATTATAAATCATAACGTGATAAAAAATAATTTATAGTTAAAACTTCTATAAGTGTATTATTAATGATTTAAAAGCTAACGATAAAAAATAAACTACAAATGAAAACACTAAAATCAATTAAATTTTGGCTGCGGGCTAGCAAACGATGAAGTTGTTTACATATATGACAACACATGCAAGCTAGCTAGCCATGGCCACAGCTCTTCCTAAGCTGATCGAGCCGGCGATTCCTAGCTAGCACGCACGTAAACACCGTCTCGTTCGTCCGTCAGGTTGCGGCTGCCTCGACATTGATTGATCGATCACACATTAATCAATCTGAGGTATGACGATGATGACGCCATCGTCGTCCAGTAGTAGTAGCAGCCTCAGCCTCTGCGTGCTGCTCCTGCTCGCCGCAATCCTCTCCGCCGGCGCCGCCGACCCGGACATCCTCACGGACTTCGTCGTGCCCAACGACACCGACCCGTCCGGGATCGACGGTGCCTTCTTCACCTACAAGAACCTCATCACCGGCAACTCCGGCTATCCGGCCAAGCTCACAGTCACCAAGGCCACGTCGGCCGAGTTCCCGGCACCGTCAACCCGCCGCACATCCACCCCAGGGCGTCGGAGCTGCTCGTCGTCGTGCAGGGCCTGCTGCTGGTCGGCCTCGTCGACGCCGCGCGCAACGGCACCGTGTACACGCAAACGCTGCAGACCGGCGACGTGTTCGTCTTCCCCAAGGGCATGGTGCACTTCCAGTTCAACAACGCCACCGACGTCGTCGCCCGCGCCTTCTCGGCGTTCGGCAGCGCCAGCCCCGGCACCATCTCGCTCCCCGCCGCCCTCTTCGGCACCGGCATCGACGACGCCGTCCTCGAGAAGTCGATGCACACCGACCAGCCCACCGTCGACGACTTCAAGCAAGACCAGGCGCCGCCTTCGCCGGGGCACCTCGCCTTCCTCCTCCGCCGCCGCCGCGCTGCTGCCGTCGCGCTGGGCCATCACGCTGCTGCTTTGCTTTGCCGCCTCCTACATCTACTCCTTGTGAGCGAACCAGAAGCTGAAGCTTTGATTGTTGCTGTTTACGTTTTCATCATCGAAACATCATCTCTGCCTGTCGGTCAGAAATAAAACGAATGTTTTTGGCATGTTTTCTTCAATTCTAATCATGCTTACTGCTGTAATGTTTATGTAATGCAAGTGTTCTCTCAAATAAACGATGAGCACAGTTAGCTCTGGCACTGAGAGTTCCTTCTGATCGACGCTGCTTCGTTGCTCTTCAAGTATATCCACAAAATTCTAATTGAACTTTCCAGGACACGAGTCGCAGACAATAGACATACACCAGAACATATGAAAGAATTCGACCGTCCTCTGTCCTGAACCTCATCAAACGAAACAGCAGAGGTGTTTCAATCTGCAGTCTGCACCACAAGAGTTCTTGCCAGTAACAATTTGACAAAAAACCATGTCACACGTAGTAACTGAAATGGCTCAATTATAATATTGAAGTCAGATCTCAGCATGGTAGGAACCATAAACAGCAATAGCGGCAAACTACACAGGGGCAAAAAATAAGGTACCATATTAACCTTGACTTCGTTGTCAATTATGTCATCAAAATAAAATAAGCTAGAGTAATCTCCGATCGAGTAACCAAGTTTTAACATACAACAGGAAAAACACAAAGTTTCACATACAACAGGAACATTACACTATAACAAAACTTTAACTCTGATCTTCTTCCTGTTGATTTAAATGGCTCGCGAAAATGATAGGTTAAGGTTTAGTTCTTGATCTTCTTCTTGGGCCTCAGCTGAAGGGGTAATAGTTGCAAAACACATTAGATACTAGTTGATAACATGCCAATTTTCAATCAGGAGGATATAGAGTACTTATGCTTGAACAAGCTATACTAAACAACTTGGTTGGGATTCCAAGTGCAATTTCCCAGAACTGTATTAACAGCAATTCACAAATCTAACAAGGCTGATGCAAACCTAATATGCTCCCAGCGCTACAAGACTTCCGACATAATTAGAACAGCACACTTTCACCGCTCTCGATTAGAACAGGCAATACGAATTCTAAAATCTAACAGAGCCCTTTGCTGTTGCAACTAGTACTAAAGAACATTGGTGCCAAATAGTAAATAGATAATCCAAATCACTTGCTTGTATAGAAGTGATGCTAGAACAATGATATTCACCTGGTTGCTGTGGCCACACTTCTTCTTGCGGCAGTTGACAGCCCTGGGGTGCAGCCGAGCATAGCACCTGTAGAAAAACAGTGAATAGTATTTATTTCCACATGCTGAATTCAGCGTACCCAGAAAGGGAACATTATAAGATAAACAGATGTAACCCTAGCACGCAATATAATACATGATGGTAATGTTCACAAATCACAAGCAAAGGACAAGCATGGCAGAGACAAACTTTTGGACAAGGCATGACACAGACCAAGCATCAGAGCAAAACACAGTGAAACAAAATGTTTGAAACTTGGGTAGATTGGCGGGTCAGAAAGAAATTATGCCTCAAAAGTTATCATAAGGTGAGTTCACACATCTAATTGAATCATCATTCCAGCCAATCTGCTAATTTCTCAAATGACAACCACCTGTAATATACCACATGGAACTGCTGGACACAGCCAAAAAGTACTTGATGATAGAACTTGACAAACTAAAAGTCACTTATACCTAGCAACAAGATAACCAGGTATGCTAATTCAATGAAATACATCTTAAAAGACAGTTCAAATGAAAAATGTGCCTCGCTAGGTTAGCTCATTTGTAACTTGTCTAAAAGTAGTGTGATTTTTCCCCAACAGATAACGGTAACACACACAAACAAATGGCAAAATAGTTTGCTGCAGAACATAGATGATGATTGGCAGGTCAGGAAGAATGTATGCCTCAAAAAGTTAAGCTCATAAGGAGATTTCGCACATCTAATAGATTCATCATTCCTGCCAATCTTCTTAGCAGAAACAAAATGATAACGATGTAGTGGTATGAGAATGAAATGTTTAACATGTCCCACCAATGAAAATCAACTACCGAAAAAGGCTAGGCAGCAGACAAAGTATAGGTGGGTGTCAATCTCTGGACCCATGGGGAACCCAATGCCACGCGCATGCTAGTCATAGAGTTACAAACCACAGATCCAACCCCTTACAAGAATCAAAACTATAAGCATAATCTATAGGAACATAGGAGCATGCATAATCAAAAGTCAGCAGCATAATAGGAACACGCACCATTCCAAGCAAGAGTCGCATGAGAGGGTGCATATAGAGGGAAAGGAAAAGAAAGGAGCGTACTTGCGGCAGATCATCTTGTCCTGGTTGTACTTGCGGGCGAGGGCCTGGAGGGAGGGCTCGATGATGCCACCGCGGAGGCGAAGGACGAGGTGGAGCGTGGACTCCTTCTGGATGTTGTAGTCAGCCAGGGTGCGGCCGTCCTCCAGCTGCTTGCCGGCGAAGATGAGGCGCTGCTGGTCCGGAGGGATGCCTGAGGGGAGAGGCAGAGCAGGTTAGCAATCAAGCAGGCGAAAGAGCTCATGAGACCGAGCAAGACGAAGAAGCATGGGCATACCTTCCTTATCCTGGATCTTGGCCTTGACATTGTCGATGGTGTCGCTGCTCTCGACCTCGAGAGTGATGGTCTTCCCCGTCAGGGTCTTCACGAAGATCTGCATTTTGGCACGGCGGCGGCGACCTTGCTCTCTGCCTCTTCTCGTTGCGGCTGCGGGTGAGCAGTGCAGTGCAAGGTCGGGAATGGAGGCGGCGGCCGCGGCTACTTATGTGCCGGCGAGGAGGAATCGGGGTCCTGTCCGTGCTAGCATTAGCAAGCTAGGGTTTGGTGGGCCGGGCTTTGCTTTTGCGTGGCCTCAACTTGAATACAAACCGGCCTGCTGCTTGCATCAGTATCAATCACCCATTTTTAACTGCCAATCTCTCCGTTACTTCCAACTTACCTGCAAAAGGGCAACACATTGGTCATTGCTGTTCTTACTGTTCGCACACCGTAATGGTCAGTCAAATTTTCAAGAAACGAAAGCTCGGATAGGATGTCTGGTCTAGTGCTATGATTCTCGCTTCGGGTGTGAGAGGTCGCGAGTTCTATTCTCGCAACACCCCAGCCGAATTTTAGTTTCTTTTTTCAAAGGCTTGTGTTCCTGGCCCATAAATTTCATGGACTTGTGTTCGTGGCCCTCTTCCCTAGAAAAATAAGTGTTTATTTAAATATATCCTTAGACGTTGATTTTTTTTTTTTACGATGGGGGTGTAACATCTAGTCCTGGTCTCTGGCCAAAGTGTTGTGCATTAATCTCGTTGCAGAACACACCATCTTGATTTGACTTGACGACGGTGGTTTAAATTGTTGGAGTGCTTTTTTAGAGTGAAAATGGAATAGTGATCTCTGTATTTCTTACGCGTTTATTAAACTATTAGACTTCTAGTATTATTTTTAAGTTTCTATAGCGAATATTAATTAACCATGAGCCGTTCTATTTTCTATATGCGGGATAGTTTTCTAATATGACCAAAGTAGTTTTCAACCCTAGTACATTGAAAATGGAACGAATATAATTAATTAATTATTAGTTAAAAATAATTTGAAAGAATGATTAATATAATTTTTTAAAACAACAACCTATAAAAATTTATAAAAAACAGATATATATTATTTATTAGTTGGTAAAACGTGTGCGTGATAACGAGGCAGAGGCTGAAAATTGCCGAACACAGCCTTACAGTTGGGAATGTAATGAACACTTTTTCGTTTTGCGAACTGAAGGCCAAGCAAAGCAGGGCTACGCGCGGGAAGGGAAGGGGGAAGAAGACGCTACGCGCGCGCGACCCCTCAATTTTTCACTAGGGTTTTCCCTTTCCTTCCCTTGCCGGCTTTGCCTTGCCTTCTCGAATCGCCACTACCTCGGCGCTGCACACGCCCACGCGAGAGAGAGAGAGAGAGAGAGAGAGAGAGAGAGAGAGGAGAAGGGGGATGGCTGGGGAGACGGGGGAAGGGGGATCCCAAGCTGCAGAGGGGACCAAGTCTCCTGCATCCCCGGCGCCGGCGTCCATGGCGGTGGCGGAGGTGGAGGAGTTGCCCAAGGCCATCGTGCGCCGCCTAGTCAAGGACAAGCTCGCCCAGGTCGCCGCCGGCGGGGCGGAGGTCATCGTCAACAGGGACGCCATGGCCGCCTTCGCCGAGAGCGCCCGCATCTTCATCCACTACCTCTCCGCCACGTCGGTACCCCCTTTCTTCTTCTATGTGTCTATCGACTATGGCCTATGGATTGATAGATAGATATACAAAGGACCAACTTTCAGTCTTTCACGTTTTTGGTGATGGATTTGATGTTTGTGTTTAATCTCTGGGGGTTTGGGGGAGAAAGCTAGTAAGTTTATGCTCATGGCCAAAATTGCTTGCCACTACTTTCAGGCAAAAAAAGGTTATTGACATTATTTGGTGCAGGCGATCCACGACCTGCGTTTGTTAAGAAACTCAACTGTAGTATGTACATGAGGCTACAGGCAAACTCACAAGAATCATTCTTCTCTTCATGAACAGGATGGATGTTTGTGAGTGTAAATCTATTAGAATCAAACTGCAGTAGCATCTCCCCCCTTGTTGTCAGTCTAGGCCTCCAACGTCTGCATTGCATTAATAGGGCATATTATTATGATGCTGTTGGTATAGCAAACGATTTCGTGATGATTTTGTTTGTAGTGCATTAACTTAAAAACATGTTTTTGCAGTGCTAATGACATGTGCAAGGAATCAAAGAGGCAGACGATCAACGCTGATGATGTCCTCAAGGCACTCGATGAAATGGAGTTCCCTGAGTTTGTAGAGCCCCTTAATACTTCCTTGCAAGGTCGGTGTTGTCTACTTTCATCCAGTGCTTGGGTATTACAAATGGCAAATGTAGGATGAAGTGGCACATGTTTCTACTCAGTGAAATACTTAGTTACAGTAGTCCTTTGGCTTAATGATTTGAGTGTTTACAATAACTTAGGTTACTGAACTTTGATGTTCTTACAACTGAGCAATTCCATAATTTTCTATTAACTATGCGCACTTAACTACAATCACTTCAGTTTTCTTGTTGTCTAACAACATTCTGTTTGATCCTTTCTGAATTTAGAAATTGGTTTCTTCATCTGTCAGAACCTCAAATCTTGTCTAGCCATCCACCTTACCCAAGCTTTTCCCCATTTTTGCCATGCCTCTTTCAGAATTTAGGAACAAAAATGCAGCCCGAAGATCCGGAACAACCCAAAAGAAAGCTGAAAAGAGAAAGAAAATAGATAAGGAGTCACTGCCACAAGAACAAAATGATGCAGCTGATGATGGCAAGGCTGATGAGGATTAACATTTCTGGAAACGGAGCAGTTGTATGCTGAATCTGAAATATGCTAGCATTTCGTCCATTAGCGGTGCACGCAGTGTGTTCCTTGTTTCCATGTCTGCGCCCAAAAATATTTGTAGACTTGGTCAGATGCTGCATAATTCATTTGCGTTAGCTCTTGCTGTTGATCATAATTGTTAAGGCACTTCGCAGCTTCATCTGTTGACAACTTCCTGTTTGGACCATTCAAATGGACGGACACCGTTGTGTTGAAGCAGTGTTTTAGGACAATATAGGCATGAAAATGACTATGTTGAAACTGCTTGGCTTTCCATGTAAAATCTCCAGTGCAATTGATCCTTGCACCTCTTTGGTTTTGATGCGCAAAGTAGATGGTGGTGAGCTTTCATGCCAGCATGATCGCCCTGGTGGTGTTAACATGGAGAAACGATGGCTGGACCAAGCACCATGGATGGACACGAGAGTTGGATATATGGCTTGTCCAACAGGATAGCCATTGGAATGGTTTTCTTAGAGCAGCCAGGTTGGTCGGAGATTAAAACTCCGACCCCCTTTATGCTCTACTGTGTTCAATCCTACGCTTCTACACATACCGGATCTGGTAATAAATAAATAAATAAAGATAAAAGCATATACTTACACTGGCCCCGTCAAAAAGAAATTAAGAATCATCTAAAAAACAAGAAATTAAGAAAATACCAATCCACGTGGTCAGGGAATAAAACAACGGTTTATTGGATGCTATTATAAATTCTCTAGTTCTAAAATATGACATTATAATTTGTCTATTTGTAACGATAACTTTGTAAGCAAAGCGCCTTGTGAGTTTTCCCTCTCGGTTACGGCCACCCACAATCTTCCAAGGGCATTTGGTCACATGAACAAGTCATTCAAGTTGCTGGCTAAAGTTATTTTGAGGGCCTCGGCTCACCTTATTGAGCTTCCTTGGAATTGGAAATGTCGAATCGGATCGGATTAGAATTGAATTGCTGAAGAAAGCTGTTTCCCCGTAGCCAGGTAAATACTCATAACCCCCAACTCAATATAAACAGTAATGCTTATTAGCGACCGAAAAATAATGTCCATAAAACTGTAATATATATGATTTTAGCTGAAGAGTAACGATGCAGTTGATTAATACTCTCCTAAACAACAGCAGACAAAAAAGGGTCAGCACAACAAAATACTGGTCGTGTGAAATTACAAGGACAGTCACACTTTACAAACAAAATCAGAACTTTTTATAGGTTTTCTTCTCAAACAAGATCGCAAAGCGCTCAACACAACCTGAACAACAATGTGGCTCATAAGACATGGTACATCTGTGTCATACTAGTTCAGTCCTTTCCCCATTTCCTTACAACTCTTTCTTTCGCTGACTTTCCAACTCTATCACAACCACTGCATGTTGATTGCTACTCTCTAGAGAAGATGATGCTCATACAGGAGCTGACGATGGTATTCCCTGAAGAACACAGTGAGCTATGAAGGACAGTGCACGTCGAATTTGCCGTAGCACAGCCAGAAGTGAATTTACAATAGCTGCTACCAGTACATTGAAGTTGGCAATCAGGAAAAACTGCAAGGAAAATTGCACATAGTTATGAATACATCTAGGTTGACAACTCGTTCATACACAGTGCAGGATATTGTCTTTACCACTGCGATAATACCGATGATCGTAAGAAGAGTTTGTTTTGCAGCATCCCAGAAACCTCCACTGCTGAACCACCTGAACCAGCCACCTCCTCCAGACCATCCTCCACCACCGGCTGAAGGAGGGACTCTTTGCCGCCTTCTTTCAATTTGCCTACCCCAATTCTGAAGCTCCGTCTTCTTCCGCCCTAAGGCACTTTCCACTGCTTTCCTAGCTTCATGCTGTGAGGAACAATGTTGTGGTTCGTTATTGTGATATTTTGTTGCCCTGTCAACTTTAAAGAAACGAAGAGTAATTTTGGATTCTCACACAACAACAACAAAAAAAAAGGATTCAAACCTGGGTGGGCTAGCACACCACCCGTGTTGCTAGCCACCAGACCCCAGGAGTCTCCTCGATTCTCACACAGACCAGCAGCAGCTAATTATATGTGGATTGCATTGCAGTAATGCCTGCCAATCATAACATGTCAAAGAGAAGTAGAGAACCACAGAATCCTACTACGAGTGTAGAATTTCGTAGCAATGGTTTAGTAGGATTTATTATCACCGTCATCCCATATAGGATTACTACATCAACAATGACTAAATGTCCATACAAGATTACCACATCAACAATCCCATCATCATTCTGATGTGAAAGGAACAGAGCATCACAAAAGCCCACTAGATAGACAAGTGGTTTAATCCCACGCCCGAATCAAATCAAGGCAGGCAGGGTTGGCTGTCTTACGATTCTTCTTACCCAACACTGTGCGATTCGTGACTAGGCGGCGCAAGATCAAGCTGACAGGTAGATTCAACTCGCAAGGTAGCCAGCCTACTCAATCAACCAGGGGAGGAGGGGAGATGCTGTGCGCACGCACCTGCTTGCTGCGGCTGCCGCCGGCGGAGTACGCGCGGGCGACACCACCGTAGGAAGCGGAGACGAGATTCCTCCCGCATCGAGATGTAGCGCGGGAGGAGTGGCCGGCGGCGAAGAAGAAGAGGGGGGCGTCGCGGCGGAAGCGACATCGCCGAGACTCGCGGCTTGGTTAGCTAGCTTACGCCCATGGCTTCCTTCGGCCGATCCAATCTACTGGGCCGGGCTGGGTGGGCTCTCCACCTCAAGACCACAATGGACAACGCTCAATCTTTTTCTAATTAAAAAAGAAAGAAAAAAAATGAAAAAGGAAGGAAGACAAGTTGCAGCAGGGCAGGGCCAACAAAAGCGTCAGGTTGTTGCCAACACAAACAAATAAAATTGCATACAAAAGAATTGGGAATTTCCAGCAACACGCATAAATTGAAGGCAGTTTCTCTTATACCCCGGCAAGTGACTGACAAAGCAAACACACATTGGCCGTTAGATGAACAGGCGCCAAAACATTGTACTGCACACTTGGTGCTGTCTCATACGTCCCATGTCGCTCGAGAGTAAGCGTTAGTATGCATGCCCGTATACTCACTCCATCATAGATGGGTGGAGGAGGGATCTTGGTTCATTCGCCTATGGTGCCCTTACCATATTACTCCTAACCAGTGCATCATTGCAACACAACAAAACATGTACTCTACCTCGCAAAATAACACACACACTGAATATATTTATTATTACAAAGCTAGTGACACTAGTTAGAAGAGCCACAGCCACCGGCGGCAGATGATGCGCCGGTGGTAGGCTTGTCGTCGTCGTCTTCTTCATCTCCGTGTCCAAGTCCATGAGTGGCAGGTTGGCGGTGCTGGTTGGACAGGAGCTGGGCCTTGAGCTCGGAGAGAAGTCTCTGCCTCTCCTTGTGCAGCACCTCTGACGCTTTCTTCAGCCTCTGGTTCTGCTCCATGATGTAGCGGTTCTGTAGCAAAAGCTCAGAGTTCACCTTCTCCATCTCCTCACGGCTCCTTCTTACTAATCCATTGCAACACATATATACAAGCACGTGATAAGATACGGAGAATTATCGAACGAAGAGCACATAGAGAGAGAGAAGGCAAAGGAGCAAGTCAAGAACCTCCTCCTCCCTCCCGTCCTGGCGAGGCTGCGACGTGAATGGAACGGATGCAGCTCCAGCTAGTGAAGACTGAAGCAACGGCACAACGTATTTATAGAAGCAAAAAGTAAGGAGCAGAAGGGAAGTGCAGAATTGACATACGTAACGTGAGCAGCTCAAACGGTCATCATTTCCTTGATCCAGCCTCGGAGTGAGCCTATTAATGCGAGGCAGTGCAAGGGCATCATGAGAGCAGCAGATATGTTGGATTCTGGGTGGAGGGCCATGGAAGGAAAATGATGGCAAAAGGTTAGGCCCGGCCACGACGAGATTCGCTAGCTATCATGACGGCATCGCATCCCTTCCCTTGGTTTCTTTAGCTTTGACTCTTCTGCTTGTTCTTCTCTACTGGCTTGCTCCCTGTGAACCTGTGACCAGAACAACATGGAGGCTGTGAGCAAGCAGGAAGGATGGCATCATTTCAATACAGAACACAAGGGACCTAATAAAAACGGCAGGATAAAGCTGTAGTAATGGCATCATTTATGTAACGCACCAACATGGGTTAAAGTTACCAGCTCACTGTGCAAGCAGTAAGTGCAACATCCCAATACATACGACAATTACGAGTAAGGCACACATATACTGGTAGTACCAGTAGAATTGGCATAAGCTAATCAAGCTTAGTACGGTGTTTTAACTTACTAGAGTGGAGTACATACTTGGGAAAAAGTTGGGTTACTCAACTACAACTACAATGATCTACAACAGACACTGTGATTAAGCCTCAACGAGGGCCTTAGGGTCATTGTGGGGACTACAGCGCTGCATCTTCGCTCCAGTCAGTCTGACGCCGCTTCAGGGGGGAGGCAAAGCTTCAGCAAGCAACAAGGGAAGTGCATTGTAAAGACCGAGCAGCTGCAAATAATCCAAGAAAACTTCAGTGAGAAAGATGATTAAGCTGATAAGTGAAGCAAATAGCCGCAGGAATTGAACTAACCATGTCCAGAATAAATATCCACATATCAGATGTACCGATTCTCTTCTCATCACCCACGCGGAGTGCTTGACTTCAGGGCATGTTTGGATGGTGCCCTGGCCTGGGGGACTCTCGCCCAGCAGCACAAGCAGGTACATCCAGCCACAGGTGCTCAAAATCAAACACCTAAGAACGATGCCTGGCTTAGGCAAGATTCTCAGGGCACGATACAAACAGGACCGATGTGCCCCTCCTGAATCTCAAAACTAAACTGGAAGGAACAGAAGCAGTACAGCACCAACCATGACGGCCATGACTGCAATGCCCTTCATTCCCCAGATTCTATGCAATGGACTTGAGATCCATGCAACAGTCTGCAATTTACTTCCGGGAGGAATAAGGTGCCTCTCCTACACCTGAATGTGCAGGGTGCAACAACGCCAAGAAGCACAGAAGCTGACAAGATCAAGTGGATTGATTAGCTCAGACCTGTGCTTCTCGGTTCTTTTATGCCTGCTACCATCTGCCAGCAAAAAATTAATCAGATATGACATCCGATTTATGTGTTTGGAGCACGCTGGCAGGGTGCAGGCATGCCCAGGCCCCTCATCGGGGCCGGGCTAAGCGCAAACTAGCTTCAGGTTGTTGTTGGTGAGTCTGCACAAAGAGAAAAAGGAACACGTCACACTTGCGAAGCAAAAATAAAAAGAAGTTAATGCACAATCTATAAATTGCATAGAAGAATATCACGGTAGATGTTGTATGTGATATATACATGTGCATAACCATCATAAAAAAAGTCTTATATTACAAAAATATACCTTGAAAAAACTAGATCCTATGTCAAACAATTCAACTATCAATAACTTCATCACACTTCTACAATGATATTCTTGTAGTACATCAATTCAAAATGAAAAACAAGAAAAGCAACAAAGATCTAAAGTAGGCATATGAACCTGTGCAAATGGTCGCATGGGTTCCTGTGGATGTACATATGTGACTCCTGGCCGTGAAGGCATAGCATATTGTTGGGGAGTATGCATGAAAACAGATGACCTAATGGGAGCACCAGCGTGACCAGGACTGTAAGGTGGTGGCATGGCACCATCTGGAGGCCTGTACCCAATCGCATTAGGCGATTGAGCCGGTGACCAGGACCCAGGAATATGCTGTGCTATTGGCTGAGGCTGCTGTTCAACAGGAACTGGAGATCCATGTGACCCAAGTTGAGGGAACTCAGTGTTGTAGTTAACAGCAGGGGCATACAAAGGTTGAATAGCGTATGACCCTCCATTAAATCCAAACCCAGGATCAAATCTTTGCATATACCTGTAAAGTCATTCATGACGAGTTAACTTGATACAGGGCACACCTTGTCTTTACTGACATAACAAAAAAAGTTGACAGGTAGTTTTAATAGAGTTACATTTTGGAAGTTTGAAAGTCCCCATCCCTCTTCCTATCTTTACATATTAACACATGATTACCTCCTGTTGATGTGTTTACTTGTAGTTTCTCTTAGAATTAGAGTTTAAATTAACAATCTAATAGTTATTTGAATGAAATACTTATATAGATGATTGCATAGATAGAACCCACGAGCTACTTTGATAGTTTAGGATGAGCATGAATGGAAAGTCATCAATTGAGAGTACTAAATGGTTCACCAATTAAAAAAAATAAGGAGCTGTACAGTGGAATGGCAAGATATTCTATAGCTAAATAGTTACAAAAAGAAGTGTATTACGTTAAACAGACCTGTCATAGCTTCTGTCATAATCAGGATCCTTGCGATCTGACTCACGGTCTCGAAATATTGCCACCCTGTTGTTTTGCCTGTTTCTATTAATTGCAGGATCCTTCTCAGTCTTGTTTCTATTTGACCTGCTGCTAGATGAAGCAGTAGTCAAACTCCTTTCAAGGGTAATTTCAGGCCCTTCACCTAGCCCGTTGCCTGAGCTTAGCTCCAAGGAACTGGACCTATGCAGAGTGTTTGGCAAAGTAACTTCATCACATGATCTTCCATCAGCAGCATTGCTGCTGCTACTGTTGTTATTAAATATCCGTGCACGTGCCTTATTGTATTCTTCCTTTCTTTCTTCGACACTTTTCTGGAGGTTGGCTCTAGAAAAGTGAGCACCCACACTGGAATTGCTATGGTAGTGTTTTTGAGGCCTTTGCTTGATAGCCACTTTGGCTATAGAGTTGCTCTCATCTTGTGGCAGATTAACTGGAATATCTGATAGGCGCACAGCAGGCAACCGGCACTCGGATGATGTTTTACGAAGGATGATACGAGAACCAGATCCATCAGGCAGGCTGTTATCTTGTAGAGCAATTGACTGGAGGAAATAATGTTGTGCCAGACGATGTGCAGCAAGACGCAGGTAAGAAGTTGGAAGACCATAGAATTCAAACTGAGTCTGTGTAGGGTCACGAATGAACTTCAAAATGTCTTGCTCCATTCTTAGCACTGCAATGAGATAAGACTGCTGTAAGGTACAAGCCATGAAGCACCACTCAACTTACAACTTGTAGTTTGGAATGTAGTCAATCATGAAGATACAACAATATGATGCATCCGCTACACTGTTATCAAGTCATGCGACTAGTCACGATTAGTCGTAGACTAGTCATAAAGTCGGTCAAGTCACATAACTAGAGGGCCACGACTCGACCAAATAGCAAGTCGTGTGATTAGTTGTGGTTAGTCGTAAAGTCAGCCGTAGATTACTCGTAGCAAATCACCAATTCACCATGCTAATTGGCTTATTGTGTTTAGTACTTTAGTTTTATTTCTTGTTAACTTATTATTTTGCAGGCTACTCCATAATCCATAGTTTATAATACTATATATAGTGCTTAGTATAGTATAATAGTAGTAGAGACTATATAGTGCATCCCCTGTTTTTGCACGACCAAGTCGTGGACTAGTTGCTGACTAGTCATGGACAAGTCAACCAAGTCAGTCCAGGGGTACCTTGACTCACTTTACGACTTGAAAGCCACGATCTGCTAATGTATTCATGAGTCGAGGGTATAAGATTGCAAGCAGAATAAGAAAACCATAATAAACTAACCAGTTAAGGTAATTGTAGATGAAGCCAATTCAACTTTACAAAGACCTAATACATCAGTAAGTGACAAGGCAGCAATTGGCACAGTTTTACTTGCATGTCCGATACCACAGGACATTAATGCTACATGATGTATGCCATTGCTTTACATGTCATTTCAATATAACTCAGAATTTACAAAGTTTAGGGGGGTAAAACCTATTCGAAAATTCAATGGCAGTATGCAATTATGGACCAGCAATGTTAGCACAGACTTACAGAGCATGATGCCTCACGGATGGGCGGGCTTGCAGCTATATACCCAAAGGCATCAAGTAGGAACACATGGCACGGACGTGCAGGTATTCCGAACCAGCAGAATTAAAGATGAACATGGTGACAACACGCGACACTAGTGTTAGCATTTAGGCATCACAAGTCTGCGCATGAGGTCCGGCACGCAATACAGGTCGAAACATGCACATAAGAAGTAATCATAAAATAAAATAAAATAAACAGCGCGAATTGTGCTTGTAAAAACAGGATAGCGAGCAGCTAGACATGGTACGAAGCAGAGGAGCTGTAGGGGGGCGGGGATGGTGATTTGAATTTTATACCAGCAAGCCTCTCCCGCGGCTTCTCGAGCGCCTCGCGGAGGAACTGATCGAGCTGGTCAACCGAATCGTGGCGCCCGGACGACGGCGGCGGCGGCGGCGGGTCGTCGGCGTCGGCGTCGGCGAGGTCGGGCGAGGAGGAGACCCGGCGCGCGGAGGAGAGGAGGAGGCGGCTCATGGGCTCGTCCAGATCGGCGGTTTCCCATGAGTCGGGCGGGGCCTCCATGGCCGGGGGCTGGGCGATCTGTGCGTGGGGCTAGATGGCGGAGACGGGACGAGCTCTCGCGGCCATGAGACGCATGCGAGAGAGATCTGGGGGAAGGGGAGGGGAGCGGAGGAGCGCGCAAGCTAGGCGAGGCTAGGGTTTGGATTGGATTGGATTTGCGGTGACCAGGTTAGATAGGAAGGGAGGTAGTCTACTTCTAGCTTTGGTAGGGAAGGGATGGGATCTAAAGACGAGGCGGAGGAGGAGAGTGGTCGCGTCGCGTGCTCTCTCCTACCTGCCACGCGAAGTTACGGTTTTACCCTGCCACGGTTCCATGTCTCTATGCTCTCCGTCCGGGGGTCTTTTAGTCTTCCACATCTTTTTTTCCCCGCGGGACCTTTCATTATTTATTTTTGTGATAATATCTCGGGTTGGGAAAGGTAGCCTTGGCCGTGTCAGTGGACTGTAGGAAATCAAACGGGCGGATATAATCCTTCACTTACATGTATAACTATACTTGGTCCACGTGAACAAGTTGTCCTAAATGGACTATATTGGGCCTGTATGTGAATGTGAAGGAAGGAATGATTCGTCCTTCCTTAACTTTGTGCTCAGGATTTGGTTTTGCACTGTCCTCAACTAAGTATATTCTCTAGACCATACATGCACTAGTTAACTAGTTTTTTCTTTTTACACAAGGCAGGTTATGTTGAATAAAAGAAGAAACTAGTCCTGCCATTATAAAAAAAAATAGACATAAGATATGTCAAAACATAATAAAGAGTCTTACACACAACACTAACCAACTCCAACATATGTTAAAATCTATGAACAAACCAACTCCAACATATACTAAAATCTATAAACAATTATAGTCATGATCATCTTCTTTACTCTAACAGATAAACAAATCAGTGTCACAAAACTATTCGATAAACTCAAGCTCACCTGCCCGTTCGGCCATCGTTGGGATTGCCACAAGCCATCACCCCCCTCCCCTCCTAACACTTGACTTCTCCACTGGCCCAGCCTAAAGTGAAGTATGAAAGGAAGAAATTTGAAAGCATGACCCCAAGCTTGCGCACACGTAAGTACCTCCACAAGTTGTGGTGTAAGTTGACTATGATTTGAACTAATCATCCTCCCACCAATAATTAATGCAGATTTAGATGTTGCTGTTGTCATAGGGATTGCCATCATGTCCCGAGCAATCTTTCTCAAAATTAGATACCTAATCCCTCCAAACTTTCACCATTTAATAAGGACTTTGTGTCCTAGGCAGCGGTTGCTCATCCAAATGCAAATCTAACTCAGTGCGAATCTATGAGAAAGAGATAGCTGATAGACATATATTGATTAAATATATCAAACACCTCATATGCTCCCAATGTTTGGACAGCACTACTAGAAGCACCATTACCCCCACTGAAGTTCCAACACCCTCTTCCACATTATTTTGGTATTGTAGCACTAATTTATACAAGTTCTCTCTAACATTATTAACTTTCTATGTTGCCTGCTCTTCTCTATAGTTTTTTTTTTGTAAACAGAGCAGCCAACAATGGAGTTTGTATCTAGGGTCCAAAACACTAGCAATGGCAAAAAGACCATGCACTTCCTTCCAATACTTCTTAAATTTTGTTGTCATCAAAGTGGATATTTTTTGTATGTTATGATCATCACTATAGTTGCCCATTCGCTCATAGCCAAACAAATACCACAAATCTTAGGAAAGAACAGATTTGCAGTGGCATATTTACTTAAAAAAAGCCTCGGCTGCATAAAAAAGATCTTCAATATATCACAAAGCTCCTTAGCAAACTTCTAATCATCGTTCGATGGAAAAAATGAGTAAACAACTTCTCACACCTGCAAGTTTTTACCGGTCCTGTCCCTGCCTCCAATCACTACCGCGGTCCGTCCCTGACTCCTCGTGGGTCAAATTCCTCATCCGCACCTATGCCCCGTAGATGCAGGTCCTCGGTCCCTATGGAAAAATTGCCAACCCTACCCTGAGGTATCATGCAGCTGTTGTCATCGAGCTCGCTCTGCACATTTACCTCGGGCTCAAATGCCCTGGCCAACAGCAATATTGTCGCATGTCGTAGAGCTCTATCGTAGTTGTGGTCGTTGAGATTGCTTCTACAAGCCGTAGCCCACGAGGTACCTTGTGGTCATTGTCATCGAGCTCGGCCCGGACATCGACCTCGAATGCCCCGACTAGCAACAAGATTATCACAGGTCGCTGTCCTAGAGCTTTGTCATAGCCATAGTCATCGAGATCACTACCATAGGCAATGGCCCCCCAAGGTACCTTGGGGCCGTTATCATTGAGCTTGCCCTAAACACTGACCTCAAGCTCGAATGCCTTGGCCGAAGGCAAGATTGTCGCAGGTTGCTACCCAGGAGCTCAAATGCCTTGGCTGGCGCCAAGATTGTCGTAGGTCAGTGCCTTAGAGCTATGCCATAGATGTGGTCATCGAGATCGCCGCCATAGGCCATGGCCATATTCGTTGAGCTTGCTGTCGAGCTCCATGGCTGCAAAAGGAACGGGGGCAGAAATTGTTGCATGGCTAAAGGAACAATGGATATGGAGGTGAAGCTCGCGGAGCAGGTGAAGGAGATGGCGGAAGCTCGCTGGGTAGGGAGCTTATCGGAGGTGAGGCTCGCTCAACGTTAGCTTGGAGAGGGATAAAAGAGAGGGAGCGAGGAGAAAGAATGAAAGAAGAGGGGGCAAAATCGAGGGTTCGCATTCGAATACCACATCGTCGTGCCAAAATAGCATTGGGTCAAATTTTTGTGAGGGTCTCTGGTGGCAAATAATCAAAAAGCGTGTTGAGAGGGTGACATTTGAGAATGTGGCAAGCGAACCGAGTAGATGGCATAAAGTGAAGAATCCCTTGAAAAGTACTTACTAATTTTTTTTAGAAAAACATGGGCGAAAAATTCCATCGATGAATATATCGTCGATGACACGGCAGACGTAGGTGCATGTGGGATGTTAATGTTACCTTAATCCCCATGTGACGGGTGGCATGGCAGTTTAATTTGATCTGTATGATGGATGGACACACGCATCATGCGGTACTAGTATGTTCCTGGATGAGGTCCACGGGATGCCCCCATCCATGTGGAACCCACGCCGACGTAACGTACACGTGCGTGTAGACAGGTTGGGTAGGGACCGGGAAGACGACAGCGAGCGCGAGCAGCTACATCGACAGCGACAGCTAGCTTAATCAGCTCTCAGCACTACGCGCTGTGCGCAGTGGCGTAGGCAGGACTGCAAAGATGGGGAATACAGGCTCGAAGAGAAGCATCTCAACATGTAGGCAACCTAAAGCTTTTTACCAAAGCGAAATAACATCCACTAGGTGGTTTGGTCTGGAGCTTTCTGGGGCTATTTTGCAATTCTAGCATCAATTTATAGTTAGTGTAAGTCAACAAATCATATACACGTACATATAAATCCAAGGGTGCAAGTGTGAACCCCATGTCCCATGCCTTCGCATCCTTGTGTCAAATCATCGTCGTCTCATCTCCCCCGGTTGCTGTTGTGGTCGCCAATTAATCCCCTGCCCTCCATCGATCGATCTGAGGAACCGATCCATCGACGTACGGCACAGGAAACTGCAGATGGATCAGGAGGCGGCGTTGGAGGCCAGGAACGGCCATCGGATCCCGCCGCCGGAGGAGAAGGTCATCATCGACACGGATCCTGGGATCGGTACGTTCTCCTAGCTGACTAGCCCGTAGCTCATCTGCCCCATCTGTGATCCATCCATGATCCATTCGATCTTGAGCGTTAATTCCAGATGACAGCGTGGCGATCATGATGGCGTTCCAAGCGCCCGGCGTGAAGGTCGTCGGCCTCACCACCATCTTCGGCAACTGCACCACCTCCTACGCCACCCGCAACGCCCTCATCCTGGCAAGCTTTCAGATCTATAACTGATATATAATTTCCACTCTACCAACACTAATATTTCACTTACTTACTACTGTCCCTCCCTTGCCTTGCTTTCTTAAACTTAATCTATTGATTGATTTAGTAGCAGCTAGCTTAGCATTACTGACTGAAATTGTTGACGGACAGTGCGAGAGGGCAGGCCGTCCTGACGTGCCGGTAGCAGAGGGCAGCGCTGAGCCTCTCAGGGTATTATTAACACTTCACTTGCTAGTTACCACTCCATCCATTCCGATTGCTATCTGTTACTTGTCCATTCTGTTATTTCGCACTTGCACGTGTGCGTCAGTGGATTATTAGCTCTACATCCAATCATTCATATATACTCTTCTCATACTAGTCTGTCCTAGTTTCTCTGAAAGACTCCTTTCTTGTGTAGTTACTGGCATATTGTCATCAAAAGCTTTTATATACTCATGAATCATTCTAGTCAAGCTCGAACCTTTTCATACATGCATTTTTACATCTCTCGTGCAGCTTCTATATCTGTGCATGTTACCATGTCAAGTACCCTTTTACAAAAACAAAGCTACATGTAAAGTGCTGTGCAAATCTTCGGAGCTGAAGCTCTGGTCTCACAAACGACAATATTCAGAATTCATCACCTTTTCCTCAAGTTGCCTTGCTTATTCAGTCACCTATACAGTGGAACGTCGTATAATTGTATAAATAAAGCCAAACTTTTTGTGTTGCAGGGAGGGAAGCCTCACGTTGCTGATGTTGTTCACGGATCGGATGGCCTTGGTAACACATCCTTTCCTGATCCTACCACCAACAAAGTTGAGCAATCGGCTGCAGAGTTTCTGGTTGATAAGGTATCCGAGTCTCCAGGAGAGATCTCTGTACTCGCATTGGGCCCTCTCACCAACATCGCATTGGTATGTACCAGTAGTAGTATGTGCTTTCTCTGACGCCTCTTAATTAGTAGATACTAGGACCAAACGTTATATCAGGCTCTACCACTTTGCTTTGTTCATTCCTAGGCCATGAAGAAGGACTCCTCCTTTGCAAGCCAGGTTAAGAGGATAGTTGTGCTGGGTGGAGCTTTCTTTGCACCTGGAAATGCCACCCCTTCAGCTGAAGCAAATGTAATTCTATTACTATTACACTTGTCTGCTTCTGTAATCAACTTGGGTTTTGTCTATAATGTTGCTTTGTTTCTTCACTTTTTTCCTTTTGCGTTCCTCAAGTTTATCTATTAGTTAGCTTCAATAGTTTCTTATCATGCAGTACTTTGCTGTAAGATGGTTGCCTTTACATCTGTTCTGAAACTCAAGAATCTGTACTAGTAGTCTGCAAGGGCTGTATCAGTTACTTTCTTTTATCTCCAAACTCTGAATTCCGGTGAGAAGTAAGCCTTCAGCTGACAAATGTTTACTTCCTCTGATCTCCACAGATCCATAACGACCCAGAAGCAGCTGACATAGTTTTCACTTCTGGGGCAGATATCTACGTGGTTGGCCTTAACATAACAACTCAAGTCTACTTCACAGGTTCATGATCAGCTTTCCATTGCAACCTTACACCTTCAGTTTGCACTCTGACAGTAGTGGTAGATAACCAACTCACCAGTCACCACATGACATGAACTAATCATTTACTAACAATTGCAGACAAGGATATGTTGGAGCTAAGAAACTCAAAAGGGAAGCACGCAGAATTCCTATGTGACATCTGCAAATTCTACAGAGACTGGCATGTACAATCCTATGGCGTCGATGGTATGCATCTGAAACCATCTTTCATAGATGTTCAGAATTGGGGAAACGTTTCAGCTCACATTTCTGTAATTTCATCAGCACTTTTCCTCCATGATCCTGTGAGCTTCACCGCACTAGTTCACCCCGAGTACTTCACGTTCAAGAATGGAGTGGTGAGGGTTGAGACCCAGGGCATCTGCACCGGGCATACTTCCATGGATATGGGACTGAAGAAGTAAGCAGATACAGAGATTGTTACCGTCTGTTTCTTCAGAGGGCCTGGAGATTTGCAACTGATCATTTGCTTAACTGTTGAATTGTTGTGTGCAGGTGGAATTCAGACAACCCATGGACTGGTTACTCGCCGATTTCGGTGGCCTGGACTGTCGATGTTCCTAAGGTTCTTGCATATGCCAAGGAGCTACTCTTCACTGCACAATGAAAATGTAACTGGATCAGTGTCATCCCGGCGTTACCTCTCTCTCTCTCTGAACTCTGATGTGATTGTGTGTCAGAATTGACATGCAGAGATCTCTTGGCATTATTGGGAAATGTTTAGCATCTGCTGGTACTTGCCGGGGACATGATGCATGGACTACGGGGATATCCTTACCGAATCACCATGCTGGTTAATTGTGTTGCTCGTGGGTCGAGATGTGCCTGTGTTGGTAGAGAAAACAACTTCAGTGGTACCGAAACTTTGCTATTGACATTACCCATTTCAGGCTTGTCGATTAAGATTTAAGAATAGTAAGTTACTAGGCAGCTTTTACTGAATTATTATTTGCGCACCAGACAGACTTGCAGTGTGCTAATATGTCAAGCGAGTGAACATTGCAAAATAAGAAAACCAAACAAATAAATATAACTCACAGATTCTGAACATATGTACTAGCCTTACAGCAGGAATTGGCAGGGCCATTTTACAAGTTTCTGCATTGGGCTGACTACTAGTACTGCTAGTTAGTAATATCCCTTTTTACTTGAAATGGATCAGCAAATTATTTGCCATGCTGCCCTAGTTGCTTAAGGGTATGTTCTAAGGTGTTACCAGAGCTAAGCTAATTTTTTGTTTACTCTACATGTATTAAAGTTTTTTAAATCAAATAAATATATTTTTCAAGTTTATAATAATTAAAATTCAACTAATCATACCCTAATTACTCACCTTTTTGCGTGGCCAAAGGCTCAAGCCAATAGGGCAGTTTGGCTTAGATTTTTGGTGGCACGCAAAACCAAACAAGCAATTACTTAATGATTAATTGAGTATTAACTATTATAAACTAAAAAAAGAATATACTTAAGTAAATGATAAAATTTTTCAGTCCAACCTCACTTAAGAACTCAGCAAACCATAGCAAAGTAATGTACAAATCTGTAACATCACGGTGATCAATTTAGGCATCATTTATTTGCTGAAGACGCTAGCTACAAGTAGCTCAAGAATGCATGCGCGCCTGATAACAACACTAGCAAGAAGCAGCAAGGTAAGTACTAGCAAAGACGGGAATTTAAGCCGCTTTATGAGTGGGACGATCAAATGCATATGGCGAGCACGCATTCCTGAAAGCCAAGATTCTGCGACCAAAGTGTACATTCTTCACCGTTCTTTATATTTCAGTACTATATTCCATCGGAGGAAGGGAAACTGGAAAACGGTGTGCTGCTAGGCCTTCTTTGGGCTTGGACTCTTCTCTCTCGCTTCTGCAGCCAGAGCATATGCCCCGGCCGGCCGGCCGGCCGGTCTCCAATTTGCCACGTGCGCCATCACTAATCACTTATCACTAATTGCATCATATTTGCAGCAGCATCTCGATCTCTTCTTCGTTCAAAGAGATGGTACTCTTGTTTTGGAGAATGAGAGGTCAGGAAGCAGCAGCTAGAGAGAGGCTGCCGGGGAGAGTCCAAATTAAACCAACCACCACGTTATGTCTTGCCTGCTGCTAGATTGCTAATATTGTACTTGTCCAAACTAAATTCTTGTCGTAGAAATATGGTGTCCACTAAGACCAAGACTCTAACGGGGTCGAGTCAAGTCTAGTGGTCTAACACTTCTCACAATCGTAACGAGAGAGAAATAGACGTAAAGACTGAAACGAAAACTGGTGAATAAAGGCGTGGGTAGCCCTTTGATCATAATATCGGTAAACTGGTGTGCCGACGATATATAAAGCACCTGAACCTATCCTAGTGTGACCTTGTCACGTACAACGTGAATGTCTATCTTCGTGCGTCGACGATGATGTATCAGGTTAGCGGTCATGTAAACGGTGCTGACATTGTCATAGTAGACTATGGTCATAGGGGGATAGGTGCATGGGGCTCCTGGAGAAGCTAGCAAATCCAGCAACACTCGGCAACGGCGTGGGCAACGACGCGATACTCAGCTTCGACGCTGGATCGAGACACTATAGTCTGGCGCTTGAAGGACCAGGAGATTGAAGTGTCGCCGAGGAAGACGTAGTAGCCGGATGTGGAGTGTTGAGAGTTAGGGCAGCCCGCCTAGTCCGCATCAGAATACGTGGTGAGAGAGTCGATGGGGCTGGAGCTGAGATGTAAACCGGTGGAGAGTATGTCATTCACGTAGCGAAAAATACGCTTGAGCAGCACGAGGTGAGATTCACGCGGAACATACATGAAGAGGCACACTTGCTGAACGGCGTATGTGAGATCGGGTCGTGTTAGTGTGAGGTACTAGAGTGCACCAACAAGACTCCGATTTTAGGAGGAATCGGCTATAAGAGAGCCATCGGTGGTAGATAGCTTGGCGCGAGTATCGACGGGAGTAGCGATGGGGTGACATTCGGCCATGCCCGCATGTTAGAGGAGATCGATGGCATACTGACACTGGGAGAGAAAGAGCCCGTGAGGAGAGCGTGTGACAGAGATGCCAAGGAAGTGATAGAGAGGACTGAGATTGGTAATGGCAAACTCAGAGTGGAGTCGGGCCATGATCTGGTATAGGAGAGACGGCGAGGACGCTGTAAGAACAATATCATCGATGTAGAGAAGAAGATAAGCGGTGGTGTTGCCGATGCGAAGGACGAAGACGGAGGTATCGGAGATGGAGGCCACAAAGCTGATGTGCTGAAGGTAGGCAGCAAAACGCTGGTACCAGGCCCGAGGGGCCTGTTTGAGGCTGTAGAGGGAGCGCTGAAAGAGGCAAATGTCGTCGGGACGAGATGGATCGACAAAGCTTGGAGGTTGCTAGCAGTAGACCGTTTCCGTCAGATGACCATGAAGGAAGGCGTTCTTCACATCGAGCTGGTGGATCGGCCAAGAGTGCGAGGTAGCGAGAGTGAGAACAACTTGAATGGTAGCGGGTTTGACGATGGGACTGAAGGTCTTATCGTAGTCAACGTCGGGACGTTGGGAGAAACCCAGAACTATCTAGTGTGTCTTGTGACGAGCAAACGATATATCGATGTGGAACTTGTGTTTAAAGATCCACTTACTGATCATAACATTGGCATTAGGAGGACGAGGGACGAGACGATAGGTCTCGTTATCCATAAGGACCTTATACTCGTCGGTCATGGCCGCACGTCACTGAGGATCGGCCAGGGCTAAACGAGGAGTCGCCGAGATAGACGAGATGGTACAATGGACTGCTGAGAGCCCGTAGCGCTTGGTAGAGCGGAGGAACCCAGTTTGTGATCGAGTGATCATATGAGAGGTGGAAGAAACAGTAGGGTTCGCAGGAGCCGATGGGAGCATGAGAGCTGGGGCAAGGACGGGTTGGGGAAGGGTGACATTGGCTCGGGATCGATGACTGTATGTTCGGGGAAAGGGCTGAATGAGGTCGGCCTGAGTCGATGGGGGTGGGTGAGCCAATAGAGGTTGATAGGGCAATGAGGTTGGGCGGTCCGATGTAGACAGAGCAGCCGATAGGGAGTGGTGAGCCGATGGAGGCCGAGGGGCCGATAGGTGTGGGCGAGCCGATGGAGGATGATGAGCCGATGGAGTTGATGTGTTTGATGAGAGTGAGACAATATCAGCCGGAGCCGATGAGGGTGGTGGGGCCGATGGAGATCTGATGTGAGTAGCATCAGAGAGGAGAGGAGTGGGATAGCTGTGCAAGAAGTCCTCAGGAGCGGCCGATGGGGAGGCCGAAGGTGAGCTTGGTGAAGGAGATCGGGAAGGTACGGTGTTGGTGAGGAGGAAGTCAAGATCACCAGACGAGAGTCCGGGATAAAGTAAACCGAAGGGGAAGCAGGACTCGTTAAAGACGACATGGCAGGAGACGATGATCCGGCGGGTGGAGAGATCGAGACATCGGTATTCCTTCTGGGATGAGGGATAGCCAAGAAAAATGTAGGCGTGGAGCGGAGTGCAAATTTGTGAGGAGTAGTGGCAATGAGATTGGGATAGCATAGACACCTAAAGACGCATAGGTGAGAGTAGTCGGGTGTATTGTGGTACAAAAGGGTATAGGGGACATTGTGGTGAACGGAGGAACAACGATGCCGATTGAGGAGCTAAGTCACGGTGGTTAGTGCTTTAGCCCAATAGATTACGGGTAGGTGTACATTAAGTAGCATAGTGCGATTTATGTGTATTTAGTGTACGAAGAAGTCGTTCGGCCTTGCCGTTTTGGAGAGAGGTATAGGGACAGGAGAGATGGAAATGGGTGACACGGGAGGTAAGAAAGGTTTGGACGGTACGGTTGACAAACTCCGTACCGTTATCGGCCTACATGGATTGAATAGATAGGTTGAATTGGTTGGTCGATGGGAGTAGGTGGCGGAGTAGTTGAGTGAGAAGTGGGTGGCAGAGTAGGTATGTCACAAGTGAGAGAGTAGGTGGTCACGGGCGGGAGAAGGTTCGTGTCCGTGGACCCGTGGACGCAATGGAGTGGAGCGGGCGTGAAAAATCAGAGAAGGCGCGGACGCGAAGAAAGGGGGTTCGCGTCTGGGAAGCAGAAATTTATTTCCGTGGACACGTCGGAGTGGCTCGGACGCGAGTGGAGAAGTTTCGTGTCCGGGAGTTGGTGAGCGTGTTGAAAAAATGGGAACCGAGAGAGTTTCAGCTGATGGAGAGCGGACGAGTCTAGTCGATGAAGGACGGATAGGTCCATCCAATGGAGACGACGAGCGCAGAGTTATGCTGGCGTCGAAGGAGGGAAAGGTGTGCCGAAACAAGGGAAAAGCTAAAGCGGGTCTGAACGAGATGAGGAGGCGGATGGAGGCCGTCTCCTTGTCACATGGTGAAAAAGAAGGGGCGAGAGAGCGGTGGATGAGGAGAAAGCGAGGAGATAGGGAGGAGATAGTCAAGACAAGAAGGCAGAGAAGGAATATTGAGGAAGAAAGTCTACGATAAAAAGGAAGCGTTGGCTTGTCGGCGAGAGAATGCTAGCGCGCTAGGATGTCTAGATCTGCTTTAATACCATATAGAAATATGATATACAATGAGACTAAGATGCTAACTCTATACAGAAGGGTCGAATCTTTAGTGGTTTGTTTTCTCTCTCTCTTTTAGGATAGATATAATACTTTAGGCATATATATATAGATGTGAGTTTAGATAAGACTAGTTTACTGATGGTGCTTGGTGGTTGTTGCAGGATGGTTTAGCTTAGGAAGCGAATGAATAAATGCAGCTGCAAACTAAAAGTGGCCAGTGGTGAATGCAGGGCTTAATTGGAAGCTGGTGTGGCCCATCTGACAGTGGGCAGATAGATGGCCATGGTGGAATGGGTCAGTAGGGTTGGTGGCTGTTAGACGCTGGCACATTCAGGCGATTAATACGATTTGGGCTGACTATTCAAGTATGTGTTCTATGTTGCGCACCTTTGTTAGTTTTTATGGGTTCTTGCATCATTTCTGAATAATGTCGGGCGTGTGATCACTGAGCAGTCCTCCAAACAAAATCCGACTACAACAGCAAGAAGCAGGAAAATTGCAGCAACAAGGCTACTCCAACTTACGTACGGTACTGCCCAGTGTTGACCAATGCACGGCAGATATGTATGGTGAATATATAATCTTGTTCATTTCATTCCTCTTGCTTGTATTAATTGCGGTTACATGATCTGTTCCAAGAAATTAAGGGCAACACGCACCATGCAATCGCGGTCCGCCGAGAGAGAGAGGCCTACAGGCTACAGAGATGCGTAGAGAGGTGGTGGCGATTTGTCTCGGTTAGCTTCCTCTTCCCTTTCGGCGCAGTAAGTCCCGGCTATTGACGTCCCAAGCTGGCGGCCTATATTTACACCTCCACACCAGCACAATCAATCGCGCCACTGCTGCTCTTCTCATCTCTCTGCCTGCGGTTGCGCCTGCGCCTGCGCCTCCCTCCTCCGACCTCTCTCTCACACTACCTAGCTAGCAAGTGCGCACACACTGTGAGTACGTGTGAGAGATTGGCCATGGCTATGGAGGAGGGCAGCATACTCATACGGCGCCGGACTAGCTTGCCTGCTGCGACGACGACGACCATGGTTGTGGTGGTCCTCCTCCTCCTCTGCTGTAACTGTAAGCTGCTCTGCCTCAGCTACCTCCCTCCACATCAATCAGTTACTACTCTGTAACTCTGTTACTCCCATCTCTTCTTCTCTTCTCTTCTCATCTCGATCACTCTGCTCCACCACTAATAATTCTACCGAGCTACTCCTCCTACTACAGTACGTACTCTGTGATGAGCTAGCAATTCACCCCTCCCCTCCTCTCATAGCGATCGAGTAGCAGCTGCCCGCACTCCATGCTACTAATTTCTACTACAGTATTATCTCTGCCTGCTGCTCTGCTCACTTGTATCTGCAAATTGTTAGGAGTATTTCATTTACTGCTGCTGCTCGCTGCAGCTGAAACTTCAACTCTCCGGCAATCACGTGAATATCTATCTGTCTGTCTTTCTGTCTATCTATCTATAGGTCTTGTGGTGGTGGCGGCGGCGGCTGATGAGCCGACGGCGGCCGGCAAAGCAGGCGATGGCAGCTGCCCCAGCGACGGCGGCTACATGCAGCTGTGGGTGTTCGGCGACTCGTACGCGGACACGGGCAACCTGGGTAACCTGGGGAGAGAGCTCACCCACGCCTGGTACTACCCCTACGGCCTCACCTTCCCGCGACACCCCACCGGCCGCTTCTCCGACGGCCGCGTCCTCACCGACTTCGTTGGTAAGCCATTACGCATGCTACCTCTACCTGCACCCTGCACCCTGCACCTCCATCCATCATACGTACTGTCACATAGATCGATCACCAAATCCCCATCTATATACAGCGATCGTACGTACGTGCAGCTTCGAAACACGGTGCAATTTAAACTAGTGGTCTCTGAAAAATCAATCAACAAAATACTTACTACGTACAACCGCATGTAGGTACAATGTTCGTGCAACTAGACAACGCGCATCCATCGCTTCGTGTTCTAGCGGCTTGAAGCTAGGTGGAGTGCGGCAATATTGCATTGATGGTGGGCCGGTAGCTGCTGAACGGATTTAATTCCATCCTCCACTGCTGCTGCCCGGTCAGCCTCCCAAGACCAAAGTGAACACACCAGCCGCAACCTCTTCTACGTGCCTTTCATACAGACTAGCACTAGTACTAATTCATTTTACAAGCTAAGCTGCACTGTACTACTAAAACTTTACCAATGTCAAAGTTTTTCCAGAGGCAATTCGATCTAACTGTACATCATTTTAATTTCTAACCGAAATACTAGCTATATATGATCACAAAAATCACAAATGATAGGCAAATAGGAGTAACTAACAAGGATGTTCGCATTGGCATCTTTTTCGCAGATGGAAATTGACCAGCTCGCATCTGGATCATTCGATCTTTGTTTTTTGATGCCGACTAACTGCACATGCATATATGCCCCAGCTAGTCCTCTCGTCATCACCAATTCATGCCTGCACTGCACTGCATAGTGACGACGCCAATGCTTGCCGCGTCTGTATTTCTTTTTACCTACCCTATTGCTCTCCAAATTAGCGCTTCCTGTCCTACCATTATTGCTCTCACCTGCTTAATTAGGCTTGAGATGTGTCCGAAACACCTTTCTCAATCGAACAGACATTGGTTGCAAATCAACTGAACAACAGGTAGGAGTATAGTATAACTGGCTAAGCAAGCTACGTTGCATTGCATATACGGTGAGGCATCACAATCAACTGTATACTGCCCTAAAAAAAATCAATAGCAGTCCTGTCACCGTTCCTGGAGAGATGATCCTGCCATGCCTTAATTTGCGTTCAGTATTTACCAGCTTCACCCAATTAACTGTTTGTCTCGAAAGATCTAGTACTGAAATTGATCTATGAGTAATAGTAACTAGTACTAATTGATTAGGAGTGTGAGGTGACCTCTCTTTTACAGTAACACTTCAGGAGTAACCTCCTACTGCTCTGTTGCTGTTCTTCAGACTAGTTTAAGAGGTTGAGCAGCAAGCGTGCATATTTATAAGTGCAATTGATAAAAATATTAAAATAATTGATAAGGTAGGTTAATATAAAATATATCACTTTAAAATATGTTAACTTCTATAAATTATTTTTAAAAATTAAACTAAAAGTATTTAACATATATTTACAGTTATATTTATTCAGCTTATAGAAGTTAAATATAATTTATAAAGTGATATATTTCATATTATTTTTTAAAAAAATTATAATTATTTAGATGACATATAAATAGCAGGAATGAAAAAAGAATTTCCCAACTAAAAGCTGGATCCTCCCTTTCTCACATGCCGTACTGACGTGCGTATGTTCCATACCACATCTGAGTATCATCTCATGTGCCGGACGCATTTTATTTTAATCACATTCTCAACTAAAAGCCAATCAGAATCTGCTAATGTATCCTGCACTTGTACGGAGTAAGTGAACAGCACGCGCGCGTGCAACTATCGTGTCAGATGATGTGCCAAGTAGTAATGAGATTCCCACTAGCTGGCTGAAACCTAACCTTAATCAATCCTTTTCCAGTGCAAACTATATTATTAGGTGATCCAGTATAGTTTAATAATACTAAGACAATATTAATTTTGCCGTGCAGCTTCCGCGGTTGGCATCCCGACGCCGGTGGCGTACAAGCTGCGGCGGCGCGGGCACGGCGGCGGGCTGGTGTCGCACGGCATGAACTTCGCGGTGGGCGGCTCCGGCGTGCTGGACACGGGCTACTTCCAGCGCAACATCAGCTCGCAGATCGACCTGTTCCAGAAGCAGCTGCGCGGCTGCGCCCCCACCGGCGTCGCGCTCGTCGTCGTCTCCGGCAACGACTACTCCGCCATCGTCGAGAAGAACAACGGCACAAGCGTAAGCAATCACAGTCGATCACCCAGTCATCGATCTGCAGGTAGCTGACACAGACACATGCTGAACAGGAGGCGGCGATCGCGTACATCCCGACGGTGGTGCGGGGGCTGCGGGAGCAACTCCGGCGGCTGCGCGACGACGTCGGGATGAGCAAGGTGGTGGTGACCAACCTCCACCCCATGGGCTGCACCCCCTACTTCACACGCCCGCTCAACTACTCCGGCTGTGACCCGCTCGCCAACGCCGGCTCCGACCAGCACAACGCCGCTCTCCGCTCCGTCCTCGACGCCCTCGACCCCGCCAACCGCACCTTCCTCCTCCTCGACCTCCACACCCCCTTCGTCGCCTTCATCAACGGCGACGGCAACTCTTCTTTCTCCGCCGATGCCGACGACGACAACAAGAACATGTTTCCGGTGAGGCTGCGGCCGTGCTGCGAGACGTTCAAGGCGGACGGCTACTGCGGGCAGGAGGACGACGCCGGCGAGAAGCAGTACACGGTGTGCGACGACCCGGAGCGGCACTTCTACTGGGACGACGTGCACCCGACGCAGGCCGCCTGGGCCGCCGTCGCCGATGCCTTCACGCCCGCCATCCACCAATTCCTCTCCACCTGACTCGAGCTCCCCAAACAAAACCTTATTGCTTGTTGCATTGCTTCTTAAACCACTTTTTTTCTAGCTTATGGTAGTTTAATAACCTTTGGATGATGATTTGTTGCAACTTACTGCAAAACAGTATTACTGATGCCGGAATACTTTTTAACCAATTAAAGAGGCCTAAAAAAACATTGCCTTTGGAACCCATAAGCAAGATGGACATCATTTAATCGTCTGACCTTCTACAGATTTACTGTTACACAATCGACCACCGGCCGGCTACAACTAACGGGTTATAATGAATGTTTGGCTGAGGTCTCACCCTTCGCTATTAAGAAGAGAACACAAGGCTCTACCAGCAACATAAATTTAATCAACCATGGGCAATTCTCAAAACACAAGATAGTATGTTGTACGCACTTGACTGTCCTATGCTTACCCGAGGGGTGTCAGTAATAAGTCTCCAGCCATCCAAACTGCTATGAGGCAGCATTATTATTGGCTTCTGTTGTTGCTGCTGCTGGCGTCGCGTCCATTTGCTCAACGTTTGTCTCAGCAGACTCGTACTCCGAAAGGAGGTCCATGAATTCGTTTAGCAGCCGTTGGACCTTGCGGTTCGTCGCCATGGAAGGAAGTATATCTTCCCTTAGGAGTTTGCGTTTCTTTATTCCCTGCAGATTTTACCATAGTTAAGCTCACAGGCTGAAGTGGACAATAAACATCACGTTCAAGAAAGGGAACATAGAATTGTCAGGCCATCTAACAGACAAAGAGCCTTACAAGAACATCAGGATCCCATGATGGATTTTTCAAATCAGCAGATGATGCAGCATCAACCATGCCCATTGGAGGACCAAGAAAGCTCTCGCAAACCTCACGTAGACGAGATTCATCTGCCTCTCTGAATGAAACAAAGAACAAGCAAATATAAGCATTTCGGCACAGCATCATAGACTGTTTCTCATCGGATATAAAAGATTCACTTAATTTTCTCAGCCAATTAAACAGATAAAGCCGAGGTTGCAAAAAAGAAATGCCGCTAGCCTCAGAAAAAGGAGACTCTGTAGCCATTGTATTGAATTAATAAACAAACCTTGCCAAAAATCTTATGTAGGATAAGAGGCATTGGCGATATTCCTGTGGAGACTTCAAAGCCAATGAAGCTGCCAGCTGGGTCTCTAAATGGGAGCGTGTCTGCACCCCATCATCTGTAACCCTGTAGTGCCAACAGTCAAACAAGTATATATTTAGAGCAAATTCTGATATGTTAGTACACTAGCATGTCATGATTCTAGTTTCAAGCTCTCATAAGACAAAAGCAACCATGGAAGTATGCAAACCTGCTCCAAATAGGCTTTCTAGCCATGAATTTTCCTATATCGATCTGCAACTTGCCTAGCTCTCCACCTTGAGTAGAACTAAATGAGCTAGCAAAATTTGATGCTGGAAAACAATCATCAGCTATCCTTAGCCAGCATTTCAGGCCCGTGTCATAAAGAAAAGCATGACGACTGGCAAGCACAACTAAGGGCGAACCACATCTGGAGAATTTAGCAGATATAACCTTTACTGTACCTGTCACGTAACAAAGCAAGATCAACTTGCAAGAACAAACCATTTTGGCAAACATCAATTTAGATCCACAAAAGTCCAAATTAACAAATATAGGTGATGCATTAGAACTGAACACTCCATATAAAATATTTACCGGTATCTTTTCCTGCTGCCTCATCTGGAGATGTTACCAAAGAAGCCAAAGAATCATGCAAAATACAAGTCCTGGTATAGAGGTCCCATATGTACATCAAACCCCTCCTTGTTACAAGAAGCAATTTCCAGCACTCATCACAGTCTATAAAAACAGCTGCTGATCCCATCATCATCGCTGGCATTGCTCGCCTTCCGCATTTTGTGTAAACCTGAACAATTAGACCAATTGATTGTAGTGTTTAGGCTACCAGATTGCAAAAAAAATGAATGCACATGAAGGGATAAATAAAATCATATTCCAGCAACTATTGATAGATTTTGTAACTATTCCAAACTGAAACATAAAATAAATCTACAAGAAATTCCACTAGGGGGATATTAGATACCTGCAGGCAACCATCTTCACAGCCAACTGCCCAGAAATTCTCATTACCGGCCAAGACAGTCACCTTGGCAGAGATGCGATCTGACCAAAGAGTTTGTGTTCCTCTTGTACATGTAATCTCAGTTTCTTTTGTTGAAAAAGCACCACCAAGCCCAATCATGTCTCCTGCAGAACGTTCTACAGGCTTTGCTTCAAGGTGGACTGGTAAAGAATCCTCATTGTCTTTCTTATTGAATACGTGGATAGAAAGTGAAGAGCAAGAGGCCAATGAGCCTGGAAATACAGATCCGGACTGTTCTATGCTCAACCTTCCATCGCTGCTAGCACCAGCTGAAGCTTTTTGGATAACAAGACTCTCACTAATGTTAGTTCTTGCTGTAATGCCAGAGCGTTCCCTAACTCCATAATTATTACAGTTACCGCTAGTACCATAAGATGATCCTGTCCCATTCTCTCCAAGGATCATTCGCTGATCCAGGGATGAAAAATCCACACCTTGATTCTGAGAACGGTTGGACATGTCCTGGTTGGAAGGAAATCCAACGGCCTCTGGAATAATCCTTTTCCGGCCGTCAGGACGCCGGTATTCTCTTTGTTTCACGGGACTAGATAATCGAGGTGCATTATTTATGTCATCAGCAGTGGAACCTGCAGTTTTCTTCTCATCTTCAGGTAAAGCTTCAGGAGCTTTTTGATTTGGAACACTTGCAGACAGGTTAGTTGCATCTGGAGAAACTTTTGGAGGTGATTGAAATTGCTGGACGCTGGAAACCTTTTTGCTAGCAGATTGTTTGGCTGATGCTTCTTCTAGCAGCAACTGAGCAGGGCTTTCAGCTATATTCGATTGCCTCCCTCTAACATCGCCATATCTATTTTTCTTCAATTCATCCAGTTCAACATCACTTAACCTGTATCCAAGCTCCTTAGCTTCAAAGTGAAAGGTAGCAACTGATCCATCCAAAGAGCAGGCAAAAAGTGAATAACCATCAGGACTCCTGTCAGGGAAAAAGAGCAGTTGCTATTGAACTTGCACATACATGGGATACTAATTATAGAACTTGTTATATGGTCAAATTCACATACCAAGATAAATCAACCACACTTTGAGTGAAGAAATGCTTAGCGACAAACAATGGTCGGGCACTCGCTGTCGTCCAAACAGTAATAGTTCGGTCCTGACTCCCAATAGCAATAACATTATATGGTTGATGTTCTTTAGATGATGCTTTTGATGCTCCATTGGCCCATCCAGCTGGTGCAGCCTTTATGTCTTGGCCAGTAGATAAATGCTTACGGAACATTGAGTGGTTAAACTTAACCACTACGACAGGTGCGTTATGCCCCAGAAAATCAAAGGTTGCTGACCATTCACCCCGTTCAAGCACGGGGGCTGAGTGCCTAGGTTTCTGAAAACCATGAGTTGTGGTTATGAAGTGGCCACAGGGTGACCAAGCAAGTCGCCTAAAAAATGTCGAACCAAGCTGCAAACACACACACACAGAAAAGTATTTTTCAGTAAGGAGGGCTTCTGCAAACAAGGTATGTGAACCACAAAAACATAAGAAGTTAATAGCTAGTCCCAATACACAACAATATAACAAAAACATACCGATTTTGACCAATGGCTTTCTGTCCTGTGAGCAAGACTCCAGTCACTTGTACGCCATATGATAACAGTCTTGTCATCTGATTGGCTTGCGATGAAAGAACCGATAGGATCCCATGTAACGCCTTTAACTAAGCTGGAATGCCCTCGCAAGACAGCAGTGCATATGCCATTGGCCATGCTCCAGATGTGAACAGTATTATCCAAACTTCCGCTAGCCAATGTTGAGTCATCAGGGGACCAATTAAGGTCAACCTACTTTAGGCATGAGATATATAATCGTGTTCAAAAATGAATCAGTAAGGATCACAAAGGTTTTATTAAGAGATCTAAGTAACAGGTAGCAGATTAAAATCCAATTATGTTTTCAAAAAAATAGGATAAACGAAGCATGACATGACTGAAATTTTGGCAGACAATTACCACATCCGCAGTATGCCCTCTTAAGGTCATGACAACCTTCCAGTTTTCTACATCTGGAGGCTCTCCACTTCCAAATTCAGATGTTCCAGTGCCAGCTTTTCTTTCATGAATTTGGATAACTTGATCGTCTGATCCTGAAGCAAGATAGCGGCCATGCTTGGCCCATCTCACACAGTTTACTGTTCCAAAATGGTCTCGAATTGTAGCCAGCAACCTTTGGCTGGAATCTTCAGTGTCAATTTCCTTGGCCACTGATTTCATGCTCCATATGCGAATCTATTTTGAGAACAAAAAAGGGATATTGGTAAAGAGCAGGCAGCGGGTTCCTCAGTGACGGCTTAATAACAAGTTACCAGCTTCCACACTGACGAACCCAGACACTAAAACCACTACAGCACTGATGCAAAGAATTCCCTCTAACAAAATTATAAATATAATGAGCAATATCCTTGATACATCGAAATGTAACGGTGCTACCTAAATTCCCTCACAGGTCAAGTCTGGGAAGGTCAATTTATGACGGAAAAAAACAAGCTTGACAGTAACAAGCAAAATTTTACACTTGAATAGAGTAAAAACAAAGAAGAATAAATGGTAGGTGACCTTCTGGTCGCCGCCGCCGGTGGCGAAGCGGATGCCGCCCGGCTGGATGTCGATGGAGAAGATCTGCAGGCCCTCATGGCGAATCCAGCTCGGCTTCTCCGTAATCATCTCCTCCTCTAGGTGGCGTGGCGCTCGTCAGTGCCGCCGAACCGCAGGGCCCATGCCCCGAGCAAGGACCCAAAACCCTAAAAATCGCGCGCCCGCACGCGGGAACCCTAGGCCGCCCCGGGACGACTCCTGGTAGGGGGAGGAAGGTTCGAGAAGCTTCGAGAGAGAGGGGGCGGCGGGATTGGAGAGGGGTGGGTCGACCGATCCGGCGGCGCGCGGCGGCGGCGGAGCGAAGAACACGGAGAGGAGGACCGCTCGTGCTCCTGAGAGAAAACGAAATCGAACTCGAACTCGAACTCGAACTCGAACTCAAACGAAACTCAAATGAAATTGAAATAAAAATCTCAAAAACTGAAACGAAAAGGGACAAGGCGAGAGCAGCGGCCCAGATTTCAGCCCCGTCCCTTTTTGTCTCTTCGTTTGCCTGCTTCGAGATTCGTGCCGGTTTCCTTCCTTCATTACTATCTTTATTCTGACACTATTAATATTTAAACTTTCACATTCAATTTTTTATAAAATTTTACTAAATACTTATACATATATCATATTATTAAAGTATATTAGATACTCAATCATAAATATTAAACTTTTGCTTGTCATACTTTGATTATTTAAAAATTTCTAGCTCTCAAAGCCATAACAGTGACAAAAAAAAGAGACAAAGGAGCAGTAATTTTACTGAATTACTCATTCAATAGTACTTGTTGTTGTGTTGTGCCTGCAACTCTGCAATGTGCGCGTTTGGTTTGTGTCGGTTTGTCCTGCACTATGGTTGATACTTCAAACAATTTGAGTTCAAAATTCTGAATTTTACTTGTCAGCTTTATGAATCAAGCGTACAGCATTTACGATTCAGATCAGAACGCAATAAGGCAGAACGCTGGAAGAACAGCAAGCAATTGGTTTGTTTGTTTGTTGTGTGTTAGTAGTAATAAACAGCATCCATTCATCCATCTTCGTTTGAACCCAGCATTCAGATTTTTCAGGTCTGAAACTGAGGACTCTTCAAAATCAAACGCAAACATTTTAGACTTTCAGATACAAAACAAAAATTCGGTAGAGATTTGTTGAGAGGAAGGAGTGAAACTGTGGGCGGCAAAAGTCGAGCGGTGGATTCATTTCGTTGGAGAAGCACTCACAGCTGGGCCTGATTATTATGTGGGCAGAAATTTTTACATTTCCGGCCCATGTTTATGTGGGTGGCATCATGCACCAGCCCAACTCCAAGTAGAGTAACTAGATGCCTGAAATATTTCGCTCGATTTTACTACAGGGATGAATAGTCGAATTCACAGAGTTTTCGGAGTTGGGATGCTGAAGCATTGCATCTCTGGATTCTGCACAATACTACCTGGTATATATATATATATATATATATATATTTATATATATGCAGATCATCATACAGCAACAGATCGATCGATCGATCGATCGATGGATGTTATCAAGAGCAGCAATCTTATAACCGAAATCTTTGACAAGATGACTTTGTTTGAACAATTAATAATACCTCACCACCACTACCACCAGCAGCTTATAAAATCGATTCTGTGATGAATTATAAGAATAACTTAACACAGAGATTAATCAATAACGGATTGAGTATACATGCATGCAACATCAGCTAGCTTCTTCAATTCATTGTAAGCAGCTTGAACAATAATCTTACATATAAAAAAAAAATGAAGGATCACTTTCACTTGTTGAGCACGTACTTCATGACGCCGGGGATGTGAATCCTGTAGAAGTAGTCGTCCCAGTCGATGTTCTTGGGGTCGAGGTTGAAGCTGCCGGCCGCCGCCGGCGGCGCCATGGACATAGACAGCCTGAGCTTCTCCATGTTGAGGTCGTCGAAGCAGGCCTTGAAGAGGGCGAAGGGCCCGTACAAGTCGACGAGCTGCATGACGAAGGCGTACTTGCGCGACAGCTCGGCATAGCGGCGCGCGAAGAGGAGGCCGAAGCAGAGGACGGAGAGCAGCCGCAGCAGCTGGAGAGGAAGCGCGTAAGCCACCGCCATGAACGCCCTGAAGGAGGCGATGGTGCGGAAGAAGTGGACGTGCCGCGTGTGCACCACCCTCCCGTCCTTCCCCACCCGAGGGTTCTCCATGAAGTAGCGGTACCCCGACCTGTACAGCACCGCGTACGCCGCCGGGTTCCGCATCGACGACGTCACGTGGTAAACCGTCATCTCGCTCGCCGCCGCCGATGACCGCGAGTGCGCCGCCATCGCGGCCATCATCGCGTTCACCACCAGGTCACCAGGCACCTATATATATACAAGTGATCGATGATATTATGTGAAGATCAGTTCTTGAAGGCAGCTGTCAATGGCGGCGGCGCCGTACTTACGACGTCCATGATGAGGTCGAGGTCGGCGAGGAAGCAGGAGAGGCTCTGCTTGGCGTAGCCGATGATGATGGCGTCGATGGTGCGGGTGCCCTCGATCCAGCCGGGGAGAGGGTCCCTGTGGACGCTGGTGATGATGCTGGGACGCGCGATCACCACGGGGATCCCATGGCCGCCGCCGGCGACGAGCTGCTCCTGCAGCATCATCTCCCCCATGGCCTTGGTGAACACGTAGGTGTTGGGCCAGCCGAAGTGGCGCGCCCTGGCCAGCCCGAGATCCTTCATCGCCTTCCTCTCCGTCTTGGCGTCGCCGGCGTCCTCCAGCTGCTGCCTCTGCTCGCCGACCAGCCGCAGCTCCGCCTCGACGTCCAGGTACGTCCCCTCCCTCAGCGTCTCTCCCTCCCTGAACGCCCTCTCCTGCACCACCCCTTGCCTCTCGCCGCACACGTATGCTGCAACAAGCATGCATGTATCATCAGCGACCTGCATGTTTATCGAGCGATATATCGCATATTGATTTATCGACGATCGTGTTCAAAGATTAGATTTTTCAGCCATTGATCTGAGCTCACCTGTGGAGACATGGAGGAACACCTCCAGATTGTTGCACTTCTTGGCAAGCTGGCACAGATACTTCACCCCCATCACGTTCACATCCAGAGCCACGTCGTACCTGAACATACATACACATGGATGCAGAGAGTTCGATCAGTTGCAGAGTTCAGACATTGACGATCGCCTACTGCCTGCATCGATCACGTCTGAATAATTTTCACATCAAACCTTTCGTAGAAGTTGGTGGTGGCTGCTCCATTGACGATGATGTTGAGGTCCTGGGTGAGCTCTCGCAGAGTGGATTCCTCGAGGCCCAGGTTCTGATGCATCATATCTGCGGCCAGTGGAACAACCTTGGCATCGATCAAAGACTGAAACCCCTTGCCGTGCTGCTCCATCAGAAGCCCAAACAGCTCCTTCCCTATCACCTGCATACACCAGTGTATCATATCAGTATGCATGCCTGTGCTAATTATTTCCTATAATAATATATCTATATCTACAATAGTTTTATTCAGATAATTATATTACTCTCCAGGCATATACATGATTGATTAACATGCAATAACTACAGTAGTTTTATTCAGATAATTGTATTACTCTCCAGGCATATACATGATTAATTACACACACAAGCAAGAAATTAAGAGGATATCTCTTGATGCTCAGATGGGCCAACAAGCTGCCCGCAGAGGTTTAAGAACGATGGAGACATGTCTCTTGCTCCCCTAAGATTAAATGATACTAGTATCATCAATGGAGTAGCTGGGCAGCATGATGGGATCAAATTCCCTGCTTGATCCGCTACATTTGGCTGGATAACTCATAGGATTCATTTGTTCTCAAACATACATCCTCCTAGGGACACAAAATGGATATGACAGTTCTCTGCACAAAACTACTGTACTACTGGTACTAGTAAAAAACCCACAGTAATACAATTATACAACATTTCACTGGAGAATCTACCAAGTAGTGCACTGTCCTGGAAATATTTTGGGGGAAAAAACTAAAATTCGCAGTAGAAATTGTTAGCTAATGTACTGAAGAGAATCATGATGAACTCTTTATATTTCTGTCCTTCCCACATTCAGAAAACTACGGCAGCACCACGTTTTCTTCTGACCACAATATAGTGTTTTGGTTATATATAAACTGTGGGCTACAGTAGACTGAATTAACTGCATGCAAATACTGAGACCTGGCTCCGGACCAAACCTAGTGACATTGGGGCTCTCTCACAATAACTACTCATACCTGGCCTAAACGAACGTATACCTAACATGCTGCAAGTGTCTCTGGCGCTACCTTGAAACAACTTGCAAAAACATTCATGTTGCATGCATGCATATATTGTTATGACCTTTAATTTGCCCCTGGTTTCCATCGGCTGGCACTGTACGTCTGTCCTTGCATGCTTGGAGTCTATCCGTTTTAATCTTATTTGGAGTATTGTGTTAGTATGACCTAATAAGGATCTACCTTTCTACTTGTAGATGAGCTGAAATGACATTAGATGGGAAAATGACGCTATGTTTTGCTATTAATATATTAATGGCATTACAGGGAAGTGATTTTCAAAATGGTTGTATTAACTTGATGTAATTGTCTTAATATCAGTAAAGCTTCATTTATCTAAAAGTAAATGTAAAGTTGACCCGGCAAATAATTAATGTAAAGTTAGAGAGCTAGCCTTAAATTTGTTTCTCATGTATACTCATGTATGCATCTTGATTATCTACAGATCCATCACAGTGTATATAGTTCAGAACCTGAAGATGGCTACACTTCGAGATCCAGCAACTATGATGATTCTCTATCACTAATCTGAAGTAGTTAGCACTGTTCTATTGCAATGTATATAATCAATTCATGGTTCACATACAACTCAAAATATTTAGTATTGTCTTGTTTGCGTGACAGGTGATAGCGTAGTTGGATGTCTCCCTTCTGAGGAGAATTAATTAGTTTCAGTTCCAAATGTTTGAGATGAACGTGTGACCGACCTGCCGGAGCTGTCAGAATACCAGCATGAGAGAGCTACTACTGTTGTACATATTAATTAACTCGATATATCTCACATGTATAATTAATTAGCACTACATCTTATTTTATTAGTCGCAAAAAAGAGCATGAAATGAAAAGAAGGACACAAATTAAACGAATTAAAAGATCAACTTCAGTTTTCTTGTTTAGAAAAGAGCTCCAGGTTTTTGCAGCATGAACTGGTATGATTAAATAGAGAGCCAGGCATGCTGCTAGTGTTCAGTTACTGATCAAGAGAGTAGAAAATTAAAGCTAGCCCCCCAAAAAAAAGGAAGATGAAGAAGAATACTGCAGCATGCATGGAGATTGATGTATGCGCACACACCTCAGTCTGCATCCGTCGCTTTGCCGTGGCTGTATCCACCGCTCTCACCGGGAGATAGATCTTCCTGACATCAGGCTGAACCCTCAGTATCTTCTCCACCAGTACTGCATACGCAACAAAACGTGAGCAAATCAAGAACAGCATATGAACATTTATAATGCATATGCAGCAGTGTTTTCAGGACATTCAGAGAACATATATAATGGCACGCATACTCTTTCCAAGAAAGCCTGTTGATCCAGTGATGAGGATGCTCTTGTTCTTGAAATATTCAATGATCCTCCCTTCATCCATTGTGCCAACCATATTGCTCGCTAATTTCTGTGTGTTTATATCTGTCTACGTGTGTTTGTGTGACAACAAGCTAGATATTATATAGAGATAGATATATGAATATGGATAGCTAGGGAGGGGAAGAGAGCTAGCTAGCGAGGTAGAGGAAAGGAAGGAAGCAAAGGTGCTTGTGGTGTTAGGTTACACCGTACCAAAGGAGGCTACTTGAATCTTGATTTATACACAAGAACGCAAGGCAAGGCACCAATGTGCTGTGCAAGTGTGCATGTGTGGGGGCCAATTAGTCTTAGCAGGCTTGAGTGCACGAAATTAACAACTGCACCCAGCCCTTTCAAAGCACAATTAATGATTGAATTAATCCCGGTCACCGTCTCTTCTTGCACATAAGCACTTGAGAAAACACACAAGTTAATTTTCTATTTCACAAAACTACATATACTTTCATTAAACTATCAACTTAAGTAGTTATATCACAAAATACTAGATTTAACACCTAACTTTATATATATTTAAGATGAGGTATTGCAAAACTATAGGTGTAGCACCAATTTTTAAACACAAAACTATCTCCAACATAACAGTAATGCTAGGGATTTTAAAAAAATGTAGTTTTGTAACAACTTCAATATAAAATCTATAATTTTAAAATTTATATTTTTGTGATACAACACCTTAAATTTTATAGTTTTGCGATAATTTGGTTAAAATATATTTAGTTTTGTGAAATTTACTCTTTTTTAAAAAAAAGATTACCAACAGTAGTATGTAGTTTAATTCAGTTACCAGAGTAATAGAGGTGCATCATGTGTATATATGTAGAGTAGTACTTCTTTCGAATCACTTAAGATTTAAAAATTATTTTAAAATAAATGACCACTTTAAATTAATATTAGTCTTATTAATTACCTCTTATTTGTATCTATTCCTATCTTACTCCTAGCTACATTCCTACCTCCAAACAAACCTAATTTAATAGGAGGGATCTAGTTCATTTACCTATCCCATATAATTTAGCTTATTTTATTTGTATCCATTCCTATCTTACTCCTATCTACATTCATACCTCCAAACACCTAATTTAATAGGAGGCATCGAGTTCATTTACCTATCCCTTATAATTTAGCTTATAAGTAATAAAGTGATTACTTATTTTAGAAACGGATGGAACGAAAAATATATATATGACACGTTGCCATCGCCTTGTGGGGATCGATAGCGAGAACTGACCAGTCGAAGTTGCGGCTAATTAATAGTATCATCTGAAAAAAATAAATCCTAATTAATTAAACGCTAGCTCAATCATTCACGTTATGTGTTTTCCAATATTATATATATCACTACATATGATCACCTAATATCAGTCTTTTTTGTCACACGGACAGAGGAATTAATGGTACTGCGGCACGTTTTTCGTGCAGACAGATGAAAAGGAAGGGAACAAGAAATGTAGTTAGCAGTAACTGAGAAATTATTTTTTATGGCAGAAATTTGTCAACACTGGTAATGTCTGGTGCCAAGCATGATGCATGCAAGCTTGATCATGATGATTCATGAAATACTTTATGTCGTAATCTAGTATTTTACAGTTCGATTGGATAGTGCAGTAGGATCTCATCAGCTGTGCGCGCTTGTCCTAAAAAAATCCTAATTAAGCAAACACAATCATTTTTGCCGTTTAACAAGTTTGGTGAGCTAATGCAAGCATTTTCTCTACTGCAATCCGCATTGCTAGATTTCAGAGTGACTCAGCAAGAGTAGGTCAACAAGTAGAGTGTTTAGAAAGGAAAATATATGAAAAAGGTTAGTACACATCACTGAAAGGAAGTTCTTGCCTTATCTACTGAGTAAACGCCTGTGAGAGTGATCTACTGAAGGTATTAGCTACTAATGTAGAGTAGTTTGAAGTACATACATATCATGATAGAAGAAATCAATGAGATCGTTGCAGCAGGACTTTCAAGGGCTATGCAACTGTTTCGCGGCAAGCTGGTCCTTGGGGACGAACTTAATTCGACTTAATTTTGAGTAATCAAGTATTCCTTTGTTGCTGTTCTTTCTTCAACTCTGCCACAATCATTCTCTATTATTTTCAAGACTAACGTTGAACTGTCTGAATATCCGGGCTGCAAATGCCTGAAACTGTACAGTAGTCCAAGGAGAATAAATATACTTGAGCCACCAGATTACACATTGCAGACAGATCACTAGACAATGAAGATTGTCCATCTCTAGGTAGCTCTTCTTTTTCATGCTATCGCCTTTGTCGCAAATATGTGATACACTCACTTGTGTGCCTGTGAACTGGTCAGATAGACAGAAGAAAAAACATGTGCTCCCAATTTCTCTTGAACATGAATAGTGAGAAGTCAATTTCTTCAGTGCCATCTTGATACCAAACAAGATTTTAAAATAGAAAATTGCTCAACCCTCAAAGACCTTGGGGAGGAGTAGATGTAGATGTAGGTGGAATCCATATCTTCCATTCTTATCTTTCTCATCTTGGAGAGTACAAAGAGAGGAGTATCATATCGCATTAGTAAATGTTACAACCAACCAACCAATTGAGTCTGCAGGATGCATTTGGCGCTTCATTCATCAATATAATGGAGACATTGGCCATATGTGGAATTGGACATGAGATTTGTGAGATCCAGTTTTGATGCACGGTCAGTTGAGACATCACTCGCCCAACATAGCCAGCACAATTTAATAGATACGGTCCCTACGTCTCTGCATTGCAAACACACAGCTCTGCCTCTGGTGATGGATAGCTCTCACAACTTCAATTTGCTGCCATTCCATTTGCTTTGCTTCTGACATGTTACATACAGTTACAAGTTGTGTTACAGAGAGACAGACACCCCTAGCTAATAACTATTGCAATGCAAGGCACGGTTCCAACTCCCAAGCTGACCCAGGCAGTAAGTAAATTACATGAACCGACCCGGTTTCACGATGCAGCTTAACTGCATCTCAACTGAAAGTTCTATTCTATGCTTTCCAGGCTGTGTGAAATTGAAAAGACATGCAAGCACGGGTAGCCCAATTAATTGTTTAGAAAAGAACAAATAAACATACTGGTGGTGCACACACATCATCTTCAATTCTTCATCTACAAACTTTCAACAAAATCTAATTTAATACAAGAGAAATCTATTTGAATCTATAGATTAATTAAATTAACAACCAACGTAAAAGAATAATAAACTAGAAACTATGTTTTCTATATTTAGACTAGCAATGGCAAGAAAATGTGACAACTGTAGGCTAACATCAACAATAAAGACTTCTAACTTAGGGAATGTTAGAACTGAAAATCAACAAGAGTCTTATTCAGGCATATTAATAATTACTTTTTAAATACTCCTAGTATAGATATTTAGATATATTTCATTAAGTCTCTTTTTATTATTTCTCCCTTTGATATTTCTCTCTTTTCTTATATTATTATCTTCATTTAAAATTTTATAATATGCTGGTTTCTCTAGGATTTTATTTATATATAGACAAACCACTTTAACGAATGTTAGATAAACTTTTCTTCAATCGGTACTATTTCTATTTGATCACGTATATTCTTATTACAAACTCGATCTATTCTTATATAACCATAAATCTAACGTAATATATATATTTTTATAATAATTATATATTAAATATATCGTCTTTCTCCATAACATAGCATATGTAATTATCATTCTATAAAAATTACATTGTAACTTCTACGATGTCCTCTTATTACAGAGTATGTCAGATGTTTGGCGTCACTTTATCTAACTCGTTTTAATTATATGGCTAATATCCATTAATATTCTCATCTATAATATCAATATATTTTTTAAACACCATTTAGCCTACTAAACTTATCTCTACTCACGTATCAAGCATTCGGTCTTAATTCTTCTTACTCTAAAAACCATCACAACTCTAATTTCATATTTACTTCTATCCATCTCTCATTAACTAATATTATATTACCTGTAAAGAACATGTATTAAGAGATATTCTCCTATATATTTTTTATAATCTTATTTATTACTAAGATAAAGAGATACGTGCTCAAAAATAATCTCTAATATAATCATATCTTAACTAGAAAGCACTGCAGGGCCATCAGGATGAAAATCTCATCACACAGGGGTTGCACGAATCGCACACGCTGTTGCTCTCATCACCTCTGCTTTCTTGCATAAATCTAGTATATAATTTACTTCTCTCCGTGTCTTTCCCAACAACAGATATCATAAGATGAACAGTCAGAAGCCTCCAAACACACATACATAAAGTTGAAACGCTAAAAGAACAAAGAGCAGCACCTCTTCAAATTTCCACTTACACCAAACAAACCACTACTAGCAATAATGTTTGTTTGAAAAGATCATTTTTGTTTGAATCGAATTGGCTCCTTACACCAACGACAGGGGGCACTTACTGGGTACTGAGTACCGACTAAACAAAACAACTGTGTAACTTTTTTTTTCTGGTGGCCTGCACAACAGCATGAAATTCTCAAAACTGAACACTGATGCTTGTTCATGTTGATATTAAATAGGGTGATTGTTGTTTATAGACTTATATACCACCCAGCATCAAGACTTCACAACTCAAGTCAGAAATTATGGTGAAATTTCACACACTTTCCATTCCTAAAACCATAAGCCAGCTAAACAAGTCACCAGACAACCAGTAAGGGTTTGCAGAGGTGGCAGCCAACCGAACAGAGACAGGTAACAGGTACATTAACACTAGACGATCAGTTTTGTAACTAACAATTAAAGGGTTATGAGCTCAAAGTTGGAAGCACGAAGCCTCAAATCAAATGATTTGATTCTGCACACACGCACACTCTAAGACAGAAGCCCATTGAACATGGTCTACATCTTCAAAGATTCATTTATCATGTGAGATCACATGCAGCTACACTCTTTTGCTTCAGTTATTGCTGTTTGGGATCATAAGCCTGTATTTGCTGCTCCAGCTGCATCAAAAGACACTATGTCAATAATTAAGATCCAGAAACCATGCATCAACAGCAGCTTTATGGTTCTCAACATGAAAGCTAAATGAGCAGCTGGTGAACGAAAATTCACATAAGAATCGATCAAGTTCCAAAGTTTTGGTTGGTATCCAGATATTGAAACTCAATTTAAGCAGGTAAAGGAAAAACACTGATGGTTGCTTGGAATTATCCTATACATCTATCCAAATATAACCCAAACAATTGACAAACACTCGCCCATCAAGTAAAGTTTTCAGAAACTTCCAACATAACTTGGTATAAAATCATATGTTAAAATAAATTTCAGCAGCAACAAAACCAAGGAGATTTTTTAAAGTTATATATGATACAGTATCAACCATTAGTATGTCGTACCTCATGGTTAGTGATTATTTTTAAGTCAAAAGCCAATAAGAGAAGATAAAGTACTACCTGAAGCATAGTCTGAAACTTGTTGCGCAGATCATAGAAGTCGTTTCTCACAACAGCCAATGCCATAAGGCACCTGAAATTATGCAAACATACCGCATTGTCTAAAGTTGCCAAGATATTAGGAGAACAGAACAGAAATTGCAAGCTTGCAACTTAGTTTAGTTAGAAAAATCATGTCATCTCAGAATTTGTTGTTGTATAGCATATAGACAGGAGTCTGGAGCCAGCACAATTACATGCAGTGCTCCCCAAGGTGCTAGGTTAGTCAAGCCAGAAGCCACAGAATAGAAACTAGCACCTAACGGCCACTCGGACAGGATAAATCAGATGGGAAGGATAGACAAGAGGGTGGAACCTAGGTGCCTCCAAGATGAGCTATGCGGTAACCTAGGGGAACACTGATTGCATGAGAATCCACAAGGATTAGCATGTGAGACAATGAACCAAGTGCTACGATATCCAAATGAATGAAGTTGCAGGTAAAAGTATTAGAGTTCATATGACCATACAGTAGTTGCATGCAAGACATGGCTGGCTATCAGGTTTTAAATACATGCATGAAAGTTCAAAGTTCAAACAATACAGAGATCAAAACACGACTATGGTGTGGCATGTGTAATAAGGTACTGAATACTCACCCATCTCTGCTTTTGTCCTGACAGAACTGGCGAAACTGCATGCAAGTGAACTTCACTTTCTGAGCACCAACACTGAAACATGCCAAAAACCCTAATCAGAAAGACATCTCCAAATTGTTTTGATCACATGAATGTTTTTTTTGAAGTATCACATATAACATGCCCTGTTCCAATCCAAGGTGGTAGCATTGACAAATAAAAACGAGGTTTTAACCCCAACATATTCATTGACGACAGTACTGGGGCAATAAGCATGGTGAACAATACATTATCTAGCATGTCAACAAGCATTACAGTGTCAATTTCCATTTATTATAAAGGAAATTAAATGGCAAGGTGCTAGCAAGTCAACTAGTAAACACCCTGATGCTGGAGCTGAGGTTCCATGCTAAATCCATACAGAGTAAATAATCTAACTGGTATTGCTTTTGTAATATCTATCAAAAGACACCAGAAAATTAAAAATTGAGTCATTTGCCATGACTAGAAAAAATAATTTTACTTGGAATGCCATAGCCATTGACCAATAGAGCCATTATCTATCACGCATGCCACTGTTCGCTTAACAGTTGGCTCAAGCAGGATACCACTTATCCCTACCAGTATCATGGTTGCAAACAAAAAGACAGCTTTTGTACTAAAATTGTTTGCAAACACAAAAAGATTTGTTATGCTGCTACTGTACACATGAAAAACAGAACTGGCAGGAATTCCTGGAATTTTATCACAATTAAACATTTGATACACAAAGCACAGGCAGGCAAGTAACATAGTAACACACAAATATGCATCATCAGACAACTGGTGTACAAAAACTGAAGATGGAGTAGAATTAGAAGCGGTGATCACCTGGCGCTGCTGCCTTTGAGCTGATGAACGTAGGCGTCCACCTTATCAAAGTTGACGACGGGTTGCTCCCTGCACAAATGTAAAATTCAAACCGATCAAAACATGACTGGAGGGGGGGGGGCAAAATCCCATGGTAGCGGGAGCACGTCAGTACATGAGGGAGAAGTCGAATTAGGCAAGGGTAATCGACAAGAGGAATGGGGCACGCACAGCAGGGTCGCGATCTCGTTGATGATCCTGTCGGCGTCGTCGCAGAAGAGGGTGACGACCTCGGAGACGAACCCCGGGGTGCCCCCCTCGTCCTGCAGCATCTGCAGCTGCTGGAACTGCTCGTCCACCAAACCCTAGATCGCCCAAACCGCAGGCAGCAACCCAGACGATTAGAATCAGAATCAGAACCAACCAACCAACAGCAACCGCCTAATCAATTACAAAGCTCTCTTGGAGACGAAGAGGGGGACGAGACTCGCTCGCTCACCTGGGATAACATGGAGGAGAGGAGGGCGCTGAGCTGCTCGCGCAGAGCGGCGGCCGCCATGGCAGGCAGCAAGCAAGCTTGGTGGTGGCGTGGGAAGTAGGCGGGAGTTTGGGTGGGGGAAGCTGACAGCGAAAGCCAAGGGGGAATCTATTTATACGCGGAGGCGGAGGCGGAGGCGGAGGCGGATGGATTCGCGAGGTGTGGCCACGGCGAGGCGACGCCGGTGGTGTTGACCGGAGCGGATTCACACGACTCCTCTCATTGGAAGCTTTCCTTTTTCCCTCTTTTTTCTTTTTTCCCCCTCCCTCCTGAATTCTCATCTCCTCATTGGTTTCTTTGTTTTTTTTTTTGAAAATAGCTATACATACTCTCTTTTTTCACTAAACTTCTATGTATGTCAGCACATCTAGATTTTCTATAAATCAAACGGTTAAGATTATTGTTAGTAAGAGTTTAGTAAAAAAAATAGTAGATGTGGCAGTGCTCTCTCTTTTTTTCTTATTCCCTTTCCTTTTCTTTTTCAGGGTGGTTGATTCCACGGGCTTTACACGTGTACGGTTCCGCAGGTTGGACCAGATCCTGCCCTCCTAGTGTATCCTCAATCATTTTGGAGATTGGCAGAATTGCGGCCTTTTTCTTTGAGAGAATTGGTTTGAATAAAACAATATTTTACAGTATTAAGAAAAAACATAGGAAAAGAGGAGTTATTCGGGATAAAGCTATATGTTGGCACTATGATGCGACATTATGAAGTAGTTATGAAAGTAATTTTGATAGGATTTTATCGATATGGACGAACACATTATCATCCATAAGTAGATCAGAATGTAACGGCTTTTCAAAACAAAATGTATTACAACATAAAAAGCTTTCGGGCAAGAAATTATTCTGCACGTGAGGCTCCATGCAGACAATGATGTGGTCATGAAATGTTCACTAATTTTAGTAGGATCTTTTTAATGTTGCCAAATAAATTATCACCCATAAGTAGGAAAAAATAAGTGATTCCATAACAGTGCCAACCGAAAGTAAATCACTTCCAGTAAAAATGTTTTACAATATTGAAAAGCCTTTTGGGGCAAGAAGTTATTCAGACCATAAAGCCATGCGCAGGTATTGCGATGTGACATGCGGTTCTACAATATTTACTCATTTTGGTAGGATTTTACCGATATAGATGAATAAATTATCATCCATAAAGTAGAAAAAATAAGTGATTCCATCATAATTACAAATGAAATGTAAATAGCTTTTCAATACAAATGTACTAGAACATTGAAAAGCGGTAAGAAGTTATTCATGTCGTAAAGCTCTGGCTATCATTGTGGTGTGACATTGTGATATGGTTCTAGTAGGATTTTATCGATGCAGACGAATAAAATATCGTCCATAAGTAGAAAAAAAAGTGATTCCATCATAATGGCAATAGAAACATAAATCACTTCCTAATACAAAATGTGTTACAGTATTGCAAAAACTTTTTGAGAAAATACAAGACGTATTACAATACAATATTGAAAAGGTTATTACGGTTGTGAGGCTATATACTGGCATTCTAATGTTATATTGTGTAGTATCGTATAATCTTACCAGTTACCAGGATCATATTGTGTGTGTGTGTGTGTGTGTGTGTTTTGGTGATTTTACAGTATGCTGTAACTCTTATATCCCACATTTTGGAGCAAAAACTAATAGGAAGGAGCACTTTGCATTGTGGGTAAATAAAGAATTTTAGAGTAGTATATTGGATGGAATATCGGAGAAAAAGGAATTGAAATTTGTGTGCGTCCATGGCACTTTCACGTGACATTATAGAGGAGTTATTATCGGAGAAAAAGGGATTGAAATTTGTGTGTTCATGGCACTTTTACGTGGAATTTTAGAGGAGCCCATTTGGCACGAAATTTGGTGGATATATGATTAGTATATGCAGGTTGGATAAACGGTAAGGATGAAGGATAAGTACTACGCTCGATTGGACTAATCATGGTGGATGGGAGCAGCTAGGAAAGGGTAGAGGGTAGCCTCCACGATGGGGATTTGTCTGCTGGGAACGAAGATTCTGTTCGTGGCCGCATTATATTTTGTGGCTTTCGGTGAGGGAATAATTCTGCCTGTCGGTCTGTCACCATCAATTTGCGTGGATGATTGCTGATGAAATAGTGCAGTGCCTCCCCTTGGACATGACCAACCAAGCATATGCGACACTGCTAACTGTGCAAATCGAATCAGTATTAATGGGCCATACCAATAATAATCTGTGTTGTGTATTTGCCGTTCTTATAAAATGCCACATTCTTTTGGGAGGTCTACACACAGATGATCTATACTGGAAGATCAGATAGCTGCTGCGCACTTCATTCAGTATAAATTGGATCAGATTTCAGAGCTTCAGAAAACTGGCAGGCACCCGCCTCATTGGTCTACTCTCTCTGCACAGCTATGCTCTGTATTCGTCTCCACAATCGCCGATTATATCCATCAAATTTCTGCCCTTATTCGATGCCTCTGTGATGTTGTTCATGTCCTCTTCATCTAATTCAAGTGAGAAGATTGCGTTGGTGTCTTTTATGTGTTCAGAGAGTCCTAGTCTCACACCCACCATTGAACCCGCAACAGATGTCTATTCCCATAAACAACCAAAATGACAAGTCACATGTTAGTTATGGCCATGCGCTTCACTGATAAGTACTATTTATAATGACAAATTACAAATACCAAGGTAACTTGAATGGATGTATTAAAAGGGTTACCTGGTTCAGTATGTATCTCACAGCAACAGTTGCCATAGAAACACCATGCTTCACTGATACCTTCTTCAATGTTTGAAGCAAAGCCTGGAACAGACTCCAGCCACCCCAGGCATCGACCATCTGTCATAGCTTCAACAATGAGAATGGCAAGAACTGGGAAGTAGGCAACACGTTCAGACATAGGATACAAAATGCTCACCCGCTTATACTTCTGCAAAGATGGGGTATTCAGAGGAGGTCCAGCAAAAGGAATAGATACATTGGTGTCAAGAAACTTCTCAGACAGCAGACCACCCATGACTGTGCCATACCTGCATCAGGAATACCACATTAACAACTATGTTATGCCAAAACAGGGAGAGGGGACAGGGGGTAGGGAGTAGACGTTATAAGTTTAACTCCAGTAAGCTGGCAAAGCTCTGCCATTCTTCGCTGTGGACGCATGTCAACAACAGAATGTTGAACCTGGTAAATGCAACATCTCTCACTTCATTGAGGGGGCCATATGATAGTTAACATTAATAAAGGGCAAATACACCATATGGGTTAGGAGTAAAATACCTGATTGCTGACAACTGGGATTCCATTTTCTAAGATTATCTGTAGCCTGTCTGTATCAAAGTTTGTTAGAGCTACCGTCTTAATCTTACCTTCAGAATGTCCAAACAAAAGAAAGCATGAAATAAGAATCCACGAGTACTGAAAAATCATGACAGTGTGAAAGGAAATGCATAGTTAACTGTAAAATCCAATTCAAGTTTAGAACACTACCTTCCTCCTTTAGGTCTGTAATGTGTTTTAGTGCATCCAGATATCCAGAGTTTGAGTAATCCCACCTACATTAGGATAAAAGGCCAGCTGAATTACAAATTATGGGAGTAGCTATATTATAAAACATTGCAGCATTCCGTCAACTAATTACACATACCATAGGTTTTTCTCATGACTCCTCTCAAGTTTAGGACATCCCACAGTACAGTCTAAACTAAAAAATATTTTAGTTCTCTAAACTGATCTCTATTGCAGCATAACTAAGAAGCTAAGAGCAATGGTCAACGGCAGGACACAATCTTTTCTGGATGATAGATCACCACAAACTTGATTGTGCAGACATACTAAAGCCACTTGAGACAGAAGGTTCATTATTGTTTAGCAACAAAAAACAGTTCAAAATTTTAACAATGTATTCAATTTGCATTAGCAGCAAAGAAAAAAAATACTAAGCAATAAACCAAATGACATCCAAATGTTACCATAACTAATAAGTAGCACGCAAATCCACAGAAACATACCAATGGAACTGCAGCATGTCCAAGGCAGAAACATCCATTCTTTTTCGAGATCTGTTGATGTTATCCTCGACATAACTTCTGGTCATTTTAACTGGAGGTGGTACCCACTTTGTAAGCCTGCAGAGATTAATAAGAAACAATTAGAGGCAGCACAAAAACTGATTTACAGTATACACACCTCTGAGTGGCATAGAGATCATGATAAATCACTCACCCCTTGATTTCTTCAAGCAACTCAGGTGGCCGTTCACGCCGAACTCTATTGATGAAAAGGCCATACAAATCCTCTGCTGGTCCATCTGCCAAAACAGTAACCATACCTTAAAATCAAGTTGATACCATTTTCAGTGCTCCTAGATTAAAAATTAGGATAAATATTGATTTCTTCATATTAGTGTCAAGTCGCATATAGTGAGAAATAATTCTTTTACACTTGCTAGGTAGCAGCTAAATACATCAATGAAACATGGCCCTTTTCTGAACTGAGCATAGCTAGAGGCATTTTTATTTTCTTTTTGAATGGTAGAGACATTAACTTTAAAGTGAAACAAAACCATTTTCCGATTTCAATCGAATAGCATCAACTTATAACCGTGGTACAGGACGGCGTACAGCGTCCGCGCATCACTGAGCAACAACTAAGTGGCACCAAAAGACGCATAGTAATTATACCAGCAACATGTTACGAACGCTAGATGTTCGTACAAATGCCGACGAGAGGGTTTAGTAGGGTATGAGAGGGATGGGAGGCAGATGGATACAATGGTCGGCCATGTCGAAGGTGGAGAGGCCGGCGTCGGCGTAGGCGAGCATGGCATCCACCGCGGCGTCGCGGTCGATGCGGCCCCACCCACCGCTCGTCTGCCACATGCCGTTGAGCACCCGGCATATCGCCATCGAGTCCCCGCGGTTGCTCACGGTACAAACCTTCGCCCCCACCGCGGCCGTCTCCACCGCGGCCCCGGAGCACCTCGCGGGCCGAACGCGGCGCGCGACAGGAGGCGCTGCCGGCGAGAGGAGTGTGCGAGCAGCCGACGACGACATGGCGAGCGAGCGAGAGAGAGAGAGGTGGAGATAAGGCGCTACTGGCCCTTGGGCCTCGATTCGACGGACGGGGTAAATTTCACGCGACTACGTGCCACTGCGAGTGGGACCCACCTGTCAGTTTTTCCCCCGAGGTGGCCTCATCCGGAATGGCGGGAGAGGAGAAGAGAAGCAGATTATGGGTCTCTAGTCTGCTTACAAATGTCAGCCACGTCGAACGTGGAGAGGCCGACGTCGGCGTACCGGAGCATGGCGTCCACGGCGGCCGCCGGCTCGTAGCGGCCCCACGACGGGCCACTCACCTGCCACATGCCGTTCACCACCCGGCACACCTCCAGCGCGTCTCCCTCCTTGCTCCTCACCGTCGTCTTCCTCTCCCCCTGCACCGCCGCGCAGCACCGCGGCACCATCCGCCGCCGTCCATGGCTTCTCCTCCCCGGCGTAACAACGGGCCTGGGCGAGAGCCCAGCAGCCGCGGCCATTCCACGCTAAGCTCGAAACAATAGCTTTGAACCGTGAAAGGCAAAGGCTGTAGAGCACTTCATTCAAATCTCAGCATTAGCAAGTATTTATGTGGTACAGACGCATCCAGTAGTATCTATGCAACATCGCAACCATGGACGACTTGAAATTTACATCAAAATTGCGAGCCTTAGATTTTGCTGGCCAACTGGAGACCTTCCTTCTGGAGCTCCTCTATGATGACAACCGGCGGCTGAGTTTTAGCGAACTTGGCAATGGCCTTGTTCTCATCAGGTGGTCCACCCTCTAGGAAGGCGCCCAAGACCTTGCCGTCCTTGAACCAGTATGAGCAGAGGTTGGGTCACTGTCGCCGAACAGGATGGTGTCGCCAAACGTTGTCGCCGTAGAATTGCCATCCGAGGTCAAATGATCGGGAGTAGAAGAACGGTAGGTTGTCATACTCCGGAACGAACTCACCAGACTCTTTTCCCTTGATTGCCTGAAACAAGATGCAGTGTTAGGATTCCCATTAGTTTGGTTAACTCCAAGTTTTGACATTTCACTGCTAGCAAGACAACCTCACAGAAATTAACACAAAGTTTGCACTATTCTTTAGTGCAATTTCAATATTTCAATATATATTATTAGATCACTTAAAGTCAAAGGTTTTAGAGTCTTAAGTCTAAATATTTTAAAGTAAGTAGAACTAAAACTAAATAATTAAGAAGTGACTTTAGCATCATTATATATAGGAAGAGAGATATAAATTTAGAAGGTCAAATAGTATCTAAGAAGAATAACTTTCAATACCTGATAACGATGCTATAGATGCATTGGAATATTAATATAGACGTTAGCTATAAAATCAAAGCGGGTAGATGAAATGACGCCATTTATTTGGTATTCTCTATGATGGTATCACAAAACCTAAAAAGTAAGTTTTATAAAACAATAATTAGAACTGCTATGCTATATACGATAAAATATTAGTCTGGTGTTATAGAAATATATGTGTTATATTAGATTTATGATCATACAAGAATAAATTAAATTTAAAATAATGATATACGTAATCGGTTAAGGATAACATCAATTGAAGAAAAATTTATTCAATATCGATTGAGCTGATTTGATCATGTCAAAAAGAGACCCCTAGAGACATCCGAGGTGATTTTGACCATGTCCAAAGGAAACCCTCAAAGACAATAATACATTATAAAATCAAAAGACTAAAATTAATATAGAGAGAACAATAAATAGAAAATTAAAAGATTAGGATATAATTAAAGATATATGGTTAAATAAAAGTGCTTAAAAATAGCTATTGATGTGCATAAACTGTGATTTAAGATTTATATTAGGTTTCAAACTCTAGGCTATCCTAATTTATTTAAAACTGAAAAACTTTGTTGTTGTTATTGTTGTTGTTGACAGTATCAGATCACTATGCGTTAGATCATTCTATTCCCTGTGATTATACATTAGAGTGTATTGCTACTGCAGGTGATAGAGAGTGTAACGTTATTCCTGCATGCGATACATGTTTTAAAGCATTATTGGATGATAATGCAAAGAATTCTTCGGTCATCCAATTCTACTAAGCTGATCAGGGATAGTCATGAACACCAAGCATTTGGTGGTTTTCCGATCAATTCAATAATTGCTTAACTCAGATCACTATCAAGTCAGATCCAAGTACAAAACACTATGTGGTGTTAGTTGTGACAACTACTGTATTTCAGAGAAACATTAAGTGGAATGACCTCACCTTTACAGCCTGCTCTTCAGACTTCCTAGCATGGTCAACATGTTCCACTCTCCTCAACTCATTGTACATCTTCATGGGGAAGGTGGCCACATCACCGACAGCGTAGACTCCAGGAACACTTGTTTCAAAGAAAGCATCAGTCTGCATAAAACTTTGGGCATGTCAGATATTAAAGTATAAAAAATAATGCACATGCTCACTTGTTTCAAGGAATGCAATCAAGATGGGCCAAATGCTATAAACAAGCTTAAGCAAAAAAACAGCATATGCACAGCTGCTGTTTTTTTGGCAAGGAAACATCAGTTTATTACACACTGTTTCTTTAATAGAAACATCACTTCTAGGGTCAAGCCTACAGGTTAAAAGCAAACTAACCTTAATTCCACCTTTCTCCTCAGCAACTTGACCTTTAAAGAGAGTTATCAGTGGTCTGTTCCCAACACCAACAACAACAATATCAGCTTCAAGCACACTGCCATTCATCAGCTTAACCGCCGTGACCTAGTAAATAGGGAATAAAGGAAAGCAGACAATCATTTGCATTCACACTGAGAACTACAGAACTATTTTGGATTTGGAAAATGTACATACATCACCATGCACCAGCATCAAAACCAACAGCTACTGTACCCTTCACGATCTTGACTCCTTTGTTAGCGTAGTAACTCTCATAGAAGGCCATGATATCGGCAGTGAAGAGACAAGGCACTACAAGAAGAGATTTTACAATGTCAGATTCCCGTCAACAAGAAACTTTCCACTATAAGTTCGTCTCACATCATAACTGCATGTCAATCACAAGGGCAGAACTGACTCTTTTCATCTGATGTGCATAAGTAATTGAACAGTCATTAGTGAAAATATATGAATGATGATACTTACTGCACCAAGGTTCAGGAAATACCATAGTGACATCAAAATCGTTGATCTTCAATGCAGCACTAAGTTCTAGACCAATGTAACATCCTCCTATAATAACTGCCTTTCCACCCTTCTTTGCTTGGATAGCTGCAACCAGCTTGTCAGCATCATCTACTTCCCTTAGATACAAAATGTTGTTGGAATCAGCTACTTGAGTACCAAAATATGATAGCTTGCTGACCTAAAAGCGAATAAAACAAGAACATGTCAATAATGAGTGATAGTAATGACAGAAATGAGCCGATATTAAACAAATTTCACAGTTCACAACATACTGAGGAGCCAGTAGCAATGATCAAAATTTCATATGTAAAGGTTGCTCCAACTGTACTAGTCAATGTCTTGGAGGCAAGATCAGCTTTGACAATTTCAGTGCTCAGGATCAGCTCAATGCCTGCCAACAGATGCAATCATGATTCAGGAGTATGCTTAGAATAAAAAATAATAATTAAGTGAAGTATTGTCCACTAAGGGGAGCAAAAAAAAAGTTCAAATGGATGGTAGTTAAACTCAATAATCACAAATAAAGCATTAAAGGGTGATCTGGTGAAGCAAGCAAATTGGCAATCAATACCTTTCTCTGAGTACCATTCAGGCAAAAGCCTCTTTCCTCCACTGCCCACACACACATGAAATCCTGGGAGTCTTGAAGCATCTATTCACGGTGAATGCAAATGGTGTTATTTTGTGCATACAAGTTGATCGATACACATGTGACGTAGAGCTGGCAGTGGTCAGACATGAAAAGGCAGAACATGGTAAGTGAAGAGCTTACTCTGAGGAAAGAGGTATCCCTTGCTGAGAGCAGGGTGCTCATAAGGAGCCACCTGAAAGAGAATTTTTGGTAAGAAACACAATGCTGCGTTGGTTAACAAGCAAGCCAATTTTACAGAACTTGCAAAGGCCAAATTAGCACTATTTTTTGCGATGCCAAAATGGATTTACAAGAGTTGTTTCAGTAAAGCAAATTCCATCATAAAAAGTTTTTTTTTAGCAAAGCATTATTGAAAGCAAAAAATCCACCAAAAGATTGGATGGTTAATTGCGACATGCTTAAACAAGCGACTTACAGCAAGAACAAGTGGGGTTCCAGTAAGTAAAAGTACCTAGTCAGCTGAAGATTTAGTACAAACACGTGGGTTTCGTAATTACCAAACAAAATTACAGTTCAGGCCTGCCACTCACATACTGATGTATGTAACTATAGCATAAGCACAACGCATTTGTCATTGTTATGGTTTGTGGATAACAAAAAATTAGCATACTAGACCTCTTAACTCGGTCGAAGGCGTACTACAATTATGGATATGGAGCACCTGAACGACCTCTCGAAATACAGGGTGGAAGAGAGCATTTTGTGTTTCAATCTGTGCTTTCCACGAGATCCGGAGCCAACCCAGATCATTTCAAGGATCCAAGCAAATCAAAGCATCGATCTTCCAGTGAACTTCCCGCAAGTCTAACTACAGTATTACACCCCCCCCCCCACCCCAGCCCGAGAAGGACGGATGGTGATTGCGAATTCGGGAAGCAAATGTATAGACCGCCGCCGAGGATGATGTGCTTGAAGGGCTTCTCCGACGCCATCGCTGCTGCCTAAAACCCTAATGAAGCCGCCAACCGATCAACGAATCGAATGAAATGGGGTCGCTTGGAGAAGAGAAGAGAAAGTGGAGGCGATTTGGGGGTAAATGCGGGAAGTGGGGAGAGAGATCCCACCCGGTCGGTATATGTATATACACTGACATGTGGGCGCGAGAATTCAGGGGCCCACCCGTCGGTGACTGCACATTTAGTGCCGGCGGTGAGGCACGAGGCTGACTCGGCCCGTTCCCTCGGTGGAGCTTGCCTATTGGCTTGGCTGGTCTCCAGCGTGGGCGGACACGTGGCGCTCTGCTGGCCGTCCGGACTTGTGATGGATGAGGAGGCGACGTCGTCCGATCGATCCAGAGGTTTCGGTTTTAGTTTTAGTTTGGTCTCCGAATCAGCAAGGCCGGAACAGCAGGCACCTGCCAGAATGCAGTATCTGTCCTTGAAAAATGGATTTTTATAAACGCATCCTACAACAATGTGGACGCATGCATACTCGTGATAGTAGGGGTACGAGTAGTAGAGTGGAGTATCGATCATGTTTGTGCCCCTCCCAGGATTAACTAAATCGATCATGTTCGTGAAACCATTGGTATCGTTTTAGCTGTTTTTTACGGCGTTGACTGAAAGTTATTGATTTTTTTATTGGTTCTAATCCTTCTCTCGTCTACGCGTGTAAGTGAACAATTAATCGAGCAGAGATGCTGGCAGCTTCGTTGGAACGGAGCTTAACTGAATGACAGTAACATGACCAGCTGCAGGGCAGAGGAGCTAGAACAAACTTAACCCAGGGATTAATTAGACAGATGAGACAGCCACCGAGGGGTATTGCAGTCGACTAGGTTTGTTTTTTTTATGCTGGAAGAATGACTGTAGTTTTGCAATTCCTCTGGCTAATCTGTCCGCAACTTCATATCTGACGCCATGCGGACAGCGACAGCACATAACTAATGCCTTGCTGCCAAAGATCGATCAGGTTACTACGTTCCAGCCAGTCACTAAACAAGAACCTTCAGGAATGCATGCGTTGCCGAATGTGTATAGGAGCACTCGTACTGTCCTCCTACACGTCAAAAACCAGGGAGGATCAACTAAAAAAACTGATTTTTTTTTTCTGACTGAGGCACTTCGGAACTGTGTAGGGAAAGGGGAAGTTAAAAGACGAGGTAAGAGCTAAACTAGCGGTACGTTTTTTAAAAAATATATAATAAATTTATTTTAAAAATATATATTAATATGTTTTTTTAAATTGTTTAAAAATAATATTTACGTTAATCTACAGCTCCTATCATGAAAACAGATCATTCCCTCTCAAACAAACGCATTATCAACTTACTACCAACTAAAAATAGGATAGACCCACGTCAAATTTTATTAGCATGTTGGAGAGACACATTTATATGTAGGGTGAGCAAATAAGATGGGACTCATCTAAAAAAGTCTAACACGTGTCTACCATAAGCCTTACCACAATAAAAAAAACAAAGTAAGACCCACTATAAAATGTTGTCTTAATATTAAGCCTATGTCTTGCTTGATAGTAGCTATTTATCACTTCTAGGATGTATCTTATCTAAGCTAACAAGTACACATTTAATACTATTACATATTTTTCACTATATTGTGAATGTCCTTAGCATACAGTAAGTTTGGGTAGACAGAAGAATGGCTTGTACTATTTTTAACCATTCTAAAATTTTTGTATTACCAATATTTTATTTGATAAGTAACAAAGTAAAACAAACTATTACAACACAATCCTAATAAATTTTGGTAATACAGGACCTTTCTAATCATAAAATTCCTATCAAAAATTTAAAAAGCATTAAACTAAACACCATCAAATTTTATCTTTCCTTACAAAAATCTAATAGCATCAAAATTTTGGTAATGTTTTTTTAACGATGTGAATAAGCCCGAAAAAGAGAGTTGTAGGTGTTTTGGAAGCCTGCTGTGATTGGGAAGAGATGCTACGCGGCCATTTCTCTTTCCATGTTGATAAGATCGGATGCGCCTACTGCCGCCATGGCTGCTAGCATCTCTTTCCATTATTCCACGTTTCCGGCCGTCATCAGAACGTACGCACGTACGTACGGATCGATCCAGCCAACCGTTCTAATTAAGTTGCCTCGATCGATCGTTAGACAGATTATGTTGCCCGGCGGCCCAAATAATCAAGGTAGCTAGGAGTACTAACTTCCATTTCATTCTACTGTATGTGTTCAATCCATCCCCTGTTACCTTAATAAATTGTCAGTCAGTCAGGGTAAGCTAGTACTCCATCTATAAATGTTCAATTGGCAAATTAAAGATAGGATTAGCAACAGCCCCAACAGTGTCATACTAGTCGAATAGTCCGTCTATGTACGCATCTACTATCTGCATCGAATAATTGAATTGATTGATCACTTCCAAGTGAACGGAGATGACCACTGATTGACTGCACTGTACTACTGTAGAGTAGTGAAATGTGTGATGCTTCAGTCCAAGTAAATGCCGTTGGTTTCATTCAGTCGTTCCAGGGAGGCCTCGACCTGGCATCAGAACAGATGCGTGGATGCATTGCATGCAGCTCTCTACTGGACTAGTACAGTCCATGGACGACGACGCGATAAATGCGGCACGGCAATGACGACCATGTCCAAGTGTCCCAAGAGTAAACTACTCCTACTGCTGCATGCCCGCGGCATTGTGTGCATGAACACGCCAGACATGGACTCTCCTATAGCCTTCTTATCTTGGGAGGTTAGGCCAAAACAAGCGGAAGTCCGGCCGGGTCTTCGTCGATCAGTAATCACAGGACCGTCATCTATCGGTCAACGTCTGCTTTGGGTTTGACTCTCTTCTCCCTTTGCAAAAAAAAAAAGGAGAAAAAGCGCTAACTACTACTCCCGTAAGGTCTCTTGACTTCATAGGATTTTCAATTCATATAAATAAAAAACATGTAAATATTATAAAAATATAAGGATTCTAACATGGGGATTTTCCTTTCAGTGAGCTGAACAAATGGGATGGAATGGATGTTTTTATTCCTATGAACTAAGTACATTTTGGAGGCTTAGCACAGGATTCCTATGTATTTTTTTTCCTATGAATCCTACGAACGGTGTGTGAATAATGTTTATTCCAGAGTAAATGAGATATCCTATATTTATATTTATGTGCATATCTATCAAAACAACAAGCCTAAGGCTTCATTTTTTTTAGGTTAGAGAGAGTTGCTCCTCAAACTGATGTGTTTTGTATAAGATTTTTATATATAGATGTTTCTTTAAAAAAATTATAGCAATCTATTTTTTTAATTTAAAATAATTAATATTTAATTAATTATGTGCCAAAAGGCTGCTTAGAGCTCAGCCTAAATTTCCATTTTCATCCAGGTCAACCAAATACATCAATGATAATAACTGATCAGGCAAAAAGCATATGAGAGGGTTTGTAAAAAGAAGATGGAGCCGAGTTTAGGACAGCAAGCACGTAGTAGTCACGTCGGATTAGGAACATGGCATTCGAGTAGAGTGTATGGAGAGGGATTATAATCATTGTCAACTAAATAATTTTAAAAAAATAAAAAAATGGATAAGATATGTTACATAATAATCTAAGTATATTATAATCATTTTATTGTATGTCAATTATATAATTTTTTAAGAAAACAAAAATGATAATATATATTACATAATAGTCAAACTAGTATATTTTAATTTGTTTTTTTACTGTTTGTATAATTTAAATTTAAACATGATATATTACATATTAATATATTTTATTATTTTAAAAAATTATAACTATAAACGAGTTGACGTACACATTAGCTGTAAAAAGGCTCTTGCATGATTCATCAGCCTGCCTACACCTGTGACCTGCAACTGTACCCATCGACGGTGCATGATTCAGCAACACCTGGCTCACTTCGTGATGACCATGATGGATGGCACTTCAGTTTCAGCTACTACTTGCTCCAATTCAATTCCTTGCGTTGCATTGCGTGGCCCATTCACACGATGGATCGTGGTCGTGGCCATTTGATCCTAAGATATCATGACATGGAAGTTGACTTTCCCTTGTACTTCTTCTTCTTGTTGTGTTTGTTGCAAAATAAATTTAATAAAGGTTTAGATACAAATATCTTGATTAATCAAATGGAAAGCCATCCTTTTGATTTTGCAAGGAAGAAAAGAAAAAGAGGTTCCTTCCTGCCACGACGCCGTGGTGTGGTGACGATCGAGAATGACTAGCAACAGCCGGTGGTAGCTATCTGGTCAAATTGCACACCCATGCTCCCCTTAAATGCCTTCTCCCCCAACCATTGTTGCTGTATCTGCTGTTCTAACCTTCCATCCGATCGACTTCAATTGCATTCTCGCCTGAAAAGAAAGAAGAAAAAAAAGGATAGAAGAAACGTGGTGATGCTGATGCATGGGCATAATCATGGCAGGATCCAAAACCAAGTCACACAAATCCGCCGAAAAGATGAGCCTTTGCCTTTAAATTTGGCGTCTTTCTTCTCTTCCCCCTTCTTTAGTATAGGAGTACTTGATCATCTCGTGAGCTCAGAGACATTCTTGCAGACGCCGTTGTGAAAAGCGACGCCTTTTCATCGATCGATCGATCGATCTGTCTCCTCCTCTGGCTGTGTGTCGCCGTCGCCAAGACAACACCGGTCGGGTCGAGCTGGCAATGCGAGACTTCTCCTGCTTCGGCGACGGCGCCGTCAGCCTGGCTGCTGCGGCAGCTGCCGCGGCGGGGGACGGCGCCGCGCTCGACCGCTCGCTCCAGGCGGCGACAGCGACTGTCTACAAGGCCGCGTTGTCTTCGCGGAAAGAGATCCTTGTCAGGGTCATGTGGACCAGGAGCATCGCCGGTGCGACGCTCCCTGCTACTGGCCTCGCCGTCTCTGTCGACGAGGCCTCCAGGTCGTCTCCCTCGTCTGCTGCTGCTGCAGCGACGCCGCGCCGGTCGGCCGTCACCCTGGCGAGCTCGCCGAAGTTCCTGCACAAGAAGCGCGGGACCCGGTCGTTCGTCACCGAGGCCGGCACGGTGGTGGCCATCTACTGGGACACCACGGACGCCAAGTACCCCTCCAGCGGGTCGTCGTCCCCGGAGCCGACGCGCGACTACTACCTCGCCGTCGTCGCCGACGGGGAGCTCGCGGTCCTCCTCGGCGGGGGCGAGGCGGCGCGGGAGCTCGCCTGCCGCTTCGCCGCCGCGCCGCGCCGCGCGTTCCTGAGCCGGCGGGAGCAGCTCCGCGCGGCGCCTTCCCCGACGGCGGCGGCCGCGCTGGCGCACAGCACGCGGTGCAGGTTCCGGGACAACGGTGCGGAGCACGAGGTGGCGGTGGTGTGCCGCGGGGAGGAGTTGGGGTCGAGGGACGGGGAGGTGGCGGTGAGCATCGACGGGGAGAAGGTGGTGGAGGCGCGGCGGGTGAAGTGGAACTTCCGCGGGAACAGGACGGCGGTGCTCGGCGACGGCGCGGTGGTGGAGGTGATGTGGGACGTGCACGACTGGTGGTTCGCTGGCGGTGGCGGCGGCGGCGGCGGGGCGCAGTTCATGGTGAAGGCGCGTGGGGCGGACGACGGCGGGAGGGTGTGGATGGACGAGGAGATGACCAGCAAGGGGCAGCCGCCGGGAGGATTCTTCCTGCACGTGCAATGCTACCGGCGGTGACCGTCGGCGCTGGCAGGAGGGAGAGATGTAATGGTCTTGGTCGTAGTAATAATGTCTTATTCTTTAATTAATCTGTCAGTTTTTTTTCCCTGAGACTATTAATCTGTCAAAGTTTGCAGCTTGTCTTTTCTCCTCTGTAGTACTCCTACTAGTACTACGTATATCCCTGACGTTGATAGTTGTAGTGTTGTCTGTCCTTGAGTGGCAGCTGTTTGTGCTTAGGCACAAACATATTTTTTGTGACGATGGTTGCAAAAAAACATGCAATTCGGAAATCGGAACATTCACATTCCAAAATCTGGAGGGGAGCTCATCTCCTACAGGCTACACCTTCCCCTTTCCTCGCTTCTCAGCAGAGCAGGTTTCGGCCCCGTCAAAGTGTATTGTCAGCCAGCGGCAAACAATTGCAGAGTCGTCTTGACTCGGTGAGTGTTAAGCTTGTCATGCACGTGCTCGTCCCATACCTCGAGCATGAATGCGATGATGACTAGGTGAGCCAGGATCTAGGAGATGGTGTTACGGACCTGACTAAAACATTGGATGTACTCTCTCAATATCTCACCCTCCTACTACTAAATAGCGTGAAGGTCTGACTGCATTCTAAGATAGGCGAAGTTGTCCTAAAAGTTAGCCACAAACAACTACTCTCACAAATCGATTGAGTTTAGGGGGAGTTCATGAGTCAAGAAAGTCGATGATTTCATGGATAAGTTGAAGTAGTTGCCCATGACCTCTTCAAACCTGCCCACTGCATGGATGGCAATAGTGTACACCTGAAGGAACCTTGCGGGGTTGATGACCCGTTGTACTTATTCGGGATATCGGGATGAAACTTGGTAGGCTACCACACTTGGTAGAGCTTGTGAGTTAATGCTCAGCACCCTGCCCCATAGGGAGTGACATCGGCGGGCGGACACTGGTACGAGCGCTCACATGCTGGGGCTACATGGTTTGCTAGGGCTAAGCCTAAGAAGGCTTGAGTTTTTGTCTGTGTTGCTCAATTGCGCCGCCTCTCCCGAGCATGCTCAAGCGTAACCCGACGTCCTTATTGGCCCGTAGCTCATTGAGCCGTAAGCGAAGATCTTGTCCCTAACTTGTGCTGACAGGGCTGATGGGCCTACTTGCAACCCTGGCTTTAATTAGCCTTTGTCGCCTGGAGTGAGTGGTTCGACACGAAGGTATCACCACCATGGATGGGGTGGCCCTTGATGTCGAGCATGTGCAGTCGACGACCGCCTGGCGGTAGATAGAGCCACCAACTTTATGATCTTGTTGAGCCACCATCCTTTAAGGGTTTGGTGGAGTGGATGCTGAATGAGTGCCCATGCTATGAGCAGTGTGCTTCCTAGGTTGTTTGCATCAATGCCATGCTAGTGGCTCATGAACCGGTGCGTGCGCTAGATGGAGCCCTATCTATGGTAGCGGTGGTTCTTTCAATGCTGTCCTATTGCCACCACCAAATGTCAGCGGCGATCACGGTGCTACTAGGGCACGTGCCACCTCCTTTGAGGTGGAAAGGTGCCATGCTGGCTAGCCTGGCATAGGGACGCCGGCACGGACCCATGCGATAATGATGAAAAGGAGGAGCCTCTACCTCCATGGCCTTATCGAAATCGAAGAGCTGACGGTAGTGTCGATCTGCTATCAGAAACTTTCTAAAGGCGGGAACTAGCGCTTACTCAAATGTGAGCAGCTCTCCTAACTAGTGCGCTAGCTATTGGAGTGTGAACCCCGATAGCATAGATCTGGTGGGTCCCACTTTAGTAAGTTCGGTTAGGAAGTTAGTAACATGAGAGGGGGAGCTCAGGCTCCCCAAATACGCTAGAAACAAACGAAAAATCAAGAAGTATGCATGTGTAATACCCTATTTTTGTTATGTTGTTTATCTCTCTTTTTGATGAAGGATCTTACAAATTTATCAACTACTCTCGAGTATTCAGACTCTAAATAGTTACTCTTCCATTCTCTTCTATGTTTCCTAGGAACTTTAGAGCATATAAGTATATATGGTTTATCTCTAGGTTCCAATCTCTCTCCCTAGTCTCGGTTCTCCATTTATACTTTTTCTAGGAGACACTATATGATCGGAGTTGGAAGAAATATTTTATTCATATCAACATTAGGTGTATAAAGTTTTATCAACAATTCCTTTTCTTGCTTGCTCCGTCAGCCTTGGGATAGGCTTCGAAAGGGCCCATCATAGATAGGGCATGGCGAGAGAATGCCATGCTACCCTGCCCAATCCACCATGGCCTTAGGGCAACTCTTAATGGTCTTGCTATGGGTGGGATGGGGTGACATCTTGCCACACACCCCACTCAATCCATGTAGTCACATAAAAAACATAACTCATTACGCCTTTTTACAGGGCTGCTGTTAGTGCCTAGTGGATGGTAGTAAAAGGCATGAGCCTAGGTGGGGGCGCAATAGTCAACCATGCTCACCTAGTTTTCCACGTCAGTGTTAGGGAAGACATGGGCTTGAGGTGATGGGCAACAACTGTAGTAATTGTCGTCTTATCTTTTATGAACTTGGTCCTAGGTTAGATAACCACCTTGACATGAATACATGGATAGGCGTTAGAGGGCTAAGGTAGGCCTGGTCACACCGACCAATTTGTCTAGAAACTAGACTCGGGCTACCTTAAGGGCTTCATTCTTCACGATTTGAAATAGGCCGTGTCGTCTCCAAAATGGCTCCTTGGCATAGCTAACGTACTTGATGAGAAAACATGTCCCTGACGCCGTCTGACATGGGGACTTCAATTCCTAGGTCACCAACACCCGTAATTCTTGAGAAAAAATATAGGAAATTTTATGACAAGTGTACTGTTTTCGCTAATTTGTGTAGGATAAAGGCAAATCTCCTAATTGTTAGCTACTTGTCCATTGAAATAATGTAGGTAGAGACAAGAGACACGGTTTATATCAATAATTCCTAGGCCTATTTCTATGTAATTCCGTACGTCTACATCTTAATCCTCTATTTTACGCATATATATTATATCATACTTATTCGTTTATTTTTTCTTTGTATATGTTTTTTTAACCCTACGTTTTCTAAGGATGTATTATGAACGTAGAACAGAGTTTTATTTTTGAGCATGCTCTACTAACTACGGAGTACAGCCTATCAGGGGAAAAAGAAGTACGGAGTCTATTTTTACGTACGGAGAGATAACGGACATACCGTGCCTCACTGCGTGCTGCAATCCGACCGCACCGCATCCCGCAGCCTCCGATCCGACCGAGCGAGACAAACAGCGACCGCGGGCGCACGCACGGCTCTCTCTTTCACCTCTCCTCGCTTTACTGGCGACTACACCGACGCGACGCAATTCCCACCAAAATTCCTACCATTGCACCGCTACCGGCTAGGGTTTCGCCGCCGCCATGGACCTCCCCGTCGTCGGCGGCCGCCGCACCACCAGCTACTCCCTCCTCTCGCAGTTCCCCGACGACGCCCCCGTGCTCCAGCGCCAGTCCAGCGGCAGCAGCTACGGCGCCGGCAGCTCCCTCTCCGCCTCCAGCGATCTCCCCTTCCACCTCCCTTCCGCCGCCGCCGCCGCTGGGGCCGGGGGCTCACCCTGCAAGAGCTGGGCGCAGCAGGCCGAGGAGACGTACCAGCTCCAGCTCGCGCTCGCTCTCCGCCTCTGCGCCGACGCTGCCTGCGCCGCCGACCCAGGCTTCCTCGACCCCGGCGACTCTGGAAGCGGAAGCGGCAGCGGCAGCGGCAGGGCCTTCCCGCTCCCGCCCCCGACGCCTTCTGCCGAGTCCCTGTCGCACCGCTTCTGGGTGAGCAGCTCATCTCTTCACCACTCCATGTATTTCTAATTGTTTACACACGATCACACATGCTCGATTTGGATTAGACATCAGAATGCTCCACCTAGCTTGATTGCTCTACCCCCACCGATCCTAGTAGCTTTGCAGCAATTCTATCTTCTGCACAGCTCCAGCCGCTATCTCATTTTCCAAGCCATTGATGCCTTATTTTTTAACATTTCAGGTCAATGGCTCCTTATCGTACAGCAATACGATTCCAGATGGTTTTTACTTGATTCATGGGATGGATCCCTTTGTCTGGTCACTCTGCACTGATGTACTCGACGAGAACCGCATACCCTCTATGGAATTGCTCAAGCCTGTCCGCCAAGATGATTCTTCCATTCAAGTGATTCTCATCGATAGAAGAACTGATTTTAATTTAGGTATGCTGGAGAGTTACGCTTCCAGCTTTTTGTCCAGTTCTGCCGACATGAAGGATGTGATAAACCAGCTAGCCAAGCTCGTGTCTTCCAGAATGGGGTGAGTATTGTACAACTAATCTACTCAAAGTGTCTTAGTATGGCCTTGTTTCTGTGGCTTATAATACTATTTATTTGTTTCAATCATCAAGGGGTACAATCTCCAATGAAGAGAGTTTTCTTCCACGCTGGAAAGAGTGCAGTGATGCTATGAAGTCAAGTACAGGGTCTATCGTTCTTCATCTGGGAAAGTTACCTATTGGTTTCTGCAAACATCGCTCTTTGCTATTTAAAGTACGTTTAACTTTTTTTGTCTGTGTTAAGTTACTTTCCTCTTTGCCCATTTTGTGAAATTTGCACCAAATGAAGAACAAAACTGCAGCTAAAAAATAGCAGCTAATGATTAATCACATTTCTCCTTGGTCAGGATTCACGTAGAATTGCCAATACATAGCTTTCCAAGGATGAGTAGTCATAGTTTTTTATGTGTTCTCTACTTTGAGTCATATCTTATTGAAGCCTGTATATTGCAGATGTTAGCAGATAAAGTCAATGTTCCATGCAGAGTAGTCAAGGGTTGTAAATACTGCAAAAGTGAGGACGCTACCTCCTGCCTTGTACGCTTTGGGCTTGAAAGGTACATGCCTTGTGAGTTGTGAAGATATGTGAATGATTTTCCCTTTAATACCTTGGCTATTACCTATTTTTGAGACACCAACATTTCTCTACTTGGGAGATCTTAGGGTGAGTTCTTTAGAGCAGTTTGGGGTGAATGGAGTTGCTTACATAAAACGAGGTAAGCCATTAGCGCATGATTAATTATGTATTAATTATTTTAAACTTAAAAAATTGATTTATTTGATTTCTTAAAACAATTTTTTTATAGATTTTTTTGCAAAAATATAATTAATCATGCTCTAATAACTTATCTCGTTTTATGTGAGCAACTTAATTCAGCCCAAATTGGTAGAAAAGAACTTGCCCTTACTGCCACATAGTAACCAAAGTGTTCTTGTACATATAAACCATGAACTAGCATAACCTATGCTTGCTGCCACACGGAATATTTGTCATATAAACCTGTAATTTTGGTAATGCTGATTGGTTGACTAGACATTGACTAAGTGTATGTTGCAAATCTTTCTTGATATTTTCATTTTGGCAGGGAGTATTTGGTTGATCTAATTGGGGATCCAGGCCAATTATCTGATCCTGATTCGTTTGTCAATGGACCCTACTCACTATCAGTGCCCTCACCTCTCCGGCCTCCAAAATTTAGGTCATTGGAGATCGCGCCAAATTTCAGCTTGGTTGCCAGGCAATATTTCTCAGATTGCCACTCTCTCAACCTCTTATTTAGCGAAGCTTCCACAGGTTTTTAACTTCCTAACTTTTAGCACTTCTTTTTCTGAGAGGAACTTTTATCTATTCACTGTAAGTGTCAGTAGTGCTTCATCACATATATCATTTTCCATGAAGTAGTTGGTAACTTGTTATAGGCCAAAAAAAAGATCTTCATCTAGGATGGTTAGGTCTATGCAGTCCATCAGGTGTGTGACACAGACCACATCTGCTATGTTTCAGGTGCTACTAGTAGTGCGGCTGTTACTACGGACCAACCATATTCTAGAAAGCATGACACAAGGGATGACATTATGAGCAGTTGGGTGCCAGTAAAAGGTGATAGGTCGTGACAATCTACTGGGATTTGTGAACAAACTGTTTCCTTTTGTTGACTACTATTAAATATATCTTCTTTTTTGAACCAGCTTATACCCATATAATGGCACAACAAAGTATGTAATCCAAAATCTTCACTTTGCAGCCTATGCTAGAAAGTCCAAAGATATAAACAGTTGCCTGTCCATTATACTTCGATATGTTTGCATATTAAGTCAATTTTTTGGTTATGTAGGTCAAGCAGCTGTGAGCTTGGATGATACTCTGCCAGAGGCTCCACGAGAAGTTTTACCACTTATCACTTCCTCCAACTTGAAATCTGACAAAAAGAAAGAGTTTAACTTAATAGAGGGGAATCAGCACTTACGAAGTACAGTTAGTGATCTATCACTTGCTGTGGATGATCTGATCATTCCATGGAACGAGTTGGTTTTGAAGGAGAAGATTGGGGCAGGTACATTCGTGCAAATAAAATTTGAAAGTTCAGGAATTTCTAGCCCATTTCCTAAAAAAGAGCGTTTTTATGCTCTTATATGTATATATATATTTAATTCAGTGCACCAGCAATCTTACCATTTTAGTCATACTTGTGTTATGGTTGACTTTGCATAACTGTGTTGGAATCTTGACTACTAAATGTACAACTTTGTGATTTTCATAGACTTATTTTCTTTACAGGTTCGTTTGGAACAGTTCATCGTGCTGACTGGAATGGATCGGTATGCCCTTTGCATGCTTTATTTATTGATAATCCTGACTGAACTCCTGATGGTTCAGTGTTTGTAACTGAATGAGCCCTCTGCGCTGAATGTTTTGGTTTCAATATTGCAATAAACTTTTTATTACCATAGGATGTTGCTGTGAAGATACTTATGGAGCAGGATTTTCACCCAGATCGCTTCAGGGAGTTCATGAGAGAGGTTTGCTTAACCTTTTTTTTGATGCGGTAAAGGCTGTGGAGCTTGCTATGTTCAGTAATTGCCTTATGAGTTTCTTCTCGTTGTTATAGGTTGCAATAATGAAAAGCCTGAGACATCCAAATATTGTTCTTTTCATGGGTGCTGTTACTGAGCCCCCCAACCTATCAATAGTTACAGAATACTTGTCAAGGTATGGATGTGCCTTAGAGCTATTCCATTAATTATCTCAATCATTTGACAGCATAATAGTTGGTTATCTAGTTTAATGTGTCCAGCAAGTGATGCCATTTTTCACTGCAGAGGTAGTTTGTACAAACTATTGCATAGGAGTGGTGCGAAAGAAGTTCTTGATGAAAGGCGTCGCTTGAACATGGCATTTGACGTGGTGTTGTATTATCTTATATTCTCAATTTTGTGACTTTTGTCTACCTGCTTTCACATTGACTTTTAACTTCCCAGAAAAGAAGTCATACTATTTACGTAATCTCTGGTTGCTTGACAGGCGAAGGGAATGAACTATCTACATAAACGTAGCCCTCCTATTGTTCATCGTGATTTGAAGTCTCCAAATCTTTTAGTTGACAAGAAGTATACTGTGAAAGTATGTTTTGTAACTTATAAACCTGATTGCAGCAGACAGGATATGATACTATGTTTTATGAGTTAATATGATTAGATGATTATAAATCATGTTGATCTTGCTGAAATTATGGTGTTCATTTTTGTGATGGATATTTGCGTGAACTTTTGGATTTTCCTAAACTACTGTACTGTATAAAAATTTAAATGCAATTTAATTCTTGTTTTTGTTTTGATTATGTTTTCCTTGTTACCTTCTGAGCAGAAGAATTGAGTTCTTCTAGTGAGTATTTGATAGGCAGCTAACTGATAATGGACAACACTTCTACTATTGAGGTTGGGGTATTTGGAGCTTGTAGTCATTTAATGCAGGATGCTTCTGCAAACTCAAGAACATGGATAAATATATTTATAAGCCATGATTTTCTGTAAACATATTTAAGGAAATACTTGCAAGGATTGCTAAGAGCGCTAAACAAATGCTAACTTAGCCATTGACTGGAAATAGTATGTGATGTTCAGGCATGTTTCGTTTTTCTTCTTCTCAGAGGCTTTATCTGAGATTATTGTGTTAGTGCAACTATTTTGTGGATTGCAAAGGTGATCGTTTTAAAGATTATTAATTATTATATGGATTTGTTTGTGGCAGATATAATCCCCATTTCTTTTTCTTATCCATGCTACATGTTATTGAATAAATCCCAGTGTTTTTCACTTACCTTGCACCCTTTTAACTTTTGTAGGTATGCGACTTTGGCCTTTCACGACTAAAAGCCAACACCTTTTTGTCTTCCAAGTCTTTGGCAGGAACTGTAAGCACCATGTCCATTCTTCAGAAGTTCACCCTTTAATCCCTTTTTTATTGAAAGTATTATTCATCTTTGGCTTATCTTGTATTTTTGTCATTTAAATATTAGCCTGAATGGATGGCACCTGAAGTGCTCCGAGATGAACCATCCAATGAGAAATCTGATGTCTACAGTTTCAGTGTAATCCTATGGGAACTTATGACAATGCAACAACCATGGTGTAATCTGAATCCTGCCCAGGTAAGTATTCCCTTCTATTTAATTTTTTTGTCCATGCTGATGAAGTGATGCAATTAGTCCTTGGTATCATTCAATGCATGCATAACATACTTTTCTTATCTAGAAGCAAGTATACTCCTGAAGTTATGCAGATCATTTTTTAATTTTTTCCATCGTACATGATGCTATGTTTTTCTGCAGGTAGTCGCTGCTGTAGGCTTTAAAGGCAGGAGACTTGATATCCCAAAAGATTTAAATCCTCAAGTGGCTGCATTAATTGAGTCCTGCTGGGCAAAGTATGTGTTGTCCCATTTATTTTTGTATATGAAGCAAATTGGAATGACCTGCAAAGACTAACAGCAATTTTGTTTTGTCTGTTATAGTGAGCCATGGCGGAGACCTTCCTTTGCTAATATTATGGAAAGTTTGAGATCTTTAATTAAGGTTCCACTGCCGCAGTTGATTTGTTCAGACTTGTAGCCATCTGTATATTGAAGTGTCATATCATGATTTGCCTTGATAAGATCAACATGGAGAAGTTTTTCAATATCTGACTTGCTTATACTGGATAATCCTGACCACATTATTTGGTGCTAAGAAAATGGAGTCTTGATTTACATTTTTCAAGCAAAACAAAATGTACCTGGCAACTCCTCTCCATGGTTTTAAGGTATGTTGTTACTTTCAGAGTTTACCTTCAATGTAGGTATATAACCAAGGCCTTGGATTGGTCATCAATGAATGGAACTTAAATAAGGTTTTGGTTTCAATTGAATGCAGTCTTGCTGATTAGTGGTAAATTGTATTGTTTGCATACCATTGAACTGGACAGTCTTGTTATCTCGTCCTATTCTTCAGTCTCAATTTTATTGTGTTTCCCAATATGTACAGACACATTGAAAACAAAGGGATGAGTTAATATGTATCAAACGGTGTCTTCTGTCTAATTCGTTGATCCATCCAACTGTACAACGTTCTAACTCCTCAGTGCACATAAAATTTGATTCGTCCAAACTGACTGCTGTTGCTGTTAATATATCTGAGTTTAAAGACTACAGTACCGTTGACTTTGGGTTTCATTATTTGAATTTATACGGTGTTGCTGTTTTCAGATACTAAACTGATAGCATTAGTTATGTTAAGCATGGCAATTACTGGCTTGTTATTGGTCCAGAGCCAGGGACAGGTTAGGGGTTAGTAACTGCCCAGAATGATATGGATTTAAATAAAAAATATTATTTTTTACAAATGTAAATTTAGAAGCCAAACTAGTATTCTGAATCCTGATGCTAAGTTATGTTCAGAATGGCTTGCTTGTGGTGACTGTCAGCTCATAATAAAACATGAGGATTTCTATGCTATAGTTCAATGAAATGTGCGCTTGCGTACGTGATGCAAACGAGTGACGTCACCCCTGTGATGGTCCCTGAATCACATATTGGAAATGCATGCTGGGAGGTTCAAACCTGAGGAACCTGACTGTAAATTCTAGTTTCTCCTAGATTTCTTTGTATAATATTAACTGCAGTTAGCCATGAAAGTAAGGTTTTGGATTACTGTGGCTTATGGACCTTTAAATCTGTTACACTATCCTGCAGCAGGTAGTACTGTACATATGTTGTACATGCGTGTTGCTTGTTTGTCCAGATCCTGTAATGCACTGTGTTGTTTCCGTGACATGTTTAGTTTAATGCTCAGTAATAGTGCTTCTATCTGTGAGCCGGTGCAATATTTGGCCGGCAATCTCTGGCGAAACTTGTGGTCTGGATTCGTCCGAGGCCAAATATTGTAAAGCTTTGCATGATATGAGATTCTTGCGCACTATCCCCATGCTCGTTTAGATGGTGGGTGAAAATTAACAGACCCAAAGCTGAACATCTAAGCTTTTTTTATTTTTTCCACCAACTTTGCCTATCCAATCGTGCTACTTACACATCATTGATCTCAAGCTGTTGGCTGTTGGTAGTGCTTCTTATTCAAGAGGAAATCTCTTTATTTAGTGGTTTCTATATAGTATTTACTTTAGGCAATTAAACCAATGTTTCTTCCTACCCTTGGTTGAACTATTCATACCCGTTGGAGTGGAAATTGTACTGCAATATCTGATTTGCAAACCATGAAAATAAGTAGGTTGACAGAATTGTTTAGTCTTGATTCTTGAGATCTTATAAATTATGGAGAAACCATACCAGGTCCTAAATTCTTAGTTTATGCGCCTAAACTAACTTAAAAAAACATTCAGTAGTCATCCCACACATCCCACTAATCGTACCTTGATGATTTATAGTTAGACCAAGAACTACCAAACTTGCAAATAAGAAAACTATCTAATTAAAAAAATAAAGAACTAAGGATAAACACAAACTAACTTACTCTTTTAGCATCTTGCACTTTTCTAATATCGTTGTTATTAGCCACGTTTAAAACAAAGTGTAGCGATCTGTTTTATAAAATTAAATATCACCAAGGTCTGGAACTGTGACATACTTATCCCTGTGATCATTTACATATCAGGTGAAAACTAAGATATTAAATGCTTATTCAAACCGTTGATATTGATTTTCAAATTTCTTCTATTCTCACTAGGTGCAACTTGTCTCTATTATCTAGCTATGCACATCGTCTCATTTATTACAAATATTTCTAAAGCATCATATTAATTATTTATAATATTTGATCTCTTAATATTTTTAACATTGGATGATATATTGATGTATAAATTTTTAAATCATTTAACAACCAAGCAAAGCCAATTTGTTATGTTATACAGATTCTCTGCAATAATGCACAGGTTTCCTCTAGTATATATAAATAAATTAGGTATGAAATCTATATACGTAACTTTATATATAATTATTTTGGATATATAATTATACCGTTATCAATAGTTTTATGCTATATAATAGAATATAACATATTGTAGATTGAGAAAGTTAGTACTGACTTGAAAGAAATTTATAGTGTACTATAATAATCAGATTTATAACAAATGTCACTATCTAATTTATCCATAAAAATATAATATAGATATGTATATGACTATCTATGTAATTAAATATTTTCTACATGTATTATTACCTTATAACATTCTGGATTATGTTTAACATTCTGGATTATGTTTAGAAAAATATATCTCTCGGATGCATACAATATTATTAATATATACAATAATTATTATTATCTCATATACAAATTATAAATAATATATATTGCATGGCGTGGGTACATGAGCTAGCTGTGTTAAAATTTTTGAAATTTTAATAATATCAGTAAACTATTAATAAATTCATATAGCATACAATGGGTGCGAGCAATTTCTAACCTCATTATTTTCTTACATTCTCTCAAAATCTTCTTAGCATGTTCAACTGACAAACAACTCAGTTTGAATCGGATATTGATTAGATTATTTTTGTTGGTAGTCAGCTTACATGGGTAACCAATTTCTGCCACATTTTTTCATGAAAAAAGGTCAAATCTTATGCTATAAATTTCATATCTTACACTTTAATTTCCTATGATTTTTTAAAATTTTATAATGTAATTTTTCAGTGTTCACTGAATAGGAGAAACAAACGATCAATCTGTTTGATTTCGAGAAAAAAAATTTGTAATAGTGCAAATTAACATATATAAGTAAAATTGTAGGAAACCGTATCCTTCCTCTTGGTGGTGTCAAATTGCTCATAATTTATGGATGTGTGCCTGATAGTGCAAATAATAAGTCTGATTATTGTTTGAATGGTTCATATTAGGCTCTTCAGCTGCAATTTGGTTTCTTCACGGTGTGAAAATCGAGAATATGAAATAGATAGACCGCAATCAACATTTGTAAGCATCTTCATATTCTCGTGTAAACAGATATTCGTGCCATTTTCACCGCGTAAACATTTGTTTACCTGTATCATAACCGGTGCAACGAGCAATTAAAGTAGAGATTTTGCATGGGAGGCCGACAGTTTCATTCTAACTCGTTTGCATGTTTGCATTGACCTAAACACACCGTTTTATCAACACCTTTGAATGGGTGCAAGTAGGAACATGTAAACTGACGACGCCACCTAGCATGTTTGGTGCCAATGGGCCTTGTCTTTCATGAATGCCCGAATGGTGGCTGGCTTTTCATTGCATTGCATGTGCATAGCGGCGAACCCATCTCAGCTCCATATCGATCCTCGCCGATAGCGTTAGCTAGCTTCCATTGAAACAGAAAAAACGAGGAGTATAGAAACTAGCAACCCACAGTACCATTCATAATCTTTGCATGACTATACTTGTGCATGGTCATGGTAGCACGGGAAAGTCTTTGAGAAAATTAAAAAAAAACCATTATACATATACACGAATCGCAAAATAACATTGTGTATAAGAATGACATATTTTTCAACTGAGTCTTTTTTTTTCCCTTAAAGGAATATCTCACAGCTTTATCATCTAAATAGTTATCAAGATTTTAAAAAAAAGGTGAGATGACACGCAAAAAATGAGGGGACATCCCCTCAATAGAAAACAAGCCCATCCCATTCCTAGTATGACGGTGTTTATGTCGAGAGGGACCACAGAATACAGAGTACTGACGAGCTGAACCAAGGAAAAAGGGAAAAAAAAACAGGTATTTGGGTTGGTTGAATTGAGGGAATTAGTTTGGTAGAAAAAAGGAAATAGAAGGCGAACCAATATTTTGGCTTATGCCAGAAAGGTTTGGCGTGAGTGTATGAGAGGAAAAACAGTGGTTGCATGATTACTGGTAAAAAGTGTAAATGGGAAGAAAGAAATCTACAAAGCCTTTCCCCCTGGAAACGTGGACAAAGCAACGAGGAAACGGGAGAGGCGACACCCTCGTCCTGGACCAAACACACCCACCCGCCCCGCAAACCCTAGCTCCGCCCGCCCACATGCCCATGCCCCCCAAACCCTAGACCATGCGCGCCTCCGCCGCCCCCATGGAGACCTCCTCCTCCTCCGCCCGCAGATCCGCCGCCCCCGACCCCAAGAAGCCGCGCCTCTCCCAGCACCCGCCCCCCGGCCCCGCCCCCAGGGATCCCAGATCTTACGCGGCTGCCAATGGCAACGCCGCCTTCGACCAGGCGCAGGTGGACGAGCTCGTCGCGCAGTACCGCACCGCGCTCGGGGAGCTCACCTTCAACTCCAAGCCCATCATCACCAACCTCACCATCATCGCCGGCGAGAACCTCCACGCCGCCAAGCCCATCGCCTCTCTCATCTGCGCTAACATCCTCGAGGTGACCTTTGCCCTTCTGCCCCTACCCTTCTCTTCCGCTCTGCTCTTCCATTCCCCCCTTTCTCTCCATGTAAAACTAAGGCGTCCTGTCTTAGTATGCCACTATGATATGATGTACGACTTGTGCTAGATACAGCAAACGTGCTCCCATGAGCGGCCAACCATCTTGTATTCTAGTCTACATAACATAGCTAATCAAGATCCCTGTTCTCTGATGTTGCCAAAGATCATGGTGTTTACCAATGAACTGCGCACTGACCTACTTTCTAACGAAAGGTTTAAAACACACGCATTTCGCCTACCTTGATGTATGCAAACATCAGGGTAATGTGTGTATCGCTATGGACTCAATCTCTCTCTTACATTCTATCCCTTTCTATGTGCGAGTGCCCATGCGCTACTCTTGTACGACCTTAAGGCACACGGTTCTATACGCTTTACTGTTGTTAAAATTTCTCGGCGGAATCCATTTCAAGTTTTCATGTGACGATTTTATGCCCATGTGATCATTCACTGTATGAATATCAGACTTATATGTCATGGCAAAAGGATAATGATGCTTGGGTTCTATCACCCTATACAAGTGTTCAGTGATGCTAGAAAATATCAAAAGTATCAGCTTATGGTCGCAAGTTTCATTCCTACTCTTCCTCTATCTGGTCTGCAGATTTGTGCTGCACTGCATGTTAAACTGTTCTCAAATGGTGTAACTCATCTCCACCGTTGAACACAAAATGGATCCAGATTTCAGAAATCCATATTTATGATTGACCTCTTTAGCTTGTTACTGTCAAGATGAAACTGTACAAATTATGATGAGAGGATGTGGAAATACTGCACCTCATAAGTTGCCTACGCTGGTTGGTGTTGTCGTGTAGCTGCTTCTCTTCTTAGGTGATGATGCATTTCAGCTAGGCTCATGGTATCTTCACATGTTTTGTGTGTTTGAACAAAATGTTGTTGGACTTCTCAACAAGTAGATGTAACTCAACTAACAAAAGAAGGAAAAACATTGGGCCTTCTCTATGTGAGGGTCATAAAGCAAGTTCGTATTGGTCTGCTGTGTAGCAGATTTTTCTAGTCCTGGAGACACTGCTATTATAGCAGAGTGACACCAGGTTTTCCGTTGTATCGCATTAACGTTTCCATGATTATCTTTTTTTATTGTAGACCTGTAGTATCTGCTTATGTAATTGTATTCTTATAGGTAGAAGGGTATGCTGTTTCATTTTGTTCGCTGCTTGTGCTTGTAGGTTCCAAGCGAACAGAAGCTACCATCTCTTTATCTACTTGACAGCATTGTCAAAAATATTGGAAAAGATTATGTTAAACATTTTTCTGCAAGATTACCTGAGGTTAGTAAATAATCCTTCTCGCTCTTCTATCATTTTTTTTGTTGACCTGATAGCTGAGATTACCAGGTTCATGGAAAAATAATGAATCTTGGTTTCTTTCTGTATGAGATGAACCTTAGTTTTCTTGGGCCGTTCCTTGTTATTATAGGTGTTCTGCAAGGCATATAGACAGGTTGATTCTTCCATGCACAATAGCATGAGGCACCTATTTGGAACATGGAAAGGAGTGTTTTCTCCAGCATCTCTCCAAGTGATTGAGAAGGAACTTGGCTTTCAATCATCTACTAATGGATCATCAGGTGCTGCACCATCAAGGCCTGATTCTCAATCCAATCGTCCATCCCACAGCATTCACGTGAACCCAAAATATTTGGAAGCGAGGCAGCAGCTCCAGCAACCAAATAAGGCAAGCCAACATCTTGATTTTTGAAATTTTGTAGATGTAGCTATTCAATGCACTTGTCATATCATATCAAGATACTGATAGATATTGCTCCCATTAAAAAAATATATATGTTCATTGTGTTGTAACTGCTGCTTTATACTATCACATCACTTGTAATTTTTTTCACCTCACTCTATTCTCCCCTCACTTTGTACAGGGACAGGGAATACTGGGAGCTGGTGCCAAGACTACTACAATTTCCGATTCTGGTGATGATATTGAGAGGACTAGCAGGACAGCTGTTGATAGAGGTGCAACGCGGCGGCTTGATGCTTTGAACTCTAGGGCTGTAAGTTCATCGTTTGATCATCGAGTAACACAAGTGTTTAGATGTCTACTTTGTTATATATATAATGCATCTGTTATTATTTGACTTTGATATGCAGAACGTACAGCGGGCGCAAAGGGACCCTTTTAGCAATCCTATTCATGAAAAGCAAGATAGAGATATGAGGGTCCTTGGATTCTCCAACGTTTCGCAGCAGCCTGTTGTAGGAACTGGTCTTGCTCGCACAAAACCTAAAGGCCAAGATGGAATTGGCGGACCATATTATACTGCTGGAGTTGGTTCTTCTGAAGAACAGTTTGACAGGCGCAACAGTTTTTATGCAAACAAGGATGTTAGGCCATCAGGATCTGTACGTTTAGGTAGTGCGCTTCTGCCAACTCCTGTTAGTAATTCTGATAGGATTGGTAGGCCACCATCCAGCAAAAGCTGGAAGAACTCTGAGGAAGAAGAGTACATGTGGGATGATGTACGTTCTCAGGGAGCAGATTATGGAGGTACCAGTTCCACAAGAAAAAGAGAATGGATGCCTGATGATGGAAATGTTGGAAGCTTTCAAAGGGTTAAATGGGCAGAGGCAGGAGGACCTTTCGACCCTGACTTGCACAAACTGGATAGCTTCCAAAGATATGGAAATGCAACGGGTCAAGATAGAAGAATTGCACCGTATATGGTATGTGAAAAAAAAGATACTAGAAAAGCATATTCAATACTTGATAGATACATCAAGTTAATTACTTGTACATAATGATGTTAGATAGTTTTAACTGCTGTTTTGTTCGCAACTTTGCAATTTATAATATTGCCTCAAAATCTTAGGTTTTACCTGTATGCCATGCTAAATTTTGATGACTATGCCATCTTTGCACTATTTTTGGACAAGATTATAATCTGATTGTCTTCTCAATTGTTCAGGATCATGAAGAGTACCTTCATGGTAAGCACGAAGTGGAACCAAGAATTGATAGGGAAATGCTCCCGGAAGGACAGCTGTTCTCGTCATCTTGTGGTTCCTCTCTCTGGTTATCCCATGAAAAACCTCTCCCAGACATTATGTCAGATCCTAGGATATCAGCGTTTTCCAATCAGCCAGCAGACAGGTCTACCAATTATGCTGGTGCCTTGTCAACAAGCATTGCTTCATCTGTACCTGTTGGGTTGTCAGGAGCCTATGCTGGACGGTCAAGCCTAGAAAGTGCCCCAACAAGATCAACTGAGACTATAGGACAGCAAAAGAATAGATATTGGTCAACTTCCTCACCACCTGCCCAGTCATCTTCTGCATCCTTTGCACGCCAGAGTTCCCCAAGTCCTGCAGAGCTTGATTACACATCCAAATCATTCTCGCAGTTGGGTCCAAATCCTCCGGAAGACTATAACCAAAGAACTCATGCCTTGGCTCAAAATGTTGCACTTTCTCAGGGTAGACCTAATCTGCTGGGTGCTCCTTCACAGGCCTCCCAGCAGATTGAAAAGCACCCTTCCTTGCTGCAGTCAAAGCCACATATCAAGACACTCGATCAACCGCAGGCAAGCTTTTCACTTGAAAATTCATCTTCGCTATTTAAACCTTCAATCCAGCTGCCTATTTCTGTTGGTGTGGGGCATCGGCAGCCTGAAGAAGTATCTTTGTCTAGTGATTCCACTCTTATGAGCTCAGAACATCTAACTGCTACCAATTTATTGGCTGGCCTTATAAAGAGTGGATTCAAACCGAATGACCCCAACGATCTTGCCAGCTTGAGGGCACAGCCTCCTCTTCCAAGCGGGCCACCTCCTCATGTTTTGACATCTCTTTCAGCTGCTTCCTCATCCCTGCACCTTCCAGCTAGTGATACTCTGAAGTCTCAGGCACCAAACTCTCTGCGCCCACCTTTGCATCCTGGGTTGCCACTTTCATCGCCGTTTGTGCGCCCGACAACACAAACCTTGGAGAAAGCTGCACCACTCTCTAGTCTTCTCAGTTCCCTGGTTGCAAAGGGATTGATTTCTTCTCTTTCTGTGGATTCAACTGTAGCTATCCCACAACAGCCCAGTAAATCAGATCTGAACACACCAGATGACACTGCTTCAGGTCCACCTCTGTCTTTTGTCCAGCCTCCAGTTAAAATGGAAACATCCAGTCAAAACTCGTCTGCCCCAACTAAGGAGCTGCTGTATCAACCTGTTGAAATCAAGAAGGAACTTGCAGAAATCAAGATGGTAGACCTCATTGGCTTTGAGTTCAAGCCTGAGATGCTTCGTAAGTACCATGCACATGTGATCAGCACCCTCTTTGATGACCAAAGTCATCAATGTAATACATGTGGTCTAAGATTCAGACTTGAAGAAGAGCTCTCTGTGCACACTGCGTGCCATGGATCGAAGCAACCTGAGACTAGAAATACCGGTATTGCACCTGAAAAATGGTACCCTAGCAAAATTAGTTGGGTCGATAGATCACATGAAGTACAGAACAGTGTCCTAGAGTCTGCTTCTTCTGATGCAGATTTAAGCTCTGCAGAGGAGTTTTGTGAGTTTATGGTTCCTGCAGATGAGAGCCAGATTATCTGTGCACTTTGTGGAGAGTCATTTGATGACATTTATTCCATCGAGAAGGATAACTGGATGTACAAGGATGCAGTCTATTTTGATTCCTCGAAGATAGAAGGCAGCAGTGGCGACAGTGCTGAGAGTAAAGAGCGTGTACCCATAGTCCATGTAAGATGTATGTCGATAAGCTCAAATGATGGCATGGAGGTTGATTAGCATTGCTGCCATACACGGGCAGAAGCAGTAGCAACAGAAACAGCTCGAACGATGAGATTGAGTTGGATTAGCTGGAAATCTGGTGCTTAACAGAAGCTCAAATGAAATGATGCCACAAAAATGGGTCTGCGTGAGGGGTGTTGCGCAGCAGCAGCTGAAATGATGGTGTTGGGGTGATGACACGTAGGTGGATTAGTGTGAAGTTGACAGCCCGATACGCTGCACAAGTAAAATTTGGTCAAATGTTTGAGTTCGCCCCTCAGTCACCATTAATCGTGGAGAAGGTGCTTACACAGAATAAATTCCAAGTCCAGCTCTGGCCTTGTCAACTGATCATCCTCACAATCGAGATCTTATGGCGGGGGGGGTCTGACTGTATTTTTGGTTCAATCGAAGGGAAATGATCTTCCTGTTCATAGAAGGCCAGCTTGTCTGTTAAAAAGGAGTGTATTGTTTCATTACGAGGGAAAGAAATAGGTGACGCTGCCATTGAGTTACTGTTGTTTTTGACAAACTTGTTTCATCTTCCGAGGACTAGCGATTTTGTACCTAAAAAAGACTGATAATAGAACATCATGGAGGCAGAATTAAACTAGTTACTTATTTCTTGCTTGCTTGATGTGGTGTTCATCAGTGTAGTTCGATGTTCTTTCATCCTTGCCATTGTGATGCATGAGATTGTATCGTCGTCGGAAGTTGTTAATTGGGCATATGATGGATATGATAGATCTGAGTATTATATAATTGTGTAACTAATTGTGAAACTGTAGGGCTAAAAGTTGTGGTTCTCGCCGTTGATCCGTAGGACTCGGATGGCGGCGCAGGTGGTCTGCCAGTCGGCGTGGGAGAAGGGGGTGGTGGATGGTGGGCGGTAGGCTCTCGTGTCGTGTCGCCATGGGTTTGAGAAAGGCATAGGCTGTGTGTATTTTTTTTCCATATTTATAGAAAAAAATTATATATTTTAGGTTTTTTATATTTTTTCAGATTTTTTTATAGCTTTAACAGCTACTTATTTTTTACATGCAGGATACGCGGCATAATTAGATAAAAATCCGAGCCATGCCGGGCCCCGTGCCTGTGTTGTGTTAGACCCGACGAACTGATCAGGTCATGCCCTGTCCCCGCGTGTCTGTGTTGAGCTGGCCACGACCTGCTACAGTAGCTGGGCCGTGCTGCGCTCTAGGCCTAGGCATGGTCCAACTACTATTGTGCTTGCTACTGTTCACGTGTGTTCGGATTGACACACCAAGGCCTGATCTATTTGGCCATCCCTGGTCGATCGAAAAGATGGAGATGAGATGCCAAACATATTGTCCTCTCTTCAATCACAAGAATCATAATAATAAAAAAAACACAAATCATATGAACAAGTCTAATCTAATTCCTCTAAAATAACATTTTAAGATATAATATAAATTGAGCTTGCAACACAGCAAGCTTACATCAAGAAGCTTAATTGTGTTTCAACACAACAAGAACAACAAGTTGTATAAGATATAACTTAGTTTATTTTTCAAAAATAAATACTGCATCAGAATAAAAAATCTATCAATAGAGCAACGCACCATTAGTCGGGTTGATCTCCATGCCATTGGCCTCCACCTCATGGTTTATGTTGTTGTTGGTCTCCTCTTCACAGTCGCTAGCCTCCTCCTCACGGTCCTTGCAGCCAACAGCCACCTTTTCACATTCCATGTGGCCGCCAGCCGCCTCCTCACATTCCATATAGCCGTCGGCCGCCTTCTCACCGTCCATGCCGTAGCTAGCCTACTCTTTATGAGATCGAGGACACCTTCATGAACTTTGTACCTAGGGTTTGTGGAGAATGCATGGGGGCAGTGGGCACTTGTGGGAAAGAAATAGGGGATAGGAGGGGAAGCCATTATCAACCTATCTATCCAAGTGAGGGCACTCGAGAAGGAGGGCTCACCAATGGCTAGTCGAGCTACTGCCTTACAGCCAACCGTGTGGGAGAGCACTGGAGGGAGAGACGAGCAAGGAGGATGAAAGAATGAACAGATCGATTCGTTTGGATCATTCTTTCTGTTGAATGGAAAGAGAACAAGGATACTTTGGTCTTTTTGCGTGGATAGAAAGTGCAAAAATAATTAAAAGGAAAAAAAATCTATCACAAGCAAGTTTAGAGTGATTACGATGTTATTCTAGCGTGTCTTATGTTGGGTATGGTATATTGGCGAAGCCCATCGTTCTAAGTGGTATAATAATAAATTTCTCCAAAATCGGTGAGAATAAGAATGATGACATAGCAGTAAGTTTTATTAGTCTTGCTAGATGCCACATATTTTTTCTGCTAGGTACAAATGTTAACGTGTAAACCCGCGAATGAGATCGGCCGATGGAGGAGGGGCTGATTGGCTTATAAGAGGAAGCCGATTAATACAGTAAGAGAGCTGATCGGACGGATTGAGGATAGATTTGGTCCAATTAAACATGTAAGGTTATTTAGATGAGACCGAATTTAAGTAGAAACCATAGAATATTTTATTTATATTAGAATGTATTTCGTAAGCTAGGCAGTCTAATTAGCCTTGTTAACTTATTAGAGATATTTCTTTATGTATTTAGGAAATAATGCTAGGGATTATTTGTAACCATATCGTTAGACTCTTATAACTTCAGAGTATAAATATAGACTCTCTGAAATCTTATGAAATATCAACAGATCATACATCAACACAACCTTCGGCGCATCGCTTGATGATTAATCTGCTAGCGATCAATTTGGTCTTGTCAGATTTGGCCTAATACTATCTCGGTTAGGTCCAATCTATACGGTTCATGCTCGATAGGGCTGGTGTTGTGATCTGTCGGATTTTGTTCCCCATCGGCTTAGATAGCTGATGAGGTCAGATATAGGACTGCATCGAACATTCGGTCAATAAGCACCCAATGGCCTCACCTTGTCATTTTCATCGTTATGTCCGATCTATTATCTATCGTCTCTGTGTCATTAATCTCAGCCTTATACTATCTCTGTTTGGTTCGATCTATCGAAATTGGCTCTAACGGTGCCATCATGGTGGTTGCTGGTTCTCGTGACTTCGAGGGGATTAAGTTTCTGTTTCTTGTTTTTATTGCTTATCATGTTCAGAACGTTATCGGCTCTTTGACCGATATATGCTTTACTTTATTCCACACCCTATTACCTATGTCTTCATTGTTTTTTCAGCCGATGCACGAGCGCTACCTTTCTATTGATAACTAATCAATAGAGTGAGTCGTATCGGCCCATCAACCGATTAACTCGTGGATCTCATGTTTTATCTCCTTATCAATTGCATAGTCAAATTGATTGGTACACACTCGAACCTCAAAGATAAGAAACTGTGCTGGAGATAAGCAGAATTCTTATGCCTCCGCGTGACCAAGGTGCCACTAATTCCGATCGGACCTCCGTCGGCTCGCTCACATCTTCGTCCGGTCTAATCGGTCCGCGTGAAATTTAGCGCACCAATGCTGGCCTAAGCTTATTAATTAAAGGAGAGTTTTACTATTACAGCTGATAATGATATTGTCAACAAGCTCCTATTAGGCAACAGAGCCTAGAGCAGCTAGATTACATGAGTCTACATGTTACACGCTGGGTATGCACATTACGTAACTTCTCGGAGAGCACTTGGCTTCCATGGTTGAACATTCCAACTTCCAACCAAGTGCACCATTCCAACACGATCTCGGCGCATAATTTGCTAATGCTTCACACCGTCCCTGGGAATACCCGTGCATTGCGCTCCTTCCATAGAAGCTAGGCAATTAGAATGACAGCCGCATCAAAGAAGCAGTGGGTCTCTTTCGTCAGTTTTTTGCGCGAAGTGCAGTACCATGACTGGAAGTCTGAACCTCGTGGAGGAGAGAGCTGCAGACACGCCTGCAGCACGACATTATTACAAACTGCAAGGGAGTAGTCGCAGCCTGCGACCAAGTGGTTGCGATCCTCCGGTTCTCTTGCACACAACGTGCAGAGGGGATCATGCAGCTAACCTCTCGTGTGCAAGTTGTCAGCAGTGAGACATGCCCTCCTCAGAAGAAGGAACATGAAAAACTGGCAACGGCCCGACGCCTCAGATTTCCAAATGATTCTCCTAACTAAAGACCCTATTCTCCCAAACAGAGAAACTCGTAGGCGGAGGATGCTGAGTACATACCGTCAATGGCAAACTTCCAGGTAATTGTATCTGGAGTGGTTGGCACTAGTGAGATAGAGCCCACCTCCTCCCAAAGTTGGAAATATTCAGACATGGCACGCGTGGAGAGAGACTGAGATGCGCTTGATTTTGAGAAGGGATGAAAGGGCCGACATCTTGTTGCTAATGGCTCCACTGGATGGAAGCCAATCATCTGTCCAAAATGACGCGCGTCTGCCATCCCCCGAGTCGATGTGGGTTGCCGCCACAAACAAGTGTGAGATTTCAGTGCCGTCCAGTGACGTGAACACCGTCCAAGGGCGATCTGGCTTCGTCAGACGGAACCAAACATCTTGAGGTTCTTGATGCCCAGCCCTCCGAGTTCAAATGGCATGTACACCCTGTCCCATGCATCTAAGCAATGCCCCCTGAGATGTCCTCTTCTCCCTTCCATAGGAACCCACTGCACTTTGTATTACTTGCCTTAATGGCCCACTGTAGCAGCTCAAGAACTGACATAGCGTACCCAATGGATCAATACTAGGCACTCCACCGGTGATAGCAGCTTCTTGGACAATTTATCTATAATCGGTTGCAGCATCCTGCTCAATTGGATTGAAGAACACAACAGCATCGGCTGCGTGCGTATAAGGACACCCGGAGGGGAAAACGGCCATTCGGGATAGGTGACATGACCCCCCAAACCACCGCCCTGGAGAGAAGCACACTGAGGGTGTCCATCGTAATCACGAACAGCAATGGCGAGAGAAGCCCCCCTGCCACAGCCCACGCACGATGCCACGCATTCATTCATTCGTCTGTTTGTTCCATGTTTTTACTGTGGTAAGACAGACCAAAGTCATTTTTGTTTTTGCAAGTGCAATCCGTCCGTCCATCAACTCACGTCCAAGGGGAAGATGGTATGAATATGATAGGCAGCTCAGGTGGACGCAAATCCTCTGCTGTTACCACCGTCTGTAACTGCAGTCAGTTACTGTAGTGAATTTCCGTCAATCTCAGGTGGGGAGCTACAGAAATGCATCCACGATGCAGCTGAGCCCCTGAGACTGACTGACCAAAGTCCAACCCAAGCATATATCCCAACTCAACGTATTCCTACTTTCCCTCCGAGTAAGCCAAATTACAAGTCCCGCATTTTCAACTCGCCCATCTTTTCTTATGCACGCACACACGCAAAAAAAGCTTATATTTATATTTAATTGGAGCAAACTTACACATGACGCATGTATTTCTTCTTTCCCTAGTATCTAAACCAAAAGTCCTCTACTTTGTAGAGGATACCAACTCCATCTCTACTTTGTACAAATTAGATTGATGCTCTGACTGAAATAGTGACATGGGTCAAAATTAATTAGCAATTGCAGGAATGGAAGGTCAACCTGGAAATGCATACCTGAATGGTGAAGGTAAATGGAATGAACACTAGATCATCAAAGACCAGCATGAAACCCAGCCGTTCTTCAATAATGCTCCATCTGGAAATAACGATGAGAAAATTCAACCCAAGAGGACAACAATGAGGTATGAACTTTGCCCTTGCCACTCCTCGTGCATTTCAGATAACCATTCAAGTATATTGAATTGATATTCGCTACCGACAAAATAGTACACTTACATTTAAGTCATGAACTCTTCATGAATAAAGTAATCGACAATATACCACTACATGAAGAAACAGAACTAGTATCATGAACAATGGAGCATACGATGATCAAAAGAAGTAAAGAAGATGGTCGTGTCCAATACCACCCAAAAGAATTGGTAGAGAACGACAGAAAAATTGGCTGAACCAGCTGGGTAGCTCTTAGCCAACAAAGACAGGTTGATAAATAACCATGCCATCATCTCAGGATCCCAGCCCTCACAAAAAAGAACCTGTAAGCATGATGAATGGAAAATCATCAAATTTTGGAATATAAAACGATAGGAACAAATTGAGAAAGGGGAAATTTTTTGATACGGATATCTAGTTTATACACCACACTAATAATCAGCATTTGCAGTAACTCACTACAAATCAGTTACATGACTGAGAAGATGATGAAGAAAAGATGAAAAAAAAACGGTTATTCAGCGTATCTAATTTCATGTGCAATTCTAATTTAATTCACGTGTGTCCACCCAGAAAATAAAAGGCCAACATGTCTTCAGGTCTTAAAACTTGGTGCAGCAAGACAACGTAGACGTATCTATGCGGAAGCAACCACGGCTCTTTTGGTCGTCTCGGCTTACATATATACTGTAGGCACAATTTACTCTTATATTTTTATACATCCTACTCCTCACATATAGCAACTCTTCAGCATTTAAAATTTATCTTAAAATATAGCAATTTTTTTTTATCTATTTACTCATCTTAACTAATCATAATCATCACTCATTTAATATCTTCACATATCTCCTTATATTAACCAATTACAACCATCCTATTTAATTAATCTACTCCTCTATCATAAAATATTCTTCATTCCTAGCATCTCATGACTAAAAATAAACTTATTTTAAAACAGGAAAAAACATTTTGTTCTTAATTCCTATATATAATTATAAAAATACCTATATTATATTATAAGCAGAAGAGAGTAGATCTCATCGTCTTGTCAGTTATTGATTTGAACCTATGCTGCAGGGGCGGATGCAACGTATGAGGAGTGAGGGCCTTGGCCTCCAGTCAATTTCTGTGTCACTTGGAACGAAGGTACGTGCTAATGATGTTGCCTCGCCAGCTCTTGTGATTTGGCCGATAGGTCGGATGACGGCTGCGTTGGAGAACGCTTATTGTTCTCAGATTTTTTTTTCTTCGCTTTTATACACGTACTTTTCTAAATTATTAAACGATATATTTTTTTTTATAAAAGTTGTATATACAAAACTTATCATCTTACTTTTTTTAATAGATTTTTAATTTTATAATAATTGGTTTTACCGTTTATATTATCAAATAGCTACTAGCTCTTTTAAAAACAACCGAAATCTTTTGGTTCTGATCTTTCGGATCCTCCAAGGATGTAGTAGGTGTTTTGAGGTAGACACATCGGTAGCTAATTAATTAATAAGAGTATGCAGTCTGATATGTTTATACACATAGAGTGATGGATCCCAGCGACAAATGACTGGGGTCATCTCCATGGAACCACCGGGTCGTAGTTGCTCATGTACATCACTTAGCACTAATTTTTCATAAGATTATGGCAATCCATGGGGGCATTTGACCCCACAAAATGGGGCCGGATATGCCATGCATGTAGTAACAAATTAGTGTGATGTACGGATGCACATGCACCGAAGCCGAGAGAGCGGATGAGCTCCATGCCGTGAGGCATGTGGTGGTGTATCTGCACCGCGGCGTCACCGGGAGCGCTTCCGGGTACGGCGCTGTTGAGGGCACCGGCAACGAAGGTACTCCGGTATGGTGACATCCGTCGCCGACTGGCCAGAGGAGTATTTCAGCTTCAGTGATTGTGGCCTTTGTGTCGAGCTAATCATGCATTGATCAACTACTTACCATGTAGTGTGTATATATCCATCGGCGGCGCATGCGTGCAGATAAAATGTGCTGCTCCCCGACCGGAGTGGCCGTTACTCTCACGGTCGCGTGCGTACAGGAACGGAACCCTACTCTGCAACGGTGACGTCCGTCGCCGACTATTCACATGAAGCATTTCGATACCATGATTGTGGCCGTTGTTTCGAGGTGTGTAAAGTACGCTCTTTGCCTAAAATTTAATAATTTAATATTTGATTACATACTATTTAAGTATTAGTCTGTTTAAATTTAATTGAATCCTAATCCGTTATATTTTAGAATTCATGTAGATTTTTGTAAATTCAATTATTTTTGTAAAGGATACACAATCACTGATCAATTACTTAGCTTTATCATTAGTTACATGCATGGTCTACATGCTCAATTTTTTAAACCTTCCGATTATAAATTCTTCAGTTCTATATCAACTTAGCCCTCTGTAAAATAGGAGTAATTCAGTATTTGTTTGAGTTTAGGCTATATATATATATATGTATGTATGTATGCGCGCATGAGATTGATGATCAATTATTTAATTATGTCATCACTTATGCAGTCTGTATGTGCTGAGCTCTGTAGTTGAATGATCACACACTCCTCAAAATTACTACTAATTTAGTATATGCATGCAAATTAATAGTATTTGTTGTCCAAACTCCAAAAGCTTAAAAAAAACTGAAGTCATGCATGTAGAAACTTTAAACTTAACTACTTGAGGACTGAGATGGAGATGTAGAAACTTAACCATACATACTAATATTATACACTAGATTTTTCAGGTAACTTTTTTGCGAAAAATGTGTAACCGTTCTTCTTCTTTTTTTTCTTGAATTGGAGCCCTCCCAATCCCATTCTTCCTCCTTGTTTCCTTTGAATTTCCATCCTCCATCTAAACTCATCCAATTCCCTTTCCAAACCAAATCTCAGATGTTCTCAAAATTGTCATAGTCGTTTATATGAAATTCATTCACCCTAGTCCTATCAAAAAATCATCTTCGAAATTTCAAATCATCATAGAAAATTCTCAAATCTAAAGCATTCGCATCGGGCCGAATTCTCAAATAACATTTGGCTTGACGAGTAGAAGCGAAAGAAAAGGCAATCCGCGTGCAGTGGGATGGCCGGGACGATGCCAGCATTGAGATTCTCTGCAGTACTGCAGACAACCTGCGTCCGGTGCCGACGATCGGTACAGAATGCGATCGAGCTGCCTATGTGCATATCTGATAGCAACGCCAGCAGCCCAGAATTAGGGAGTCTAATTATTCCCAAAAATTACTTGCCCAGACTGTCAAAATGTTATACTTTCTTAATTTCAGAAAAAAAAAGGAAACACAAGAACCTATATGACAGGCAAAATAAAGCATAAATTGTCTCTAGACTGTGAAGCAATAATACTGAAGCTACAGTGTATGTTACTACTGTTCGGTTGGTACTTAATCTATGAAGTGGATGCCGTATATTCAGTTAGACGTTTGGACTTTGGACCTCCAACCAGAACTGGACCTTCAACCAGATAACTATATGGGTGTACTGAAATTTTCCAGCCGACAAACTGCGGAAACGAAACAGAAATTTCCAGTGTAAATATTAAACTAGTTAGCTAGACACAGTTTCTTTCTTTTTCAACAAAATATATGTTACTTGACATTCAATATGGATGTCAGCTACAAAGAAACAACAGGATCTTGGTGAATTTTACATGTTCAGATATCACAACAACACGATTGATGACAGACTAAGAAAGACCCACTGCTCTAGGTTCTACAACGATGCAACTGCTGGGCAAAATCTTTGGATTTAATACACGTAAGGAAAGATCCTCCAAGGCACAAGCTTGCAATATTCTACCCAGATCTCCTTGTACTTCTCTGAGCACCTTGTTTCGTCTCTTCGTTCCCTCCATATTAGCAAGATGAACAGGTATGTTGGGTAGAAGTATGGGATAACCGAACTACAGAAAAGGGTTTAGGATTTAGGGTTTATGAGAATCAAATTGAATAAGAGATTTGTGTAAAAAGATCATCACCACCTGGTTCCACAAGGTAAGCTAAATGAAAGCGCTAGCAGTATATCCCCAAGATAATTACAGTGCCTTGCAATTCCCCTGTATTGGATGAAAAGGGGATTCATTATTTCACATTCTAAAGAGTACTTAATAAGCATGATTAATCTAAAGTGAGAAAGGAACGTGCAAAGTTCAAATAGCCTAACACAACTATTCAAGCTATTTTTAGAACTACAAAATTGTTGATTAATAGCGATATAGGTACACTACCCAAACTTGTCGCAGCAGTGATAAACATCATTTAGATACACTGAATTATAACTTGTGTGTTAGCTGCCTACCTACTCACCTACATTTTCTTTACTAGTATTTTTCCTTTTCTTTCTCAACTTACCAGCACCAGCTAAATCTTTAGGCAATGGGTATGCAGACTAGAGCAGAAGGTTAGTATGTTAGGCTATTGGAATAGTCAACAACACACACTTCAGAACTCAGTACTTATGCACTAAGCAGTTAATAAAGGAGAAAACAAGAAGGAGCTCCATAAGATGCATCCATCTTACCAGTAGCCAGATACAAGTAGCTTTCCCCTGACAAGTTTGGGCTGTTTACCCCAAATAAGAGCTTTAGGGTTCTTCTTGAAGACATGTTTTTGTTTGTTGGCTCCTCTGAACACAAGATAACTGTGGGCACAATGGAATAAAGCATAGTTAAAGAGATTAGAATGCAAAAAAAACAGGCCATATATATCATATATAATCGAACAGCAGGTTCTGGTAACATAGGAAGAGTACCCAATAACGAAAATGAAGCAGTTAACTATAGCAGCCAAAAGGGACAGCTCCACTTTGTTTCTCAAAAGCCACCATCCCTGGTCATCACCGTTAAAAAAATTAATTAATATCTTGAATGTCAACCACCTGACATACTGACTAACAAAAGACGCGTGCGTGCTTTTAGTTGACTTGAAAATTTGATAAAGCTTGGAATTAATTAAAGATATAAACATAATTCTGATGCATGAATGGTAATCTGACTGAAACAGCAACGTGGGTCAAAATTAGCAATTGCAAAACTAAAAATATATGGATGCACACCTGAATGGTGAAGGTAAATGGAATGAACACTAGGTCACCAAAAACCAGCATGAAGCCCAACCTTTCCGCAATAATGTCCCATCTGGAAATAACAGGGGGAAAAATCAGCTAAACAAGGAGATATGAACTACGTCCTTGCTGATCGTCACGTGCATTTCAGATGATCATTCAGGCATACTGGATTGATATTCGCATATCTTTATATTAGAGGACAAAATGGTATACTTACGTTGAGGTCATGAATTCTTCATGAACGAAGTAATCTATAATATACCACTGCATGAAGAAACATAACTAGTATCATGAACACTGGAGTATACGATGATTAAAAGAAGAAATGGCCATGTCCAATACCGCACAAAAGAATTGGTAGAGAATGACTGAAAGATTGGCTGAACCAGCTAGGTAGCTCTTTGCAAACAAAGATAGGTTGATAAATAACCATGCCATCATCCCAGCTCTCACAAAAAAGAACCTGCAAACATGGTGAAAATTAAAAAAAAAATCATCACAGACATTCTAGTTTCCTCCAATTATTTATCATTCAAAAGACAAATAATAGGAAAAACTTCAGAAAAGGGAAAATAGCTAGCTATGGATATCTAGTTTATACACCACACTAATCAGGATTCATAGTAACTCACCACAAATTTGCCCTAACAAAACTCACCACAGATAAGTTACATGACTTTAGTAGATGATGAATAAAAAAATGAAAAGAAAATGTTATGTAACACATCTAAATTCATGTACAATTCTAATTTGCTTTTGATCACCCAGAAATAAAAGCCAACATGTCTTACTATTCTAGATCAGGTGGGACAAAACAAATAGCTGTGACAGGGTAAACTCAAGTTTCAGCAGACCCTAACATTCTTGAAGAGCTTATGCACTCAACAACACTACTTCCTCTTTTAGAACCAGTCAACTGCACAATAAACAAGTGTTCCATTTGAACCAACTTGGCATTGTGCATTGACTATATGCATAAAATAATTCGATGGGAATATTATAGAACTAATCAATTTTTCAGGGCATAAAAATCATAGGAAATAAAAAAAAACGTGCAATGGAAGCAATAAGCCAATAGCACGATTCTCACAACAATCATGCTGCTATTTAAATATTTGAACGTAATATCCAAAATGGACCAAGAAGACAAAGACATTGCTGACATACTTGAGGTCAATTCCCATGAAATGAGGATTGAGCTGCACTCCCAACCACCTAGTAGACAAAGTGATCAACATAACAATTATCAGTATTAACTTATATGAGAAATACAGAGGATAGTTTTCTGAACTTTTGAAGATGACTAATTGAAAATGAGAAACATAAGCTTCTAATTGGTAAATTTTAGAAGTTAGAATGGAAAGAATTGATGAAATATCTCGAGTGCAAAAGGGATGCTAGACATTAATTTTCACTCATTATGGTTTTCATACAATAGAATATAGTTTCTTAGAAGTACCAATCTTGTATGAAGTTCCCACTGACATGTGGTTTCAAGGACGAAGTTTTATGATGGGACCTTAATCCTGAAAAATACAGTAAGAAAGCAACCTGAAATACAAAAGCATGAAATGAGTTGATGAGAAGAACTATTGATTTTTTATTTGTGTCCATCTGTTAGTGAACTAATGCCAACAGTTTAATGGTGCTGACAAAATTTGGTTCACAGCCAAACTAGTAGGAAAATTTCACTGTGTATCATCTTTTTTTATATTTCTTACAAATTCTAGCCATGTCCAGCGTGACTAATTCGTTTGCTAAATTATAGTTGTACCAAATCATAGAGGCAGTAATTTGGGCTAAAACAGGAGACAAATTGAACATATTGATGGCCGTTTAAGGCCAATTTATTTTTCTTCTGAATTAGTTATGTTTCTTTGGTGCTCAAACTTAGATTTTCTTATTTGTGCCTAATTTTAAGTTTGTCACTTCATTAACAAATACTCCCTCCGTCCCAAAATACAAGGGATCCCAGATTCATCCTAAGTCAAACTATTATAAGTTTGACCAAGTTTTATAGAGAAGAGTATTAACAGATACCACATCAAAGAAGTAAACTATGAATTCAATAAAAAAAGAAGTAAATTATAAAAATATATTTTATAATGGATCTAATGATGCTCATTTGATATCATAAATATTATTATTCTTTTCTATAAATTTGGTCAAACTTTGGATAGTTTGACTTCGGACAAACATAGGATCCCTTATATCTTGGGACCGAAGGAGTCCATATGAAAGAAGTAGGGAGGCCAGGTGGGTGATGCCACCTACAATAACACTAAAAATGAAGGTAGCAGACAGCAGCTCGATTCCACGGTCAGCTATGACCTGCAAGCATAAGTAAACGAGACGATGATCAATCGATAAGGAAAATAGTCACATACCACCTGAATGAAAGAAACACTTGTGGATACTTGTACAACCTACAGGTACCACATCAAAGGAATAACTCAAAGCTTGCTACTTGAGACAGAGGGTAAACAAGCTCACCGTAGGGGACATCCATCCCATGTAGACACCGAGCGCGGAGAGCCCCAGCAGGAGGAGGAGCGAGAGCAAACCTGCGGGTCAGCACGCACGCTTAAGGTTGCTAAAAGTACAGAAAGGCATCGAAAAGCGTAGAGTAGCAGGGCTAGTGCAGCGGCGGCAGTACCGTTGCAGCGGTAGTGGAGGCGGGACGAGTCCGGGAGGACGGCTCCGGGGACGAGCTTGCAGGGGAGGATGGCGCCGGCGGCGGCGAGGTAGCCTAGGTAGGAGAAGAGCACAACCACCTGCAGAGAATGGGGATAGAAGTGCTAAGGAATTCCAATCCGGGGGCTGCCGATGAATGGGTGGATGCGGGACGAGGGAGGGGGGACGCACCGCGCTCCAAGAGGGCACCAGCGCGGCGGCGAGTGCGGCGGCGTCCATCTCCGGCGGCGAAAGCGAAGGGATCTCGGCGGTGGTGGAAAGGGTGGCGCTCTAGTTCTAGTCCACTCTATGCGAGCTGAGCCAAATAGCTTAAGGCCCAATTAGCTTAAGGCCCAATTAGCTTAGCCCAATTATCTTAAGGCCCAAATAGCTTAAGGCCTAAATAGCTTAAGGCCTAAATAGCTTAAGGCTCAAATAGCTTACGGCCCACACAGGCCTAACTGCATGATTTGGATTTATTTTAGCATATTTATACGAGTGTTGCAGGATGACTTGTATTTTGGACTCTACTAGCTCTTTTTCTGTACTTGAAAGAGAATGGTTACGAAAACTCTCAGATGGCAGCATGGCACTAACCTACGGTACGCACTAATTTACTCCTTTCATTTATAATATAGTAACTTAGTATTGAATAAATCTAAACAGTATTTTGTCTATTATACTTATATTTTGAGATGAAGGAGTACAAATCAGTTGGTTTTGCAGCACGTGAGCACTCTGCAACCCATGTGGTTTCGATGTATGGATAACATGGATCACGTGATGTGGGACTCAGTGTTGCCTCCTCTCTGTGATTAATGGTTGATCCTTGTTGAAATGTCACACCACTGTATATTAAATGACGGGCAGATCACCCTGTGTATCACTGTGCTCAGAGAGAACGATTGCTGGGTATAATTATCCTCCTACATTTGGCATCCCCAGTTCATTTACATCAGCGTACCGTTCATAAGAGTTAAGACTCTATCGTACGTACGGTCTACCACAATTACAAGCCTAACACAGGACAGGTACCCAGGAGAACTGTACAACACGAGTGCCCTACGATTCCTTTCTAACAAGATATGGGACCAGCAGATCACCAATTGATGATACAGAGAGAGACATGATGCTGTTGTGATTAGAAAAATGACGGCATAAGCTCATCGGTAGATCTAGAGGCATGCACGTACAAGCACATTACAACAGTCTGCCAGCTACGTACTACCGTCTAACCCTATCTATCATTTGGGCAAAGTGAAGGCACAAAAACCACACATTACCCAGGCCACATGCGCTTCGATCAGTACGTGTTCTGGGGGTTGAATCGCCTCCTGGCGTCGCGCTTGTAGTAGGGCGTGTCATCGATGGTCCTCCTCACGTACTCCATGAAAGGCTGAGGTGTACGAGGTGAGAACTCACCAGTTGCTGGGGACGCTGGATCAGGCATCGCTGCTGCTGGCGCTGGCACTGGCGCAGGCGCAGGCGTTGCAAGTCTTGGTGGTGCCTGTCTGATCGGTTTCTTCTCCAGCAACTTCATGAAGAGCGCAATTGTAGCTATTGGTACAACAATGCATGTCACGATTGCAGCCAATGTGGTTAAGCCTGATGTCGATGGCTCTCTTCTTTCTCCAGTGTCATAGATAACTTCTACTTCCTCAGTCTGGCCTGTACATGGGAGGAAACAATGCTGTCGGAGATGATACAATTGCAATCACCTTAGATAGGGAGCTGATATTTAAATTTTACACTGTATATACTGTTAAGAAGAATCAGTACATTCAAATGTAAGGTTTACTTGGTTTGGACCTCAGTTTTACCAATCACCAGAAAGGTGGTTCAGGATGATGGTCAGACCAAGACAACTATTTTTATTCATTTTGAAAACTACCAAGAGAGGTCATGACTCTAGTCATCTAGTACAAGGATTTTGGCAAAGATAGAATAGCATACCGGTGGCTGGAAGAATTATAGTGATCTTGTCATAGAATGATTGCCTTTTAAGTGCTTCAACCTGCAAAAGCATGGGAGTCAGTACATGTTTACCACCGTTATGAATCCATTTCAAAAAATACTTCCTTGTCAGTTGCAATTTACCTGGTAACTAATTTGACTTGGAACACCTCTTCCATTTGTATCAACACGACTGGCTGACAGTAAATCTTTAGCGCTCCAGAATAACTCAACATCTGGAAGCAGGGCAATAATAACTCTAGCATTAGAAACAAACACAACCAAAGCCCAAAGGTCTAAAGTTCATGGAGACAATAGGGCTTTCTCCTACCAGTATTCCCACCAATAGTGATGATGCTATGATTGCAGCTCGGGGTCAGATTTAACTGAATCAGATAACCAACTTTTTTATAATCGGTTAGAACAAAAAGAGACGCGCATGAGATGGGGAGGGGGAAGGTGGTTACCTTCCTAGGTTCTTTAATGTAGAACCCTTTGACAAAGAGGGCGTGAGCAGATCCTGTCACCTTTGGATCTTCTTTTAGATTTGCATGAACAACAATGTGTAAAAATCCTTCCTTCGGGTTCAACTTAACAGTCAACAGTTGCGCAGGTGAATATGGATGAAATAAGCAGTAAGATTTCTTAGCAGCAGCATCACTCCATGGCTCAACAAACCTAAGGGAGAAAGGAGAGTGAGACTTTAATGCATCCCTAGAATAATCTGGAGGAAAAGCTAGTTGTACGACCAACCAATGATGGGAAACATACCCAACAAAAGAAGGTTCAACCTTGCAGTCAAATGGGACATTAATGTGATTGATAGAGGAGTCTGTGCTGTGCCCAGATGAATCACTACTTTCAACAAGGGGGAAAAGGTTAGCTTTTATCAAACATAAGTAAATTCATGAGTATCCAAATACCAAGACAAAAAAAAGCTACAAAAGTGGTATGTTCTGACTGGACCTAGTATCAAATACATTTGTAGTAACTTTGTCTAGTGCAATACAGGAATATTTGTCCAGTTCCCACTACAATTATATGCCTCTGTCCACCATCCTGCTCTCTAATGTTGCTGAGAACTGATGTGCGCTGAAGTATAATTTGTTGCAAGTTATATCATACTGTTTCTATATAGATACATCATACATCTAGGACCACCAGTTTCAGGTCGCAATCTCCAGTGGTGAACCTGATCTGGAAGTACCAAAAGTGAGGCATAGAGACCATCTTAGCAATACTACTCTGCTGCTGTTCCAAGTTCTAGTATAATAGGCCTAATCTATGGATTGCAAAACTGTAATAGCCTAGTGTACTAGAAGTTCATATCTGATAACATATCATATTAGAGTAGCTTTGGCTTTGACTATATATTGATCAACAACGATATGGAAGGAACATTGTGAAATGATATGAGCACTACTAACCTCAATTTTACAGAGAACTTGTATCCACCAGGTGGTCCAGCAGCATTAGTCAGCGTCTCCGCAGGAGCATCAACTACTATCTGGTTCACCTTCAGCACAGTGACGCTAGTGTGCAGTTTTGTATTTGGACCTTTGAATATTACTGTTTAGAAGGAGAAATCATACTGAAAAATAAGAATCGGGAGGGAATGACACTTGGTAATGTATTCTACTCATTGAAGATAGACTCTTAGCTGCATACCTTCTGCTATACCTTCACCACGTGCCTGTGCTTCACCAGTTATTCTATTAATATGCACAACTTTTTCATTGCTACTTAACCACTGACTGGATCCACGCACATCCATCCCTACAAAAGGAAGCCCAGAGTTAGAAAACAAAACATAGAATATGCAGTAAGATGCATGTCCTTTGCTCTTACAAAACATGTATGAGTTAACTACCTATCCTGGTAGTGTGGCCTATCTATGAACTGTTCCTTTTGTTTGCAAATGTAGGGTGCATCTTCTTTTGCACATACACTAAGGCATGCATGTAAGGAAGTTAGAATAGTAGTATATAGGGGTATAGAGGGAACAATGCATTTATTTATTGGAATCTGAAATAGGCCCTACATTTATGAAGACAACCATCCAGAAAGGGCGCATTACATTTGTGAACAGAGGGAGTACTATACTATCACCCTTGACCCTTTTTTTTCCAAAAGACAAGATCATATACTACTAACTAAAATGTAATGTGTGGAAAGCAAAGGATATAAAAGGATACAGCACACTGAAATGGTGGATCAGACGAAACTCCCAATACAACAAAAAAGATGCAAATAACTAGTAGTATGAAAATGGTTTCACTGGACGTACGGTCTCCAATAATGGTGAAGTTCAGTTGCTGCCCAGAACGAAGGACCACATCCCTAGGATACATCTGTGCACCAACAGATACCTAATATAGTGAAATGTGTTAGTCAAAACACAAATTGTATTCCATTGTGAGCATTCAACCAAAGAAATGACAATTCTGTATATGGTTTTGCTACATGATGTCACCATCAGATTCTGAAAGTGTATGCTATTGTAGTTTAGTTTGGTACATTGTACACAAAACACAGAAAAAGAATAATTCCACCTGAGTGCCAACCAGAATAAGCCACATTGCATTCAAGTTTAAATAGCTACGAGCCCATTATGCCATTATGGATCAGACACACAGAACTCTGGGATAGTAACATTGAACTTTACCATTATGAAATCTGCTTTCTTGGGAATATAGCTGATGTGCAACCTTACAAGAGCAGTTCCATGACTTCTTGCCTGCAAAGGACAATAAAACATAAGGCATTTTGCATAAAAGTCTCACTCAAGTTATTCATACTCAAGCTTGACTCAAATTCTTGTTACAACCTCCAGAATTATTTTCACTGCAATATTCCTTGATTATTCTTGTCACAATGTTAAAGCAATCATCACAACTGAGAAAGCGTTAAGACCCACTAAAAACCCAGTTTACAGCCTGAACTTCCCATTCCAGACTCACTCCCTTTTTCAGACTTTTGCAAAAGTTCAGGGTTGTAAAATGGACATTTTCCAAAACAATGTTGAAGCTCGATTATAGGGGCAGCCATACATACCTGTAGCACAAAACGTTCATGGGTACCATGTGTACCGTTGCCTTCTTTTGGCATGAGAATTGACACGACATCAGGATGATTCGTCTCAATCTTTACAGGGACTATTCCAAGTGCTTCACTGAAGGTATAACCTGTTTGGAGGGAAAAGATGAAAACAGGAAGAAGTAAAGTTTTCTAGATGAAAAATAAAAGAAATGAAGAATTGATACTAATAAAATTGTTAGTGATTTACCAAATTCATCACTGTATTTTATATCCAACTCAACTTTATCACGTACAGAAAGATAGGCTATATGGATTGATGATTCTGCAGCTGCTATCTGTGCTTGTGCAACCTGAAAAATAATGATAACAACAACAGAATCAAGGATTATTTTCTAAATACATAGAAACATAGAGAGCAAGCGATTATAGAACATCTGTATACAATGACAGCCCAAAATTTTGAAAGAGTAAAATTCTTGTTTGCAACTTATTTTTAGGCATCCTTCAGCGCCACAGTGGTCTTTTCCAAAACACTAGGTTTACTAATAACAGCCTCCATTAGATATTAAACAGAAAAAAATACTAGAGTTTGCATTCCCGCATGCATTGAACTGTACAGCAACCAACACAGAAACAGTAATGATAAACTGACACATACACAACATGCAACTATATCCCTGCTCCTTTTTTTTTGTGGTGAACTATGTCCCTACTTTAACTACTCCAGTAACAAACATTTGAGTAGCCCTTAGTCATAAGTGACTTCAATCATGCCAAGGGCAAAAATGTATGAAATGTAATCCAGAAAAACATGGAAAAAATAAATAATATTACAATCTCAAATAGAGATTGTAATTAAAGTACCATGCTATTTGCAATAGAAAATAGGGATATCTATACTCAAATAGGGATGTCTAGTACTATGCTATTTGCAATAGAAATATATGTAATTAAAGTACCAGCATCCAACCTCAGCAACTCGTAGACATGATGCTATTTCTGTTCTACCAGTTGAGTGATCCTTTGCCTGAATGCAATCGATTGCATTGCTTTCTCCAGTCCTAATTTTGCTTCCATCAATAATGTTAGCATTTTGCAAAACAGGATCACTTTTACCACTGTTCCTTAGCAGAGAATATCCAATAGTACTCTCCAGGTCATCTGAGTCTGGGTCAACTGATCTAGGCAAAAGGTCCGTGGTAGTATAAAAGGGTGGGAATAACCATGTTATAGGAAGTCCAAGTGCGAGAGGAGGATCTGGCACAACAAGAATTGTCTTGGATGCATTGTAAGCTATGGACCCAGAACTGCCAGACATCAAGAAATCACAAGTAACTGACACAGAAATTTTGGTTTTCCCTGCAGATCTGTCACAAGAAAAATATTCATTAGGACTCTTGCAGCTACCCAACTTACCACATAAGAGTGTTTTTTAAAGTGTCTCAATCAATATTCATTTTTATTTAAAAGCCATATATAGAAACAGTCTTTCGTTAGGTCCAAAAAGGTTTCACCAATCACTGTGACTTCGACCAATGCATAATGAGTTTTCCCAAACAGCTACTTCATATTAGGCCCCGTTCATTTCAGCAGTAGGGGTGGGCAACTTCCTCGTTTTCCGTTAGCACAAACTACTAAACAGTGTATTTTGTGCAAAAGTTTTCTATATAGTAGTTTCTTAACAAAATCAAATAAATCCATTTTTTAAGTTTATAATAATTAATATTCGATTAATCATGTGCTAATGGCTTGTCTTGTTTTGTGTGCCACGAAAAATCCCACCGCTACTGCTGCTTCAAATGCAGCCCTAGTTTAGCTCCCTTTAATATGAATATTGGGCTCAACAGAAACATTCCACTACTTTCAGAAAAGTTAAGGGGCTATGCTACTTTCAAAATGTACAGACAGTCAGTAAATTGGCAATTCAGTATATCATTCAATACTTCTATGTAGTACCTTCCAATCACATGATTGATGAAAGCATTGCTACTGCCATTGGAAAACCATGGATAGTTTTTTCCTTCCGAATATTGCCCTTGATCAAGTCCGTACTGCCAAGATCTAGCTGATTGAAACATCGCCACCTAGTGTAGAGCAGTTTGTTAGTGCATAGTGCTCTGAACATAGAATTTAAAAGTATAGAAGGCAACAAGAGGAATATTCTAACCTTGCCATCCTCTATAACCCAAGTGTAACTTTGGCAAGTTTCATAAAAGGAAAATAGATCTCCCTGAGCAGCATATGTAATGTTAGGTAAGAGTAGCAAAAGTTCACAAGATAGAAAAAGGATTATTGGATTATACATACCTTGGGCAGAGAAGGGTAGATGGGCATGCTGCAACCAACACAAAGACGGTCACTTTGAGTACTCAATATCATAGCCACAGGGATATCCACCTCAACTCTTCCAAAAGCTTCACATATGAAGGTGCCTTCATTTGAAAAAGCAACTGCACGTGTAGTCTAATGGTGCAACAGGTCAGTACACTGATCTGAACTCGGGAGTTTGAAAATTGCACAAATCAAATGTATTACTTCAAAGCAAGGTGCATGTAAGCAGCATGTTTTATATTAAATTGAAACAATGACAACAAAAAACACATGTTCATGTAGAGCATGGTGAAGAAAATGCCTTGCAAGGGTATGACTTACAGAGTTTCCAACAGTCTTTGCAGATAGCTTGCCAGTAGAATTTTGAACTTCTACAGTTTCCATGTTAAGACTTGTGTACTCAATGACAACTCCAACTTTTGGACCACCTTTAACAGAAAGCTACAAGGAAGAAAAAACCAAGGAAAGCAATAAAATCAGAGAAAAGTGCAAATAGTTGACATGACACATAAGATATCAATGGTTACCACAAAAGAGGCACCCGGTGTGAGGTAGATATACTCTGGATGTATTTGCAGCGGTTTGTACACTTCCACCTTTACAACCTGACTCAAAACTCTTTGACCATAGTGTTGCTTAGCAGTGACCTGAAGGGTAAACATAATAAGTGCTGCAGGCCAAATAAGCCACTAAAACAAAAAATATCCACCGTGAAATTGTCAACTTACATATAGAGATGTCGTGCCAATTTTCGCAGCTTTAACTGAAAATTTTGGTCCATCCAGCAACTCATTTGAATTAATAAGCTCCAAAGTCTCATCACCAGGATGCACTTCAATTCCCATGTATTTGTACTACATAGAAGGCAAATTGGCGGAGTCATGGAGATATAGTGTTAATAGTGATAACAAATCAAATGTTACTGATAGAAAGAAAGCATTCACAGTTGTCATGGTATAGAAGATATGGAAGGTAACAAGTTGAGAGAAAAAAAAAGTACCAACTACAGTGATAGAATTGCACGAACAAGATAGCTTGAAATAGAGTTAAGATAGTGGATTTGGTATGTATTCAATACAGGATTTAGGAGCAAAGAGGAACTGCAACACTACCAACAGCTAAGGTTCCAAGGAAACTTGCCAGGAATTATCATAAAGGATGACCAAATGGAAAGAAATTAAAATTTTCACAAGGAAGAATACAAAGACAACACTAATACATGCAATTAATGTGGAAAGATCTGAAGTACAAGAGCATGGAGGCACAGGAAGGACCTGAGAATCTCTAAAGACTTGTCCATCTTGCGTTCCAGCTGAGATATGAAAATCTTTTGTGCTTCCTTCCTATAAACAGAACAAGAAGACAATGAAAAAATAACCCAAAGATTTAGCATCTGAGAAAACTGATCACAAGAGAGGAAAGCATATCTCCATACCATAAGGCTGATGTGCTCTTCTGAGTTTATCTTAATCCAGTCAACATTTGCAACTCTAACCTGCCATATCGTGCAACACCAAAAATAGCTATCGTCAGTTAAGCGCAATTGACTAAAAGGAAGATCAGTACAACTGTATTTCTAAGAGACTAGGATACAATTTGACGAGTTCAAGTGTCCATCGACAACAATAGGTATACACCAAAAGTTTTCATTATCATAAGAGAAATCATAAAATAAAGCTGAGATGGATGACAGGGCATGGACATAGCTCTGGGGAGGTCAACGGCTGTCATGACCAAACCAAACATGGCAAGCAATAAAGAACAGATAAAAGGCACTTGGTTCACATAAGTAAAAAGTGGAACATTGAGAAAATTGAGAAGAAAGTACCAAAGAATCAGTTAATGCTCTAGGAGAAAGGCCAATGTCCTGGATTGTAACTGTAGCAGTGCCCAAGCCTCTAGCACCAAGAATCAACTGAGAACACAGTGCCTTTCCTGGATGTTGAAGTATTTGCACCACCTGCGTGTCATTGCTAGAGGCATCTAGGAAGCATGTACCGCCACTGACAGCTAAGGTTTCCTGGTACAAATAAATTAAGCAGAAATAGAAAAGGTAATTTACTTATAAGTAGGATCATGCAAAGGAATTACAAAATGTTTCAGTTACATACCTGTGCTTCTGGATGAAAGACTATCAAGACATAATCTGGAGTGACTTGTAAGGAAGAAACAATCTGTTTGAAGTCCATAACGATTAAGATGAAAGCTATACCAAAATCAATGAAAGCATAATAGCTCAAAATAAATCAAATCTGATTACCTGCAACTGAATAGAATCGGTGAGAGTATCACATGCGCTTTGAAGAAACGTGTGCTCTTGTTCACGGGTTTGACCATCCACTCTTGAAGAAAAGCCAATGACTGTAGCACGGACAGTGCACTAAAAGTTCAAATTTTGAAATAGTTAAAAGAGAGATATCAAATTTTAAGCCAAAAGAGGGCATACAATTTTTAATGAAATGTCCAGGATTCTCAAAACACTGTTCTATTTTGATTTCTTGATATACAACCATGGAATGGCTCGTATAATCAGCAGTACGGTTCATATACCTATCTCAATATCAGTGTGTGCACATGTGTGCGAGCACATTATTGCAAATGAAGATAACAACAAGCATGTAAATAATAATGCAAAAAAACGAATGTCAAAACAATTTTGGAGTGTACAGGCTGTGAAGCAAACAGTACTGAGTACTGACCATTCCAGTAGAATTCTGTAGGACAAGAAATCTCTCCCAGGATGAGTCATCTAACATGTCAGCATCTTTGTCTTCGTCCAAGTTGGCAAGTCCTTCACATTCAGTGACCTCCCAACTCAGGCAAAGAGAAGAGGAATTGGCAAAAAATCTTCCATTTCCATGTACACCAGCAGCAGCTAGACGCATGTTTCTTCCATTTGAGATTACAACAGGTGATGATTGCAGTCTATTGTGCTTACGTTCAGCTCTGCTTGCAGCTTCCAAAATATCAAGTCGGCTCTCTGTTCAAGTGTAAAGTATGATATCTAATAAGTTTTACAGAATGGAGACAGCAAAATATTTTCATCATGGACATGTGTAATTTATTAATTATATTAATTATTCAAATGACAGGATAGTACCATTTTCATTCGTGATCAATGTTATGGCTGATGGGAAGTCACAAACAACTGCCAACTCTGATTGGGCTACAGCAGGCACAGGATGATCTTTTCCAATCATGTTTCCACGTGAGAACAGCAGTTTCTACAGAAGTACAATAAATTGAACAAATTTATGGAAGCAATGAACTAGAATTTAGAACATACTGCACTGCATAATTGTAAACATATGTGAACATAACTATTGACATGAATGGACTGGATTTTTCAAAGTGCAAACTTGCATTCAAAGTACTTACAAAGTTCCCTTTGCTTTGGCAGGATATGCGGTATAGTCTACTGGATAATTTTTGTACAGCAGTAGAACTAACAATATAATTTTTTGATTCGCCAATAACATCAACAGTTTCAACAAAATCAACCAGTTGGTCCCATTGTTCCGGCCCTCCAGAGAGAAATACATCCATGGTTGATCCAGGAACTAAGTACAGCTCTTTGGGAGAATTGTTAACCGTATTCTGAATTCCACTATGTATTCTAGATAAGTCAACCCAATAGCCACCAAATCGATTTCCATTTCCTGCTTGAAGTACCACAAGAGGATAATATGCAGATATTTTTGAAGTGGCCTTAAGAAAAATAGGTCCACTAAAAATCTCAGAATATGACTCTGAATCAAAGGAAAATGTTGCAACTAGTGTGGCTTGACCAGCAGCCGATGCATTTAGAGATACCCAAGCACAAGGATTGACATATTGTGCCCAAGAACCAGCACGATGCTTTAAGGTTTCGATGCTCAAAGCATCAGCTGTGCCAACAACTTCAAAAGATTCATTCTCAGATAGTAGGTTCCACCTTATAAAAGCATTAAGGCAATCACATCGTGAGAATGAGTGACCTGCAGAAATATTAATACTCCTAAAAGTTATTGGAATGAACAAGGTAGTTTTCAAAACAAAGAAAATGAGTTTAACAGTTAAAACATATAAAGAAATTATAGCAAACGATTCTTGTCATGAAATAGACGTTTCTTTTCAGCTTTCAAGGCAATATATCAGTCTCTTTGAATTTCAAGGAGTACCATTGAGAAAAGAGTATGATAGGGCTCAGTTGGAGAGATATGAGAGGATTTAGTAAGATAGGTTAGTGTGTGAGGGGGGACTTATCAGGAGAGTCAATGGAAAGTAGGTTAGCATTCATATATCATTTTTTGTAGAATGCATGCTACTTGCTAAACTTAAATCTATGTCATATGGGAAATAATAGCCAATCCAGGACATGCTAGTCACCATTAGATGTTTTCAACGTCACAGCAGCTTGAAGTTGTATCCCAACAGGCACCTCCACAGGAAAGTTTGGCAAGATAGCCTGTGCAGGAGTAGATACTTCAACGGTGACCTGCGTGATCAAGCAAACCCAATGAGCTGACAAAAGCGAGAAAGAAATTCACACAGATGGAAGGTTAAGGTAATATAGTGGATAGTGCACTTGAAAAATAAAATAAGAAAAAAGGACCCACGCGAGCATGAACTAAAGGGTAGGTAACCAAACCCTAACAAAATTTTGGCACTACCTAGACCAATAACAGACCTTCATGAGCATTTAGCATGGGGCAATAATTCCAATTTCCCAAAGACAATTGGTAACAAACCAAATGAATATTTCCAAAAGTTTGGCATTACTAAATCAACCCAAAATGCTACACATGATGAAACTACAGGTAAAAAAATAGAAGATATGAATAAGCAGCGATTTGATCACGTAAGTGCATGCATAAGTGATATACTGATACCACATGCAAGTGTACATTTTTTGCACATGACATTCAACAAAGGTGAACTGACACCTAGTAAGATGCAATTTTCCATTCAATGTGATCAGACTCATCTCGCAAGATAGTTACACAAGAAAAGGCTTCAAGCGAATATTTTGCTAGAGAAAAGTGGTAAAATTTAAGATACACATCAGGATATCCATGATGAATAAACAATCGTGCATTCCTTGAAAAGTCTTTTTTCCATCATTTATAAGAAAAATACTAAAATAGGCTTTCCACTTTATTTAGGCTAAAGGTATAGCAGTATGTTTGCATGGAAGAATCAATTTCCTTCCTATCATGTAAGACTCGTATAACCTATTATTGCTAGTAAAACGGCATTTCAGATAAAATCCATCACCCAGTAAGGTGAATTATACAAAAGCTAGCAGAAAGATAGGCAAAAGGATTGTTTCTGGAGTTTAAAGTTATTGGTCCAAAAGTAAAATATAAGCCTAACAGATCACAAGTAGCTCAGTGCTACATATTGGGAAATGTAATCTTGCTAGTGGCATCACTCTTCAAGTCTTGCAGAAAAGAGGTAGTTGTGTGCTTGCATGTTATTCATCAAACTTCAGCTTACATTTTCAAATCAAATAGATTACAAATAAGGAGTTCAGGAAAGAGAGGATCAGCAAAAGGATATCAGGAAATTAGATACTGGTATACCTCATCAAAATTTAAGGCATCAAAAACAGAAACTACTTTGATGACAGCTCGACCAGGCTTTTTTGCGCACACTATCAGTGAGTCAGACACAGAAGCAACACTTTCATCAGAGGAAGATAGCTTGTAGTCCTCCAGCATCTTACCACAACCTTCAGTTGAATGCAAGATAATACCAGTCAACTCAATTTACAATCAAAAGGTGGGTTAAGAGTATTAAGACATCACAACAATCAACCTCCAACTGCCTTAAGTTCAACTTCCTGATAAGCTCCAGGAACCCAGGGAAGGTAGATAGTTCTGGAATTATCCATTTCTTCATCCCATATGGCCTTCACTTTACTGCATACATTAACTTCTTGTTGAAGCTTGAGAACCTAGCGTGAAATGCTTCAATCAGCAAACTATGATGGTTTATAAATGCCGATACCATCCTGACAAAAATTACATACAAGTATACACCACCCCAAGAAAAAAAATGACCTAGCACACACAAGCATGGAATGTACCTTTGCTGATCCAGATGCCTCTGTTCGGTAAGATAAAGAAGCATCTAAGTATCCTTTTCCCTTGGAAATGGGAGTTAGTAATCTAGAAGTTTGCACTTCGTAGGAACCTGCAGAACTGTCTGGAACCTGCGACAAGTTCCAGAACTCCACAGTACTGCTCGCCAATTTAAGCTCATTTTCCTACCAAAAAAATATAACTATTAAATAAATAGAATAAGATTCCATGTAGATAACAACATCTACATGAAGAAACATTAGATCCATAATCAAAGTGCTTTAAAATTCGGTACAGAAGTTAGTTTCATTTTCTCAAGATATGGGAATTTACCCACATCCATAGCTTACTTTTTTATGTCATAGAACAACCAAGTGAACAAAGCTGTGTAAGTGTGTATGTGCAGCAGGAGCATGTACCATGCATGGGCACCTTAACATGGATTCACATGCCAGTGTAGAGATGAATGGATCTAAAGACAAATAGTATAGATTACCAAACTTAATGTAAAAAGGTGTGGTTAAAAGATATGCAGGTAATCACTGCAACACAGCACTGCATGTGTATTCAGATGAATCTAGTGTAAGTTTTTTTCTTTTGGTTTTTGTGATGCTTGAAAATACATGTAAAAGATTTTGTTCCAAGTTCCAACATTACATGTTACATAATGCATCAGAAAATATAAGGAGCAAAGACAAGAAACCAAATACATCGGACGAATGATACCTCAGTAATAAACATCTCCTTGAAATCAAATCCCTCAGCAAAAGCTTTAGCAAGGACCACGTATTTTCGTCCAGGAAAGACATACCAAACTTCTGAAGATGGAATACTTGTTATCCCATGAAAATGAGCAGAATCGTCCATAACTGGAACTAGATAAAGGGAGAGTGCTTGTGGAATAACAACATGTAGAGATGATACTTGTGCATGGCCAGAAACCCTTGTGTCTTCAACAACAATATTCGTAAATCCCAAACTCAAAGCATGTAAGACACCCAAGGAACTATCCACTTGGGCCACAGAAGAGTTTGTCACATGCCAATGATGATGCTGTGATGGTAAATTAACCGCTAGTGAAAAGGAAGAAAGGGAGAGGATTTGTTAGCTTTCAGCTGCAGGCGTGAAATAAAGGAATTGCAGGCAGATTGATTCTAATAGTGAGATCAATAAATAAAAACTCCATATGTTTTTTTTTCTAAACCGTTTCCATGTAAAGCATAGCATAATTTGCTAGTTGTGCTTCTCTTTTTTATATTGCTTTAATATGACATGAGTCACGTGAAGCTGAAGTTCAATTTTCTGTTGCACAAACTCTGGTTAAAGTTTGGTTTCTATACTTAGAGAATTGGGTGTCTGATGAACAAGACTCAATCTGTTTGAGGAAGTACCTTGGGCAACTTTTTGTCGAAAAACCTTGAGTTTGAACTTTACTATAGCACCGACAGTCACAAGGACTGGTGAAGGGGGCTCTAGTGACATAGCTTCAGCAACAGTTAAAGTGATTGTATCAATCACATGTTCAAACTGAGGTTCAAATAATTGAGCATTAACAACCTCTTGGCCAATCTCAACGCCCTTGACCACAAATAAATCTGAACCAAGATTCTGCGAGAGGTATCGCAAAAGAGTTCACAATATGCATTTTCATGTAACTGCTTATTGGTAAAGTTAATTGAAAAATGAGGCCACATTTATTAACTGATATACATACCCTGTCTTCAAGCTCAAATCGTATATTCATATCACCACAAAAGCCACTGCAGTCACTTAAATGTGTTTCTTTCAATGGAATATAAACCAGATGATGGCTATTAGTATCAACCAACGTCGGGGTAAGCTGCCACAGGAATTGTAACCCCACCAATGATGAGAACACATTGTCTGAACCAAAAGGAAACAAACTAAGTTACAGCAAGAGAAGAGGATTGAACAACTATCAGAAGAAGTGACCTAATGAAGTACTAGAGATTAGAGAAACTATGCTATTGGTTATTTCAGTAGAAAGTTTATAGAACAAGGAATATAATAGGTTACGACTGAGAACCACGGCAAGAAAAAGGTAACGGACAGCGATGGTATCAAGAATTCCAATTTGTGCACTTTGAAATTCACGAATATGTGGAAGTTTACAATGATACAGAAAACAGTAAGAACAGTGATGATCCATAAGCATAGCACGAGCTAATTTGACACATGCAAAAGCAGTATCAAAGTAACAAGTACGAGTTAGTGGAGGTGGAAGCCTAATGGAACTCTCTATAACATGAGCTCCTCCATATCAGATAGAGAACCTTAAAGAAATAAACTATGGCAAATAGCTCTTTGCAAACATGGAAGGCTATTTGAATTACCTTCATCATCAAAGGCATGAACACGCAAAGTGGCAACTTCATCTAGGTCAATTTTTACAGCATGATGGAAAATCCTGATCCGAGAGATTCTGTCAACAAAAACTTTGCAATGTATCGTGATTCCACTAATAATATCAGTGGCATAGACAGAAGTTTCCTTCCTGCCGCTGTAAGGAGCAATTGATGCCAAACGAGCACTAGTTGAGCATCTGCTGCTGTCATTGTACTCTGGTTTAACTGAAATAATATCATGGTGATCCCATGCCCTGTAGACATAGAAAATAAATAAACACATTAACCTAATCACATTGTGAAACGAAGAAAACAACAATGTCAACAGACGGGAGCATGGTCCCAAAACTGTTCTCAGTTCTGACATTCTTCCGCAGCAGGACACAGACGCACATGCAAAGAATATAATAGCCAATTGTGCAACAGCATTAGCAGATTTCTTCTTTTAAGTTTATTGTTTCACGATAAACACAAAACACAAATTCATGCACAGATGACCTGTAAATTTCAAACAAGTGGCAGACAACAGCCCTGAGTGAAATCCATTCACCAAGGATGAAGCAACAAAGCATGGATACTCAGTGACATAAGGCCATAATGTGAAGGTGTGCATGGAATTTTCCTTACTACGGTCACTTCTAACCCATCAAAGGCGATGGCAGGATACAGCAAGCAAAAGGGCACAGTTAACTTCTCCCTACTCGCAACTCAAACACTCGACACAAGAGTGTAAGTTCAGTTTCAAACCATAAATCGAACTGACTGAGCAATGCCGTAGTACTGCCACAATCCCATCGCATAACGCTAAGTAATGACGCCACAGAGAACACCCCTAGCCACTAGCTGCAGAGACGACCGCACTTGGATCCATCCAAAGGAACACCGAAATACGCGTGCGCACCGCGAACACAACCAGCGATCAAACAAGCAAGCATTGGGCAACCAAAAGAAAAAAGAAAAAGAAAAAAAAGGGGGGCACGAATGGCGAGATCGGCGGAAGTGTGTATACCAGGTGAAGCAGCCGTCCCCGCCGATGAGGCGGTGCTCGACGGGCTTGGTCATCCGCGGGGGCAGGAGCACGCTCAGGTCAGCCATGTGGGGCCCGCCCGCCGGAGAAGCGGCGGCCGCCGAGAAGCACAGCGCCGCCGCCGCCATCAAGACCGCTACCGACACCGCCGCGGCGGCCGACGGCGAGGACATCGCGGCGCAACGCTCCTAGGCTCTAGAAACCTAGCCTAGCTAGAATACGGAGGGGGGGAGGAGGGTTTAGGAGGGGGAGGAGGAGACGAGGGGCGAACTGCTGAAGCGAGCGAAACAAAAAGGTGGCTTTACAGACGGCGGAGTGGGAGAGAGAAGGGGAGGGGGAAGTGCAAGGGTTTTGTAAAAATAAAAATAAAAATAAAGCGTGTACCGTTTTATTTCCCTTTTGCCTTTTCCTTACTTTAGTTTTGAAATCACGTGGAAAAGGCTCATTATATATTAGAATCAATTTCTCTTTGCAGGAAATAAAACATAAAAATTTGAAGAAAAATGTTTAAGAGAGAGCCAGATAGTAGAGAGAAGAACGATATAGCGTGCATTGCACATTATTTGTTGGGCTTCTCAAAAGAATATAATAGGTGTTACAAGATCATATTTTTATTTTACTCTAGAACAGGGCATGTACTATGGATATTCACTAGATTTTACAATTCATTTTTGTCGGACTCGTTTTCAACATGTATAACTATATCAATTTTTCTATATCAAATAGTTTGGTATACACAAGTATATTGCTGATATTATCAAATGTTTACATATTTAAAGTCTTATACGAATTTATTATATCATTAGATCGCAAGGACACAATAGATTACTTAAAATCGAGAGGTCTAAATTACAACAAAAGACGTAATTAGATAAGACAGTGGATACAAGACAAGACAGTAACGACGCCATTACCAACTCGGACTACGACCTACTAGACATTATCATCTTTAACGGCTTTCGGATAATACTCATAAGTGTCTTTAATAACTTCTTCCTCTAACTCATGTGGTTAAAATAATAAGGGTGATTACAATCCTACTTAGCAAGCTTCCATATAAATATGCAATAGCTTTGGCATAACAAGAAGAGTGCCTTGGGCTATTTTGCATAAAGCTAGCTAGATTTGTAGGTGTAGCACTTCTCGTCCTCCATCCCCTCCGATGAATCAAAATAAGCAAGGAGATGATGGTAGTAAGGTCCTTTCTTTATCCAGATTGCTAAGTTGACTAGCTAAAATGATAAAATAGAAACAATACGATGGCCTCGGGTGGCAAATAATCGAAATCTTTTAAGAGTGTGATATTTAAGAATATGCCATCCAAAAAAGTGGCATAAAGTCAAAAAAAAACCCGCATAGTAGGAGAGATAAGGGGAGGGGGAAGAGCAAGGGTTTTGTGGTAAAAAAAACTTACTTTTTTTATCTCCCTTTGCTTTTCCTTTGCTTAGTTTTGAAATAATGTTGAAAAACCTCATTAATTAATTTATATATTAGAATCAACTACTCATCGCAAAAATAATTGAAGAAAAATGTTTATGAGAGAGCGAGATAGTATGTGTGATTGTGCACTAGATTTCTCACAAGAATATAATAGGTGCTATAAGATTATATGTTTATTTTACGCTAGAACGAGCAATAGACTACCATTTCGCTGGATTTTACAATTCATTTCATTTCAATACAAAATACCATATAACAATAAAATCGTAAGGACTACTTTTGAATTTGGGGCTCTTCATGGGGGTTATTTTGTTCTTAGTGTAAATAACACTTAGATGGTAACAAGTCAGCAACATCACTAACAAACTTCTTGTGACAAACTTTCCTTCAAAAAAAAGATTCTCCACAGACAAAACACTAACTATCACTTATGCGCCTGGTCGTTTTGGTAGCAAAAATGTTATTTCTTTAACATGAGCAATGTTGTAAGAACATTCATTATCTCCAAGTGAAGTAGGGGCTCAGAGCAACTTCTTTCTCTGTAGATGAGCATTGCTTGAGCGAATAGAGAGGCAACTCCACTCTTTCTCGTCTGGCCCCTTTTCCTCTCCGTTCCTGGTGGCTATCAGTTGCCGATGAGGGAAAGAGGGGTCCAAGAAGTAGTCTAGTTCTTCTCGTAATTAGGTTCTTACTGTTTTTGGTATTTTTTCTTTCTTTTCTTGTACAACTCAAGGGGTTCCCAGTGTCCATCTCCCTTTGCTCATTTTGGTTTACCATGGTGGCTACCATTGGAGTTTTCTCCAATGTTGGCCTCTCATATAGTTACATACTGGTTCACCTTAGGCGTTTAATGCTAGGAAAGCAGTGGACCTATTCAAGAGAAGGTTGCACCGGTTGTTGTCGTCTTCCCTAGCGAGCTATAGGCAATGGTGATGGTTTCCTTTCTATCCTTCGATGTGTGGCGCTTCTTCAAGGTTAAGCTGAAGTTCTATTGCATTGTCAAAACTGCTTCAACCTCCAACTTATGGAGGCCCCTACTGGTTTAACGTCTTGGTGTCATCTTCTATAGTTTTATGGCTTCTCCGACTTCATTGTCACCGTCATCATTGATTTGGTCTCCATCATAGCGGTGAAAGTGAGCAAAGGGACTTGATTGCTTTTTTTTTGGTTACTTTTGGAGCCCTTGTTTGCTATTTTCAAGTTTTAATGGTCATTTGCCAGTCTTTGAGGTGCTTCATCTGTAGTTATCTTAATGGCAATGCATATCCACTAAAAAAAATCCTCCAAGTGGGAGTCAAAGTCCCCCATTGGTTGGCAATAACTAGTGATATCATACTCGATAAAATTGTAGCTATCTAAGTTGATGGAAATTACGAGCTTTCTTTGTCACGTAAAATAGAATTTGTCATACTATGTTGTATACCTATATTGACATGTGTTGTAGGGTTTTGGCTACTTTTTGTGGCAGTACGGTTGTATTAAACACTCACAACAATTTTTTAAAAACCCCAATAGTATTAAATCATCTCATATGAAGAGTGTAATTGGATACACTATTGTTTTTTCATGGGATTTATGAAGCAGGACAATGGTAAAATAAAACTTAATTTCTGTACTATAGAAAAAAGTACGAGAGTATGTATCTTCTATGTAACTCAAACGTATTTTCTTCCACCATACAAACATGTGGTATTGGTATGAGGACATAATAGATCAATGACGCGCAAATTGAACCCTCTAAAGTGGTAGGCGTAAATTCGATAAATCTTAGTGAATCTACTGGTAAAGGCTTTGAACCTGTTTTTAATAGGAGTTGGAGTAGTGTTATCCCATCAAGTGAATAAGTTTGTGTAAAAGTAGAATTTTTTATAACTTGGTATACATGATAAAATAAATTACTATAAATTTAAAATTTTACTATAGAAATGTCACATTCATTTCTGCATTTTTAATCTCTTTTCTTACGGCAAGTATCGAATGGTTAAATGATACATTTTTTTTAAAAAAATTATATAGAATCTTCTCATTGAATAACTATAAAAAATCAGATAATATTTTATATTTCATGAGCAGCATTTCCAAACCCACACCCTCGAAGGCTTGATTGAGGCCGGCCCTTGTTCAGCCGGCGTCGCGGTCGCATCGGTCCGAAGTCCAAACCAGCGAGGCCGACGAGCCCTAGCTAAGCTTCTTCGACCCCCCATGGCCGACGACGGCGACGCCGTCCTCTCCGACGTCGACGAGGACCCTCTCCCTCCCCCTCCCCCTCCCTCCACCTCCTCCTCCCAGAAAGCCCCATCCCCATCCCCATCCCCGTCACAATCCCAACCCCAACCCCATGTCCAGGCCCACCGCCTGCACGACCTGGCCGCCGAGCTGGAGGAGGAGCGCCGCCTCCGCCGCAAGGCCGAGGAATCCCTCGCCGAGGCCGAGAAGCGCTCCGAACGCGTCAGGGCCTTAGCGCAGAACGTCCTCCGCAAGCACGACGACCTCAAGAACGAGGCCTCCACCGCCTCTTCCATGCTCACCTCCGGCTTCGAGAGGATCTCCGCAAAGGCCTCCTCCTCCGCTGCCACCGCCGCCGCGCCCGCGCCGCTCCCCACCTCCCAGAAGTACTCCTCTGGCCTCCCGGCCATCGCCTACGGCGTCCTCAAGCGCGCCAACGACATCGTCGATGACCTCCTCTCTCAGATCGACGCCGCCAACCGAGACCGCGACAGGGCGCGCGAGCTGATGGAGCACCGCAACTACCAGATCGCAATCGAGGTCTCCGAGCTCGAGGCGTCCCTGGCGTCCAGGTCCTCCGACTGTGAGTCCCTCTCCAAGTCCTTGTCCGAGAAGGACGCCGAGATCTCGGACCTCCGAAACGAGCTTGCCTTCCTGGAGAGCAAGCTGGACGCGCAGAGGCCCGTGCTCGCCGAGCAGATCGGCTACGCCTCCAAGGTGTACGACGAGATACGTGAGGTAGTCAAGCTAGTGGACGCGGATGCCGCGAGCACGCTCTCCGACTCAGTGTTCGTGTGGAAGGAGACGGACGTGGAGGAGAGCCTCAAGGTGTCCCTGGAAGGGACGAAGATGGCGAATGATCTCGCTACCACTGCCCTTCACAAGGTAGGGGCATGGGTTGATAATAGGGAAATCAAGGTGAGGGATTTGGAAGCGAGGGTGGACGAGCTAATGCGGGAGAAAGAGCACATTGGTGTGTTGCTCCGCAGCGCGCTGCAGTCAAACACCAGCGAGGTGCTGAAGGTTGCCGAGGATGGGCTAAGGGAGGCTGGAATTGAGGTAGGGCTCAAAGAGCGCAGGGAGCACAGGCCAGGGAGCATGGACAAGGATGAAGTCTATACCCTGGTAAAATCCCTGTAATGTTATAATGTTGCAAGTTCATGGACCACTCAATGCGGTACACTAAATTATCTATCGTGCACTCAATGCTGCAGGCAGGGGCATTGGAGAATAGCATGAAGGAGTCCCAAGTTAAGATTGTTGAGCTGCAACATCTTGTTGAAGCACTAAGGTAGCTACCTTCGTTGATAAATTTTCGTTCTATTCACTCACAGTGCAGCATAAGTCTAGTTCTAGGGGTAGCGGGAGCCTCACTTAGACTGTTTGTTCTCCTTTTATTGTGTTGTTACTGTTGCTTCCTGTTGAACTTAGTCGCAGCAAAGAATTAAAAGACCAAGACGTTACATTTGCTGTGAATTAGCCATGTGGTCTGAATTCTAAAGCATTTGTCTTTTGAAGTTCTGTGTAAGAAACAATAATATCTATGATTTACAATGAACCATTGGGAAATGCAACATTCTTGGCATCTCAATACGGACAATGAAGCTTCAGTGTGGCAATGTTATCACTTATATCACCTAGTGCATTTTTTTCGAAATATCCTAATCTTATTCCAGCCTGTGCACCGATTCTAAGAATTATTTTTAAAACTATCCTAATTATGTGCTTTGCTGGTTTCAAGGGCGGAGTCTGGTCTACTTCGAACAAGACTGGAAGGGCAAGAAAAAGAGATTGTACAGCTAAGGAAGCAAATAAAGCATCTTGAAGAGAAGGAAAGGGTGGCAAATGAAAGTGTAATTTTTAAACTACTGATTTTTTTAGGTTTACCACCTTATTTTACACTGATGCTTGTATATCAATGACTAACCACGTAATGTACACTCTTAAGGTTGAGGGTCTGATGATGGATGTAACAGCTGCTGAAGAGGAGATCAAAAGATGGAAGATGGCAGCAGAGGAAGAAGCTGAAGCTGGTAAAGCGATCGAGCAAGAGTTCAAAACTCAGGTAGTTTGTTACAAACATGCTTCATAGGACATGTTCTTTCTGCTGCTACTGTATTCTTAATGTTTCCATAAGTTGCACTACAAAAGAGATAACTCAGTCCATATTAATCATCTTGCATCACTGTTATTACATTATAAATATAAATATTTCTTTTGGAGGATAATAACATTGTAAACTTGTTTTGTCTGCCAACATAAAACTGCCATGTGCTGTGTTGTGGCTTCTTTTAGGTGTGCTGACAGCATGTAGTCACAGTGTAGAAAAGGAGATAATAGGCTAGTCATATTGCAGGTTTTATCTTCCTTGAAGAGATTGAAGTCTCGTTATGTGTCTGTTGTACAATTTAGTGAAAACACCATTAGTACCCTGACCTGACGTGAGTTTGGAATTAAGCAGGTCTCTGTCCTTTTCCATGATGTAGCAATGTTTGTGAGACCTGATTAATATTCTGGTAGGGTCCATGGTAGAATTATTATGGCTGCGCTTCTGCATTCATTTGTCAATTTGTCATCAATGAAAAGCTTCTAGACCTATTTTTTGTTAGGCCGTGGAAATCAATGATGCTTAGATTGCATTATCCAAAAACCAAATGGGTTTTAGTTGATAAACCTCAAATGTTTAGTATGTTTTGGTGGGACATATCCATTGTTGAATCTCCAAGAAAACAAATTAGATGCCTAAGGATGAAATTTATAGGTAGGGTTTATATGCAATCAGTGGTGGCATTGGCATTAGATGTAGCTACGGCTGTTCACGGTTTGGGTACAATCCCGTCAAACCGTTAAACCAACCCGGACCAGACCACATGACTGGTTCTATACGGGCTGAGCTGGTTTAATATGCAAACCGTCCAAACAATCCCGTCAAACCGTTAAACCAACCCGGACCAGACCACATGACTGGTTCTATACGGGCTGAGCTGGTTTAATATGCAAACCGTCCAAACAACCCCGTCAAACCGTTAAACCAACCCGGACCAGACCACATGACTGGTTCTATACGGGCCGAGCTGGTTTAATATGCAAACCGTCCAAACCGCTGTTGTCCCTGCGTCCCTGCTGCCACCGCTGTCATCTTGGCAGCCCCTCATCATGCTCGTCGACCAATAAGGGCTGCAGTAATCCAAGGTGTCTCCCCGTTATCGCCGGATCGGGAAGAAAAAGCGTTGTATGGCCAGTCGTCATCCTACTGCCGTCGGATGTTGATGCGGCAACACAACGGCGATGCTCGGTGTGGGCCATGAACATGAGGAAGCGCCTTCTGGGCGAAGCTACGGCGGCAACTCTTGCACAGGGAATCAGGGATTAGCACCAAGAAATACGGTTGCCCACTGGTGCACTCCAAGGTGACCGGCAAGAAGAGCGTCACGCTGGCCAAGTGGCCACCGGAGCCGCATGGTGCCTTCGAGTGCAGCTAGTGCTTGGGTAGTAACGGTTGATGATCTGCATGACTTTAAGTATTGACTGCTTGCCATGGATAGCCATGGCCATCTCCCTTCTCTGTTTGCTCTCATGTACAGATGAGGAAGACAACGAACGGTTTAGCCCGTGAAAACCGCTAGCCCAAACCGTCTGAAACCAGCCACTCCGGGTTAGGTTGGGTTGTTGCGAGAACCCGGCTTGAACCGCCGATGAACAAGCCTAGATGTAGCTGTGCCCCGTTAGCTATGCAGTGGCTGTTTGAACTGTGAAGGGTACAGAATCTATAAGGAGTGTCATGGGATCCTTTTTGCTTTTCATATTACAGGCTTTTGAGATTTGTCTTCTAGAGCTTATCTTCAATCGTTAGCCGATAAGTTGTCCTTGTTGTAATTAGTTTGTTCTAATTATGCTTTGTCACACAGCTATCTTCCCTTCATATGGAATTAGACGAAGCTAAACAGGCAATGCTGGAGCTAGAGAACAAACTGAAGTTGAAGGCAGAGACAGCGGCTGCAGCAATGGCGGCACGTGATGCTGCAGAGAAGTCATTAAAACTAGCCGACATGAGATCTACAAGGCTGCGAGAGAGGGTGGAAGAGATCAATAGGCAGCTTGAAGAATCAGACAGCAGAACGGACCCGAGCAATCGCAACGGGCATAGGTATATGTGCTGGCCATGGCAATGGTTGGGGCTGAACTACGTGCGATTGCCACCGACAGAGGCAGATCAAGCCTCCAACGAGATGGAGCTCTCTGAACCTCTGATATAGTTGTGTCATATCTACACAGATTGAAACACACGCCATTTAGAAAAAAAAAAGGTGAGAACGAGAATTCGTTTTAGTTTGATTTTTTTTAAAATTACTTCTGTAGATGTTCGGGAAAATTGTTGATGCTTGTGCAAAAACTCACGAGAGTGTTAGATACCGCGGTGCAATTGTCAAGATTTTCATTTTTTGACACAAGTAACCAACCCAAAGTCCCAGATAAACACGTCGATGCCAAATTTGGTACCGTAAATTTGTCAAATGTTGTTGCTCACAAACCAAATACAACGGACCTACGAAATAAATTCGGAGAAGGCAGGGCGGCCGAAGTCCTCATCTTCCTCTTCCCTAACAAAATAATTTAGATGCACGATCAACCGAGGTCGAAGCCGAGTCAGCAAGGGCACGTCATGCCTCCTTGGGCCGACCTCCCGTTCGATCTGCAAGTCATGGCGCAGCACGCTCTCGCCCAGTCCTCGTTTCCTGCCGTGGCTCCTCTCCCCCCGTGATCAAGCAATGGGTGATAAAATCTGCCAGTTAATTAACTAAGCTTGGATGCTTGATCTGAGCATACAGGAAATCAAAGAGAGGGTTTATTCTAAGCAGCAACCTACCGGGCAATTAATCAGGATCCACGTGGGCAATCTGCCGAGGACGGTGGATAGCCATGGACTGAAACGATTCTTGAGCAAGCATGGCAGAGTCGTCGTTACGGATGCGAGGGTGATGCGACGGAGAGGTAGCGCGGGGCGCTCACGAGGGTTCGGATTCGCAACCATGGCGATCGCAGTGGATGCGGAGCCGGCTGATGTTGTCGCCGCGCTCAATGGACAGGTCAGTACTCGCTAGCTAGTTAATTTCTTGCTTAATTTTCAATTAGCGCTTAGTTAGCTGCAGGCCTTGTATCAGCCTTGAATAATGAATTAATTAATGATAACTTTCATGTATGTCGGATTATTGTTGCTTTGCAGATTTTGGATCAAAGAGGATCATCTGTCTGTGTCTAGCACTCGAGCTGGCTGTGTGAATGCTGATGCCCTGCACTGCACGCGGTCAGTGAAGTTGCAAGTTATTAAGAGCTGAGGCAAATGGTGAGGAAACGGCGATGACGTTAGTGGTTATTTTCAGGTAAAGGAAAGTCTACAATACTACGTACGGATGCGATGAACAGAACCCAACTTGATGATCTCTTCTGTTATATGATTGCATTCATATATGCCCCGTATCGACGGTAATTTTATGAGCAAATATTCAGCACAATATGCATGAATTACATTTTTCTCTTGTGGTTTTGGACAGTGCAACGTGGAGTTATTCATCCGTCTGGACTCTGACCCTGATTGGCGATTGCGTTCTTGAGTTGCTAAAAAAACGCAAAAAAAGTTACAGCACTGAGTTGTAGAAAATAATAATCTAGCTGCAGAGTGGAGGAGCGACTTTCTTGCGGCTGCTACCATGCTCCCACGTCGTCGTTGCAGTGACGGCCACACACGAAATTTCTGTTTTGTTTCCGGAATTTATCGGCTGCAGAACCTAATGTTTCAGTACGGATAGTTGTCTGGTTGAAGGTCCAACGGTCAACTGAATATCCGGCATCTTCAGGAAGAAAAAGGTACACGGTTGTCATACTCACAGTACTGCTGACTATTGCTTTTCTTCTTCCTGTTTTTTTTGCGAAGGGATTATTGCTTTTTCTTTAGCAAACTCGTTTATGAAATTAACAAAATTATAACAGTTTGACAGTCTGGGCAAGTAATTTTGGGAAAATAGAAAATGATTCTGAGGTGCTGGCGACATGACTGTAGCACGGGTTCATCAGGTCATGTCGTCGTCCAGGCCGTCTCATTGAACGCGGATTGCCTTTTCTTTTCTTCCTCTTCGTCAAGGCAAATGTTACGCTTATGGCATCACACACCTCGGTGATTTTTAATCATATATTACGTGGATACCAATGCGGTGACAAGCCTAGGCAGCTAGCTAGGGCTTGAGCCCTGAGCTTGCCTCCTAAATTCCTATTAAATTCTTTCAAATTCAGTGAAAATTTTGAAAAAAAGGGAGATGTTTAAGCAAATTTAACCCTAATCTTGAAGATTTACTGGTTCCGCCCATACCATATTGTAGAAAATATACAGTGACTATGAATCCCCCGTGTATACGAGGGGGTCGGGTCTATATATATATACAACCCAGGCCAGTGGTCTGTCTAATACCCCGCAGTCACAGCGGGAGGTGAACGCACGCAGAGACTGGACCGAAAACTAGTGAACAAAGACGTGGGCAGGCCTTTGGTCATTATGTCGGCAAACTGATGTGTCGATGGTACATGGAGCACCCGAACCTATCCTAATGTAACCTTGTCACGGACAAAATGAATATCGATCTCGATGTGCTTGTTGCGTCGGTGATGGACCGGGTTGGCGGTCATGTAGACGGCACTGACATTGTCACAGTAGAGAGGGGTGCACGGAGCTCCTGGAGAAGCTGGCGAAGCCAGCAGCACTCGGCGATGGCGTGGGCGACGGCGTGGTACTCGGCTTCAGCGCTGGAGCGGGACACTGTAGTCTGGCGTTTTGAGGACCAGGATACGAGAGTGTCACCGAGGTAGACGCAGTAGCCGGACGTAGAGCGTCGAGAGTCGGGGCAGCCTGCCCAGTCCGCGTTGGAGTACGCGGTGAGGGAGTCGATGGGGCTGGAGCTAAGATGCAGCCCGCTGGAGAGGGTGTCCTTCACGTAGCATAGGATGCGCTTGAGTAGCGTGAGGTGAGGTTCGCGCGGAGCGTGCATGAAGAGGCACACTTGCTGGACAGCGTACGTGAGGTCGGGTCAGGTAAGTGTGAGGTATTGGAGAGCCCCGGCAAGACTCCGATAGTGAGAGGGATCGACAACGAGGGCGCCATCGGCGGTGGAGAGTTTGGCTCGAGTGTTAACTGGGGTGGCCGTGGGGTGACAGTCGGCCATGCCCGCACGCTGGAGGAGGTCAATGGCGTACTGGCGTTGGGAAAGGAAGAGCCCGTGGATGGAACGGGTTACGGAGATGCCAAGGAAATGGTGGAGAGGACCAAGATCGGTCATGGCGAACTCAGAGTGGAATCGGGCCATGATCTGGTCGAGGAAAGATGTTGAAGACGCTGTGAGGACAATATCATCGACATAGAGAAGTAGATAGGCAGTGGCGGAGCCCGATATGGAAAGTGAACAGGGAACTATCGGACGCAGAGGCCACGAAGCCGATGTGCCGAAAATAGGCAGCAAAGCGCTGGTACCAGGCATGAGGGGATTGTTTGAGGCCGTAGAGAGAGCGTTGAAGGAGACAGACGTCGTTGGGCCGAGAAGGGTCGACGAAGCCTGGGGGCTGCTGGCAGTAGACTGTTTCCGTCAGGTGGCCGTGAAGAAAGGCGTTCTTCACGTCTAGTTGATGGATCGGCCAGGAGCGAGAGGCAGCCAAGGTGAGGACGACTCGGATGGTGGCGGGTTTGACAACGGGACTGAAGGTCTCATCGTAGTCGACACCGGGTCGTTGGGAGAAACCTCGGACTACCCAGCGAGCCTTGTGACGGGCAAGGGAGCCATCGGCGTGGAATTTGTGTTTGAAAATCCACTTGCCGGTCACAATTTGGCGTCGGGAGGTCAGGGAACGAGGCGCCAGGTCTCGTTGTCCATTAGGACCTTGTACTCGTCAGCCATGGCCGCGCGCCACTGAGGGTCGGCCAAGGCTAAGCGAGAAGTCATCGGGATGGGCGAGATAGAGCTGTGGACGGCGGAGAGACCGTAGCACGGATTGGGTCGGAGAGACCTGGTCTGGGAACGGGTGACAATGTGAGAGGTGGAGGGAACTAAAGCCGATGGGAGTGTGGGAGTAATGGGAAGAACTGGTCGGGTGGTGGCGTCATCGGCTCCGAGTCGGCGACTATAGACAAGAGGAAAAGAAGGGATTAGATCGGCTTAAGCCGATGAGGTCGGGTGGGCTGAGTATTCCGATCGGTCCGATAGAGGTGGATCAGCCGATAGGGTGGGGGGAGCCGATACGGTGGGGGAGCCGATGGAAAGTGAGGAGCCAATGGAAGTAGGGTGTCCGATGGAGAGGGAACGGTATCGGCTGAAGGATAAATAGGATCGGTATCAGCCGATAAAGGTGGGTCCGATGGGGGTCTGATGGTGGGGACATCGGACCGAGTAGTGGTGGGAGATGTGACGGGTAAATCCTCAGCAGCGGCCGATGAGGGGGCCGATGGAGAGGGCAGTGGGGAAGACCTGGTCAGCACGGTGTTGGTGAGGAGGAAGTCGAGATCACTAGAGGAGTATCTCGGATGAAGGAGACCGAAGGGAAAACATGTCTCGTCAAAAATGACGCGACGAGAGACAAGGACCCGTCGGGTGGAAAGGTCGAGGCATCGGTATCCCTTGTGAGAGGTGGAATAGCCAAGGAGAATACAGGTGGTGGAGCGGGGAGCAAGTTTGTGGGAAGCTGTGGCGGTAAGATTTGGGTAGCAGAGGCACCCGAAAACGCGAAGATGGGAGTAGTCGGGCGCCGTGCGGTAGAGAAGGGCAGAGGGAATGTTGTTATGAACGTCTGGCCAAAGGTTGGTGGAGAGGGCGACGCTGACGTGTGGGGTGGACGGCGCAGCGGGAATGGTGTAGAGGTCGCCGCCACTATCGCAGCGAAGGATCTGTCGCCGGGTTGGAATATCCTTTATAGAAAAACCAGACGCATCAAATTCAATGGATCAGTGGTTATCTCGTGTGAATTGACGGACAGATATAAGATTGTGAATGAGAGAAGGGACAATAAGAACATTGCGTAGGGGGAGGTTAGTGGTGGATATAGATAGAGAGGAGTCACCGCGGCATTGGACAGGAAGAGAGTGATCATTGTCGATAGTGACAAAAGGGGAGGAAGAGGGGTGACAGGAACGAAGTATACCGACCGATGACGCCATGTGTGAAGACGCCCCGGAGTCCAGCACCCAAGGGTGCTGTGGTTGGAGCGTCATCTGGTTGAGGGCAGCGACGAAGCCAGCCTGGTTCCAGGAGGGAACCGACTGGGTGGTTGGGGTCAGTAGCATCGGCTGAGGCGGCAGAACGGGAGCCGATGCCAGGTGAGCCTGGGGATGGGCGCCGAGAACTCCGGGTTGCCAGCCGATAGGGCTGTGTGGCTGGGGCTGGGACGCCCAGGGGTTGTAGCAGAGCCACGGACCCGTGGGACTGGCAGGGTGGGTAGGGACCGAGGTAGGTCGTGATGGCGTCGGACCCTACCAAGTCCTGCCTTTGCCTTTGCCCTTGCTTTTCCCGGTGCGGTCTGTGTTGCTGTGGTCGGAGCCATGGCCACCAGGACCGCGGGAGGAAGGGGCAGCGCAAGAAGCTCGGCAGCCATTATCGGCTGCGGCAAGAAGAGCGGTGTGGGCCACTGTCTTCTCATCATTGGCCAGACGGAGTTCTTTAAGAACTAGCATGTCATGAGCCCGGACGAACGATGGAAGAGGTGTGGTGTTGGCGATGTCATCGGCGGTGTTGGAGAAGCGGGGATTGAGGCCTCGCAGAATGGCGAGGACGAGTTGAGAGTCGGCCACAGGGTGGCCGACGTCCCGGAGAGCTGCAGCCTTGACTTTGAGGCGCTGACAGTACGAGAAGACAGAGGAGTCTCCTTGTACCATGGAGTGGAACTCGTTGAGGAAGAAGATGGTGCGAGGCTGCTTGTTGGCCAGGAAGATCCGCTCGATGGCCACCCAGAGGTCCCGTGCGGTGGGGTCGGTATCGTTCATGGCGAGGTCGAGGACAGAGTCGTCGACCGAGTCGAGCAACCAGCTGCGCACGCAGCACTCGGCGATGTCCCACTGAGGATCATCGGGGCGAGATGGAGCGGAGCCATCAATATGGGACCGGAGGCCGAATTTTCCACAGAGGGATTTGAAGAAGAAAACCCACTTGGAATAATTGGCATTAAGGTCAAGGGAGATAGGAACGTGAGATTTCACGTTCACAGCAGCGTAGGGAGGGGAGAAGATCGGCGAGGTGGTGCCCGAGGTGTGGTCTGTGGCACCGAGGGCCGGAGCAGATTCGGTGACTGGGAGAGTGTCGGAGCTGAGGGCGGACTCGGAGGCCATGACGGGAGAACGGGAGCAAAGAGCCGATGGAAGAGAGAAGCCGATGGGAGGGGGAAGCCGATGAGAGGACGGATCGGCCGATCAAGGACGTGAGAAGCCGATGGGAAGTGGGCAGCGGAGTAGATGAGGAGTGGCCAGCCGATGAGGAGCGGTTGGCCGATGGGGAGTAGGCAGCGGAGTAGGTGAGGAGTGGCCAGCCGATGAGGAGTAGGCAGCGGAGTAGGTGAGGAGTGGCCAGCCGATGAGGAGTGGTTGGCCGATGGGGAGTAGGCATCGGAGTAGGTGAGGGCAGAGTGGTTGGGTCACGGACGTGCGAGGATTCACGTCCGTGAAGAGAAGATTCATGTCCGTAGACTCGTGGAGGCCAAGGAGTGGGGCGGACGCGAAAAAGGCAGGGAGTGGCCGGATGCGAAGAGAAAGTGTTCGCGTTCGGGAGGCAGGGATTCGTGTCCGTGGACATGTGGACATGTTGGACTGGCTCGGACGTGAGGGGAGAAGGTTCGCGTCCGAGAGCCGTTGAGCGTGTCGGAAAGGGTAAGAACCAAGGGAGGTTTCCAGCCGATGGAGACGACGAGCGCGGAGGTGCGCCGGCGTCGAAGAAGGAGAGATGCACGAAATAACAGGAAGAGCGGAGATGGGTGCGAGAAGGGACGAGGAGGCGGAGCGAGACCGTCGTCTGGTCGCGCGGAGGTGGGGCGGAGAAAAGGTGACTGCGGAAGAGACGGGGAGAAGAAGAAATGGAGACGAGAGATCGAGGGGAGTACCGGGAAGAGAGTCAGCGACAGGAAGAAGACATCGACGACGAGAAGGAAAGAGTCGGCTCGTCGGAGGGAGAAGCTAGCGCGTCGGGATATAAATCCTCCTGTATATACGAGGGGGTCGGATCTATATATATACATCCCAGAGCAGAGTTCTGTCTAACACATATCGTTAGTATTGCTCTTAGCTGAAATCTACGCTAGATAAATCCCATGCCACTAGCCAGCTAGCAACAACAGCAAAGCATATTCCAACAACCCACCATATCTCTCTCTTTAGACCTATAAACTTTTCTTTTAGGTATGAACTCACGAGCCAATTAAGAATAATGCCAAAAATTCGTTGCCTGCCACCACCGTATTTATTTTCATTAATTACTTAATTTACTTTAGGGGATGCGCAAGCTCGACAAGACACTGGTTGCAAAAGAGCTCGTTTAGTCGGTGCTAGCAGACTGCAGAGCAGCTGCACTTTGTCTGAAGACTGAAAAAATGAAAATGCACGAAGCATTGCAGCCTAGGTGATTTCACTGCAACTACCATCTTGGATTCAGCCTACTCGTTTCAGCGTATACAGCGACAACCCTTGCTTGTTCTTGCCATATTATATTATATATATATATATATGTAAAACAATTAAATCAACGGAGTCGTTGCTGTGAAGCTTCGTCACGACCAATCACTCGCCTTGGCTTCAGCTAGTTCGCTTCCTCGTCTCTGTATAAAAAGGCCAGCATGCGACTTGACCGTGAAGAAACGCCTGCGTCTTGCTCTGAGCTCTTCACAACCTTCTTCTTTCTGTGACTTTAAGATGATCTTTTCTACGATCGTGCTGCTCTTCTGCGCCATTTTTTCTTGGACTGTACGTGTGAAGAGAGATGAGATCGGCGACCTGAGGAGCAGCAACTACTGGGATTCGCAGAGCTATGATACCATGGATCAGGTCAGTTTCAGTCTGTATGAATAGTTCTTGAACTGTATTTTCATGATTTGTCAGCCTGTCAGTTTGTAACTCCAGGGTATTCGTTCTGATCCCTTGGCATCCATGCAGGTTAAAGCAGCTCTTCAAATGGTTGGGCTCGAGTCATCCAATCTTATAATTGGAGTGGATTTCAGCAAAAGCAACGAGTGGACAGGTATTAATTTTTAGCTTCAAAGAATCGAGATTTCATTGTTGCCTCTCGTTATGGTGCATGACAAGAGCTTACCGATTTAATGGATGGAAACTTTAAGGGAAACACTGTTTTTACGGGAGAAGCCTGCATCACATTTCAGAGGACTCTGTGAACCCTTATGAACAAGCAATTAGTATCATCGCCAATACCTTTTCAGCGTTCGACGAAGACAACATGATCCCGTGTTTTGGATTTGGAGACAGTAAGCTAGCTTCTCCATCGTCTTCTTTCTCTCTCTCTCTCATTTCTCTATTCAGAAATGAAGTGAGATTATTATTATTTTTTGAAATTTGAAATGAAGTGAGATTATTGCTCATTCATTTGATTTTGCTTTCAGCATCGACGCACGATCGAGAGGTCTTCAGCTTCTACTCCGACAGTCGACAGTACTGCAACGGTGTTCCTGCAGTGCTAAGGAGATACAGAGAAATCACGCCACATGTCCGGCTGTCAGGTATCCTATCCTGCAACTGATGATGAGTTCATTCTTCAGAAAGCTGAACGATGAGTGTTCATTCTTCAGAAAGATAAGTGACGAGTTTTGGTTTAGGTCCGACATCTTTAGCTCCAATAATAGAAACCGCAATGAGAATAACTCAAGACTCCGGCTACCAGTATCACATCCTACTGATAATAGCTGACGGTCAGGTATGCCATTTTCTGTCAGCCTCTTTCTCTGAATATCTGACATACCTCTGAATATCTGACATGAAGTTGTTGTTCTTTCAGAATTTTATTGAGAGTTTACTTCCTCCACTAGCTTTTCTTTTCATCCTTGTATTGCTCCACCTCAGGTTCCAAGATGTAGCTGTGTTAACTCCGCGAACAATCGGAACGAGAACTACCTTAAAGAAAGGACTCTTCAAGCTCTAGTACAGGCCAGGTACATAGTGGCAAACTAACTTGATTAGATGTTTCTGAGTTCTAATCTCAACTAGCCGAAGGTAAAGGTGCAACTTACTGTAATTTTGAAACATGTAACTGCACTTGAATTTGTGTAAGGAAAATGTCTACTTACGTGCCATGGTTTGTTTGTGCAGTCATTTCCCTCTTTCTATCGTGCTTGTCGGAGTCGGCGATGGTCCATGGGATGAGCAGCTGATGCACTGTCAGAACAATCGACAGCTGTTTGACAATTTCCAGGTGTTTGTTAGGCATCACAAATTGTGATTTTACAGTGTTGATTTATATGGCAGGATTTGCTCACGAACTTAATTAGTTTGGTCGTTGCAGTTTGTTGATTTCACCAAAATAATGTCAGCAGAAATGCTTGAAGCCGAGAAGGAGGAAGTGTTTGCGTTAGAAGCGCTGAAGAAGATACCAAGACAGTACGCAGCAATAATCAGCAAGCGGATCAGGTTTGAATATCTGACACAAACTGAACATACTATAGCTGGGCATGTTTTCGGTTCTGAATTCTGACTTCTTTTCCTGTTGTCATGTGGTGTTCAGTGATCTGGCTGCAGTGGCACCTGCACGGATGACTCTTCCTCCCCCACCTCCACAACCTGTTATTTCTACCTAATAATTTCCAGCACAGGTAGCTTTCTGAACTAAGATCATTCATTCAACTTAATTCCTCGTCGAGGCGAATTTGGATGCCTTTTTTCTTTTTAGACCATTGGACTATTGGATTGTATATATATAGACCTGACCCCTGTATATACTCGGTATCTTAGTCTTACTGTACACATTTTTACATGGTATTAGAGTAAGTCCAGACTTCTCCGGTGCACTAGCTTTCTCCCACCGGCGAGCCGACTTTCTTCCTGCTTGTTGTCGACGTTTCTCCCCGTCGCCGACCTTCCTCCCGGTATTCTCTCCTCGCTCTCTCGTCTCCGTTCTTTTCTTCTCCCTGTTTTTCCCGCAGACTCTTCCTTCTCTCCGTTCCACCTCCGCGCGACAAGGCGACGGTCTCCATCCACCTCCTCGTTGTACCCGTCTCCGCTCTTCTTCTTGCTTCGTGCATCCTTCTCCTCTGACGCCGGCGCACCTCTGCGCTTGTCGTCTCCATCGGCTGAACTCGTCCGCCCTCCCATCGGCTGGACTTATTCACCCTCCATCGGCTGAAACCCTCCCTCGGGTCCCGCTTTTTTGACACGCTCAACGACTCTCGGACGCGAACCTTCTTTCCTCACGTCCGAGCCACTCTGACGTGTCCACGTGTCCATAGACACGAATCCCTGCCTCTCGGACGCGAACATTTTCTCTTCGCGTCTGGACCCTCTCCGCTTTTTTCGCGTCCGCTCCTTGGCCTCCACGAGTCCACGGACGTGACTCTTCCCTTCACGGACGTGAATCCTCGCACTCCCTTGACCCAACCACTCTTTGACCCACTTGCTCTGCCACCATCTTTTCCTCACCCACTCCGCTGCCTACTCCACATCGGCCAACTACTCCCTATCGGCTGGTCGGCCCACTCTCTATCGGCTTCTCACCTCTCTGATCGGTCAATCTTTCCTCTCATCGGCTTCCTCCCATAGGCTTTTTCCTCCCATCGGCTACTTGCCCCTGTTCTTCTCTCGTCATGGCCACCGAGTCCGTCCTCAGCTTCGGTACTCTTTCAGTCGCCGAATCTGCTCTGGCTCTCAGTGCTCTGGACCACACTTCGGCCACCACCTCGCCGATCTTCTCACCCCCTACGCTGCTGTGAACGTGAAATCTCACATTCCTATCTCCCTTGACCTTAACGCCAACTATTCCAAGTGGGTCTTCTTCTTCAAATCTCTCTGTGGAAAGTTCGGCCTACGATCACATATTGATGGCTCCGCTCCACCTCGCCTCGATGACTCCCAGTGGGACATCGCCGAGTGCTGCGTGCGCAGCTGACTGCTCGGCTCGGTCGACGACTCCGTTCTCGACCTCGCCATGGAAGATACCGACCCCACCGCCCGAGATCTCTAGGTGGCTATCGAGCGGATCTTCCTCGCAAACAAGCAGTCCCATGTCATCTTTCTCCTCAACGAGTTCCATTCCATGGTACAAGGAGACTCTTCTGTCTCCTCATACTGCCAGCGCCTTAAGGTCAAGGCTGCTGCTCTCTAGGACGTCAGCCACCCTGTGGCCGACTCTCAACTCATTTTAGCCCTTCTACAAGACCTCAACCCTTGCTTCTCAAACACCACCGACAACATCGCCAACGCTATACCTCTTCCATCGTTTGCCCGGGCCTATGACATATTAGTTCTTAAAGAACTCTGTCTGGCCAACGACGAGAAGACAGTGGCCCACATCGCCAATGTCTCCCACAAACTCGCTCCCCGCTCCACCGCCTGTATTCTCCTCGGCTATCCCTCCTCTCAGAAGAGATACCGATGTCTCGACCTTTTCACTCGATGGGTCATCGTCTCTCGTCATGTCATCTTTGACGAGACATGTTTTCCCTTCGGTCTGCTCAATCCGAGATCCTTCTCTAGCGATCTTGACTTCCTTCTCACCAACACCATACCGTTCCGGTCTCCTCCACCATTCTCTCCATCGGCCCCCTCATTGGCTGCTGCTGAGGACTTACCTCTCACCTATCCCATTACCATTCGGTCCGATGTCCCACCCATCGGACCCCCATCGGCCCTACCACTTTCATCGGCTTTGGCTAATCCCATTCTTTTTCCATTGGACACCCCACTTCCATCGGCTTCTCAGCCTCCATCGGCTCCCTCCTCCCTATCGGCTGCTCCATCTCCATCGGACCGACTGGACCAATCGGCCCATCCGACTCCATCGGCTCAAGCCGATCTAGTTCCCCTTTTCCTCTCATCTATAGCCGCCGATCCAGAGCCGATGACGCCTCCACCCAACTAGTTCTTTCCACCTCTACCATAGTCCCATCGGCTTCCGTTCCCTCCACCTCTCATATGGTCACTCGCTCACAGACCGGGTCTCTTCGCCCCACCAAGCGCTACAGGCTCTCTGTTGTCCACAACTCTATCTCGCCCATCCTGGCGACCTCTCGCTTTGCCCTGGCCGACCCTCAGTACCGCGTGGCCATAGCCGACGAGTACAAGGCCCTAATGGACGAGACCTGGCGCCTGGTTCCCCGTCCTCCCGACGCCAACATTGTGACTGGCAAGTGGATTTTTAAACACAAATTCCACGCCAATGGCTCCCTTGCCCGTCACAAGGCACGCTGGGTAGTCCGAGGTTTCTCCTAACGCCCCGGTGTCGATTACGACGAGACTGAAAGTCTCGTCGTCAAACCCGCCACCATCCGAGTTGTCCTCACTTTGGTTGCCTCGCACTTCTAGCCGATCCATCAGCATGACGTGAAGAACGCCTTTCTTCACGGTCATCTGACGGAAATGGTCTACTGCCAGCAGTCCTTAGGCTTCGTCGACCCCTCTCGTCCCGACGATGTTTGCCTTCTTCAACGTTCCCTCTACGGCCTCAAACAAGCCCCTCGTGCCTGGTACCAGCGCTTTGCTGCCTATCTTCGGTACATCAGCTTCGTGGCCTCTGCGTCCGATAGCTCCTTGTTCACTCTTCATATTGGCTCCGCTACCGCCTATCTCCTTCTATATATCGACGACATTGTCCTTACAGCGTCTTCGACATCTCTCCTCGATCAGATCATGATCCGACTCCACTCCAAGTTCGCCATGATCGATCTTGGTCATCTCAACCACTTTCTTGGCATCTCCGTCACCCGTTCCTCTCATGAGCTCTTTCTTTCCCAGCGCCAGTACACCATCGATCTTCTCCAGCGTACGGGCATGGTCGATTGTCACCCCACGGCCACCCCGGTTGACACTCGAGCCAAACTCTCCGCTGCCGATGGCGCACTCGTTACCGATCCCTCTCAATATCGGAGTCTTACCGGAGCTCTTCAATACCTCACCCTCACACAGCCCGACCTCACGTATGCCATCCAGCAAGTGTGCCTCTTCATGCACGCTCCGCGCGAACCTCACCTCGCGCTGCTCAAGCGTATCCTGCGCTACGTGAAGGGCACGCTCTTCAGCGGGTTACATCTCAGCTCCAGCCCCATCAACTCCCTCACCGCGTACTTCGACGCGGACTGGGCAGGCTGCCCCGACTCTCGACGCTCTACGTCGGGCTACTGTGTCTTTCTCGACGACAATCTAGTCTCCTGGTTCTCAAAACGCCAGACTACGGTGTCACGGTCTAGCGCTGAGTTGAGTACCGTGCCATCGCCCACGCTGTCGCTGAGTGCTGTTGGCTTCGCTAGCTTCTTCAGGAGTTCCGTGTACCCCTCTCCTCTGCGACCGTCGTCTACTGCGATAATGTCAGTGCTGTCTACATGATCACCAACCCGGTTCATCATCGACGCGCCAAGCACATCGAGATCGATATCCATTTTATCCGTGACAAGATCGCATTAGGACAGGTTCGGGTGCTCCATATACCATCGGCGCAACAGTTTGCCGATATAATGACCAAATGCCTGTCCACGTCTTTGTTCATCAGTTTTCGATCCAGTCTCTACGTCTGTTCCCCTCCCACTACGACTGTAGGGGGTGTTAGACCACTGGACTACTGGACTGTATATATATAGACTTGACCCCCTTATATGCACGCAGGGTCTTAGTCTTAATTTACACATTTCTAAACAAAGGCAACCTAATATCTTGATTTTTTTTCAACTTAATTCCTGTGAACTGTACTCTACTTATGAGACTGTACAATTGTGATGCACGCAGGGCAGGGATGATGATCTGGAGTGGAGCATCGGGGAAAAAATTGGATGGGAAGGAAATGGCGGATGAATGTACAGTAGGGCAAAGCTAGCCCGCCCTTGGATTAGTTTCAGAGCCGAGAGAGATTAAGCTCTTAAGGCCAGGCCACTGAAAATCATTTATTTTACCCAGTGGTTGTGTAGGCAATGCAAGCCTAGTCTGATGGCTTAGCAGCATATTTAATAAGGATATCAGTAGCTCGTGAGATTCTTCTCCTTGTCTTTTTTTTTTAAAAAAGTGGAGCAATGGCATAGGTGAACTGAGATGCTAATCGGTGATTGAGTGGTACGACTAGGAATTTAATACGTTTTTTATTTACAACTTAACATGCAAGCCAAACACTATAAACAAGCTTAATTGAATTTATTTCAAACATCCGGCCCATATGGGCGATACACGTATATGGGCCGTGATTAGAGCCCATGGACTAGGGGATAAGGAAAGCGAAAGGGGAAGAAAAATCATGAACCCCAGCCTTGTCGTCTCCCCCAAAATCCTCGGCTCTCTCGGGCACCCCCCTTATCCCCTTCCTTCGGTTCTCTTCCATTCCCTTCCCTCCTCTTCGCCCACCATGGCCTCCTCCATCTCCATGTCTCTCCGCTCCCTCGCCGCCTTCCTCCCGAAGCCCTCCCCCTCCCCCGCCTCCGTCCCATTCCTCGTCCTCCTCTCCCCGTCCACCCCGCGCCTCCACCACCACCTCCGCTCCACCCGTCGCCTCCCCCTCGCGCCGCTCGCCGCCTCCGACTCCTTCGACTCCGCCTCCCCCTCCGCAGCTGCCCTCGACTTCGCCGAGCCTGGCGCCTCTGAGGAGTCCGACGTGCCCGAGGAGTCTGACCAGGAGGAAGGGTACACGCCGGAGGAGGGGGCGGATGAGGACGAGGAAGCCGTCGAGGCCTCCGCGGAAGTTGCGGAGGAGGCTGAGGACGTGGAGGAAGGGGAGGAGGAGGAGGTGGGCGAGTACGTCGAGCCGCCCGAGGAGGCCAAGGTCTACGTCGGGAACCTACCCTACGACATCGATAGCGAGCACCTCGCCCAGCTCTTCGAGCAGGCTGGCGTCGTCGAGGTCGCCGAGGTGTGAGCCTCTCCATTTCCCCTATCCGCTCTCTTTCATATGCTTCCTAGTATGCAGAACTAAAACGAGCCAAATTGCAGTACCATTCAGTTGCATTCAGTGGACTTGCTGTGCAAATGCACTGTTTTTTCATTTACTATCACCTAATGTTGCAGCTACTCTAATTAGTTGGCTGCTTTGTAAGCTTGATGTGATCTTGTCTGATATATTTTGCTTGGCTATGTGATAGTACTCAAAGATATGCCTTTTTCATTGGTTTTTACATTAAACACGTATGACGAACAACTGTGGCTTCTTAGACAATAGATACTATTTTGTGGGGATCCTACTCAGATGTTGCCTCTAGTACGGATTTTTGCTCTATGAACCAGGAATATAAATATTTTTGGTATGAAAGATGAATTCGATCTTTGCCTTCACACCTTTAGGCTATTCATTTGTTATCTGATGGCATCTGAACTGTACAGAAGCAGCCGAACAAAATTTTAGGATTGCATGGTTTTGTTCGTTTGTTCAGGAATGAACCTTTCTGTGCATGTTCAGGTCATTTATAACAGAGAAACGGATCGGAGTCGTGGATTTGGATTTGTCACCATGAGCACAGCTGAGGAGGCCGAGAAGGCTGTCGAGATGTTCCATCGCTATGTGAGTCTATGCCTATCGTAATGGAGCTATTTTCCCTTGACATTTTTCTTCAATTAGTTGAAGCTTAAGATAGCCCGGTTTTGTATGATTAGTTACATCTCATGTTCATAGAATCATAGTGCATCCAGTAATTTTTTTACTTGCAGTATGCATGTAATGGGCTGCTCCCAGTTTGCATTTCCATTTGTTTTCTTAAATAAGTCATTATGTTATTGTGGCATGTGCTTCATTTTTAATGATCATGGAAGTACATAATTGTTCTCTTTAGTTCCGCATTAAGGGAACACCGTACCGTTGAGTAAAAAATTATAACCATATTGGCCATATACTTTAATTTAGTAACTGATCCGAGGACTTCAGTTCGGAATTTCCAACAGTATCTTTCTTTATCAAGCTTTCCTTGATGGACCTGTTTCACTTTGTCTTTCTATTGCTATGCTTGAAGTGTACGTTAGCATGTGGTAAAGAATGCAAAAACTGCAAGCTTTGCTGATTAGCCATCAATATCTACAGGATGTGGATGGAAGGCTTCTTACTGTAAACAAGGCAGCTCCTAGAGGTGCTCGGGTGGAAAGACCTCCCCGTCAGTTTGGGCCTTCTTTCAGGATTTATGTGGGCAATCTGCCATGGCAAGTGGATGACTCTAGGTTGGTACAGCTGTTCAGTGAGCATGGCAAAGTAGTTGATGCCAGAGTTGTCTACGACAGAGAAACTGGGCGTTCACGAGGATTTGGTTTCGTAACAATGGCGACACAGGAAGAATTGGATGACGCTATTGCGGCCCTTGATGGACAGGTAAGTGTATATTCGATCCACTGACATCTTTACAACTGGATGAAGCAACACTGGTAATCAGTAGTGACTCATTGTTGCAGTGAGACTGCAAACTGATGCAAATTGATTCATACCATGAAGAAGTTTGATCTCCTTCTTCTTTGCTTACCCAAGTATACATTTTTGCCAATCTGAATTCTACAGAGTTTGGATGGCCGTGCCCTGAGAGTGAATGTTGCAGAGGAGCGACCACCGCGCCGAGGATTTTAATGGGACAGTGCCAGTAGGCTTTGTGGGGCGAACAGCAGGCTTGCTGCATTGGAGTATCATAGCACGTCTGATACTGGTCTAGTTCCTCACATATCCTCTCAATCCCTGCCACGCCTTGTCTTCAGTGCTATTTTGTTAACTGTTGGTTGTGGCCACGAGTTCATTTACTTGTCGATGCATCCAAAAGTTTTGTCTGACATCGATTCAAGCAAAGCAGAGTATGCGTGTGTTGCGTACTAAATCGGCCCGTGTTGCTGGCTTGTTCACCCACCGTATTCCTTTTGAGTTCATTTGCACTTTGCCTCCATTTTTCCAAACGTGCTGTACTAGATTTCACAAGACTATGATATTATTTTAGGAAACGATCGTACGTTGGCTTGCGTCGTGGCGTGCAGGGTAGTCCTCATTAATAACGTTTTTGCATACAGGGCAGTCCTCGTAAGTACGTTCATGTGTACTTGTCCGTGCGATGCAACGGAATCATTTTACAGCAGATAGTCCACATGCAAACATGCTTAAAAAAACAATCCATATCAAAACATTATTAAAAAGTGGGGTATTCGCAAATAAATTCACGAACATATTAATATTGATTTATTGAAATCAGCTTTGGAGATAGGGAGAGAGAGGGATGAGGGTTAGCTTACCTTTAATGGTGACGAAGTGTTTCTTCCACAACAGCGAGCTTTGGCAATGGCAACCTTAAATCTAGTGGAGGACATAGATTAGAATTAGGGTTTAGGATTAGAATTAGACAAAGGCTTGTAAAAGGGAAAATGAGGGTTTCTCGGGGGATTACGATTGGAATTAGAGAAAGGCTTGCGAAAGTAAAAAAATAAGGGTTTTTTAGTTTAGAGGTATGACTATGGGCAGTGGTCGAATCAATGGTGAGAACCTTCTACAGTGGCAACGCTGCCAAAGCCGTGAAACCAAAAGAGTACGATGGGCGGGATTGGCAATAAAGATATTAGATAGTGGTTAGGAGGTGAGACGTCTCCGATAGCAGGGAAGATAAAGAGATAATGTTTGCTGTTTATGTACGAATCTTGACACGATCTAAGCTGTCCAAAATTTAACTGATTTTTTCGACCAACTTTTAGAGAATCGGACTACATGTAAACAAGCATTCAACTTCCTTCTTTCGAGCGGACGGAAGAAACCCCTCTTTAGAGATAATTCTGCTGTTGCCACACATACAGTTTCCAGACGAAACAGGCTCACCAAGGGAGTGAATCTTTCGTATATGTAGTTTAGTTCACTACACTCGGTCACAACAGTCTGCTAAGAGACTTGATCAGCGCTTGACATTCTGCCTTGCCGTCTCATCACCAGTGAAACCAGAGATGTCTGAGCTTACACTCTGCGTGTAACCAATAATTCCAAAGGCACCTTGTCAGTCTGATATTCAGATTTTTGAAAAAACAAAACTGACAAAAGAATAGTATGTCTATTAACAAACCTCAATATTCTTCTGAGTAAATACAAGGGTAAAAATAGACTGCCTAATTAACAAAATAAGTGTTTTCAGGGGTAAGCACGGAAGACTTTTCAGCTTTCTTTATGGCAACAGAAGAGCATATATCATTACATTTACATGTAATTGACATACATTCAGGGAGAATGGCCAGTCGCAAAATTCCGAAGCATTATAAGGGGGGCATAGCAAATACTATTGATTCCAATTTAGCCATGTCATCGTAAGTCTTCAGATTAGGAAAGATATATCTTAATGATTTTTCAGAATTTTAGGTTCATAAATTTATATTATTATTGAGTAAGACTCCAATTCTATACACATACATCTCAAGTCAACTTAACACAACACAATCTTTTATTTTAGGATAGATTAGAGTTAAAACTTAACAAGAAACTCCAAATCTTATACTTTTTAACTATTTTTATTTAATTACAGATTTTTAAATATATCATATTTTTTAATTTCTTTCTTATTATCTCTCTATAATAATTTTGGTCTTTCTCTATCTCTCATCACATTATTATCTTAACTTGAAATTTCACAATAGGCTGACACTTTTAGAGATCTTATTTAAAAATGGCTAAACCGGTTCAACCGATATTAGACAAGTTTTCTTCAATTGGTATTACCTTTAATCAATCATGCATATTCTCGTTTCGAACTCCATCCATATGAACCGAAATCTAACGTAGCATACGTATTTCTATAACACTCAGCTGTTGAACGTGACGTCTTTTTTAGACCAACATTCTGTCATATATAGCATAGCATGTATAATCGTCGTTCTATAAAACATATCTTTTATCTTGTGCGGTACCCTCTTATCACAGAGGATGCCAGATGTTTGGTGCCACTTCAATCAGCCCGCTTTGATTTTATGGTTAACGTTCGCATCAATATTTCTATCCATTTGTAGCATTGATCCCAGATATCAAAAAGAGTTTTTCTTAGTCATTACTTAGCCTTCTAAACTCGTATCTTTCTCATCATGTATGATAATGCTAAAGTCACATCTTAAATATTCAATCTTAGTGTTGTCTACTCTAAAACTTCTGGACTCAAGAGTTTGCTGCTACAATTCTAATTTCCTATTTACCCCCGTACGACTCTCATTAATTAATACCACATCATCTATAAAGAGTATACACCAAGAGATATCGTTTTGTATGTTTTTTATAAGCTCATCCATTATCAGTGTAAAGAGATATAAGCTCAAAACTGATTGCGATATAGTTCTATTTTAATCGAAAAGTAACATATGTTACCATCATTTGTTCAAACTCTAATCGTATTATTGTTGTATATATCCTTGATGAGAGACATATTTTGTTAGGACTTTATATTTGTCTAAAACCCCATCACATAACATTTCTGGTTATCTTGTCATATGCATTTTTCATGTTAATAAAAACCATATGTAGATCTTTCTTCTGCTCTTTAAACCGCTTTATGACTTGTATTATTAAGAAAATTACTTATATGGTTGATTTTCTGAGCATAAAATAAAATTGGTTCATAGAGTATCATGTCATTCCTCTCAAACGGTGTTCGATAACTCTCTTTCATAACTTTATAGTGTGGCTCATTAACTTAATTCCTCGGTAGTTAGTATAATTTTGAATATCTTCCTTATTTTTATAAAGTGGTACCAATATAGTTCTCCTCCATTACTTAGGTATCGTATTTGATTAAAAAATATTATTGAATAACTTGGTTAGCTATATTATATTTATATCCTCGAGACATATCCACAGCTTGATTGAAATATCATCAAGGCCTATTGTCTTATCCCTTTTATCTTTTTCAACGTTTCTATAATCTTAGATTCTTGGATCCTTCGTACAAAGCTCATATCAGTGTCATCCGAAGAGTTATCCAACTGAACGGTGGTGTCCTCATTTCCACCATTAAATAAATTGTTAAAATACGCTTGCTATCCATGTCTAATCTCATCCTCCTTCATCAATAATTGTTTCTTTCATTCTTAATACACTTCAATTGGTTGAAGTTCATCGTCTTCCTATCACGAGCCCTACCTATTCTATAGATGTCATTCTCTCTTTTTTTTACTTAGATGTTAATACAAATTCTCGAAAGCTCACCCTTTTGCCTCACTCACAGCTCATTTTTTTGTCTTCTCTGCCAACTTGTACTTCTCCATATTATCCTTACTCATATCTTGATATAAGCATTTATATCATTCTTTTTTCTCCTTAATAGCTCACATCTTCGTTCCACCACCTAGAGTTTTTAATTTCGCATCTAATCTCTTTGGTCATTTCAAACACTTCTGAATCAATCTTCTGTATGCATGTTACCATTTTCTCCTATATGTTATTTATATTGTCTTCTTCTTTCTAAGAATTCTTTTCGATAACTTTTTTCTTAAAGATATTTGATGTTTCTCTTTCTAACTTTCACCACTTGTTTTTATAATTTTGGTTTGTTTATCTCTACGAGTATGGACTAAAAAACGAAAGTTGGCGACCACCAGTTTATATTGAGAAACCTTATATTTTTTAGATATCATCTTACAGTCCATATAAGCTTGTTTATTTTTGGACAAAGTAAGTGTTGACCGTTAAGTCATTAAATGAGATTGCCAAAGTTTGGTTCTATGCACATGCATAAAGCAATATATTTTAAATCAAAGATGTGTAAGGTAAATTGATAGACTGCAATGCTATGAACCTTAAATCACCAGATGCATCACTGAGTCCTTATGTAGCAATCTCCGCATCCTTTAGACAATGCATGAAAATAAAAATAATTTCGGTTGTGCCCGTGCCTGTGCGTGTGATGGCACTTCTAAATACTACAACAAGGGAACCATGGTGACAAAGAAGTTTCAAAGGCATCAAATTGGCTGGGCAAGTATAGCTAGGCTTTATGTTGCATCCGAGGCACAAAATCTAGGCATCATAGGTCAAGGTGGGCACAAATCAAGTACCGACCAGCCCACCTATTTCTTACTGACCAGACCATCGCAGTACTCCATGATCAGACCATCCCCTTTACTGCATAGAAAGAAGGAAAGAGGAACAAATTAATAAGCCTTCGGCATAGGTGAAAGGGAAAAATCTTTGCTTTGCGTTCAAGAGCCCTAATTATAGGCAATGTAAAATTGGAGAAGTATGACCATCAGTAAAGCTAATTGTCAAGCGGCATTTTGGTTCAGCAAAGATGTGTAGATAAGTATTGTTAGTTCATCTAGATTTTTAACAATGGGTTCTGACTCTCGACGCAAAACTATATCTGTTAAGTTCGATTGCCAACGAAGAGATAAGACTCATAATTATCCTAATGTATGTCTAAGACTGCATTGGTTAGGTCTAATCTGTTAGTCCGATCGGATATATTATATTACGTTTGCGTGGGTTCTATTAGCTTATCAAGCTTTTTTTACTGTCATCAATCTCGTGTTGTATGGGTTATATCTGATATATTAGACTGCTGGTAGTAGATTGAGTCTTAAACTAATAGGTCTTTATTCATCATTTTATCAAAATAGGCAGCTGATGAGTTATCTCTACACTGAGTTTCATGCCTAGTGTATTGGTTTTTCAGTTGATATACATATATCTTGCCCAACAATTAATCCACTAGCGATCAATCTGGTTCTGTTAGACTTGGCATCAAGACCTAGCGGATTTCATTTCTCCCATTGGCTTACCTAACCGATGAGTTTACTTATATGCTTGTATTAGATCTATAACCGATAGTAGTCGATGGGTTCATCCGATCCTTTCGTTGTTACGTTCGATCTAGCTTTTGCAGTTTTGGTGTCATTAGACTCAGTCTTATACTATCTCGGTTTGGTCCGACCTATCGAGATTGGTTATAATGGTACCATTATCGATGATCGCTGGGTTTCGTTCCTTCTGAAGATCGAACCTCGCTCTCTATAGCTTATCGCATATTTTGTTCGAAGCATCATCAGCTCTACAGCTGATGTGTCTTTTATTTTATTACTCGCTATTCGTCTATGTCATCTTTGGCTTTCTAACTGATGTATGAGCGCTATAGTTCCTATCTACCACCAGCTGATTACAGGGGTGTATCAGACTTATAGTCGACGGCTATCCTAACCCTATCGACACATCTAGCCGTCGATAGAAGAAGTTCATATTGGCCTATTGGTTGATTGCCTTGATAATCTAACTCTATTTATCTTCCTTATTAATTAGTGGTTAAATTGACTTACATGCCCACAACTTTAGCAACTCAACGAAGACTCCAACGAGCCGAAAGACTTACACTAAAGTTAAACAGATCTCTTAAGTATTCGTATGTTCGCGCATCATCATATCGGACCTCCATTAGCTAACGTTCGTGATCCCTCTTGGTGTGCTTCTCTGCCTTGTCCGATCTTCCTCGTGTGCGTACGAACAAGTGGAAAGGGAGGGTGACACGTAGCCTCTATTAATTTTTTTTATGAAAGAGGTACACGTGGGACTCACCTATTTCTTTTTTTTAAAAAAAAACTAGAACATCACATTAGTGATACATTGGTGCTACATTAACATAAACAAAGTCAAAATACCACATAGGATAAATCTATTATTAAAATATCGAGAGAGTTAAATTAATATAGTTTTAATAGTTGAGAGAGTATATGTAGTCGGTTTTAATGAATGAAACTCATCCTATGAGAGATAAATTAATTTATTTTAACAGTTGAGAGAGCTTGTCGGTTTTTCGGTTGAAACTCGCCGTATAATTGAGAAAGTTAAAATGAATAAAACTCGCTCTATAGAATTAACAGTTGAGAGAGTCTCTCGTGAATGAAACTCGCCCCCTGAATTTTTTCCTACCAGCGGAAAGAAGGATGCTTCCCGAATCAACACTTGGATGGCCCAAATAGAAGAAAAGGCCGGACGTCTGCTCAAATCCCACTTGGTCCGAGATACAATGATGCATGGGCTGCGTTATTATAGTTTGCACGGTGTGAATATACTGTAATACCATAGGATCCTGTTGATACCTGCGAGATATCAGGTGGTTGTCCGATACTCGTGGATAATAGCGGCAAGGAAGAAAGCCAAATGGATATGTATCCTGTTTGCAGTGAGGAGGAAGAAAACCAAAGCTTGTGTATGCTGTCGCTAGTGGCAAGGATGAAGTGAGAGAAGGGGAGGGTGAAATGTGTATCTCCGGCCTTCGCCTTCAGCTCGTCGCGTCAAGCCCGCCGGCCTCAGCCTTCCGCTCGTCGTCGGCGCGCCACACGCTGGCCTCTGCAGTCCGCTTCTCGGCGCTCCGCCTTCTGGAGCCCGCGCTGTCCATCCTCAGCCCCCCCGCGTCGCTATCGTTGGGGTCGTCCGCCGCCTCCGCCCTCTCGACGGAATAGAAGAAAGAGAGGAGAGAGAATCCCTCGCCGGTGTGTAGCATTCCCGGATTCGTTTGGTACTGTGAGGTAAAGGAATAGATGAAAGGATCAACGTTTGGATTTCAAGGCTACCCAGTTCATCCTGATCTGTCAAAAAAAAAAAAAAAATCTTGGGAAGAACGGTGTCTCTGAATGCCTGATACGTGTTGCTGTTCTTGTCAGGTTTGATTAGTTTCTGCAATTCTTGGAGATTTCCGAGGCGGCCATGGGCGGCAAGCCATCGTTCGGGGTGGACGCCATGAAGGGCTACCTCATGGCAGCGAGCTGCCGCTGTTCCATCTGGCCATGGCGTCGCCTGATCATGGTGGGTTTGGCTATGGCGACGCGGCAGCGATGGACACTGGCGTGCACTTCGCGGTGGCACATGTTTAGTTTCGGCTCCGCTACCGTCTGGCGCGTGCGGGCACTCGTGTTGCTGTGTGCGGACGGTGGGGGCGCCTGCCCGTTCCATCGTCCACGAGAGAACTACTACCAACTGACGACTGCCTCCAGTAGCAACGGCATATGTATAGTCAGATACAGTAAACAAACTTGCCCATAGGACTTGAGGTCAAGTGTCTTGTGACTCTGTTACGTGTCCATGTGCCAACGCATGCTGTTTTTCTTTTTGTCCAAAAAGTTACACTGATCGATGGCGTGCGAATATGGCACATGCGCATGCTGGCTGCTCCACGCCATAGCTAGTGGCGCCACATCACCACTAGCTGGTGCATGCTGCACTCCATCTCTACGTACTACGTAAGTGCAATCACACCAAATATTTAACTGTTTTCTGGTACGAGTGGGCATTATGCATTCGTACTTACTTATCCAATTCACCATTAACGGAATTATTTAAATTAATCCAGCGGTCAGATCCTGCTCGATCGTTCATGTTCTCTCTCTCTCTCTCTCGATTAATTCAGCACGTGTAGGTACTAATTAATTACGACATTGATCGTAAAGTTCTCTGAAAGTGACATTACTGATGAACCCCATGGTTATATGGATTAAAATGCTTATATCGATAAAGATCAGATCAGTACAAATCTATCTACCTAATTTGATCGACCAATCTCTGTATTCTGCTGCATGCATCTATGCATCCACGGCAGCTCGTTTCTGACGCCACAACTGAAGGGTTAACAGATTAACTTGGCACCAATCTAGATTACCCTTGCTTCTTCCAACTCTAGTGCTTGACAAATGCAACAAACGGCCGGACAATGGATGCATGCACATCGGCAAATCCCTTGTAATTGCACTAAAACTTGGTACTCTCATGGCATTTCCATGGTCGCTACCTAGCTTTATGAACTAATCACAGAGGCAAAGTTTGCCACGCCATGATCGACGTCGACAACCACGCCATGCATGCATAGCGACCTGGCTTGATAGATGGTTCATCGACTCGATCTCTTTTCTCCTATAAAAGGCGACGAGATTGTCATGCATGGCATCCCATGCAAACTTAACCTAAACAACAGCACATCAGCACAAGTTAAGAGTGTAATTTTCTTTAGCTAGGAACAATGGTGGAGACGACGACGAAGCAGATGCTCCTGCTCGCTGTGGTTCTCGGCATGGCCATTGCCACGGCGGCGCAGGGCAGCAGCAGCATCGCCTTCACGGAGAAGGACCTGGCGTCGGAGGCGAGCATGTGGAAGCTCTACGAGAAGTGGCGCGGCGTGCACACGGTGTCGGCCGACCTCGCCGAGAAGAAGGCCAAGTTCGAGGTGTTCAAGAAGAACGCCAGGTACGTCCACGACTTTAACAGCCAGAAGGGCAAGCCCTACAGGCTCGGCCTCAACAGGTTCGCCGACATGACGCTGGAGGAGTTCAAGAAGAAGCACACCGGCGCCGTCGTCAAGCCCCTCGCCGCCGACGCCGCCAAGAAGCCGCCGGCCAAGATCGCCATGCCCAAGGTCGCCGATGCCGACCTGCCGGCATCGTACGACTGGAGGGACTACGGAGCCGTGGCCGCCGTGAAGGACCAGGGCCAATGCGGGAGCTGCTGGGACTTCGCCGGCACGGCAGCCGTGGAGAGCATCAACGCCATCGTGACGGGGAACCTCCTGACGCTGTCGGAGCAGCAGGTGCTCGACTGCGCCGGCGCCGGCGACTGCGAGAACGGCGGGACAACGCCGGGGGTGTTCGAGTACGCCATGGAGAACGGCATCACCCTGCAGTGCAACTACCCGGCCTACGAAGCCATGGACGACCAGTGCAGGCTCGACACGTCGAGCATGAACCCGCTGGTGAAGATCGACGGCTACGCGGCGGTGCCGGGGAACAACGAGAAGGCGCTGAAGCGGCAGGTGTACGTGCAGCCGGTGACGGTGTACATCGAAGCGAGCTATGACTTCATGCTGTACACGGAGGGCGTGTTCACCGGCGATGACTGCGGCACGTACCTGGACCACGCGGTGGTGGTGGTCGGCTACGGCGTGACGCAGAGCGGCGTGAGGTACTGGATCGTGAGGAATTCGTGGGGACAGAGCTGGGGTGAGAGCGGCTACGTCCGCATGATCCGCGACGTGGACGCCAAGGAGGGCGTCTGCGGCATCGCCATGTACCCCTACTACCCCATCAAGAACTGCCCCTGCGCCGCCGCCGGCGTCGGCAAACGTGCCTCCAAGGATGAGCTGTGATCGAGCATCCACGACGACCAAAGCTTCTTCGATCATCTCTAGATACATATATAGATCTACCTACCTATACTGCAATAAAATGGAAGTCCATCCATCTATATAGGGTTGATGTATAATAACATGGACTTTCTAGCTACTTACATGCATGTGTAAGCTATATTTATACATTAGCGTGTCTTCAAATAAAACAGTCCTGGTTAATTAATATTATATATCCACGCATCCTTGCACTTCATCTGTCAATAATCTACTGTATGTACAACTGCATACTCTCGTTGCTAGTGGTGAACGTATATAATATACCCGATACAAACAGAAAAAACAAAAGGAACGTAAAGAACAGCTAATGCAAAATGCCGAAAAAGGACAGGTGCCGTGTAAACTGGACCGCCACCTTCAGTACTGATGGCCGCAGAATTTAAGCTATATGCTGCTTGAGTACTTTGGGCCCTGTCCATGTGGATGGGCTGGAGTTCTGGCTCAGTACGAACGAGTCCTCAACATCTGTATAAAAGATATATGGAAAACAAGTTGACCAATTTGTGTTAAAATTAAGTTACCTTCATATAATATAGTCCATCTAGTAAAAAATATTTGACATTTAGAAAAAAAATCGGTCAAACCTTTTTTTATTATTCGGACTAATAATAATATCTCAAATGCTTAGTTAAAAACCAAAAGTATTGATGTATGTAGATTTGCGGTGCTATCATAATATCATAAATTTATTTTAATATAAGACTGCTTGTCATAATTTTGAAAGTGAACGAATTATATCCTAAGCATCAAATAATTATGATTGGAAAGAGTATTTTAGCAAGTGGCAATGCTAAATCTTGCACAATACTTGGTAAGGTTTTTATTGGTAATAATCTTAAAAATATATATTATATTAATAAAATAATAGAAAAAGAAGCCACTACATTTTCTCTCACGGCTTAGAAATTCCCAAGTTAACATGAGAAATGAAAATTTTGAGTCCAAATAGAAATACGATTTAAAATACCTCAAATTCTGAATTAAAAAAATAAAAATAAGATTCGATGTAGTAATACAATTTAGATATATCTAAAATTTGGATTAAAAATAAAATAATATTGAGAGACAGTCGATGTAGAAATATATTTTTGAAATATCTAAATTTTGAACTAGAAAAATAAGAAAAATAAAAAATATTGGGAGAAAGAGTACATGTATAAATACAGTTTGGAGGTATCTGAAATTTGGACTAATAAATGAATATTATTAAGAAAATAGTTTATGTATGACCTGCAGAGGGTTGGTTTTCCCGGAAATAACAATTATGCACTAATAGTACTACAAATATAATCAAGATTGATTATATCAACTATATAAAATTTAATTCATACGTACAATACATGGTTGATCAAATATTCAAACTCAACACAAATTATAATTAAATCGGTTGTAATAGAAAGAGTCTACAATTGATGGATGCGTTGCATTAATGAAGAAAATGTTGGACTAATAGTTGTACTGATTTACGTAGGAACTTGATTAGCAAACGTTAGTGTGTGTTATTTATGCACTTGATAAGTTTTATCGGATTTCACAACACGAATATATGCTTGCCCAAGTGAACAATGACCAACTTTCTCGCATTAAGTTAGTGGTAAAAATTATAAATATAGCAGTCATTATGCTTTTTGTTTCTTCAATAGACAAACATAACAAAAATAATTAAGTACATGGAGTGGACAAATATTGTGAGACTATTGGTAGAATTTTGAATCCAAACTAATATACAGTCTTAGCATACTTAATTTTTTTTATAGTAATTCTATTGAGATTCATAAATGTAATATTTTTGAGACGTGGTAACAAATGCAGATGAGTATTTATAATCCCCAATATATTACAAATAAACCCGCTAATAAAGAAGTATTGATAACGAGTGATATTTTCTTATTTGAAATGGGTAAATTATGAATGTATAATATAGTATACAGAAGAGAAGAATAATGTGTATATGAAAGCATCATCCCACGTACCATATAATTTGACTGGCCGCATGTTTCCGCGATCAGATACTAGATACGTACACGATCGATCGTGTTGTTTCCGCATGTTTCACCCTAAATCCAATGGCCGGGGGAATTAGTTAAGTCAAACATAGTTTTCCACGTATGCAAGCATTGCATTGATAGAAATATACGTTCCTGTGCGTTCGTGTGAATCCACGCGCTATTTACACTTGAATAGGTCCTGTCCCACTAGCATTGAGATGGCGCGATGCAGACGGCCTGATTCTCGCTGGCTGTGTGTGGGGACGGAAGCAGAGAGAAATCTGACAAAATACCGCTTAATTCGCGCGCCTTTGGTTTTTTACCACTTGATCCGCATGTCTTTCACAGTACGCCATCGGAACTACAAATTATTTGATTTCATCCATGTTCCTACCTTTTTTCTCAATTTCCTTTTTCTCCTCGGCTTGCTGGACATATTTGCACTTGGTCCTGCATGGTAGAAATTCAGAGGGAGTTGTTATCTTCACCAAATCGATCGATCTAGAGCCGAGCATTGCGCCGTACGCCGGCAAGGAGGGGTACGGCCAGACGCGGGATGGATTGCCCTAAAGAACTCGTGGGGTAATAAATGGGGCGAGAAAGGCTACATCCAAGCCAAGGAGGGTATCTGTGGCATAGCCATGAACGCAATCTGCCCCGTCAAGAACGGCCCTTCCGTCGTCTCTGCCGATGCTGCGGCGGCTTGTTGACCATGTCGTGCGCCGAGTCATAGCTGGGATTAGAGGATCGCAGCATGGCACGAGTCCTGCCTGGCTGCCTATTTAGTTTTCAGCATTTCCATTGTACGCACTTTACATTCTAACAAATAGAAGAGAAGAAAACTGCTCCACAAAAGTTTTCTCCGTTCTTACTCTGCTCTCAGCTTTCTCTGAATTTTTTTTGTTAACTACAGCAACTTCAGATTGTAGTGTTCGCCGTCTACATCTATTACAGAGCCGGTGTGGCAGTTGTCCAATATCCTCCGCTGTATGTCAATTGTGACAGCAGATGTGGCATGGGGAAGCACATGTAGTGTGTTCATTGACAGTGATGAACTTGATCAAAGTTCAAGCGATGATGGCGGACTAGGGCATCTCGGAAGCCGTTGAGCTAGTGGTCGGTGCGGCCATTGATGCGCGCAAGGATAAGAAGGCACACTCACATCTGCTCCAAGCACTGCCTAAAGACAACGACGTGTGAGGCTGGCAGTGCCTCAATAAAGGTGCGTCGGAGCTGATCGGTTGAGCGTGAGCTTTAGGATTGATTTTGTTAGACATGACAAACTACACGGAAATTTAGGGGCCATTTGTGCTCACTGGCCATGTATTTGTGCAATGTGTGTTTTTCTTCAAGCCTAGAAATATAGGATGGATGATGTCAAAATTTAGGATTTCTTTCGTTAAAGTTTACTCACTATCTTGTCAAATTTAAATCAAATTTGTCAAGAATATTTCAAATCTAGATCAAATTTGTCAAAAACCTATCAAATATGTGTCACCTCTATCAAAACTCATCAAACCTAAGTTAAATATGTCAAACATAAGACAAATTTGTTACATATCAAATTTTCCATCACATATTTAGTGCACAAAGTTGGGTTGCATGATTTTTTAAAAGGTAGGTTCAAATGAGCAAGGGCATAAGCATCACTTGATCGCTGAGTTAACTCCATTAGGTTTTCCTTCACGGAATAGGATCAGATATAATCTTTCTTTTAAAAAAGAGGGTCAAGTGAGCAAACTTAAAAAAGAAAAAAAAGCAGCAGTTTGACTTCAAAACGAGGTCATGTGCGCAATTGCTCCTTGATTAAATATCATTAAAATCCTTTTTTTAAGAAAAAAAAAGCTACGTAGCTTAATTTACAATCCAGGACATGCCACTTAAATAATTCTAGGTACTCATTACAGGACAAATGCATTCTGTAATGCAAAATTGAAAACTGAATAGCAAACGGACATTTAAAACAAATCTGTTATACATATTACGAGTATACGATATGCATTCATTCATCTACTGTATTTGCAAAAAAACCGAAAGCTACAAACCTGCAACAAAACTGTAACATAGGAATTAGTAGTAGAAAAACACCCACTAATTGCAATGTCATTTCACGACAAAAGCTCCACCCAACCTTATAGTGGCATAAATGTATATTTGGCACATCCCATTTGTATTTCACCTCTACAGCTGTTTGATTTCAACAAATTGCCTGTTATTCTGTGAAGGTTTGGTAAATAGCCAACCAGAATGTTATAATTGACAGTATGACAGTGCAAAATGAATGCCAGGTCCCTGTTAGCAATGATAAATTTAATTAGTAACAGCAAGCTGGCCGTAACCTGCCTTCACGGTTCACAAATAACTGGTAAAGGAGACATCTCCATTGATCTTGAGGGAATCACAACATTTTGTGAGCGTAAGATCGATACCATCCAAGTGTGTACAGAAGGGAGAACGAATTAATACAACCATGAATCATATAAGGGGATAGCACAACAAACCTTTACTGGTTTGGCATATGGTGTAAGCAAGCATCACCTGCTACTCGATGGGGACAAATAAGTAGGGCAGATGATCGAACATGAGAGTAATCCATCCTGTGGAGGATGTAAGAATCTGGCTTTACCGGCCTGCAAAAATATGGTTGGAAACAATAAAAATCAAAACGTAGTATAGAACTAAAAAAGATGCAAGTGTGCACTGGATGCTACCGCTGCTGGGGTATGGATCTACTCGGTACTTCCTTTTCAAACCCTATTCTAAAGAGAAAAAAAGTTAAAAAAAATCTCTCATTTTTTGTACGCAATCTTCTTAAACTACCAAATGATATGTTTTTATTAATTTTTTTTTATAAAATGCTGCTTCAAAAAAAATTAATTATGTGCTACTCAGTAGTTAAAGTAAACGATTTGCATCTCGTTAACGGGATCGCACGCCATCACGTGTGCTCCGGTGGTCGGCGTGCGAGGCGGCGAGCCGCAGAGGAGCTAATTAATTGAGCGGGTGCGACCATTCAAACAGTTTAACCGCGGGTTGTTTTCCGGTCGCAGGAAACACAGACATACGACAGCCAAGTAATCAAATGGATATCCATTTGATTTTGTTTTGTTTTTCAAACCCAACTGGTTCATCCTATACCGCTTTTCAGTCCACAGTGATTTTAAACAGGCATCTGGACTGGTCATCATGGATGTGCATATTGGATATTCACATGTAAGTCTTCACGTCAACACGGAAAATGCCCCGGAAACCGGGACAAAGTTCCTTCCAAAGGAAGGGTCTTAAGAGTAGCGTGTTGGCAAATTAAGCTTATACTATATATTTATATATAGATAGACTTGTAAAAATCGTTTAGTCATCACCTTGCTCGGCAAGCAAATTTGATAGTTTGCTCTTTGTCTATATAACCATGTGTTGGACACTTACATGAATCTAAACTTGTGCAACTTAGATTGTGTTAGGAAGGAGGGATTAAGAATCTCTCTCTTGCTCTCTTGATATGTAATGCGTATACATAGAAAACGAGCGAAGTTTTAAAAGGTGCTGCAAAACACAGCCTTAGACAGTAATGCATCCATATGTAGCTACGTGCGTTGGATTTGTGCTCCTCACGGCAGTTCGATCGTGGCGATCCATAGGTCATATGGAGACATCTCCAAGGCATCGTTCATCACTACGTCATACTGTGAATTATCAGAGGAGCTATCGGAGGAACCATCGTACTTTGAGTTGGGTTACGATGGATGCGTGTTAATTGGGATGATTGGAACAACCCCAGCCGTGGTTTACATATAGAACAAACGCAACCTTCAGGATGTGGACCAAGATATATTTGTTACAACAAACTCGGATCTCTATATGACTCTGTCTTCTAATCTAAACAAACTCTTCGGCATGTCTTGGTCATTTTTTAGAAAATAAAAATATTTTAAAAGAAATATTCTTGACAATATTACTTGGCTGCCTCTAGATGTTATTAGTAGGAGTAAAAAAAATGGTCTACGATAAATCGGGTCTATAGGATCGATTGGAAAGGATGGACTGATGTGGGTCAATCTTTTTTTTCTTCCTTCTCCCTTTCTTCTTTCTTTCCCAACATCTATTCTTTGCTATGTAGGAGAGGCTAGGAGGAGGGTAGCGACCTAGCACGAGGGTGGTGGTGGCGATGACAGGTTCTGATAGCAAGCGGTGCTAGTGGCAATGCTAGCAACAGGAGAGGCAGCGGCCATAGAAGTAGGCAACAGCACAGAGAGGCTCGAGCGTGTGCATCAGTTGCAATGATGGGTCCAGGAGGCACGGGTGACGGTGGGTTTTGGCGTTGCCACGAGCTCACGGATGCGGCATCATGGACGAAATATACTAGCATCCATGGGGTCTTCTTTAAACATAGCCAAACAATCTCAACCGATGTTAGACAAACTTTTTTTCAATTGGTGCTACCCCTAGCTGATCGCGTATATCCTTGTTTTGGACTTGATTTATTTTTATACGACCATAAATCTAACGTAGCATATGTATTTTTATAACACTTAATTATTAAACGTGACGTCTTTTTATAAACCAATATTCTGTTTCATATAGTATAGCAGGTTCAATCATCGTTATATAAAACTTGTCAATTAGCTTCTGCGGTACTATTTTATTATAAGGATGCTAGATGTTTAACGTCACTTTAATTAGCTCGTTTTGATTCTATAGCTAACATCCGTATCAATATCCCCACCTATCTATAAGATCGATTCTAAATATCAAAAAATGTTCTTTTTAGTTTCTACTTGACTTTCTAAACTCACATCTTCCTCCTCCTCAGGTGTGTTAGTGTCAAAATAACTTCTTCCATAAGTCCCATAGGCAATAGGTTTGTCGCACAAATCTAGTGGAAGATAGTGTTTCTGTTCATGCATGTGGTTTGTCCCAAATCTAGTGGCTGAGGGCAGGTATGTAAGCTAACCATAATTTCCTCTTATATGTGCAAGCATTACCTACTGGACTAACTGATAGTATACTGTTATTTAATTTAACTTGGCCGGCCGGTGAGAGCGTATTAATTAATTGTCTTTTTTGTGATTAACTTGTTGGTGCACCGCTCAACTGATGTCCATGGTTAGTAGAGTTATCTCCGTACCAACATCACGGCACAATGTGCGCGAGTATTACCACGTTTATTACAAGTTAACGATTTGCAACGAATATATTGACGGGATCTGAATGCATGTCTGCCAACGGAGGTGCGTGTGCATGAAAAGAAAAGGAGAGAGAAACTCAGCTTTGTAGCATCCAAAGTTTTGAAAATATATTGTAATATAATTATGTCCTCATACTGTAGATTCTAAATTTTTTCAGTCTAAAATGTGTTGATTAGTTTGTAGAGTAAGAAAAAAAGATAAATATCACTGGATAATAAACTGAGTCCACATTTTACTAGTTTGAGTAAGTAAACTATGTAGAGGTGTAAAACGTCATAACGGGATATTCGCATGCCCTGCTTACGTACGTCCATATGGAAATAAAAATACTCAGAGCGTCATGCAAACTAGCGACACTGAAGCGTACGTCTTGATCCTATCTACAACTCCAGTTGCTTGCTCTAGTTTTAATTTGAACCAACCAATTGAAATCAATCTCTTTGTCTGCAAATTGAATGAAAAATCATGATCGCTATGTGGTTCGTCGTCCCACAGAAGGAAGTGGTTTTAACAAAGGATAAATTGTGGGATATGTAATGTTGTTTTTGCATGTTTGGGCGATTGCCTAGATCTATTGTAAATTGATTTTTGTGTTGGGCTAGGGCAGTATGTTGGTTGATTTTAGTTTTCCTGCGATGTTAATGTTTCTGGTAACGAGGAACTGCTTAATCCTGTGTAGGGTTAGATCTTGATGTAATTTCAACTGGTATTGTAAGCATGCTACTATATGCAATAATGCTATACTCTTAGCTAGGATCGATAGTTTGCCCAGGTTTATATTATTCCATTATGAGTGGTGCAGTGTCTACAAACTTATTTGTTAGTGTATTTTAATGCGATCTTTGCGTGTTTTGACTTCATCCGTTCAATATTTTAAGACAAGATACATGGTGGGTACCTAATGATAGAGATTGAGAATATATGAATATAGTCCCTGTTGTCATGAAAGGGAGTAATCAATTAAGCTAACCAGTAACCACCGCCTAGCTAGCTCGCTCATCCATGGATGTAGCTAGCTCTATAAATAGTGGCCGCGTCCATCGAGATATGCACACAACAACTGCAGCTATAGCTAGTTAGACGACAAGTTCTATACGGAGATGAGGAAGCAGCTCTTAGGGGTGTTGGCTGTGGTGGTGGTGGCAGCCACGGCGATGGCTGATGAGGACGTGCCATTGACGGACAAGGACTTGGAGTCGGAGGAGAGCATGTGGAGCCTGTACAAGAGATGGCGCAGCGTGTACGCGCCGTCGCGGGACCTGTCCGACATGGAGAGGAGGTTCGAGGCGTTCAAGGCGAACGCGAGGTACGTGAACGAGTTCAACAAGAAGAAGGACATGACCTACAAGCTCGGCCTCAACAAGTTCGCCGACCTGACTTTCGAGGAGTTCGCCGCCAAGTACACCGGCGGCAAGGTAGACGCCGCCGCCTTGAATACTTCCGCTTCCGAGCCTGATGAAGAGCCGCTGGCCGTCGGCGTGGAGCCCCCGCCGACGTGGGATTGGAGACAGCTCGGGGCTGTGACTGAAGTCAAGAACCAGGGCCTATGCGGTACGCACGTTAGAGTATATGCACGTAGCAAAAATTTTAAATTGCTAACTGGGAGGATTAAATATCAGTAATAAATACTAAAATATATTGTTTTTTATGAAACAATACGATTAATGAATCGCGGTTTAAATATATATACGAATTTAACGAATGGAATGAAATAAAGGGAGCTGCTGGGCATTCTCGGCGGTGGGCGCGGTGGAGGGCATCAACGCGATCATGACGGGGAACCTGCTGACGCTGTCGGAGCAGCAGGTGCTCGACTGCTCCGGCGCCGGCGACTGCATGGGCGGGGACCCTAGGTGGGCTCTGCAGTACGTCGTGAAGAACGGGATGACCCTCGACCAGTGCGGCAAGCAGCCGTACTATCCGGGCTACCAAGCCAAGAAGCTGCCCTGCAGGACGGTGCCGAGGAAGCCACCGATCGTGAAGGCGGACGCCGTGAAGCCGGTTGCCAACACCGAGGCCGCCCTGCTGCTCAAACTCTTCCAGCAGCCCATCTCCGTGGCAATCGACGCCAGTCGCGAGTGGCAGCTCTACCATGGGGTACACGGCCATAAGCTGTAAGCAGACGTCCGTGAAGAATCCCCGGATTTCTTTTTTACTACTGCCTACGCATGCCATGCAGGGGGTGTTCGCTGGGCCTTGCAAGACGGCGCCGTTGAACCATGCTGTTTTGGCCGTGGGGTATGGTGTGACTACGACCCCGGACAAGACAAAATACTGGATTGTCAAGAATTCTTGGGGCAAATACTGGGGCGAGAATGGCTACATCCGCATCAAGCGCGACGTGAAAATCCCAGGGGGTCTCTGTGGCATCACCACGTACGCCACGTACGTTACAAAGAAGTGTCCTTGCCCCGCAAACCCTCCCACTGTCATCGCCTCCTTCTAACCCTAACCCCATATACCTATATCTACACACACTCTCACACTTTCATAATCCTACGTGTCGTTACCTTTCCTGGGTACACGCATTTTCATTAGTAAATAAATAAGGGCACACATTAAGCACACGCACATGTGCACACATACATACATACATACATAAATTAATAAAAGGAGTGTGGATCGGTCGAGTTTGAATAAATCAATATACCAGTGTATGCACGTGTGCGTTTGTGTGCTTGATATAAAGAGATAAAGTTCTCATCCCCTTGACTCGTATTTTTTTATATATTTTGTTTGTTATCGTCTCACATTCCCATGACAAGGTCTTAATTAAATATGTGGGGAATAGACCCATCTCTCACAGAGTGACATGTGTGTTTTGTTTCCATAATGTTTCCAATCCAAATGGAAGCATGCATGCATATACTACATGCATGTACAGCTTGTCATTGGAGCAGTGACTAGTGCCAGCCACAGTGAAAATGATTTCATCCTTTAGGAAATGTCCCCTTATTTTTCATGCCACCTAAATGTAGTGAAAAAATTAAAAAAATGAGAGAAAAAAAAATCAATATATCACTCCATAAAAATAAGTTTAACTCTAACCTATACAAATTGAAAAAAAGAATAAATATGACTACGAATAGCATATTTCAAACTGAATTTAAATTTGCCTATGTGTAGAGTAGTATATTTATCTTATCATTTTTTTTCACATTCTTTTGTGACTGTTTGATCATAAAAAAGGGGGCATCATAGCTCCTTAAGACATTAAAAAAATGCCTCCCCAATAATATAATCCTTTTCACGGCTCTTGTATCCACAACACAATTACAAGAGCGAGCACACACTGTTTGTTTCGAAATATACCAACTTTTACCGCAGTGCACGGTATTAAATATAGAGAAAAAAAAATCTGTACTACTCTGTACAGAGGCAAGGTAGGTGTAGGGGTATTTTATGTAGTATATAACAAAAAGAACTCTTTTTAAGCTATAAGTTGTTAGATTTTGAGACAAATTTCGAGCTTGATATATTTTAGGATAAAAGGAGTCATAGCTATATCAGCTAGCTAAAACATATGTGTTTTCGAATGTAGCTAGAAGGTAAGATACGCACTAATAAAAATTTAAGGATATGTGAATAGCATTTGGTTTTAAAGTTTATGTAGACTCTTTAGAAAGATAAAGGATGTAAATTAAAATGTATTTTTTCTTTGTTATAATGGTTAAATATTTTTTTCTACAGGATGAAAATACACAATAAATTTACTAAGTCAACCGGTTACACCAAATTGAAAAACTCTTTATTAGCTGGTATTATCGCTGCTTGGAAGCTGATGTTGTGGTTTCATCATGGTTATTAATTTTGTCCCAAACTTATTTTCTGTGGGCAGGCAATAAGAAAGCTAGACTTTAATTAGTTTCCTCTTATGCATTTTACACATTTTATATACTGTGGAGTAATTCACTATTTCTTAATGAGTACATTCTTCATCTTAAAATAAATAATTAACTAAAAAACTTATTTTGAGGCGTAGGAAATATTACATGTTATATGTTACCTATTCTCCATAAGCGATTTCTCGCCAATACGTATATTCACTTGTTGCTGTCAAATTGCGCAAATCAATAATTGCAGCTTAGAATAACTTATCCGTCTGATTAACTCGTTGGTGCATCGTCATCGATGTCTAATGTTTCTAGACTAGGAAAATGTAAACTCCCTGTCTCTACGTAAATTAGCTCGGAATAAACACTGTCGACCACTACACATTAGCTAATTAAACACTGAGTCGACCAAAGAAAAAAATAACACGATAAATGTCAATGCTAAAGCTATTTAAAGAACATATTTATGATTAGCTATACGTGTATAAATGCGTGCAGTGACAGGGATGCATGCGAATACTATATATATACTACAAGTTAATGATTTACAAAGTATGTATTGACGGGATCTACATGCCTGCTGACGTGCCTAAGTGCGTGTGGTGTCGGAAAAAAACAAAGAAGACTAGTAATTTAGCTGGTAGCATCCGACCAGCGATCAGCGAAGCGTATATGTCTCGATTATCTATATATCAAGTTTAATATCGTCCAAGCAATTGAAATCGGTCTCCATTGTAGGTAGAATCACAATAATCAAATCTAGCAGAGATGATGAATGTTAAAATTTCCAAAACTCAAATTGTTTTATAGAATAAAAGGATATTTCTAATCCACATGAAGTTTTAACGATCATTCTAGGATGTTAGGTCCCTTATCACTGATTCGACTGCCTGTTGTCATTTCGACTGTTGATGTCGCTGATCCAACTACAGCCTTGCCGCCGGATCAACCATCCACAAACAAAAATACAATTTGATAGAATAATTAAAATAGATCAACTATATAAAATACATAAAAATCACTCATCTCTCAAAACTAAACTTCTTATTTTTCTTTCTTATCAGATCTCAACCCTAACTCTATTTATAAAAAATGTTCCATATTACTTAAACCTTCAGACTTTAAATCAGAATAACTTAAATTCAAAATCCACGCTATTACAGTATCCATACCGCTACAGTAGGCGTGTGTGAACAGTACCCATGCGTACTATATTCCCATGCATCTTTCCAATTTGATTTTTTTGACGCTTGCACTTTTTAATCTTAGACTCTATCCAAAACCAACTTTATTTTTTATACATATATAATTTCTCTGGTATAACATATAAAATCTTCATCTCCACATATATTATTCTATAGCTTTAATATCCACATAATCTTCTTGGAGTTTAATTTCTCGTAAGTTAAGTTCTAAAAAACAACCGTTTGTATGCATAAATATTATAAATTGACCTATAAGTCACACACATTCATAACAATACCGTAAATATTTATAAATCAATTTTTATTAATTAAATTATTTATAAAGATAATTATTTATTATAAAATATTAATTATGACAATGATTCAACATATATCACATTCTTCAATTTGAATGAGTAAATGTAAACTTGAAATAGATATGAATTGCAAATACGAATAAGATAATAAGAGCAACTGCAATGGCCAGGAGCAGCTTTCAATTCGGTCGTCGTCTGCAGAATCTGAGATATATCGATCGAGATCGATCCTTCCTTGCATATACTATAGTACAAACTTGCACACACACACACACACATACATATATATATATATATATAATTATGCAATTATATATATATATAATTATGCAATTATGACAAATGCATCACAAGGATCTATAAAACTAAACCAAGCAATCGACTTGGATTTATCAGTGGCTTAAATTGTTGCTTGCATAGTTAACATATCGATCAATAATCTGTGGTCACCAAGCAAAAGATACCAATTTCCCTAGCATCGACATGGACTCTGCAATTAAAATTCTATTGAACTGAGACTACATACTCTATAGGTTAGAAATACAGTATCGCTTACTAGAATTAATTAGCTTATGAAATGCAAATGTCAAACAATGACATAAAGGTACTATATATATATAAGTGCAAAACTTGCTCAGATATTTTTTTTTCGAAAGGATTTTTTTCTTGAACTTGAGAGCTCGAGTCAAATTATATTTATTGTGAGTCAGCTGTGTTCGGAAAATGGTAAGTGGGTCGAGTACCTTACAAGTTAACAGAGAACTCCTAATCTAATATTTATAGAAAGACACTGATTTATATCTAAGACAACATGCAATTAATATTGTCGTTCGTGATGGAGAAGGAACAATTCCAAGACATTATATCAACTTATCAAGCTCAATTTCTAACCAGTTTCCTGTTAGCGATCGAGCTATAAATGGCGGCCTACATTGCGTCGATCAACATACTCGTGTCCCATCATTGAAAAACAACAATCATAAGTGTAATTAGCTCAGAATAAATCCTCTAGCTACTTAGCTAATTGAGATACATACGTACAAATGGAGATGTAGAATCCATTAGCAGCAGGAGTGTTGGCTCTGCTGGTGGCAGCCATGGCGGTGGCTGCACTGCAAGACGACAACGTGCAATTCACCGACGAGGACCTGGAGTTGGAGCAGAGCATGTGGAATCTCTACAGGAGGTGGCGCTCCGTGTACACCTCGTCGACATTGAGAGCAGCATTATAGCGGATCTAGATCCAAACCCCTTTTTTAACGAAAAATACATTGGTCACTGATAATAAATTCTATACCGATAAGAAATACTACGTGTTACAGGTGAATATAGTGCCACTAGTTAACCAATAACTATGTTAATAAAAATATGATACTATGATACCAATTTAGCTTAGTATCAATATTACATATGTGAATCATCATCAAACCTTATTAGTAAATACTTGATAAAATATAATACATAAATTGCAGCGACCTCGAGCTTGCAACACTATACCAACCAAAAAACGATAGTAAAAACAAAGATAGATCTAAACCCATAAGCGTAGCTTATGTCATAGAACAAAACTTTAAAAGTCTTCGTACATCGCTTGTTCTTGAATAAACTTCTTTAAGGTTGGATCTTCATCATATTGTTTTTCTTTATAGAGGATAATAATAAGGGTGAGTACACGGGGTATTCAGTAAATTATGGGAATTAATGGCATATGCAAGGGTTATTAAGAGGGTTTAGTTTTGCTTTGCAATCAAGAACATTTTTAAAATTATCTTTGTAAATTTCTAAGTATGCTCTTAAAGTTATCGGAAAGAGTCTCACACCTCATTCTATTCCATGCGTTGCTAGTCAATAGTTCATCATATTTATTGAGAAGAGATTGAGTCTCAACCCATTCCACAAGTCAATTTAGAATGAATTGTTTCGATTTTAATTTGGAACATATGGTTCTAGATATTACCTCCATTTCAATGCTTTCAAATTATTTTTCTTGCACAATCAAAACTCAACATTATCTTATTCAACTCTAAATCTAATGTCAAACAACACTTTAGGTCACACAGTCTCGTTTTAGATCACTCAGACCTTCCACCGGTCACATAGTCTAGTAACAATTCTCATACCATAATAATTTTTTTATAATTTTTTTAAATATAAGACTATGCTAGAGGGATCACTTCTTATCCACCCATAACCATGGACACGGTTATTCGAACAGATTATAATATTTGTAAAGGGTGCACGTTTTACCCACACAACGTGAGTTTATTGATCAGATATGCATGAATACCAATTTGATAGTTTGTTTTGTTGGATTAGTTCTACAACTCTAATTTATAATATCTATTGTGCATTTGTGTTATTAGATGTTAACCGTTATAATATAAAGCCACCATGATTTAATAGTGTATATGTTTTTTTACGATTAACCTGATAATTTTTAGATCTTATGGTAACTTTATAATATAATATAATAAATAGATTATGTAAAACAATTATCATGACAACTAATAAATTGTTGGCATATTTATACGCAGGGAGTGTATAGTACGAGATATCCATAAAGCATGGTGTGACACTGGACGACACCAAACACTAGATGGTCAAGAACTCATGAGGCATGGGATGGGACGAGAAGGGCTACATCCGCATGAAGCGTGACATTGCAGCGAAGCAGGGGCTATGTAGCATTGCCATATACGGCATGTCCCCTATGAAGAAAAACGCTTCAATCTCAATGGTCGTTGATGCCTCCCACTAGTATGGCTCATTCCTTTTTTTCAACTCGCCAACTACATCAATACCGGTTCTCTATACTGGTACTAGTACTGATGAGGGGAGGCCGTTAGGGTTTCAATTGTTATGTTGGTTAAGAACCCTGGACACAAAAGATCCTTTCTATGATAGTGATACGGTGTGGCATCGGACACACCAAACACTAGATAGTCAAGACCACAAATAGGGCAAGAAGGGTTTTATCCGCATGAAGCATGATATTGCTGCGAAGCATGGGTTGTGTGGCATCGCCGTGTACCCATCAAGAAAACCGCTTGACGCTGTCCACTCCTACTAGTTGCTTATCACTTATCAGTGAATTTTGGTGATTAAACCTCAAATTCAACATTCAGATCCAGTGAAATGATATGGATGATGTCTTGCTGTGGGCTGCTGTTCTCTTCTATCTTTATGGATGGGACTTCTTAAATAAAGTACTAATTTACCATCGATCTTACATGGACTGGCCCAAGGCATAATTTCTCGACATATTTCTACCACATATATCTGCATCACCAGCAAGGGTTTCTCAAAGTTACCGAAGCTTGCTTCTTTTCTGTCGCAGCTTATGGCGCAATTGGCACTCAATCTAAGACATTCTAGGGATCTTCCGTTTTGCATGTTTCTCCAAACGGTTGCATTTGTTTCTTTTAGCGAGGTAATATGTCTCACTATCTTGGACATTTTTTGTTGATTGAAACTCTGTTACAGTGATAACTTAACAAAACGGTTTGTTGCTATTGAGCAGGCAATGACAGCACAGTACTTTGTGTGGTTCTTTTGCCTGCTGACGCTCATCGTCCCATGGACTCGTCTTAAACTGAAGTGGACGAGTGCGGGCTGCATACTGGTGTGGAACTGTGGATGGTGTATTTGTGTTCCAACTGCACTGGTTGGTGTGTATATGCTTGAATTCAAGGGCCGGAACGTCTTCATACAGCTTTGGGCTGCAGGACTGGTGTTCATTGCTGCAAACACTAATTTTGTTATGCTCATGGTAATCAAGCACCACAAGTACACTCCACTCTTCGTCTTGTCTTCCAAATTTGGAAGAAAGATTGTTGCCGAGAAGGAATAGCATACTTGCCTGCATTTCATTTTGCCATCTGATGTATTTGTGGAACATGGGTCCTGAATTTTGTTCCGTACTAAACTTATCCGGTTTGCATCCTGTAACCTTCCTTTTAGGTTGTATTCTAGAACTTATATATATTAATATAGTTTATATTTAAACATGATGGCCGCGTGGCCTAATGGATAAGGCGCTCGCCTCCGGAGCGGGAGATTGTGGGTTGGAGTCCCATCGTGGTCGAATTTTTTCTGTTTTTGTCTTTCTTTTCTTCTTTTTTGTAAATAAATCCTACATTCTGCAGCGCCCTTTAACTTGCCTTCCAGAGTAGAACGACAGATATATGCATGTACTAGCATTCTAGCAATAAAACATTCGAAACTTTAGATGTCTAAGCTTATACATTATGTTTTTTTTAATGGAAAAGATATGTGATACGGAGAGACTTAGCATCAATTATTGATAGAGAAGAAAATAATGAGAAAACCTGTGTTGAGAGGGACTCCAACTCAGGTTGGTGGCGTGCTCCTTGCAACCCGAGCTATCCACCGTTCATACATTATAAACCACATAATATACAACATAGAAAAACAAAAAAAAAAGAGAGAGACTATATTATACAGCAGAGAACTCCAGCTCCCCACGGAAAAAAGTGTATTATACAGACCTAAACCCATTACAGTCGGTGTTGGTAGTCGGTAAGATGAAAACAAACATGCTGAAAAAGGATCCGAAGTATGCAATCATACATTCTCCAAGGCTCCAAAGGTACCAACATATCTGTAACTTACAGAAACACAGCACATATACATGAAACTTACACAAAAATACCCCTTGTTGCATATCAATGATGAATCCCAACACCAGCGGCAGCATACCGCAAGACACCTCCCTTACATCTGGAAAAAAAAAGGGGAACAAATCCAGATACATGCATTTGAAAATCAAGGGAAGAGCACAGGGGAAAAGTACAAGCCATGAAGACATATAGTAAGAGAAGGCTGTGGGTGCCGCATCATGAAGTATTTACGAGTATTTATGTCTAGTCAAATTCGAAAAATTTATGATGTTCATCCTTTGTCAGCAGGTCCCTTGTAAAGGGCTGCTGTACTTCCCGAAGCTTGGGGCAGTAATCGATGTAGACGTACTGCATGGATGAAAGGGCATCCGATCCTCCGATGGATGACAGCTTCGAGCACTCGTCGAGAAACAGGTACTTGAGCTCAAGATTTGTGCCGATCGGAATGGACTCCATGCTGTAACAGTTAGGCAAACACAGGGCCCCAAATGCAGGGCGATGAGACAGGTGAGCTTGTTCTTCTCTGTAGGCGGGCTGGGAATGACCTATCAAGACCACCGCAGTAGTCAATATTGAGTAGAGTCGCCGGAGTGACGGGGGCCCGTTCGCACACCAACATTCGGCACCACGAGATTTTCAGGTCTTGTAGGTGATCAAATCCCCCAAAATTATGGACAGGTATTGATTCTAGACTGCCGCAGCTCCTAATCTCTGTGGACTTAATGGATGGCAGATATTCAGGGGACAACAACTGATCAAGATTTGGCAGGCTCCGACATTTGGAAAGACATATACTAGTGAGGCCTCTAAGGCATGCAATGCCCATATTGTTGCTACTGATGCTTCTGCTTGCAAACTGCAGCCACATAATCTGGAGGCAATGCTCTGAGCGATACTTCTGACCAAATGCACAGTTCACGAAGAACTTCCAGAATATATGTTTATCTAATCCTTCGAGTTTGACAGGTTTATAGTTGTTGGTGGCGACAAGATCAGCAACACTTTGGAATCTTGTAGTTAGTAAGATGATGCTGCCTTCACGTCCATGCCTCAAGAGTGCATTAAGTTCTTCCCATTTGCGATTGGCAATGTGCCAAATATCATCCAACGCCAAAAGAATCTTTTGGCTCTTCAGCTCCCTTTGTAATTCCTCCTGAAGATCATTACAAGGGTGTTGTGATGAGTCGTTGTTGGTGATGGACTTGAATATCTCTTGTGTTATCCTTTTCTTGTCAGAGGGGTCTGAAACACAAACCCATATTCTCACGTGAAAGTGGTTTTTCACCCTTGGATCATGGTAGATGTACTGAGCCAGGGTAGTCTTCCCAACCTCACCAATGCCAAGAATCGGCAAGACAGGAGCGTTGCTGATGGATTTAGCCTCAGCAAGTCCCGGACCGGCCCTGCTACTCTGTCCTTTCAGTTGCTTCAGTCTGGCTGCTGATGTCGCGGTGCACACTGCTGCTCTCTTTCCTTCAGCCCGTGCGACACCGCCCCTGGTGTGTGGCACACCATGTAACTCGATCACCTGGTAGAGTTTGTCTTCCCGTCCAATCACCACACCCAACTTCTCAATTACTACATCTCGTTCTTTTTCACGGCCAACCACATCATCGGGAAGGAGGCCCGGAGGCGGGACAGGCCGTCGTCTAGCTGGGTGGCTTCGTTGATGTTGATCCCGGTTGAGAGCATCTTTCCCACGGTCTCCATCACTTCCGGACCAGTCCTTGGTTCCTCCAGATGAGAGTGAGCTATCAGAGTGCTCATATAATTAAAAATACTTGGTGTAATTTTCCCTTTTTTCTTATATTTTTTTCAATAAGTTAAACTTACATTTCAATTAAACATGCATACACCAATGTAAAAAAAAACACTAGGTTTGATGTGATTAGTGTGATAAAGCACAAACACACCACCCCATACACACATCACATTCAAACACATCCAAGTGTGCCTCATAACACACACCCAGGTTTAAAAAAACTAAGACTAACAATAAATCCTGATTTAAGGTGTACTCATATAAGCCTAATAATCATGGATATCATAATTTAAACAATAACGCATAGAGTTATATACCTATAACTTTATCATCACACCATCGATGCTTTTTGATTGTGCAGCTTGTTTTGTTTGCAAGATTGGTATACTGAGTTGGACACCTTACCAGGCATTTATATTTACATCATTAGAGCAAGTTCAATAGTGTAACTATTTGTTAACATCATATATAACTAGCGTTAAAAGAATACGATTATGACTTGAGGTTATTGGCTAAAATGTAGTTGGGCCACTATTCTTCCTTGGGATAAGTGTTTAGTCTAGCTAATTAGGACTAGCAAGCTTTTCTTTCATCATCTCACCATAAATCCAAGGTGGCAAACGTATAGTCCGGTGATGTAAACTTATTATACTTACTTTTAAGTACATTAACTAGCGGCATGATACAGAGTGTCGATGCGGTGTGGCGGCTATGACCAACTAGCTTAAGATGGCTTGGTGATGACAAGACATTGATAGAATTGTGGTGATACCGAGGATGTATGGGGCATATGGATCCTGCCTAATGACCAAATATAGCGACCTCTGAATGTGTGAGGCGGCTGTCATAAGAATGGAAGACGACTTGTGTGCCAGCAACGGTTGGGGCACGATGCTGGATCTGAGGTGTCCGTGCTCCATTCCTTTTTGGTAGCTGCAAATTGTGTTGAAGGAGTTTCTTCTTCTCTAGTTTTTACTGGATAAAGTCAGCAAGTAAAGACACTATAAACCAGGAGCTGCTAGATCTATATCCAATGAAACTGGCCAAAGGTAGAGGCATCGTGGCAAAGAAGTTAGTCAGCGTTGGATTGAAAGTGGATGTGAGGTGTTCAGGCTACACGTTAAGATCGATTTAGTGTGATTTTTTAACGTGACGGGGCTCATCTGTTAGATAAGATAGGTCATCTAGTCTTTTCTTTTTATTCTTTTTAATTTTGTTGTTTCTCACATATGAGATTTAGAATTTACGTATTTTTAACCGATTTCTATCCATTACCTTTTAAAAAAAGCTAGCGGCTTGATAGAAATTGAATTTGGAGCGTTGGGTGGTTGTTTAAGGAGACAAACCAAAGGGCTACGGTGTGGAAGTGTACAGTGACTATGAATTCCGCCCGAGCATATACGAGGAGGTCGGGTCTATATATATACAACCCAGGCCAGTGGTCTGTCTAACACCCCGCAGTCGTAGCGGGAGGGGAACGGACGTAGAGACTGGACCGAAAACTGGTGAACAAAGGCGTGGGCAGGCCTTTGGTCATTATATCGGCAAACTGATGTGCCGATGGTACATGGAGCACCCGAACCTGTCCTAATGCAACCTTATCACGGACAAAATGAATATCGATCTCGATGTGCTTGGTGCGTCGGTGATGAACCAGGTTGGTGGTCATGTAGACGGCACTGACATTGTCATAGTAGACGACGGTCGCGGTGGAGAGGGGTGCACGGAGCTCCTGGAGAAGCTGGCGAAGCCAGCAGCACTCGGCGACGACGTGGGCGACGGCGCGGTACTCGGCTTCAGCGCTGGAGCGGGACACTATAGTCTGGCGTTTTGAGGACCAGGATACGAGAGTGTCACCGAGGTAGACGCAGTAGCCGGACGTAGAGCGTCGAGAGTCGGGGCAGCCGGCCTAGTCCGCGTCGGAGTACGCGGTGAGGGAGTCGATGGGGCTGGAGCTGAGATGCAGCCTGCTGGAGAGGGTGCCCTTCACGTAGCGTAGGATGCGCTTGAGCAGCGCGAGGTGAGGGTCGCGCGGAGCGTGCATGAAGAGGCACACTTGCTGGACAGCGTACGTGAGGTCGGGTTGGGTGAGTGTGAGGTATTGGAGAGCCCCGGCAAGACTCCGATAGTGAGAGGGATCGGCAACGAGGGCGCCATCGGCGGCGGAGAGTTTGGCTCGAGTGTTGACTGGGGTGGCCGTGGGGTGACAGTCGGCCATGCCCACACGCTGGAGGAGGTCGATAGCGTACTGGCGTTGGGAAAGGAAGAGCCCGTGGATGGAACGGGTTACGGAGATGCCAAGGAAATGGTGGAGAGGACCAAGATCGGTCATGGCGAACTCAGAGTGGAGTCGGGCCATGATCTGGTCGAGGAGAGATGTCGAAGACGCTGTAAGGACAATGTCATTGACATAGAGAAGTAGATAGGCAGTGACGGAGCCCGATATAGAAAGTGAACAGGGAACTATCGGACGCAGAGGCCACGAAGCCGATGTGCCGAAGATAGGCAGCAAAGTGCTGGTACCAGGCACGAGGGGTTTGTTTGAGGCCGTAGAGAGAGCGTTGAAGGAGACAGACGTCGTCGGGCCGAGAAGGGTCGACGAAGCCTAGGGGCTGCTGGCAGTAGACTGTTTCCATTAGGTGGCTGTGAAGAAAGGCGTTCTTCACGTCTAGTTGATGGATCGGCCAGGAGCGAGAGGCAGCCAAGGTGAGGACGACTCGGATGGAGCGAGATGCTGAAGGATAAATAGGAGCGATATCGGTATCGGCTGATAGGGGTGGGTCCGATGGGGGTCCGATGGTGGGGGTCCGATGGGGATCCGATGGGTATCGGCCGATATGTGACAAGTAGATCCTCAGCAGCGGCCGATGAGGGGGCCGATGGAGAGGGCAGTGGGGGAGACCTGGTCGGCACGGTGTTGGTGAGGAGGAAGTCGAGATCACTAGAGGAGGATCTCGGATGAAGGAGACTGAAGGGAAAACATGTCTCGTTAAAAATGATGTGACGAGAGACGAGGACCCGTCGGGTGGAAAGGTCGAGGCATCGGTATCCCTTGTGAGAGGAGGAATAGCCGAGGAGAATACAGGCGGTGGAGCGGAGAGCGAGTTTATGGGAAGCTGTGGCGGTGAGATTTGGGTAGCAGAGGCACTCAAAAACGCGAAGGTGGGAGTAGTCGGGCGCCGTGCGGTAGAGAAGGGCATAGGGGACGTTGTTATGAACGGAGGAGCATGGGCGCCGATTGAGAAGGTACGTCGCAGTAGCCAGAGCTTCAGCCCAATAAGTGGCGGGTAGGTGGGCGTGAAGTAACATGGTGCGACTGATGTTGTTGAGGGTGCGAAGGAGGCGCTCGGCTTTGCCGTTCTGAGGAGAGGTGTAGGGGCAGGAGAGCCGGAGATGGATGCCCTGCGAGGTGAGGAGGTTTGTAACGGTACGGTTGATGAATTTCGTACCGTTATCGGCTTGTAAAGCCTTGATGTGAAGGTTGAACTGAGTGGATACGTATGTGACGAAGTGAGTGAGGTGAGAGGCGACCTCGGATTTGTGGATGAGCGGGAAGGTCCAGCAAAAGTGTGTGTAATCGTCAAGTATAGAGAGATAATACTGATTACCGGAGACACTTTTAACTGGGGACGTCCATACATCACAATGTATAAGTTCAAATGGACGCGAGGTACAGGAGAGAGAACTAGAAAAGGGCAGGCGCACATGTTTGCCAAATTGACATGAGTGGCAAACTGTGAAGCTGCTGTGGGTACATCGGATGGAGGCGCCGCGACGGAGGGTGGCGACAGCGTTGGGGCCGGGGTGGCCGAGGCGAAGGTGCCAAAGGTTGGTGGAGAGGGCGACGCTGGCATGTGGGGTGGACAGCGCAGCGGGAATGGTGTAGAGGTCGCCGCCACTATCGCAGCGAAGGATTTGTCGCCGGGTTAGGATATCCTTCATAGAGAAACCAGACGCGTCAAATTCAATGGAGCAGTGGTTGTCTCGTGTGAATTGATGAACATATATAAGGTTGTGAATGAGAGAAGGGACAATAAGAACATTGCGTAGGGGGAGGTTAGTGGTAGATGTAGACAGAGAGGAGTCACTGCGGCATTGGACAGGAAGAGAGTGACCATTGCCGATGGTGACAAAAGGGGAGGAAGAGGGGTGACAAGAGCGAAGTATACTGGCCGATGACGCCATGTGTGAAGACGCCCCAGAGTCCAGCACCAAGGGTGCTGTGGTTGGAGCGTCATCTGGTTGAGGGCAGCGATGAGGCCAGCCTGGTTCCAGGAGGGAACCGACTGGGTGGGTGGGGTCGGTAGCATCGGCTGGGGCGGCAGAACGGGAGCCGATGCCAGGTGAGCCTGGGGATGGGCGCCGAGAATTCCGGGTTGCCAGCCGATGGGGCTGCGTGGCTGGGGCTGGGGTGCCCAGGGGTTGTAGTAGAGGCACAGACCCGTGGGACTGACAGGGTGGGTAGGGACCGAGGTAGGTCGTGATGGCGTCGGACCCTGCCAGGTCCTGCCTTTGCCTTTGCCCTTGCCTTTCCCAATGCGGGCGGTGTTGCTGTGGCCGCCAGGACCGCGGGATGAAGGGGTAGCGCAAGAAGCTCGGCAGCTGTTATCGGCTACGGCAAGAAGAGCGGTGTGGGCCACTGTCTTCTTATCATTGGCTAGGCGGAGTTCTTTAAGAACTAGCATGTCATGAGCCCGGGCGAACGATGGAAGAGGTGTGGCGTTGGCGATGTCATCGACGGTGTTGGAGAAGTGGGGATTGAGGCCTTGTAGAAGAGCGAGGACGAGTTGAGAGTCGGCCACAGGGTGGCCGACGTCCCGGAGAGCAGCAGCCTTGACCTTGAGGCGCTGACAGTACGAGGAGACAGAGGAGTCGCCTTGTACCATGGAGTGGAATTCGTTGAGGAGGAAGATGGCGCTAGGCTGCTTGTTGGCCAGGAAGACCCGCTCGATGGCCACCCAGAGGTCCCGGGCGGTGGGGTCGGTATCGTCTATGGCGAGGTCAAGGACAGAGTCATCGACCGAGCCGAGCAGCCAGCTGCGCACGCAGCACTCGGCGATGTCCCACTGAGGATCATCGGGGCGAGGTGGTGTGGAGCCATCAATATGGGACCGGAGGCCGAATTTTCCACAGAGGGATTTGAAGAAGAAAACCCACTTGGAATAATTGGCTTTAAGGTCAAGGGAGATAGGAACGTGAGATTTCACGTTCACAGCAGCGTAGGGAGGAGAGAAGATCGACGAGGTGGTGCCCGAGGTGTGGTCTGTGGCACCGAGGGCCGGAGCAGATTCAGCGACTGGAAGAGTGCCGGAGCTGAGGACGGACTCGGTGGCCATGACGGGAGAACAGGAGCAAAGAGCCGATGGGAGGGAGAAGCCGATTGGAGGGGGGAAGCCGATGAGAGGACGTATCGGGCGATCAAGGATGTGAGAAGCCGATGGGAGGTGGGCAGCCGATGAGATGAGGAGTGGCCAGTCGATGGGGAGTAGGCAGCGGAGTAGGTGATGAGTGGCCAGCCGATGAGGAGTGGTTGGCTGATGGGGAGTAGGTCAGAGAGTGGTTGGGTCACGGACGTGCGAGAATTCACGTCCGTGAAGAGAATATTCACGTCCGTGGATGCGTGGAGGCCAAGGAGTGGGGCGGACGCGAAAAAAGGCAGGGAGTGGCCGGACGTGAAGAGAATATGTTCGCGTCCGGGAGGCAGGGATTCGTGTCCGTGGACACGTTGGACTGGCTCGGACGTGAGGGGAGAAAGTTTGTGTCCGAGAGCCGTTGAGTGTGTCGGAAGGGCAAGAACCGAAGGAGGTTTCCAGCCGATGGAGGGCTAGGCAAGTCCAGCCGATGGAGACGACGAGCGCGGAGGTACGCCGACGTCAGAGAAGGAGAGATACATGAAACAAGAGTAAGAGCGGAGACGGGTGTGAGGACGGACGAGGAGGTGGTTCGAGGCCGTCGCCTGGTCACGCGGAGGTGGGGTGGAGAAAAAGAGGGTGACTGCGGAAGAGACGAGGAGAAGTAGAAATGGAGACGAGAGAGCGAGGCGAGCGAGGAGAGTACCGGGAAGAAGACGTCGACAGCGAGAAGTAAAGGGTCAGCTCGCTGGAGGAAGAAGCTAGCGCGCCAGGATATCTAGACCCGCTCTGATACCATGTAGAAATATACAGTGACTATGAATTCCGCCCGAACACATACGAGAGGGTCAGGTATATATATATATAACCCAGGCCAGTGGTTTCTCTAACGTAGAATTATGGGAGGACCGAGCGCACGTACAGAGAGTAATGGAAATTATGCAGGTCCGAAAATACATGTTTACTTACGTTTTAACACCTCAAACAATCAAATACAGCTGTCCAGCATATCGCAGGCTACGTGGTGGTGTATCCGACGAGATGGCGTATGCGGCTCGTCCAGACCAATTTAAAAGCAAAGTGCATATCGATGTAGCCCCTTTTTTTTGCATTTTTTTCCTGTTTGCGCACTGCGCACACAGCACCATCACTGGTCACTAAGAGAGCAAGTATATTTACGCACGGTAGCAGCACGGACGACCGGTCTTGTGAGAGAACATTTATCCGAAGGGTAAAAGCACAAGAGAACATATGTGAATCCAATGATCAGACAAACAAAGCATGAACGAACGTCGTCAAAGAGCCAAGAAAGCCAGCCCCCCAAACGAACACAATCTTGTAGTTGTAGCTAGCCAATCTGGACAGTCATCACACACACGATGAATCAAGGAATGTCGTCGAAGACCCTAATAATTCCCAAACTAGGGCTGCGCCTGCGCGTCATCACCTGGACGAGGAGGCGCATCGAGCACAGCCAATGATAGCCAACCCCGTGCTCCAGGATGAGGCGATGGCAAGGTGAAGCTGAGCTGCGCGACTCGCGTCCACCTGGAACCCTGGATCTCGAACGCGTGGATCTGGAACCGAACTCCCGGCGTCTGCGCATAGCAGGCGTCGTCGCCGTCGAGGTAGGCATACTCGGCACGGTAGTAGGCGACGACGATGTTGTCTGAGCTGGTGGCAACCCCGAAGATCTGCCACTCAGGGTGCGGCACGGCAGACCAACCAGAGTCGGCGGCAGACTAGCTCCGTTTACCTGGAACTGAGGCTTGCCAGGGTACCGGGCTCCTCGTGCGGATGCAGGAACACCTCGCCGTCGCCACGCATCCGTCGCACACCAGCTGCACGCAGCACGGCAGGAACCATGCCATTCTGCTAGCTCCGCGGCCGAGACAGCGAACGCGCCCGCCGCGGTCATCATCCCATCGGCTCGCGCGCCTCGGCCTCCTCGTCATCGTCACGCCGCTGCCACCGCCCTGTTTGATTAATCACAAGCAGTTTTAGTACTCAGGCTAGCGTTTCTTGCATTGCATGCATGTGTGTCAGCCACCAATAAGGAATTAGTACGAGTAACAAGCATACTCATTGAAATTTACTCCTACCTCACCAGTGACGACAGCCACACCCTGCCTCTGTGCTGCTAGCATCCTCATCAACTGAATTTTAATTAAGACGATCAAGGTCAAGAAGATCACAATTTTGGAAACAACGACATGAAGGTAAGGTACAGAATCAAATGAAAACCGCTGCATTTGATATGATTCTCTTACAGCAGCAGGGTGGGCGTCACAAGAGTCTAGGTTCCCATGCGGACGTAGCGGCGATGGGTGGTCGCGGCGGCCGTCGGGTCCGCGAAGCCGAAGCCGGAGACGAGCACGGCCCACAACGTCTCCTGGTTCTCGTCGCCGGGCACGCTAATGAGCGCCGGCCAAAGCGAGTCCTGGCGCGCGCCTCCGGGCACGGGCATGGCGAGGGGCGCCGTCCACCAGTACGCCTGGCGCCGCGGATCACCAGGGACGACGATGGACGCCGGCCACCAGTACGCCTGGAGAGCGTCGCCGGGGACAACGAGGGGCGCCGAGCGGTGGTCTCTGCCGGCGTCGGGTACGGTCACGCTGCTGGAGTCAGGGAGTAGCGCCCGGTGACGGTAGCCTGCAGAGCCAGTGTCGGCATGGTCACGCTGCTGGTGCCGGATAGTACCACCGGGCAGCGTCCTATAGTTTGTATCAAATATGCGTGCTTAGAGTTGTATTATTTATTAGAATAGGTTAGAGTCAAATGTTATTTTAGACTTTCTCTTAAGTATAAATGGGCTTAGTGTAACCACATGATGACTTAAGTATATGTGAGTTATCGACTTAAGGATCATATAACTCTTGATATACTGTAATTATACTATTAGAAAAAAGCGTCTGTAATTCGTACCTCAAGAAATAGGCTATGAATGAATCTTGTTAATAAATATTGTATCTCGGTATCATTATCAACTTTAAATATTCTATCGAGTGATTTTGTATTTGGCTATCGATGTTGATTTCAGAGCTAATTTTTTAACAAGTGATATTTATCAGAGCTTAGTGATAAAAGGAGATCTATAGATAGTGGCACGATGGATGTGCCCCACACCATGCATCCTACATGTAATGTCTAAAGAGGGGCATTAGCACAAGGTGGAACACGACGGTGATCAACAACTTGATCGTTATATTCGAACATTTTGGAAAGACGGTCTGAACCATTCAATGAGATATTTTAATAAAGAAAGGGTTGATTGAAGCTGAAGACGATTGGCACTCTCGATAGGTGAATTCGAACACTCTATGTGAGGTGGCCTAGGTCTTTTGATAAGCCATTATTAAACAAGGAGATAGCTAGACATAGTGCTTAGGATGTTTGGCGGTTAGGAAGACAACATGGTGATTTGTCAGCTTTAGGCTCATGACTAGATTGATGGGAGGTCAATCAGAAGTTGAAATGGGTTGATTCTAGAGGCTATTTTATAAGGTGTCGATGATGTGTTGCATGACAGATGGCTACTGGTGATGTACGAGTGGCAAGCTAACAGATCGAGTCAAGGATGGTCAGAACGACAATCTGGTTGGTTCATAGAATCCCTAGTTCATCTCGTAATGCTATGCACAGTGATTCACATGGCTACAGATCGATGTTAAGCATCGATGGGGTTGGCCGAAGGTGTTGGTAGCTAAGTAGGAGGTCACGGAAGTGTATAGGAAGCTATCGAAGGTAGCAGGCTTGGGTTGAGCAGGGTCATGTAGGAAAATAATCCGGTTCAGTCCTGAGGCATATGAGAGGAAGGCAAGTAGAAATAGACCTAGTCGGACGTGAAGGGGAAAAAGAGTAGAGGACTCTGATTTGTGGATGAATAAGACTACAACCAATTTCCAATAAAACTAGCAAGGAATCCACGGGATTGCAACACGCAATCGAAACAAATCACTACAACAATTTGGGTGAAATTTGTACCTAATATCATCGGAGGTGGCAGTGGTTTGGTTCATAAGCACAGGGCAATGGTGCACATCTATGCGTAGGAGGCGTGTAGGCGGCAGAGCTTGATGCTGACACTACTTCTTGGCGAGTGGAGTTGACGATACCGGTGGAGAAGAATCGATAGAGTCCGGCTTTGGTAGAAGGTTGGTGGCAGCTCCTGCGTCGAGCAGCCTCTGTGGGCGTCAGCATCCTTAGCTGGCAGAAGCCCATGGCAGCAATGGCAGCGCATTCACTAGGCGGGGCCTATGGAGGCAGAGGCTTTGAGGCAAGTACCAGCATTGAGGAGGCTAGGAGGCGACGGTCAAAGAGGCTAGTGGTGGTATCTAGATGGCATGGAGGAGTGATGAGACGACGTGGTTTCTTTGGTGCTCGATAATCGACGAGGGGCTTTAGATCTAGGCATGGTGATTGGCAGCGAGTTGACAAGCGGTGGGGATTGGTGGCTGGTCGTGGGCAAGTAGGAGGAAGAAAAGGGAAGGGGACGTCACGGTCGATGGAAAGAAAAAAATGCCAAAGACTTTCTTGATTGCATTGACCATTTTGTTGACCAGGAAAAGAAGCCAATTAGGTTTTTTTTTGAGAGAGAAAAGTAAGTTTGGCTAGTTTAGTAGTGTGGTCAATTAATCAGGGAAAATCAATCTAATGAGAGCGACAGCTAGTTGAGTTGATATCAGCGATGACTTCTAAATTTGAGGTGGTAAAGTTTGATAGCATTGGAAATTTCATTCTCTGGCAATTAAAGGTGTATGATCTATTGATGCAATAGGGGATATCCACAACTCTTATAGAGACGAAACCGATGAAGGTGAACAATGACAAATATATGGAGATGAAGGCGCAAGCAACTATGATGATTCGTCTATGTCTCTTAGATTCGGTCATGTACTATGTCATGGAGGAAGATTCATTGATGAAAAAATGGCACAAATTGATAACCTAGTATATGTCTAAGTCGCTGACGAGTAAATTGTATCTCAAACAACAGCTGTATGATTCATAGATGCAAGAGGAGTCAAATCTTATAAATCACGTGGATGTCTTCAATCAGTTGGTCATGGATCTAAGCAAGTTAGAGGTGAAACTAGAGGATGAAGACAATGCCATAGTTCTTCTATGCTCAATTCCACCGTCTTATGAGCATGTGGTGAGTACTCTGATATATGGCAAGGATACGATCAAGACTGAGAATATAGTTTCAGTATTGCTTACACGAGATTGAAGAGCATCAAAGAGTAACAATGCAATAGAGACTTCTTAGGGTAAATGTATATTAGTCAGGGCAAAGCATAACAAGGAGATAGAGACATCAAAGAGCAAAGGGAAGAAGGAGTTACGTTGCTATAAGTGTCATGACCTTGGGCATATAAGACGAGATTGTCTATTATTGAAGAAGAGGAGAAGTGCAAGTGAAAGTTTAGCAGCAGCCGGTGATTGACTCAGATAGTAGTAGTCATGAGCTACTCACAGTGTCTAACAAGAAGTTTGGTGAAGCATGGATGTTGGACTCCGATAGTTCTTATGATGTGACATCAAAGTAGGAGTGGTTCCTTTCATATAAATTTGGTGAGTTTGGTGTTGTTTACTTGGGCGATGACACATGTTACTATATTGTTGTTGGAGTGAGTGATGTCAAGTTCAAAAAATATGATGACAACAAGATGCTACTTCAAGATATAAAACATGTGCTAGGACTAAGGAGAAATTTGATTTCACTTAGGAGCCTACATGAGCAAGAATGGTTGTATCAGGGTGATCCCGACGGGAAAACCATAAATATCATGAATGATGGGAAGATTGTTATGATCAGTGAGAGGATGTGCTCATGTTTATACAAGCTATAAGAAAGTGATGTTGCAGGTAGAGTCATGGAAGACAGGTATGCTGGTGTTATAGTGCACGTTCCTGAAGGTGATAGGCCTGGCTTGTCAAGTGGCTTAGCTTGAGCTGCGAAGGTGGAACCAACTTATGTCCGAGTACACGGAGATCCGCACAAGCAACATATTAAGGTTGGCATGGCATATTCACCAAGGTAAAATTTGTTAGAGTTTATGTTAAATATATGTACATAGTCAGTTATAGTTTAAAACTTGAGTTGTATTAGGTGTTAGAGTGGAGTTAGTGTCAAACTATATCCTAGATTCTCTTTTAAATAGAGGAGGACCTAGTGTAACCGCATAATAACATAGTATATGTGAGGAATTGACTAGCTGACAACCTAGCCAATCGAGAGTCGTGTAACCCTAATATGCTATAATTATGCTAGATCGAGGAGAATCACCCATATTCAGTATGTGGGGATTAGGCTATGGCTAAACTTTGTTAACAAATATCGTGTCTCGATATCATCATCAAGTTTGGATCTTCTATCGAGTTATTTCGTGTTTAGCTACCGATGTCGATTCTAGGGCAGGTTTTTTAACACGTTCTGTATAGCAACGGTGGTGCCAGCATCGCCGGTGTGGCGTGCAAGCCACCAAAAGGGCTAGCGTGCGTCAGCATCACCAGCGATGATGAGGATACCAAGCCACCAGTTGGCTTGGTGTGCATTGTGTCCGAGCTGCTATGACATCGCACTCTGCAAAGGGAATGGCCAAGAAGTCACGGATGGCATCAACCAAGATGAAGCCGTCCATGTCGAGGCTTGCTACGAATAAGACGAAAATGGAGGGGAAGGTGAGGAGGGCAGGGTACTAACCAAGAATGCCAAGAATCCAACAAAGGCTAGGTCACCTGCCAAAGACGACATCGAGGATGCTAAAGTCACGATCAAGAACCCATCATTTGTGATTGGAGGGGAACTCAAAGACATGGGAACGGTGGTCAAGAACGCACGACCACTACCACTGGGAGGAGAAGTTGAGGATGCACTAACATGAGAGGATTTAAGCGACACCAAAGTCTGTCCAAGAAACCGGGTGCAGAGGACATGGTAGTTGTGCCCAAGAATCTGACCCTATTGGCTGTAGAAAAAGGGGAGGATGCCGACACCAGTGCCAGCATCTCATCCTCACCAGACACACTAGAACAAGAGGAATTTGGCATGGTGATGGATGATTGGCGATCACGATCGTGGAGACCAGTGTGTTGGGGTGGGTCAAGTGTCATAGCTAGAGGAAAAAGAAGGTAGAAGAGCAAGAAGGAAGAGGAGTTTCATTTCAGTGGGCTAGGCTACTAGTACTCTTATAATATGCTTGGATGGCTTTAGATACGTTGAAAGTGGAGTACTTTTCGATCTTATAGGCCTACATAGCGGGAGGAGCACTTATACACAATCGATCATGCGTCATCACATTGACGCTCCAAGCTCTCTCACGCCTCCCACATTACTTTTCCTTTTTTTCTTTTATGGCTTAAGCCCAGTGTTTGGTTAGAAAAAAAAGTTATATACATATATTTTATACGTATGAAAACTTTGTACACATATATGTACATATATAAAACTTGTATGAAAATTTATACATAGGTATTTTATTCATATATGCGTATAAAGTTTGTACGTATAAATTCAAAACAAATTCAAAACGACATCTTTAAAAAAAAACAAGCATGCAGGTGGGCTATGTGGCCCACGTCCCTGGCCCGCCTTGAGTCGAATATGGCCTTCTGTATAAATATGAGAAAATACTAAAGCCCAAAATATTGAAAAAGCCAGACAGTCAAACCGGCCAAAAAGGAAAATGCGGACCGAGTCGTGTGGGCCAATAATAGAAAATCTACTTGATTGCGCGCGCGGGCGATCTCGAATGAGCGATTTCGCCTACAGAGCGGCCCGGTTAATATATGTGTTCCATCAAAGTAGTATCAAGTAAATCATCATACCATTCGTGAAGATATAAAAGTACAATAAAATTGGCATGTTCAATATTATGGGATCCACAATGGTTTAGTAATCCTATCTTCTACGTTACAAAATTGTGAAGGAAAAAAATGCTCCTTGCATCTCTAAGGGAAAAGAGAGGGATCTGGAGCATTTTGCTAACTAGTGTACAGTTAGTTTTAAGTTACTGATATCTGAACCATATCAGAAAATCTTTTCCTTATCATACCCAGTGGCTCCAGCTGATGATGTACTCAGAGGCCCCACTTCCAATTCTTACTTCAACTCATCTAACCGATCAAACAAAGGCCTTGCATCATGGACCTTTCTTCAATAATAGTACATTACTAATTCAAATCTAAGCATTTTGATTTATCTGCAATGGGGGGATGCCAGGAATTTGAGGAATGGAGGACTTTTTCTTCTTTATTTTGTCGAACATCATAGCTTGCGTCATTAAAATAAGTCCTGCGATAGAGGCAGAGTTTTGAAGCACACATCTTGCAACCCTGCATGGGTCTACCACACCAGCATCAACAAGGTCTTCAAATTTGTCAGTCATTGCATTGTATCCAACTCGCCATTCACTAGCAAAAAGCTTCTCTACAACAGCTGGACCATCTGCCCCAGCATTGTTAGCTATCCACATAGCAGGGGCGAGAAGTGCCTGGAGCAACATTGGACAGATTTCAGAATTAGGATGTTAAGCAACTGGTTTAATTATTTTTCAGGAAAAATATCTTCTGAGACTGTTAATATAGTGAACACCTTAAATTTAAATTGAAGTGTCTTTGCACTTGTTAGTCACTAAAGGAATTGAAATTTTCCATCTTAAGTGTCTGATGCTTAGGTTCAAAATGTAGATTATTCTTCAAACCTAGTGTGTAAAACAGCAGCAGCAGTGTAACGCAAATATGCAAAAAGCCAATAACTGAGGAACAGGACATGTGCAAAAGAAGTGATGGTTGTCAGTGAATGGAGAAACAAACCTTCCCAACTATATTTACACCAATCTTTTCTTCAGAGTCATTTACAAGATCCACGATACTGGGAATATACTTTGATAATTGAACATACGTCACACCACCACCAGGAGTTATGCCTTCGCTAATGGCTGCAAAGGTTGCATTTTTTGCATCCTCCGCTCTCAGTTTCCTATCCTCGAGTTCAGCTTCAGTAGCTGCACCAACCTGAAAAAAATTCCACTCTTATCAAATCCCCAGACACAAACTAACAGTTTTATACCACAACTAAAGTGATTTCTGCAGTATGCATTTCTCTGTCCTGAAAATCTTTGATACAAACAAAGCTTTCCGGTAAAATTGTATACAGAAAGCACATATTCATTAAACAATTGGAATATAAGTTTGTTGATATAATGTCATAACAACGCACCTTGATAACTGCAACACCTCTTGAGAGTTTAGCGATTCGAGCTGAAAACCTTTCTTTTAGATAGGCACTTGTTGTTTCCTCTAGATCTTTCTTCAGTTGCTGAATTCTGGCCTCAATTTCTGGTCTCATTGAAGGATGTGCAATGATAGTAGTAGTATCACTTGTTATAGTGATCTTCTGAGCCATACCTAGCTGATCAGAAGTAGCACCTTGAAGACACCAGCCAAGGTCACTAGCAAAGAAATCCGCACCTGTTAATTGAAAGAGAAATAAAATTTCACAAACAGACAGAGCTAGACAGATAAGTTTAAAGCAATTCACCATGCACATGAAAGATGGTGAAAGCCAAATATGAAAATGCTGGTCTTGGCAACACACTAGAGGGAAATAGCATAATGTCATCTGAAAAGTGACAAATACTAAGAAACTGCTAAAATATGTTTTAAAAAACTATTAGGATAAGTATGTACTATAAGACAAAATTATGTACTTTGATGTATGGAATAATTATAACATTAAATTTCAAGGTACATAGTTCTAGTGTACTAATTATTCACCTGTCATAATAGCAATATCTTGGAGAATAGCCTTCTTTTCATCTCCCAAGCCAGGACATTTAACAACAGCAACATTTAGCAGTCCATTCAGTTTGTTAAGAACGAGAGTTGAATACACTGTATGTGAAACATCCTCAGCAATAATCAACAAAGGGACACTCAACTGTGTGGTCTTCTCTAGCAAAGGAAGTATCTCTTGGACATCATCCACCCGCTGATCAGTTAAAAGTACCCTAGCATTTGCAAATTCAACAATTGCTTTGTCTTGATTTGTGATGAAATGTGGAGAAATATAACCTTTGTCTATCTGCAACGACCAGATGGAGAATCATGAATTATAATACTATAAGTTTACTCCAGCTACTTTCTGCACTGAATGTTGATTACTTGATTCAAATAGTTAAATGGAATGATTTTGTTTGACACGCCCTGAGATATAACTGCATTTTGTTGCAAAAGGGAAGTTATTTGCATACAGATAGCATATTGTAGGAAGAAATTTGATGTCCACATAGACAAACCTTCATTCCTTCTTGCACCTCAACTGAAGTATATATTGAAGACGAGGACTCAATTTTAATTATTCCATCAGGACCTATCTTCTCCAATGCATCAGCAATGAGATTGCCAACATATTCATCATTGCCAGCTGATACTGAAGCAATGGCTGAAAATGAAATTTAGAGATTTACAACATTGATTAATCTGACCACACATAATAATTTGGGTGCATTTACAGACAAATCATGATATGATTCATGCTACATCGACTATATGCTTTCCAAAATAAAAAGGAAAGGTATTTTTGTTTTTTTTCATCACTTAGAATTTGTAAGGTGCGTATCCATTTATTTGAATTTGTAAGGTGCAGTGCACATCCATTTATTTATAAGTTAATCAAGATAGGTTCCTCCATCTAATCTAAAAGAACATAGGATATACCACCTGAGATTTACATATGAAACATGTCATTACTCGTTACTAGTCTAGTGGGTGTTTCTTCATGGTTTATTGTTCCATATTCTTGTGCTCATAATGCATGTTTCCCAGGTGACAAAATTACCTTTAATGTCCGCCTTTGTACTTATAGGGATACATTTAGTCTTCAAGATCCCGATGAGTTCATGAACAGCTTTGTCAATACCCTTTCTCAGGGCAACTGGGTTAGCACCAGTGGCAACTGCCAACAACCCAAGATTGATCATTTCTCTTGCCAAAATAATAGCAGTTGTAGTTCCATCGCCAACAGCACTATTTGTCTTGGATGCTATCTGGTTAACATGTTATCAGTAAAATAAACAGCAGTGATATTGACCTATTTAAAGAATATGAAGACATTCAACACCTAACCTCTTGAAGTAGCATGGCACCTGCATGCTCAATAGCATTTGGGAGCTCTATAGCCTTGGCAATTGTGATACCATCATTGATTACTTTAGGAACATCATCTTGGTCAATGACAACATTCCTGCCTGCAGTAAACTTTTGAGCTTTCAACTTTCCTTAGCATTACAAGGCAATAAAACAAATAATCCAGGTTCATGAGAACCCAACAGCATGAGCAACAACTAAACCGATGGATATACCAAGCATAACATCTTTGACAAGAATAAGTAAGATGATTCCAAAAGGAATCATTTTAGCTTCCTGATGGTTCATTTTGTGTGCATTCACTGGATTCATGGAGTATCTTACATCGAGGAAACAATCATACCTACTAGCAATATATGACACTGAGTTTGCAAGAATTTGTACTCGAGAGCGCCATAAACAGTAGGCTCACCTTTGGGGCCTAGAGTGACCGCGACGGCGTCGGCGAGCTTGTCGATGCCGGCGGCAAGCCCACGGCGGCAGGACTCACCGGAAGAAATCACCTTGACGTCCGCCCGCACCACAAAACGGCAGCGAACCCTCGTCGGTGGCTTAGGTAGCGTGCACGGCCATTTGGGAAGCAACTTGGTGGAGTATGAGAAGGCGGCGGCAAAAGAAACGGTGGTCAAAGACATGGAAGGAAGAACCAGGAATCGAGAGCGCCCACGACTGGATGAGCACTGGACGCCGGTGAGGAGCCGCGAGGGCGGCCGGTGGAGGGAAGGGGGGGGGGGGGGCGCCGCCGCTGCGGGGTTCTCAGCAGACCGGCAGCGTGTCACGATGTGGCCGCGCGGGGCAGGGAACTGGCGGAGCAGAGCTGGAGCGGCGGCGGCGGCGGCGAGGAGGTGGGAAGAGGCGGGGACTGAAGAGGGTTTTAGCGGAGAAGTTTATCCGCTTTGCTCTGCAGCGAGCGTTGCACGTCTGAACTCTGAAGGCTCAACTTCTGAAGAAATCAACACATCTCAGAAAAAAACAAGTCCAAACTTAGTGTTTGAATTTAAAATCTACGTTTTGGAAGGTATACACTTTTAAATTTATCCCTCTCGCTCACTCACATGCATAAATTATAAATTGTGTAAAGTAAACTCTTTTCTCGTACCAATAAATTACTTGAAGTTGAAACATTGTTTTAAATAAGGGATCTAATAATTTAAAAACAAGATCCAACACCTTATGAATTCCTACAGAAATTAGAAATATAGGAATATTCTCCTTCGAAACATAGGAATTTTACTAGATTTTCAAATGAAATAGTTTAATTTCTTCAGAATTTCCATGAAATTTCTTTAAACTAAACAGGCATGACCATTTTGATGTCACAGAAAAAAAATACAGAAATTGAGACACAAGAAGATAATAACATGAGATAAGAGCTCATATTTATTTTTCTCCAAAATTTCAAAGGAATGGTTTATTCCATATGATTTTGAAAGGAAACTTTAGGACAATTCATTTGTTTCAAATGGACTCATAAATTCTATTGTTATGATTCAAATTCTCCAAAAATTCTTCATATTTCCTTTGTTAAAAAAATCTATCATTTTCACACCTCTTATCTATCCACCACTAATTCTAATTGTTCATTAATAAGATGTGTTTTATTCTTTTTCTTTTACTCTTCTTGTTGCCTTGAAATGCTGGAATCATTTTTTTATAAGTAGTAGTACTAATCTGTTCTAAAATACAAACATTTTTAAGTTATCTGTTTTAAAATATAAACATTTTTAAGTTATTTAGTATAGAGATTAAGGCTGATAAGATGCAAGTAATGTTCTAAAAACGCTAAAAAGACTTATGTTTTGGTAGTACAAAATTTGATCCGTGTACATATATTTTCGAACGTATGTAGTACTACATATCAGCAACTCGAGCTGTAGATAGAAGGGGCAGACACTTTGCAAAGATGAATAAACAGCAACTGCAAAGAACACTCAAACATCTCCAGCGTGCACGAAAGTCAACTAGAGATCATCAACATTTCACATCAGGAACAATTAGCTCTCCTACTACCCGTCACGAATCAAGTTTCTGAATTTCTAACACGCACGCACACAAACAGAACACAGGCGCACCAGTCAGTGAAAGTTACTCTCTGGACATTGAACAAAGTTAGTCCTTGAGCAACCTTCGCTAGAGTGTTCTAAAGATCATCATCTCCGTGTTTTTGGCTACCTCCTGCAACTGCATTTCATCTGCTTCATCTGGCAGCCCCAGAAGAGGCAGCCTCTTCAACTGGTCTGAACTCTCCAAGTGCAGATGCATCATTCATCCCGTTGTCATGGAAGCAATTGAGCAGATGACATCAAGAACAGGAATCACTTGTCAAATGGTGGGTTCTTCTGAAAGGTCCCAGGAGCAAACACCGGGAGGGAGCCTGTGCGTGCTCTCTCGCCCTGGGTATCACACTGATAAGCATTAGGAGGATCTCTACTTCTATCAGGGTGTGCTCTTGTGCCTGCCTCGCTCCTCTGAGCATTCGTACCGGAGGTGCCCAGAATTGGCCCGCCAAAGAATATCGACTGCCCAGTATATGTCAATCTCTCAGACGGCTGCCCTGATGACATTGCAGAGGAAGATGTGTTTGCAGCTGCAGGATTTTTCCCATGGTTGCTTGACTCGTCAGTTGGATTTGGCAATAAACGCTGGGTTCTTGCTGGCAGATCAACACCAGCAACTGTCCTTGTCTGTGCAGGCACTGAAACATACCGACCAGCCTCTTGGTCCCAGACAACGGAGGCTCTTCGGTTCTCCCGAACATAAGATGTGACTGACTGGAACATTGGGTTGGTTATCTTTGTGGTAGGAACAGGTGGCCACACTATCCCTGGCACTATCCCCGGAGCAGGCCTTTCAAGGGGTGGAGGTTGATGAGGAGGTGCATGAAACTGAGAATGAGAGGCAAGCTTGTGGATGTGAACTGGGCTGCTCAAACTGCTTGCAGTCTGTGTGCCAGTCTCATAGTCATCCTTACTTGCAAGGCTTTGGGGGTATGAGTTCTGAAGAGGAGACAGTCTCATCTCACCCCTTGATTCCTTTGTGCCACTGTAGTCAACACTCATGCTACTCCTGATGCTGGCATTTCCGCTGGAGCTAAGATCAGCTTCATGGCCACAGCGAGCATCTATTGGTTGGAGAACAGAGGATGATGCACGAGCTTTTGCTGCAGCTTTTATAACCTCATTTCTATCTAGCTTTGCAAGGCTCCAAGCACTGATTTTGACAGGTTTCTTGGATTTGTTTGCTCTTTCGGAATATCCAGCAGCATCAGGATCAACCGTTGAAGGTACCATCCCAGGCTCCAAATGTGGAATCACTTCATCCTAGTGGAAAGTTTCAGCACAATTAAATTTAACAGGGCTTCACAAGAGCTTAAAATATCATAATTATGTTTTATTCCAGCTTTGGGGCTGTAATTAAACTTCCACATAATTGCCATTTGAAAAATGCAAGCTCACCTGATCAACAAATATTCTAGGAGGTGTGCACCAAGCACCCTTGTGGTGGAGGCCAAGTGAACTTCCAACACTCAATCCTGTTGTTGCTGAATTTGATGGTGAGTAGGTGATATGTGCTTCTTCATCATCCTCTGGAGCTGCCTCACTCATAGCTCTCATTGCTACAACATAGTCGTAGGTTGTGATCCCCTGAATATAGGCAAGCAACATAGTTTAGAATATGGTACATCAATTGGATATGTGTTACATTTCCATTTAAGAATCCTGAGGCAAACCTTTCTTATCAGTATCATGTGGAAGAAGAAAAGTTCCCCTAAAGGTATACAGGCAACTACCGAAAGAAGAGTAAATAAACCCTGCACATAAGAAATTTCCTATTCAGTTAATTATCAGCTCAAAAAACTTAATATTAAAAATTACAAATTAGTAAGTATTGTTCACGATACATCCAATATGCAAATATGTGTTTCAATAAGTGAGGGAATAAAAGGTAGAAGAGCTAAGAAGACATGAAATGCTGTAAAAAAACAGAGAAGCCTAAAAATAACTACATTCATAGAAGTTATGTGCACAGTAGTTTCAAGAACCCAGTTGTAACACCTTGCTGCTAAAGCTGGCCTATCCTTGTGCAGTGAAAAAAGAGGATGTGAGGCGATGCAGATTGCATCATGCATGTTTGGTTCTGGTGTCACCATCTCACCGTCACATTCCTCTCCTTTACTGTGGGTCATTTAGGTTAAGCTACAACAATGAGGTGCTGAAAATGGGGTTTGTGGAGCAATTGCACAAAACACTTGTAGTTCTATTTAGTCACTATGTTGTCGTGACAAAATTAAAAAAGAAGCGATTTTTAGAATTCCTCATCGGATAACAAGTGGAAAGATGCTTCTACAGGTAACTCCTTATAACCAAGAGGCGATTCATTTACACTAAAAGCTACACGAAAATCTTACGATACTTACTACTATAACAGCAAATGGAGCACGAGTCATGCCATTCCCAAGCTTGTCTTGAATATTGGTCAATGCATTCTTATCAACAAAGCATAGTACAATAACAGCAATGCCCACTCCAAATTGAATTGCAAGCTGTCACACAAGAGATTGTAAATAATCAGTACAATTCAAGAAAAGAAAAACTCTACACCAACCCGTATAACAACTTAGAAAAGGATATAAACAATTCAGCATTACAAACCCAGAATAAACTGATTGCCATCAGTGAAATGAATGTGAAATAGTTCTTCTGTCCAACACAGTTATTTAGCCACTGCCAAAGACATCCATATCAACTATCCAAAGTTTAACATTGCAAGATTAGTAGATTATACATCCCAAAAGAGTACAAGAAAAATCTACCCGACAATGATGATCAAATCCATCAACACATTTGTCACAACTTCTGCAGTGTTTACTGAATTTGCGAACCTGCAAAATAATTTTGTAAGACAAGACTATAAACAAAAAATTCAAATATGTTTACTGAATGATGCATAACCAAAAGATAGATCAACGTACCTCAGCATTGCATAATGTACAGAACAGAGCTTCTTCACCATTAGCTGCTTGTTCTGACTCATCAGGCTTCCGGCAATCCTCCTTGACAAATAAAGCACACAAAAGCCCACCTAGAAAGTAACAGCTAGATCTTTTTTTCGGCAGCTGTGAGCTCAGATTTTCGTTTGCCTCCCTTATAGACAAACCTCGCTGATTAGAATGGCCATCAAGAGAGCTTCTACAAGCAGATGTTGGAGACTGTCTGCCGATTGTGCTGTTGCCTTTCTGGGGCAAATTTATGCCATGCAGCCCATCACTGTTGGCTGGTACATTGATAAAACCATCCTCAAACTTTGACATGATTCCAGGATCAGCAGGGTTAATGCTTGTGCACCGGATGTAAAGGATGAAAACAGCAAATGCCTGAAAGTGATGTAGAGAGGAGAAATGTTTCATGATACCACAAGATAACTCTTTTCAGATATCATTCAACAATCAACAGCATCAAAACTTTTTATACCTAAGAAAATTGAGATATACTAGAAATGAAAACCAACATAAGCCACATATTAATGTTTAGGTACAAAAATAATTATTTTCCATGTATTCCTATTCAAAGACATAACTCTTTTCAGATATGAGGACATAAATAAAGACCATTCGGCAGGCTTACCACAGGAGTATAAACACCTACAGCAACATAATCAAGGACTTGCTTTCCAAGAAATGGTGCAAAGAAGGCATAGAACGCAACCACCAGAAGGAAGAAGACCACAATTGCAACAATCTGTCAAAATTCAAAAAGATAGTACAAATCAGTAATAAACTGTTCAAGAAACAAGAACACACGCTGGTGCAGATTGGAGCTCTTTGAAGCCCAAACACAAATGTTACTGCATAGCGCCTATGAGTAAAATTTTCAGTTTCCCAGAAAATAATACAACTTGATGGAACAGTGCTTAAGAGTACTCAAAAATGAAAGACAAAGTACTAATGGATATATCTAACTATATATAAGAGCCCACAAGTGTAATCCCTGGCAACATTACTGTATTTTTTATCTGTTAATTACTTAAATGTTTTATTTGCAATGGATCTGGGATTAATGCAAGAGTTGAGTATTAACACTACGAGTATAAGCAGAATTTGAACTTTCCTGTTAACATGGTCTAAAATCCATGATGATGTGTCAAGGCTACAGGTGCAAGATTATTCAAGTCATTCTCAATTCTCAAAGATATGCAAAAGGCAAGAATAAATCTAACCAGACGCTAGCTAGTATCAGAGGAATGTAGATGATAAGATGGCATGGCAATGTTCTCTGGAAGAGACAATAACTATCTACCCTTGTTGAAAACAGAAGCAAAACCACGAACCAATCACATAACTACAGCAATAGCAATCTAAATATTACTTTAGATGGAAAAATTGCCTATGCTAAGAAAGTTTATCTAACATGGAAATTTTTGATAGGTGACCTTTCACCACACACAGGACAGACACAAAAGACCCTACTTTTAACATGTAGGTAGTCCTTGCAACTACTAAACCTAATTACCTACATGCATATGTTCCAAATGTGCAGTGTGATGCTTCGAAGCACTTGCAGAAACATTTTTGGAAGTTTATTTTCCATGGTTTCCCAAAAGATACATAAGAGCCACAGAGCTAGCAATTCTACAAGGCAACAGAAGACGAAACTGGTGAAACATTGTAACTTTTGCATCATTAATACTTGAAGTAGAACCCAAAAGAAACAATCAAATTTGCAAATTGTTTAACCCATTATAATCGATCCCATTTGTACTTATGTTTGTCTTGCCAAATCACCAAGCAAGGAAAACATAAGCATGTATTAAAGCAAAACGTTCTTCCTACCCTCATATAAAATCATTCCTCCTCCCTCGCCAGGCCCGAGACAAAACAAATCAATTGCGTGATGCAGGAATAGAGCAAATTTTGCAACTTTCTGCATGCATTCACTCATTTTAGGCTAAAAACACATATTCCTGATTTACTGAGGTAAAACGGTCCAACCCTAATGGGGGAATCCTAACAATCTAACACAGGCTACATAATTTGCAAAAATCCCAGCCATTTCGCAGGCATTGCATCCAGACTCAATTCCTTTTGATACCACACTACTTGTTCATCTCCACACAAGTAGACATCAGAGAATTAGGGGGAAATGAAATCAACCACTTGTCTTAAACTATGTACGACTGTACTCCACAGATCTTCAGAATAGAAACAAAAGATTTTGTATTTCTTGCAGCAAGGAGTCACAGAGACGAAATTCTACGACGAACTGATTCCTACGGTTACTACCGATGCACGCCCAGGATCAAATCAAACAAAAAAGACCAGACTTTGTTACACCGATGCGAGAACCCGAAGCGGCAAGGGAGAGAGAGAGAGAGAGAGAGAGAGACATTGGTGGGTGCAGTCACCTGTAAGGTGTGGGCGGGGAGCTGCCATCCGTGCTTCCTCGCCATGGCCTCTCCCCCCGGCACCGCCGTCAACTCGGCGCTCAGATCGCCGCCGTCTCGCCGGCAGCAAAGGGAAAGACTGGTGCTTTCTCCTCCTAAAGGCGTTGGTAGCTCAGCAGGAGTAAGGTGTTTTCAATGGCGGAAGAGGAAAAATTATCTGTTTTTTAAGCTATTTAATAATATAATTAATATAATTAACTACTATACATTTAAAATTTTAGATAAGATATATATATTTTTAAAAATATACCGTTTAATAATTAAAAAAAGAAGAAAAGGACAGAATTTTCATTAAAATCCTCTCTCTCCTTCTGTTGCCTTTTTCTGGAATGATTTGTTGGGTAAGATTGATTGAGTCAATTAAGGCTAGGGGTTCAGAGAGGTCATTGAGGGATCCAAAGGAAGAGTGACCTCACCTCCCTGCTTCTCCCTTGTGGCGTGTGCTCGTCTGTGTGCTCGCTGCACACTGCAATCACTTTCATGGTCAAAATGTCTCAATTCTAGTGTTTACAAAACTGATAAAACTAGTTGGTTTTCAAAAAAACCAGACTTCTTTGTCAGCTCAAGAACATACACCTTTTGTTTCTCTGGTCAAGTTTCTAAAAGAAAATAATTTTAAATTCAAATTTTTGACAAAAATTGATTGGATTATATTAGAAGTCAACGATTTTCAAATTTTTAGTGAAAACCAAGGAAACCGCTGACTACCTTCTATTTGGCTCGGAAACGGTTCTGTGAACCCTGCTCAAACTCTCGGGGCCCTGCATTCTCATGCAGCACACTGGTACTGATCAAATAATCAACTTTTGACATGTCATGGTTAAGGAGCTGTCTTTGTTCATCATCAGTGCCATGTTTTGCCCAATCAAATGCATTGCGATTTGCTGGTTATAAAATCGGTTGGTGAAGATTTTTTTTTTACCAAGAAAACAACTAGAGGGACATGAATCCTGCCAAAAAATAGAAGCAACCTCCACTATTCAGATACAGATCGCTGATTCTTGATAAGTTACTAGAGGATGAGGGGAGATTCCCAGTAGTTGAGCACAAGAATGTTAAATTGTTAATGATCATAGCATGCATCGATTGGACCAGTCTGGTACTGTTAGTGAATAGTAGGATATCATGGTCCTTTTGGTCCCATGCCCCTTGCAGCTGGGTGATAGGTGTATGGGTCCCATTGTCAGCCACACGTATGTCCAACCTATATTGGCTGCACTGTACACTAGTGCTGTCCCGGCGCCGCTTGGCGATTTTTGGTCCAAACTTCAGGCCAAGTTTGGATGGGACATAGGCTGTCTAGATTTCCCATGTTTGGATTCTTCTTAAAAAGTCATCTTTGTTTGGATTCTTCTTAAAGAAAAGCATCTTTGGATCAGATTGATCTTGATGAATGATGATGATATGCGTGTGAAATTGGCAGATTTCTTCATCTTTCTCCCTACATAAGGAAGAAGAGGAAAGATACATCAGTGGAATTAAGCACTTAGGTCTGTCATCAGTAACATGGCCCACGTGTTTCCGAAGCCAATTTCGATCAGGCTGTTGCTCTCGTTGGAGGCAAATTTTCTCCTATCCATTTCACGGTTGTCTTTTTGTTTGTGCCGCGAGCATTTTGGTCACTGTCACATTCGTGCTCCACGCAGCGAGTGACCGGGTTAGGCCAAGTTCCATGTAGGATGAAAGATTAAACGTTTGCACGTAAAATAAGATAAATTATTAATGTATGATTAATTGAGTTTTAATTATTATAAATTTAAAAATAAATTTATTTAATATTTTAAAATAACTGCTTAAATTTTTTTCTCACATAACAAATCATATAACAGTTTAAAAAACAAGATATTAAAAAAACCTTAATCTACAGCTTAGCTCTTGCCCCTTTGTTCTAAAGAAAGACCTTATTTTGGCCTTAATTAGAGTTTGGGAATGCTAAAACCCTAGCGGCCTATGCAAATATAGAAGGAACATGCAATTTTAATGAAGAGTATATTCGTTTTTTCATATCACAGTATTTTGTCTGAGACACAGTTAAAAACAAGGATTTTTTAAAGGACGAAGAGGTAGGTAGATTTAGTTGTTTTTCTCGTTTTGTGTTTTCTGCGTCGACACGGTGAGTAAAAAATACAGTTGCGGCAGCTCATACTCTAGTAGTATTATTCTAGGGATCTAATGCAATCATGCAGGAGCTTTTACCAATTCTATACTTGAGTACATCGGCATCATTGCAGCTAACATCGTCATCATTGCAGCTAACATCGTCATTAAACTCCATGACAGCTCCAAACACATGCTGATTTAATTGAAAGAAATTCTTAATGCCATGACATGGACAGCTGACAGTCTGACACCATATAAACTTGTGATAATCTTTCCAGGAGAAATTGACTCTTGACATCGCAGCCACATTAGCCAGAGTCATTAGCTTTCGCTACTTCTCAATTATTGGCTCCAAATTAGTAAAGACCAACCAAATGGTGCCAAATCTAGCGTTTTTCTCCCCACTCCACTCGGAAGGAAACCGTGAACAAATTTCTCTGGAGAGAAAAAATCCAATCTTTTCTCCCCCACAGCACACATCCCTGTCCGGAATAATGTTCCCACGCGAATTCCTCACATCTCACCATCTCTTCCTTCTATCCACAAGCCAGCGGCGCCTCCGCGTATGGGTGATGTGTTCTTGATGATCCCCAAGAACGGACTTGCCCGGCGAATCTACGTGGTGAGTAGGAAAAAGTGACAAAAAAACTCATCTTGCCAATGGTGTCGGAGGATTGCTGTTCTGGGAGAGCGACTATGGGCAAATTTTGATCTCACCGTCCTGTTTGTGTGAGCCTGTGAGCTTCGAACCCCAGAGAATTTTTCGCCTCTTCGCATGCGTTGCAAGGTTAGCAACATCTTATTTTCACAATTGTTGGTTCTAATTCTACCGCGAGAATGGCATGTATATTTGAGCCTTTTCAATCATTTTTATCAGCCTTTTGCTCCCTTTTTTCTTGTGAATAATGTGAATCAAAATTTATCATGAAACAGCCTTTTGTTAATCACATGTGTTCGTTTTGAAGTGAAGTGATGGGCTGCGTGATTTCCTTAGCTATGTGCGATTATCATCAAAATTTAGTGTATCCATGTTAATTATGCTTGAGTTCAGAGTTTCGTGTTCTTGAAAGTTAGACGTCTTACGGGTTCAGGAATTAGTATCCTGCTTGCAGCTGCCTATTTGGTTCAGGTTCGTTAATTAATAAATACCCCATCTTTCAAACTCCTCCTGGCTTTTAATCCATCGTGTAGCCAGAAAAGAAGGAATTCCTTGTGTTTTGCTGGTGTGCTATATTGGCGTACCACCGGCCTGGTATCTGACAGTCTGAACCTTCAGTTTCTGTTCTGACTGCTTTCTCGTTTCAAATTTTTTCATAACTTTTCATAACTATTTGAATGGTTTTTAGATAGATGATGGGACATCTCCTCGAGAGTTTAAAACAGTTTCTGACTCGTCCTTTTGGAACCATATATACCTTGTTAGTTGCTATTTAGGCAGTAACCACAATGTATTTTGCTGTTCACTTGGATGTATTTTCTTTGTAAGATGAGAAATAAATACAGTTAGACTAAGGTAGTTTCTTGATGCCTGCAGCTTGTAAAATACTACTGTTGATTGATCTGAAGTCTGAACCCATGGAGACTAGTTCAACAAATGAGCATCCCAGTAAGGGGCCAATGTGGGAGCTGGAAAGGAATCTTGATCAACCCATGGATGCAGAGGCTGGGAGACTGAGGAATATGTACAGAGAAAAGGTGATTGTGATATAAGAATCTTTCACTTCCATATCTGAATCTGAATTATGGTAAATACTAGACAAAAGAGAAATTTTTTTCTCAAGCATTACCTAAAGTCGACAATTGGGTTGCCATGTATTTTTTGACAATTGATGTTTGATTTGTCTGTCTGTAAGAATCAGTTCGGTTGTGCACCCTTGTTTTAACAAAGAATTTGGTGTTTTAGTTTTTAATGAAGTGCCAATATTCTTTGTTATTCACTAATTTCTCAGATAATTGCCTTGAATGTTGGTGATACTAGTTCAGTTGATTTTAGATGTTGCCTAATATACACTGTAATGGTGTACAGATTCAGAATTTTTCACAAATGGACCATTAAAGTATTCTTGGTAACTGTTCTTCCCCAATTTCTTTATGCAGACCTATCCAACAATTTTACTGCTACGGCTAGCTTTCCAAAGCCTTGGTGTCGTATTTGGAGACTTAGGCACATCACCTCTATATGTTTTCTACAATATCTTTCCTCGTGAAATAGAAGATACAGAACAAGTTATTGGAGCACTCTCTCTTATAATTTACTCCCTTACACTCATTCCACTTGTTAAATATGTTTTCATTGTCTTGAGAGCAAATGACAATGGCCAAGGTAAGAATATGTCTAGCTTCCTTGAAAGTTTTTTCTTGAGTTATTATTTATTGAAGTTCCAAAATTTCACATATGTGACGCATCTTGTTTTATTGATATAGGTATTAGGAACTTAGGGTATGGCCATACAACAGAAATTCTGAACAATGCGTTCTTATATCTAGAAGAAAAGATCCACTTGTATGCTCGATATCACTTTGAGACATGAAGTTGCTTCAATCATTGCCATCCTGAATGAAAGCACTAACATTCTGAAATTTGTCATACAGATAGAATTTGCACTTCTGGAATAAATTAGCAATATCTCCATGTTTAAGTACTTCTTTATTGAAAATGATAATAAAGCCCCTGCTTTAGGATCTAGACTTCTCCTAAGATAAGTTTGCGTTCTCTTGCAACGTTTGTCCTAAGACAAATGGTTACTCTTAGCCAACTTAGGAGTTCAATGCTATTCCTAAACTGCTTTATGTTTATGTATGTATTTTCCACTATGAATATCGACATACTGAGCCTAGTGGGTTATCTGCAATTCCAGGAGGAACATTTGCTCTTTATTCACTGCTTTGCCGTCATGCAAAGATAAATATTATTCCAAATCAACATAAAACCGATCAAGAGCTAACAACATACAGTCGTCGCATATATGAAGAGAAGTCGCTTGCTGCCAAAATCCAAAGATGGTTAGAGGGGCACCAATTCAGAAAGAATGTAATTCTTATCCTTGTACTATTTGGGACTTGTATGGCTGTTGGAGATGGAATACTCACTCCTGCCATATCAGGTGCGTATCAGATTTCTGAAAAATAATAATGTGTTGTTAGGTGAACCTGAAGATTTTTGCTCTCACAGAAACAGTAAACCAGCAACTTCACAATATCCTGTCTGTGGCCCATTAAACACTGCAAACATTCAACACAAAAATGCATGCTGGAAGTCACTTTGACATATGGCACCCTTTAATAGCAATTAGATGCTATCTCAGCAATAACACATTGTCCCTTTCCAGTGTTATCCTCTTACACAATGCTCTGAGATTACTAATTGTCCCTTTTTACCATGTCTATTGTGATGTTTGCTATTCCATAGCTGCATTGCTAACTTTTTTCCTGATTGACTCACAATTTGCAGTTCTTTCTGCAACTGGTGGAATACAAGTCGAAGAACACAGAATGGGAAATGGTACATATCAAATGTTGAAGTTACCACTCTATTTTTCTCTGTTTTCTCAGTATTCCCATTTGCTGTGTCTTCTTTCAAATTCAGCTGCTCATGCACTTTAGTCTTTAGAGTATGTCAAATTGACCATTTCTTTAAATTTCAATAGAGCGACAATTTGGCAAATAGCAACATCTAGTAATTTGTCATACTTTCCTGTGTATGCGAATGATAGGATTGACATGCTAATTGCATATCGAAGCATTGCCTTTTCTGAAGTCATACTGTATGTGCAAATGGTTCTATGTGCTATAATCAGATCCTGCACACAAGTACTACTGAGAATTAGATCGGTGGGTGGATAACTGAACAATTGTTTTTTTCCTCATCAGACTTGGTTGTAATTATTTCCGTGGTGATATTGATTGGACTGTTCAGCATGCAGCACTATGGTACTGATAAAGTCAGCTGGCTCTTTTCACCAATAGTATTTGTTTGGTTCATACTCATTGGGATCCTCGGTGCTGTAAACATATGCAAATATGACCATTCAGTTCTTAAGGCTTTCAATCCTGTCCATGTATATCGTTACTTTAAACGAGGGAAGAATAGTTGGGCTTCTTTAGGTGGAATTATGCTCAGCATAACAGGTTTACTTCTAACCTGATTTCATCGAGTGGCTTGGCCTTTCTTAACTGGTAATAACCAGAACTGGCTTTTTGGCTCTTGCTGCAGGCACAGAAGCACTGTTTGCTGACCTTTCATATTTTCCTGTACAAGCTATTCAGGTACCATATTTAATAGTCACCTGAAAATTTTTAGACATACATAGTCACCAACTGTAGTCACATGAGTACAGAAATCTGTCTGTTTGCTGTCTTGCTAACAATGTCCCGTATCATTTCGGTGCACAGATTGCTTTCACTGTGGTTGTGTTTCCATGCCTTCTTTTGCAATATACTGGTCAGGCTGCGTTTATAGCTGCAAACAAAAACCAAGTCAGCCATGCCTTCTATTTCTCCCTTCCAGGTAATCAGACTATTTGAACACTGGAACCTGTCAACCGCCATATCAATATGAATACATAAATATTATCTAAAAAATGCGAATACATAATACTATATAAAAAATGTGAATACATAATGACAAGTGATTTTATGCAACAGCTTTTATACTTTGGCCAGCATTTGTCGTTGCAACAGCGGCTGCAATAGTTGCTAGTCAGGCCACTATATCTGCAACATATTCGATTATCAAGCAAGCACTTGCCCTAGGGTGCTTTCCCCGAGTGAAGATCATCCATACTTCCAAGAAGTATCTCGGCCAGATATACAGCCCTGATATTAATTGGATCCTGATGATTTTCTGCATAGCTGTCACTGCAGGGTTCAAAAATCAATCCCAGATTGCAAATGCATATGGTACCAACTGATAAGATCTTCCCATATATCATCTCTACACGCAGAAATCTCACAGCTTCAAGTTTGGTTGATTTTCTTGTTAACTGACACTATATATCATGTGTAAACAGGTACTGCTGTGATTATGGTTATGCTTGTGACAACATTTCTGATGATCCCCATCATGCTTCTAGTGTGGCGCAGCCATTGGACCCTGGTCGTCGTCTTCACTATGCTATCATTGCTTGTTGAGATCCCATACTTCTCCGCCGTCGTGCGCAAGATCGATCAGGGAGGCTGGGTTCCGTTGGTTTTCGCGGTGGCCTTCCTCATCATCATGTATGTCTGGCACTACGGCACCCTGAAGCGCTATGAGTTTGAGATGCACAGCAAGGTGTCCATAGCATGGATCCTGGGGCTTGGTCCAAGCCTTGGCCTTGTCAGGGTCCCTGGGATAGGCCTGGTCTACACTGAGCTTGCCAGTGGTGTTCCTCACATCTTCTCGCACTTCATCACCAACCTCCCGGCGATCCACTCCACTCTGGTGTACGTCTGCGTCAAGTACCTCCCCGTGTACACCGTGCCACTGGATGAGAGGTTCCTGGTGAAGAGGATCGGCCCCAAGAACTTCCACATGTTCCGCTGCGTGGTGCGGTATGGCTACAAGGACATCCACAAGAAGGACGACGACTTCGAGAAGATGCTGTTCGACAACCTGCTGCTGTTCGTCAGGCTGGAGTGCACGATGGAGGAGTACAGCGACTCCGACGAGTACAGCACCCGGGAGCTGAGCCACCCCAACCCAAGGATCAGCAATGGCATGACCACCACCAGCTCCAACAACAACAACATGGAGCTGATGAGCTACTCGTCGTCCCATGACTCCATTGTGCCGGTGCATCCCCCCTCCAACGACGCGGGCAGCAGCCAGGTGGTGCCGGCGTCAGGGCAGACGGCGTTCCAGACCATCGGCGACGAGATCGCGTTCCTGAACTCTTGCAGGGACGCCGGGGTGGTGCACATCCTCGGGAACACGGTGATCAGAGCACGCAGGGACTCGGGGATCATCAAGAATATGGCCATCAACTACCTGTATGCTTTCCTAAGGAAGATCTGCAGGGAGAACAGTGCCATCTTCAATGTGCCACATGAGAGCCTGCTCAATGTTGGGCAGGTCTTCTACGTGTAATTAAGTAGAAATATAGCATGGTCAGAGTTGAAAAACTTCATCCTGACCGTCTGTCTTATTGTGCATTGTAGTATAACAGAGTTGTTACAGATGGTGCATACTCGCATACCTGAAATCAAATTTCATTTCAGGTATTTAAACGTTGAAGTTGCTATCGGTGTCGTAGTATAACGCCTCGGTTTTCATTCACCTTAAAAATCTATTTTAAAAAAAAGACCTATTTTTTAAAAAATATTTAGGATCTAAAAATACCAAAGATGTTAACTATATCCCTCCTTAAACCCTCTACTAAAAGTCTTCAAAATTTCCAAACTCTAGAATTCAAATTTTGCAAAATTCAAGATTTCTCCAAAATTCTTCCTAAAAATTTCTATCAAAAACCCTTCAAAATATCCTTCCTAAAATTTTCTAAAATCATTGAATTCAAATTCCAAATTCTAAATTCCTTCCTAAAATCCATAAAAATTATAAATATACACTATTTTCCATGGTAAGTCTCTTTTCTTTTCCCTCTCCCTTGAGTCCAAGATCTCTCTGGCCTAGCTCTCCAACCCACACCCCACAGCACTTGGCCTAGCATCGTTGGTCACGGATGCGCGCATACACTGTGCTTGATCACTACCCCTAAAGCCCGCTTGCCAACCATCGTCGCCTTCCTTCTCTCGCCGATACACGAGGCTCATGTGTTAGCTTCATCTCTCACCACCCAGCCACCTGCGACACGTGTGCTAGAAGTTCGTCGCAATGCCATGCCCATGCACCAAACCCATGTAGCCGTGCCATGCCGTGTCGGGCCTACGCCGCACCGAGGCCACCATTCCCATGCATCATGTGCACATCGTATGTGCTGCACCATGCCAATGTTGCCACCCACGTCGCCCCACCCACAAATCCTGCTAACATCCATATCATCTCGAGTCTACCACTTTGCTCCCTCTGCAACGACTGGCACACTGCCCCTGCTAATCGGGCCCTATCGCTCCGCATCAACATCGTTCGGACCCCCATCCTCCTCCACGTCCACCACTTGCGTCGCATGCATGCCCTGTTGTCTGGCCCATCCCTGCCCTGCGCGCATGTGCCCGTATCCACCTCACACTGGTGCCCTCTACATCAAGCCGTTGATGCCATACTAGCTCTTATGTGCCGCTGTGCTCTAGGGTCAGCTGTCGCCATGCACTACTCTACCTATAAATAGGCTGAGCGCCCCTTCAAGCTATTTCACTTCGACACACCAAAGCAAGGAGAGCCAAGCCCACACTCACCATGAGCTCCATCTTTTTCCTCTTAGCGAGCTCCCCTCCCTCCTTTTTTCCCTCTCGCACCCAAAAGGTCTCATTCCCATTTTGAACAATTACCAATCCTCACTGCCACACCACTCTAAGCCACTCTCCTCCAATGCCCTCGCTACCTGTTGATGTTTCTGCCTACTCGAGCTTGAGCTCGTGAACTGTCACTGCCGTGCTGCCTGGCGACGACTGTGTGTGCGCCTACCCTCACTGCTGTCATCCACATGCTGCTTGCCATGTCGGCTCGCTCTGGTGTTGGCCTACCCCCCACCGCCATGCCATGGCATAGTCTCCCTTGCCACGTCAAGTAGTGCTTGGCGCAAGGAAGAAGCAGTAGAAGAAGAGGAGAATACGAAGAAGAGAAGGAATGAAGAAAAAGAAAAAGGAAAAGAAATAAAGAAAAAAAAGAGAAAGAGAAAGAAAATAAAATGGGACCCACATGGGCCCTACTCTATCTCTCTCCTAGCCTACTCGTGGACTTTGTCCATCATGACCACCCTCCCCTTCTCACTTACATACAAGTCCTTCCTAACCTAAGTCTAGTCTAGATCACATCTCCTCTATTACTCCATAGTTCTAAGGCCACCAACAGGCTCCCCTTCATTAAAGTCCAAATTAACTCCCTTATATAATCTTACTCTAGAACCTGATAGCCACTTCCTCCTTATTTTATGAAGTGCAAATTACATCCCTCAACACCCCTAAGCCGGCTCACTAGCCCCACCAATCCTCTTTCCCGATTTAATAAAGTCTATCCTTGGTCAATTTTAAATTATTTTCCTTTCTAATTATAACAATTCTTTTACCCTTCCTAGAAATTCAATAAAACTTATGAAAATATATCTTTAACCATAAATCCGGTTTCCCTCCGTTCAACTTCTAGAACCTTCACAAGAATATGATCTATCTCCGAGCACTATTAATTATTTATAATAATATTTTTTATGTGTTGTTTCTCTTTTACAATTAGTCAACAACAACGGGATTTCTTTCGAGATACGCTTCGGTCATGGATTTTCATATGGTCCTCTCAAAAACTTGGAATTATCGGGGAATTACTCATCAACTTCATACCTGGATCATCTAGATTGAGGCTTAAGCTGATAGGGTTTTTCTCGATGTTTCATCGGAGTAGTCAATTAGGCTTAAGCTGATGGATTTTCACAACTAGCGTATCGACTTTTCAACTGATATACATATATCATCAGCGATTAATCTGCTAGCGATCGATTTATTTTTATTAGATCTGGCCTTATACTATGTCGGTTATGTCTGATCTATTAAGTTTATGTCTAATAGTGCTAGTATCGAGATCTAGCATATTTTATTCTGCCCATCGGCTCAGCTAGCCGATGAGCTTATTAATGTGCTTGTATCAGATCCACGACCAGTAATAGCCGATGGATTTAGTCGTTTCTTCTGTCGGTACATCCAATCTAGTTTCCTCCATTTTCATGTCGTTATTCTTAGCCTTATACTGTCTAGTTCAGTTCGATGTATCGAGGCTGAGTTTAATGGTATGATCATAGTGGTCACTAGGTCTCATCCTTTCAGAAGACCAGGTCTTGCCTTTACTGCTCATCATATATTCTGTTTGAAGAGACGATGAGTCCATTATTTTATTTATCGTTTTTTTGTCTATGTCGTCATCAGCTTTGTAGTCGATGTATAAGCGTTACATTGGACTTACAACCGATAGTAGGAGTACATCGAACTCATAGCCAATAGTTATCTTAACCCTATCAGTGCATCCAGTCAATAGCAGGAATTCGTAACGGGTTATCGGCTGATTGGCTCAATGTTCTAACTCTTTGTCTTCATTGTCAATTAGGGATCAAATCGATTGGCACACTTGTAACTGTAACAACCTAAAGACTTTAAAGAGTTGAAGGAACTATACTGAAGATAAGCTGACCTTCTAGGCATTCACGTGTTCAGGTATGATTGCATCAGTCCTCTATCGGCTAACTCGTTCGCCTGCTCAGCGTGCCTCTCTGTCTAGTCCGATCTCCTCCACGCGCAAATAGCTTATATGGTGATCTTTGTAGAATTGTTAAGTCCGATGATTACTCCGACACATATGACATAAGGTTGTTTATTTATAAGAACTACAGGTAGGACCTCTAAAATTCTTTTGCTGATACACTAATATGGTATAGCTGCTCATTAACTACTAAATTTCTCTTCTATCAATTGTGTTTTAAGCTACCTTATATTTAATACTACTGGAATAGTCTCTTCCATGATTGTGTGATTTATTTCAGTGGGTAGACACAGAGCATCAAAGTGAGATGAGGGGTACATCATAGAATCACTTAGAACGATTAACACTTCTTACAGTGAGAGCGTGAGGAAAAGGAGAAGAAGAAACACTGTTTTCAAGAGGAATTGTGTTTAAAGAAGGAGCAGGAAGGACGTGAAGCCGCCGATACTCGTGAGGCTGACACGGAGAGAAAACACGAGAGGGCACATCATGCTAAAGCAGCAGGACCGAAAGCTATCTGTAAGGATACCTCGATGCATCTAGTAGACTGTAATCGATTCAAATCTTCTATAGATCTAACACATTTTTATGTTGTGTATGATACATGCCATTGTAACTTATGATCCTATCGAATATTGTCTATTCTATCGTAATCGTAGCCATGCAACTGTGTTATTTTTTTTCTCAATGCATAATATGTATCAACCACCGCAATACAAGGTGTTTTGCCATTCGTTTGTCTTCATATATCCTTTCAGTCACACTTGTCATTGACATCATAATTTTTCTAACAAATTTGCACTTTCCATACTACTGACGTCATAATTTCATATCTCGAAGTAACTCGTGCAAACTTTTAAGCAAGTACTCTGACTCTAGCCATGTACTACTTTGAATTACTAAGCTATCTAATCCGAAATACTGTACTTTAATCCTATTATAATGATTTAGACTTGAATTGTTGTATAGAATCCTTTAAAAAATATATTATGCTAGTTCTATCTTTTAATTTTTCAAAATTAAGGAATAAATCGCCCATTGGGTGGGCGGCGAATGGCTCTTTTATGGCCAAGTCCCTCTTTTTTCAATCGATTAGTAAGGACTGTATAATTCTATAGCAATACCTTTATTGCTTACTGCATAGACAACAAATCATTCATCGTCCACAAAAAACGAGGAGGGTCTTTTTATAAAATTATCAGTCCACATGTGAACGGATCTTCCACGTAATGGTTGACAAATTTAGAAAGAAAGAAAACATATCCATTAGGCAGCGGAGGTGTTCTTTTTTTTTCATATTTACAGACCAAATAAATATTTTTCTAAATAAAAAAGTAAATATGAAAATTAAGAAAAATGTCTCACAGAGTTGGTTCGCTCGACTATATAATTAACGTGGCAATCAATCGTGCACGCATCGAACAAATCAATCATACACCGGCGGTTGCAGTCGCAGGTGCACGACGATGGCATCCTCCTCGTACACCCCGCGGGGGTTGGCCCCTGCGTCGGGCGGGTGCCGGCGTGCGCGGCCAACTTCCTCCCCACCCTGTCTCCGGTGTTCGTCAATGGCTACCTCTACTGGCTGCTCCAGCTGGCCGGCCGCAGTGAAGAGCCGATCTAGCGCATTCTGTCCTCCATGGGCGCTGAGCAGTTCGGCTGGGTGGACGTGCCGCCGCGGCTGTCTTCCCGCATGTGTCACTGCGCCAACCTCGACGGCATGCTGTGCGCCGTCTTCGACAGCCGAGGCCTCTTCGGCGACGTGTACGGGCTCTTCACGTGGCGCGGCCCGGCGTCGCCATCGCCGTCGTGATCGGTGCGGTGCTGCTTCAACCTGCGGAGCTTGCCCCAACAGGTGAGAGACGAGCTCGTCGAGGAGGACGTCATCATCCAGCAGTGCAGCGCGGGAGGCAAGATTCTGCTCGCCAGCCTACTAGACTTGGTCGCTGTCCCGGAGGACAGCCTCCAGGCTCGCCTGCTGCCCAACTTGGGCCTCCACGACGAACGCGTCGCCGACTTTCGTCCCGTCGCCGGCGGTGAGAGGAGGCTGCAGGTGAAGCTGGGACCACACGACAGCACGGTCGTCAAGCGACAGGCGTCCGTTGAGCACCACGACGACAGCAACCGCCGTACGCTGGAGCTGGACGTGTTCAACCAACTAGCCGCTTGCCGGGGAGTACGTGCCACACAAGAATATTACTCCAGCTTTAATTGATTCAAGGTTGGCTCCTGTAATTCCAAATTCCTTCATCTACTGAAGTTGCGTTCCTAAACTTTCATAAAAGTCTAACAATCATCCATCAACTTTTAAACCAGACATTATTCATCTCTCAGCCTTGCAAAGGGGTGGGGTTGACGGTCAAAGAGGGGGAGGGGTGGAGAACGGAAAAACCGGAGGAGGGGCGCGTTGTTTGGCGGGAATAGTAAAATATATTTTCAGAAGAGAAAGTTATCTGATTCGACCATTCTTAGTAATGTATGTAGACATATCTTCTTGAAGTAGTCTATTGATCTTGCCGGTCTAATGTTTCACTTCTAGCTGCCTGTGACAATTACTCACAACCCTTCCATCGTCACAGGGTGGAGTCACTGGATTTTTTTTAAAAAAAGAGAACTACTGGAGAACCCAGAGAATTTTTTTATGTGTGAATAATATCGACATTCATTTCTTTTGTTCCCTCGAAAGGGGATCTGAAGTCCCCTTGTTTCTTCAAAACCTACTTCTAAACAATTCACAAAAATATTTGACAATATTTATATAGCATGTGTATACCCCATCCTATAAAAGTTTTAAGTCTAGAGCTAGGATAACTCACATGACAAGAAACGATAGAGACAAATCTACTCTCTATATGAACAATACTGACTGTTTATATCTGAATTTGTTAAGTAGATCGGTTTTACATTTGTATTTTGATGAGGTGATAGATGTCACAATATATACTCTGCACGTTATCAACTTTTATCATAACTATTTATATTGTAATAAGAGAAAAAGACGTATGAGGGGGCATCGATCCTCTGGATGGATCAGAAACCATTCTCACCTTTCTTGGATGCTTTGGAAACAGGGGAATGCCCGCATATATTCTTTTCTTACCAGATGCATGTTAGCATGCATGTTGATAATTAGTTGGACATCCCAACTTCGATATTATTCTTTAAAACAAAAGGGTACATACGCCTATAGAAGTATACCTTCCAAATCAAAGCAAGCACCACACCGTGAAACATCTCTTAGTATTTGACAACAAATAGTTCGCTCTCTCTCTCTCTCTCTCTCTCTCTCTCTGCGATCTATATATAATATGTATGTGTTGTATATCAATCTTCAAACCATTATTTAATCTAGTACAAGCATGCATGCATTTTCTTGAATGATGCTAGGCCTCAGGAAAGCATGGCCAGAGGGAAACAAGGGAATTAAACATATACGCCGCTGCATGCAGCTGGCCGGGCATATGCATATACATATGTAGTATACTTATACAATACTATATGCATGGTACAGTACATGTATATATTGAGGACAGCGCCGCCGCGCGATGCATGCATGGATGGAGTTGAGATTATTAATTTGCCTTTACATTGCTTGGATCAGTTAGACCGAGCTTCTTTCTCAACTTTTTCCTCAGGTCCTCCTTGTTGACGGCAATGATGCGATCCTCCACGTACATATCCTTCACCAGCAGGAACGTCGGCAGCGCCTCCACTTCGAGCCACCGCCCTAAACTCTGCACAAATTTAAACAAACCCACGCACAAATTAACGCACAGATTAATACATATGCATGATCCATCAAATTATACATACCCTGAACTTGTCCAAGTCGACCGCGAAGAAGAGGAAGGGCTTGAACTCGTCGGAGGAGACGACTTCCCTAAACGGCTGTTCCATCACCCTGGATGGCTCGGACCATGGCGCCATGAACTCCAGCACCACCTTAATTAATTTATCAATTTATTCCAACCCAGATAGAGAGGGGATTATTAATTAGTTTGTCTTAGTTTGATGATCTATACATATAAATATCATAACTTTATTATGAGACTTAGGGTGAGTTGGATAGCAAGAGTGGAGATGAGATTTTTAAGCATGTAAAATAAGATAAATTATTAGCGTATGTCATTGAGTTTTAATTATTATAAACTTAAAAATAAATTTATTTGATTTTATAAAGAAATAAAATTTTTATATAAAATACGTTAAAAAAGAGTGCTAATATAAAAGGCAGGGGACTATGTATGGAACGCAGGTTTAGAGAGAAAGAGATAAAAAAAAAAGTAGCTAGGTACCATCTTGGAATTATTTTTAGCGTCCCTGAGGCTGGTTATCAACTCTGACCAGTTATCGATGGTCTTCACGGAGGAGCGGGAAGAAGCACCTACATTTATATATACATAAATTACATATATGTATATACTCCACGTATTAACAAAAGGAAAACATTAGCTATATACATCCACGTTGATTGTAGATGTCACGGGTTCTAATTCATTATTAAAAAAACAGAAGGAAGATACGCAGTACAAGTAGTACTAGTGAATAACTCGCAGAGAAGACTGTAGAACAAGCAGCAAGTTAATTACCGGTTGCCATGCTGGGGTTGCTTGGCTTAGCTAGCTGGACGTACGACACTACGTTCTAGCAGGTAGGTGTAATGTCTCGCGGGGACGGATGGATGGATGGAGCAGGCAAGGCGATGGCCTGCCTCTATTTATTGGATCGGAGCTAGGTAAGCTAATAGCCGATCGGTTGGCTCAATTACTAATTGACATATATCGAACGGTCTCTCTTTCATGCTTGCTGTGGCAAGGAATAGGTGCTTGCCCATCTGTGCGTCAGACCCTCGTGGCTTCCTTTTTCATTTTCTTCCAAGGGTGCAAATACTGCCGGTGGATAGTATTAGGATATACTCCCTCCGCTTTTATTTCTACCCTTCAAAATTTATCTAAAAAAACATTATTTATAGGGAATAACCAATCACATGCGTATATAATTAGAGCCTAGAAAATACAACTAGAGTATTAACAAATGGCACTACAGTCATTTTTCTCACTAGAATTAGAAATAAAGTATTTGTGGAAAGAGGGAGTATTATGTTTTTTCTTTTTCATTTTTATTTTCTCACTGCAGGTTAGTTGCAAACCTATTATCTTTTTCCTATCTAGGACATCTATAACACACGTTATATGTGATGAGTCAACACAATCTATTTGAGATAAATAAAAAGTAGCCCATTTAAAATAATAACTACTAGGGACGATGTGTTAATAGATGTGAGGTCATCTATAGTGGATCACCATGACTCGTCAGAAATAATATGTTATATGTGACAGTAGGATAAACCTACTACACTACTAGTAGTTATCTATAGATTATAACTACTATTCATCACAAACAACTTTATCTTCGACAGGGTAGTTACCAATACGAATGTCATAGATGAGTTAAAATTTTAATCTTTGAATTTTTTAAATCATCTTGGATAGAAATATGACCTATATCAAAGTTATAGGTCTTGACGAGATTTACAAACAATATTTTTTTTATTTAAGATCATTTACATACTTGAAATATGCATGTGACATCTATTTTGAAAAATCAAAATTTTGAATTCTTCAAATGACCTTGATGAAGATATTCTAAAAGTTATAAAACATGATGAGATGTAAAACTTTATAGTTGATGACTTTTTATTTTGAAGTCACATAGAGTATGAAATATATGTTACATGTTACGTGATTTAGACATGAATAATGAATAATCAAAGGAATAACATGGAAAAACTTGTCAACATAGGCTCTACAGGTGAGTTGGTAAAGGTGCATCATATAGAGATGAAGGTAGTGATGTGTGACCATGCATATGATGGTTAATAAAATTTAAAACACTTTTCAGATTTTCGTGGCTTGTGATCTGGGTGATAATTATGATCGTTAGATATGAGTTATCGGTGATAAATTACGATCCGTCAGAAAATAATTATCTTATGATATGACACACAGATGAGATTTTTTTATTACTGACCGTTTATATGTGATGAGACCTATACCCATAATAAGTATGTGCTATCACCCATCACAGATGAAATGTTCTGTGATACTAGATTATATGGAACATACACATACACACTTCCCTACATAAGTAGATCATATGTACACATACCAGTAAATATGGATTTTTAACATATACTTAAAAAAAGATAAAGAATAGCAATAAATCATTGATTCGACTAAAATTCTATTAAAAACGTACACATACGTTGCACTCATATGTTGTGTATAAATGTAGACACATATCTCTAATGTTTCTACGGTTTCTCCGGTTACGGCTGGTTTTGAACCGTAAGATCCAATCTGACTCCGACATTTTATTTGTAAATAACATGAACAAATACATTAAGCATAGATTGAATGTGCTATTCTAAACATAATAATTAAGTTTTTTTGTCAAGGTGATTCCAAGCTTTATTTGATCATGGCTGTCATTTTGCTGTGCTCTCAAATAAAACTCGGCTTATGCTGTTTTTTTAAAGAAAAACAACTCAGATGTGCAGAATGTGCAGTCCACGCTGTCTTCGGTGACCCCCGTACACACGTGAGGGAGGTAATAAGAGGAAAAATCAAATAAGTGATGACCGACCCTTTTTTTCCAAAACAGGATAGATATATTAAATAATAGAAAAGATTAAAAAAATACAAACAAAAATATATCAAAATAGAACATAGAAACGTCACACTATAATGCTTATAAACTCCGACACATGTAAAAACAAATGAACAGCCATCATCTCTATTCTTTTAACATAATATTAAAACAAATAAGTTGGAAACTAGGATCCTAGAGTTGGCATAGCTGATTTGATTATTGATAACCAGACAAACAACATTTCCCAGATTTTCATCAATAAGCTCGGAATAGCCAAGCAAAATACTATGCAACCCAAACTCATAATAGATGTAATCCGAAGAAAAGTAAAGACGGATCCTTTCCTCTCGTCTTCGGTGAAAATACTAAAGACGGAGAAGGAGACGAACCTGATGAGATGACCGCAGAGTCGATTTGGATGAGTGAGCGATGAGTTCCATCTGTTTGGTGAGTCACTCTGGCATATTTTTGTGATTATCGACCCCAATTTTATGTCTCCTTACTTTTACCCATTTAAAATATGTCGTTTTAGTTTCTCAACATTTTTCTACAGTAATTCAGCATTACAGCCGTATTTTTTTCTCTTTTCTTCTTTATAAAACGGTACCATTCCCATGAATAAATGACTTATATTTACAAATGAAGGGCAATAAAGTTATTTGATCTTTTTAATTATTGTAAACAAGTCAACATCATAAAAAATGGGAAAGTCAAAACAGGATACATTATCTAAAATTGGAAGGAGTATAATTTAAAGCTCGTGTGCTAGCTATTTTTAATTTCTAACAACATTTTTAGAGAGAGATCAAACAAAAAAGCTGCTGTGTTTCGTTTTAGTATTAAACAAAGTAAATTTTTACGAAAGGCTTCAGAAGGCTGGCTGTTTGGCTTACCGCGCGTCCTAAAAATTTACCATTATAAAGGAAGGACATCTTTCCATTCATCGACGAAACGTGAGAATCCAATCAAGCAGGCCAGATTCTTATCTTAAAGACTGGAACGCAACCATTTGTGCGGTTTCAAGGTGCCATCTTTTCTTTATGTGATATATATACGAGGGAAATTCTGACTTGTCTAAACTATCTGATAGGAACATGAGAATACTAGGCAGTGGGCATCGTGGAAAGAGAGCTAAACCAAAGCAAGCATACCAAGAGTCGTCATCTGTAAAGAATTTAACTCCAGCCCTTTAAAAAAAGGAAATTCCACTCCTTTAAAAAAATGGATTCCAACTCCACTAACACACAACCTTTTGTCGACAAAGGGTTTCTCCGAGGAAAAAAAAACCTAGACAACCCTTCTTGTTCCCATTTCAGTTTTTTCTACTTTCTCTCAGCTCACCTTGAGCTGGGAACTAATTATTACAGGTATTCAGAATTACTACCGTGGGGTCCCGATTAAAACTCAACAAGTCATAAAAGTGACTCACATCCTGGCTCCACGAGTTACATACGTACTTAAAAGTACTTTTTAATGCTTTCTTTGTAAAGAATTTGCTTGCATATATTATTTAGCACTTTCCAAAGCTTTGTGGTTCATGAAACTACAAAATCGAAAGCTAATTAAAATATTCAGATACGCGGAATTCTATCTGTGGCCCAACTCCTTCGCATGCTGGAGCCAGCCATTTGGCCAGGCCTCGCCATCTTCTTTCGGCTCTCACATCTGCATAGTACGTTATGCACTGGCCTATGCTTCTACGTGGGGTCTATTTGGCAAGCACATCGTCCCGTCCCCATTTTCAACCTCGTATTCTTTATCCATATAACGTGAGCATACTTCCTACCTAAACTCCTTCAAGCCAAAGAAGGCAGACAAGGGGATGTTTATGACAAGATTAACCTAGCAACCAACTAGAAGGGTCTAAGACCAAACACCAAGCAAGTCCTGAACTTCCTATGCCTAGGATCTCAGAGACATCTTCATCATCACTATCCTAACGATCCACAACTATCAGTAGCCCAGGCGAACATGAGCCTAGGAGTTACTTTGTTAGAGGTGTCTCATTTCACCCATATGGCCGCATTATAAGAGGCTTGGATGGAATTCTCCAAAAAATCCATCCTTATATGTGAATACGAAGCATCATCGCATAGGTGGTCAATTTGCATTACGAGCTCTCCCAAATCATTTTTCTTTCACGTAACATTCTAAAATTTTGGAAATAAAACCTGAAGAGTAAAAATCGTAACCGTGAAAAACTTTTGTGAAAACCTTGCATCATGCTGGGTCTTATTGGATCTTTAATGTTTGTGCCAGTGCCAAGTAATTTCCAAAGTAAATTCTTAAGAAATCAAATTCAAAACATCATTTCAAATACATTACCCTCTAAGAGAAAATATGTTCCAAAATTACCTAAGTTATTTTCAACCTCTAACTCCTTATGGGTCTAGCCCAACCTAACTCTATCTCTTCTAATCCTAGCCCAATCCTCCCCTCCCATTTTCCTTATTCTGGCCTAGTAGCAAGGATGACCCACCTAGTTGCTAGCCAAGCTAGCTAGAGAGGTTGGCCCAGCCGTCCTAGCCCTGAGCCACCCTGCCGGATTTCCACTATCACCATACATTAAGGACCTCATCATCATCCTACGTCACCTAGTTGACCTCTGGCCTCCACTTTCCTAGCCATGCCACATTGCTTATGGCCCTGTACATCCTTTGCACAAACCCTAGCTATGAGCTCGCCACCCGGCTCGTCATGCTCCACTTCTCTCCTAATCCTTTTGTATGCCATGCCACTTGACTTGAGCCCATGACACCTACACGCTGCTGCGATACACTAGGGACATGATAGGATGGCATGCACGATGGAAAGGAATAGGGAATTGTGCACCATGTCTACACCCTTACCTTTCCTTTTTTGGTGCACTGCCGGCCACCCACTTGTGAGCTGATCATATCACCCACATCGATGGAACATCAACACACAACTAAGCAACTGCCTACTACCACTTGCCCTACCAACGAAGTGGACCTCCCCTTCCCAACTTTTCCCCATCCAGTGACCATCACCCCATGTCTTGCATGCCACAAACCAACCCATGCTTGGTGCACGTCACCGGCCAGTCCTTTCCACTTCATGATAGCAAGGAGGCAAGGACACTGCCTTAATGGCGCAACGACCCCCTTGCCCTCATCTCCAGCCTCTTGTAATGGGAGCAGCCATGCCACGCCTACACATCCCATTACATAGGCTGCCTTGCCCCTTTTCTAGTTCACCGTTGCCTTCATGCTTGCCATGTGCACACACTCACACCTCTCCACACACACTAGCCCCCTCACCATGCCGAGAACGGAGTGAGGAGGAGGTGGATGTTCGTGCATACACTAGGACGACGATGCCGCAACCATGAACACCTAACAAACCACACGCTTGTCGCTAGACATCTTTGACACAAACCTTGTTGCTCATCAATTAGCCAAGCTCTACTAGTTGGTTGCCACACCTAGGCTACCAAAAGGTGAGCCCACATGCTAGCCCATCCCCCTTCCTCCCCTAGTCATGTTCCAATAGCTTAGGCGACCAATGAATGGCCGGTCCCACCTCGTTTGGTGTGCCAACGTATAACATGTGTAGACACCTATGGCCATGCCCTACTCGTCTTGGTTGCGATCTTGGTCAGCTGCCTACCACCTCCATCACACCTTGAACCCAGCTAGCTTGCAGTAGGCCTCCCCTAGGACCACGTTAGCAGGCCTGGTGCTATGCACCGCATACCACGCCGCCACTTGGTTCACCATGGGCAGTCCATTTAGGTACTTGATTGGGCTAAAATCTGTTGGTGGGACTTTCCCCTCATCCTAATCGGCTCTTTGCAAGCTAGAGCCCAACCCCTTCACCGCCACACTACCTTCTCAAAGCGGTGGTCATTGAGCCATGCAAACCAAACGACAACCTAGCTCGAGCTTCGCCACCGCCTCGTTGTTGCCTTGTGGGCATCCAATGGAACCCGGTAACCCTACTGAGGTTACCACCGGCCTCCCAAGTAGGTTGCCGCTGCTGATCACCACTGACCTGAGCCACCTTGCCTCCTAGAGGCCTTGGCAGCCACATCTAGCCATCTTATGCCACGCATGCGCCGCCCTGAGCCATGCCATCAGCTGATTCGAGTGTGGAAGAGTCAGAGACCCCTTCGGGCCACCATCGGACTCCTATAGTTGTCGCCACGACACTCGTGTGTGTGTGGAAGTATGCTCACCGCTCAACACTGACCTTGAGCAAGTGAGAGCGAGAGAAAAGGGAGTAGAAAGCGAATTAGGGGATAGTGTGTAGGCCCTACTATTGTTTAACACTAATGATAACAGCTAAGCTAATGAGGAGATTAGTGTACTTGTATGACACATGGGCCATGTCGGTTAAGAAAACGTCTTTAAAACCTTAACTAAAACTAGTGTCACTGACATGTGGGCCCTAGCCATTTGATAGTCATGTTCATCGGGTCAAGGTTGACTAGGACCCCACCTGTCATTTGACTAAGGAGTTTCCTTTGAAAAAATAAATAAAATGGTAGCACCCACCTGTTAATGAAATAAACTCTTTTATTTACAAAAATAATTTAGAGAAAATAGTAGCACAACAGGCTTTGCAATTAATTTGATTTAACTCACTCATATTAAATCAGATTCGAATGAAACTTTTACCAAAATTCATACGTGAGTAATGGCTTAATCATTTAGACCGTTAAGATGTTGGTTTAATTAGCCGTTAGTCAAGCAGGGTATGTTTGTGGGGACAAACCTATTGTTGAGAGCAAGGCAAGGCAAGTCACTATACTGTGAAATAATTTGTTTGCAACTAAACTGCATGCTAAATTAAAAATACAAACCTAAAGGTTGATTAAGCCTCCCTTTGATATTGTTCTCCTGCTGATTGTTGCCGTATGTCATATTTCAGTCCTTAGTTATGTATTGATACTACTTTGCCATGCTTATTTAGTTGATGTTATGTTTCATGCATGATATGCTGGAATATTGGGGCGGGGACGATTTGCGGATGGAGACATTTATTGACATCTCACGATGTAACTGAAAATCATTTGTGAAAAAAACTGATTTAAACTGGGACGGCACTGAAGATTTTAGTTGGTTTCAGTAAAAGGTTAGCGTGGACTAGTCGGTTAAGTACAAACAAAAAGAGTATGACTGTATTATTTTTTATGTGGGCATAGAGCTGGTAGATTATGTAAATCGTGGGGCAGCACTCCAGTTATGACTGGTTCTGATCACTGTGGTTGGATTTGTAAATGAATTGAGAGGATAGCGATTTGGGATAAATGACATGTCAATTAAAATGAAAAATTACCCTGTTAACGTCAAAATCTGAACGATCCGATGGTGCTAAAGTCGATCGGCTATTCGATAGAGAGTTTGATTCAGTCATCGGCCGATGGAGATACTGGTCAGCTCGGGAGACAAAGCCGATCAAAACTGTAGAGAAGCCGACCAGATTAGTAGAAGATTAGATCCGCTTGAAGACAGGAAATTATCCGATCGGGGTCAAGTCCGAGAAACCCGAGGAAAGGTAGGTAAAGGATCGGCTTGAGTAAAAGAAGGTCTGATTGCTACAGTGGAGAAGTCGATCGGATTGTAGCGAAGGAAGACTCAGTTCTAAATTGGAAGATTATTCAGATAAAACCGGGTTTACGGAAGAGCCGTGGACTCTACGGTAGGATGTTTATCTTTGTAAATTGTAACCTTACTTAATTAGAAAGGTTTAGCTGGTTAGTTAACTTCTTTAGGAATATTTTTCTTTGTTCTTATTAGGAAATAATGTCCGATGGTCGTAGACGCGTCGGACTCTGTCTGTAAATCTAGGGTATAAATATAGACCTACTGAAAACATGTAAGGGATCTCTCAATCAATATACAATCTCAGCATATCGTTACCCTAGTTCATCTAGGTCTTACCGACGGGTTCTGGCTCTCGACGCGGGGTTGCATCGGTTAAGTCCGATCTCCGGCGAAGGGGTAAGTCCCGCCACCATCTCGATATGTTCTGCTCTGTCTAAGGCTGCATCAGTTAGGTTCGACCTCTTAGGCCGATCAGACGTATCGCATCACGTCCGTATAGGACCTATCGGCCTATTAAGTTCCCTCTGCCGTCGTCAATTTCATGTTGCGTCGGTTTGGTTCGACCTACAGGGCTGTCGATGGTAGATTAAGCTTTAGGCATATAGTCTTTTACACGGCGTATCATCGGAGTGCTAGCTGATGAGTTATCCATGCTCTGAGCTTCACGCCTAGCGCATCGGCCCCTCGGCTAGTACGCATCAGCCTTCAGAGGTGTCCCTTGATGCGTAACGCCGAGCGTATCGGTCTTCCAGCCGATATGCACCCGTCTTTAGAGAGACGTCCCCTCATCGGCTCAGTTAGCCGATGGGTTCGTTCCTATCTTTGCTACGACATAGCCGATCCGACGTCCTCCGTATCATCGCCGCTGGACCCGGCCTCGTACTATCTCGGTTAGATCCAATCTTCGAGGTTCAGTGTTAATGGCATTGTCACGGTAGGCAACAGGTCTTATACTGTCATATCCGGAGCAGCATCGACTTTGCAGCCCATGTCTCCTTATACTATTCCTTGCCTAGTCCACATGTGCCTTCATTAGTTTTTCCGGCCGATGAATCATTGTTCAGCTATTCGGAGGGATCCTGTGCGCCTACCTATCTCCTGAGTACACCCTGGTTCCTCCATCGACTCTACGGGCGATCTCTCATTGACACCTGTCCACATCGGCTCCTTAGCCGATCGAAGAGCTTCCCGATTCTATCGGCAGCTAGTCGATAGCGAGCGCCTGCATCGGCCTACCGTATGACGAACCTGCTCATCTCACTTCCTTGTCAATTGCAAGGTCAAATTGACTGGCACGACCGCACCCGTACCGACACGCCGGAGCCGATCGAACCCCACGGTCCTTGGCACGCATACCTCAAGCCATGCAGAGAAAGCCGATCGGCCTGCACTGGAGCTAAGCAGACCTCACAGGCGATCCGGCGTGTTCGCGCCGGGGCACGTGAGTGGACCTCGGCGCGAACATACTCTTTTGGCACGCCCAGTCGGACAGAAGATTTCATTTGATCGGCTGATAAGGACCGTACTTTATTAATCGGCCGATCGGGTAGAAATCTTCATTCATTAGTCGATTGGACTGGATTTCATTCATCGGCTGTAGAAACCTGAAGACCGTTTATCGGCTGAAGATTCTTTATCGGCTAGTGATATAATGACATTCATCAACCAGCGGGACTCTATAAGTGCCTGATTAAAAGTCAGATTTTTACTCATCAATTCAAAGGGCATCTTCTTATCAATATGTCTAAAGAAAAAGGTTGGTTCCAAGACATATTCGTCTGAAGATAAAGCTGATGAGTTATCCATGCTCTGAGCTTCACGCTCAGCGCATCGGCCCCTCAGCCGATACGCATCAGCCTTCAGAGGTGTCCCTTGACACGTAACACTGAGTGTATCGGTCTCCCAGCCGATACGCACCCACCTTCAGAGAGGCGTCCCTTCATCAACTCAGCTAGCCGATGGGTTCGTTCCTATCTTTGCTATGGCATAGCCGATCCGGCGTCCTCCATATCATCGTCGCTGGCCCTAGCCTCGTACTATCTCGGTTAGATCCGATCTTCGAGGTTCGGTATAAATGGCGCTGTCATGGCGAGCGATGGGTCTTGTGTTGTCATATCCGGAGCGGCAGCAGCTTTGCAGCCCGTGCCTTCTTATACTATTCCTTGCCTAGTCTGCATGTGCCTTCATCGGTTTTTCCAGCCGATGAATTACTGTTCAGCTATCCGAAGGGATCCTGTGGGCCTAGCTATCTCTTGAGTACAACCTGGTTCCTCCATCGGCTCTGCGGTCGATCTCTCGTCGACACATGTCCACATCAGCTCCTCAGCTGATCGAGGAGCATCCCGATCCTATCGGCAGCCAGCCGATAGCGAGCGTCTGTATTGGCCTAGCGTCTGACGGACCCGCTCGTCTCACTTGTTAATTGCAGGGTCAAATTGATTAGCACACCTGCACCTATACCGACGCGCCAGAGCCGATCGAACCCCATGGCCCCATGGCCTCTTGGCTGATATGCATCAGCCTTCAGAGGTGTCCCTTGACGCGTAACGCCGAGTGTATCGGTCTCCTAGCTGATACGCACCCACCTTCAGAGAGGCGTCCCCTCATCGACTCAGCTAGTCGATGGGTTCATTTCTATCTTTGCTATGGCATAGTCGATCCAACGTCTTCCATATCATCGTTGCTGACTCCGGCCTCGTACTGTCTCGGTTAGGTCCGATCTTCGAGGTTTGGTGTTAGTGGCGCTGTCACGGCGGGCGATGGGTCTCGTGCTATCATATCCGAAGCGGCATCGGCTTTGCAGCTCGTGCCTTTTTATACTATTCCTTGCCTAGTCCGCATATGGCTTCATCGGTTTTTTGAGCCAATGAATCACTGTTCGGCTATTCGGAGGGATCCTGTGCGCCTAGCTATCTCCTGAGTACACCTTGATTCCTCCATCGACTCTGCGGTCGATCTCTCGTCGACACCTGTCCACATCGGCTCCTCAGCCGATCGAAGAGCTTCCCGATTCTATCGGCAGCTAGCTGATAGCGAGCGCCTGTATGGGCCCACCATCCGACGGAACTGCTCATCTCACTTCCTTGTCAATTACAGGATTAAATTGACTGGCACGCCCGCACCTGTACGGACGAGCCGGAGCCGATCGAACCCACGGTCTCTGGCGCGCGTACCTCAAGCCATACAGAAAAAGCCGATCGACCTGCACTGGAGCTAAGCAGACCTCATAGGCGATTCGGCGTGTTCGCGCCAGGGCGCGTGAGTGGACCTCCGCGCGTGAACACCCTCCCCCCTAAGTCAACGAGATGGCTTGGTTTTTGTAGTGGAGAGAAGGCAGCTGCATGGTTCGATCTGTTGTATCTGCATGGCTAGCTAGTTGTTTGATGATGTGATTTGGCATTTATCATTTCTTTCCATATGCTATGACTCTCTCGTTTTAGCAGAGATCCTACTCAAAATAATTCCTTCCAGATCATTCCGTGATACAACCAGAGATTGGAAAGCTCCCGTGTGTTGCCTTGTGTTACTGGGTGTTTTCCAAAGTAGCCGGTAACTTACCGTGTGTATCCATAAACACACGATATCATAGAAAACATACCGTGTGTGACACCAAAAACGAGGAAATATACCGTGTGTATACATACAGAAAGCACCCGATAACATGCTGCTGAACAGGACAACCGAGGTAATTTTCGTTTGCGCGCGTCTATCTCCCGTCTCCCGTTGGCGCGAAGGGGCCTCCCGTTAGCGCGCACCGAGACTTCGCTTGCTCCGAAGCTTCCCGTGTGCTGTTTTTCTTAGACACTGGGGAACTAAGGGTGGACCATATGTCAGTTGCCATACCAAATTTTATTACTTCAACATTGAGGGGGTTGGTCAAAATGTCAATAGCTCCGGTGGTTGATCCAATTGCATGATTGCAGTGAGCTATGGTACTAGAGTCTTCGTCATGGTTTACAAATGTGTTTAGGTGACTTGAGCAGGGTATACAAATGCGTTTATGTGTCAAAATGTGCTCCCTGTCGCATTCAAACCAAGTGAAACTTGCAATCTGAAATATGGATTTCAGCGGACAAAACTATGCGACTAGGAGATGGGAACACATCTATTTTGTTCGTCCTACTAGGAAATAAAAACAATTCTATTTGCATTGAAGTAACTCAACGAATATCGAATATTTTACTCAATAAATGATTCACTCCGCAAGAGAACTGATATATTTGCAAGGTAACAGAAAATTACAGGAAAATGATAGAAAATCTTAGTAAGTGCAGGAAAATATTAGAAGTATAGAAAAATGTGGAATACGGTAGAAAATTGTTGTCATGACTTGACCTCCTTGACCTCCATAGGTTCCAATATGAATCGACAAGAGGATGGTCTGATCTTCATGACAATAGGTTAAGAACAAACGATAACTTACTATAGAAACAACGGGCAACTAGCTTTATACTTGATCAAGGTTGGATGCGACGGGGAGAGAGGCACAAAACCTTGATAACTTTGACCCAATCTTCGAATGATCGTAGAATTACAAAGCGGGACAAATCCACATCAAATGTTGTAGCCTAACTAGAAATCATAGTGCACGAAATAGGGACCTCAGAGAGATCTTTTACAAACCCAAGAAGAACTTGCAAGAACAAAAATGTGTAAGACACTCAGCAGCTTGGCTGCAATACCATATCGGATTATCAAATGATCAAAAGTGCTTTTCTATTAGTAAATAGGTGATATTTATACTAAGAACAATTCTCCTAGTTGGGTATGAACTGAAGTCACCACATTGGGAGGTGGAAGGCCAACTGGTTGAGGCATTCATAAAGTGGTCTTCAATTCCCGCACATCTCCTAGGCTTCTAGGCAGCCTTCAATAAAATAGTCATTACTCTCTGCTCAAAAATCCAAATGATGTGCTGTTTGTTGGGTTGGAAAGTGGACTTCATAAGCTTTCCAACAAGTACTTATTCACCTCCAAAGGTTGCGGTAATAAGGAGTTGTGGCTGCTTCTGAACTGATGGTCTGATCCTCATGGTACAATTGTTGTAGTTCATCTCCACATAGAGTAGCATCTTCATCTTTATGTGTATATCTAAGTATAACCAAAATAGAACACTTAGGTAGTATAATATTTTAATGTATATTGAAGTTAATTTCAGCTAGGAGTGAGTTCACCTCTTTTTGGAGTAGTTTTTTTTGGAGTAGTTTTGCATGGCTCCGCTTAATTGGCCCTTTATATACTTACTTATGTATCATCAGTCCTATAATTTAGACAATACAATTCACGATAATGTAATGCATATTATTCATACAATCAATGATGAGAGATACTCTATCAAGAATATAAGGACATTTATCCTATCAAATATGTACAAGGACAACCTCACCATTGACTGATGAGATTATTTAAGGATATAAGGGTCAGCTGTTACCAAAGTATGCATATAGATGTAAAGGAGGAGAGAGACATAGGGATTTTTATATAGGTTAGCCACAGTGGGTAACAATCCTTCTGTTAACACCAAAATCTGGATAGCCCAATGGTGGACCGCCTAAAGTCGATCGGCTGGAATGGTGTTCGATCACTATAGTGAAGAAGCCAATCAGATTGTAGCAAAGGAAGACTCGGTCCTAGATTGGAAGACTATCTAGATGCAAAGAAGCCGTGGAACCCACGGTAGAGTATTTGATCTTTTGTAAATCTTATCTTATATAGGAAGATTTAGTTAGTTAGTTAACTTCTTTATAGATATTTTTCTATATTTTTGTTAGGAAATAACGTCTGATGGTTGAAAACACGTTGGACTCTGTAAACCTAGGGTATAAATATCAGACCCCTGGAGACATGAAAAGAATCTCTCTTGATCAATATAATCTCGGCGCATCGCCACTCTAGTTCATCTAGATATTTACCGGCGGGTTCTAACTCTTGACACGGGGCTGCATCGGTTAAGTTCGATCTCTAGCGAAGGGGTAAGTCCTGCCACTATCTCGATATATTCTGCTGCGTCTAAGGCTGTATCGGCTAGGTTCGACCTCTTAGGCCGATCAGATGTATCGCATCAAGATCGTGCAGAGCCTATCGACCTGTTAAGCTCTCTCTGTTGTCATCAATTTCATGCTGCATCGGTTAGGTTCGACCTACGGGGCTGCCGACGGTAGATCAAGCTTTAGGCTTATAGTTTTCTGTACGGCGTATCATTGGAGTGCTAGCCAATGAGTTAACTATGCTTTGAGCTTTACGCCCAGCGTATCAGCTTCTCAGTGGATACGCGCCAGGCCTTTAAAGGTTTCCCTTGACGCGCCATGCCGAGCGCATTGGTCTCCTAGCCGATACGTGTCCACCTTTAGAGAGGCATCCCCTCATCGGTACAACTAGCCGATAGGTTCGTTCCTATCTTTACTTCAGCACAGCCGATCCGGCGTCCTCCGTATCATCGCTGTTGGCCTCGTCCTCGCACAGTCTCGGTTAGGTCCAATCTTCGTGGTTCGGTGTTAATGGCGCTATCACGATGGGCGACGGGTCTCGTGCTGTCATATCCGGAGCGGCATTGGCTTTGTAGCCCACACCGTTAATGCGATTCCTTGCCATTCCACAAGTGCCTTCATCGGTTTTCCAGCCAATAAACGACCATTACGCTTCCGTCGACTATCCGGAGGGATCATGTGCGCTTTGCTGTCCTCTGACTACATCCCGGTTCATCCATCAGCTCTGTGGCCGATCCCTCATCGACACCTGTCCACGCCTTCATCGGCTCCCCAGCCGATTGAAGAGCTTCTCGATTCCTATCGACAAATAGCCGATAGCGAAGGGCCTTCTGGACGAGGCTGATGTCCATCCCGATCCTATCAGCAGCCAGCCGATAGCGAGCGTCTGTATCGGCCCACTATCCAACGGACCTGTTCGTCTCACCTCCTTGTCAATTGCAGGGTCAAATTGACTGGCACGCCCGCACCCGTACCATCGCGTCGGAGCCGATCGAACCCTACAGCCCTCGGCGCGCGTACCTCGAGCCACTGAGAGAAGCCGACCGACCTACACTGGAGCTAAGCATACCTCCCAAGCGTCGGTGTGCTCGTGTCGGGCGCGCGAGATCCAGCGTGAATATATTTTTTGGCATGCACGGTGGGACTGAAGGTTTTATTCATCGGTCGATAAGAACCATACTTCATTCATCGGCCGGTAGGATAGAAATCTTCATTCATCAACCGATTGGACAAGATTTCATTCATTGGCTGAAGAAACCTGAATACCATTCATCGGCTGAAGATCTTTTATCAGCTGGTGTGATATAATTCCATTTATCAACCAGCGGAACTCTACAAGTGCCTGATTAGAAGTCAAATATTTACCCATCAACCCAGGGGACATCTTGTTGTCAATATGTCTAAAGAAAAGGTTGATTTCAAGACATATTCGTCCGAAGATGAAGCCAATGAGGAGATTATAGTTTCAGTTACCATGGAGGATTTGAATAAAGATCAGAGGCAGCATATAGAGCAGAATATAGACAAATTTTAGAAGCTCTGTTTGGAATATGACTGAACAAGGGCCGATTCAAAAGGCACAATTACCAAAATGTGTTTTGTTGAAGGAATCAGACCATTCATCGCTTGTGAATTTTTCCAAGTCATTGCAAATGATGTTCAACGAGTCATTTTACCAAGCATTCAGTAATCCATCAGGAGTATGAATGGATACATTATAAGATCTGATTAAGGAGACGATACAAGAATCATCGGCTCAAGAGCCTAATCAAGATCATGTGCCTTTGCCGATAGAGACGGAGGAAACTTGGCAAAACAAGGACCTATCGGTAAATATGTATCCACCAACACAAGATCGATTTGGGGGGCAATAACAGGAGGTACCTCTAGAATTCTTTTAGAGTAATCATTATGGAGAATATCACAGGCAGAATCGGGTACTATATCCACCTCCACATGGTCAGGAAGATACTCTAAGGGAGAAGGATTGGTTAACCAGAATTGTAGACACGGTAAAAGAGTAATTTGGTATCAAGCCCAAAGATCAAACAGTTATTTATCGGAACCCATATCCAGAATGGTTTGATAGAATTTCATTGCCACGCTGATACATGATACCAGATTTCTCCAAATTCTCAGGGCAAGACAAGATATCTATAATGGAGCACATCAGCCGATTCTTAGCACAGTGTGGGGAAGCATCGACCGAGGAAGCTCTCAGAGTCCGTCTATTTCCATTATCCCTCTCTGGATTGGCCTTTGAATGGTTTTCTTCGTTACCACCGAACTCGATTGAAGGATGGGCCGATCTAGAGCAGCAATTCTATAGATATTTCTTTACTGAGATTCAAGAAATAAGACTGTCAGATTTGACATCGGTTAGACAGAGGCCTAATGAGTCAGTTCTAGAATACATCCAACGTTTCTATGATATCAGAAGCCGATGTTATAGTCTTGTTCTAAGCGATGAATAATTAGCTGATTTGGCCTTCTAGGGGTAGTCGTGTCGCATCAGGTGAAAATTTTCTTCCCAAGAGTTCAACAGTTTAGCACATCTGATGCATATGGTATCGGCTTACGAGAGCCGATTATCAGGAAAAGAGGAGATGTCGAAGCATTAGAGGCCTGAGGAAGAGAATTTTGAAGCATGAGTCTTCATACCTCAAAATTAGGGGACATTTGTTAATGCCAAAATCTGGATAGCCCGATGGTGGACCGTCTAAAGCTGATCGGATGGAGAGGTGTCCGATCACTACAGTAAAAAGTCGATCGGATTGTAGCAAAGGAAGACTCGGTCCTAGATTGGAAGACTATCCAGATAAGACCGAGTTTACGGAGGAGCCATGGAACCCACGGTAGGGTATTTGATCTTTTGTAAATCTTATCTTATATAGGAAGATTTAGTTAGTTAGTTAACTTCTTTAGAGATATTTTCCTTTATTTTTGTTAGAAAATAATGTCCGATGGTTGAAAACGCGTCAGACTCTATAAACCAAGGGTATAAATATCAGACCCTGGAAACATGAAAAGAATCTCTCTCGATCAATACAATCTCGGCGCATCGCTATCCTAGTACATCTAGGTATTTATCGGTGGGTTCTGGCTCTCGACGCGGGGCTGCATCGGTTAAGTTCGATTTCTGGCGAAGGATTAAGTCCTGCCACTATCTCGATATGTTTTGCTCCATCTAAGGCTGCATCAGTTATGTTCGACCTTTTAGGCCGATCAGATGTATCATATCACAACCATACAGGGCCTATCGTCCTGTTAAGCTCCCTCTGCCATCGTCAATTTCATGCTGTATCGATTAGGTTCGACCTACGGGGTTACCGACGGTAGATTGAGCTTTATGCTTATAGTTTTCTATACGGCGTATCATCAGAGTGCTAGCCGATAAGTTATCCATGCTCTGAGCTTCACACCCAGCGTATCGGCTCCTCGGTAGATACGCGCCAGGCCTTTAGAGGTTTCCCTTGACACGCCACGCCGAGCGCATCGGTCTCCCAGCCGATACGCGCCCGCCTTCAGAGAGACGTCCCCTCATCGGCTCAGCTAGCCGATGGGTTCGTTCCTGTCTTTACTTCAGCACAGCCGATCCGGCGTCCTTCGTATCATCGTTGTTGGCCTCGGCCTCGCACTGTCTCGGTTAGGTCTGATCTTCGAGATTCGGTGTTAATGGCACTGTCATGACGGGTGACTGGTCTCGTGCTATCATATCCGGAGCGGCATCGGCTTTGCAGCTCACGTCGTTAATACGATTCCTTGCCATTCCACATGTGCCTTCATCAGTTTTCCAGTCGATAAATGACCGTTACTGCTTTCGTCGACTATCCGGAGGGATCCTGTGCGCTTTGCTATCCTCTGACTACACCCTAGTTCCTCCAGCGGCTCTACGGCCGATCCCTCGTCGACACCCATCCACGCCTTCATCGGCTCCCTAGCCGATTGAAGAGCTTCCCGATTCCTATCGGTAAATAGCCGATAACGAAGGGCCTTCCAGACGCGGCCGATGGCTATCCCGATCCTATTGGTAGCCAGCCGATAGCGAGCGCCTGTATCGGCCCACCGTCCGACGGACCTGTTCGTCTCATCTCCTTGTCAATTGCAGGTTCAGATTGACTGGCATGCCCGCACCCATACCATCGCGCCTGAGCCGATCGAACACCACGGCCCTCGGCGCACGTACCTCGAGCTACGGAGAGAAGCCGACCAGCTTGCACTGGAGCTAAGCAGACCTTCCAGGCGTCGACGTGCTCGCGCTGGGTGTGCAAGATCTGGCGTGAACACCTTCTCATGTTTATATTTATCACACCGAGTACAATGGTGGAAGTAAGTCATCTAATCTAACTTATGAAACTAATCTTGATGGAATATGCAATGTAATTTAGTTGGCATTTAGCCTTAGTCTTATTTCTCAGCATAGGCTCGATGTGTGGTAGATTGTTTGACTTGTGCTTCAATGACCTCCTGATATGCAATAGAGACAACATGAAAATGTTGTAAATATCACATAAACATTTTATGATATATTGATTTATTATTTGAAATAGACATTATCATTACTAATCAATAAGTATATGACTTGATCACTAATATCAAATGTTGCTATTTCTAAATGATTCCTGATTATATATCATATAAGAAACAAATATGATTGTAAGATTAACATATGTATTGATTGATGATCATATCTTATGGATCATAGTATATTTGATACCAAATCGATAATATGGACATATGTTAGTGAATATATGTTGGATATACCAACTATAAGATACTATAGAGATTGTATGTGTCATCAGTTAATATTAAGTAGTGTTTTTTGGAGTAAAGATCATCATGGTTCCCAATATACGTAGTAGCTTATTTTGAGACATCTGAAATAGTGTAGTCAAAAAAATAGTCTTAAATGGGATGTGAGTGATCAAGATGGAATTTGCCTCTCCTGTGTGAGAGATATCTGTGGGCCTCTTGATGTAATGGATTATGAAAGTGCGTGGCCATACCAAGGTGATTGAGGAGTCAATCACAAGTTTATAATTCATTATAGGATCGAGAGAGTGATTGAGCTACTAAGAGGATGACACATGTTTCACCTTGAGCTTGATCGATATCGTAAGGTAAAAAGATTTGTACATAAAAATATTACAGGTTCATGCAATATGATCATTATGTATACTTTGAGGTTAATATGCCTTGTTAGAGACCTCTATTAATAGGGTGATCGGAAAGACATTTTCTAGTCATGACCAAATATATGTGAACCTATAGGATTACACGCTTAACAAAATAGAATGCTTATTTGAATGTTATTCACATAAGGGCTCAGTTCACTTAGAGATCCGAGTAGATTCTTATTGGGCCATGGTCCCTTAGACCTAAGTGGTAAAGCCTATATATATATAGAGGCAGAGAGGTCGAGGAGAGATATCTCTATTTACCTTGAGCAAAAACCCTAGCTAACACTTCCCAAGCCAAACTCTAGCCGTTTGCGAATGCTAGTACACTTACAATCGGTATTCTAGCCCCAGACGTGTAGATACCGATGGAGGTGTTGCTTGTTGCGGCGTTGATTGACTTTAGGATTACGGCGATCAATTGCTTCATCTACCACCTCGATGTGCACATGGTTGGATCAGTTTTATCAACCCTACTTTCGCTGCACAACGCATCTTATGGTAATGGTCCATGATCCCTTATTCGCATAATGTCCTGGTGTGTATAGTAAAAAAAATTTATTTTGTGCTATCATAGCCTACGCCTTCCCTTATAGCAGTGTGGAGCCCACGAAACAGCGAGAGCAGTGGTAGGAAAAGTAATCCGATAAGATATATATTTGCCAACAATTGTAAGATATTTGAAAAGATACATTAAGACCTGCAAGGCATGCCAGAAGTTTTCGGACGTCCCAAGAGCACCTTCAAGAGAAATGCAACCAATACATCCAGTATGGCCCTTTTACATATGGGGATTAAACATTATTGCCCCCTGCCAAGAGCAAAAAATGACTATCTATTTGTCATTATTTGTCATTGTGGTAATCAAATACTTGAGGTAGAGCTAATAGTAAGAATCACATCAGTCATAGTGTAGAAGTCTGTTTGGAAAAAAACATAGTGTCATTTTAGTGTTTCGAAGGAATTAGTCACGGACAATAGCAAGCAGTTTGATTCTGCTAAGTTTAAGGAGATATGCAAAGGATTGAATTTGAATTTTAAATTTTCATTTGTGGGGCATTCGTAGATAAATGGAACCATAGGAAGGTCCAATGGCAAAATATTAATAGCATTGAAGAAAAGACGATAGAACTAGCCAAAAGGCAAGTGGCCAGAGGACTTGCTAGTAGTGTTATGGGCCCTTAGAACAACAGTGGTGAGAGCAACAAGGATGACACCTTTTTGGTTGGTCTATGGGGATAAGGTGATGATGCCAAGTGAATTTGGGCCAATAGTGGTTTTTGCCCAAGATAGCAATGAGGAAAGAGAAGAAGATTTATAGCTCATAGATAAAGTTACGATTGAAGCCCTGCACAGAATGGCCAAGTATTCAGCAACAAAGAAAAAACATTACGCCACAAGAGTTCAGGCAAGATTGATAAAGGCAAGAGATCCCGTGCTCAAAAAAGTGTTGAATGAAGTGTCAGTTAGAAACTAGACTCGAAATGGGAAAGGCCATTCATAGTAAAGGAGGTGACATCAATGGGATCATATAAGCTGGTGAATTTGGATGGAACTAACATAGATCATAGGTGGAACACGAAGTCATTGAGATAATAATATGTGTAAAAAAAGGGTGTTTTCCATCTTGTACATATAATGCTCGATTGCCACTAGTAAGTATAAATAAGAACAAATAAACAAGATATAGGTTATTATCCTATATGGAGGCCCAAAGCCCGAACTTGTATAAAAAACATGTGTTTCCTGTGATGCATGCAATGTAAGTTACAGGGGAAGACAGCCTAAAAAAGGCCAAGTAACCATAAACCCCCCTCATGCCTTGCAAACTCCAAGGAAAAATAAGTGAACAACGCTTTGCATTTGGAAGGACGGTGAGCTTAGGCTCAAACAAGGACTGTACCCCCATATGACCAAAATAACTGTGAAAGCTACACAACCAACAGCTTTTTGCCAAATGCTTTTTATGCAAGAAACCAGAACAGCACATGGCTTCTTACTAGTTTTCAAACGTATGAGGATGCCAAGCTCCGGCTCAACCAAAGGCCGTGCCTCCATGTATTTAAAATAACAATGAAAGCCTATGGCATCGAGTAGCTTTTCGCCAAATGCTTTTTACGCAAGAAGCTAGAACAACATAGGGATTCTCGCTAGTTTTCAAACATAGGAGGATGGTGAGCTTAGACTCAACCAAAGGCCTTGTCTCCACGTATTCAAAATAACAGTGAAAACCTATGACATCAAGTAGCTTTTCTCCAAATGCTTTTTACACGAGAAGCTAGAACACAGAGCTTCTCGCTAGTTTTCGATTGTAGGAGGATGGTGAGCTCTGGCACAACCAAAGTCCATGCCTCTGCATATTCAAAATAACGGTAAAAACCTACAGCACCATGTAGTTTTTCACCAAATGTTCTACTCAAGTCCAATGAGGTTGTAGAGTCCTCTCTCTTTGTAGATTTGAATCACATCATTGAAGATGGTATTTTCCTTTTTTTCCATAGCAATCCAATTTATCCACTGCATATCCACAAAGGGGGTATATTCCCAAGATAATACTATTATAGTAATCCTATTGAACCAGCCTAGAACCGAGGATTAGAAATGCTAGGACAGCTGATGGTGTTGGGATGTTTTTTTTGTCCTTCATACACTGATATAGTTTTTGTTTGTAATCTTGCATAGGACATCCTAGTCTACTAGAAAGAAGATCAAGAGGAGACTTATGAACAAAGAGGCAAATTGCATGAATGGTTCTTCCTGACCATGAAGGGGGTGTGGATTAGGATAATCACCAGGAATGTCGATGAAGTCACTAGGATTGGCATCTGCGGTCGGTGGAGAAGATAGTACCCTACTTCTTTTCACTATTTTCTTGGTTCTTCCATGAGGGGTATGGCCTTTGCTTTTCCTTTGTCACCCTAAGGAACTCGAGGAGGGTTTACATGAGAGGTGGCCCCTTGAGTAGCACCACCCTATGGGGCTTCATGATTGTCGCTTGAAGATCCGCTAGGAGTGCGAGTATGCTTCTTCTCTCAACCAATGGAGAAAGACTTGATAACCATAAACACAACAAGGATTATATTTGAAGCAAGATTAGATGACTAGAAATGACAATGGGCTGAAGTATCCGAACATAATGTCCGTAGTCTCCAATCAGCTCTCTCTACCAGGCAAAGGAGTTGGTCTAGAGAATCCAGTTATTCCTAGAGGAGACTCTAGTCTTGTAAAGAGGACCATGGGATCTAGCCATATATTTGCAATGGAGGACTAGATCGGATTTCTATGAGTGAGAAGGAACCATCCTAGCACATGGTTTCTTATCCTAGGTTCAAAGATTGATATATCAAACCCAAAAGGAGAGAAAACAACCTAGGATTGAGATTACCTTGTAAATAGATTAAAGAACAGAGGATGTATCTAAAGACTTGCTGCACCGAAGATAAAAATCCTTTGGAAAACGATGGTGGAAGATTGAAATCATTGAAAGAGAAGTTGTGCACCATGGAGAGGGGAAGAAGATGGTAAAAAGTAAAGATTAGGGTAAAAACCTAAAAGCACTCAAGTATTTATACCCTCAGGTCCAAAGACTCTAGTGAATTTCTACAGAGATTCCAGACTCCCGAGATTCCAAGACTCCGTTGGGATTTGAAATCTAGACAGAGAAGCGGGACTAGAGACTCTGGGCTAGAGAGCTAGATACTCTGGACAACTTTAAGCTAGAAACAAAGAAGGTCGAGCGGAGATTCTGGAGCAAGGGTCTGGAGACTTCGGCCCTTTGGAACAAGGGAGGCTTGGTGTTTGTGCTGGATCTCACGCGTCCGGCGCGAACACGTCGATGCCTAGGAGGTTTGCTTAGCTCTAGTGCAGATCGGTTGGCTTCTCTTCGTGGCTCGAGGTACGCTTGTCGGGGCCTGTGAGTTTTGCTCGGCTCTGGCGCAACGGTGTAGGTATGGGCGTACCAGTCAATTTGATCTTGCAATTGACAAGAAGGTGAGGTGAATGGGTCAGTCGAACGATGGGCCAATATGAGCTCTCTCTATCGGCTGGCTGCTGATAGGAACGAGGTGGTCATCAGTCGCGTTCGGATGGCTCCTGCTATCGGCTGGTCGTCGATAGGAATCAGAACACTCTTCCATCGGCTGGGGAGTCGATGAAGGCGTAGACAGATGTTGACAAAGGATATAATGGCTCTAGGTGTGGTGAAAGCGAGATCCTGATCCATCGACCGCAGAGCCGATGGAGGCACCGAAGGGTATTTAAAGCAAAGCGCGCAGGATCCCTCCTGGTAGTCAACGAAAGCTGTAGCAATTGTTCATCTACTAGAAAGCTGATGAAGGCATATGTGAAGTGGCAAGTAATCGTATAAAAGACACACGAACTACAAAACTGATGCCGCTCCGGATATGGCAAGGGAAAAGCGAGCCCATCGGCTAGCTGAGCCGATGAGAGAACGTATCTCTAAAAATAGGCGTGCATCAGCTGGAAGGCCAATGTGCTTGGCGTGGTGCTCGAGGGGAGTCTCTGAAGACTGGTGCGTATTGGCTGAGAAGACGATACGCTGGGCATGGCGCTCAATGTATAGATAACTCATTGGCTAACACTCCAATGAAACATCATACAGAGACCTATAGACCTAAAGCTTAATCTACCGTCGGCAACCTCATAGATTGAATCTAACCGATGCAGCACAAGACCGACGATGGCGGAAAGAGCTTGATAGGCCGATAGACCCTGCACGGACGTGTTGCGATACATCCAATCGGCCTAAAAGGTCGAACCTAAACGATGCAGCCTTAGACAGAGCAAGACATATCAGGATAGTAACGGGACTTACCCCTTTGCCGGAGATCAAAGTTAACCTATGCGGCCCCGCGTCGAGAGCTAGGCCCCGCCGATAAAAACCTAGATGAACAAGGGTGGTGATGCGCTGAAGTACTATTGATTGAAAGATGTGTTGATTCCTTCATAGGTTTCCAAGGGGTTTATATTTATACCCTGGTATTACAGAGTCTGATGCGGTTACAACAACCATCAGACGTTATCTCCTAAAAATATAAAAGAAAATATCTCTAAGGAAGTTAACTAAACTAACTAAATCTTTCTATATAAGATACGATTTATATAGATAAAATATCCTACCGTGAGTGCCATGGCTACTCCTCAAACTCAGTCTCATCTAGATAATCCTCTATTCTTAGACCGAATCTCTCCTTACTTTATCGATCGGCTTCCTCCCTATAGCAACCGGACTCTTCTTTTACTTCAACCGATCTTTTCGAACCTTTCCCTAGGCTTTCTAAATTTTAACGTTAACACTTGGACAAGCAATATATGAGAACCTTGGTGTAATCAGCAAGCAATCATCATTACAAAACAATGATTACACTAATATTCCCTAACGAAAGAGGTGAATTTTTAAGCACAAAATAGGCACACAAAAATTTCACAAACTTTTGAAGTTTTGAGAAAAAAATGGAATGTTTGAACTCCCAATTATGGGTCAAGGCCTACAGTTAGCAAAGTGAGTTAGCAAAGTGAGATCTCTAGACACAAGAGCTCATGATTTTTTGGATATTTTAGGATTTAAACTTATTTTTTGATTAAATAAGCATTTAACTCGTACATGTGCTTCTTCTCAAGAGTTGTTTCGAGAATCAAGAACATTTAGCTTCTTTCTTAACTCCACAAACCATCGCTCATCTAAAGGCTTGGTAAAGATATCATCAAGTTATTTATCGGTTGATATCTAGCTTAGGCAAATATCTCCTTTGGCTTCATGGTCTCTTAATAAGTGGTGACGAATGTCAATGTGCTTGGTTCTTGAGTGTTGGAAGCGAGCATAGATACACACACTAAGCATCATATCAGGCCTAGATGCACAAAGGTAAAGCATGAACCTATCATGGAACGATAAAAATTTTGGTCAATGAGTTTATCTTCCTCACCTATGTTGAGATGTTCGTTTGATGGCATTGGTGTTTTGATGGGTTTGGCTCCCCCCATCTCAAACTTCTTTAGAACATCGTTGAGGTATTTTATTTTAGAGATGAAGGTTCCTTCCTTCAGTTGCTTGATTTAAAATCTAAGGAAGAATCTAAGCTTGCCCATCATCAATATGTTGAATCTCTTGGTCATCATCCTACATGCTCTAGTGGCTTGGTTGAGCCCGTAGAGCGCCTTGTGAAACTTGTACACATGGTGAGGGTGCTTAAGGTCTTCAAAGCCTAGCGGTTGTTCCACATACACAAGCTCCTCAATTGGTGCTTTCAGTAACACACTCTTGACATTCATTTGATATAGCTTAAAATTGTAATTAGTAGCAAAAGCCAATAGTATGCGAATAAAGTCATGACGTGCGACTAGCGCAAAGGTTTCACCAAAATCGAGACCTTCAACTTCTGTGAATCTCTTTTCCATTAACCATGCTTTATTTCAAGTGAAAACCCCACGTTCGTTTTGGCTTGTTGCGGAACACCCATTTTCATTCCTATGATGTTAGTGTCAGGTCTTTCCACTAAGGTCCAAACATGGTTGCAAGTGAAGTTATTTAGTTCTTCTTAAATAGCCATCACCCAATCCGCGTCCAAAAGTGCCTCCTCAACCTTCAAAGGTTCCAAAGAAGGGACAAACGAGTAACATCAACAAAAATTAGCAACATGAGAGAGTTGTTACCCCTTTCTTATGTCTATAAGAATATTTTCAATAGGATGATCTCGTTATATGCTTTGATGAACCTATGGATGGTGCACCAAAGGGATTTGAGCTTGGTAGGTATCTCTTTGCTCCATAATGCCCTCAGCATCGATCCCATCCACATGTGTTTGAACTTATTGCACAACATCACCATAGGATGTCACCGAAACTCACATACTTATAGAGGGGGTTAATCAAGTACCCTATCTTGTTCAATTGGCACATCACGAGGTCTCATATCACCAATCATCTTGTTCATAATTGCGTGGCATGGAATTTCTTTGCCTATAACACAAAAACCAAATTGCTCCTCTTGGGAGCCATTAGATTTGTCAAATGTCATGTCTCTCATGACCTCAGCAATACTAGAAGTGTTCTTGAAGACTCGATAGGCATGAGCATTCAACTCATAGTTGAGCAAGAAACCTTTATAAACTTTTGGTGGGAATTTTGATGAACGAGATATCTTCCTCAAGATGTAGCACCTGCTCCCCAAAACTTCAAAGCATGAGGCATTTGGCTTTTTACCAATGAGAAGCCCATAGGCAGTCTTATTTAAGGGTTTATGGAGGTAGAAGCGGTTGATGGCATGACATACGGTATTGGCGGCCTCCACATAAAAGATGTCAGAGGTCTTGTATTCTTCAAGCATAGTTCTCATAGCCTCAATGAGTGTCTGATTCCTCCTCTCTATAATTCCATTTTGGGAAGGATTGTACAGAGTGGAGAATTTGTTCTTAATCCCTTCTTCATCGAGGAACTCCTCCACTTGAGTTTTCTTGAATTCACTGCCATTGTCACTTCTCACTCTGTTGATCTTCAAATTGAACTCATTTTGGGTTTAGTGTGTAAACTTCATGAAGGTAGCTTGTGCTTTGCTATTGTCACTGAAAAAGAATACCCAAGAATAGCGTGAATAATAATCAATAATGATAAATCCATACTTATTATCTCCCACACTTAGATAAATCGTGGATCCAAAGAGGTCCATATGAAGAAGCTCCAAGGGGATAAATGTTGTCATAATGTTTTTAGCCAGATGGTAGTCTCTGACTTGTTTTTTTTTTTTGCTTGGCAAGCCCAACACACACGATCCTTCTTGAATATCACATTAGATAGTGTTAATGCCAAAATTTGGTAAGCCTGTAAACAAATTCGGTAAAGGATCGAAGAGCCAATCAGTTTATGAAAAGACGTCAATTGATAGATGGAGAAGCTGATCAAATAGATGGAAATATTGATGGTCTTGGATAAGGAAAGAGCCAATCGAATTAGAGAAAGATGGATTTAGTTCAATTGAAGATAGAAAATTATCCAAATAAGATCGAATCTAGTAAGGAAACATGAAAACCATAGCAAAGGGGTTTTATATCTATAAGTATCTCTTGTAATTAGGCATGAGTAGTTAATTTCTTTATTTTCTTAGAGATAGTTTTCTTTTCTATTTAGAAATTAATATCCGAAAGTTGTCTGTAACCATCTTGTACATGTGTAATTCTAGGGTATAAATACAAACATGCAGTGATCTTGTAAATCATCTCCACAGATCAATACAACTTCGGCGCATCGTCACCCAAGTTATTCTAGGTCTTTATTGGTAGGTTCTGGCTTATGATACGGGGTTGTGTTTGTTAAGTCCGATCTCCAGCGAAAGAGTAAGTCTCGCCATTATCTTGGTATATCAGTTCTGTCTAAGGTTGCATCGGTTGAGTCTGACCTCTTAGTCTAATCTGTTATATCACATCTTCCCGGTGGGTTCTTGCTCCCGACGCAGGGCTACATCGGTTAAGTCCTATCTCAAACGAGGGGGTAAATCCTACCATTGTCTTTGTATATTTTCTTTATCTAATACTGCATCGGTTGAGTTTAACCTCTTAATCCGATTAGATATATCACATCATGTTTGCCTAGGATCTATCAGCTTATCAAGTTTCTCTTATCGTCATCAGTCTCATGCTGCATCGGTTAGGTCCAACTTTCTAGACTGTTGATAATAGATTGAGTCTAAGTTGGTGGGTTTTTATGCGACATTTCATTGTAGTAGCTAGTCAATGAGTTATCTTTACTTAAGCTTCAAGCTTAACATATCGGCTTATCACCCGATATACATAGATTGGCTACGATCAGCCTGCTAGTGATCGATCTGGTTTTACTAGATCTAATCTTATACTCTCTCGGTTTTGTCAGATTAATCAAGGTTGTGTTTCAATAGTGATAACATCATGATCTAGTAGGTTTCATTCCTTCCATCGGCTCAGAAAACTAATAAGTTTACTTGTTTATATTATGATTATATGCCTTCATTAGATTTACAGCCGATGACTATCTCAACTCTATCAGCACATCCAATCAATAGCAGGAGTCCGTATCGGCCTATCAGCCAATTGACTCGATGATCTAATTCTATCCATCTTCCATATCAATTAGTGATCAAATTGACTATCATTCCCTGAACCCCAACAACCCAAATATGCCAAAAAGCTTAAGGACTTCTTGTGTTCAATCATGTCAGACTGAATTTTTATTGGCACACCTGGTGAAACCGATTCGACATGAACAGATAGACCAAGGATGTGATCTCCTTTTAGATGTTTTGACAAGTTCCGTATTCCAACATGGGCTAGCCAACGATGACAAAGCTAACCCTTCCTAGATTTATCAATCAAGTATGTTTCAAAACTCACTCTATCCTGTGAGAAGTCAACGAGATAGCGATTGCCCTTCAACTTACCAATGAAAACCACGGACTCATCATCACACCTAAAAATGATCACACCCTCGTTGGAAAAGAGATAATTGTATGTAGTTTTGCATAATTGTGAAAAAAAAGCAAGTTGTAACTTAAGAATTTAACATAAAGTACATTTATGGTTAAGAGGTTATTTGACATGGCGATTTTACCAAGTCTAATCACTTTGCCTTTACCATTGTCACCAAACACTATGTTGTTATGTTGCCCTCCATTGTCTTCAATAGAGATGAACATACTCCTCTCTCCGGTCATATGATTTATATATCTATTATCCATGACCAAACTCAATCTAGTAGAGGAGTATGCCTATAAGACAAATTCATGCTTGGGATTTAGGTACCCAAACTTGTCGAAGTTTGATTCCAAGAACATTAGCAACAAGCGACTTGGGTATCCATAAATATTTCTCGCATTTTTCATCGCAATAACCAACAAAGCAAGCTACCACTTTACCACAGTTGTCTCGTTTAAACATGTAAGAAGCATAGAATAGGTGTTGACGCATATGCTTCTTCTCTTGGACTTGTGCTCTCTCTCCACTTCTCATATATTTGATGGCTTGTTGTACTTCACATCATTTTGCTTTGATGGCTTGTTCTCATTTGAGTGGAAGTCGAGTGCAAAGCGATGCTTGTTGTAGTGAGTGAAGAGAGTCTTGTAGAGCACGTCCATGGATTGATACATCATCATACATCCGTATTTAACCAAGGTGCCAAGTCTAACATTCTCCTTATTAAGTTCATCTAGTGCTTTCATGTTAATTAAATAGGAATTCACATCAACATTAAAGTATCTAGCACATACATTGCTTGTAGAGGAATTGGAAAGCTTGGTGGATTGAGTTGAGGAGTAGGTGTTGCCCGAAAGAGTCTCAAACTTCACTTTGAGAGATTTGTGAGTTTTTTTCAAATTCTCAAACTTCTCTATAAGTGCTTCATTGGAGCTCTTTAGAATAACCGTTGATTCATTGACTAGAGTGTTGGTCAATTCATCAACCTTATCTCTCTCTCCTTAGCCAATGACTTTTCAAGAGCAAAGTTTCTCTCATTTTTAAAAATAAGCAAATCCTCTTAGTTCTCGAGAGTCTCTCCTTGCTCTCTAACACCTTCATAAACTTAGTCATTTGATATAGTGTGCTTTTGTTGATCCCTTCATAATAAGTTTATCAACATCATCATCGCTGCTATCATTGTCACTATCCAAGGGATAAGAAGGAGATAGTACCTTGCACTACCATAAGACATGTGGGAGCATAATATTTGTTGTTGTCACTCAAGTTGTTGGAGAGTGCTTCATTTAGCAACGATGACTTGATGGCAATTGTCGCCACCCTCATCTCATCTTCGGAGTTAGACTCACTTTGAGAGTTCCACTCCTCTCCAATGTGGGCGTGTCTTGAGCTCTTCTTTTTTGGTACTTGGGCTTATAGCCTTGATCATTCTTCTTCTTTGGGCAATTAGCGATGGAGTACCCAATATTCACTACATTTGTAGCAAGCTCTCTTGGAATGATGAGTCTTGGACTTGTCTTTGCCCATCTTGCTGTATTTGCCACATCGCAAGAACTTCTTAAACTATTTGATGATGAGAGCAAAGTCCTCATCATTACTCTTGTCATCACTTGAGTCCTCCTTGCTTCTTGCTTTTGCCCTCAAGGCAACCTCCTTGTTCTTGGCAATCGCGACGTTCTTGGTGAGTGCCTTGACACTCTAGGCATTTTCTTCCAAGAGCTAATGGAAGATAATTCTTGAGAGACAATCACTTGGAGTGAGCCTCTCGAAATTCTTGTTCTCCTGGATAAGTGTCACCAAGTTTGAGTTCCTTGACATGAAGCCTCAGAGAAGCTTCTTGACCACAACGTGGTCGGTCATGTATTTGCCTCTAAGGCCATGAATTTTGTTGATGATGACTATCATGCAATCATACATCTCTTGCAGCATCTTGTCGTCCTCCATCACGAATCGGCCGAGTTGTCCCTTCAAAAACTCGATCCGTGACTCATCCACCCTAGATGATCCTTTGTGCACCAATTGAAGAGTCTTACAAATTTACTTGGTCTCTTTAAGCTAGTCCACCTTGAACTCTTTGGGACTTAGAGGCTTGAGAATCAAGCTTGTGGCTTGTGCATTACGATGGACAAGTGCCTCTTGAGTGAGTGTAAGCTCAATGTTCTCCTCCAGAATGTCGAGACTTATAAGCACAATCTTCCACACACTAGGGTGTAAAGACATTAGATGCAACTTCATGTTATACTTCCAAGCAACATAGTGTGTCCCATCAAAATGTGGAGCACGTCCGAAAGGCATAGAGACGAAGTGGGTGAAAAAATTATAATTGAGCTTATTATAGTCAAGTGGAATAGGCACTCCCTTCTTACAGAAACTTTTAACAATGGAGTCATTCTCATTGTTCTTGCTTAGATCAATTGACTCCTCTTCCAAGTGTAACATTTCTTTGAGTGTTTAAGCCTTATCTGAAGATGAGGCTCTAATACAATTGAAAGGAACTTGAGACGTATAGAGGGGGTGAATATGCAAACTTTTAAATCTAAAATGCACTAGCAATAGAAATTAGTCTTCTCTCTGAAGTATCCACACCAGTCTTTCTGTCAGATAAAAAAGCTAGTTCGGAGTCTCCAGTAATATGGTTTAGAAATTCTGGACCTTGTTCAAAATATCCAAGAGACACTTAAATGAGACAAACCCTAAGGGTTGGGGAAAAAGCAATATAACAAAATCATAGTGAATATAAAATATAAAAGGGAGCTAGGTGACAATGTAACTTTTTATCAAAGTTTGGATCAAACAATCCTACATCTCCGTTAAGGAGCTCTAAAAAGCCAGATTTATTTTGATCCCTGGTGTCACTATGTTCAACCCTAAAAATCAGTTTGGCCTTCAAGCTCTCACCAAAACATAGCAATTAGTTTAAGGTGATCGCCAAGATCTCTACTAGAACACCATGCTCCCACTTATTATGGAGCTTTGTCTACCAAATCAACCTTTAAGATAGAACTTAGGGATTCACTAAAATACATCTTTCCTTACGGATGTGATGGAGACATTCATAAATGTCCCGAGCAATTCACACGTTTAATCCTCATGAGCAACGCCTAGTCATCTAGCAGGTCATTCTCCAAGAGTAACAAGCTTGAGTCTTCACTAGCGTTGATCCACAAGTGCTCACATAAATCACAAGATCAAACTTCTCCCAAATCACCCAAAAAGACACACTCAAGATGTGAATTAAGCTCAAGATCCAAGAGAACAGAGTAGAGAATCTTTAGAAAGATTTTGGAAGTGATGTAGCAATAAATGAGTAGCCAACCCCTCAAAAGGGTGGTTGGTGGGATTAAATAACCACCCCTCTCAAAGCTAACCACTACTTATAGAATTCAAATTTTGAAGTATTCAGACAGAATGTTCAGAAACTCTGAACAGGTTTTTCGGCCTAAATAGAGACTCTAGTCTAAAGAATCTAGACATGCCTTTTGTCCTAGCAAAGACCTCGATCTAGAGACTTTGGCCAATGGTTTCAAGATTCTAAACAACACTTAGCTTCAAAAGGGAAAGGAGTTCGGAGTGTCTATTCTAAACTTCCGGATACTCCAAACAGTCCTCTCTACCAGACAGAAAGCTCAATCTAGAGACTAAGGACATATTTCTTTGTTTGATAGAGAAACATGTCCATATGTTTCTACAAAACCTAGACACAAACATTCGAAACACTAGGAGAGAAAAACCAAAACCCCAAGATGTATGTGGTGTAAGTATTCACTCATCTAGACTTCTTGAAAGTTTTATTGAGTATTTGCTTCTTGACACGATTAAACTTAAGCTCCTCTTAATAGTATGACTTGTCCTAAGGACTTAAGGAAAATTAAAATTACGTTCTCACTTTAAGTCCCCTTTGCCTTTTCTTTTCTTTTCTTTTCAACATATTAACTCTCTAATTATGATTATCTATCACTCAAAAACTACTAAGGTGTTTGATGCACTTTCACTGTCTGATACCAAGGTATTCACCAAGCTGCAAAAGGGGAGCAAGATATAATAATTTTTATACTGGTTTACCCTGGTGTAAGTTATATTTGTACTCTACTTTATACATATTGATGTGGGTGTATCACACGAGTACAAGAAAAAAAATGCCTAGTCCAACCTACCATACTAATCTTGACAGAATTTGTGAAAGCTATGGTCAGTAGCATTAGCCAGCGGCTAGCTGTATGTTTCTTCCTTGTTGGCTCGATGTGGCGTGGATGTATGGCTTATAATTTGATTTCTTTCCTCCTAAAAGGTCCAGTATTTATAACAAAAGATGACTCATTCTTCAAATAGAACTTGGAGACCCTAGTGTATAGGCAGATAAGGTACAATAATACACAATTTGGACTACGAAGTCCTTCCATGTTGGGTGTAGGTTTCTTGACTTGCATGCTACTTAGGTAGTTCATATCTAAGAACTACTTTCCATATTTGGTATTCGGTATCTTCGGTGGCGTATTTTCATATATCAAGGGGCATGCCTTATCCAGTACATGTTTGGCTTTTTAGCATGATTTTGTTTTATTCATCCATTGAGTATCAGATAGCGGAAATTTTGTTTTGTAAGATAGTGAAGTAAATGTTGCCTCTCCTAAATTGATAAATATAACACGAATAAACTACTCCGCTTCATGATAGCAATAAAGTTACTTGATATTCAATTTTAATATTTTTGAAATATATTTTAGCACATTCAGTTACCAAGTTTAATTGCCATTCTTAGCAAAATCTTCAGCTACAACACACGGTTTCATATAGTATTTTGTTGATAATGTGGCTTTAGTCTGTGTTTGCTGCAGCTGAACGGCTACAGCTTATTTCGGCACGTAAAATGAGATATTACCGTATGATTAATTAAATATTAACTATTAAAAATTAAAATAGATTTATTTGATTTTTTTATATAAAAATTTTTGTATGAAAACGTAAGCATACTTATAAAAAACGAAAAATGATTTCAGCTAATAAGGCGATCCGGGTGTTAGAATGTACTAGTAAAAAAGGAGAGATTTCTTAAGCACTTTATTACAGTGGTTGCGTGATCAATAATGATCGTCATGAAAAGGGCGCAAAACATGCATGCAGGAGATACGAATCACCTCATAAGTAAAGATTTAGCGTAGTAATCATGAAGAAAGGGCATGTGCAGAGAAATGCCAAGTCAGGGATAGGGAATCACATCGTTAGTAAAGATCAGAACAGTATTATTGAAGAAAGAGCACATAAATGAAAAGCTAGGACCGAACAGACTGAAGTACAACAAACAATGTTGTCACTGTTAATATTAAAATTTAATAAGTCTGAAGAACCAATTAGCTCACTGATCGATAAAAAAAAGTAAAATTATCTAGATGAGATTAAATCTGAGGAGAATTCAGTTATAACAAGTTTTTATAAAATATATCTTATAAAATATATAGGTTTGTTAACGAGTTTCTTTTTCAGTTTAGTAAGTAATGTCCGAAGGTTGTTTCTAACCGTATCGAAATTGTGTAATTTCAAGATATAAATATAGACCTTAAAAATTTGTAAATTATCCACACACGTCTATATAAATATCGACGTATCGTCTTTATCTAAGTTTTATCGGCAGGTTCTGACTCTCGACGTGGATATGTATTAATTAAGTCCAATCTCTGCTGAAGGGGTAAGTCATGTCACTCTGTTCTGCCTAATGCTGCATTGATTAGATCTGATTTATTAGTTCGATAGAATATATCACATTACGTTTACATGAGTTCTATCGGTTTATCGAACTTTTTCTACCATCATCGGTCTTATGTTATATCGGTTAAGTCTGACCTACTAGACTACTGGTAGTAGATTGAGCTATAAGCCGATAGTTCTTTACGCGATATTTCATCAGAGTAGTCAACCGATAAGTTATCCCCACACTAAGCTTCACGCCTAGTATATCAATTTCTCATCTGATATACGTATATCGTGCCCAGCGATTAATCCACTAACGATCGATTTGTTTCTGTTAGATTTGGTATCAAGATCTAGCGGTTTTATTCCCCCATCGGCTCAACTAGCCAATAAGTTTACTTATATGCCTACATTGAACCTATAGACGATGGGTTCACTCGTTCCTTCCGTCGGTACGTCCGATGTAGTCTTTGATATCTCGATGTCGTAGGCTCAACCTTCTGTTATCTTGGTTTAATCTGATCTATCGAGATTGGCTCTAACGGTACCGTCATCGGTGATCGTTGGGCCTTATCCTTTTAGAAGTTCATAACTCGCTCTCCAACGCTTATCACATATTCTATTCGGATTATCATCGGCTCTACAGCTGATGAGTTTTTTATTTTATTCCTCGCTATTCGTCTATACTGTCATTGACCACCAGCCGATAGCATAGGTGTATCGGACTCATAACTGATGGTTATCTTAACTCTATTGGCCAATAGCCGATAGTAGTGGTGCATCGGACTTAGCGGATAGCTATCTTAATCCTACCGACATATTCAGCTGATAGCAGAAATCTGTATCGACCTACTGACCAATTGACTCGATGATCTAACCGTATCTATCTTTCTTATCAATTAGAGGCCGAATTGACTAGCAAAGCTACAATTTCAATAAATAGATGACCCAAAGAACCAAATGATCTATACTAGAGCTAAGCAGATCTCCTAGATCTTCATATGTTTTGGTGCAATTGTATCAAACCTCCATCAACTGACTCATTCGCCCTCTCGGCGTGTCTCTCCATCCGGTCTAATCTCCTACACGCGTAAACATATTTTTTGATACGTCCCTATAGGACAATTAAGATTGTACTCCAACGAAACTTAAAAAGCATTGAAGCTAAGCAGATCTCTGAGATATTCGTGTGTTCGGACAATCTACTCACGCTCGCGATACACCTCTCCGTCTGGTGCGACCGCCTCGCGCGTAAACGGTCACGAAAGGGCGCAAAACATGCAAGCAAAGTCATGGACAGGAATCACGTCAGAGTAAAGATTGATATAGTAATCGTGACGAAAGGGCATGCAGAGGAATGGAAAGTCAGGGACAGGAATCACGTCATAAAGTAAAGATTAAGATAGTAATAGTAATCGTGACGAAAGGGCATGCGAAGAATGCAAAGTGATGGGCAGGAGTCACGTCATAAAGTAAAGATTAAGATAGTAATCGTGACGAAAGGGCATGCAGAGGAATGCAAAGTCAGGGACAGGAATCACATCAAGTAAAGAGCAGAAAGGTAAAAAAAAAACTTGGGACAAAACAGAGTACTAACATGTGAGAAATAAAGCAGGAAGCATACGCAGACATCATCGCTAACACACATGACAACTTAGAATATGACCACAGACACGCAAAGGCAACATACAGCTACCGAACCGTTTAGAGTCTCAATTATAGTTATTTGTATGATTTGATATTCCGATCTATGAATTAATATGTATCAAGTTATACCGGAATAATTTGGAGCATGATTTTGTAGCTTTCCATTAATTCCAATTCTCAAGATGTTACACGGTCGCGATAATGCAATGCACTAAATCAATGATCATTTTTTTTAACTAGAGAGCATACTGGAAGTCTCAATTTTCTTTTTTATAATGTAATAATTTTAAAATTGATCATTAGTAAGCATTGAGTTGTACTTGATTTAGAGTTTTAATTATATTTTTTTGATGATTTAATATGTCCAAAAGTATTAGCCTATAGTAATAAGCACGGGCTGTACACTCGTGCATTTCTACGCATACATGTGTACCAGTGCGTGCGAAAGACCTGGGGATGTCATATAACTTTTGAGGGGATATATGTGTCTAAACTTGACTCCGGCTGAGCCCACTACTTGGTAGCTAGGAGCTTGGTACCATAGGGATAGACACAGAAAAGGGGAAAAAATCAAAGAGAAGAGAAGACAGTGATGAATGTGTGGAGAGCTGTGCGATGGTGGGACGAGTGGCAGCTGCGCATCCTGGTCCTCGGCAGCCTGGGCTTCCAGTGGTTCCTGCTGGTGGGCGCCCCCATGCGCAAGTACACAATCCCGCGGTGGTTCAGGACCTGCATCTGGCTAGCCTACATCAGCAGCGACGCGCTGGCCACCCTCTTCAACCGCCACGCCAAGTCCAGCAACGGCAGCACCTGCAATGGCGGTGGCGGCGTCAATGGCGGGCAGGCTGGCGTCCTCGAGATCCTGTGGGCTCCCGTCCTGCTCATCCACCTCGGCGGGCAGCGGGAGGTGACCGCCTATGCCATCGAAGACAACGAGCTGTGGTTGCGGCACACCGTGACCCTGGTGTCCCAGGTGGCGGTGGCGATCTACGCCTTCTACAAGTCGTGGCCCAACTCCACGGACAGGAGGCTGTGGGCGTCGGCGGTCCTGCTCTTCATCGTCGGGGTCCTGAGCTTTAGCGAGAAGCCATGGGCTTTCTACAGAGCCAGGATCAACAGGCTGGCGGCGGTGTCGTCCGTTATACAGGGGACGAGAAAACAGAGCAAGTGGTGGGAGTGGTGCTTCACCGAGTTGGAGATGGATGTGGAGGACATGATCAAGTGCATGTGCGTATGCTGGAGGAAGAAGAGTGCAGCAGAAGATGTGAAGAGGAAGAAACAGGAGAGGAACTATAAAAACCAAGTCCACATGATACTCTCCGACATGTCGCTGCTTGCTGCTGCCACTGAACTCAACGAAAGGAGAAAGCAGCAGCAGGGTGGTGACACGATAACGTACCTGCCGCCCCTAGAAGCAGCGGAGAAATTCTCCAAGAAATGGCTGCGCAGAGCGTTCCGGCTTATCTACACCAGAGCCAACGTGGTGTGGACCCCCGCCTACTTGGCCTACCATCTCCTGCTGGTTCCTGCCCTGCACGGCGCCGCCATCGCGCTGTTCGCGGTGAGCCACAAGCGTGGCCGCTACAACCCCACGGACGTCAAGACCACCTACGTCCTCCTCTGCTTCACCGCCACGCTCGACATCATGGCGACCTTCATCGTCCAGCTTCTTCACGGGCTGATGGCCCTGGCTGGCGTCCCGTCCCTGTGCGAGTGGATCGCGCAGTACAACCTCATCGACGCGGTCCTGCGAAGGACGCAGCCCACCACCGGGTGGCTCATCAAGTGCGCCGCCCACGTCGGTCTCCAGGAGAGCAACTTCATGCCCAAGCGCGACGAGCTGTACAACAAGGTCGCCGGATATCTCTTCTTAGAATTGTTCGCGCCAGACGAACCTATTGCTGGCCGCGACCTGAGCACCTACCGGAACTTGGGCCCAGACGACAGCAACTGGGCTCTCGGAGAAGATACCGAGGTACGGAAGAGCCTCAAGGCGTCCTTCGACCGGAGCGTCCTCCTCTGGCACCTGGCCACCGACCTCTGCTTCTGCTACAACCCTCCGCCCGCCCCCGTCGTACCTCGAGAGGTGCGCACGGAGGCCATCTCCAACTACATGGCCCACCTGCTCAACTCCCGCCCCGACATGCTTATGACCGGTAGCAGGCGCCATCTCTTCACCGAGGCCATGGAGCAAGTCGAGCACATCCTCAAGCTACGCACAGGCCGTCACTTCGTCAAGCACACGGTCGTCGAAAACGACAAGGTCCTGGTGGAAACTATCTTTCGCCGAACGCTGGGCGACCATGGCTGCATGGACGTCCACGACACTGCAACAGGGGACGTCACAGCACACATATGTGACTCTCCGGAGCGTTCCCGGTACCCTGTCGTCCACGACGCGTGCAGGCTCGCACAGGAGCTACTGCGAATGGATGAGGAGCGGCGCTTCGAATTGATGTACCGCGTGTGGCTCGGCATGATCTTCTACTCTGCCTCCGTATGCAGGGGCTACCTGCACGCTAAGAGCTTGGGTGAAGGCGGTGAGTTCCTCTCCTTCGTCTGGCTCCTCATCTCCCTCAAAGGAACCAAGACATTGGCCGACAAGCTCCAGATGCCGGACCAAGTTGGGACTTACGACAAAGGCCACGAGCTGCCGACCCCCAAGGACAAGCCGATGGAGATACCGGATACTGAAGACTGGTTTTAGTCTGCTGTCTTGTGCTTTCCTGCTTGCTTTGCATTCCACCTACCTAGCTACTTACCCAGTTTTATTCTACGTATTACTTACTATATATGGGTTATTTCTCTCTCGCGCCTGCCCTGCAATTTGCCTGTTGCATCGTGCCATTGTCTGCGTGTTGCTTGTTACTATGCTCTAGTATGCAAGACATATCTATTTGTTTTGCTTGTGATATTCCTAATTAAAGACAGATTGTAAAGATAATTGTATCACAACGCCATATTTATTGGTTTATGAATAAAGTATCATTGCGTCTGTTGAAATAGATGGCTTCAACGAATATTGATTTCTTCGTAGGATTCCTTATATGTGAATAAAGAGTCATTTATCAGCGAGTATGCAACAGGCAGTGAGCTCCTCGGGTCAGACTCGGAAGGCCACATCTTAATTAAAACTATTTTATTAAAACCCTAATTTCAAAATTTTTGATTCTTTACATGTAACTTAAAAGACCTAAGTGCTAACATCTTAATTAATCCATCCCATAAAGACCTAACAGCTAAGACCTCGAAAATTTCCAACCAAAATTCCCATTCTAACTCAAACATCAGGATTAGAATTTTGCAATTTAAAATTCCCTCTAAAAGCCCTCGCTTCTCTCAATTTCAAAGTCCAAACCTTGTCCTGAAATACATTCTTTTGACTTATATTATCCTTAAATCTTAAATTTGAAATTCAAAGTTTGAATTCCCCAAGACACAAATTTTGGAATTCAAATGTCTCTTCGAACCTATCCGAAGTTCCTTTTAAAATTCGAGTCCAAAATCCTCTCCAACGATCCTTGTCCTAAAATTCTCGATTCAAATTTCCATTTAAATTCAAACTTTGGGCCACAACCAGCATGGTGCTGGTTCATCTAAACAACCGGTATGATTTATTTTATGTGTCTATTTACTTAAAAACCAGCACTAAACGGTTCATTTAAACAACCAACACTGTTTTTGTTTATCCGGGTGCGCAAATTTGGTAAAAACTGGCACCGATAGGGTGGTATATTTGAGCTGTTTTGTAGTTGTGATTTATACGCCATTTTGAAGTGCATACGAATATGAGCACAGACACATAAAGCGATGGTGAAGAAAGAGCGTGCAGAGAAATGCAAAGAGTCAAATATTTAAAAACAGAGAGTAAAACCTACAAGGGCTTGTTGGGATTGTTGAAGCCTCCTGCATTACACATTTGTACGCCTTTTTGGAAAGCATACGAATATGAGCACAGACACGCAAAGTGAAGGTGAAGAAAGAGCATGTAGAGAAATACAAAGCTTTGGACAGAAGAGAGAGAGGAATTAATAAAGCAGGGAGCAGACGCGCACACAGACATCATCGCTAATACACGTGACGGCCAGCTTATGGCTTAGAATATGACCAGAGACACGCAAAGGCGCGCGGCGTCGATCGATCTAGGGGAGAGCATCCTGATATTATATATATCTAGGGCTTATACTATATATATCGATTGATCGAGAGAAGGGCAAGCATCCATATGAATGGTAGCTAGCTATAGCTTAGCTAAGCCAAACCAAACCAGAAAAAAAAAACAACCGAAGAAGAAGAAGACGATGGAGGTTGAGTGGAGCGAATGGTGGGACGAGTGGCAGCTGCGCATCCTCGTCCACGGCAGCCTGGGCCTCCGGTGGTTCCTCGTGGTGGCAACCCCCCTGCGCAAGTACGACATTCCACGGTGGTTGCGAGCATGCATCCGGTTGGCCTACATCGGCAGCGACGCCCTGGCCATCTACGCGCTCGCCATCCTCTTCAACCGCCACCCCGCCAAGGCCAGCAGCAGCTGCAATGGCGGCGGCATCCTGGAGATCCTATGGGCTCCTGTCCTCCTCATCCACCTCGGCGGGCAGCGGGAGCTGACCGCCGCCCATAACATGATCGAAGACAACGAGCTGTGGTTGCGGCACACCGTGACCCTGCTGTCCCAGGTGGTGGTGGCGCTCTACAGCTTCTACAAGTTGTGGCCCAGCTCCGGCGGTGACCGGAGGCTATTGGCTTCTGCGATGCTGCTCTTCAACATCGGGGTGCTCAGCTTCAGCGAGAATAAGCTGTTTGCTGCTGGAGAACCGAAGGTTGAGGAGGAGGAGGAGAAGTGCATCATCACGTGCTGGAGGAAGAAGAAGAGGAGCATGAAAGACATGTTCGAATCGGTTGTTAATAAGCTAGTCCATATTTTTCTGTCGGACATATCGCTGTATGCTGTTGCCCCTGATCTCGAGACAAGCATACCGAAGATTTTTGAGGAACGAAAAGAATTGGGTAGTGAGATCAATTTCTCCAAGATGTGTCTGCGCCAAGCGTTTGAGGTCATCGACACCAGAGGCAACGTGGTGTGGACTCCCGCCTACCTGGCCTTCCATCTCCTGCTGCTCCCGGCCCTGTACGTCGCCGCCGTCGCGCTGTTCGCGGCGAGCCACAAGCGTGTTGGCCGCTACAGCGCCACGGACGTGAAGACCACCTACGTCCTCCTCTGCTTCACCGCCGCACTGGACGTCCTCCGGGTGTTCGTCGCTGAGCTGATGCGCTGGCTGATGATGGACGTGGCGGGAGTCCGATCGCTGTGCGAGCGGGTCGCGCATTACAGCCTCATAGACGCGGTTCTCCGGAGGATGCAGCTGCCGGCCGCCGGCCGGTGGCTGATCGGCTGCAGCGATCAGTGATACTTCCTCTTCAAGCGCGGCAAGCTCTACGACAAGGCGGTGGGGCGTGGCATCATCGATCATTTGGTCCTGAAAGATGATATCGGCAATATGGAGGGCATCGACCTCGGCAGCTACAGGAACTTTGATCCCAGAAGCAACTGGGTGCTGAGCAAGCTGGTCCATGACAACCAGACGGATCAGACAGCGGCAGAAAATGCATTCCGCGAGAGCACGCAGGTGCGGGAGAGCCTGAATGCTGTTAGAAACCAAACGGCGCTGAGCGCCGACGGCCAAGGCAGTGAGCCGGAGAAGAAACCGCTATGTGGAAACGAAGGAACGAGTGAACGCAGAGAATTTTGGTGCCGCCTAAAGAAGCACGGCTTTTTTGTTGTTCTTCTTCTCCTTTTACTCAATTGGAAACATGCAGAGCATCGCAGCCACAGCGCGCACGACGCGGGTATTGTGCGTCCATCCTCACGCTCCACGAACACCGCCCGTGGCTGCATGCTTGAGTTCATGGCGAGCTATTCTCAGCCACCTTCTCCTACGCGCACGGCGGCTATAGATTGGAGCTCGTGTGCATGCAAGCAAAATTAAACAGAAACTAAATATAGCATTAGGCTTATCAAACAAATCTCCTCCTAAGCCTCGTGCGAATGTTGTACGCTTCAAACACCAAGCCTAGAGCGCAGCTCGCAGAAGCATTCGCGTCCCAGGGCTTTGGTAAGAATGTCTGCCAGCTGCTCCATCGTCCCAATGGACTGAAGATGAACCATGTTCTCCTCGACACACTCACGAATGTAATGAAATCTGACATCAATGTGTTTACTTCGGTCGTGAAACACTGGATTCTTGCTGAGCGCGATGGCAGACTGATTGTTGATCTTTAGTGAAATGGCTTCCACCTCCTCTCCCTTGAGTTCTGCAAGAAGGCGTGCGAGCCATACTCCCTGACAAGAGGCAGTGGCTGCAGCTATGTATTCCGCCTCACAGGAAGACAAAGCCACAACACGCTGCTTCTAGGATTGCTAGGTGATCACGTTACTGCCAAGGAAGAAGACGACTCCAGTTGTGCTCTTGTAGGTGTCAACGTCACTGGCTAAGTCGCTGTCGCTGTAGCCGATGAGCTGTGCCTTCTTCTCCCTCTTGTAGTAACAGCCAAAGTGCAGAGTGCCTGCGATGTATCTGAGCACCCTCTTGACTGCCGACAGATGATCGGTGGTAGGGTTCTCTATGAACCGGTTGATGTAGCCCACTGAGTACGTAAGGTCTGGCCTCGAGTTCACCAAGTAGCGGAGGGAGCCGACGATGCTGCGGTACATGGTTGGATCAACAGATGGAGTTGAACTTAACTTACTGAGCTTTAGTCATGGTTCCATGGGTGTGTGACTTAGATTGCATCCAACCAGACTAGAGTTCTCCAAAATCTTCGCCGCATACGCACTTTGGTTGATTGTGATGCCAGCCTCGGTCTGGGTCACCTCCAACCCCAGATAGTAGTGAAGTAGCCCGAGGTCAGACATCTCGAATGTTAGCTTCATCTCCTCCCTGAACTTGCAAATGTCAGAATTGTTCCCACCGGTGATCACCAGGTCATCGACATAGACTCCGATGATTAGCCGGTGGTCTCCCATGCCACGCAGGTACATGGCGTGCTCGGAGGTGCTCCTCTGGAAGCCCAGCTCAATGAGGGACGAGTCAAGCTTGGCATACCAGGCACGGGGCGCTTGACGGAGTCCATAGAGAGCTTTCATCAGATGCAGCACTCTGTTCTCGTGGCCGCGCAGAACGAACCCCGGCAGCTGCTGGACATACACTTGCTCTTGGAATACGCCGTTCAAAAACGCAGACTTGGCATCCATGTGGTGCACTGCCTAGCCCTGTGAGACGGCATGGGCGAACAGCAACCGCACGGACTCAAGCCGTGCCACAGGGGCGAAGACTTCGTCGAAGTCGATACCCTGCTGCTATACGTACCCCTTGGCGACGAGTCTGGACTTGTACTTGGTGATCACGCCTGAGGCATCCTTCTTTGTCTTGTACACCCACTTCAAGCCGATGGGCTTCACGCGCGGGGGAGCGTCACGAGCTCCTAGGTTCCACTGGCCTCATGGCTGTCATTTCGTCCAGCATCGCGTGGCGCCAATGTTCGTGTTGCAGCGCCTCCTCGAATGTTGACAGCCCGGCGTCGCTTGCCAGCAGCAGTTGCTCCTCCAGGTCACGTGCTGCAAACCTAGGTGGAGTAGGGGAGCCGAGGATGTTGTTGGTGCGACAAAATCATTGGGGTGCGTCGTCGTCATGGTCGGCATCCAGATGTTCATCGATGCCTGAGCTGGGTGGCGTCACGAACTCGATGTTGCGCCCTCCTTGCGTTCCCGACGTCCCGTGCGCAGAGGACGCCGCTGGAGTGTGTGCCGCTTTGTGAGACGGCGTGGCGAAGTCTAGTGAGGGCGAGCTTGGCGCTGTGGGCGACGGGGCGTCTGCTCGCCGCCAAAAAATCCCGCGACCGGGAAGGGACGGCGGCTCGGTCACGCGAAGGCCTGGGAGGTCTACTTGTCTCCAGTGCAGGTCCTTAGGTCTCGAGGTTTGCGGGCGTGCCAATCAATTTGACCCTGCAATTGATAAGGAGATGAGACGAGTGAGTCCGATACAAACGCTCGCTATCGGCTGGCTGCCGATAGGTTCGGGATATTGTTTGATCAGCTAGGGAGCCGATGTGGACAGGTGTTGACGAGCGGTCGACCATAGAGCTGATGAAGGAACCAGGGTGTGCTCAGAGGATATCGAGACGCACGGGATCCCTCCGGACAGCCGAACAGTGATCCATCGGCAGGAAAAACCGATGAAAGCGGATGCGGCCTAGGCGATGATTAGCGCAAGAAGACATAGGCTGCAAAGCCGATGCCGCTCCGGATATGACAGCAAGAGACCCATCGCCCGTCGTAGCAGCGCCATCAACACCGAACCTCGAAGATCGGACCTAACCGAGACAGTACGAGGCTGGGGCCAGCGGCGATGATACGGATGACGCCGGATCGGCTATGCCGTAGCAAGGATAGGAACGAACCCATCAGCTAGCTGAGCCGATGAGGGGACGCCTCTCTAAAGGCGGCTGCGTATTGGTTAGAGGTCCGATACGTTTGGCGTTACGCATCGTGGGACGCCTCTAAAGGCTGATGCGTATCGCCCGATGGGCCGATGCGCTGGGCGTGAAGCACAGAGAATGGATAACTCATCGGCTAGCACTTCGATGATACGCCGTGCAGGAGACTATAGGCCTGAAGCTCGATCTACCGTCGACAGCCCCGTAGGTCGGACCTAACCGATGCAGCACGAGACCGACGACGGCAGAGGGAGCTTAAGAGGCCGATAGGTCCAGCACGGACGTGATGCGATACATCCGATCGGCCTAAGAGGTCGGACCTAACCGATGCAGCCTTAGACAGAGCAAGACATAACGGGATGGTGGCAACAATTACCCCTTCGCCGGAGATCGGACTTAACCGATGCAGCCCCGCGTCGAGAGCCAGAACCCGCCGGTAGAACCTAGATCAACTAGGGTGGCGATGCGCCAAGTTTGAATATGATCCAGAGATATTTTACATGTTTCTAGGAGGTCTATATTTATACCCTGGATTTACAGACAGATTCCGACGCGTCTACGACCACCGGATATTATTTCCTAGTAAGAACAAAGGAAAATATTCCTAAAGGAGTTAACTAACCAGCTAGACCTCCCTAATTGAGTAAGGTTATAATTTACAAAAATAAGTACCCTACCGTGGAGTCCACTGCTCCTCCGTAAACCCGGTTTTATCTGAATAATCTTCCAATTAGTAACCGAGTCTTTCTTTGCTGCAACCTGATCGGCTTCTCCACTGTAGCTATCGGACCTTCTTTAAGTTAAGCCGATCTTTTTCCTTCCTTCCCTCGGGCTTCTCGGACCTGATCCCGATTGGACAATCCCCTGTCTTCAAGCCGATCCAATCTTCTACTAATCTGATCGGCTTTTCTACAGTTCTCCATCGGCTTCGTCTCAGTATCTCCATCGGCCAATGGCTGTATCAAACCCTCCAACGGACCTCTCCGCCGATCGGCTTTAGCCCCATCGGATCTCCCAGCCGATCGGCTTTAGCGCCATCAGATCCGCCAGATTTTGGCGTTAACACATGCCCCTCAATTTTAGAGTTTGCCAACAGACTACGAAATTCCGAGTCGTTAGAAACCTCCCCAAACCAGGATGACCCGTTAAAACCCCATTAATCGGCTCAGATCTCTACCTAGGTCGTTCCACCTCTATAAAATATATCCCCTCCTCAGTCTTCTTCCACACACTTCTTCTCATCAAAAACCCCAAACCTCAACGAGCTCCACAGGCATCCGCAAATTTCTGCGAATCTCGACGGGCTCAGAAGACTGAAGGCGAGCTCTCGCAGATTTCTTCATCGCCACTACTCCTTCATTTGCGCAATGGTTTCCACACACATAATCCCTGAGGTAACCATTATCTGCTCTTTCATCCTATGTTTTGCACGATTCTTCCCCATCCCGATTTCTCATCAGTAGTCGGGTTCTGGTTTTTGTAGGATCTTAAGAGTCAGATCACTATTCCAATCTCTGACAGCCCTGGTCACTTCTTTCTTGGCCCTATGGGTAATGAGGATCCGACTGATTTCATCAACTCCAAAACAGAAAGGATCCCGTTCAAGAACTCATCCATGACCGTCACCGATTGGGCTCACAACTTCAGATCTTGGCCTAGCAAACTCCCTGAATGGAGGAACTGGTACCTTAGGGTTTCTGCCTTCAAAAAGACTTCATGGGAGGATCTGGAAATAGACCATTGCATTAACCTTTCCTTAGCCGATATGGAAAGTAACGAACCTCTGCTTGCATCGGCTTCTTATTTCTGGTCGGACATCTTAAATGCCTTCATGTTCGGGCATGGGCCGATGACTCCCACCTTGATGGATGTTACTATATTGACCTGCCTCAACACCACCCACTACATGAACCTTTTCAGCCTCAGATTCAAACCTAAGCATCAACTAAACACCAAGAATATCGGAGGTTGGACTAAGTACATTTCCTTGCATAACAAATCCTCTGGCCCAGTCGATGGACGTGAACATGTAGCGTTCTTGAATCTTTGGCTGGAACGATTCTTCTTTGGTGGTTCGACTCTCGGTCCAACAATGAATATGCAATGTTTGGCAGAGCTCTTGGCCGATCACCGCCAAATTCCCCTGGGGCATTATCTTCTCGGAGCAACTTATCATCTGCTCCATCAAGTTGCGACCAAGCTATCAACAGGCCATCCAGTCGGACATATCGGCAGACCCTGGTGGTTTATACAACTTTGGTTGAACGTCTACATCTCCAAAGTCATTGCTAGGCCCCCTTTCTCTTTCATGACGTTCCCGACTGATTACCTAGAAGAAAACGAGGCTAGCCGACGCCGATGCATTTCGCTGGGTGAAGCTTCATCGGCTCTTCCTGAAAGCAAAATGACCCCCCTCGGACTCAGCCGATGGTTTAAGTGTTTCTACTATGGCTTTACCAAAGAGATCACCATCTGGTTCGCGTATGAGGATGACTCGTCCTTTAAAATGCCTTCCAGGTTTCATCCGATGAATGCCTTAGCCAATGAAGAATCGAAGACCATCTTTTTATCCTCCATAACTCCTTGTCTTCTGCCGATCGGATTTTCAATGGGCCGATCCCAACATCCATCATATGAGTTCTACCATCCTTTGGTTAGTGCTCGTCAGTTGGGCTTCGGCCAACTCCCCATCGGCTTGTTCTTCATCGGCAAGCTCCGAGCGCGCGGAGAAGTGAAAAGCGGCTTGGAGTATGACCGACTTAGTTCGATGACATCGAACTTGTCCTTAGGGACTATCTCCACCTTCGAGCCCTGCATATCCAATACCAAAATCTTTGCTCGATGGTGGTCAGAATGGGGAAGGCACTTGTATAGTCTATCGGCTGAACATTATTGCCTTCGCCTCAATCCCGACAACGTGGAATTCGATGAAGAGGTAATCCTTCTCTCACTATCATGTCTTCATCGTATTGAATTTTAACCGTATCTTGATTCCCGTGATTCCACAGGCTGGCGACAAAGACGCACCTTCGACCAGCGCAAGTGGTCGGCCGATTATCTATCAACCTCCATCGGCCAAATCCCTCCTTGGGCAAAGCAGTCCACCTCCATCGGCTCTCCTCCGAGTGTCGCAGGTGTCAGGGTCAAAGCGCAAGAAACCGTCTGCTCGATTGGTTTCTAAGAGACGAAAACCCGATGCTGATGTTGTCATCGTTGCATCCGCTTCGCGAAGCCCTTCTCCTGCGGCAATTCTAACTCCTCCAGCATCTCCGCTGGTACGTGTCAGCGTCAATTCTCTGTGGCCTTTGTTTTATCCTGACACCTTCGCTTTGCAGCCTGAACCATCGGCTCCCGAGGTCCAAACATCGGACCCTGTTACTGGGGCTGAACCGATGGTATCCTCTGAAGTTTTAGCATCTACTCATACTGCCCCACATCAAGCTGATACCCGCACAAGAACTACTCCCACTGTTTCTTAGGTACGTCTATCATACATGTCATTTTTCTTGACTTATGATCTCCAAGTTTACTAATGTTATTATGCAGTCATTAGCCGATCTGTTCTCCTTCGACATCGGCAAATACCTAGAAGCAGAGGAAGACTCAGCCACCAACACAGCAATCGAAACATTTTTACCAGCCGATGCACGTGAGCAGTTGTCAGATATTATGCATCAGTTGGAGGTTCCGATTGACTCGCTGGTGGAAGACTGCGGGTCGATCCGGGAAAAACTTGCAGAAATTCAACACCTCCTGCCTACGGAACTATCGGATGCACTCACGCCTACTGCTTACTTGGAATTCCAAAGGACCCAACTGACTGCATCAAGACGACGCATAGTCGATCGTGCTGAGCAAAGCCACCTGGCTCACAACGATCGACTGACTGCCCTTGATGAAAAGAAGAAACTTGATGAAATGTCAACTGACCTTCAACATGCCAACATCAAGCTTGGCCTCTTGAAGAAACGAGAAGCCGATTTAACAGTGAAACTCGACAAGGTTCGTGAAGACATCAATTTCACCGAGTCCCATCTCATCGGCCTACCAAAGTCGATCCAAAACCAAGAGGCTAAGATAGCAGACAAAGTGCGGCTAGTGGTTCGCCGGCACAAAAACTTAAAAACTATCCCCGGATCAGACGAGGATGGCATCCGCACTATCAATGATATAGATCAAATCCGTCTGCGCGTGATTGAGGCCATTAAGAAATTCTTGTAAAATTTTAGCCTCAGAGAAATCCAGATGTCATCTTGAACATTAACTTTTTGCAGTAAACTTCAATCAGATTGATCAACAAAAGTTGTGTAAATATATTTTCTAAAGGCGATATCTCCACGATATCGGCTATGTGTAACCGATACAAACTATATCGGCTTCCGTACATTGTCCATCGGCTATGCTCCAGCCGATTACACGGATGATACCGTCAGCTGATACTACCTCTGAAACCTTATCCGTCTTGAATTGGCTATGCTCAGCCGATTTAGGTGCCTACCCACATGCTAGGATAATACTTTTTCAAATATTTGCCATTAAACGCTTTGGTAAACTTCTCTCCTTCAAGACTTTCCAATATGTAAGCATTGTCAGGCACACACCGATTGATCCGATAAGGTCCTTCCCAATTCGGCGACCATTTTCCAAACTTATTATCCCTAGATCCAATCGGCAAAATTAACTTCCAAACGAGATCTCCTTCAGAAAAGGATTTGGTCGTTACTTTTTTGTAATAATGCCTAGCAACCTTAGCCTTGTTTTTCTTGATCTTCTTAAATGCTTCTAACCGATTCTGAGTCAAATCATCAAGCTCATTGGTCATCAACGTGTAATAATCATCGGCTGTCAATAGATCCTGTAAAGACACCCTCCTGGAACCGATGTTAACTTCCCATGGAAGAACTGCTTCATGACCGTATACCAACTGATATGGTGGCACCTGGGTAGATCCATGACACGTCATCCGATAAGCCCACAACGCATCATTCAAAGTGACATGCCACCTCCGTGGTTGTTCATCAGTCTTACGCTTGATCAATTTTATTAAACTCTTGTTAGAAGCTTCCACCTGTCCATTAGCTTGAGCATAATATGGTGACGAGTTTAGCAACTTAATCCCCATACTGGCAGCAAATCCTTGAAAATCTTCTGACATAAAGATAGAACCCTGATCAGTGGTAATCGTCTGTGGAATTCCAAATCGATATATGATATGTCCCTTGATGAATTCAATCGCGTCCCTGGAAGTAACCTTCTTCAAGGAAATAGCTTCTACCCACTTTATAAAGTAGTCTGTTGCTGCCAATATGAACTTATGTCCCTTACTGGATGAAGGATAAATCTGGCCGATCATGTCAATTCCCCAACCTCTAAACGGCCATAGCTTGACTATAGGATTCATAACCGACGCTGGAGCTCGTTGCACATTCCCAAAATTCTGACAATCTTGGCAGCCCTTGTAGTATTTAAAACAATCCTCCAGCATACTTGGCCAAAAATATCCAGCCCTCCTCATCATCTATCTCATGTTATGAGCCGATTGATGGGCTCCGCAGATGCCCTCATGAACCTCGCTCATCACCAACGCGGCTTCCTCAGCACCCAAACATCTCAAGAGCACTCCATTGACTGATCGATAATACAACTCTTCATCAAGTAGAATGTACTTAATAGCCTTGTACCGAAGCTTCCTGGAAACCGGTCTTGATGGATTCTGCAAATACTGAATGATCTCCCATCTCCAATCATCGGCTTCCATACGTCTCTCACTATTGGCTATCTCAACTTCCACCCTACTGTTCAGCCGATACCCTGAAGCAGTCTGAGCGAGATCATTGGCCTCCATGTTTTGCTCTCTAGGAATATGATCCAATGTTACTATCTTGAAATCCTTTAACAACTGTTGACATTTCTCATAGTATGACTTTAGAATTTCATCCTTGCATTCATATTCCCTAGATAATTGTTTGATTACCAACAAAGAATCTCCAATGACCTCTATCGTATCGGCTCCAACTTCTCTCAGCAGCTGAAGCCCCTTGAGCACTGCCTCATATTCTGCTTGATTATTTGTACTGTACGGTTTGATTGTGAAGGCAAATTCGAAACTTGCCGCCCGAGATGAAATAATCACCAAACCGATACCAGATCCATGTTTGCAAACCGATCCATCAAAGAATAACGTCCACGGGGTCGGTTCCACATAATTCTCTTGGACTCCTCTATGCTGTACAATAAAATCGGCTATCGCTTGTCCCTTGACTGCCTTAGCCGATTCATACCTCAGATCAAACTCCATCAGAGCGAATATCCATTTACCAACCCGCCCCCTCAAGACTGGAGCCGATAGCATGTATTTGATCACATCGGCTTTGCAAAACACTATACACTCAGCCGATAGAAGATAATGCCTTAACTTTGTACATGAGAAATACAAACATAGGCATAACTTTTCCACAGCAGGATACCTAGTCTCAGCATCCAGAAGTCATCGGCTTAAGTAGAATACTACTCGTTCTTTTGACTCAAACTCTTGTACAAGCACTGATCCGATTGACTTCTCATCAGCTGACAAATATAATTTGAATGGTATTCCCTTTTGCGGTAGAATCAGCACTGGTGGAGAATTCAAGTATTCCTTGATATGATCAAAGGCTTTTTGCTGGTCATCACCCTACACAAACTCTTGATCGGCTCGTAACTTTAATAAAGGAGTGAACGACTCAATTCTTCCCGATAAGTTCGAAATAAATCTCCTTATGAAATTGAGTTTGCCGATCAAGGACTGCAGCTGTAGTTTGTTGCTGGGTGGCTCGGTGGTCTGAATGGCCCTGATGCTTCGTTGACTGACTTCAATTCCTCTCTCATGCACCATGAAACCCAAAAATTGTCCAACCGATACGCCAAAAGCACACTTCTGAGGATTCATTTTAAGTCCGTATTTCTTCGTCCTCTCAAGCACTTTTCGTAGATCGGCTATATGTTCTTCAATACTTTTGGATTTCACCACCACGTCATCAATGTATATCTCCACTAGTTGTCCGATAAGATCATGAAACATGTAGTTCATGACTCTTTGATAGGTAGCACCAGCATTCTTCAATCCGAAAGTCATGACTACCCACTCGTATAAACCAATAGCTCCAGGACACCTAAATGCAGTCTTGTGGATATCTTCTTCGGCCATAAAAATTTGATTGTAGCCTGCATTTTCATCCATGAAGCTAATAATCTTGTGACCAGATGCAGCGTCAAATAATAAATCTGCCATCGGCATCGGGTATTCGTCTTTAGGGGTTGCCTTGTTCAAATCCCGAAAGTCGATGCATATTCTTAACTTTCCATTTTTCTTTTTCACTGGGACAATATTGGATACCCATTCGGCATATCGGCATGGTCTGATGAAATTTGCATCGTATAACTTCGTGATCTCCGCCTTGATTTCATCGTGACACTCTGCTTTGAATCTCCTCCATAGCTGCCTAAATGGCCGATATCCTGGTCTGATAGGAAGCCGATGTTTCATAATCGATCGGCTTAATCCAGGCATCTCATGGTAGTCCCAAGCAAAGTATTCCCAGAATTCCTTTAATAAATTTATCAGCTTTTCTCAAAATTCAACACATAGATTTTTACTAATGTATGTTGGCCTCGACCTGTCTCCTGGTCCTATGTCTATTTGTTCCAACTCATCGGCCGATGTAAAACCTTGCCCTAACTTCCCTTCGGAGTTTTCTAAAGTTCCCATGGAAACAATGGATCCGAGCCGACTTGCTGAATCGGCTTTATTCCTTTATCAGTCACCTCCAGGAAATTTCCCACCCATGTTTGTCCGGATAGGCAGTTGAACCCATCAGCTTCCCAGAATGGCACATCAGTTGTTGCTACGCTAGTCGACTAATCGGCCGTGATCACTTCAACTCTGTCTCCTTGCCATTGTATGAGGCTTTGATGCATTGTTGAAGGAATACAACAGCTGGCATGAATCCAATCCCTGCCAAGGAGTAGGCTATACGACCCCTTACTATCGATGACAAAAAATGTGGTAGGCAATGTCTTACTTCCAACCGTTAGCTCCACATTCAGTACTCCTTTGGTTTCTGATGGATTACCTCCGAAGTCTTTCAACACCATATTTGTCTTGACTAAGTCTTCAGCCATCTTACCCAATTTACGGTATGTAGAATACGGCATCAAATTGACGGCTGCGCCTCCGTCAACTAGCATCTTTGCCATCGGCTTACCATCGACATATCCGTTGATATACAATGGCTTTAAGTGCCGATGTTTAGATTCTTCTAGTTTGTCAAATATGGCTTGACTCGGTTCTAATATTAATTGGGCAAAATCCTCTTCTTGACTTTCTTCATCTGATACATATGCTTTATATTCCATTGGCAAAAAGAATACCATGTTAGCCTAAGCCGATGTACCAGCATCTTCCTCTTTTTGCTTTACTTTTCATACTTTTTTAATTTTCTGGTTTCGATCGGCTTCTTCATGGTCTTGCCGTTGTCTTTTATGCTGCTCTCTATGTCGCAGCCGTTGTGCCCTCCTCTTCTGATTCTTTGTAAAAATCCCGGATGGACACCACTGATCCTTCATGGAGCATAACCCTTTGTTTAACTACTGGTTCTTAACTGCCTTTTCACCATGCCCTTCATTGATCGGCCCCAACCGGCTATATGCCGATGCCCTAGTGATTGAAGGCCGATCGTACAACGTTCGGCTCTAGTCACAGTACCGAAATCCTGGTTTATTGCATTTAGGACAGTCCTCGATTGACGGCAACCTCATATTTTGATCCCAACAGTACTAAAAAAAGGGACAACCCCAGTGTGGATTATACCTTTCTTGTTATGTTGTGGCTCGTCTTTCTTCGTCCTGTAGTCTGGAATATTTTTTGATTAAATCCGATGAAGTAACCTTTGACCTCTTCCAGCACCTTTTTTCGTCGGATCGATCTCCTGAGGTTCCTGCAATCACCATATTCACCGGGAAAGGATGCCCGTCAACCTTCATCGACCTTTTGTCCTCGAACTTGATCCTCCCCTGTTCGACAGCCGATTGTAACTATTGCCGGAAGACCTTGCACTCATTGGTATGATAAGATATTGAATTGTGCCACTTGCAATACTTCTTTTTTCTGAGTTCTTCAGCAACCGGGATTATATGATTCGGTGGCAACTGGATCTACTTCTCTTGGAGGAGAAGATCAAATATCTTGTCAGCTTTGTTAACATCAAAATTATATCTTTCTTCTTTATTTGTTTTCTTGATCCATGGACATGATATGGGTTTTTTATTCCTGGTCCATTCTGCCAGTCCCACCTCCGCATCGGATCCCTCATCATCCGAGTCCGATGCGTATACCTGTAGCTGATCGGCTTTTCGATGGAACCTTTCTTTCTTGGCACCTGCAAATCGGTTTTCATGAGCCGATATTCTCTAGAGTAGATGTGACAAACTTTCGAATTCTTATGAAGAGAAACGCTCCCGAATCGGAGCCAACAATCCTTGGAAAGCCAAATCGGCTAATTGTCCGTCACTTAAAATAAGATTGTAGCATCGGCTTCTGACGTCTCGGAAACGTTGGATGAATTCCGGAACGGATTCATCGTGCCTCTGCCTAACCGATGTTAAGTTTGATAACCTCAACTCTTGAAGTCCGACAAAGAAATACTTATGAAACTATTTCTCCAAATCAGCCCATCCCCTGATTAAATTTGGAGGTAACGAAGAAAACCAAGAAAAGGCTAGTCCAGATAAAGACAATGGAAACAATCGGACCCTCAGAGCTTCATCAGCCGATGCCTCCCCGCATTGAGCTAGAAATCGTCTAATATGTTCCATCATAGATACATTATCTTGCCTTGAGAACTTGGAGAAATCTGGAATTTTGAATCGGTGCGGCAGCGGAATTCTGTCGAACCACTCTGGGTAATGGTGTCGATACATAAAAGTTTGTTCTTTAGGCTTGATACCAAATTGCTCCCTTACAACTTCCGTAATCCTGGCAGTCCAATCTTCTTCCTTTAGATTCTCCTTTTGGTATTGTGGGATCGAAGTTGGTATCTGACATAATCCATAATGATCTCCTTGATAGTTATTACCAGGATATTCTTATTTATATCCCCCGTAATAGGCCGTCCGATGATACCTTGGCATCATGTCTTCATGCTGCCCTCCAATCCGCTCTTGCACTGGCGGAAAACATATTTGCCGATATATCCCTTCTAGATCCGTAAGTAACTTGTGGTTGTCCCGTTTTCGTCGGCAAATATACTGGCCCTTGATCAGGTTCCTTAACAATAGATCCATCCACAGTTTTCTTGATTAAGTTGTGCAAAGTATTCACCAGTACACCCGATTAGTTAATAACCGCATGGTGAACAGCTTCGTCAACTATCTCCTGTAGTGGCTTTTGAGGACTGATGGGCGGCGATCGGCTCGATTCTCCTTCCAAAACTGGCTTTGGCATTTTGTACTTTTGAATCGGCCCTTGTCGAGTCATACTGAAGGACTCCAGATAGAACTTTTGAAAATTAGTTGTGTTCTGCTCCACCTGGTATCTCTGTTGCTCAGTTAAATCCTTCATCGTTACTGGAATTATATTATCTGCATTGATTTCTTTACCCTCCATTTGAGCACCGTTGATTGAAGGACTTTCAACTGATGAAAAAGGTCTTCTGGTCCCACCGGGCGTGCCAAGAAGCGTGCTCGCCGCCAAAAAATCCCGCCACCAGGGAGGGACGGCGGCTCGGTCACGCGAAGGCCTGGGAGGTCTGCTTGTCTCCAGTGCAAGTCCTTAGGTCTCGAGGTTCGCGGGCGTGCCAGTCAATTTGACACTGCAATTGACAAGGAGGTGAGACGAGCGGGTCCGATACAGACGCTCGCTATCGACTGGTTGCCGATAGTTTCGAGATGCTGTTTGATCGGCTGGGGAGCCGATGTGGACAGGTGTCGACGAGCGGTCTACCGTAGAGCCGATGGAGGAACCAGGGTGTGCTCAGAGGATATCGAGGCGCACGGGATCCCTCCGGACAGCCGAACAGTGATCCATCGGCTGAAAAAACCGATGAAAGCAGATGCGGCCTAGGCGATGATTAGCGTAAGAAGGCACGGGCTGCAAAGCCGATGCCGCTCCGGATATGACAGCAAGAGACCCGTCGCCCACCGTGGCAGCGCCATCAACACCGAACCTCGAAGATCGGACCTAACCGAGACAGTACGAGGCCGGGGCTAGCGGCGATGATACGGATGACGCCGGATCGGCTATGCCGTAGCAAGGATAGGAACGAACCTATCGGCTAGCTGAGCCGATGAGGGGACGCCTCTCTGAAGGTGGGTGCGTATTGGCTGGAGGTCCGATACGTTTGGCGTTACGCATCGTGGGACGTCTCTAAAGGCTGATGCGTATCGCCCGAGGGGCCGATGCGCTGGGCGTGAAGCACAGAGCATGGATAACTCATCGGCTAGCACTCTGATGATACGCTGTGCAGGAAACTATAGGCCTGAAGCTCGATCTATCGTCGGCAGCCCCGTAGGTCGGACCTAACCGATGCAGCACGAGACCGACGACGGCAGAGGGAGCTTAACAGGCCGATAGGTCCAGCACGAACGTGATGTGATACATCCGATCGGCCTAAGAGGTCGGACCTAACCGATGCAGCCTTAGATAGAGCAAGACATAACGGGATGGTGGCAGGAATTACCCCTTCGCCGGAGATCGGACTTAACCAATGCAGCCCCGCGTCGAGAGCCAGAACCCGCCGGTATAACCTAGATCAACTAGGGTGGCGATGCGCCGAGTTTGAATATGATCCAGAGATATTTTACATGTTTTCAAGGGGTCTATATTTATACCCTGGATTTACAGACATAGTCCGACGCATCTACGACCACCGAACATTATTTCCTAGTAAGAACAAAGGAAAATATTCCTAAAGGAGTTAACTAACCAGCTAGACCTCCCTAATTCAGTAAGGTTATAATTTACAAAAATAAGCACCCTGCCGTGGAGTCCACGGCTCCTCCACAAACCCGGTTTTATCTGAATAATCTTCCAATTTATAACCAAGTCTTCCTTTGCTACAACCTGATCGGCTTCTCGACTGTAGCTATCGGACCTTATTTTAGTCAAGCCGATCCTTCTCCTTCCTTCCCTCGGGCTTCTCGGACCTGATCCCGATTGGATAATCCCCTGTCTTCAAGCCAATCCAATCTTCTACTAATATGATCGGCTTTTCTACAGTTCTCCATCGGCTTCGTCTCAGTATCTCCATCGGCCGATGGCTGTATCAAACCCTCCAACGGACCTCTCAGCCGATCGGCTTTAGCCCAATCAGATCTCCCAGCCGATCGGCTTTAGCGCCATCGGATCCGCCAGATTTTGGCGTTAACAACGTCGTAGGTGATGCGGGCACTCGATGTTGTGATCGTGGCGGGCTCCTCCGCCACCGTGTCGTTGATGACAAAGTCAGTTGCTCCTCCGTCGTGACCAGTTGGCCAGGTCCACTGCGCGTTCTCGTCAAAGACAATGTCGCGGCTAATGTGCACCTGGCGAGTTGTGGGGTCATACACCCGATACGCCTGGGACCCGGCTTCATATCCGACGAAGATCATCCGCCTGCTACGGTCATCCAGCTTCTTCAAATTTGGAGCTGTCACCTTGACATGTGCGATGCTCCCGAATGTTCATAGATGGTGGACGCCCGGGGGACTTCCCATCCAGAGCTCGTAGGGAGTCCTGCCCCCCACATTCTTCGACGAGGACCAGTTCAGCAAGTAGACCGCTGTCGTGACTGCCTCGCCCCAGAACACGCCGGGGAGGTCCTTCGCCTTCAGCATGCACCACGCCGTGCCCACGACAGACTGGTTGCGACGCTCCACGACACCGTTGTATTGTGGGGAGTACGGTGCCATGAGCTCGCAACGCAGCCCAAGTTGAGCGCAGTAATCGCTGAAGTCTCCCGCCATGAACTCGCCACCCCGATCGGTGCGGAGTACGAGGAGCTTCTTGTCGGTCTTCCTCTCTGCCACTGCCTAGACACGCTTGATGGCAGCTGCTGCTTCATCCTTGGAGGGCAGTAGCACCACCCACATGTAGCGAGAAAAATCGTCGACTAGCAGGAGGAAGTAGCGATTACCGCTGGGTGTCGCCGGTGTGATTGGACCGCAGAGATCGCTGTGAAGGAGCTGGAGTGGCTCGGTCGAACGTCTCAAGGCCTTCTGAGGGAATGGGGCGCGGCACTGCTTCTCGGCCAGGCACACGTCACAGAGTTGCTCCACCTGGTTGAGTAGCGGCAGCCCACGAACGAGCTCTTCACGAGCCATCTTGCAGAGCGTAGTAAAGTTGACATGCCCGAAGCGAGCGTGCCAGACCCACGCATCTTCATCGCCCCGCGCCGCCAGTCACACCGATCGTGTGATGGTGACGTCGAGCACGTACAGGCGGCCTAGGCTGCGGGGTATCTTCGCCTGTAGCCGCATCTCCTCATCGCAGACACGCATCACGCCATTCCTCACCTGCACTTCGTAGCCGTCCTCGTCCAACTGACCGATGGAGATGATGTTCGCCGTCAGACGAGAGAGGTAGTAGACGCAAGGAAGCGCCCGGTGCTCCCCGTTCTTGCAGGAGAGAAGCGCGGTGCTGCTCCCCTCAATGCGAGCAATGGAGCCATCCTCGAATCGCACGGATCCGGTGATGCCGGTGTCGAGGTTGGTGAAGGCGAAGCATGCGCCCATCATGTGATTGGACGCACCGGTGTCCAGGATCCATTTGCTTGGGTCCCGGTCTTCTTCGTCGCCGAGCATGGGGCACACCTTCCGCTCGGTGAAGTGGATCTCGACGACTGGTGAAGGCAATTGCAAGGAGGGGGCTAAGGGCGAGGAAGATGAGTGTTGCTCCTCCTAGGCCGAGTTGATGGGCATCATAAGCATGGCTTCTTCCTCCTCCTGGGCCACATGGACTTGCTGGGCCGGCTCCTTCTTCTTGCTGTGGCAGTCACTGGCCCAATGACCCTTCTTGCCGTAGCGTGGGCAAGGATCATCCAATGGTGGTGCCTCGACCGCCGGAGCCAGAGCCGCCACGCCTGGACTCTGCGGACTTCTTCTTGTACTTCTCCACCCACTGCTCCTCAGTGAGCAACAGTTTCCCACTCGCGGTGTGCGCCGAAGCGGGCTCGACATCGTCGGCCGCTTTGAGGCAGCTGGTTACTTCCTCAATGGACAATTGAGATATGTCGAACAGGGTTTCAATAGAGATTACCAGTTGTTTGTACCGTGGACGGGCGACGCACAGGTACTTGGCGACAACCTTCTCGTCGGGCTCCAGATCACCCAGCATGGCCAGGCGCTGCACCATGACAGTGAGGCGCAGCGCGAAGTCTTCAATGGCCTCGCCGTCTCAGAGCGCGATCGACTCATACTCGGTGCGGAGGTTCTGCACCATGGCCTTCCATACCCGGTCGTCGCCGATGCAGAGGGTTTTGATGGCCTCCCACGCCTCCTTGACGGTGTCCTTGGTCACGAGCGTGGCACCATCTCCTCTAGGACGACGCTGCAGATGGCGTCGAGGGCGCCGCGGTTGTCGTCGTAGTCGACGTTGTCGTACTCGATGGCATTCCAGAGATGGCGCGCCTGCATCTTTAGCCTCATGCGCAATGGCCACTCGTTGTAGTTGGTTCTCGTCAGCTGCGGCCAGCTGCTGAAACCGCCGCCTTCCCTGATGATGCGCTCAACCACCACCTCCTGGGAACGGCGTGCGTCCCGTGTGCGCGAACGGCGTGCGTCGCACGGACGTGAACGGCGTGTGGAGAGCGCCACGTTGGCGAAGGCGTGCGGGTCAGCGTCTTAGTGCCGGAGCCACCAAAGCCGTCGTTCTTCTTGGCACCATCGCCGTTTTCGGCGGGTGATCGGCCACGGACTCTCGACGGAGATGCCATGGCGACGGCGGTTAGAAACCAAACGGCAGTGAGCGCCGACGGCCAAGGCAGTGAGCCGGAGAAAAAACCGCTATGTGGAAACGAAGGAATGAGTGAACGCAGAGAATTTTGGTGCCGCCTGAAGAAGCGCGGCTTTTCTGTTGTTCTTTTTCTCCTTTCGCAGCCACAGCGCGCACGACGTGGGTATTGCGCGTCCATCCCCACGCTCTACGAACGCCGCCCGTGGCTGCATACTTGAGTTTATGGTGAGCTATTCTCGACCACCTTCTCCTATGCGCATGCGCAAGGTGGCCAGCTTTCGTGTGCATCAAAATAAGCAAAATTAAACAGAAACTAAATATAGCATTAGTCTGCATCGTTCAACAGGAGCGTCCTCCTCTGGCACCTGGCCACCGACCTCTGCCTCTGCCTCGATCCTCCAACCTTCCCCGTCAGCCCTCGCGAGTTGCGCACGGAGGCCATCTCCCACTACATGGCCCACCTGCTCAACTCCCGCCCCGACACGCTCATGGCCGGCAACCGCCGGCCACGACATCTGTTCACCGATGCCATGCGTGAAATCGAGTCCGTTCTCAATCTATGGCTACGCCGAGACCGTCACTTCAAGCACCCCCTCACCATCCACGACGACAAGGTCCTTTTGAAGGCCATCTACGATCATGGCCTCCAGTCGTCGGACAACCGTCTCGTCTACGACGCATGTAGGCTCGCGGAAGAGCTCAGGAGTTTGAAGCATGACATCCGGTGGGAGTTGATGCACCGCCTGTGGGTGGGCATGCTCTTCTACTCCGCCGCCATGGGCAAGGCCTACCTTCACGCCAAGAGCTTGAGTGAAGGCGGTGAGTTCCTCTCCTTCATCTGGCTCCTCCTCTCCATCAGGGGGTGCAAGACCTTGGCCGACAAGCTGGAGATGCCGGAAGACTAGAGGATACTCCACTACCGCCACACCTCCTTTTTATTCCGTCCTCCGCCGCTGTCCACTAGTCGACGACCAAGACGATGATCCAAGAAGGATGACTAGTCTTAATAATTTGCTTGTTACCAAATAAACCTGTGCCTTCTCGTCCTCTTCGGTCTTTGCATTCTATTTCTGTTCTCCAGTCTTCCTCCCCCTTTCTTTTAGCTTGTTCTGTTTTTGGTCAAGCGCATGGCTGAGATTTGTTGGGTCGTGCACATGTTGAGCTTGACGTGCGCTAGTTCGCACGGAGCGCCTCGCGCGGCATGAACTCGGCGTCTGGGATGGGATGCTGCTGTGGATTCGTGACCGCGCTTATCGGGCCATCGTCCCACGTTTCTGTATTGAATAAAAGGAGAAGAAGAAACAGAAAAGGCTGCATCGGTTCTACGCAACGCCAAAAATCCGGCGCTCTTTAGTTTTCTCTCTCGCGATACTTGCTCGATCGAATTTCAGGTTTCAGCTGTCATTGCTGTCTTAGACCTCGTATGTGGGCTGCTTCATTTTATTAATAATTATAAAACATTATTGCTATTTGTCAGGTATGTGATATTTTCGTAGCTCTCAGTCAACAGTGTGATCCTTGGATTGTCTTTGAGATCTGTCCTCTCTTATCCAAGATTTGTTTGAAGAAAGCACAGATTCAGAAACACCCCTTGTTTCAAAGAGAGGATGACGGATATAATTTGATGGTTAGAGACGAATTGAAAGCTAACTAGTGCTGATTATAACCCCGGGTGAAAATAGGAATATCTCCAACATTATACTGTAATGCCTGTGTTTTTAGCAGTTCAAAAACCTATTTTAATAAAAACTCTAATTGCGAATTTTGGAACTTATTTCAATTTTTTGAAATGAGTGCCATTAAGTGAGATCTCAAAAATCCTCTCAGTCAGCTCCAAAAACCCTTCCGAAAATTCTCCACATTTGACTAAGCTCAAATATCAATTTTATTTTCAAGTCTAGAATTCAAAGATTCAAAATCCCTTCAAACCAAATCCTGAAAAATTCGGACAAAGCACTGTTCTTTCAGGCCTTAGGCTTTCTTTACTTTTTCCTCCCGGCCCGGATGACCTCTCTCTTCCCCTTCTCTCCCTCCCGCACGTCAGCTTGAAAGGCCCACTTCCATCCACGCCGGCCACGCTGCTAGCTTCGCCTGCACATCCGCTCCAAAAACTTCAAGTGGGCCCGCATGTCAGTGCCTCCTCTTTCCCACTTGCGCCTGCCAGACAGCCCATGTGCGGGTGACTGCCGTTTTCTATGCAGACCTCTCTCCCTCCTCCCACCATCTTCCTCCTCCTGACGCCCGCCGCACTCTCTCTCTCTTCCAAAAACGTGTGCAACATAAGTTCTGTCATGTCGCCATCACCATTGTGATTTCTCGTTAATTAACCTTAAATAAGTACAAGTGAGCATTAGTTATCCCATGATTCTAGATTTTCTAAGCATGGATGAGCAATTATACTAATATTTAGCTGAACCATTATATAAAGTCTAAGACAATCAAATTATATCCCAAGATATCAAAGGTAATTAATGCAAACTAAAAATAAAAAGGATATTGGTTCACACCACCCAATGATATTTGAAAATAAATACATATTTGAAGTAAAGTCAGAATTTATATATAGGGTAAATATGCTAAAGGTATTTTTGGTGTGCATGACTTGTTTTGCTATCAACGATCTTTAATTACTCTTTCAAAACTCTTCTGATGAAATCACGAACCTCTAAAACTACGAAACCTACATTCTAGCATGAAAAACAAGGAAAAAGACTAATAAAAAAACAACTAAACAATACAAATAATGTTTATAAATAGTTAGATCTTGATTTTAGATGAATTGTGTGACCTAAACATGAATTAATGATATTTTAATTCAATTAAAACCTATTAAAAAGAATCTAAATAATTTATTAAGTCATTTTTAATTATTTCATAACAGGATATTAATGATGTCAGCCCTAGAGAGAGGAGACTGAGTCACTAATAAGTAGAACCCGCATGTCATTGAGAGGATGAAGATCGGTCTACTATAGAGCAAGTTCATAGAAAAGGTCTACAATGAATAGATGGTTTGAATTGGTTTAACTATCGTTGACCTAGATACGATGGCATAGATCAAACCTAGCTAGATTGACCCCGTAGGCTTGACATGCAAGCGTCACGTGAACAGCCATGTAGGACAACGAGGAAGACATGGTGGCTTACTGCTGCCACAAAGCGGCCACGTTGGATCGACAGTTGACCAGCATAGGAAAGGTTGTGCTTGGTGAATGGTGGCGCAATGATGGAAACATAGGGCACCACAATGACGAGCATAGGACAACGATCCTTACTAGCATGAACACAATGATAGATGGTGAAGGGAACAAGCAGCGGTGAGCTCCAAACAACGATGATCTAGGGCATAGGGCATAAGAAAAGCTTAGGAAAAGAGTGGAAACAACAGAAGGAACCACATGGATGATATATGTAGGCAAACAAAAAAGAGTCCGATGTGGATATGGTAGGATTAGGTGGCGAAAACCCTAGGGTTTATCTCAAGTTCACTAGGAAATGATAGAGCTCAATTTCACGCCAATTCCATGTAATTTCACGCCAATTCCATGTAGTTTGGCTCCAAATCTTAGGGAAAATGGAAGAGGAGGATATGGGAAGAATTTCTCCTCAACCATTTGAGGAAATCGGCAATGAGGCAGCTTATTTAGAAATGAGAGACGGCGGTGTCGGGTGGCATCGGGTGGAGACCGGACTCCGGTCCAAACTAGAAGAAGGCCCTCACATGTGGGATTAGTCCCACATGTTAGCAAGATGAGGCGTGGGCAGGCTACACGAGAAGATGGGTCAGCACATGTGATGGTGGGCTAGCAGCCTTGCGGAGGGAGGTGGCTTAGTTGAGCTAGCTTGCGCGCGTGGGGTGGAGGGAAATAAGCCAGGCGAAGGTGAGCTAGGTAGATGGTTTGGCTTTGGCTGATGCAGGAGAGGGGGGAGATAAGCCAAAGGAGAAAGAGGGAAAACATACCCAAAGAGAGAAGGAGGCTGATGGAAAGATGAGGAATGGCTAAGGCTGACGTGAGAGAAGAAGGCCAATGGAGAAAGAGAAATGAATGTGCCAGATTTGGACCAAAGGTTTAGAAAGGATTTTATTTGGATTGTTAATTTGAATAATTGTTGAAATGTTGTTTCATTTATCAAAAATATTTTCCATGCTCAAATAATTCTATGAAAAATCTTGAAAATACAAGAACACTTAAAGTATTTTATCAAGGCCATTTTGATGTTTAAATTTTCATAGATTTTTATTCATGCACTTCATGTAGTTATTAAATAATTTATAGGAATTTCTTTTTACAGTAATTTATATTTAAGCGATTTTTAAGGTGTGATAGATATGTTCTGCTTATATGATTTTATATTGATTTGTCATATAACTCAGGTAGCGAGAATGATCGCGCTGTAGACTTCGAGGCATCCAGGCAGAAGAACAAGAAATGCAATAACGTATTAAACCCTTAGGCTTTTAAATATTTTTTTAGTAAAGTTATAGGCTGAATTACATGTTGGCCTCAGTTTGCAGGGTAGAAGCAATACACCTGTCCAAGTTGTCACACTTACTCAAGTTCTGGGCGTGGGGCAGGACCAGTTATTGGCAGCCTGTTTGGTGAGTCCGGCGTTCAGTATCACATCCAGGCCGGTCGACGCCACCGCCCACTCCAGCACTTGTTTTTACCGGGTGCCACTGAGCCCGCCCACGTGTCGTTGGTTTGGCAGTAGGAGGAGCAGCCTGTGATGGCGTTGCCGCTGCCCCCGACGAGGGTGACCTGGATGTTGTGGTTGAGGAGTCCGCCCATGCCGTCGGCAACGCCGCCCCACGTCCCGTTGCCTTCGAGGAAGGCGAAGGTGACGTTTTGCGGCGCCACCCATGTCCACGGCGCGCACCGTGGAGTCGGCCTGCGAGATCTCGACGACCTGCAGGGTGCCGTTGCCAACCATCAGCCGCGGGGGACTGGTCGCGTTGTTGCGGGTGAGGCCGAACCCCACGAGAGAGCACCCGTCGCGGATGCCGAACGTGAATGGCACTTTGACGTCGCCGCACCCGGACGGCGGCGCTGCGCCCACCACCACCTGCGCTTCCGCCGACCACCACATCAGCTGCAGCACCGCCCCTGCCGCCATTGCCGTCACCAGAATCATCATCGTTAGCTAACCTCTTCTTCTACACCTCTCTCTTCTTCTACACCTCTGAATAAATACAAGTTTTTTTATAAATGAAAGTATAAAACAAAATAAAATATGCAAGAACCATATCCTCAATAATTTTAAGCCATTGCATCATGAGTCATTAGATAAGAAGGAACTTATTTATAGATTAGCCATCTATTTACCCGACACTATTATTTATTATTATGTATATAACATGTTTTAATAAATAGTCACAAGGCGTAATAATAGTAGGTAGGTGCTTGACCTAAAAAGATTTGCGCGTGGCGTTGACTGACCGGCTGGATAGGCTTGACCGCTTCAACGTAAAGCACACGATGCCCATATGTGTCCCTACATGAAGAGCCTAGTTTGGGCTCATCTGTTACACCATCAAGCTGGAGGCCCAAAGCCCAGGCAGCTGCTGCACGTACGGCGATGGGGAAAGAGTAAAACCCACAAATACGAGGGGGCTGGACACAAAAAGCCATTGAACCCCGAAGGAGAAAGCCGCGCCTCGCCTTCGTCTCCGTCTTCGCTTTCGTCTACCCCCACCGCGCAAGAGGCCTCGCCTCGCCTCGCCGAAACCCTAACCCTAAAATCGTCGACCGCCGCGGGTGGGGAGGGAGGCGAGGAGTGGGCTGGATGGGGAAGAAGAAGAAGCGCGTGGAGAAGGTGTTCTGCTTCTACTGCGACCGCGAGTTCGACGACGAGAAGATCCTCGTGCAGCACCAGAAGGCCAAGCACTTCAAGTGCCACGTCTGCCACAAGAAGCTCTCCACCGCCGGCGGCATGGCCATCCACGTCCTCCAGGTCCACAAGGAGTCTGTCACCAAGTACAATACAGCCTGCTCTCTTCCCTTCCCTCCTGGCTCCTCCTCGATCTGTATCCGGCTAGATGCCGTAGACGGAGTCGGTCGGCTAGATTTTGGATTGCGTAGTGCTAGTTTCTTCCAATTGCGACGCTTTTGGCGCTTCATTAGATCGATTTGTTCTATTGCCGCAGTAGATCGAATGCATGCGCGTTCTAAATCGCCTTATCTGGGGTTGAGATTTAGGGCTAAATTTTATCTCGGAGTTCCTTTTTTTCCTTTTAAAATAAAATTCCTTTTAAAATTTTATCTCGCAGTTCCTTTTGTGTTAGCTTTCGATGCATTTCCTTTACCTCCTTTTGGCCGTTAGCACCGTCCAGTTATTCCCCTCAGCTAGGCAATATTTGAGCGAGAAATAAATGATACAACTGCCGTATTTGCTTTTTTAATGTCTACCATGTTGCTTATATGTATGTATGTAACTATTTTGACCACAGGGTTCCCAATGCAAAACCTGAGAGGGAATCAACAGAGATTGAGATCTTTGGGATGCAAGGGATTCCTCCAGATGTGTTGGCTGCCCACTATGGAGAAGGTACTGCTATTAAACACTCAACACGCATGCTGGTTTTTATTTATTTATAATTGTGGAGACTAGACTATAGTTACTGGACTTTGGTGATTTAGCAGAACAGCATTAATGCAGAGCTATTCATTTTTGTACCGCTTGTTGAGTTGACATCTCAGTGGCGACAGATGATGGTAGAAATTATGGTCATGTTGTCCAAACATCATGACAAAGCTAAGCTAGAGATAAATTTTACATATGCAGATAAATTATTCATGTGTAGGAATTAAATATTCCAGTGAGTTTAACCTGCCATATATTTCCTATGAGAACTTGTTAGCTTTATTTAGTGTATGTTCCAAATGCAGAGGAAGACCCTTCATCGAAGGTAGCCAAAGTGGAAGTGCCATCTATAAGGCCTCCTGTTATGCCTAATCCAGCAGGCATGGTATATCCTCCACGACCGACCTATGGTGTAGCCCCTATGTATGTTATCTCTTTTTTCTTCAGTATACTTGAAATTTTTATGCTCATCGAATGATTGCACGATCATATTGTGTGTATTCATTTTGTAACATTTTTAAAAATATTTTTCACATTTGTTTGCAGGTATAACCCTGCATTGAATCCATTGATGGCCAGACCTCCAATCTGGCCTGCTCCACCTCAGCAACCTTGGTTTACACAACAACCAGCAGTTACAGTTCCTCAAATGACGGCTGGGCTTGCACCACAACAGCCACTATTTCCAATTCAAAATATGCCTGCTCCTATGACATCAGCACCTGCAAATTTACTTCAGACTTCGTTCCCTATGGCCCACGTTGGAGTACCTTCACCTGTTGCCCCTCATCAGGTGTCACAACCTCTCTTTCCTGTTAATACACCTGCTGGAAACGGTGCAGTAAGTTCTCCATATGTAGCATCTGCTGCACCTGGAAGTATCCCAGCAAGCTCTCCATCAGTTGCTCCTGCAGGAGTAGGATATGCAGCTACTAACCAAGGTAAGAATTGGTTTGCCTTTCAACTTATGACCCTATCTATATAAGCAAATTGAGACTCTAGATTTTTATTTGTGGTGGTAATTTATGTAGAGGAAATCTAAGAGGATTTAGACAAATCAAGTCATGTTATTGTTATGATTTTGTTTCCTATTAAGAGGAATACCAACAAAATTTGCTCTGACCATTGAAAATAATTACTTAATTCAGGAGAATGCACTATATGTTGCCCCTTTTTACATAAAACTCAACAGTGGATGATATGGCATTTATAGATGGTGTCATTTATGTTCTTTTGTTAGGTATGTCCTTCATCAATTCACTTGTGCAAGCATCTGTTCCAGGTACAGGAGGTCCAGAGGCTGTACCTCCACCTGCTACTAATAATAAAGCATCAGCCACCCAACCTGGTGCGAATGAAGTCTATCTGGTGTGGGATGATGAAGCAATGTCAATGGTATATTTCCCATTCTCTCTTTAGTTCTTGTTCTCATTAGAGGTCATTTGGTATATCTGTTACATTACCAGACATGCGTTTGAGGGCTATCTCAAATATCTGTTGACTTGTTTAGGAGGAAAGAAGATTGTCGCTGCCCAAGTATCAGGTGCATGATGAAACTAGCCAGGTAAGTTCTGTTTTTTATAATTTTATATCTGTAATATTAATGTTATGTGAAAAAACCAAGTTTATACTTCATAGGGAGGCTCTGAACTGCAATAGTGTAAGTGTTCATTCTAGGGTATAAATTATAAAATTTAGGCACTTGTGAATGCCATGATACGCCTTGTGTTCTAAAATTTGGGTTCTATTTCCCTTTAGTTTGTGCCTCAGAAATTCTGTTTCTGTTACAATTGGTCCTGCATTACCTTAGTATTTCATTCAATAACATTTGAAGTCCATTCACTGTGCTTTGCTTGCTTGTGCGTAAAGAATAAACACAGCATATCAGCTTGCTTTTGCACCAGCATGATGGGTCAAGTTCATGTGTCAAACATGTAGAGGAATTTGACATGATGCAATTTGTAACCTCAATATTGGCATTATAAGTAATTCTTCTGAGTCCATTACTGTGATATGAAAGTTAAGACCCCTACCTCCAACCATCTTTCTCTAAATCACATCGAGAGTTTAAATCTAGTATTTTCCTTGCTATTTCCCCCATTTTATCTGGCATCTCTTGTCTAGTGATGACATAGAATACATCATATGTTTTCCACCTTCAATCTGTACATTTGCACGCCACTGATCAACTAACAGAGGAATCTTGTGCATACTTGATACTTCACTATGTTATTCTCACTGGATAGAAGGCACAAACACAATTCGTGTGTGTGTGTGTGCGCGTGCGCGTGTGGAATTTTAGGGATACTTCACTACAGACATACTTAATTGTGAACTTTGATAAGTGGGATGTTAAGTTTGTCAATTCTAGGCACTTCCTGAATATTAGATATGAGTTATCTAATGTGTGTGGGAATAGGAAATATTATCCACTGGTAGTTGCACACTGTAAGATGGTTCCTATTATATTCTACCTTGCATTTTTATGGCATATCCTTGGTGATTATTTGTTTGATCGTATATATCTTGCTGATGTTGCGCATGTCAGGAGTTCCAAGTAGGTATTTACATTGTTCTTCCTGCTAGTAAGTTTTTTACAATCTGACAAATCTCGTGGTGCTAATTGACTTGAGGGTTATCAGCCAAGCCCTGGACAGTTCGCAAATATGTATGTATTAATTTCAATTGAAGCATCATTATTTTATTTATTACGATTCACCACATGCAAATATGGGTTTGTAACAAGAACTAGGTGGCTGAGCTTCTGCCAATACCGTAACATTTATTGTAACTTAATTTTGGTCGAGATTGTGCCAAGAATTTGGTTTCAGGTCAGCTTTCATTTTGGCCCGTGAGCCTGGTACTTATGTTCAATGAGAGAGTTTAACTGCTCTTTTTTTTTGTTCTAAATCATGTCGATCATAGCTAACACCATCTCTCATGTCCTGCAATGTGTGAACAGATGAACTCAGTTGATGCAGCGATTGATCGAAGAATATCAGAAAGTCGGCTTGCTGGACGCATGGCCCTGTAAAACAAACTGAGTGCATGTCTTGTAAATTGCCCCTATGCAATTCACTGACATATTCGCTCATCTGGGCAAGCATAGGAGTAGCGCCTACAGTGGACGATTCCCTGATTCCTGTTCTCCATTTATTTAGCTAGTGACTGGAGGTACTGTGTGCAGTCAAACGAATATGTTGTCCTGACTTGGAAAGCATTCAATGTTTCTTTCCGCCCGAGCGAAGATGTTAGTCTAGAACCCATTTGCCCATTGTCGCCTGAAAAAAAAGTGATTTGTTGTCAACTCTGGAAATCTGATCATGAATTATCAGAATCTTTTTCAGACTGTAGCATGGTCTGTATTCATTAATATGAAGGCACATGAGCGCCTACTAATAATTTGTTTGGTATTAATGCTAAGCATTGCCGCATTTGGAAATCTCTCTGCTACAGTGGAACTGACCTCCTTCAAACTTGCCGGTTAACTTACGCCATTCACAGGAATGTTAAGCCTACATATAGTGTTATGCCATTCACAGGAATGTAAAGAATACCTGTGTAGATAATAATGGTTACATTTGTGTTTTTTTATGGTACTGCTCATTTGTGAATAGCGTGTAGGCCCCAAATGCTGGATTTTTGTCTAATCTTGAGTGTATCCTAAGCAAATGTCATGAAAAGAGAGGAAATAAAGAAAATAAAGGGCCAAAGAGGGCAAGAGCTGCACCGTTTATCTGGGCAACAAGCAAGCATATGTGCCTAAACTGCAAAAGGAGAAAAGGATAGGCGAATCAAAAACATCATCCCCGCCAAAAATAAAGAAAAAGAAAGAAAGAATCCAAAACATCAAAATCACCAAGGAATCCAATCATTTCCATGCGCTTTTACACCCAAATTGAAGCACAAAAGCTCACTCAACTCGTCACTCTTCTTTCACTGCCGCTTCACTCTTTGGCGCACTGGATGCTCCTGTGTAGTGTTCCTTTAGCTGGTTCCCTTTTAACCCTTGTGTGCCATGGCAGCTATAACAACACCTCATACGGTGCTGCAGCAGCTGCTGATGCCTCTGAAATCCTATCGTCATTTGCCAAGCTTTTTGTTGTATCCTCCCATGGAGGAGGTCAGCAGCTACCTGCGTCCCCTGCATCTCATCTCCGTCTTCATTGCATTCGCTTTTTTATCACAATGTGGTATGCTCTTCGTTCTCCATTCTTCTTGCATCCCAATTCCTGTCTGTATTTTATGGAGATTTTAGATCATGTTAATTGTTAAGCACCAACCAAGGCTTCACTACATTGTGTTCAGATACTCTGACCGTCAAAGTAATCGGTCCTTTAGTAAGCTAGTCTAGTCTACTACCATATAAATTGTTTGCTTCTTTGATATGTTTTTTTTTCTCAAGTATCAAATTCGTTTGATCCCTATAAGCTGACAATCATCTGACTTCTTGGTTGAACAGGAGCAAGAGTGCTAAGGCCAGATGTGCTACTACTGGATCACTACTACTACCACCCCTCGTCGTCCTATCCATACTATAGCACACCGATACTATCTCTCTACGGCGATGTATTCTCACCATCCAACTCTCCTCCCCCTTCTCCGATGTCATCCAACTGCCTCTTCCCTCCACTCACACCATCACCACCACCCATCATTCCAGCACCAACATTCACATATAGTTCTCCGCCACCGCCGCTACTCTACTACCCTCCACCGTATTTTAGCCCGTATCCACCCAATATAAGCCCAAGCCCATCACCGACCATCACACCATTGCCACCGATAGTCTACCCAAGCCCACCGGAAGTCACACCTAACCCACCAGAGATCGCACCCTATCCAAGCCCGCCTGAAGTTGTACCAAGTCCACCAGAGATTACACCGTATCCAAGTCCACCTGAAATTGTGCCTAGCCCGCCAGAGATTACACCGTATCCAAGTCCACCCGAAATTGTGCCTAGCCCACCGGAGATTATACCATATCCAAGTCCACCTGAAATTATGCCTAGCCCACCAACCGTTACACCATTGCCACCAATTATCTACCCAACCCCACCAGAAGTCACACCTAGCCCACCGAAAATTACACCTTATCCAAGTCTACCTGAAGTCACACCTAACCCGCCAGAGATCACCCCATATCCAAGTCCGCCCAAAGTCACACCTAGTCCACCAATTATCTATCCAAACCCACCGGAAGTCACACCTAGCCCACCAGAAATTACACCTTATCCAAGCCCACCTAAAGTTACACCTAGCCCGCCAGAAGTCAACCCATATCCAAGTCTACCTAAAGTCACACCTAATCCACCACAGATCACACCATATCCAAGCCCACCCGAAGTTGTGCCTAGTCCACCGGAGATCACCCCATATCCAAGCCCACCAGAAATCACACCGAGCCCAAGCCCACCAGAGATATCGCCTAGCCCACCGAGTATTGTGCCGAGCCCACCGGAGTATGCGCCGGAGCCACCAACTTATGTGCCGAGCCCACCTGCGTACGTGCCAGGCCCGCCGGAGTACGCGCCAGAGCCGCCGGTGTACGCGCCGTATCCACCGGGGATCTTTCCGAGCCCACCGGAGTACGCGCCGGAGCCGCCGTCATACGTGCCAAGCCCACCAGAGTACGCGCCGGAGCCACCGTCATACGGGCCAAGCCCACCGGGGTACGCCCCAGAGCCGCCGGTGTACGCGCCGTTTCCACCGGGGGTCACCCCGAGCCCGCCGGAGCCGCCTCCGGGCCCGCCAGGCGGTGGCGGGTACCTTCCGCCGGTGGTGTTCCCGCCGCCGTTCGCGTCGCGGGCGCCGCCGGCGAGGCGCGCGGTGTGGTGCGTGGCGAAGCCGTCGGTGCCGGGGGCGATCATCCAGCAGGCGATGGACTACGCGTGCGGTTCCGGCGCCGACTGCGACTCCATCCAGCCGTCGGGGCCGTGCTTCCGGCCGGACACCATGATCGCCCACGCCTCCTACGCCTTCAACAGCTATTGGCAGCGCGCCAAGTCCAACGGCGCCACCTGCGACTTCGGCGGCACCGCCATGCTCATCACCAAGGATCCAAGTAATTAAGCTTCTTCTTCTTCATGAACGCACAGTCCACTACAAACTGAACATTTTTTTCCCTTCAAATAATAGTAGTACAGACTGAGCATGCACTAGTGTTTCAGTGACCAAATGGTGCAGCAATTATCTAGTTAACAACTTGTAATTAATGTAGTTTTTCTGTAATTTGATTTTCTTTTCAGGTTATGGTGGTTGCCATTACAGTATGATGTGATCACACCAAGAAATGCAGGCTTTTGGAAGTTGGGCAAGAAACTCTGAAAGTTTCAGGCTTCAGACGTACTAGAGGTACAGGTTGTTCTGATGTTGCTAAGGGAGTTTATTGCAGTTGATCACTGATTTTGTGTAGGGCAAAAGGGCTCAATCGATCCTATTTAGAGAGTCTTCTAACTTTTCTTTTTGGCACTTTTTATTGTTTTGTATTGTTCTGAATAAGGTTATGTAATTTACCATCTTAGTACATTTCATAAAGGCAATTGAGGTAACAAATATCTAGTAAGAGCCATAACTAACAGCGCAAAAATGACCGCTGAAAATCATCAACTGTATGAGCAACAGTTTTCAGTACCAGATGGTACTGTTTATTCTGGCACATAATAAACATACTTTATTAAGCCTTATTGCAGCATAAAATTTACAATGATGCACCAATAAATTCAACCTACTACAGCACTAGGTCTCTAAACAGTTGACAGTATGTCCTTGCTCATGCTGGAGCTTCATCGGAAGAAGGGAATCTCTCAAGAACATAAACAGGATCGCCGACCTTGATGATCCTTCCTTTGCCCTTTGCAGACAGAGATTCCTTGCAGACTAAATTTTGCCCAAAGTAGACCTGCAGAAGGCGAGAAAACGGACAATTCTTAGTGACCTATATATTCTGAAACTAGTTCCTGAGAAGCTTGAATTTGCAAGTTCAGCACATTTGCATTCAACAATTCCATAATTCAGGACTCCCAAGAGTAGAGTATCGGTTGCAGGAATTGATTACCTTCCGTTTGTTCTTGTGGCTTGGACGTAACACTTCATCAGACCGGAAGGTCAGTAGAGTTTCTTTTGCTTCAGTGCCAAGTATTCCATTTTCTTGATTAATGGTGGGCACCTGAATCAGCATAACAGAGAAACGGCATAGTGCCAAGTATTCCATTTTCTTGATTAATGATAGGCGCCTGAATCAGTGTAACAGAGAAACTAAGCAAGTGGTACATGCATATTGGATTATCAAAGTAAAAAAATACACACGACACCAACAAATTCTGGTGATGTGAAATTTAAGTCGGATTCTGTTTCACATCAGGTTTATATGTACCAGCTTCTTCACTTCACGAAAACTACCCATGGCACCCGTCCAATTGTAGAATTACTTGAATGATTCAAAGTTATATCTCAATTAAACAAAGGCCACATGCCAAAACTAAGTCGGCAACCATTCTATGGATCTGATAGAAACAATGAGTATGGAAGATTCAAAAATCCATGCAGAATGGTTATTTACTCACAGTGTTATGATTTACGAAGTATTAGTATTAACCAGAAGAACCATCAGTCATATAGTACTGAATTACACTCTCAGATAGTTAACTTCAAGGTTAAGAGAGTATGGGCTGATAATTTGAAAAAAACAGGGTTGATAATTTCCCTTGCAGCGGTCGCATAACTTCACGCCCTGAAATGTTAACTTGTTTATTTTTTTTCCATAGATCCTCTTAGTATGGGTGGCATCCATCCACCAAAATGCTGGCAAAAGATATCTATCACCTTTGTAACAAAGCAAGTGCAACAGTTGTGAAACTAACGATCATAATTTAATGGCCGAACAGTAAGTTGTCCATAAAATATAAGTGGACAAATGTGCAGGCTTACTTTGGTCTGAAGCGGTTCATCGGTACAGGTTCTTTCAGAATCCCATTTAGTGCATCCAATGAACCCTGCAATTCAGCATGAACTGTCAACTGAATTTTTGTTTTCAGCAACGCTTGCACAGGACATGGATCGGCGGAAACTACTGAACAGTCTGATCAGTACCTGGGAGGCCATCGGGAATGGGAAACATTCTGTAAACGTAATTTTGTAGCCTTGAGCATAGTCAGGATTGGTTGGTCTGATTTCCGACGCTGCCAAGATATCCACAAAACAGGCATTCCCCATAAGCAGCACAGAAAGGAAGCTGGTATTCTGGAAATTGGAAAGGCCTCTGTTAGAGAAAAATATAAAAAAAAAGACACACGAATTTTAACGTAAAAAACTTACAGACAATCAACTAAGTGGGCAAAGGTGATATATATTTATAGACACTTAAAGAATATGATTAGTATTTAAATCATAATTCAACAATATGCTACAAAAATATCTTCGAAATCCAATAATTTTACGAATAAAATAGTGTTTGATATTAATGTGCTTGGTTTTGACATTAAACATATCACTCTTATTAAATAAATAATATTTTAGCTATCACAATAAGTATCAATATCCTATTTAATAATATTTTAGCTTTCTTGACACTTTCAATAACAGAAATATACTCTAGTAGAAAGAGTAGTAATGGACTGAAAAAAAGCTTCTAACTAACGGAACCACGCACAAAGAGAAGATATATCTAGAAATAGACTTTTTTAATTAAGATTTTAAGTATAATCAGAATCAATAAACCCAATAACATTTGTCTTCACTTTATTCTTATCAAACATATCCTAAACCCTAATCTATTTCACGATATTCTAATGTTATTTGGTAGGATTATACATAAATCTACTAAACACATTAATTGTATGAGTTAAATCTAGTCGAGTGCAAATTATAGCATACATGAGATTACTAATGGCATTAGCATAAGAAACATATGACATATAGTCTTTGTCATCTTTATTAACAGGATATTGACTTGAAGATGATTTAAAGTACAAAACAAAAGATATAGAAACGGGTTTGCAATTATCAAGATTAAATTTGTTAAATACCTTCTCAATGTAATTTTTTTTGATATATAAATAGTTATCAGCCTTACGGTCACGTTAAATTTTTATGCTAAGAATTTTTTTAGGACCAAGATTTTTTATCTGTCTTCAACTCATCAATTAGTGACTTGTGTATATCATTGATATAAAGCAACGAATAGACAAAAGATTCATTGAGAAATTGATTGATGCATGAATATTGTTGTGCAATCAATCAAACCTCTTGTACCACTGCATAAGAGCTTGTTTCGAATCATAAAGAGATTTCTTCGTATGACAAACTATATACTCTTTTCCAGTAGCAACAAAATCTTCATATTGTGTTATAAAAATCTCACCTTCTAAATTTGTTTTAACATCAAGTTATTCTAATTCCAAATCAAATAAAGCAACAAAATCAAACATCACCTAAATGGAAGAATGACGTACAATAGGAGAAAAAACTTTATTGATGTTAATACCTTTTCTTTAGTTATAACCTTTCACTACTAAACAGGCTTTCAATCTTACAATTTCAACTCCAGAAATGCATTCCTTCTTTTTATAAATCCATTTACACTTCAGCTTTTTACCTATTGGAAGTTCTGCCAAATCCCCTATATGATTTTTATTAATACTCTCAATTTCTTTATTCATAGCTATCAACCACCTAAAAAAAATTTCACGTAAGATAGCTTCAGAATAAGAAGAAAGTTTAACAATATCACTAATATCTTGTGTAGAAACAAGAGCATAACAAGCCATATCATTAGTGTCACGATATCTAATAGGTAAATGAATATTTCTTCTAGTTCTAGGTCAAGCAATACATTGATCATTATCATCATCAGACAACAATGAACCTGAAACTTATTGTGTTCTAAGTAGTAATTTAATATGTAATAGGAGTAACTAAATAATAGCAAAACTATCTCAAACTCTATATCTCTTGCAACAAGCTCATTAGTTTCATATTCAATTGTGGGTAAATTAACACCACCTAAGAAGAGAAAAACATCTTCATGAAATATGGTATCATGATTAATGATCAATTTGAGCTTTAAAAACCATAAACGATATCCTTTCACATTAGAACCTAATCAACGAATATGCATTTTCTTACTCTAAGCTCTAATTTTCGAGTGCTAACATAAGTATAAACAGAACAACCAAAAATCTTCAAATTAGAATAATTAACTGGTTTAGCTGACCAAAATTCTTTTGAAATATGAAACAATGACAGGATTTGGAGAGCTATTGATTAAATAAAGCCGTTGAAACAGTTTCAGCCTATAAAGCACACTTATTTCATAGGACTACATTTGAATGCATGGAACGTGCTCTTTTCAGAAAAGTGTGATCCATACATTCCGCTACACCGTTTTATTGAGGAGTTACTAGAATAGTCAAATATCTTATAATATCATAATCGATACATAAATTATTGAACTTGCCACTGCAAAATTTTAATCTGTTATTAGTTTAAAGATTCTTTATTTTTCTACAAGTTTGGTTTTCTACTAGAATTTTCCACTTATAAAACACTAAAAGAGTTTTACCTTTATGTCTTAAGAAATAAATCCAAATTTTGTGAGAAAAATCATTTATAAATGTTACGAAGTATTCACATCCACTAATTCAACAAAACTTAGAATTACCCTAAATATCAAAATGAATATAATCAAGAACTCTTTTCATTCTAATGAGTAGCAATAGTAAAACTAAACCTCTTTTTTTTTTAACAAAAACACAATATTTATATAAATTAAGTTTGCAAATATCGTTTAAATGATCTTTTTTTAAAAAACGATGCATACATTTCTCACTCATATGACCCAAGTGCATATACCAAAACTTGGTGATATAAGGATCTGATGCAATAGTGAAAACAACTACAACACCTATAACTATAGATCATTACAAGAAATAAAGACCGTTAATTCCATTACACTTTAAAACAATAAGGCTGCCTTTTAAAATCTTAAGAACACCATTCTTACTGACATATTTATATCCTAAGGATTCAAAAGCATCAAACAAATAAGATTTCTTTTCATTCTAGAAAAAAGAGTCCTAATAATGTCATCATGTCTTAATTTGAACAGAATTAATTTCAGTAACAAGAACCCATTACTAATAAAAACTTTACTAGTATCAACAGAATTGTAAGTAGAAAACTACTCTTTATGTTGACATATATGAAAGATACAAGCCAAATCAATAACAATCAGTTTTATCCTCTATATTAGTAGTGCTAATTAGAACATCTTATCAGAATCACTGGTAACAAAACTACTTTTAGCATATTTTTTCATTTGAGTTTTACTCCTTTATTTCTTTCTTTTCAATTTGAAGCAATTAGAAATATCATGATTTTTTACAATAACAACAAAATAGTCTAGATTTACGGTCACTTGATTTAGATCTAGACTTTAATTTAGAAGCCCTTAGCCTTCTTCAAACGAGAATCAATATCAATTTTTTTTGCCAATAAATTTGATTTAACATCCTCAAAACTAACGAAGTCATGATTACCATAAAGCATACTTTCTTTAAAATATTTAAAGTTAGCCAGCAAAAAGACAACTAATAAAATAGTCTTATTCTCATCATCAACTTTCACATCTAACTTCTCAATATCAATAACGAGTGAATTAAGCTCATTAATATGAGACTGGATAGAGATAACTTATGCTATGCAAATTGAGTACAAACATCCCTTTAGACATAATTTGTTTGCGAGATTTTTCTTTATATATAGCGTCTCTAATTCCGTCTATAATGAAGACGCAAATGCCTTATTAATAACTTCGCATAAAATATTTATAGGCAATCTGAATTGTATAGCGGATAACACTTTTTATCCAATTTCTCCTATTTATTATCTTTTATGTTTGTTGGTTTATAACTCCTTATGAACACCAACTTATGTAAGAATAATTTTTATCTAAAATTGTCATATGCTAAAATTGATATTGTAATCAAACTTTTCAATGTCAAATTTAGTAAACAACATATTGATAAATAAATTATAGATAAAAAATATGATAGAGTCAAAATTGAAATAAAGCTTTCTGGTGCGCTTGTGTGTGAACATAGTAAAAAACCTAATGTAAAATTGAATTCACGTAAATAGTAACATGAGTGATGGGAAAACTTCTTAGTACATTGATAGCAATGGTCGCAAAAAAATTCACCACACTCGGTTGTGATAGTCATCATGGCGCGGAATTCTTTTTCCTTGTCTCGAAACTGTGCCTATAGTTGATGACCATAAATGTTGCTCGGTCTGTTGCGCTTTGATGGGACGGACAAAGCTCTGCTGCTACCTTGTTTTTTCTTTCATGCGCGTAGGCAAGAGAGACCGACTCGGAGTAGAAGCAACTCCGCTTTGCTTTGGATATTTCGTCAAAAATTAATCTCACCACATAACTTTGCCGAAAAAGACAAACACATCGGCAATTATATACGTCAAATCTTCGATACTCTGATACTACTTGTTAAGGAAAATAAAGTAAAAGGAGATACAAAATTTTAATGTGGAAACCTCTTTTAAGATAGAGAGGAAAAAACTATAGGAGACAAAATCAACTAACAATAGTATTATGTTATAGATATAAAAGTGGCATATACTAATATTGTATTAATAAAAAATACAAACCTTCTTACATTGCCCAAAAGCAACAGAGAAAGGAAGCTTATATTCTGGAAATTGGAAAGGTCTCCAAGACAGGAAAAACAGTATTACTAAGAAATATAAACCTTCTTTGAAACGCACTAGACGACTTAGGCTCCCGAAGTAACTGGAAAACCACTCGGCCGCCTCGGCTTCTACATCATAAGCATCACCAGACCACTCCCATACAGAGACATCATCAATTGTGGCTCGTTCAGCGCTTAGAGGAATCTTCAACGGGTTCATTCCGGGCGATCTTACAACTGCAGTTAGCAATCGCGGAGTAACTCAAATTAAAATGGCATCACAAATTCACAGTGAAACTTCTTGTGTGCGACCATGTAAACTTCAGAGGGCCCATACAATTTCTACTTTTTTATGAAGGGGGGAAAATCAACATTTCTTCAGTCCTACCTATGGATCAACTGTTAGCATTCAGCGGCACATCAAGATAAAATTAACATTTCATAGGCGACTAATTATCTAGAGCAATTCAAATATAATTAACACAAATGAAGGAAAACAACATTGGATAAACATTCTTCAGATTCTTTAACTGAAATAAATCATGAGATGACATATACATCAGCGGTAAATGATGAGATATACAGAGAGAAAAAGGGTAAAAAATACCCAGGTAGGAGTCGGGGATCCGTTGCCACTCCTCGGCGAATGCCTCCGGCGGCAACTCCACCTCGACGAGAGCGAGCTTACCACCACCCACTGCCGATCCTACCGGAACCTGCTGATCGATTGACGCTGCAACCATTCATCAGAAACCACTAATTCACAAGAAAGATGTCATCTTTGAAGAAGAAGAGGAGCGGTACTAGTGGAGATGATTGGGGATAGGCAATGATTGATTATATTTCATATTATGTACAGTTATATTAGGTTTTATATAATTAGAAAAAGCTACATTATATTATGTTGTCACATTAGGTTTCATATAAGAGAAAATTACTATATCTAGAGAAACCTACTATAATTACATTATACTAACACTCTCCCGCAGTTTAATCGGATCTCGGCGAACGTTCAGGCTAGATCGAAACTCTTAAAATATAGAGGTAGAAAGACTCTTGGTAAAAACGTCGACATACTGGAATGTTGTAGGAACATGAATTACTCGAACGTGATCGATGGTGATCCGCTTCTGAACAAAATAAAGATCAATCTCAACATGATTCATGCGCTGATATTAGACTAGGTTGCTAGAGAAATAAACAACACTAATGTTGTCACGGTAGACCAATGTGGCACGATGAGATGAGTGGCAAAGCTCCATGAGTAGTTGGTGTAGCCAAATAGCTTCAGCGACACCATTAGCCACAACTCGATATTTAGCCTCTGCACTCGATCGGGAGACGTATACTGATGCTTAGAGGAACAGGACACCAAATTATCCCCGAGGAACACTGTATAACTAGAGTTTGATCAGTAAGTGTCAAGACAGCCGGCCTAGTTGGCATTGGTATAAACAACAAGCTTAGCAGGTGGAGAGTGACACAGAGTTAAGCTGAGAGAAAGAGTACTCTGTAAGTAGCGTAGTATCCGCTTGAGAGCAGTAAGGTATGGTTCGTGAGGATCATACATGTAAAGACAAATCTGCTGGGCGACATAGGCAATATTTGGACGAGTGAATGTCAGGTACTGTAATGCACCAACCAAGCTGCGGTACCGTGTTGAGTTGGCAACTAGAGGACTGTCCATAGATAATTTTGAGTGTAGGTCTGCAGGGGTGCTGCAAGGCTTGCAACACTCATCCCAGCGCGCTCCAAAATGTCCAGAGTATACTGTCGCTGAAAGAGAAATAAGGTATCATCACAATGCGTGATAGAGATGCCTAGAAAATGATGAAGCTAGCTCATATCTGTCATAGCAAACTTATGCTGGAGAGTGGTAATAATTTGTTGAAGAAGCCTAGCTGACGAGGTGGTGAGAACAATATCATCCACATACAGTAACAGATAGACAATGTCGGATCCCCAATGATATGTAAATAACGAAGTATCTGACTTGACTTTAACAAAACCAAGAGACAAGAGGTGAGTGGCAAACCTATTGTGCCAAGCACGAGGAGCTTGCTTCAGTCCATAGAGAGGCTTATTGAGTCAACAGACAAAACCAGAAGGCTATACATAGTAGACCGTCTCTATCAGAGTGTCATGTAAGGACGCATTCTTAACATCTAACTAATGAATAGGCCAGTTGTGAGATAGAGCTAAAGACATAACCAACCAAACTGTCGCTAGTTTGACCATTAGACTAAAAGTCTCATCATAATCAACACCCGGTCGCTGTGTAAAACCCCACAAAACCCAACAAGCCTTGTAGCGATCAAGTGAACCATCTGCAAGTAGCTTGTGACAATAAATCCACTTGCCGGTCACCAAATTGACTCCAGGAGGCCGAGGAACAAGGCTCCAGGTGTCATTGGCAAGAAGCGCATCATACTCAGCTTACATAGTGGAGCGCCAATTAAGGTCTAATAGAGCATCACAAACAGAGCGTGGCAGGGATGACATGGGCACAGTATGGAGGTTGAGACGATCCATAGGTTGCGCGATGTTAGCTTTGCCGCTCGTGCGCATGGAGTGCGCATTGGTAACCAGGATGATGGAGACTGATCTAGTAGCATTGGTACGGCCGGTGCCGTTGGCAACAGCCTGTGCGGGAGCAATAGGGGCAGCGGTACCAGTAGTATAGGAAGGCGCCATGGAGGATGAGGTGGTGGTGCTACTGGCAGCGGCCAGTGCTAGATACACAAGGGAAACAACGTCGAGTAGTATGAAGGACCCAAGCGATCGTGACTCTAGCGACCACTGCCCTGGGGAGGGTGGTGCAGAGACATGCTTGAGTGCAGCACGGCCCATGGACAGGCACAGGGATGTGCACAACATGCGAGGGCGCTGACCTTGGAGCAGCCGGGGCTATCGGTGGACCTGCATGCACAAGACAGGCTCCAGAGGGTAGAGTGGTAAGATCATGTTCATCAGGGAGGTGGATACGGCGATGAATACGGAGGTGCTGGTGGAGAGTAGGTAGAACGGGGAGAGGTCCCTAGAGCTATTGCACCTGGCGATCACGTTCCTGATGTGTAAATCCTTTACAAAAAGACCAAAAGTATTAAACTCAATGAAACAATTATTATCGGTGGTAAAACGACAAATGAAAATCAGATTCTTAATAATGTTGAGAGAGACTAAGATATTGCTAAGAACAAGATTACGATGTGGTAAAGAAAAGATATGTGATCTAGTGGCAGTGATAGGAAATGACACCCCATTACCTACAATAATAGATGAATGACTAGATGAGGATGGTAGGGAAATGAAGGAGAGTTTATCAGCATCCGCGATCATATGAAAACCGACGCCTGAATTGGTATACCGTTTAGAGAAGGGTGCCGACAGGTTGAGCATCATAGTATTAAATGAGTGTGCTAGGGAGTCCTCATTCCACGAACCACCATGGATAGGGTTCTAGGGCATGGGTGGTGTGGACTAGAACACCGTCGAAGAGGCTTGGAAGGCTGGCGAGGGTCCATAGAAGGCTAGCGAAGGTCCCTGGTAGGTTGAGGAAGGCAGCATAGGTGATGAAGGCGAGGCTCCCCCATAGTACAAACCGTACTAGGGAGGGCCATAGGTGCCACCATAGACGCCACCGTCAAGAATGCTATTAAGGTTGCTGCCGTAATAGGGCATGGCGGTGAAAGCTAGAGGAGCCGTCGAAGGGCAACCAAACTGGTCATACGACCACATTTGAACGGTACTTGCCCACGGATGCGTGAAGGATGGGTGCAAACCTAGCGGCATGCCACCAGTGGGTGCAGAGGGCCACCATGACCACCACGGTCGCACTGGCAGCCATTGCGTTGTCGACCAGCGCTAGGGTTGGGGGCGGATGAGACACCAGAAGGTTGCCCAGGGAAGGTGAAAGTGACCCTGGGCGTGGAGGTGCTATAGTCCAGTGCACCGCCAGTCGGGGTGCTACAACAACGAGAGCAGAGGACGACGATGGTGATCGGGCCTCGATCTCTATCTCCTTTAGTAGGAGATGCGTCCGAGCCATTGTAAAGGTCGGGAACAGACGATGCATCCTGAGGATAGACACCATATGGTGGAACTGATCGTTCAAGCCACAGAGGAGCATGAGAACCATCTATCAGTCATCGATCAAGTAGCCGAACTCGACGAGGGAGGTGGCCATCGACTCAAGGCAGTGATAGTAGTCAGTGATACTCAAAGAGCCATAGCGGAGGCTGCGAAATTGTGTCTCCTAAAGGAGGGCATGGAACTCTTTCTAACCGAGGAACTCATCCGCGAGAAAGCACCAGGCATCACGAGCGGAGAATTGTCGTAGCATTGATTCAGGTCATTAGAGATAGTGCCGTAGATCTACGTCAGGACAGTGCAGTCCGTCTGCACCCATGCCGAGCGCGAGGGAAAGGACTCGTCCTTAAGGATGTGGCGAGTAAGACCATATTTGTCGAGAACGATGAGGAACAGGCCACGTCACTTGCTGTAGTTGTTGGCAGCCTCATTGAGCATGATGGGGATGAGGGCACGGACGTTCATGACGACGGTGGCCTATGCCCAAAAAGATTTGTGGGTGGTTTCATACTCGTCCAAAGCAGTTGCGCGGTGGGCGGCCTCGGCATTGGCATTGCGGCGGTCGGCGTCGACCACAATTTTCTCCGTGCGGCAGTCTTTGACAGCATCCACCATCGGTATCGATGGATTCATTAGCATGATGGGGCGGCATGATGGCGGAGTTAACGATGTAGGCGGTGACACGCCCGGTGACGGATTCAGCAACGCGACGGGGTGACGATTCAGCCAGCATTGTGCTCGGCGATGGAGTCGGCGACCCGGATGGCGATTCGGTTGGTGATGCACCCGTCGATGGAGTTAGCGACGTGCACGGCAACTGGATCGGAGCGGAGTCAGCGACGGAGTCAGCGACGTGCCCAGTGACGAGGAGGGGCAACAGTGTGGCGACGGAGTCAGCGGGGCACGGCGGCGGCGGAGGGCACGGTGCAAGGAGTCGGCCGCATTACGCGTGGAAGTCACTCGCAGTGTGGTGTAGCGGAATTTTAACGGACCGTAACCGTACTGATTGAAATGATTTATTATATTTCGTGTACAAGTGTGTGTATATATAGTCATCGGAAGCCAATCACATATTCTAAACATCTTAAATAAATAAATAGTTATAGTAGATTTACATAATTAAAAAAAATCTATATTTAGGAAAACTTAATATAATTAAATTATACTAACACACGAATGCACATGGAGGTATATGAGGATCGATCTCATCGTCGCTGCCGCCGCGAGGAGAGGAAGGAAGCGGCCTTCTCCATTGCTCGGATAGCTAGCTTGCTAGCAAGAAAACGAAAAGAACAACAGTGGTAATCCATTGCTCACGAATGCATTTGCTTTGGCTGCATGCCATGTCAGGTTACAGAAATGCCCCTGATGTGCCATCAGCCAAGATGATAATCTTTGCAGTTAATTAGATGTACTTGTCATTGGAAAACTTCTGAAAAGAAGTGAACTTTCATTTTGTTACTGAAGAGATGATGCCAGCTCTAGTTGTGGACTCAATTGGAACTGCGAAAAGATTGCAGCTTACGTATCGACTTCAGCAATGAAAGTTCAGCTCCATTTAACAATCATCGTTTTTTTTTTTTTTGAAAGAAGCATCAACAATCACTGTATTAAATTCTTTCAGAAACCAACATGTCTGAATATATTCCCTAAAAAGACCAGTCTGAATTTATACATGGCAAACAAGTTCAGCTACAGATCACACATATGTACACATAGTTGTATTGCCTGTTTGCCTCATATGATATCATATATACACCGCTACAACTAAGAAATGACTGACAAAACCCATGGTCCAAAAGGATCCATCATGTCATGCCCGACTGCTTGATTATCGTATAAGTAGAGCCGGAGGGTAGTGCAGCGACAGATGCTCCTCTTTCCTGAAAACCAACACAAGAATACCATCTTGCAGTCTCATCATATCAACAAAAAGAATCCATGAACAGTTCGTGAGGGAAAGAACTAAGGAATCTTAATTCTGCAGTTGCAGTTACTGACATGGGGAAGACAACGCAGAGCAATGTGAGCAGCAATGCCAGAACGAAGCAGGCCAAGCCAACGATCACGTAGGCGCGGCCGAGGAAGGCGTTCTTCCCACCTAGCCACCCAGAAGTGGATAGCACCAGCGACTTCTTTCCGTCAAAGCTGTAGGAGTTGTAGTTGTTCTGCACGGTCACTTCGACACGATCGCCAGCTTGAAGATCCATGTCGATCTTCCCATACAGCTTTCTGAAGGTTGGCAGTGCCGCTATGCTCATCCAGACGATCAGATCTTCCTGTTCACTTAGCTGTTTGAATTGCAAAAAAGAGGTTAGTAGGTAGTAGTAAGTATTGCTACTTGGATGCAGGTTTCAATTCAATCTTGTTAACTGCTCTTGGCAGTCAATCTTTAGCGTGTTTTGGAAAGGTTGGCAAAATACACTGTAATTCCTGAAAATGGACCTGAACTCAAAACTGAATTTCTATTTTGCTTGTCAAATGGCTATTTATGACGAATCATAGATAACGGATGCATGACGTTTCAGAAGCAAAGTTAACAGAACACTTACAGGTTTGTTTGGATTTAACTGCCCTCCCCCAATCAGCGTACCATTCTGAAAGTTACTGGGATACACGTGCTTCCCAAATCTGTGCTCCCTTTCACTCTTCCACGAAATGCCGTGCTTGTTCACTCGCAACATTTCGTTGCCACGAGTTAAGCTGTAGGTGTCATTGAACAGGCTCCAAGCTATGAGCCCACAAGGAACAATAGGTCTTCCATTTGCAGTAGCTTCAGGGCTGCAGTGATGTGTGTTCTTCGTGTTCTTCGGATTTCTTAGCTGCATATAGCTGAGGCTCTTCACATACCTGCGTTCTCGATCTAAGTTCTTCAGCTCACATAGAGTAGGTTTGTCTATATATGAATTGTCCAGTAAAATCAGTAGCCAGATTTCTACCTTCTGTGGTTCTGGTAGAACTTATCGAGTTGATAATATATATAGATCGGCTTCTTCATATCTTTAGGGACCTATAGGGAAAACAAAAAATCTTGTTTTACCTTACCAATTGAAGACACAAAATGGGTTTTTTTCAAGTGTATCTGACGGAAACAGTTTTACCTTGAAGACTCTTGTGCAGGTCTTATCTATTAATGAGTTTTGGATATAAGCAACTTTATTGTGAAGCATGATCCGTGGTACACATTTTGTGTCATAACGATCAACCAATTCAATGACCTATTTGAAGAAAGCCAAACATAACTTGGAACAAAAAACATTCCAAGTACAGATTTGAATAATAGCTAGCACAATTCAAACTTACTTTATTTGAAGCTGCAATGCAAGCAAGACCAATTGGAATGAAAATTAGGCCCAAAAACACTAGTACAAGAATAACCTGGTTATTCAAAATTATGCAGACAGTCATCACATGTTAAACTTCCAAGCCATATTCATACAGAGAAAAAATGTTGAACGGTGAGATTCTCGCAAACAGCTGAACTCACCGTCTGCGGTATCAGTATAGGCTTGCATGCTGGAAGTTCTTGCTGCGTAAATGGATGATCTTCAAAATCAGACAGAGTGGATGCAAATAAGCACTTGTTTCAGCAGAAGTAGATTATATGTACTATAAATTTATCCCCAAACTCTGGAAGCCATTCTAAAACAAAGAAATTGCAAATGCTGCTACATACACTATACAGTGCTATACTGAACATCCGATAGAGCAGTTCAAGATCCAAAGTAGGTGAAGGAGTATACTTCTCGAACCAAAGCGGTTGTGGTTAACCAAAAAATTTCAAGTGACAGAAAGAAACATAAACTTGATTATCTGGGGAGAGAGAGATTACACTTAGGCTTATTGCGCTTCTTCATGGTGTCTGCAGAGTCATCCTCGCCGGAGCTTGGTCCTGCTCCGTCACTGTCCGCCGGTGGCATTGCTGTCTCCGGCCAAGAACTTGCCCCAGTGAAGAAGACTCCTCTCCTGCAACTGCTCATGAGAAATGAAAAGAGAATAGGCAACTGCGCAAAATGTCAGACAAGAAGCAGATGGTAGGTTATACCAGTTTTCAAAAAGGTTTTCATCAGGAGAGTACAAAAACGAGGGAAAGAATTAAAACAAGGTTTAAGAGTAGAGGCAAACCAAAGAATTGAAAGGCTACTAGTTAGAGTGACAACTAGTCATTGTTGAGAGCGTCTTAAACACTGGAAAGTTAAGGATCACCTAACCTGTCTGCATCACACGGGCCTTTCCTCTGAAGATTTTGGTGTTTGGATAGCACTAGCTGGCTGAACCTGCGTACCTGAATCCACATAAAAAGTCTCGGATATGTTCATCAGCAACCTGGGTGCGGGGCCCACGTGACAGCTCCATTTTGCTAAGAACATAAGGAGCTCATAATTTGGATGCCACAAAATAAATGAAAAAAATGCTATATGATAGGGCATGCTCCAGAGCATGAAAGTGAAATGATGCAAAATAGCATTTTGTTTAACCTCCTGACGATTTTAAGTCACTATAAGCAAAGTTTGCCAAAGTTTTGGACAAACAACACAACATGGTACCAACTTCAACCCCAAGATAACTTCACCCACTTTGAAGGGAACAACTCATGAGGCCAACATTCAATTGAAATTATTGAGGTACTAACGGCTGCAGAAATGCATTGTTGAGTAGTAAGGTAATGCCATGGACAGGATGAGAAATGGGGTGTAATTCTCAGCACAAAGCTGGCTCAATGAAGCTCCTGACAATCGCTTCCCATGTCTTTTCTGTACCTCAATATCTTCAATGCCTAAATAATCGATGATTCCTTGTACAGCAACATGAGGTTTCCCAACTTTCACTCTGACGGCTGAGATTTGAGGGAATTTCAGCAATGTGGCACTTGCGATTTGATGAGTGACTGCCTCCAAAAGGTTCCACGATGGGCCTTCGATAACATCCTTGGCAATGAACATACTTCAGTGCTCCAATGGTTGTAATTGGTAAGAAGAAACAAATAGCAGACAGTGAACTGAACAATCCTGCCTTGCTGAAACAGATAAGCAAGTTTAAATATCTTAAGAGTAATCCATCAAGACATTTCTAGTGTTATTTGATGAACCAGGAAGGTAGAAATCTGTCAAAATCAATCGAAAGTCCCTTCCTTCTGCCCATTGATAATTTGTTACCTGTAGATATCGGTGTAGCTAACTATATCAGATATGCTGTCAGTTTCACCAGCAGCACTCAAATCCATCCACGCATCAACATCCACAACAAACTTTTGGCCCAGAGTCTTCTCTTCTTGTTTCACTCCATGGAAACCATGGAACTGCAAACCTCTAAGCACAAGTTTATCTTTGTCGATTAGCTCCCTTTCCGCCATAACGGTACCTAAAACACAGAATGGATTAGTCAGGCAGCACATGGAAGAGGAGGGACAACGAATGGCATCGATGTGATTCTGTAATCCTGAGTTTCCCAGTTCATTTTGCAATCCAGCACGCATCGCGTGAATAGCGGAGGGCGAGATTAGCTCAGCCACACCTTTCCTTTTTTTTATTTTCCTTTTTCTGCAGATGATTGTGTATAAATCAGGGTTAATCGAATGTTCAATACAGTAGAGTGTTCAGCACCCAAATCTTTAAGTTCCTCTTGCTGTTCTTTTGATTCCGAGCAATTTCTCTTTTCCAACTGACATTTGGTATCAGAGCGGAAGAACTGGGAATGGATCGCTACTCTGCTCCGCCTGGTGGCCTCCATGGTGGGCGACGAGGTCGCCACATCTCACCCTCGCCAGCACCACGCAGAGGGCACCGTGAGGCTGTGATCCACCGTGCCGACATCCGCCATCGGGACTTAGTTCCCATACTCACACGCACGAATGGACAACGTTGATGTAGGTAAACTTGGAGGCAGCAGGATGGTGGTACACCGTCAAACCAGAGGAAGGCAAAGAAATAGTTTATCGCTGCGACCGCCTGGCGCTCGCAGCAATCCTGCACTCCGTCCCACCCGAGATGCTAGCTGGTCTCTAGGAGAAGAGAACAGCGATAGCAGCATGGGAGGCGATCAAGCATATTCGCGTCATAGTCTAACGGGTGCGCAAAGCCAACGCGCAACAACTTCATTGTGAGTTTAGTGCTCTGGTGTAGAGAGAGAGGCGAAGAACGCGGAAGATTTCACAAACTGCATCACTAGACTCGCCGCTGATCTGCGTCTCCTCGTCAACAACATCATTGACGCCGAGGTGGTAAGGAAGATGCTACAGGTGGTACCGGAACATCTTGCTCCAGTGGCAATCTCCATTGAGACCCTGCTCAACATCAACACCATTTATGTTGAAGAGGTGACTGGTAGGCTGAATGTCATAGAACAGCGGCGCAAGCCGGCACCCATCCTCAACAATCAAGGTCGACTTCTTCTCTACGAGGAAGATTGGCTCGCCAGGCTCAAGCTTCACAAGTCCGATGAAAGAAGCAGCGAGAGTAGCTCCAACGGCGCCAGCGACAAGGGACGCAGCGGCCGCGAGCATGGCTGTGGGCATGGCAAAGGCAAAAGCATCACCTTTGCATCGCGCGATAGTAACAAAGATCAGTCTGGCGATGGACAAGCCCTCAATCGAGACCAATGCAGGAGATGTGGCAAATATGACCATTGGGCCAAACACTATCGCAACAAAGCCTAGAGGAGAGGCCCATGTCGCACAAGCTAAAGAGGACGCTAAGCCCACGCTATTGATGGCAAGAGCCACTGTCTTCTCCACCGCCTCGACACCGACGCCACACACCACCGCTGCAGCTCCATCCCCGTCCGAGCATCCACCCCTTCGCATCGTCGAAGAAAAAGTCTCTGCGCAACTCGATGACAAATCGAAGTGTGACAACGACCTCTAGTATCTCGACAGCGAAGCGACAAATCATATGTCGGGCTGTCAAGATGCGTTCATCGACATCGAGCCAACAACCCATGGCACTGTCAAGCTCAGTGATGGCTCGGAGGTCACGATTAAGGGCTCCAACACGGTGATGTTCGAGGGCAAGACCAGCAAACACCTACCACTCACGAGGGTGTACTTCATCCCGAGGTTGACCACAAACATTATCAGCCTTGGCTAGGTCAACGAGGGGGGATGCGACGTTTACGCCAGACACAGGGTCCTTCGAATCCATGATGACAATGGTGGACTGATTGCTCGAGTCCGGTGCTTGGCGAATTAGGTGTATATGCTCCGCATGAAGATTGGGTGACCGCTTTGCCTGGTTGCACGCGCTAGCGACAGCGCGTGGCTATGGCACGAACGCTACGGCCATCTTCACTTTGATGCTCTCCACAAGCTTGAGCAACGAAGTATGGTACATGGACTGCCCCGCGTCGAGCACATTCACCAACTTTGTGTCGACTATATCGCCACCAAGCTGAAGAGAAGTCCATTCCCATCACAGTCAAAGCGACGAGCGGAGGGGCTGCTGGATCTAGTCCATGGTGACCTGTGTGGCCCCATCATGCCAACGACACCTGGTGGTAAGTACTTTCTCCTGCTGATTGATGACCGAAGCAGGTATATGTGGGTGGCTTTGCTCGCTACCAAGAGCGGCACGCTTGCTGCCGTCAAGAAGTTTCAGGCGATGGTGGAGGTGGAGATAGGCCAGTGATTGTGCGCACTGACAACGGGGTGAGTACACCTCTATTGAGTTCGAAGAGTACTGCGCCGAGCACGGCGTCTAGCGACAGCACATGGCTCCATACACGCCGTAGCAAAATGGCATCATCGAGCAGTGGAATCAGACCATCGTTACCATGGTGCGCAGTCTACTGAAGAGCCAAAACATGCCGGCGACATTCTAGGGTGAGGCGGTCTCTACCGCAGTCTTCTTGCTAAATCGTGCGCCCACCAAGGCCATCGACAGCATGACCCATATGAGGCTTGGCATGGACGCAGGACGGACGTTCGCTTTCTACGCACATTTGGATGCATGATGTATGTCAAGGAGACAAAGCTGCTCTTGAAGAAGCTCGACGACTGCGATACACCAATTGTCTTCCTCGACTACGAGCCAGATGCCAAGGCATGGCGTTTCTACAATCCGGCGACGCGTCAGGCACTCACGTCCAGGGACATGGTTTTCGACGAATCGACGTCGTGAAGCTGGAAGAACGAAGAAGAAGGCCTAAAGGCCGGTGCAGAGCTCGCCATGGAATACCACACGATGGAGTCAGATGCTTGGCAAGTCGATGCGAACACCACTACTAGGTTGCTGGGATCCTCAGTGACATCTGGCGCTCCCGTGGCGAACATGACCGCGATGTCACCCACGGCATCATCCTCCACAACACCGACGCTAATTTTGTTTCTGTCTTCCGAAATTCTAGCGCCGACTCTATTCCTGTCTCCTGCAACTCCGACACTGACCCAGGTTCCGTCTCCAGTGACTTCGGCATCGACTCCATCTCCATCTCCAGCCACCCTGACATCGATGCCATAGTTTCAGCCGAAATTTGTCTCACCAGCTTCGAACGTAGAAGAATATTGGGACACCGATAATGACGACGCTGAGCCAAGGCATCGCACCATTGACAATATCCTTGAAGCAGCATCGCCGCCTGGTTTCGCCACACGTCAAGTAGCCGCTGAGCTTCATCTTCAAATCAAGAAGGAACTAGCCACTTTCACCGAGGGTGAGATGCACCAATCCTAGCGTGATGCCATTATTGAGGAGATGGACTGCATCGAAAGTAACCAAACCTGGTGTCTGGTGTCCCTTCCGCCTAGTCACCGACCGATCAAGTTGAAGTGGGTGGGTATACAAGGTAAAAAAGAACGCTGACAGAGAGGTGATAAAACACAAAGCTTGGCTCGTGGCAAAGGGCTATGTCCAGCAGTTGGGCGTGGACTTCGACGAGGTATTCGCACTCGTGGCTCGCACCAAGTCTGTACGGCTGCTGTTGACACTCGCCGCCTAGGAGGGGTGGCCAGTACACCACATGGACGTGAAGTCCATGTTTCTCAACGGGGAGCTTGTCGAGATCTACATTAAGCAACCTCCTGGTTTCATCATCGCCAGCCAAGAGGATAAGGGATACTACTCCTAGATAAGGTGCTCTATGGACTACGTTAGGCACCATGCGCATGGAATGCTAAATTCGACGAGACGCTGAGGACGCTCGACTTCAACCACAGCACATCAGAACGCGCTGTCTACGCTTGTGGTCTACGTCGACGACCTCATCATCACTAGAAGCAACGCCAGCGAGATCGCAAGGTTCAAACAAGAGATGAGCGACAGATTCAAGATGAGTGATCTGGGCTTACTTAGTTTTTATCTTGGTATTAAGGTGCATCAAGGGGACGACAGGATCGCATTGTCTCAGGCAGCATACGCACACAAGATTCTAGAGCGCGTAGGGATGACAAGTTGTAACTCATGCCATACTCTTATGGAGCCCCGCCTAAAACTATCAAAGACTAGTACGGTAGCAACAATGAATGCCACTTAGTACCGGGGTCTCGTTGGATGCCTTTGGTACTTGGTACATACTAGACCAGACATTGCTTTCGCCATTGACTATGTCAGTCGGTTCATAGAGAACCCCACCATGGAGCACCTTAACACAGTGAAGCGGATTCTACGCTACATCTCAGGTACAATCGATTACGGCTGCTACTACTGGCACGGTAACAAGGAGATAAAGCTGCTAGGGTACAGTGACGCTGACATGAGCAGGGATATTGATACTCGGAAGAGCACCACCATTGTATTGTTCTTCCTTATCCTATAACCTGGCAGTCCCAGAAACAGAAGATCGTCGCTCTCTCTTCCTGTGAAGCTGAATACATAGTAGGAACGATAACGGCCTGTCAAGGAATCTGGCTGGCGCAACTCTTGGCTGAATTGAAGAAGAAGCAGTCCATCGCTTTTCGGTTAAAGATGGATAACCAATCGGCTATAACTCTTAGTAAGAATCTTGTCTTCCATGATCGAAACAGATATTAGATATCATTTCATTCAAGAATGCATTGAGAACGGAAGGATGGACATTGAGCACGTCCGTATTGAGGAGCAGTTGGCTGACATCTTGACAAAGCCATTAGCATGTGATTGGTTCTACAAACTCCGTGTGTAGATAGGCGTTGTCAAAATTAGCAAGGAACCTCAGGCTTAGGGGGTGATATGTGATTCTGTAATCCTGAGTTTCTCGTTCATTTCACAATCCAGCACGCATCACGTGAATAGCGGAGGGCGAGATTAACTCGGCCACTCCTTTCCGATTTTCCTTTTTCTGCATATGATTGTGTATAAATCAGGGTTAATCGAATGTTCAATACAGTAGAGTGTTCAGCACTCAAATCTTTGAGTTCCTCTTGCTGTTCTTTCGATTCTGAGCAATTCCTCCGTTCCAACTGACAAACGTCCAAGCAATTCCTCTGTTCCAACTGACAAACGAATGCGCCTAGACGACAAGACCATGTTTCTGCTAACCACCAACAAAAATTCTGGTCACCTAGCCAAACTTAAATGAATCAATCTAAAGACTTGGTTGAACTTGTACTAACCTGCCCTACCTGTACTCAATTGATTGTGTTGAGAACTGAAGGAAGCTCTGTGAACTAAACTGTAATCAGTTGATCGCTGCCTGATGGCGAGGAAGCATGGCACAGCACTGGAGATGGGGAGAAAATGTGTCTCCTGAACTTTTCGACTTGGGCAGATGTGCAGTCTGACCCCAAAGCTAGTGGGTGCAAATGAGAGCATAAGCTGCATGGCAGCAGAACAGAAGGAGGCATGTCATACTTAGGTGGTAGCAACATTAATCAGCAATCATCGGAATAAGAAAACCCAGCGCCTCACACAAGTAAGTTACAGGTTCATCATAGGCGCTACCACGAAAATTGTTTATGAATTTGTGGATAAAACAAGGAATGTTTCCGTTGTATTAACCACCCGATTTACCAACTCAAGGTCAATTAACAGATTAGGCCAGAGGAACGAAGAAACAATCTTCAGACGAAATCGTTATCATCACGAGGAAAAAAAAAGAACCTCTTGAGGCCATTCCATAGAGAGATTGAGATTAGAATAAACAAGAACCAGCACAGAACTTCAGCGAGATGAGGAAAAGAATACCTGAGAGCCCGTGAATCCTTGGGGAGTGGATCAAGAAACGAAAAACCTTTCCTTTTGGGTTTCTCGATGGAAAAGGCAGCGGGAGACGACGAGGAACGAGCAAAAGGTGCCGACTTCCTACTGTTCGTCCCACCCATTATCTCTTCCCCTTCCTTTTTTGAGCTTTTCTCCTTTCCCCAGAAAAAAAAGAGTCGTCTTTGCAGCTCAAATCGCACAGAAATGCCAAAGCGAACCAGCGATGGATGTTTCAGCGCAAGTGCACAGAGATGGCAAGATCTTCGCAGCTTTCAGGTTTGTCAACTTGCGATCAGGTTCTGCGCTTTACAGATTCAGCTAGGCTGAATGAACCCCGTCAAAAAAATATGTTAGGCGGTAATCTAGGCAACTGCTAGTCGTCTGACAAGAATTGGGAAGAGGGATGAGAGTTCAGAGAAACCTAAACGTATGATTATTCTACTTTATATGTAACTCAAATATTCCTTTGAAATTATACTTTACACCACCTTGAAATAAATGATGACGCGTAGTAATAATTCAGTGGAGAGGCATAAAACATTGCTCAGTTTATTGAACAGCAATAGAAATCAGGTGCCCTGCTGAGCGAAATTACAGTAAGACCCGGACGCTACAAAATTTTGGTAAGCTCAACTCTTAACTACAACAAAGCATCTACAAATTCGAGATCAGCAAGGCACATGCTATGAGTACACAGTCCCAACCTTCTTGTCACGGTATTCGGAAATTTTCAGTACTCAAATTTGTGAAATTAAGCCAGGCTTGCGTTCAACTGGACCTAATCCAGGCACAGGACCTTTTCTGGTTTTTCAACACAGGGCTTTTATTGTTTCTTGCTGATGCTGAACTTTGCTGAGCAAAACTCTCCAATTTCCAACAACTGGTTCAGAAGGCCTAAACCAGTAGGGCATGATCCACTCCAGAATGAACTCACAAGTTAGAATGTCCAAACTTGAGCTCCTTTACAAAGCTGGAAATCCAGAAGCATTATTTCTCATTTTGTGGCTTGGAGACTAAACACATGGCATGCGAAGCGCCTATTGCAACAGAAATGACATGATGAGGGCCCAAATCCTCATCACCGTCTGTGAGAAAATTAACTTTAACCGGTAATGGCTGAATTTCTGGCAACCCAGGGACACCTAATTGGCAGTCTCTTGCATTTCCCCACATGTACAAGTCACCTTTCTCTGGCCAGATAATTAAACAAAAGTAAACTCAGGTTAGCTTCTTAGAGCAAGAAAATTTAGTTGCTTGCATGATGTAGAACAAGAATAAGGAAAAGCAGGCTAAAACATAAAAGGTAAACCAACCTCAACAAAACAGTATATCAAACAGTATATCTGGGAATCAGAATAGATTGAACTACACTAGTTAACAAAATGAATTAACATTTCCACGTCATTATGAAAACTAAAACTCCTTTTGTTTTGCCAACAGTATTCATGTGACTTAATTAGTAACCAAGGAGACAATCCTGAGTAATAACAATTGCCTCGCATTTCTGGCTAACCCATTAACAATAATTTTGTGACTTATATTTGAACATGGCATGGTACTATAATTATGCATTCTTTGAAACAACGAGCATCCAGTACTTTCTTTGAAACAACGATATCTTCTGCCTCCAGAATGATATTCAAAGTACAGACTTTTATTCTCAGTTTGCTCTCTATCATATGGAATATTGTGTTTGTTCATACTTAGCATTTCCTACTGACCCTTGGCATGAGATTTTTTTTTCATTTTCTTTAGAACCAAGATTCCCTTTTATGCCATATTTTACTTAACTATACAACAAATGAAAGGCATACAAGATGAACAAAAACATCTCAAGAATCCCCTGCACATCAATATAGCTTTCACCTGATATTGCAGCAGAAGTTGATCCTCCACAGGCTATATAGACAATTCGTTCGTCAGACAAAGCTTTGATAGCAAGTGCGACTCTGTGATTCTGAAGGGTGGGATGCCCAAGTTGGCCATGTCCACCATGTCCCCATGAGAGAATGATACCTTCATCTGAATACAGCCAAAGAAGCAAAGACGTTTCACATAGTTGTGTGCTACAATAACCAGCTTACTTGCTTCTATAAATGCAATTCAAAATCAATCTGAGTGAAATAAATCTCTATAACAATTATTGTCTTATACTGGTTGTTGCAAGTTCCAAAAAGAAACTTGACTCATGATCAGATATAATATCTGATTGAAGGTCATCATTGCATGACGCAAAACTGGCATTATGTATGGTCAACAACTTAATGAGATAATGTTTTGAAATGCAAATGTTGTATATTTCACTTCTGTATGAATGTTCATCAGGACCTTGCTTGCAAATGCTTTGCTTTAGCAAAATAATACAGTTTTGACTTTAGCTAGGAGAACACAAGAAATTGCATTCCATTAGTAGCAAGGAAAGCAACAGAATTTGCAGGTTGTAATAACTTACCAGTCAGAGCTAAAGAATGATATCCACCGCATACTACTTGGATTACATGGAGATTTTTCAGGCTGGGGACAAGCTGTGGCCTCCAGTCACTGGAATTGCACCCTCTGCCCAATTCGAAGTTTGAATTTGCTGGAAATCATATGGACGTTAAACAAAAAACATATGGAAAATTAAACTAAAGAACATCTACACAGTCTGACGAGAAGCACATTACAGGTGGTATTCCTTTGCCATTTAACTCAACGTCTTAGAAATTCTGAATCTAACATATTGCGATTCCACTTGCATCATTTACAAAAACTGATAGGATTAAAAGCGGAGATTCTAGAACCACAATCATTGGAGAATAGATGAAAGCATATCAAATCAGTTTGTTCTTGAGATGTGTTTTGAATTTTGGGTTGCTTCACTAAGAGAGCCAACTGAAAGCATAGAGTGCCATGTCAAAGACTCTGTTCAATACACATTACGGAAGCTTGAGATCATTGTAGTATAACTATCAAGCCCTAATAACTAATGCCCAGTCTATGAACAAAGGATCTGGATATGTATATGCCAGCTAGTTAGAGGAAAATTTTATACTACCACACATTTCCCAGTTAGAACCTCGCACAATTGCAGCTTAATATGGACTGCAAGGCCTTGCTGGTTGCTAAAGAGAAAGGAACACCAATCCAATAGGAGAACCAGGCAAATTATTCCAACTGTTTATAAGAGTATGTCTGCAATAAAATTGTACTTTTGTGTCATTAGTTAATGTTGAGTAATATACTAACCTCCCCAACTCCATAGCTGACCATCTGAAGTCAGCGCCATTGTGAAAAAGCCACCACAAGCTACAGCAGCAACTGGAACAGGCACAGCGTTCACCTTGGAAGGAACACTGAGAGATCCAGCTTCACCAGGACCACCTCCACTTCCGAGCCCCAACCTCCCATCGCCTTCATCACGACCCCAAGTGTAGAGCTCACCTGTTCGCAAAGCACAAAGATCAGCATTGAGAGTGTCCGGTAATCACAAAATGCAAATATTCCACATCATTCAATTGTGAAAAGCAGTGGCAGATGATCCACAATGTCTTTCAGCAATCAGCACTAAGCATGAACTGGACCAACCTGAGTCTGTGATTGCTGCAGTATGTGCTCCACTGGTAGCAATGTGTGATATCTTCCCTTCCCAAGGACCATTCACTTTCCTTGGCAACAATTCCCTATGGTAAACATAGTGCCCCAAAGCTCCAAATCCACCATAACCCCTGCAGGCTACAGTAAACTGAGTGATGCAGCAGCGGAGCAGCCAAATCCATAAATCTGCAATGTGTTCTTCTTGCAGTTCATCAAGTGAGCGCTCAGGCATCTAATGACACCAAAAAATTTTCAAATGAGCAATGTGGTGGTGGTTTCCTCACCAGGTGAAGACTTCCCCGGAGGCGGTCAGGGCGGCGGAGTGGATGCCGCCGAGCGCGAGGACGCGGAGCTCACTGAGGTTGGGGTTGGAGCGGGGGACGAAGGCGGAGGATTCGTCTCCGAGGCCGAGGCGGCCCCCGTCACCTTTGCCCCACACCCAGGCACCGCCGTCGACGACGACCGCAGAGTGGAACAGCCCGCAGGAGATCCCCACCTCCACGCCCCCCGCAGTCTCCGCGGCCGGGTCAGGGAGGCGTCCAGGCGTCAGGGAGGGAGAGGTGCGCGACGGCGGAGGGGTAGAGGCGGCGCTCCTCCTTGCCGCCGCCAAGCTGGCCCGACGCGCCGCGGCCCCAGGATAGGATGGACATCGGGGTGGTGCCACTCGAGTAGAGTTTAGGGGTCGTGTTCGAGGACGTCGAGGTGGAGAGGCAGCGCCGGAGGGGGAGACGGCGGCGGCGGCGCGGCCGGTTGGTTTGGTTGCGTGACACGAAGACGAGAACTAGACAAAAGCAGTACAAACTCGGGTTCTCGGGTTCAAACCGATAACCCGATTACATATTGGTTTTACGTGTTAAAACCCGTTAACCTGATTAACTATCGAGCTTACGGTTTCAAACCCGTTAACGCGGGATTAGCTGGTTAACGGGTGCTTCGCTCCAACCTCCCAAAAGGCAACCGAACGGAGGTGGTCGGCGAGAGCAAACCGCGGCGGAGGCAGCCATGGCGAACAAGGCCCCGGCGACGACCTCGTGGCGATGGCGGCTGCTGCTGCTGCTGCTCCTCACCGTGGCTGCCCTTTGCTGGATTCCTCCGGCAATCGCGATGGCCGCCGCCTCCGCCACGACGGCCTCCGGAGGGCGGAGGTCGCTGCTCGGCTTCGTGGAGGCGCAGGGGAACTCCTCCTACCGGTGCTCCCCCTCCGGCCCCTGCGTTCCCTGCCAATACTCCGAGAAGGTACCCAGTTCTATGCTCTGAGTGTGGCATTCGATCTTGGGGCTCACCGTTGAGGGGGAAAATCGATCTTGGGAGGGTGAAACAAGACGATGTTACAGTCCTGCAATTCGGGTGGGATTTGGGATTTACGGCACTATATTCCTCTTTCAATTTTTGATGTTGCTTATGAGTAATCCGTGCTCCTTGGTTGGTACAAGTGAGGAAGTGTACACATTAAGAGAAGATTGGATCTTGCTTAATGTCAAGCCCGTTTTGCTTCAAATCTGAGTTTCTTCTTTGGACTTTCGGTTTGGTTTGCGTGCTAAGGTTATTGTTGGATAGGATGGCATATATCACTATATTAGGTCCAAGTTCTTGATGCCATTTATGGTTTCAGAGCCTATCAATCTGGTCAAATTAGTTGGTGTGTTATTTTGATATGGTATTGAAGAAGAAAATCCTTTTGTAGTAGTCTTTATTTAGCTGGTGATGTTTAGTTCATCTACTTAGTCACTGTATGATTTGCACAATAAAGAGATGGTTAAGTGGTAATGGATTCCGCAAACTTGCTTCATGTGTAACATGAGTGAGGGGCTACTACCATGAGTGGCAGAGGAGGAATGGCTTGCTGTTTATGCTTTGTTGGCATAAATTCAAAAAGGACTTTGTTGCTCTTTCAAGCTATTAATGTACTCTACAAAGAATATTTCTGAAATAATAAAATTTATTTGTTTTATGTGAAGATGTGTAGAAAAGTTGAGTCTTATTCAGCCTTTCTAATGACTAATCAAAAAGTGACTATAGGATCATAAATTTGCGGTTTGTGCTCCAGCTTATGCACTGAAGGTGCAATATTGTACTTTAGAGTGTATCAAAAGAAAGGGGCAAATTTTATTTGTTGGGGTTAATACAGATATTATGTTTTAAGTTGCCTCAATGGTTTCTTTGTTTCTCATCTTTATGCTGTTCATGATCTTAGGTTTCTATCTTGAAGCCACATAAACTAGGTATAGAAGGCGAAGTTTTCCATTGAGTGGGAAATGAACCTTTATAGTTATGTGTCCTTTTGCGCATTTCATAGAATGTCAATGGATTGAGCATTAATAGTTTAGGATAAAGCCCTATATATAAATGATTCCATTATGTTATGCCCAAAATCTTTGGCCTACAAATATTGATTGAATAACAAAGGAATTTATATTACAGCCTGATGGGACAGGCCAACAGGGTTTGTAAGAACAAGGGTGTCTCGCACAGTGCACTTTATCTTAATTGGTCAGAGTCCACACCCATTAACTCTTATCCCCACCACACAACTCCTTGTACTGTCCTATCAAGTAATTGACTCCCTATTTTCACGTTTCCTAGCCTTTTGTAAGATGTAATCTGTAAACTGTCTGGACTGTGCTGATTATTCGTAGTTTTTGGATAATTAGATTACAGGGTGGGATTAGTTTTCCTGGACCATGCGTTCATTTGGAACTCAGTTGATGTCTTTTCCATGGTTATGAAGCTACTTATGTTGGGATTTCCGCTGCCGTGCAGATGACTGTACTAGGAAACATGTTTTGTATAGTTATATTCGCAAATACATGTGCCAGAGTCTTTGTGCACTGTGCTTTCCCTGACTACCAATAGATATGCCTGCTTTCAACTGCTGCTCATTTTTTTGCTTTTCTTTCATACGTGTAATGGAGTTGAATACTTTGTATATGTTAAGGCTGAAAATATCAAATTACATCTGTTGAAGACAACTGTCAGCTAATGAAACGTCATGCTAATGTGCAATTTCATTTTCGTTTTTGTTAGAGTGATGAGAAGTACTGTTGTAGTGAAACCGGCTACCGCTTGCCATTGAAATGTGTAGAAGTACAAAATGTAACGAAAGAAGGACATAGTACTAAGCAACGGAAGGTGCTGGATGATGCATCCACATCAGGTGGTGCAAAGCTTTATACAACTTACAGGAGTTGTGTACCATTGGAGGATGAAGAGAAGTTATCTGTTCTTGGTTTTGAGGTATTAAAATCATATAACTTCTCTCTGTTCCTATTGCTATAAACATTGTCTGTCTGCCATCAATTTATTCCCTCCAGCGTAAACTTTTGATTACATTAAAACTGTCGGAAGTAAATAATGGAAAGCCAGATACTGTGAAAATATTTGTCGATTTTTTTAAGAACGTGGGGACAAGATTTAACCTTATTTCAGAAATTCACCGTCGTTGAATATCAACTTAAACAGGAGCAAACAGAACCACTTTTTTCTGTCAGTTTGTGCCTGTCTGGAGCTTTAATTTCTGGTTGATTCAGTTATGGGTATTACATTGATTTTATTTTTCTTGTGAAGATACTACGTGTACCCTATGAAAGCACAGTGTGTGTTTCTGACAAAACTTTCTTCACGGGTCGTAATCACATCATGATTATCCAAGATAGGTTTTAATTCTTTCTAAAAAGCATCGTAATTTAAGGTAGTTTATGTTCTTTGCAGGTTATGATGGCTGGAATGCTGCTAATAAGTGGTCCATTTGTATATTTTCGAAAAAGACGTACAGCAGTAATGCAGGGGGCTTCAAGGATCCCAACAAGCCCTCCTAGGTTTTAGGTGGTGTTTGTTTTTGATTAAGATGATGATAAAGTCAGCAAAACGAAAAGGCTATTAGTGTATGATTAATCGAATTTTAATCATCATAAATTTGAAAAATAGATTTATTTGATATTTTAAAGCAACTTATATATATTCTATATAGAAAGTTTTTATACGAAATTGTACCCTTTTTCAATTTGAAAAGCATGCTATCGGAAACCGAGAAAAAAATCTGCGAACAGAACCTTAGTGTGCAATGATGAATTGGCTTCCCAAGCTTATTTGGTGTACCATTTTGATCACCCCTTTTTTTACCCTATCAATGTACTGTATTTAGACGTGTGCTTGTGGAAGAGGTCAAAAGTGTTGGTTAGTTCTTACAGGATTAGAAAGCACAATTGCTATTCTCATTGTGCTCTGTTTTCTTGAATCAAATCTCTTGTAATGTTTATATGTAACAAATTACTTTCGATTTTGTTACCCCGATGAAGTTGCCCTAACAAAGGAGCTACTCTGTTGTTGTCGATCAAGTATAGTAATCAACTGTATGTCTCGCTGTGTTATCTAATTTACCGCAGAAGTTTGAGTGTCTATGGCATGAATGGTGTTCTCTCACATCACAATGGTCATAAAAAAATGTTTATCGAATAATTTGTTGCTTTTGGCTTGGAGAAACTATCTTGTAAGCATGGATAGTTGACTAAGAGTTTAGTTTGTGGCCATAAGTTGCCTCACCGTGTCCTACCTTAAGTTCAGTAAGTTTGAGAAATTATCTTATATAAGAATGGATGGTTGATTAAGGGACTGTTTGGTTTGCGGCCACAAATTGCAGTGCCATTCCTCAAATTCAGTAAATTCAGTAAGTTTGATCAAGTCAGCCATTTGTTTGATTCATTGTCGTACTTGTGATAAGATTTTATCATCATCACATCGGTCCCATAAGTGACAAAAAAGCGAGAAATTTATATGTTCATAGTTAACCTGTGGCCATATGCCAGTGACCAAAAAGCAAGAAATTTATCTCTTCCTACTTAACTTGTGGCCGGTGTGGGTGTAGCTTCACTTCGGTAAGTCAAATCTTATGCAGGTTGGTTAGAAAATAGCAACTCTTTTTTATTAGTACTATCTGTATTAACTATGTTCTTTTAAAAAGACTTAAATAATGTGTGAGTGGTGAATCCATCGTGACCTGATATATAAGGTCCACCGGATAATGAGTCATGCAGACTGTTCATTCTTAAGCTTAACTACTTAAGAGAGAGAAAAACATATTCAACCTGCTCATTGCAAAAGCATAGGTATTTAGCTAGTTTAGTATTAAAATGGAATAAATACCTAGTTTAGGATTAACATGGAATTATAATTGCAAAAAAATTAGGATTAAAATGGAATTCTAATTGTAACAATTTTGAAAGGTTTCTCTTCATTTTTTTTTCAACTTCTCTATTAAAAAGTAGAGCTAGAATGTAATTAGCGATATTAGCAGGGTCTCCTGTGCAAAAACGCTGTCCACGACACAATCCCCAATTCCCCGTCAGTCTCAACACCACACTCGCATCCCGATCTGATTGAATCCGAGCAGTTCAAGCGGCGGCGGCGGCGGCGGCGGCGATGGGCGGCGACCATGGCGAGCACGGCCACGGAGGCGGCGACTTCCGGCAGAAGGTATGGAGCATGACGGGCGGGCCCTACTGCCGGCCCGTGCACTGGCGCCGCAACACCGCCATCGCCATGTTCGGCGTCTTCCTCGTCTGCATCCCCATCTCCATGAAGTCTGCCGAGCTCGAGGTACAGTACGTATCCCCGCCATACAAACCCTACCACGTACTAGTCGCGCTTCAGGCTTTCCCTTTCCGTGTATCTGGTCGAGCTGACCCTAATCGCTAACCGGGAGATGTGATCTGTGGGGAATGGAAATGGGGAGAATAAAAATCAGCCCGTACTGAAGTACCTTTGGATGAGAATAAAAATCAAACGAAAATCCTTACCAATCCAAACAAAAGGATTCGATTTAATCTCTACCGGTCAAAATAATTTGTGGGGGTCATTACGAATATGAACAAGATTTACGTTGTTGTGCATAGCAGGACCTCGTATGCAGAAGAAGAAATGCTAATAGCTCTATTGAGTACTTATGAAATCCGCTTAACTCAAACCTGGAAGAAACATTTGAGTAATACTGTTGTGTATTACCTTTGAGTTGCTCTGGGTAGTAGAGTGCAGCTTCAGAATAGAATGTTGAATTGTTGGTTTTTCTTATCAGAGGAGAAAACATTAGAGAGGGCAACTGGGAGAAATGCTAGACATAAAACCAAAAAATTGGTGCACTTTGCCAGCTAAGCTAGATAACTTGCAATGAACTTGCTTGTTCCCATTGTGGAGCACATTTGCTCTATGCATGTCGAAGGCATGCCTGTTCAGTTAGTTTTGTACTATTGTGTAAACAAATGCTATTATGTTCTAGTGATTGCTGAATCTATTAAATGGAGTTTCGTAATCAGTTCATGAATACTATTGTTCTACCATATACCATATGGTTGTTAAGATTATTATTCCTCATTTGTTAGACAAATTATGAGAAAGGCCAACTTTGTCAGTAAATACATAATTTCGTGAGTCATTGATAATTCTTCTTGATTTCCACAAAACATTGAGAAAAACTTCTTTCTGAATCCCCTATTTGGAAAGGGATTTATTCCATGTTCCTGGCTGCATTGTGACCATTCAGTTGTAGGTGTGCTACTGGTGAGATGAAGCCATCTAGGATACCCTGTTTTGCAACTAGATCCCAGGAGGCTTGTTGCTAAGAGATCTATTAGTGGTAAATGTGTTCATTTCCAAATAAATGAACTTTCACGATAAAGTACGGATGATCTAGTGTTTACATTTGGTAGATAGACTTGACAATAATTTGGCCTTCCATGTTCAAGTGTTTCAAAGTTGTCTTCATCAAAAAATTACACAAGCACTGTGATGATGTTGTCAACTTGCCATCAGCTGATTATTACAATTATTCTTGTTTTTCTGTACATCAATGTGTAACTTTTTTGTGGATAGTATCTGCTTTGTGTTAGTGAAGAGTAAATGAATTTATCTGAACCAAAAATCATAGGCAAAACGTAAGCATTCACATATCATTATTTTGTAAAACTCGATGTGTATCATGTCAACACCAATGCATGTCAACTGCATATCTCATTTTCCTCTACTTATCACAAAACATGAAAACTCGCTAGTAGGTTTCCTCCCCCTCCCCCCTTACATTCATTGGAATATATGTTCACACATAATAATTACCATGGTTTAAGGTTGCAGTTCTTAATGACTTTATGTATTCTTTTAGTTGTGGAAAGATGTGCTGACAGATCTCATATTTTGCAGCAACGCCCACATCATCCAGTCCGGCCGATCCCATCTCAACTTTGGTGCAAAAACTTTGGCAAGAAAGAGTATTGAAGGATGTCTGAACTTGCATGGAGGACTCCTGTTTTTACCTTGTTTTGTCATAATTTGTTCTCAGCGATCAATGCTGGAAGAAGTATGCTACTACGAGCATACCTTGGATGCTTCATGTAACTCTTTTGACTTTTATCATGTCATACGAGGATTGTGCCGGTTGGTAACTCCAAATAAACTCGTGATGCATAAGCCTCTGATGGATTTACTTTAGGATTTAATGATCTGTTTGGATGATTCCTATTTCATGCATATTTCTGAAGTAATGCTAACATTTCGATGATGAATTTACTTGATTTTGGTTCGATGTTTGAAAGTATTAAACGTTTTTTTTTTTTTTGCAAGTAGACTTGGGAATATGGGATAACTTGGTGACGTCTTTAACTTGTGTCTCCTATGTAGTACGATCCAAATGTTCTCAAAGGAAATACAAGAGACCGTTAGTGTTCTGAAAAGAAGGTAAAAAAGCTGATGTTTCATCTTAATTTGTACGTGAGTTACAGAATAAGGTATACATTTGAGACGTTGCACAAGCAGGAGCTACAGATCCAAGTTTACAGTGCCTTTCCTAGTGAAAGGCGTAAAGAAATTGAGGATTGTTGCTAAGCGAAGCCGGCGATCAGTTGTAGAAGTGGAACTCGCTGGCGACGTCGCCGGGCTTGCTGCTGACGACGCACGCGGTATCCCTTGTTGAAGAGCCGCTTCTCCTCCCGGCGCTTGGGCGCCGTGAACTCGACCTTGCGGTCCAGCCGCCCCGCCCGGAGCAGCGCCGGGTCCAGGTCGTCGGCGCGGTTAGTCGCCATGATCACCCGCACGTTGGCGGACTCGTCGAAGCCGTCCATCTGGGTGAGTAGCTCCATCAGCACGCGTTGCACGTGGCGTCTGGCGCCGCCGCCGCATTAGCTCCCTTGTAGGCTTGCAGGGGATGAACCTGCCGTTGGAACAGCGAAGATGAACTCCCTCAGGTAACAAGCTCTTCAACGCCAGGTCTCTGTCATCAATCGTGGATCCTTGCAGAATTTGTAAGTTTCATCAGACGATCAGCTGGTGCAGAATTGTAAGGGTTGAACTTAAGTTACCCTGTCAGGTGGCATCAAGGGGGAATCCCACTGGAGAAGCCCTGGAACTTGTGCACAGGAAGAACAGTGTCGCGGCCATGGAGATTGGAGAGCGTTCAATTTATTGAGAGTGGGATGATAAAAGACCATGGCCGGTGGGTGCTCAAAAGATGACCCTGGTGAGGATTGTGGCCTGTGATAATTCATATTGGCTTTCAGACAAGGTGTCAACTGTCAGACATCCCTGAACTTTCTTCTGTAGTTAGTTACCCACAACCTATGTTTGAACTTCCATTATTCCAGACCTGAAAGAACATGACAAACAAATTAACATGTATGTCTAATTATGTTCTCCGAGTTGTACTCGTACATTGGATGCCACTCTAAATACACCCTTGCTGTGATAAAGAAAACGTCCACATAGAGTGGTCAATCTGTACGAGCTATTTTTCTATAGCAATTTACCAGTCGTGTATTTCCTTCCCAATGCTTGAGCACTGCAGAAGTGGATTTCCCGATTTGGAAGCACGCTGCTGTACAATTAACGCATTGTAACACAGTTAGCACTTGATATGAGTCTAAAAAACTAGACACCTTCGCTTGATTGTATATCTGTCTCAAGTAATCTTCCTATTCCCAGGTACTCTTCAGCAAAAAGTTCGTCATTTTTTGCCAGCATGTCTGTCAGCTTGCCATCTATCTTTCTACTCTGAAGTACACAAAACCGCGGCTTTATCTTGCCTTCCAGTGAATAAGTGAAGTACCTTGGATATTCTACAACAGCTTTAAGTGGCTTCTTCATGGTTCTTAACAGAAATTCAAGCTTTGGTTTCATAACAAGCTCAATACTGTAAGCCAGAAGTGGAGAGAATCTATAGATCATCGAGCACACATTTTTCTTAGACAATCCCATATCCAAGAGGTAGTAGATTCTGTAAACATTGGAAATACTGTTACATGCATTGAACACTTAAGATCTTGATGGACATATTTGGCTACAGAAAATCACATCAATAGACTTCAGGTAAGACCATACATCAACAGATAGTAATATCAAAAAATGAGCACCAGAGATAAGAGAATGCTTGCTACTGAATACTGACTGCAGGGAGTCAAGGACTCTAGAAGATTTCAGAAAAAAAAAAATCAACAATAGTTGCACCAATAACACAACGCATCTTGTAAAAGAACTGGAATTAGCATAACATAACTAAGAAACGCATAGCCTTGCCAATGTCAACTTCTGCTGCACTTCCCACTTAAGCCTTGCTTCATATTCTAATACATAGTAGCTGATGACACACTTTCTTGCTCAATACTAGTGATGGCCAACATGTTGAAGTTTGAACCTCTCAGTTCTGGTCAGGTCATCAAAGTGCCCAATAAACTTCTGAATTTTGGTCCTTATGTTTGAAGGAGTATTTTTGAAACTATGTGTTTAATGTGATTTTCCCTGATATAGGTGAAAATTATTATGAGGGCCCTAACAAAATATACATTAGGTTATCAAAGGGTTTTCGTACCTGAGCTGGCCAGTAGAACTAGTTACCATAGACGAGTTAAAGTCAGTTACGTGTTCACAAGAACTATAAAGTATAAACAAGTAATTTCAGCCTTCTGTAGTAAATTTGTTTCCATTATAGAAGGAGCTGCAGTCATACCTGGGGAAAAGTGTGTGATTTATGTCCAATAATAAAAGCTCCAGATACTTAGAGATGATGCTTGGGAACACCAAAGTCAACAAAAGGTTGATTTTCTTCTTCAGGGTATTCTCCACACTTGAAGCAAATATTTCAGGAGAACGACACAAAACCTTTGTGTAGAAAGTGTACAGTGACTATAAATCCCCCAAGCGTATACGAGGGGGTTGGGTCTATATATATACAGCCCAGGCCAGTGGTCTATCTAACACCCCCCGCAGTCACAGCGGGAGGGGAACGGACGCAGAGACTGGACCGAAAACTGATGAACAAAGGCGTGGGCTGGCCTTTGGTCATTATATCGGCAAACTGATGTGCCGATGATACATGGAGCACCCGAACCTGTCCTAATGCAACCTTGTCACGGACAAAATAAATATCGATCTCGATGTGCTTGGTGCGTCGGTGATGGATCGAGTTGACGGTCATGTAGACGGCACTGATATTGTCACAGTAGACGACGGTTGCGGTGGAGAGGGGTGCACGGAGCTCCTAGAGAAGCTGGCGAAGCCAGCAGCACTCGGCGACGGCGCGGTACTCGGCTTCAGCGCTGGAGCAGGACACTGTAGTCTGGCATTTTGAGGACCAGGATACGAGAGTGTCACCGAGATAGACGCAGTAGCCGGACGTAGAGCGTCGAGAGTCGGGGCAGCCGGCCCAGTCCGCGTCGGAGTACGCGGTGAGGGAGTCGATGGGGCTGGAGTTGAGATGCAGCCCGCTGGAGAGGGTGCCCTTCACGTAGCGTAGGATGCGCTTGAGCAGCGTGAGGTGAGGGTCGTGCGGAGCGTGCATGAAGAGGCACACTTGCTGGACAACGTACGTGAGGTCGGGTCGGGTGAGTATGAGGTATTGGAGAGCCCCGGCAAGACTCCGATAGTGAGAGGGATCGGCAACGAGGGCGCCATCGGCGGCGAAGAGTTTGGCTCGAGTGTCGACTGGGGTGACCGTGGGGTGACAGTCGGCCATGCCCGCACGCTGGAGGAGGTCGATGGCGTATTGGCGTTGGGAAAGGAAGAGCCCGTGGGTGGAACGGGTTACGGAGATGCCAAGGAAATGGTGAAGAGGATCAAGATCGGTCATGGCGAACTCAGAGTGGAGTCGGGCCATGATCTGGTCGAGGAGAGATGTCGAAGACGCTGTGAGGACAATGTCATCGACATAGAGGAGTAGATAGGTAGTGGCGGAGCCGATATGAAAAGTGAACAGGGAACTATCGGACGCAGAGGCCACGAAGCCGATGTGCCGAAGATAGGCAGCAAAGCGTTGGTACCAGGCACGAGGGGCTTGTTTGAGGCCGTAGAGAGAACGTTGAAGAAGACAGACGTCGTCGGGCCGAGAAGGGTCGACGAAGCCTGGGGGCTACTGGCAGTAGACTATTTCCGTCAGGTGGCCATGAAGAAAGGCGTTCTTCACATTCAGTTGATGGATCGGCCAGGAGCGAGAGGCAACCAAAGTGAGGACGACTCGGATGGTGGCGGGTTTGACAACGGAACTGAAGGTCTCGTCGTAGTCGATACCGGGTCATTGGGAGAAACCCCGGACTACCCAGCGAGCCTTGTGACGGGCAAGGGAGCCATCGGCGTGGAATTTGTGTTTGAAAATCCACTTACCGGTCACAATGTTAGCGCCGGGAGGTCAGGGAACGAGGCGCCAGGTCTCGTTGTCCATGAGGGCCTTGTACTCATCGGCCATAGCCGCGCGCCACTGAGGGTCGGCCAAGGCGGAGCGAGAAGTCACCGGGATGGGCGAGATGGAGCTGTGGACGGCAGAGAGACCGTAGCGTGGATTGGGTCGGAGAGACCTGGTCTGGGAGCGGGTGACCATGTGAGAGGTGGAGGGAACTGGATCCGATGGGGGTACGGGAGTAATGGGAAGAACTGGTCGGGTGGAGGCGTCATCGGCTCCGAGTCGGCGACTGTAGACAAGAGAAAACGGGGGAATTAGATCGGCCTGAGCCGATGAGGTTGGGTGGGCCGAGTGTGCCGATCGGTCCGATAGAGATGGATCAGCCGATAGGGTGGGGGTAGCCGATGGAAAGTGAGGAGCCGATGGAAGTTGGGTGTCCGATGGAGAGGGAACGGTATCGGCTGAAGGATAAATAGGAGCGATATCGGTATCGGCCGATAGGGGTGGGTCCGATGGTGGGGGTCCGATGGGTATCGGCCGATATGTGACGGGTAGATCCTCAGCAGCGGCCGATGAGGGGGCCGATGGAGAGGGCAGTGGGGGAGACCTGGTCGGCACGGTGTTGGTGAGGAGGAAGTCGAGATCACTAGAGGAGGATCTCGGATGAAGGAGACCGAAGGAAAAACATGTGTCGTCAAAAATGACGTGACGAGAAACGAGGACCCGTCGGGTGGAAAGGTCGAGGCATCGGTATTACTTGTGAGAGGAGGAATAACCGAGGAGAATATAGGCGGTGGAGCGGGGAGCGAGTTTGTGGGAAGCTATGGCGGTGAGATTTGGGTAGCAGAGGCACCTAAAAACGCAAAGGTGGGAGTAGTCAGTCGCCATGCGGTAGAAAAGGGCATAGGGAACGTTGTTATGAACGGAGGAGCATGGGCGCCGATTAAGAAGGTACGTCGCAGTAGCTAGAGCTTCAGCCCAATAAGTGGCGGGTAGGTGGGCGTGAAGTAGCATGGTGCGACTGATGTTGTTGAGGGTACGAAAGAGGCGCTCCGCTTTGCTGTTCTGAGGAGAGGTGTAGGGGCAGGAGAGCCGGAGATAGATGCCCTGCGAGGTGAGGAGGTTTGTAATGGTACGGTTGACGAATTCCGTACCGTTATCGGCTTGTAAATATGGGGAGGTTGAACTGAGTGGATACGTACGTGACGAAGTGAGTGAGGTAAGAGGCGACCTCGGATTTGTGGATGAGCGGGAAGGTCCAGCAAAAGTGTGTGTAATCGTCAAGTATATCGAGATAATACTAATTACCGAAGACACTTTTAACTGGGGGCGTCCATACATCACAATGTATAAGTTCAAATGGACGCGAGGTACAGGAGAGAGAACTAGAAAAGGACAGGCGCACATGTTTACCAAGTTGACATGAGTGGCAAACTGTGGAGCTGCTGTGGGTACATCGGATGGAGGCGCCGCGAAGGAGGGTGGCGACAGCGTCGGGGCCGGGGTGGCCGAGGCGAAGGTGCCAAAGGTTGGTGGAGAGGGCGACGCTGGCGTGTGGGGTGGACGGCGCAGCGGGAATGGTGTAGAGGTCGCCGCCACTATCGCAGCGAAGGATCTGTCGCCGAGTTGAGATATCCTTCACAGAGAAACCAGACGAGTCAAATTCAATAGAGCAGTAATTGTCTTGTGTGAATTGATGAACAGATATAAGGTTGTGAATGAGAGAAGGGACAATAAGAACATTGCGTAGGGGGAGGTTAGTGGTGGATGTAGACAGAGAGGAGTCACCGCGGCATTGGACAGGAAGAGAGTGACCATTGCCGATGGTGACAAAAGGGGATGAAGAGGGGTGACAGGAGCGAAGTATACCGGCCGATGACGCCATGTGTGAAGACGCCCCAGAGTCCAGCACCCAAGGGTGCTGTGGTTGAAGCGTCATCTGGTTGAGGGCAGCAACGAGGCCAGCCTGGTTCCAGGAGGGAACCGACTGGGTGGGTGGGGTCGGTAGCATCGGCTGGGGCGGCAGAACGGGAGCCGATGCCAGGTGAGCCTGGGGATGGGCGCCGAGAACTCCGGGTTGCCAGCCGATAGGGCTGCGTGGCTGGGGCTGGGGTGCCTAGGGGTTGTAGTAGAGCCACAGACCCGTGGGACCGGCAGGGTGGGTAGGGACCGAGGTAGGTCGTGGTGGCATCGGACCCTGCCAGGTCCTGCCCTTGCCTTTCTCGGTGCGGGCGGTGTTGCTGTGGCCGCCAGGACCGCGGGAGGAAGGGAACAGCGCAAGAAGCTCGGCAGCTGTTATCGACTGCGGCAAGAAGAGCGGTGTGGGCTACTGTCTTCTCATCATTGGCCAGGCGGAGTTCTTTAAGAACTAGCATGTCATGAGCCCGGACGAATGATGGAAGAGGTGTGGAGTTGACGATGTCATCGGCAGTGTTGGAGAAGTGGGGATTGAGGCCTCGCAGAAGAGCGAGGACGAGTTGAGAGTTGGCCACAGGGTGGCCGACGTCAGACAGAGGAGTCGCCTTGTACCATGGAGTGGAATTTGTTGAGGAGAAAGATGGCGCGAGGCTGCTTGTTGGCCAGGAAGACCCGCTCGATGGCCACCCAGAGGTCCCGGGCGATGGGATCGGTATCGTCCATGGCGAGATCAAGGACAGAGTCGTCAACCGAGCCGAGCAGCCAGCTACGCACGCAGCACTCGGCGATGTCCCACTGAGGATCATCGGGGCGAGGTGATGCGGAGCCATCAATATGGGACCAGAGGCCGAATTTTCCACAGAGAGATTTGAAGAAGAAAACCCACTTGGAATAATTGGCATTAAGGTCAAGGGAGATAGGAACGTGAGATTTCACGTTCACAACAGCGTAGGGAGGAGAGAAGATCGACGAGGTGGTGCCCGAGGTGTGGTCTGTGGCATCGAGGGCCGGAGCAGATTCGGCGACTGGGAGAGTGCCGGAGCTGAGGGCGGACTTGGTGGCCATGACGAGAGAATGGGAGCAAAGAGCCGATGGGAGGGAGAAGCCGATGGGAGGGGGGAAACCGATGAGAAGACGTATCGGCTGATCAAGTATGTGAGAAGCCGATGGGAGGTGGATAGCCGATGAGGTGAGAAGTGGCCAGCCGATGAGGAGTGGCCAGCCGATGGGGAGTAGGTGATGAGTGGCTAGCCGATGAGGAGTGGTTGACCGATGGGGAGTAGATCAGAGAGTGGTTGGGTCATGGACGTGCGAGGATTTACGTCCGTGAAGAGAAGATTCACGTCCGTGGACGCGTGGAGGCCAAAGAGTGGGGTGGATGTGAAAAAGGCAGGGAGTGGCCGGACGCGAAGAGAATATGTTCGCGTTTGGGAGGCAGGGATTCGTGTCCGTGGACACGTGGACACGTTGGACTGGCTCGGACGTGAGGGGAGAAAGTTCGCGTCCGAGAGCCGTTGAGTGTGTCGGAAGGGCAAGAACCGAGAGAGGTTTCCTACCGATGGAGGGCTGGGCAAGTCTAGCCGATGGAGACGACGAGCGCGGAGGTGCACCGGCATCAAAGAAGGAGACATGCACGAAACAGGAGGAAGAGCGGAGACGGGTGTGAGGAGGGACGAGGAGGCGGTTCGAGACCGTCGCCTGGTGGCGCGGAGGTGGGGTGGAGAAAAAAAAAGGGTGACTGCGGAAGAGATGGGGAGAAGAAGAAATGGAGACGAGAGAGCGAGGGGAGTACCGGGAAGAAGACGTCGACGGTGAGGAGGAAAGGGTCGGCTCGCCGGAGGAGGAAGCTAGCGCGCCAGCATGTCTAGACTCGCTCTGATACCATATAGAAGTGTACAGTGACTATGAATCCCGCCCGAACGTATACGAGGGGGTTGGGTCTATATATATATACAGCCCAGACCAGTGGTCTGTCTAACACCATGAACTTTCTTTCTTTATCCGAACCACATTATCCTTCGATCACATTATATGTCCATGGATTCCCTTTCTGTATCTGAACTGCATTATCATCCAATGCAAGGTATATGTGAAACTGAAGTCAGCTTTACTCTTGAAATGAATCGACCCTTTTGGCCATTGTTGTTGCAGGATATCTTGTGCCATATACATTCCCTTATTCCGCTACGAGATGCTGCCTGCTTGGCTTGTCTGTCTCATAGATTTCTACAGTCTTGGAGATGCTTCACTAATCTCGCATTCAATCAGGAAACATTCAGCTTGGATGTCTCTGGTGGCACATCATATAAAAAAGCGAATAAACTGGTGGACAGAATTGACAATATTCTTCTGAACCACTCTAGCATTGGGGTGAAGACACTTAAGCTTGATGTTTCCACTTGCTTCAAACTCATCACGGATGATCATATAAACAATTGGCTTCACGCTGCTGTTAAATCTGGAATCCTTGAAATTGCTGTGAAATTTCCTCTACATCACAGGCGAATGTTGAACCTCTCTTGCTCGCTTTTATCTTGTGCTGGAAGCTCACTTCAGTCTATTTCCTTGTTCTTTCGTGCTTTTCATCCAACATTAAGGACTGGCTGTTTCAAAAGCTTGAGAAGCGTGTATTTCAAATATGTCCACATTACTAGTGAAGAACTAGGATGCCTTCTCTCCAGTACAGTTACATTGGAGAAATTGGAAACTAGCAACTGCGATCAGCGCACTTTCTTGAATATACCTTCTCATCTGCAGCACCTTATGGTCCTGAATGTGTTATTGTGCACAAAGCTACAGACGATAGAAATTTATGCTCCAAAGCTTACCACTTTTGACTTCAGAGGACGCCCTATGAAAATATTAACCAGCGACTCCTCACATCTGAAGTACGTAACTTTGCATGGTACACTTTTCCCTGGCACGATCCAATATGCTAGGACCGAACTCCATTCTATTGCATCGAATCTTCGAGCTCTTACCCTGGCATCATCTAAAGAGGTCCGTTGAGTTATATACCGTTAACTTATTGCATATATTTGATAATTAATTATGCCTTGAAGCATAACTAACCTTAGCATCTTCTTTCTTCAGGATTTTAGTACGCCAATGTTGCCTGAGAAATTCCTCCACCTCAGGAACTTGAATGTCTATTTTGATGGCATTAGATTCCAAAGCTACTATTATTTTTCTCTGGCTTCTTTTTCTCGAGGCTTGTCCTGCCTTGGAAAGTTTCTACATATGGGTAAATATGTTTACTCATAGAGCTGTGCATGTGAAAGCATTTTTTAGATGAAAGATCAGCACTAGCTGACCTGCTTTTTATAGAAAGCCAAGAACCAGTACTGAGGTCTTACAAAATGTTTGCAAACTGAACCAAAAGGGGCAACCGTACTGGAGTTGCATCTTGAAACAGTTAACTCAAGCATCTCTGTAGACATCTTTCATCTCTGCAAAATATCTGGTTAAGTTGGGCCTTTTATGATATTAATTGTAGTGTCTTGACATAGGCTTATATTCCTTAAGCACTAAGATATCAGTAATCTGTATTGTGCTCTAGACATTACTATGTAATATTGCTGACTTATTATAGTGTTAATTAACATATATGCATTGAAAATCAACCATGACATGCCTAGTCAAAGCAGTTGTTGTTGGATGACAGTGACATCAACATTGATTTTGTGCAGGCAGGAGAGTATGATCTTGTATGGAAAAGGACCCAACTCTTCTAGATTCTAATGGTGATTCATTACACATAAGGCGGATTCCAGAATTGCGCCATGCCAACCTTAAGAAAGTATCCATCGATGGAATTTTCCCCTCAAAGTGCTTGATTGAGCTAACATATCTAATTATGCAGCAATGCCTTAAGCTTGACACTGGCTATGATTTTAACGCTAGTGGTATGTGTAAAAGGATGGACAAGTTAGATGTCATTCAAGCCCTCAGTGTTGTAGAGGTTGCCAAAAGATATAATGCGGGCAAAGTTTCCTCCCGTGTAAAATTAAGTGTTCTGCAAGCGGTGCCATATTGCAAAACTTTTCCAACTTTAGTTGTCTTGTAGTTGTAAATGCATCGATGTGGTTTACGTGAGGCCTAAATGTATTGGGCCGGAAAGGGAACATGGTTTACCTGCGGGCCTATAAATATCTGGACAGAATGGAATTGCGGTTTACTTGAGAGCCCATATAAATTGGGCCCGTAGCCCATTTCAGGAGACCCATATAGATTGGGCCAAAAGGCTAAGAATGGTACAGCTGCGAAGGTGAGAGGCCAGGTTGTGATGGGACGTCTCAGTTCAGTTCGTTGGCTTCTACCCCTTTAACAATGTGTCACTTTCACGTGGGCCCTCGTCATCCACAGGCGCCACGCCCACAAGGCACCCGTATTTGGACGGTAGCGGAACAAAGCACTGTCTAGCGGGCGTGGGCCACTGCATTCCGGGCCCACATGTCATTTTCCTGGAATATCCGGCCAAGGTGGTCGGAGCACTACAGTGTGTGTCGGGTTCAAAACTGACAAGCCGACGACGTGGCTGTCCATCCGACGGCGCCTAGATCAACGCCTGGCCCCGATCCAGCCGTGGAAATTCGAATCCCGGCACCCAAAAGCGGCCCAAGCGGCAATGCGGGCGCACCTCGCTTTCATTAATCCACTCACCAACCAATCTCAAGCCCACGCACACTGACATGTGGTCCCCACGGTCCGGAACGGCGAGACGTGGATACCCCCGCTTTGGAAACGGCGAGGTCAGAGGAGGAGGAGGCAAAGACTCGCAGTTGCCTCGGAGTTGGCGCTCTCGGCGTCCTCTCCTCTCCTCGGCGTGGGCGTGGGAGAGTCAAGGTAGGAGTAAAAAAAAGCTGCCATTTTACTACTACACTTGTTTACCACGACAAGTTACGATACGAATTCAAAATCTCTACTACTCCTACTCCCAGGAGCAGATCGCTCTCCTCTGGATAGGCGAGGCGAGGCTTCCGAGTCGAGCAGGGAGGGAGATGTCACTGCTCCCCACCGTACGTACGTTCGTGCTGCTGCTGCTGCTTCTTCTTCCCACTGCTCATGTTGCCTGACTGCTACCTTCTTCATGGTGTTTTTGGTTCATGTTCGAACTGAGCCCTGCTCGTTGGTTCGTTTGCCTTTTTTTTTTTTTGAGGGGGTGGGGGGGGGGGGGGGGGGCGATTGTTTTGATATGTGTGCTAATGTGGTCTGTGCTGCGGGAGTTGGGAGGGAAGCGGAGGGTTCGAATTTTGACCGGACGGTTGGTGTTTTCGGTGTTTGTTCGATTTTGTTTTCGTGCGATTTTTTTTGGTGGTGAGATCGTGTTGGCGTGGTTATTTTTGCACAATTTGCTCCAAACTTACCTGCTTCGTTCGCCATTAGCTTTGGAGGTCGGCAGATGCAACCAAGTATCCGTGAACTAGTAGTAGTGGGGCTGGAGGGGTTTTGGGTTGCGCACTGATGTCTAGGGTTTAACTGTTCAAATGCTCCAATAGTGCGATGCGGCAAGTGTAAGCTCGAGATTGATGGGCGGATGCCTAGCCATTCATCTCGAATTCGGCATATTGTTCGGTTTCCCTTGCTTGCTTTGGGCTGACTTCATTTCCTCTTGATTTGGTTAGCTTTCTGAATCTTACTGTGCACGATTTCAAAATTTTGATAGCTCAAGCTTTCTCATTCTAATACTGAATGCTCTAATTTCAAATTGTTCATCAACTGTATTTGATTTCTTATTAACATTCCAGTATGCGTTCTTTCAGAGATCAAGTGATGGGAGGGGAATCTACAGGAAACACGACCTCCATTCCCCAATGGGAGAAACAACTGTTCCCCTCAGTATCCATGTTACTCTGAGCTGCTACTGAGCTCTCTGCTAAGTTGGTGCCTGAGCTGTGAATCTTGCAACAAGAGTGTTAGGCTGCCAAGATGAAATCCAGTGCGGTTACCTCCAAAGGCAAGGCCGTGTTTGAGCTGAAGCACAGGCTGGTCCAAGCCATAAACAAGATTGCAGATAGAGACACTTACCAGATTGGATTGGATGAGCTTGAGAAGGCCGCTGATACCTTGGCTCCGGACATGGTTGGCCCCTTCTTGTCATGCGTGGTTGACACTAATGCTGAGCAGAAGAGTGCGGTGAGGAAGGAGTGCATCAAGGTGATTGGCACATTGGCTCGGTCTCATGGAAGCCTACTGGCGCCTCACATGACGAAGATGGTGGCTAGCATTGTCAAGCGCCTCAAGGATGCTGACTCTGTTGTTAGGGATGCCTGTGTTGATACTTGTGGTACCCTTGCATTGTGTGCTAGAGATTATGAGGATGGTGGCGCTGCATTTGTTGCATTGGTGCGACCCTTGTTTGAATCACTTGGTGAGCAGAATAGGTATGTTCAGGCTGGGGCAGCGTCGTGCTTGACCAAGGTCATTGACGAGAGCAGTTACATTCCTGGTCCTGTTCTCCCACAAATGCTTGTTCGTGTTGTTAAACTGCTCAAGAATCCCCATTTCATGGCAAAGTCTGCAGTGATTGAGTTGATCAGAAGTATTATTCAGGTCTGAAGTTTGCTCTTGGATCATCAACACCATTCCATCCGCTTCTTCAAGTACTTAATTAATATGCTTTCAATATTTTAACGTGATTGCCTTTCCCGTTTACCTCTGGTGGTTGTTTAAGTAGCTTAGCATACGTCATTAATTGCAATGGAGTAATTAGTTTAATGAGCAAGGAACACTTCATTATGTGACTGCTCAGTCAAGTCAAATATCTATGTTTCTTTCAAACTTAGAGTTTTATCTTTAAAATCTGTATTTAAATAGGAGTGCTTAGAAATAAGCTATTGATGTGTCTGAATTGTGATTTGAGACTCTTATTGGATTTTAACTCTAGCCTACTCTAATTTACTTTGGACTTTGTTGTTGGTTGTTGGTTGGTTTGAGTTTCATCTTTAGAATGCTAGTCTGACTGCGTCTCTTTCTGATGGGTGTTCAGCAATACAATTTTCTGGATAATCGTATCAGTCATCTTCATCCTTTAAGTGTCATGAATCATGAATCTATTTTCCTTTTTATAAGTAGATTAGTCATCTTCATCCTTCATTTTCGTCCTACAAGTGTTGACCAAAATAAGAGATGTATCTCTTATAACATTTCTTATTTTTCTTTTGTCCCATTTTTCAGGCTGAAGGTGCTTCTACAGAGCAGTCTTTAGCTTCTGCTCTAACAAGTATTATGCATGCCTTAAAGAGTAGTGACTGGACGACAAGGAAAGCAGCTTCAATAGCTCTATCTAGTATTGCTGTCAATTCTGGATATCTGGTTGCCTCCTTTAGAACTTCCTGCCTTCGCTCCCTTGAATGTTGTAAATTTGACAAGGTCAGCATACTAAACATTCATGCTGTAATATTTTCTTGCATATGCTACACTTATTTTTTCGGCTTCTGTCACAGGTAAAACCAGTGCGTGATGCAATTACCCAAGCCATTCAATTGTGGAAGGCTATTCCAGGGTCTGATACTCCTGAGCCATCAGAAGCTGGATCATCCACAAAAGGTACTACAATCCTTATAATGTAAATTTGAGGCCTGGAGTTATCTTCTACAAATAGAAAGAAGAGATTGGATACTACTTTCTGAAGCTTGTTGACAATACTAATCCCTTTGTTTTTTTAGCAACTTGTACTCTCATATTACCTTTTAGCTTCTTGAGAATTAGTGCATTGACCCCACAAGATAAGGTGTTTATCAATGTTTTGCTATCCAATGTTGCTTATTGCACGCTAAGTCTATCTACTGCTTAGGTTTGTTGAAGGATTAGGATTTTTTCCTGATTTCCAGATCTCTATGGTATCTTTTCTTAAAATTTTCTTGTTAGAGTCCTTCATGAACCACATAAATTTCTCTCTTTTTTTATTTATTGAGTTCAACTATGGCAGAAAACTTCTTTGGAGACCATCATGATGGCAGAAGTATACATGATGGTGGATCACGGGACACTTCTTTCAGGAGAGTTGATCCTGTATCTTCTGTATCTGTAATCAGTGGCAGTTCAATTACTTCATCAAAGAAGAGATCTCCTCTGTCTATCAATAAAATAGCCCTGAATCAGCAACGCTCGAAGTTGAGTGATTGGCATGTCAAGATATCTGTTCCTAAGCAGAATATGATGCCATTAGTTGAATTTGAAGAAAAGGTATCTGGCAATGTTTCCATGCTAAAGGGTTCAAAGAGAAGTCCGTATGAAATTGTGGATGACGACAGCAAGTATGAGTATGATCCCATGGATGATAAACAAGATTGCTCCTCTGTGTCAGAAGTAGCCAGAAGGAGTTGTGAGACAAAGCATGTTACTTCCGCTCAGGAATGCATTGAGGATTGTGATTCCGCAAGAGCCATTGAGCAATTCCCCAGGGCTCAAAAGAGCATAGACTCCACTCTTACAGATATCACTTCACATGGGACACATACTTGTTGTTTTAGTGCAATGAAAGAACTAGCTCATATCAGGAAGCAGCTTCAAGAGATGGGGAGGAAGCAAGCAAATATCTTTGATATGTTGCAGGTAATTCTTACTCTCTATAGTACTATTTTGAGTTTCTTTTTTATTTTACTCTCTTTCTCAACTCAATATCGCATTTTAGTTTCAAGTAAATTGGGATAGGCTAGAGTTAAAATCCAACAAAATCTTTCAAATCACGATTTAGACACATCAATAGATGTTTTTCAAACATTTTTATTTAAGTTAGATCTTTAGATATATCATAAGTCCCTTCTTATTGTCTCTCTTTATATTAATTTTAGTATTTTTCTATCTCTTTTCATATTATTATTTTGATTTATTATTTCACAATATATTAGCGTCTTTGAGAGTCTCCTTTAAAAATAGCAAAACCATCTTAATCGATGTTAGACAAGTTTTTTTTAATTGGTGCTATCCTAATTAATCACGTTTATATCCTCGTTCTGGATTATCTCTATAGTTTGGTTGTTTATGAAAAAAGTTTATGTCTGTGATTTGATTGTAAAGTTCAGCAATGATTTTCTTCAGAAGATAATAGCAAGGTTTTGATTAAAGTTATGAGGGAAATGATATTATTTGAAAATCAACAGACTCTGTGCATTTTAGTTACCTGTATATATAGGTCCATTGCCAGATTAAACAAAAAGGGAAATAGATAATGACAATGGGCATAATGATCTTCAACTCACACCAGTGATTGTCTTTTACTATCCTCCTTAACATCGTGTAAAAAAGAAAAGAATGATTCTTTCTATAGTACAGGTTCTGTGCACTGCAGTACTGCACAAAGTCATGTATGTAATGAAAGTATAGTGGGGTCCTAAATATTGTCCTAATTGCTTTCTTGCACTGGTTACTCGCAGGAATTCATGTCTAACTCAGTGGAGAACATGTCAGTGTTAAGCATGAAAGTGCATAATTTGGAGAATGCTGTAGACAAAACTGTGTACACAATTACGCAAAGTGAAAGCCGCTATCACCTTCCTGGTTCCAAGTTTGTTAAGAACCAAAGTTCCACTTCTTCACCAAGGGTTTCTACTTGTACGCCTAGATCATCTGTGGATGCTAACTATAAGCCACCACCAATTCCACATTTGAAACAAGAGAAAAAGTGGATGCATGATCAACCATTAAAGGGCTTAAACATGGGTGTAAAAGAGGGAGAATTTGTAAAGAGTCATACTCATGACAAAACTAGAAAGCCTGGGGTTGTGAGATCGGAAAGTTCTTTGGGAAGATATGCTCCAAGCTCAGCAAGGACTCGAGCATCAGGGGTTAAGGGAAACTTTCCAGTTTCACTTACTGATTCCTGTGAGCAGCCTGAGCTGCAAAACATATTGTGTGCTTCTAAAGAAGTTGGTGAGTTTCACGGTGCTGACGACATGGAGTCCGCATATGTAGAAGCCCTTAACAGTGGTGATTGTGATTATCTGACTGACCTAATGGAAAGAACTGGACCTGTGCTTGAGAAATTGTCACGTGAAACAACAAATGAACTTTTGAGGGTTATTGCTGGCCAGTTTCTGAATAAAAAATTCTTTGATTTGGCACTGCCTTGGCTTCAACATGTAAATTCACTTGTACTCTATTTATGTTTTGCAATAACTGCTAATGCCAAGAGAGCTTATACAATTTATTCATACAATTGTGGGTTTTATTGTTGACCTAGGTAGTGGATTTAAGCATGATTTATAAGCCAAGCCAACTTTTTGTGTCTGGGAGAGCGCAAAAGGAGTTCCTTGCTTTATTGGAGGAAGCTGCAACAAGTGGATCTATAGAGCCAGTAATCAGAATTGCCATTGCACAGCTTGCATTTAAACTGAAAAAAGTTTGTGAGGTTGCAGTTGCACCATGCAGGTAATCTACACTGTCCATTGAAAATGCTCGGATGTATCTCATCTGTTCTGTTACTTAATTTGAACTAATTTTTTCTCCTCTACTGTAGGAAAGTTTCGACTAGAGTGTGCGGAGGAAATGAAACTATCATGGCCACTGCGATGTGAAATACTTCCCCTAGCAATGTACCCCCTAGTGTATGTTCGGACTTCAATGTCATGCTGCAGTGATCGAGTGCACTCATTTCATGCTGTAATCTGTGTGACAATGTATATTCGGATTGGGTGTGCAGGACTAGATGAGTTCTGCAAACTGATCTATAGTCTGCTAGTAAAACATGTATTTTTCGTTTCTAGGGAATGGCTGTTTTCATCAGTGTTGTTGTGAGATTTGCTCCTATAAGTCGTGATCATTGGGCCTGTGAATTCATGTTTTGTCATCTTTCAAAATGGAATTCATGCTTTGTCAGCAATGCTTGTTAATGAACTTGCTATTACCTAGCTGTATAGGATTACTCAGGAAATCTAGAGCCCAGTGATTAGTTCAGGCTGAGGTGTGGTCGTTGATTTCTCTAGTTTGTCTTTGTCTTTTTTTAAGAGTGTGTTTGAGTGAAGGAGAAAAAACAACAAGTTAAGTATATGATTAATTAAGTATTAATTATAAAACTTAAAAAAGAGATTAATATGATTTTTAAAATAATTTTTTTTATATATATTTTTTAAAAAAACTTATTAGTTCAGAAAGTGTGTGCATGAAAAACGAAAAAATATTTCTCACTGTCTCTCAAACGAAACTACCTCCGAACGAAACCCGTGTTTGAGGTGTTTGAGTGTATGGAAAAAGAGAAGTATAAAATATACAAGACCAGAGAAGTTATTAGTGTATAATTAATTGAGTATCAATTATTTTAAATTTTAAAATATATTAATATAATTTTTTAATAGCTTTTCTATATATTTTTTAAAAACATGTAGACAGAAAATGAGAGATTTCTTATTAGGTTCTTCATCCTTTTCTTCTTTTTAATATAATTATATGTAGATCTCCAGCGAGTTAAAAAAAAGATTACTCAGTCCTTTTCAGTATTTATTTAACTAGCTATCTCCAGTATCAGACTTGCACGTACTCCTTAGAGCTATAAAAAACAAAAACAAAGGGGAAGAACAATTCAGTACAATAGATACTACAGGTAAAAATACAGCACGCATAATTACCTTTTGTCTTCTCTAAAATTAGCCGATCTGATTATTTTTCATTTTTTTTCTAGTAATCTCAAGGAGAACAGTTCGATTTTTTCACGCTCTGTGGCTCTTAACCTCAAAGCCGTTTCTTTTTGTACAAATGGCACGAACGACCTGATGGGCAGTTTTCTTCAGATAAACCTCAATAAAAGTCGGCGATGATACGGTGAATTGCATCACCAATCGGAGTTGTCGCTCCGCTGCGAGTTGCTGGAAAATCCGGCTGTCCTCCTGTTGCTGACGGTGGGCTGCACGCAGCGGAGGAGCGACTGCACCACCTCCGACATGGACGGCCGGAACTCCGGATCAGACTGCATCACCAACACCAACAAAGCAAATTCAGAAACATCAGAGTTCAGACATAGCTTGGTACGTCTCAAATTACTTGAGTTTAGACATAGCTTCATACTACCTCCGTTCCAACGATAACAACATAAAAGTTTAGTATGTGAATAGGTAATTTTCAAACACTCTTATTTAAAAATAGACATTTAGTTATATAACAATATTTCACTCCTCATATCAATTTTATTCTTTTCTTACCTATTCTAACATTGAATTTTACAATATACTAGTGTATATCTCTTTTAAATACGATATCTCTAGCCAATTATATATATCATTGTTTTAGATTCGATCTATTCTTATATTATCATAAATCTAATATAATATATATATTTTTAATATATCGTCTTTTTAGTTTAATATTTTATCACATACAGTGTAGCAGGTCTAATCATCGTTCTACTACAATATTCTCTTATTATAAAAAATACTAGATAATTGGCGCCACTTCATAGATAATCTATCTCATTTTGATTCTATAGCTAACGCCTATATTAATATTTTTATCAATCTATAACATCAATATTAGATATTAAAAAATATCATTTTTAGACATTATTTAATCTCTTAAACTCATATTTCCCTTCTCGTATGCAATGAAAATAGTATTATAGAGATGAAATCCAAGATACTACCTTTGTTCTAAAATAAATTAATTCCTAGAGTTTAAATTTTATCTCAAAATAAGTTAAATGTAATTTCTTACCTATCATTCACAAATAAAGAAATTTCATCCTTTCAAATACCTTTTATTTACCTACACACCAATACTACTCACTACTCTCAGTGCTAAACTTTTCTTGGGATGCGAGGAATCTATTTATTATTTATTTTAGGACAGGGAGTATGTCTGAAATTACTTTAGAGTTCAGACATAGTTCATATGTCTGAATTTACTTCAGAGTTCAGACATGGAGCACATTGATGAGGATATCTTTTCAACAAGGAGCTCACCTGAACACAGAGAGCGATGCAATCGGCAAAGCGGGAGAGCGCCTTTGGTGGATAGAGACCGCGAAGAGCTGGATCTGCCAGTGATCCCAAGGCATCGATGTCATGGAGCTGTGGAGTCACATACTTGACCAAGGTCTGCTCTGTTCTAGGCTTGGAGCTATAGAATCATCAGACAGCCACACAGAGAAAGTAAGCATAATGTGCAGGCACTAAGCTTATGCATCACATTATGGAGCAGCAAATTTCAAGGTTGTATCTTTTTGCCTCCTTTAGTTACCTATCATAAGGCTTTCGACCGGTTAGTAGCTCCAGCATGACAACTCCGAAGCTGTAGACATCGCTCTTCATCATGTAAGCTGATGGCCTTGAGCACTCTGGAGCACTGTACCCTGGTCCCAAGTTCTCACTTGCGTCCTGTAGAGATTTCCTTACCATGAGACCACATTGTTCTTACAATTATACTTGGTTCATCAAGTGTTAAAGAAGAGCCACTCTGCATGCAAACCTCATAGAAGAATGAAAGGCCGCAGTCAGAGAGGTGAGGGTTGAGATCAGCATCAAGCAAGACATTGGATGACTTTATGTTTTTGTGGAGCACTGAAGGTGAGCAGACCTCATGTAGGTACCTGAATGAATGAAAAGAAAGGGATAACATCTTAGACATGAACAAAAATTGATGTATTACTTTTGCGGATTCTAGGTTTTAATGTTACTTGTCAACTTACTCCAGAGCACGGGCTGTACCGAGAGCTATCCGAACTCGGGTGTCCCAGGTCAGAGGCCTGCTGTAGTCATCTGACAAGTGCAGGAACTCATAGAGGGATCCATTCATATGGAAATCATAGACCAGCATGTAGTGCCCGGGCTCTGAGCAATAACCAACAAGTTCAGAGATATTGGCATGGCGCAGCTTCGAAATGTCGTTCACGATGTCCATTAAGTCACTGCTTCCTGAGAAGCTCAATGGATCAAACTTCTTCACAGCTAGTACCTGAAAAAAGAATCATGATAAGTGATGAGAGAGTATACCCATAATGCACGGTATATGACCACTTTCAAGTTTCTAATTCTTCGTACATTTCTTTGTGACCTTAGTATCAAGTTCAGTTTGATCTTTTGGTTACTACAATGTGTTTTTAATGCATATTTGACATGATTTTTGTGTCACTTCAATTTTTACTTAGATGATACCATGAATTGAACGTGTAAACAAGTTTATTTGTCAATATCTCAGAAAGCAGACATAGGAGCCTACCCGTCCATCAGCATATTTTGCCTTGAAAACGCGACAGGTCGTCCCATGACCTAGTTGCCTGCTACTGTGGAAGTTGCCAGTAGCTGCTTGCAGGTCAGATGATGAGTGATTAATCAAGATGATGGGATCAGTGCTTCGCCTCGAATGATTTAGTTTGTTCTCAAACTCGTTGTCACTCATCGACTTGCGAGGAACAGCAGGTGGTGTCTTACAGCCCATCGATGGGGAATGCTCCAGTGACTTCATGTCGACTGCTGAAGAATCCCTACGGCCTAGAAAATGAAGCAAGATGAGAACTCCTAGCGCAAGTCTTAGAGTTAAATTACCAGAATTTCAAATCTTTACGCATCACATTATTCCTAGTTTCCTACACATCACAAAATGATGCACAGCTCAAAAGAACACACATAGTTTTCTATGATTCAAGAGATATATGTACCACTAGAGTCAATCAACTAGCGGGGCAAATGATCGGTTCTGACCTGACTCATCCATGTAGTAATGAGATGAAACAGGAGATGAATGGTTCCTCCTCAGCACTGACAAGAGAATCAGAGCTGCAAGAAGCACAGCTATCACCATTGCTCCAATAGCGAAACCGTTGATTCCGCTGTCATCTCCTCCACTTGAGCCTCCCGCCGAAGACTCCTTCTCCATGCCAGGAGGAGCTGACCCAGATGACCAAGAGTTCCCACTAGTCCTTTATCATGTGACCAGAACTGTCAGAGTTCATCAGGTGCAACAAAAAGAAGCATATGACTGGATGCACCACTTACTCTAAACTGTTGATGTTCTTCAATTTACTTGGGATCCACCCAGTGAACTTGTTGTTCTTCACATTCCTTGAGAATAAAAGGAGGAAAACCATTCTAGATTAGTTCCTGGCTGATGTACTTAAGAAAATTCATACGTATGAGATCGTACTTATGAGTTTTTAAGTAATGTAGTTAAGCTATAGAAAATAAACAAAGATTGTATTGTGCCTAGTAAGTTCACTTTTATTAACAGCTCTTGCTACTTGATCATCAGTACTTCAGTATTGCTGCTGTAAGGCATTTGAGAATAACACATTTCGAAGGACAATGATAATAGTAGTTTCAGATGCAGTTTTCACTTGAGTAGTACTTACAGATCCTCAAGAGAAAGTTTGGCCAGCACATCTATATGACCACTGAATTGGTTGCTCTCCAAATCTCTGTATATATTTTGAAAACAATGGCAGTCAATTTTTGATCCAAAATACCTTATTGATGAATTACTATAGTTCATAAAATTCAGTTTCTTACAGTGTCTTGAGGTTCTTGAGGTAGTGAAAACTCGGAGGCAGGTTACCTGAGAAGCGGTTGAATGACAGATCCCTGAAGACAACTGATATATAAGATTTGGGCAATAGAAGTAACACGAGAATTGGCATCATGATTACTTTGCATTGCATGAAATTACAATTTATGTAGGTATTACTAGAGATTAGAGAAATTACAGAGAACTCATGATTTTTTTTGGGTGTGTGTGTGTGCAGAAACTCATGAATCATGCTTACAGTGTTGTGAGCTTTGGAAGCTGAGAAAACATGTCTGTCAACTGCCCACTCAAGTGATTCTTACCAAGATTTCTGTAATCCATGCAAAAAAAAGGCATTTCCAGTGATCAATAAAACAGATATCAGAATCATGCATAGGTACAGGAAAACAAAACAACTGAAAATACTACTATAGTATGAATAAAAAATTCCTACAGCGTTTCCAGATCAGTCATCTGAGATATTGAATAAGGAACGCCACCGCTGAAGGAATTTCCTTGAAGATTTCTGCATTAGAGAATAGCGAATATAAGAAAAACATCTAAAAAATGCTATAACCTTGGATTATACATGAAAACAGTAAGTACGTATGGACAAATTCGGAAACTTACAACAGAACCACATTTGGTGGAAGTTGGTATGGAATTTCACCATTTAAATTGTTCTTGCTCGCATCGCTGTACTATGAAGAAGAAAAAATTCAACTAAGTAGCATAACTAGGATGATCAGTACTGGAAATCACAGGGGCAACTCACAATTTGGTTACTGATTTCAAGCTTGATAGCTGATAACCTAGCGTGCCACTTAATCCAAGCCCCGACAAGTTACTGCTCTATTCAAATGCAACGCGATCAGAAAACTGAAGTGAATATCTTGCATGACAAAATAAAAGTTATTCAGAAGTGTGACTGTTCATCTGTCTTTTTTTTTTAAAAAAATCAAATTAATAATCCCCAAGGTAAAAATGCTGCAGTCAATTACATCTCTGTAACAGATGAATCGCTGCATTCGATCCCTTTCCACTCGTCGTCATCACCACACGGATCGCCGCCGCTCGATTTCCAACCAGACAATTCAGACGGTTTGTTCATGCTCTCAAACATCACATTAAGAGCAGCAACTGAAACAGACAAGGCAACAGAACACATCTCTTTAAGAAATTAGAATCCATGAATATAATCCATCGAAGAGAGGAAACCAAATGAAAAGGCTGAAAAAATAGCAGAAAATTTCGCCTCACCGTCAGGCTGGTCCGTCTTGGCCACCGCGGAGGAGGCTGAGACAGAGAGGAGGAGAAGAGCGAGGCCGACCACCAGTGAAGGCCACCGGCGAACCATGGTGGCGCAGCGAGGGGAGCACGGACAGAGGAACGTCCCAGCTGGGAGAGGATCATCCCCCACACGAAGCATCACCTCACCTCACCCTCTTCCTCTCTCTCTCTCATGGCTAATTGGGAGAAAGGAAGGAGGAATGGTTTTCCAAAGTTAGCAGGAGAGGTTGAGGGAGAAGCAATGTGAACCCAGCGAGAGTGGCGGGAAGACGTTCGTTTCGTTCCAAGCCAACCTGGATATATGGTCCTCGCGGCTCGTGCCAACTGTCAGTGGGCCGGCCCATCACGGCCCATTAATTAAGCAGCAGCCAAAAAAAAAAAAGAGAAAAGTTGGTACTTACCACTTTGTACCGGTATTTTCCCCCCTATTGCCTGTAGTGTTACTTAACGTTTTTGAACGACATATTTTTTCTAGCGATGATTTTTTTGAACAATATTAAGCATGTAAAATTATAGTACTATTGCAAAAAGAAAAGAGGCACAAGGGATCGAAGCACTATATTTCCTTCAAAACATGTCTGAATAAAATCTCAAGAGAGCAAAGTAAGCATCTCGATTTAGCAGTTTACATATGTCTGATTAAAACAATGTAATGACATTTAAAATCTGAAATCCACCACTTTTCATTTCTGTTCTATATGATCTTTAAAAGAACTGAAAGAAAAAATCTGAATGGCTTCTAGGAGCTCAATCCTGTAATTTTGTATAGCTAAAGAAACTAACGCTTGCAACACTGCCAGATTGTGCTCACAACTTAGCTCTAGGCCACGATGTGGTCGCTCAATTTGCGGCCGCTTGTTTCCAGGGGAAAGTATGAGACTGCAACACCTGAGACGAGCATCACCGTGATGAATATCAGAATGGCTGCGGTCTGATGGCACGCGTGCACCAAACCGACGGCCACAAGGGGGCACAGGATCCCACCAAAACGAGCGATTGAGCTCGCAAACCCGACGCCAGTAGCCCTGACTGCGGTTGGGTATATCTGCAACGAAGGAAGATAATACAAGAGGCAATGGTTTGTGATTTTATTTTCCTTTTTATTGTTGAGAGAGATGTAACCAAGTATTAAGGATATTGTCAGTGATCAAACAAACCTCAGGAGCATAGATGTGCAAGACAATGAAGCTTGCGGAGATGCAAATGCGTGCACCGAACAGGAAGATAGTTGTCAGGGATTCTGTTTGGGGGACCATAAGGGGAGCTATGCACAGGCAACTGATATAAAGCATCCACGACATTGAGAGTTTGCGCCCGATCTTGTCCACAATTGCTGCAGACAGTATAAGGCCAGGAACCTCTGCAACAGTGTGATATGAATTTGATTGTGTGAAGAACATTCTGAAGAAATATGGTAAAGCCTAAGGGGGAAACACACGTACCTCCAAAGCTAGTGATGAATACGTTTCTGTAAAGATTAGCATCGTTTGAATGGTTTGTTTGGGTTATTACTGCCCCCTCTGATCCACAAATTTTATTTCCATGACTCAATTCTGAGGTTAGTAGAACAAGACCATAGTATAAGAAGGCGTGACCAAGAAAGACAGTCCAAAGAAGAAGACTTGATCTAATTAAATTTGGGGACAGAAGCTTTAAAATCGCATTGAGGCCCCCAATCTTGGATTTGCTAGCATGAACGGAAGGGTTGGTTTTCTTAGCTGAAAGCAACTGTGATGTCTTTGAGGAATCTGCTATCTCATGGAGCTCCGTTCGATGACCAGACATAAGTTGGCCAAAAGGGAGAGCTACACGGTTAAATCGTGCCATTGTTTCCAAAACCTGCAGAGCATCAGCTGTTCTGCCCTTCATGCATAAGTATCTTGGTGACTCCAGTGTCAGTGGATAGAACAGTAGTAGAGCAAATGACGGCAACGATGAGAATGCTAGCAGCCACCTCCAGCCCAAACCTGGCATTACAGCCTGAACATTAAGCAGATAAATACTTACAAAATTAGAATGACAGTTTGGAGCATACATCTCTACATACTAGAAGGCAACATATTGTTCAACACAGTTTTCATTATGTTATATAAATGTATAAATCATCACAGACTAACCTAATGCAGGCTCATTTTGCTGTTCCATGGGATCTGATCTACTCTAATATTTTATCACTGTTACAGGGTAGCAGAAACACATGCATCAATCATGCAATGCAGAACCAAAGAAATTCAATTACATACTAGAAGGCGAAACAGCCTCCAGGGATTTTAATAAATATCGCCACTGTTCTAAAATCATATGTTACATTGCTCTTGTTAACCAACTAGTATGATCAGTCAAACTCAAACCACTATGACCTAAGGCAGATTGCAAACTGTAGTATTACTTTTGCAAAATGTAGAAATTTACCCAAGCTAGTGAAGCTTCCATTATTGTGCCAATGGTCCAAAATGCTGAGAAAATGACCATCCAAGTTCCTCGGTTAGGAGCAGGGATGAATTCCAGAAACCAGGAAGATAAAACTGGTCCACCACCCAGTCCAACACCAACCATAAACCTCAGCACAATCAAAGAAAGGTAATTTGGTGCAAGTGCACTAAGAAGACCAGCCCCACCGGTTACAAGGGCTGTGAAATTGAACCCAACCCTGGAAAAGTATCAAGGGAATACAGTGAGAAAAAATACTTACATCCTGTAAATTAACATAGTAAAATGCGTCATGTTTAGTACACTTTTAGATTAATAATAGAACTGGCTATTAAAATGATTAGCAGCAACGTCCGAAAACTTCATTGTAAACGATCCTTATGAAATCCAAGTAATTTTCTCGTTATTGCATGAACAGAAAATTTAAAAGGAGTATCTTGGAATGTTTTTAGAGAAACTAGATAAGAAGGCCAGAAGAATCCCCTAGCAAAAACCAAGTTTCAGGTTCTCAGCTAGCATCATGTACTTTTTCCTCCCAACCATGATATTATGTCTGTGCTAATTTGCTATATGGGTAATCAGCTGGGTAGTAGCATTCATTGTCACTGAACAGTGGGAACAGTCCAGTGTGTGGGGATTTGCAGACCTACATCCAAACTCCACACAAGCTGTTGCCTTTCAGTCTCTCAAAGAAGCTCTAGCAATGGTTACATTAATCTGACTATCCCAGAAGACATCGTAATTAGTAAACCCATAGGGTAAAAAGTTGTACTGCCATCATTCGAGAGCATCACGACTTGGCTCAACTGCCAATGCCTGGCTTTTCAATTAGAAGAGAAATGTGCAATACTTAACAGTAATAGGAATGGCTTTCAACCAACCAACAGCAAAGACTTTCAATCCCAAACAAGTTGAGATAGGCTGGGAGAAAGGAAGAGAGTTTGTAATGAAAAATTCTAATAAACCTAATAAACAATGGAATGTAAATAGTAAAGTAAACAATGGAATGTAAATAGTAAAGGACCTGCCTTCTCCCATAGTTGTCTGAAACTATGCCCCAAGAATACGCCCCTACAAGCATACCTACAAAAACAACACTTGTGATGAGACTCTCTGCCTGTGCAGAAAGCTCCCATTCAGCTTGAACTGACTGTCCAACAAATGACAAAAGCATCATTTCCATTGCCTCAGATATCTTGGCCATTCCGGAGTATGCAAGCACAAATGCTTGAAATTTCCCAAACCCCATGGAAACAAGAGCCTCATCAACAGTATAAGTAGACATGCCATCCTCCATCTGAAAAAAAAAACAAGCATGAGACACATATTTGCGTGCCTATTTTTCAGCGGAGCAGGAGAACATATTAAGTCTAAGTGACAGCATAGGTTATGGAACAGAATTGGATGGCTATTTTAAACATCATGCTTTACAAAAACAAAATAACAGTAGACGTTGCTAACGCATTTATCTCATGTAATGATCCACAAGACAACTAATTTCAAACAGTACCAAACATATAATGTCATTAGATCATGCAAATCATTCATGGGATACTAGGCAATCCTTCACAGTCTGTGATTCATATTTGGCAAACAAAAACCAAGATGATACTTTACTTTCTCTGCACTAATCCGGCCAAAGAGAACAGCTTTCGCTTGGTCTCAATGCAAGGTTCAGATCTGTCTAATCAGTGGAAACTGAATCACAAAAACAGACAAAAGAAACGGAGAACTGGACTAGCGGACCAGCTTTCAAACCAATTAAGGTTCAAGTTTCCTAGCACATCCCAAACAAGTCACACACTGTCACAATTCGCCAGTAGAGGAACAAACTACTGGATCAACTGAAAAACGCATTGCCGAGGCCGGTATGGACCGTGAATGACCTAAGCCCCGCCACGAAATCCTACTACCAAATCAACAACCAAGCCCCCCCAAAAATCGAACACCCAGGCGCAACTAAATGCACTTTTTCCCGATCTCAATTCCATACCGGAGGCCAAATCAACGAGTAGAGGAGGCGGCGAACTCGTAGGCCTAGTGGACTACAAGCAGGAACCGTAAGGGAGGGGCGGAGAGGTTGGGGAATGGGGACGGTGAGGGAGGGAGATGGATGGAGTGAGGCGATGGATTACCGAGGCGATGTGAGGTTGGTACGAGCGGAGACGGCGCCGCCGCAACCACCGGAGTCGCCGCGAGCGTTTCGAGGACGACGACTAGCGAGCTCGCTAGGTTGATAATAAAACCTTTCATTATTAACAAGTTAAGTTAAGGTATACACGTCAATAGCTTCGAGTAATACAGATATATCCCAAACTTATTATCTGTCTCTCTCCAAATCAATTCCGATATTCCTCTGTTAAATTTAAATTTAAGAGTCTCCTTAATATATTATATTAAGCTAAACTATCTCAACCGATAATAAATAATTTTTTAATTGGTGATACCTATATCTGATCACGTATATTATCGTTACGAACTCAATCTATTTTTTATAACACAAATTTAATGTAATATACGTATTTCTATAACACTCAGCTATTAAATATATTATTTTTTTATATATTAATATTCTGTCTCATATGGTATAGTAGATCTAATCATCATTTTATAAATTTTATCTTTTAGCTTCTGTTATACTCTATTATTATAGAGAATACCACATACTTGCGTCACTTCATCCATCTCACTTTGATTCTATGCCTAATATCTATATCAATATTCACATACATCTATTGTATCGATCCTAAATATCAAAAGTTATTCTTCTTATGCATTACTTAATCTCCTAAACTCATATCTCCCTTCTCGTATGCTATAGTGTCAAAATCATATCTCAATTATTTGGTCTTAGTTTTATTTACTCTAAAACTTTTGATTCAAAATTTTGCTGTCGTAAATCTAGTTTTCTATTTACTCTAACTTGACTCTCATCAACTAACATTGTATCATCTACGAAAAGCATATATAAGAGATATATGTTTATATGTTTCTCATAACCTTATTTATTATCAAGATAAAGAGATACGAGCTTAACCTTGATTCCTGATATAGTCATATTTTAATCAAAAAATAGCATGTGTTATTATTTATTCGAATACTAGTCATAGGATTATTGTATATGTTCTTTGATAAGGGTAACATGATTTGTTGAAAATTTATATTTGTCCAAGACAATGAAAATCATGTGTAGGTTCTTTTTCTACTCTCTAAACTGTTTCATAACTTTTATTATTAAGAAAATTGCTTTTATGGTTAACCTTTTGGGCATAAAACTAAATTGGTTCATATTGATCCGTGTCGTTAATCTCAAATGGTGCTCAATAACTCTCTCTCATAGCTTTGTAGTGTGACTCATTAACTTAATTTTTCAGTAATTAGTATAACTTTGTATATATACCTTTTTCATATAAATTGTTTCCAATATCTCTCTCCTCTACTCCTTAGCCATCGTGTTTGATTAAAAAATTGTTAAACAACTTGATTTACTATATTATAGCTATATTCTCGAGATATCTTCATATCTTGATTAGAATAACATCAGTACTCATCGTCTTCCCCCATTTCATCTGATGAGTCGTCCAACTGGACGATAGGGTTCTCATTACCACCATTTAACAAATTATTAAAATAATTTTACCATTTATGTCTAATCTCATCCTACTTCACCGAGTTGTTACTTCTTATCTTTAATATATTTAAATTGGTTGAAGTCATTTTTACGCGTAAAGGAAGGAAGGAAACAAATCCAATTGAATTTATCACTTTTATGCTCAATGACCTTACATATCATGGATTTGCGTGTTCCTTGCAAGAAGTCGACGGGGCATTTGAAATGAATTATTCTGTGATGGAATTGAATGATATATGAAAAATTTTCAGTCCCCTAAAATTATTAGTTTTAATCCCTAAAATTGTAGTGATATACCATGTGCAATATTAGTCCATTTTAACTATAACTATGTTATTATGTGCATTGTAAATCTATGCTTAGTAATATGTAAATTTAGGCAAGCAAAAAATTATTTCCTCTATTCTAAAATAGAATTTTTTAAGGTTGTTTAGCAAATATTAAGATTAGATTAAAAGATTACTTTCAGTTGTTATTTTTTAAATTTTAAGTGCCTTAGACTCTTTTTTTAAGTATCGTATTAATTAAATTGATAGAAATAATGGGAATTAGTGCATATATGCTTATTCATAAAAATATTATATTTTATAATGGAGGGAGTACAAATTTTTAGGCTGGTCAAATGTAGAAAAAAATCCCTATTTTTTATCTAAGTCTGATTTTTATGTTATTTTTATTTTTTTATTAACTATAAGTTTATTTTATATAATTTTGTTAATATTTGTATGTTAGTAGAATAGTTTTAAACCATTGGGTAATGATAGATAGTCATGAGTAATAAGTAACAGAAAAGTGGTGGTATGTTGGAATTGAGGAGAAAAGAGAAGAAGAAGATATGTAAAATAAGGTGAGCAATTGATTAATTAAATTTTAATTATTTTAAACTTAAAAAATAAATTAATATAATTTTTAAAGCAATTTTCATATAGAATTTTTTTAAAACATACTATTTATCAATTTAAAAAGAGAACTCGTGAAAATCTAGCAACCTATTCTCCTTTTGTCATGCAAATGACCGCACCCTTAGTGCTGAGAATATTGTCATCCAAGGAACAAAGAAAAAGTGAATTTTGCTCTATCCTCTATATCCCTAATTTTTATTTTAATCCTTTCTATATCCATGTCTTTAGTTAATGACCGTTATATTTTTTTTAACAACGACCTTCTCTTATGCTACACATTTTAAAAGCATAATCTTACTGTGAAAAAGCTTAATCTATAATAAAATTAAAAGGGAGTTGACATCAGATTTTTAAAACAAAATTTAAATTTTCAAACCATTTTTTTGAAAATTTGATGAAATCCATACAAACGTTTCACTGGGAAATTGAAAAATCAAAATTATTTTTAATTTGGGTTTAAATTTCTGAGGAAATTTTGAAAAAATTCCATCAAATCTGATTTGAAACTTATTTAAAAAATTTAAATTTTAGTTTTCAAATTTATGCTATGTCCCATTTGTTTTTTTAAATGAATCAATTTTTACTGTATGGGCCATGTTTTTTTCAATCAAGTATAATATAGATATTTTTTAAAAAATTCGAATAGTCATCTATCAACTCAATGAATGGAAGGAATTGACATCAGAATAAAAACTCCGAGGTATGTGGAGCATGAGACTAAATATAGGGGCACTTAAAGGATTAGGCAAAAATTAGTGGACACACAAGTAATTTTCTCCGAGAAAAATAACGGACGCGGAAATCACTCCCGCTCTGCTTAGTGCTGACGTTGATTTGGACTCTTCTCCGACTCCGACTCCTCTACTCCGCTCTACTTAAGCCCGGACGTACGAATGCAGAGAAAGATCACCGGGAGGAGAGGCCGTAGCCATGGCCGCAGCCGCCTTCCCCGGCCGGTGGAGTAGAACCAAACATCTCACTCTGTGCCCACACACCCATGGTGGGGATCCTTCGGCTCTGGATGCAGATCACTCGCTCCCATGGATCCTCCTCGACGTCTGCACCTACATCGCCGAACGCCAAAACGCCACCACCGCCACCATCGAGCTCAGCAGCGGCCATGCACCCCGCCACTCGTCTCCTACATCTACACCTGGACCTACCATGGACCCCGCCTAGATCTTCGCCAGGAGCCTGTCATCGGGTGTGTCAACGTCAACTCCGTCTTCCTCCGCATCTATAGGGATGACGCCTACAACCTTGTCTACGGTCTACCACGTCGGTGTCTGCCTTTTGCTCACGCTTATTTGGGTCCCCGACCCTGCCAACATCGTCGGCCACCAGCATCAATACCTGCGTTTGCTCGACAACATTGCCCTATTCCGTCATGCCGCTGGAATGAAATCTCGACTTAGGATTTGGGCACTTCGATCTCTACCTCTATGAGGCCACCATCGATGGCAATAGCAAGTGGAGCAAGGAGGTCCCTCTTCTAGACCAGCTGCGCAACCCACTAGACAAAACCACCGTTCTCCATTTCATGGGAAGGAAGTTACTTTGCATGATGAACACGGAATAGTGTGCAAAAGATGATAATAAGTTATGTGGTGAATGGTAGGGAAAAAACAAAAATCTTTTTACGAAATAAAAAATATAGTTTTAGCGATTTATTTAGATATCATCCGTCTAATAGCCTCTTTTCTATTGATCCGACTGATATGTTATGATTGTCTTTATACTGCTGATCTGAACCATAGCATTGCCGTCGGATAAATTAAATTTATTACATCAAGATATATTTTATAAAGTGCATACAAAACTCTCTGTGTCTTAAAACTAAACTCTATCTTTTTTTCTCTTTTACAAAAGTTACGCCTCTAGACCTTAACCCCTATTCAATTTATTTCTAAAAATTCTATTCTCATATAAATTAAACTCTCGAGCTCTAAATCAAATACAATAGCTCAAAATCAAAACATTCTCTCACAAAATATGAATCCACACTTGCTATAGTGGGCATGTGATATATTAATATGTGTGAATTTCTCTTATGTTTTGCCTTCTAATTTCTTTATGATTTTTTTTAACCAAGTCATTTCACATAGGTATATAACTCTTTTCGTATTTCATATGAAATCTTCATATCCGTGTGTATTGATATCTATTTTTAAGTATCCCATGTAATTGTTTTACATCAACTTCTGCTAAGTCTAATATCAATCTATCATCGATAATATTTCCGAATAATTACACACATACACCTAAAAACAACCGTTTTTAGACACATATAAATCAATATATCAACATCATAAATATTTTTAAACTAATTGTTATTAATTAAACTATTTATAAAGCTAATTATTTATTATTATAAAATATTAGTCATTGATTAACATAGTGGCCTTTGTTGATCTCTGGCGTGGCATCATCGTCTGTGACGTGCTCGCCGACGGCAAACCTGTAACTTACCTGCCACTGCCGCCAGAGCTCATCAATCTTGACAGGTGCTACACCTCATCTCTTTGCCATCGTGAATGATCTCCTCACTGTTTTCAGAGTGCGTACTTGCCTCTATTCAGACACTGGTCGCTGATCCTGGGAACTGTCCACATGGAGCAAACGGCTCGTCTGCATGACAACGCGGAGGACTGGCACGAGGGCTTCGTGGTCGATTCTAGTGACGTCACGGTTGACGCCACTGGCGACAACGAGCTCCTGCCTAAGCTGGAGGGTCGCCCGGACATGGCGAGGCTGCAGCTAGCTCATCCTACGCTCAGCTTGACGGATGCAAGGTCGACGAGAAGGCGACGGCTCTTACGGTTGACATGGCCAACAAGAGGCTTCAAAGGGTGTCTGTGTGTGACGCCGAAATAATCATCGACGGCTTTGATTACGCCTACACGCAGTCCACCGTCTCCCAATATCTCACTACAGCTGCAGGTGATTAATTAATTCTCGCCCTGTTCTTTCTACTTGCTTTTCTTTTGGGGAACCTTGAGTTGAATACGATAGTAAACCTGATTCAAAGTTGTGATTGCTGCTAAATTCTGACACTTGTGTGGCTGCTGCTATAGTGCTAGCTAGACTTGCTAGTTGAGGCCGTAATTAGTGTGAACCTCGCTAGACTCTTTACCCATCTAATTATGGAAGCCTTCGGTGAGCTTCCAGACAAGTTGTAGAGTACATGAAATGCAAGCCATGTGGGACACAAACCCAGTCAAATGCAACTGCATATTGGATTTTAGATTGCCTTCATATCAAAATTTTCTTGTCAGTGCACGCTATATCAACATGTACATAAAAATAGTGAGCCTTTAAAAGAAATGGTCGGACATGAAAACAGAAACAAGATTTCTGCCCCAACAAAGTGGAGAGAGACAAGACCACTTTAGGTGCTCTTGCATTCTTAAAACATTCGTGAACTAAATTGGTTGATACTCTCATAGGACTTTTTCTTATATCATACTCTCATAGGACTGGGCGTAAAAGGTTGGCCACACGTATGTGTAAGTTATTTGCACTAACACATGGGCACTTTGTTTTGCTGTTTTACTGGGTGCAGGTGTAAAGGGAAACCTGAAGCGACCTTGGAAATTCCATATGCAATATCTTCACAAGCGGCAAGGTGAAATAATCAGTTGGACGGATATTACAGTCTTGTATGAGCAATTGCAACTGGATGCTGGATCTTATGAGGAAATTAAAGATGAAACTGAAGGCAGGGATATGGACTTGGAACAGTCATGTATTTGGAGTGAAACTAAATGGCCATAAATTAATTAAAGCTTTTGAAAATCATGCCCCGTTATGTATTTTTGGTTTTTGTGCACGACTGCATGTCTACATTTTATATTTGCCTCTCGCTTGTCAACGTAGTATTATTTAATAAGCCTATTAAAGACCTAGTAGCCTTGATGGATATGGCTATGCTCTTGTTGGGACCCTATTTGATCGTTCAGAGAGTTGTCTTTGGAGCTTGTTGTAACATTGATTTCATCTATAATCCTGTTTCAGAAATATTTTTCGTCTTCTACAATTCTGAAATAGCAGGGGAAACTTCCTGCTCCATTTTCATAGAGTGGTCGTTCGCCACGAGGTCAAGAAGCATATTGGCCAATTATGCATAGTTCATATGCTACAGATCGATCTGAGACGTCCACCGCCTGATCTTGTTAGGAAAGCAGATTGCTCGAGCGGCCTTACCAGACATCTGGATATCATCGGGCACAAGCAAATCACCGGCAACAACACAACAAAAAGAATACAACCCATAGCAATTGAAAACAAGCAGAATAGCAGATCTATTTATATTGTAAAAAAAATGAATAGGTGAGCAACTGCAATACAACCAACGGCGTACGAATTGTCTGTATTCCACAAGAAATGGTAGTGCACCACAGCACCAATATAATCAGATGAACGTGCTTAGTAATTTTCTCAAATGGAATTGCAGTTTTGACTATAATTGAGCCACTGAATAAGCTGAAAAACCAGCTTATTACTAGAGTCATACAGCACGAACAATGGGATTGAGCTGTTGAGGTGGATAATTTACACCACTTCCCAGGGGCCCGGAGCCTATTTGTTTTAAGTTCCCACAGGTTGAAACTAAATCCAAAGTCATGTGGATACCAGCAAGGCACTCCTGCAAATATGCAAAACGGAGTTCACACTTAAAAGGTTTCAGGAAACAAAATTACAATGACAAATGGATGGGGTAACGAATTGATGAAAATGATGTACAAGACTAAATGTCGATGCTCCTACTTGATTTCAAATAGCACATTACAAAATGTGAACGAGGTGATCAGGCACATATTGTTACCGAATTTCTCATTCCAGTGATGGAAACTTATAGATGAAGGTCACTTAAATATGTCCATGCTAGATTATTGGCCTTGATAGAAATTATTGGAATCTTATAGATGAAGGTTACTTATAGATTATTAGCCTTGCTAGAAATTAACAATGGTAACCTACTGGCTTGGGCAAAAGGGTTCATATCGTTTCACACTCTGACAGATACACTATTTAAGAAACTGCATGTTCATCCACCAAAAACCAGAAAGAAACTGCATGTTCCATACTGGAGTATGATTGATAGGAAGAAACCACAGAACCAACATCTGATTGTAACTCAGTACCTATAGTGCATCAATACCAGTGTTCTAAAACAAGGTCTACAAGGCCGTGCACAAGGCATGGGATCCTAACCTTGTACTGCTTAAGCCACATTTGGCCAGCTATGCCATGTAAGCGCTACAATGCAGGTGACAACACAAATAACCATTGCCGCCTGTTAGAATCTTGATAAAAAAATGATCAAAGGAATTGAAATTCCTGCCTATTATAGTACTATTTGTCTTACAGTCTACAGCTCATATGACTCAACCCAACAGAAAAGGAAGTCAAGGCAAAATGTTCAGGGTCTCCAAAAATAAAATTTTCTGGTGACTGCAAAATTGATTGCCATAACTTCATTGATCTATTATCTCTTTCTCCATTTAGACTAGTCAGGGTAAACTCATCATAGACATCAACAAAATTAAAGTTTCAAAATCCGTACCTATTAAATTACTACGTATTTTGTCTCACTAATAATCAGTGATTATTTATTACCTCCTAACCATTTCTTTACTACAACTAGCATTGTCGAGGAAAATAGGTTCAGTCATTAACTGTATTAGGGTTCTAGCTCAAGCTCGGTCAGTCACTTAGTTAAGAACTTAGGACTGTAAAACTATGCTGTATCTTTGATCTCATAGTTCTAAATGTATCTATGACGAATTGACAACCTCACCTGATTTTGTACCTGCTTCTCCCGTGCCTACTTCTCAACGAACGATTCGACAGTCTTCAACCACCGGACAAGCTCCATCTTTTCCTTGTTCACCATGTACTCGTGAAAGAATTCGGCTAGTTCGTCATCCACCTCCCTCTCTTGCAAGAATTTCCTCACTGACTCCCTCTCCCTAGTCTCCAGCTTCCTGCAAATCAATCACGCAGAGAAAATTCACAAACCACATAAACCAGAGCACAAAATCACAAAAGCATCCGTACACAAAGTCCCGGCCTCCGTTGCTGATGCTGGAACCGTCGGCGTCCCGGAGAGTGAGGACGTGGCGGACGACGAGTTCGTCGGGCCAGGCGGAGCAGATGAAGCCGAGGACGCGGTCCGCCCGGGAGACCTCGACGATGAGGCTGAGGTGGAGGCGCGGGCCGCGCTCGAGTGACTCGACGCGGCGGAAGAGGGGCGCGTCGGGGGGCGGGACGGCGGCGCCGTCGAACATGGTGGCGTCGACCTTGACCTCCTCGGCCTGGGCGCCGCGGGTGGCGCGAAGGCGCACCCACTGCTCACCCGGGCGGTCCTCCACCCCGAACGACTTGAAGATTTTTGGCGGCTGCAAGGGTTTCGTTTCGCTGCGAATCAGGGAACACTAGCGAGAGGGGGGAGAGACAGATTTGGACGAGGGGAGGGTACCGGGTAGGGAGGGCAGCGGTCGGAGATGTAGGAGATCTCGGAGCGCAGGAGACGGAGGAGTCGGTCGTCCATCGGGGAGCGCAGATGCGCGATGGCGGTCGAGAAGGATGGGGTCGCCGGGGAGGCCTCGGCGGCGAGGGAGAGAGCCCGGCGGAGTAGTGCGCGCGCCATGTGTTCGAGCTTTTGCCTCTCAAGGACGTCTAGCTAGAGGAGACAACTGGTGGGCGGATGCAACGCGGCGGCGGCGGCGACCTGGGCTGCCTAAAGATTGAGCCCGATTTTCCTTTGTGGAATATGAAGCCTGACTACAAGGCCCACTTCTTCTTATAAAAAAAATCATAAATAGTAAATCACAGATGTAACAACATGAGTGAGAAGGCGCTGCATCACCCGAGAGTGACATAAAGAAGTCAGACGGTGGTTCATGGGCCATAGTTGATGGACAGACATCTCCCACGGTCACATTATCCCTATGTAGCCCTGGCACAGCCGTTGGAGGCATAGCAAGGGATGGTTGCCCGATGTTAGCAACAAACTGGGATGAGTCGAGAGCAACATTAGGTGTGATGTCACCGGTGGCCGCACCAGCCTCGCTAGCAGCAAGGAGGCAGGGGTAGCGGGGTCGATATGGGGAAGACCTACGGGTGTACCTAAAAAAAGATGGCCAAGTGGAAGAGACTCGTTAGTTTCATTGAAATTGAGAAACTCAAAGTGGGATGAAGGCAGTGCCGAGCTGAATTCAACGAAAGGAAAGGAGGACTCGTCAAACACAACGTGACGAGAAATGATGATGCGGTCTATGGATAGATCAAGACATCGATATCCTTTGTGTTCGAGCGGATAGCTAAGGAAAATACAAAGGGAAAAGCGGAGTAACAGTTTGTTGGAGGTTGTGGTAGAAAGATTGGGATAGCATTTACACCCGAAAACATAGAGATGATCATACGTGGGTAGGACACCAAATAAAACAAAAAAGGGGTGAAAAATTCAGTGTTTTGGTTGGGTACAAATTCAGAAGATAAGTAGTTGTGCTAAGCGTTTCAGTATAAAGTAATGCTAGCCTAAAACATGAGAGAGTGTATGTCATTGTTAGTAGTATGGATAATGCGCTCAACTCTACCGTTTTGGGATGAGGTGTGAGGACATGACATACGCAAGTTAACTTCCTTGGTGAGAAAAAAATAATGCGAGGTCAAGTTGTCAAACTCTTACATATTGTTGCATTGGATAGTTTTTATAGTGTTGTCAAACTATGTAGCAACATAAGTAAAAAATTATGAGATGGTCTGAAAAGGTGTCCGATTTTAGCCAAAAAGAAAAGGTTCATGTAAAATGTGAGCAGTTGTCAAGAATGATGAGATAATATTTGTAGTCAGAAATACTAGGCACAGGTGATGTCCACAAATCATAATATATTAAATTAAAGTTCTTGATGGCATGTGAATGGATATAGCAAAAGGTTTCTGTACATAGCGACCAAGCTAACATGCATAACACAAGAGTTATAGCTCACGTTTATTATATAGAACTAAATGAGATAAAAGATTCGACACCTAAATGATCAAGACGCCGATGGCAGAGAGTGCTAGGAATGGTGGCAGCCAGAAGCGCACGTGGGACATGAAAAGAGTAGAGTCACCTCGAGTTGTTACAGCGGACGATTTCATTCCTGGTTACCAAATCCTTCACATAGATGCTAAAAGGATCAAACTCAACAAAACAAAATTGTTAGTGGTAAATTGTTGAATGGATATGAGATTTTTAATAATGTTAAGAGAAACAAGAATATTATGAAGATATAAAAGGTGCTCGGCAGAAAAACTAGTATGGCTAGTGGAGATAACAGGCAGCAGTGACCCGTTACCAACAATAATATTATGAGCAATTCGATGAAGGAAGAGAAGAGGAGGAGAGGGTACCAAACGAAGATGTCATGTGGGCATCGGCCCCGAAGTCCACATACAACTTACTGGACGATGGAAGAGTAAGCGTCATTGTGCTGAAGGAATTAGCAAGCATCTGCTGATCCCAGTACGGGTAGGCACGGAAGGCATCCAAGCACCAAAGTCAAGGTGTCGGTGCACCTAGCACACCATAGCCAGGGGCGCACCCGGAAGACCGAAGACGGTTACAATGTTGTGTGTGCCCTACATAGTCAACGCATGACCAGTGAGAGCAGAGCGCTAGCACCAGGGGGCAGAAACGAGAGGGTAGGAGCGCCGACACCAGGGATGCATGGATGAGTGTCGAGAACGCCCAAGTTGTATCCGAGCCACACTTGGAACGTCCCAGTCATCAGGTTAAATGTGGTAGGCCACGCCGGCCCTCTGCGATAGGCCTCTTACCATGGCCACGACCCTTGGCGTGAGGGGTCGCACCGCCAGAGGGAGATGCCATGGAAGGCGAGGTAGTAGCAGCAGCAGTTGAAGGGGGTATCGTTGTCCATGAAGGGGCGGCAGCGAAAAGGGCTTGTGAGGGCGCCTTGGATAGCATGTTGATCTCCTCCAGCTTGAGATTGGAGCGCACGGTGACGAAGGACAAGAACGGACACTGGTGTTTGATGAGGGCCGCCATGTACTCGAAGCGTTCATTCAAACCACAAAGAACAGAGAGAACGAGGGTGCGATACTCCACCATGTGTCCGAGATCAGCCAGGCCATCCACCATACTTTTGAATTTGTGGCAGTACTTGGTGATGGTGAGAGTGCCCTATACAAAAAGTACGGAACTAGCTATCGAGCATGAGAACGCACGTCTCCTTATTATTGATAAATTGTTCCTCAATGTTCTACCACATCTCGCGAGCAGACGACATGCCGGTGTAAATGGCCTCCATTAGTTTCGACGTGATGGTGCTAAAAATCCATGATTTCACTGTGCAATCCATATGCACCCAATATGGATCAGCAGTGGTGGTGTCATCAATCTTAACCAAAGCATGGTCGGTCAACTCATATTTACCAATGGTGTTGAGAAATAGGACATTCCACTTAGTATAGTTTGTCGAGGCGAGATTGAGGATGATATGAACCCGCTAGGGTTTTTTTTGTACGATCTTTCAATGAGAGGCATGGGATAACTTGATTGGTGGATGGAGATGACGTTCTTGGCCCGACTACAGCCTTCCAAGACCGCGGCTTAGCGACCGATACACCACTTCCAATGGTTGTCACGATCTTGTGGAGCGCGACAACCAGCCCCTAGGGCTCCCGTCCTGCAAGCAACCGAAGAACTAGCAAGAACGAGGAAACAAGTACTAAATTGCAAGATGAAATTGAAGGTTTTAAACTAAATCTTAATCAAGAGTGGGGTTCCGAAGACAAGGAGACGGGCGACTGATCCAGCACGCGCGCCTACTGGTAAGTAGCAAAGGCTAAACTTGATCTAAACAAAACCCCAAGTGTTCCTGGTGGCGGCTAAGGGGTATATAACATGGGGAGGACGACCAAAGGAGTGTTTGAGTCATGCTCCAACCCTAGAACGCGTCCCTATTGTACTCTAAACAATACACAGCCCATTGGGCTAAATTAAGGTGGCGCAGCACCCTAGACAAAAAAATCTCTCAGTGATGATTTGATGATTGCTACCGCTTCTGAGAAGATATGAGAATGAGGCTAGATCTATATGAAAGTAGACTTGATTAGCTTTCCAACATGTCTAGAATCACTCAAATCCAGCTCCGTATGCAACCGTGGCGACCGTCGCAAGTTGGAGATGTGCTGCAGTCCGAATCCAGCCTACGCGAGTCCTTTTCCCTTTCGGTCTTCTTCTTGATTCCTAATCAAAACAAGAGTGCACGTGTCTCCAAGATCTAAACAGGATGGATAAGAGCTCAAGAGGGCACTCACTTGATGATTAAGTTTTTGAGCACGGGCACGAGTAATAGGACCAGCAATAGGTACTGGTGTCGGCGAGGATGTATCGTTGGTGTTGATGTCCTCATCATCCTTCCCTTCTTGTATTTGAGTCATCCTCGACTCAAGCTCATCTTCCTCACCCAAATAAGGCTTCAAATATGCAATGTTAAATGTAGGACTAACCCCAAAATTTGTAGGAAGATCAAGCTTATATGCATTCTCATTAATTCGTTGCAGCACTTTAAAAGGACCATCAGCTCTGGGCATCAATTTGGATTTTCTCAATTCCGGAAACCTATCCTTTCACAAATGCAACCAAACCAAATCCCCAGGTTCCAGAATCAATTGCTTTCTACCTTTATCTCCAGCACATTTGTACTTAGCATTCATGCGCTCTATGTTTTCTTTAGTGGCTTCATGCAATTTTAACATCAATTCAGCACGTTGCTTAGCATCAAAATTCAATTTTTTAGAACTTGGCAAAGGCATTAAATCAATAGGAGCACGTGGCAAGAAGCCATAAACAATCTCGAATGGACACATCTTTGTAGTAGAATGCAGCGAACGATTATAAGCAAACTCAATATGAGGCAAACAATCTTCCCACATCTTAATATTCTTCTTTAAAACAACCCTTAACATAGTAGATAAAGTTTTATTCACAACTTCAGTTCTACCATCAGTTTGGGGATGACAAGTGGTGGAAAATAAAAACTTAGTCCCCAATTTAGCCCATAAAGTTCTCTAAAAATGACTAAGAAATTTAGCGTCACGATCAGAAACAATTGTATTTGGCACACCATGCAAGCGAACTACTTCTCGAAAAAAAAACAAATCAACAATATGTGTAGCATCATTAGTTTTATGACATGGTATGAAATGTGCCATTTTAGAGAATCTATCCACAACCACAAAAACACTATCTCACCCTTGCCTAGTCCGTCGCAATCCCAACACAAAATCCATAGAAATATCTTCCCAAGGAGCACTAGGAACAGGAAGAGGCATATACAAACCGTGTGGATTTAAGCGTGACTTAGCCTTTTGACATGTTGTGCAGTGAGCAACAAATCTCTCCATGTCTCGTCGCATCTTTGACCAAAAGAAATGATCAGCCAGAATGTCCTCAGTCTTCTTCGCTCCAAAATGTTCCATCAAGCCACCTCCATGTGCTTCCTGCAGCAACAACAAGCGAACGGAGCTAGCTGAAATGCATAGCTTGTTAGCTCTAAACATAAACCCATCACTGGCGATGAATTTGTTCCATGATTTTCCATCTTTACAATGTAGCAACACATCTTTAAAATCAGCATCATGAACATATTAGTCTTTAATTGTGTCTAATCCAAATATCTTATAATCAAGTTGATTCAGCAAAGTATATCTTCTAGACAATGCATCCGCAATGATATTATCCTTCCCTTTCTTGTGTTTAATAACATAAGGAAAAGATTCAATAAATTCAACCCATTTTGCATGCCTACGATTCATTTTTCCTTGACTACGAATATGTTTCAAAGATTCATGATCAGAATGTATAACAAACTCTTTGGGCCACAAATAATACTGCCATGTTTCTAATGTCCGAACAAGAGCATATAATTCATTATCATATGTAGAATAATTCAGAAGAGACCCGCTCAATTTCTCACTAAAATATGCAACAGGTTTGCCTTCTTGGAACAAAACACCACCCAATCCAATTCCACTAGCATCACATTCAAGTTTAAAAGTCTTATTAAAATCAGGGAGTTAGAGTAGAGGTGCATGCATTAACTTATCTTTTAGAATGTGGAAAGAATGCTCTTGTGCTTTGCCCCAAGAAAAGGGGATTCCCTTCTTTGTGAGCTCATTCAACGGTGCAGCCATGGTGCTAAAATCCTTCAAAAAGCGGCGATAGAAACCAGCAAGTCCTAGGAAACTCCGCACTTGTGTGACCGTTGTAGGTACGGGCCATCCCTGTATAGCTTTTACCTTGGATTTATCAACTTCAATTCCCTATAGAGTAACAACATAGCCAAGAAACGATACTCGATTGGTGTAAAAAGTGCACTTCTCAAGGTTACCAAATAAATGTGCATCATGTAAAGTATTAAAAACAACACGTAAGTGATCAAGATGTGCATCCATGGATTTGCTGTAAATCAGTATATCATCAAAATAGACGACAACAAATTTCCCTATGAAAGCACACAAAACCTCATTCATTAATCTCATGAAAGTACTAGGTGCATTAGTTAACCCAAAAGGCATGACTAAACACTCATACAAACCGAACTTAGTTTTGAAAGCAGTTTTCCATTCATCTCCTAATTTCATACAAATCTAGTGATACCCACTACGCAAATCAACTTTTAAAAACACAATAGCACCACTCAATTCATCAAGCATATCATCTAATCGTGACTCGCTCTTTGCTTTAGCAACCCTAGCAACATTAGTTTGCATAATAGCCTCCGGAGACATAGGATGCAACACAATTTTTTGATCATGGTATAGAAAAGAATACTAATTTGATCTACCATGATGCATAGAATCTCTATCAAATTGCCAAGGTCTACCTAGCAGAATGTTACAAGCTTGCATAGGCACAACATCACATTCAACAATATCTTTGTAGGATCCGATGGAAAAATTGATTCTCACAAGTCTAGTTACCTTTGCCTTACCACTGTTGTTCAGCCATTAGATGTAGTAAGGATGCGGGTGTGGTTTGGTGTTGAGGGCAAGCTTCTACACCATATCGTTGCTTGCCAAGTTGTTGCAGCTACCTCCATCAATGATCATGCAGCATGAACACTCTTTGATGACACACTTTGTTTGAAATAAAGTGTGTCGTTGATTTTGCTCCGCCTTCTCCATTTGTGCACTAAGCACTCACTGTACGATCAAGCTCTCATAGTGGTCCGCTTCACCTGCAATAATATGTTCTTCTATTTGTTCTTCATTAACTACATGGTCAGCCTCAAGCAATTCAAGTGTATCTTCATCAAAATCACTAGTGAGATGAAAACTCACCATCATCCTTGACAATCATAACATGCTTGTTTGGACAGTCACGCATCATATGCCCATATCCCTTGCACCGGTGATATTGTATGTTGCTTGTTCTACCCGTCGATGCCACAGATGAAGTACTCGCAGCAGGCTTTTGCATTGTCTTCGCAACTGAATTTGTGGGGGCAGCTCGAGTCTTGTCACTAGATGATAGAGTAAGAGTACGTGTAGATGGAGTTATAGCCATGCGTTGCTGCCATGAATTAGCTTTCCCTATAGAAATATTACTCCTTGCGCAAACACGTCATCCCTACACTTCCCTTTCAGCTTTACAAGCAAGATGAAACAAATGGGTTACGCTATTGTATTCTTTGTAAGCGAGGATGTCCTGAATTTCCTGATTTAACTCGCCCAAAAATCTAGCCATAGCCGGTTCCTCATCCTCCTCTAAGTTACAACGCAACATACCCATTCCTGATAATATTCTTCTACACTTTTAGAACCTTGTCTCGATTGCTGCAACTTATTTATCATATCACGAGCATAGTAAGATGGAACAAATCTAGCTCTCATGGCTCGTTTCGGCGCATCCCAAGTTTTAGGTATGTTATTAGGATTTTTCTTGCCATATTCTATCCACCAAACAGAAGCAAAATCTGTAAACTCACTAGTAGCAGCCTTAACACGTGTAGTCTCAAGAAATTCATGACATGCAAACTTTCGATCAATAGCAATCTCCTAAGTAATGTATGCATCAAGGTCATATTTACCATCAAAAGGAGGTATTTTAAATTTAATATTACTGAAAGCATCATCATTATTGTGTACCTCGCGTCGGCGGTAGCCACCCATACCTCTACGGTTGTAACGTAGGCGACGTCAATCACGAGTGTCTTGATCATCATGTTCAGTATCAGCATTGTAGTCGTCTTCATAACTACTGTGCTCTCGATCTTCCTCCTTTTCTTCTTTATGCTTCTCTTTATCATCAGTGTGGAAGTCATCAAAACACCTTAGAAGAGCAGCAAGGCTTTTGTCCACACTAGCAACAAATTCCTCCAAACTTGTAAGCTTGTTGTTTGTGGCAATCTGCATAGCCTCCAACTGCCTAAGCTTTTCATTTGTCACCTGCAAGTCATTATCAAGTCCCTCTGTGTGCAGCTTCACTTTCCTTTCAAAATGTTGTATGATGCCCTTAGTGCGAGGTGAATGTTGTATTTGGTTATTATCGTCTGCTCCTATCATGGTTCAAAGACAAAGACAACAAGAAAGCAAGTGAAGAAATAAAAGCCCTACAACTACTAGGATGTAGCTACAGCAAGTCGCTCACTCTCAACTTGTTACACAAGTTCTTACCAATTCTTACCTTGCTCGATAGGAGGGGTCGTCTACCAACAAGTCTACAGCAATGGATGAAGTGTATCGGTGCTGCAGCACAAGACCTATCAAGCTGTAGAGTATGTGGAGCTGTAGGTGGGTTGAAACAAGGAACTAACTAGCACCACATTAGTTATAAAAAGCAAGCTAAATAATCGTTCAACCGGTGGTACTGTGCTGGTCCTAACCTAGACCGTACTAGAGACGCGAGCCTAGACACAAAGGAAGGCACAACACACCACCCGAAGCGAATGAAAAATACAAAGAACATCCCTTTTTTTTGTTTCTTTCTCCTTTTTTTAGGGGACACTCAAAACTGATTATATGAACCAGAAGACTCCCAAAGAGCAATTCACCACACACACTTTTTTCAGAAAGGGCAGGGGTATTCCAGTAATTAAAAGATACTCTCTCTCTCTAGAGTAAGCCGAGCGTCTATATATGAAATACTTGCTACGTGATTAGTTTGGTATTTGTAGCATAAGGTGAACTGCTTCCTTGTCCGATTGGAGACTCTAATTCTACTCAAACTCGGCCAACAGAGAGGGTTAACCAATTTCTCATCGGATTGAAACTTCAAAATCTACTCAGATTCAACCAATAGAGAGACAATATGGCAGCCCATGTTGCGATATAAACGTGACAAGAACTCGAAACTCTAAGGGAATAAAACTAAGATCAGCAACTCGACACAACCGATGCAACCGAATATTCAACAAGCCCTAACTAGATAGCACTAGCCACGGCTCAAAGGTTTATAGGATTGTAGGAAACTTTTTTTTTTGGCTTTTCTGGGCTGTAGGAAAAAAATAAAAACAACGAAGAATTGGAAGTCTCTCACCGATAAACCTTGCTCTGATACCAATTGATATGAACCCGCTAAGTTTTTTTTGTACGATCTTTCGATGAGAGGCGTGGGATAACTCGATTGGTAGATGGAGATGACGTTCTCGGCCTGACTACAGCCTTCCAAGACCGCGCCTTAGCGATCGATACAGCACTTCCAATGGCCGTCACGATCTTGTGGAGCGCGACAACCAGCCCCTAGGGCTCCCATCCTGCAAGCAACCGAAGAACTAGCAAGAACGAGGAAACAAGCACTGAATTGCAAGATGAAATTGAAGGTTTTAAACTAAATCTTAATCAAGAGTGGGGTTACGAAGACAAGGAGATGGGCGGCTGATCCAGCACACGCGACTATAGGCAAGTAGCGAAGGCTAAACTTGATCTAAACAAAACACAAGTGTTCCTAGTGGCGGCTAAGGGGTATATAACATGGGGAGGATGACCAAAGGAGTGTTTGAGTCGTGCTCCAACCCTAGGACGTGTCCCTATTGGACTCTAAACAATACACAGCCCATTGGGCTAAATTAAGGTGGCGCAGCACCCTGGACAGAAAAACCTCTCAGTAATTATTTGACGATTTCTGCCGCTTCTGAGAAGATATGAGCATGAGGCTTGAAAGTAGACTTGATTAGCTTTCCAACAAGTCCAGAATCACCCAAATCCAGCTCCGTATGCAACCATGGTGACCGTTGCAAGTTGGAGGTGTGCTGCAGTCCGAATCCAGCCTACGCGAGTCCTTTTCCCTTTCGGTCTTCTCCTTGACTCCTAATCAAAACAAGAGTGCACGTGTCTCTAAGATCTAAACAGGATGGATAAGAGCTCAAGAGGGCACTCACTTGATGATTAAATTTTTGAGCACGGGCACGAGTAATAGAACCAGCAATAGGTACTGGTGTCGGCGAGGATGTATCGTTGGTGTTGATATCCTCATCAGAAGACGATGGAGATCGCGGCCTTGATGTTGGAGATAGCCATCACCTAGGAGTGGAGCCCGGTAGTGGCGATGTGCGCTTGGGTCGCCGCATATGATTGGACGTCCGTGGCTTGGATGGCTTTCAAGTTAGCATCAAGCTGTGCCCAGACGGTGTGAAGATCCTCTAAGTGTTTGATGGCATCCTCGGTTGCCTTGATGAGGGCGACGTTCGCATTAGTAGCCTAGAGATGGGCGAGATCGGCGCGCGTCGCCTCAATGGTGGCGTTTTCCAGGGCGGCGGCATTAGATAGCCCCTAGAAAGCGAAGGCTATGGCGAGAAGAAGAGAAAGAATGCACTGAAAAAGAGAGGGATGGTGGTGGTAGAAACGCACGCATGGCGTGAGACCGGTGGCGATTATTAGATGTACAGAAGCAAGGGTTATATATAGATTGATTTATCAAAGGTTATATATATATATATGTATATACTAAAATCTTTTATATCTTTAACAACCGACTTATGAAAACAATAGTAAAAGAGGTCAAGCGTTAGAAAAAAAAGACAAAACGTTAGAAAAGAGACCAAACGTGATTGGTGTTACTCTATAAATCACACCCGTATATTCTAAAGTACCATCGGTCATAACAAACCCTGCTCTATCTGCACCGCAATTAAAAGGCCCCGGATCCAGGGTATGCAAGTTTAAGAAAAGTCGATTACCTCGCAGCATTATTTTATTTAGCCACAAGTGCTAAGGAAGTTGAGATGCGTACCATTGTGTTCCAGCCACCATGCCTCGTTGCATCTCCTAAGCACCCCCCACCCTGCCGCTCATGATGCATTAGCGTCCTCTAATGCGCTATGCCGAACGCTACAGCATGACGCAATGAAGGAGATTGCTCAAAACTGAATGTAAATACATAGTGTGGAAGAATTCATGCCAGATGCATGTAAACTAGTATGGCAAATAATATATATACGAAGGCAATTAAGTTGTATGTCAAATTACGGGAGATAAATAAAATGAGATGGTATCCTCTAGACAATTATAGTTAATGAAACAATATCATGGACATTTTAAGCCCTTCATCTTCAATGGTAGCCCTTCATCTGGAATAGTGCAATTGCTCCTGGAGAAGAAGCGGATCTGCCCAAGTATCAAGGCAACACGTTTGAAAATAAGACTGGAAGTATAAACACTTGATTTTGGTCGTTCCTATTTTCAAATGCAATGAATTCAGATTGTTGACAAGGCTTCAAAACATCATCAGAAGTTATGACACTGCGTGTGGTGTGCCCGATAGTAGAACACAAGAAAACATCACCTCAAAAGGAAGACTTGTCATGCAGACAGAATGAACCATAAGCCCTTTGAAATCTACGTGTTATAACTATGTTTTCAATCAACACATAAATAAAGGCATCTTCAACCATTATAATATCACAGGCAGTATTGCAAGTGATAGTTGCTAGCCTACATTAGATTTCCTAGGGTTCTGACATCATTAGGCGCAATGCTGAAAAACTTTTGGATATGTAAACACCTGTGCATCTGTTCGCATTTAGCAGTTTGATGTAGTTGCACGTTGATTTTTTATACATGTCGAAGGGTAATCTGGGAAGAGTTCATCCAGGAAGTACTTATGTGGAAGGGTAAACGGAGGCTTCATCCATATGTTACACCTTTCTCTCTGAATCTGTCAAATACATCGTTGTTCCCAGTTTTCCGCACCCTCAGATATTTCATTTTTAGGCGAATTACGCCACAAAAATTCTAATCGCAAAATTAAATCATGAATCTTGATTTTGGCATCTACGGATTTTGAAGCAGCGTTGTTCCAAAAAACAATAAAGCTTCCTACAATGACATTTGAAGCAGAAACATACCTATGTTACTTAAAACAATCTCACCAGGTTATACTAGTGATTACATATTTACATTTACATGAACACAAGATATATGCATCAAACACGAAAATTTCTGGACAAAGCATATTCTGGGAGAGTATCGCCAGCAATGGCATTTCGAGGGTACACTACATTAAATAAAAGCATTTCGATGGTTACACCTAATCACGGATATATGCACAAATTGAAGAGCTCATCCTCACAATTGATAACCAGTATGTTTTAAAAGTTATTGGCGTTCTTTCCCAATCAACATAGAACTAGTCGCTATAAGTCAATAGCCTCCTTACTATCCTCTCTCTCTACGTGTCTATACTATATTTTAGCTGCGATGATTATATTGTAGTGCCCACTCTCTATTTAAAGGGTTGTCGGATTATAGAGCCTAACTCTAACTACACCTCATATCACTTAAATACAACCGACCAGCAATCGTGAGGAGAGATGAGAGAAAAGAAGTGCAGATTTATAGTACCACTTGGGGGCCAATGCCGTCGGAATTAGAGTTGGTGTGGGTGAGGCAATCAATGGCATCAAAGTCCTCGAGGACGCGGGAGATGGCCTTATGCAGTCGCCCCATGGCGGGAACCCACACATCCTTTAGGTTCGGCTGCTGCATGTCGTACCCCGCGCTGAACTGCTCCACCCAACAAACAGCCATTAGGAGAGAGGAAGAAGATGGCCATGGTGGTCAATCCATGAACGCACTTGTCAAATGGGCCAGACAGCACCACAAGGCTAGCGAGGACCAAAGGCTTGTAACAACCAAGCAGGCTCGGTCATGGCTTAGCCCATGTGTTGTTCACTCTTACTATACCTTTTCTTTTTTTTTCCTCATAGGAACCTCTCACCTCACTCATTCATGTAGTTATATGTACTGTGTAAATTTATACTTTGTCTTAAAAAATACTTAGTTGTAAAGCCATATGATAGTTTTTATATTGTGATAAAAAAATATTAAAAAAATGTAATCATGTGTTAGTCTTTGATAAAATTTTGGATTAAAAAGTTGACGATTGTTGGTGTGAGTATGTACAAGTAATATGGATCAGGTTGTGATATATGTGTCTAAAAATAGTTGTTTGGTCTATTTTTGTGTGGGTGATGAAAGTCAACATTGGCATATGGCGATGACTGAGACTATGTTTAGGAATGAGCTAAGGTCTGATACAATCACGATGCTATGTGATAAGATAGTACTAAAGTCAATATCCTTAGAAGCCCATCTTAGTCAACGATAGATCAAAACTAAACTCAAAAGGGGGTTAAGATCTAGAGCAATCAAGAATGCCAAGTGATAAGGTTGGTATAAAGTGGCACACGGTAGATGGACACTATGTGAAAAGATCTTTATAATATGCTTCACAACATCAAGTATACAAACATCGAAAATTCACAAAGAAAAATAGAGAAGAAAAATGAGAAAAAGGAAAGGAGACTAAGGAGGCGGCCTAAGACAAACAGGCCTAGCTGACGAGTGCACAGTATTGGGCCATCGAGAGGTTGCATAGCCAGTGCACGGGCACATGCATGCAATGTGCGAGCGCAGCCCAGCAATGGCGACGGGCAACACGCATGGATAGAAGAAGTAACGATGGCCTAGGTGATGGCAATGGACTAGTGAGCACGTGCGCAGATACAGCCCAGCAATGGCGATGGTCCACACACGTGTATGGAGAAAGCAACTACGGCCAGGCGATGACAGTGGGCTAGTGATGCAAGGGTGCTTGACGGTCTGACGAGTGTGTGCGCAGGTGTGGCCCAGCGGCGTGGAAGGTGAGCGGTGGGCTAGCAATGCATGGTAGTGGCTTAGCCCAGGCATGCGCGGGCAAGCGCGTGCACTCGCACACTACATGAGATCTGACATGGCAACCTATGGTTGGCACAAACGATGAGGTCGACTGGGGGCAACGAATCTTCTGCAACGATCGTTGTTTCCTTAAGTTCTAAAGATCTAATCTACGACTGAGATATATCTAAGCTAGGTTTTTACACTATAGGTATTTTAGGTTTTGTATTAGTAATTTTTTAGCCACCCTTAGCCTATAAGCAAGGAGAGGTTTTAACCTTAGAGAGAATTAGAGAGAGAAATTTAAAGAGAGTTGAAGGAAGTTTTATGATAAAGATATGAGGATGTTAGAAGAGTTTTGTAAATAAGAATTTTGTAAATCTCTTTTAGATTTTAATTTTGTAAGATTTATGAAAGCTTTGTGAATATATTTCAATTAATAAAATAGTATTTATTTTAAATCAATTTTATTGTTTCAATTTAAATTCCACAACTTGAATTTTCACGCCACAATTTAAATTTTAGATTTTGCTTTCCTCTTTCTACGTACTTGTGGTGTGAGTTTCTCTTTTTATTCTAACTCTTGATTTTTGATTTGTCTCAATATATATATTGTTTTAAAAAAACCCGAGCAATTGAAGTACCTAAAATAATAACTTATACGTTATTTATTATTTAGTATTTGTATCTGAAACCCTAGGAAATGTTGGAAAAAAGATCGGCCAAAGTAAAAAAAGAGTTTGGTTGTTACAGAGAGGAAGCCGATCAGATAAAGCAAAGAGAGATTTGGTTTAAGAATAAAAGGCTTCCATATCAGCACAACTCTTGTGCTACAGCAGGATATTTTATCTATATAAATCCTATCTTATATGAATATTTAGTTAGTTTAGTTAACTTACTTATAGATATTTTACTTTTTATATTTTTAGAAGATAACGTCCGATGGTTGTTGTAATCGCGTCGGACTATGTAATGTCAGGGTATAAATATAGACCTCTATAAACTTGTATTAGGATCAACATATCCTTCGATCAATACAACTTTGGCACATCGTCACGTTAGTTTATCTAGGTTTTTACCGACGGGGTCTGGCTCTTGACACGGGGCTGCATTGGTTAACTTCGATCTCCGGTGAAGGAGTAAGTCCCGCAACTATCCTGATATGTCTTGCTCTATCTAAGACTGTATCGTTTAGGTTTGACTTCTTAGGCCGATTGGATGTATCGCATCATGTACATGCAGGGTTTATCGGCCTATTAAGCTCTATCCGTCGTCATCGGCTTGTGCTGCATCGGTTAGGTTCGACCTACGAGGTTGCCGACAGTAGATTGAGCTTTAGGCCTATAGGTCTATGTACGGCATTTCATCAAAGTGTTAGCCAATGAGTTATCTATACACTGAACAACACGCCCAGCGTATGTACGGCGTTTCATCAAAGTGTTAGCCAATGAGTTATCTATACACTGAACAACACACCCAGCGTATCGGTAGAGCCGATACGCACCAGTCTTCAAAGACTCACCTCGAGTGCCATACCAAGCGTATCGGCCTTTCAACTGATGCGCACATATCTTCAGAGAGACGGCCTCTTATCGGTTCAGCTAACCGATGGGTTCGCTTTGCCCTTACCATATCTGGAGCGGCATCGGTTTTGCTGCCGATGTGTTATTTATATGATTTCTTGTCACTTCACATATGCCTTAATCGGCTTTCCAGCCGATGAACAATCGCTATATCTTCCGTCGACTACCAAGAAGGATCCTGCGCGGTTTGTTTTAAATACCCTCCGGTGCCTTCATCGGTTCTACGGCCGATGGATCAGGATCTCGTTTTCACTACACTTAAATCCATCATATCTTTCGTCAACATCTGTCTACGTCTTTATCAGCTCCCTAGCCAATAAAAGAGCGTCCCGATCCCTATCGGCGACCAGCCGATAGCAGGAGCCATCCGAACGTGACCGATGACCACCTCGATCCTATCGACGGTCAGCCGATAGTGAGAGCTCGTATCGACCCATCGGCCGACTGACCCGTTCGTCTCACCTTCTTATCAATTGCATGGTCAAATTGACTGGTACGCTCATACTCACACCGTCACGCCCTAGCCAAGCAGACCTCACGGGCCCCGACGCGCGTACCTCAAGCCACGAAGAGAAGCTAACCGCCCTGCACTGGAGCTAAATAGAGCTTTCAGATGTTGGCATATTCATGTCGCGCGCGCGAGATCACAGTATCATAGATATTTATGACTTATGATAGCGTTCAACACTCTCAACCGAGCGATATTTATAATTTATAAGAATCTAATTGAAAATATTTTAGATTAATTATTGGTTATTACGTTGATTTAATTATTAAGCTTTTTAGGTATTTTAATAAGAAACTAAATAACCCTATATTTATTTTTCAATAGTACGACAATATATCAGCAGCAGTGCAGTATACACTCCATCCAAAAAAATGAACGCCTGGCTACTAACCTGAACATATTCACTGCTACACGGTGTACACGTAAGCGCCAAAGTTATTACATGCCCGGACACTGGATACATCCAATGGATATGTACCGATGATAAGCAATAAATAGCCCAGTGCTGTGCAAGTGCAACGCACGATCCTATGCACCGCGTCGTCACGTTACAACGTACTCCAAGATGAGCCTGTTTGAATGAAATAGCCCTAAATAAACAGCTTGGAATTCGAATTCAAAGTTCGAATTGCGCCTCCTCCGATCCGGCTTCCCTCCATACGTACATCGCAACAAACCTCAACACCATCTACTCCACTAGCCGCGGCGGCGGCACGGCGCCTACGGAAAAAAAAAACCACACGTCAAATTTCACGGCGCCGGCGAGCGAGCAGGTCGGAGATCGTGCAACAAACTGCGACACACCGATCGCCAAGATTGGCATGTCCGGCGGCCACAACAAGCAGCCGGCGCCGGCCGTGGCGACCACCGGCTGCTCCGCCCTCGTGTCCTTCCTTTCCTTCCGCCGCCGAGCGCCGCCGCCGCCGCCTGCGCGCGCCAACGTCGTCGACGGCGCGGCACCGCTGCGGCCGGTGCCGGCTACCCGAGCATCCGCGGAGCAGTACCGGAGGAGGGTGCAGCTCCTGGAGGATGAGGTCAGGAGGCTCGGCAAGCTCCTCGCCGCCGACGCCGAGCTCTGCAAGAGCGTCAATGGTCGCGCCATGGCCACCAGAGATCAGGTGAGCAGCGCCTGCAGCGGCGTCGGTGCCACGGCCAACAAGTGCGTCAACGTTGATGACCACGGCGGCGCCGGCGGCGTGCAGGAAATAGTGAGGCTGGAGGGCGGTGGCTACCTGCACGAGATCAAGCAGGTGGTGGGCATGCCGTGGGAGCGGCTGGCACTGCAGGTGTCGCAGCCCGTCGTCGCTGAGAACGCCGCCACCGCATCAGAGGTGAGCTACCTCTATCGGTATTAAGATCCATGGATGCCAATGAAGTATATCATTCGTTGCATTGAACATTGTTTTGTTTGACAATCTATGGCATTGTGATCTCTAGGTTCTTGACAAGATGACACAGACGAGCGCAGAGGACCTGTGCAAGTTTCTGTCAAAGATGATGCCAATCAAGGACATCACCGGCCGGAAGAATCCCGGCAATGTCATCCGCAAGTCGGCGAGGCTCAACTCCGGCGAGGACATCTTGGAGGCTCTACTGTTCAACGCAATGGACAAGATGGAAGGACTGGTCCAACAAGGCCTAAAGATCCAAATGGCCTCTACGGCTGATTCTGCTTCGTCCACGGCTGCCGGCGACGCCGGCAAGAATTTCATGGTCTCTGTGGTCCTGATGCAGGTGAGGGACCCAGAGCAAGGGTATGCCGCCATTGGTGACCCCATGATCGGGGTAATGGAGGCCGCCCTGGAGAAGAGAGACGGCAAGGTGAAGCTGGAGATGCAGGGGATGCACGTTGCAGGGATCATCTTCGGTGCAAGCAGGAAGAGAACTAGTAATGGCAGGGCCATGATGTGGAGTGCTTTCTTGGGACAGTGTAAGGGGTCTCATAATGGCGGCGGCGATGGCTGCCGGTGCAACTATGTTCGAAACACAAATCGTGTTTTCCGACGGTAGAGTAGAGATTGGAATTCTCGGTCGGTGTAGTGAGGTCAATTAGCATTTCCCTGTTGTTAGCAGGGAGCAGAAGAGACAGAAAATGGCAATGTAATAAAGTTTGTGATAGGTATTTATAATATAATAGTGTCTGTGAACGTCTTCTTCCATTAACCAATCAATCATACATTATGCCGTTAATACTGTATGCAGTCTGATTTTTTATTGTCATGCCTGATAAGTTATTAGTAGTAAATAAGTCTACGTAACCCCAAATTATCGCATATTGACTACTTAACCACCTAATCTCTTAAAACAGGTATTTTACTCCCTATCCTTTCTAATCGTGTTTAGTTAACCCCTGAAGTGGTTTCGCACGATGGTTTTGTTACAATGGTATGCCGAGCTAGACTTTCTTGCTACGTTGGAGCGGGTTAACGTAACACCAGCTCATAATTGAGATGAGCGACTAGCCGGATCTTGTTGCCACCATCACCTCGCCTAATTCACTGAGGTGAGAGAGCAGAACCAAGAACAGAGAAAGAACTAGCTTGGCAAATGGGATGAGATGGTTCTTCTGTATTTGAAGACCCTTAGGTTCTCTCATCTCACTGACAAACTGGTCATGCATGTTAACCCGCTCCAACATAGAAAAATGCTCCAGCTCAACACGCCACCATGACATAACTATCATACGAAACCATCTTCGGGGTTAAAAAGGTATTAAAAGTAAAATATCTAGTTTAAAAGTTGATGGAGCTAAGTAGTTTAGAGGTTATGTAGACTTATTCCTTAATAGTAGCTAGCTATATATTTTTACAGAACTGTGTTGTATTTTGAAGCAGGGACATAAATCAATCTTGGTGACGGAATCGATCTAGAGAAGATTGAACGCAAAATAAGCCGTACTCAACTAAAACTGATTAAAGCGAACTTGAGATTGTTAAGAAGCAAACCCATTCAGACTTGAGAAGTCATTTTAACTTTTTTATTTAAATTTCTTTAGTTTTGATTAAATTTATAAAAGAATATAGCAATATTTTCAATACAAAACATACATACTATTAGAATATATTTAATAAAATTAATTTGGTATTATAAATATTGTTATATTTTTTTATAAATTTGAAACGGATGGGTTGACGAAATTATGGAAATCGTGATTCTGCCCGGGAGTCTGTAAGTCGTTCTAGATTGGATTGTCAGCACGCACACAGCGCAGGCATGGCGAGCGACGGCGAGGACGGCGCTCAGAGCTACGAAAGCTCCAGCTACTATACCGACGAATACGATGACGACTATAACACCGACGAGGTGGACAGCAATGTCGACGACCACAGCGAGAGTTGGCACCCGGAGGAAGAGAAGGTAGATGGAGATGACAATGACGAGGAGGAGGCCAAGAAAAAGAAGGCCACCGCCGCCGTCGACCTCAGGAAGATCGACAGGAGGTACCAGAATCTTTCCGTGGAGCAAGTCCGCGCGCGGCAAGACGCGGACGCGGACACTGCCAAGGTCGGCGAGCTGTTCGCGATCCCGCCGGGCTTCGCCGCCGTCCTCCTGGGGCACTACAAGTGGAGCCTCGTCGAGCTCCAGGACAGGCTGTTCTGCAACGTTGACCGCGCCGGCGCCGCCACCGGCGTGGCGCTGGACGGCGTCCCCATGTCGCTCAATGACCAGCCACTCGTCTGCGCCATATTCTTCGACGAGCATCCCGGCGGCGATATGAGAGTGGCCGGGTGCTCTCACTTCTACTGCGTCGAGTGCTGGCGCGGGTACGTCCACGCGGCCGTGTGCGACGGCCCACGGTGCCTGTCGTTCCGGTGCCCGGACCCGAAGTGCTCCGCCGCCATGGACCGTGAGCTGGTCGACGAGGTGGCCAACGACGAGGACAGAGCCCAGTACGCGACGTTCTTTCTCCGGTCGTACGTAGAGGAGGGCACGAAGATCAAGTGGTTCCCGGGGCCCGGGTGCACCGTGGCCGTGGAGTTCGTCGGCGGCGGCGGCGGCGGCGAGGAGAAGCAAGACGACGTGTTGTGCAAGCACGGGCACGGGTTCTGCTTCCGGTGCGGCGAGGAGGCGCACCGGCCGGTGTCGTGCGAGACGGTGCGCGCGTGGACGGAGAAGAACGCCATGGAATCCAAGGCAGCGAGCTGGATGCTGGCGAACGCGAAGCACTGCCCCAAGTGTCGGCTGCCGATCGAGAAGAACCAGTGGTGCATGCACATGAAGTGCCGGCCGCCATGCCTGCACGAGTTCTGCTGGCTCTGCCTCGGCCCGTCGAGCGAGCACCGGACCGGCGAGTACTACAACTGCAACGTCTACGACGCGGCCAAGGCCAACGGCGAGCTCAACGAAGACAAGCGGAGGCGGGAGAAGGGCATGGCGTCGCTGGACAGGTACATGCTCTTCTACGAGCGGTGGGCGGCGCACGGGAAGGGGCGGCAGAGCGCGCTGGACGACATGACTGACCTCGAGGGCGCCGGGGGCTGCGTCGAGCAGCTGTCAACCACGGCCGCCATGCCGGTGACGGAGTTCTGCTTCCTGTCGGAGGCGTATCAGCAGATCGCCGAGTGCCGGCGGATGCTCCGGTGGACGTGCGCCTACGGGTACTACCACTTGGGCACGGGGCGTGACGGCGACGAGGAGCGGCGCACCACGGTGGAGTGAGCGCAGGGCGAGGCCGAGCGGCAGCTGGAGAAGCTGCACGACTGCGCGGAGCACGGGAGGAAGGAGCTCCTCACTGACGTGCAAGACATCGTCCGGCTCAAACCTGTCCTTGACGAGGAGTTGAAGAAGAAGCAGGAGGAGAAGCCGCCAAGAAGGTTGTCGCTTACCGGCAGAAGCTCGCGGGGCTCACCGTCGTCTGCAAGATATTCTTCCGTAACCTCGTCAAACCGTTCCAGGACAGCCTGTCGGAGGTGGGACCTGCTGCCGGCGCCGCCGCCGCTGCAGATCCGGCCGAGATCTCCGACGACCCTGCTGATCCTCTTCCATCTCCTCAAGACGACAGCTCGTAGGAACACATACAAATTAATATGACAAAACAAAGTACTTGATCGCACAATTGCATCAGAAAATTTTGTACCTTGATCTTGTACTAAAAAATGTTTTGATTAGGAATTTCGTATTTTGTATTGTATAGATATGGTTTGTTTCTTTCAAACATACATGGTTTGATCTGCTCCTTTTCTTAAATGTCAAAAATCAAATACTCCCTCCAGTTATTAGTATTTTAAATTTTTTATGAGATCTGATTAAACTTTTAAATTTTGGCTATCAATAGTTTTTAAAAAGCTAGTTTGCAAACATAAAAATAACATACGTCCATTTGAAGGTGCTTTCATAAGTACTTAATAGTTTTTATATCATTATTGCATTATAAAGTTATTACGATAAAAACCACACGTCGAAGATCATAAAAAAAGTTAGATGTTGTATAATTTTTGGCTGAAGGTATGTCATACCCCGATTTAATACCATCATGTTAGATAAGATGTAACATAAATGACAGTGAACCATTCCTAATGGAACCGCACTATCGGCGCAGTCCTATAATTCTAAGTTGTCATCCACTGTAACAAAATAATAAACATTCCAAGACCCTAGCAACAACTCTAAAAAAAGCTATAACAGCGGAGATTAACAGCTAGCATGCTAATTTATAGGTAATGCCTTGGGTCTAGAGACGAAATAGTATCTTCCAACTAAAACATAAGAAGAGAGGAGGAAAAACAACAAAATAGAGAGAGTAATTACTTTCGTACTCATAAACCATGAGAAACGTGAACATGCAAGTTGAAGGCTATTTTTATTTCGTAAATCTTTTGTTTGAAAATATTTCACAATATCTAAGTGTGGTGTTTTTAATTCATTTGGAATGAAACTTATCGTCTCAATCCGATGCGAGTTGCTTTACAATAACCCAAACATAAAAGCAAAGTTTTAGTAATATTAATGGTTCTTTTTATTTTCTATCTTCTCAACAAACCCTATTTCTTAAGTAATACATTGAACTTTTATCTTCATTCCATCCAAAGCTAAACCAACATCTTTGGCTTATTCTCGAAGCCATCCAAGTTTTAGTTTTCACTTTCTCTTAGAAATCTTCCTCTATGATACCATCACGACGTTTTAGTCACACAGATCCATTTCTGACCACTAAAATCATCCGTCAGTTACCAAGACATATCTTAGTAATGGTTTCAACTCTCTCAAACATTTTCCATAAAACACTAGCAACAAAAACTACTCTAGAAAAATCAACTTACATTTGCTCTTAACTATGGATACGGTTATTTGAATAGTTTAAACTCTATAGAGTCTATACACTTTACCCAAACAACACAAAAAATATATTGGATCTCATTTTTAGAAAAATTCTAAAAGTTGAGCGGAGTCAATTGAAGTTACAGTTGAAAAGATATAAATTTTAAAATATTATTTGAATTTCTAGAATTAGAAAATGATTAAATTAAAAAAGAAAAGCAATATTCTTTGAAAATATTCTTGGCTGTTAGGTGGACCAAAGTGTCACTTAAATGAGGAAGAAGGGTTGTGAACTGATTTGGTAGGGCTGATCAAGGGCCTTTTGGCCCAAGAGTGGAAGAGGCCAAAAAGAGAGCAGAGGCGCCCTGGGTAGAGAGGTGACAACGCAATATGAGATGGCCATGATGACCCATGGCCTCTTTGGGAAGGGGTTGATTGAAGGGAGAGATTGATGGCTGACAGTGCTCGGTGGTAGTGACAGTTGACTCCAGTGTTCGACGGTGATTCGAGGCGGTGGCTTAGGGCGATGGGTAGCATGTGAGGCAAGGAAGCTGTTGAGTGGCTCAGATGGGCCAGGGAAGGGGTAATAGCGGCCAACGACAAGATCTTGAGGACAGCAGTGAAAGAAAACAACATCGCCTGACGACGAGCAATACGCAGTTGCCAGCAATGGCTTAGGAGGAATTAAAGGGGGCGAGAGAGGGGTTTGGGTGTTTGGGATTAGGACAGAAGAGGGATGGAAGGAGACTCTTTGGCGGTGGCCAATTGCTTGCGGCAACGAATAGCTTAAGCTTGAGTTGGGTTCAAGGCACAGCAACAAGGCTAGAGCGGGCAGAAGGCACGATCGAAATAGGGAAAAAAGGAGAGGAGTTGTCGGCTTTTATACCTATGTGACGACGCAAAATGACAAGTGAGAAAGACGGTGGAGCGACTGGGCACATGGCAACATGACGACTTGATGAGACAGAGACGATAATGACTTTCTTTTTGACCTCGGGCACATTTCGGACGGACGTTCTTGCGTTGAGGTGGTGTCGATTGGCTGAGATCATGTAGGGGTGCTGACGATGCTAGGGGAAAGAGGATATATTTTGGGGTGGTGGATATGCTCCTTGGTGGCATTGCATTGAACACGTTCGCCGCGAGGGGGAAAATGATGGAGAAGGAAGACGACGGGCCTCATGTGGGTGTGGGTCGAGCATTGTTGGGCTATAGCGGCTACGGGTACGCGAGCGGCCTCGAGTCATTGCGGCCTTGCTCGAAGAATAGGCGTGGGTTGATTCATGCGTGGGCACAGGCATTGAAGGATTGGGCCGTAGCGAGGGCTAGGACGCTTAACCAATGTGGAGAGAGATAATAAATAGGAGAGAGAATGGGTAAATGAACCAAAGATTTTTTAATTTTTTCATGGATTTTTAGAATTGATTTTTTAAAATTTATATAATAAGTTTGAATTTAAATTCTGTATTTTCTTAAAGAGTTGTGGGAGGGATTAATAAGATTTATTTAGGAGTATTCTATTTAAATCCAATGGTCAGACTTAGAGAGAGATTGGAAGAAATTTTAGAGAAGGGGTTGATTTAAAAGTTGAATCTTAGAATTTGAATTTTAGATAAATATCTTTGACACATAATATATAAAGAATCATATTTTTTTTATTAAAATAGTTTAGTATAGTCTAGGTTCGTTATATTTTGTAAAAGATGGTGACAATGTGCTGATAACATGATAACAAACGGGCCGAAATCGAATTCTCAGTAATAGGCCGGTCTAAGGCCCAAGGCCTCTCCAATTTTGGCCACAACTAACAGCCGCGCAGAAACATGCGTGAAATATCCGGTACAAGTTCGTTAAGAAGCCGATTCGAATTTATTTCTTTATTGAAGCCGATTCGGGATTATTTTAGCAAGCAATCTTTGAAAACGAAACACTTCACCAAGAATCGATTTGCGATCCGATAAAGACTCGCGAGGCTAAATTGTCGGAATCGTGATTACAAGATTAGGTTAAACCCTCGCCGATAATCCGCAAGTCCTCGCCGTCTTTCGATCGCCTGGAGTACAGCAACTAGCATGGCGTCCGGCGACAGCGACGTCGACTACTTCGGCGACTTGGGTGATCAGCACGACGACGACTACTACCTCGGTGACGGCGATTACATCGATGAAGACAGCGACAATTATGGTGGGCAGGCGGTTGAGGAAATGGAGTCGCCGGCGATGGAGAAGATGTACGTTGTTCTAACCAAGAACGATGTACGCTCGCGGCAGGAGGAGGACATAGCCAAGGTCTCCGAGGTGCTCTCGGTCCCGCCGGGCGTCGCCGCCGTCCTCGTCCAGCGATACAAGTGGAGGGCCGGACTGCTCCAGGAGAAGTGGTTCTTGGACGAGCGCTGCATCCGCAACGCCGTCGGCCTGCCGGCGGACGGCGCCGCCGTGCCCACGCGGCTCAATCGGCGGCGGCTCACCTGCGCCATCTGCTTCGAACGGTTCTCCACCGGCCGGATGAGGTCGGCGGGGTGCTCCCACTTCTACTGCGTCGCATGCTGGCGCGGGTACGTCCGCGCGGCGGTCGGCGACGGCGCGCGGTGCCTGTCGCTCCGGTGCCCGGACCCGTCCTGCTCGGCCGCCGTCATCCGGGAGCTGGTCGACGCGGTCGCCACCGGCGAAGACAGGGCACGGTACGCGCGGTTCGCTCTCCGGTCGTAGGTGGAGGAGAGCACACGGATCAGGTGGTGCCTAGGGCCGGGGTGCAGCCGCGCCGTGGAGTTCGTCGGCTCCGGCGACGACCAGGGTGGCGACGTGTTCTGCTCGTGCGGAAACGGCTTCTGCTGGCGTTGCGACGAGTAGGCGCACCGGCTGGTGTCGTGCAAGACGGTGGTTATGTGGGTGGAGAAGAACAACTCGGAGTCGGAGACGGCGACGTGGCTGCTCGCCCACACGAAGCACTGCCCAAGTGTCGGCGGCTGATCGAGAAGAACCACGGGTGCATGCACATGACGTGCCGCGACCCGTGCCACCACGAGTTCTGCTGGATCTGCCTGAGCCATGGCGCGGCCACGACACCTGCGAGCGCTACCGCCCCGGCGGCGCAGAGCATCAACGCGGAGGACGAGCCACGGCGGCAGGCGAAGGCGTCCCTGGACAGGTACCTGTACCACTACGAGCGGTGGGACTCCAACCTCAAGTCGCTGCGCGTGGCACTCAGGGACATGGCGATGCTGGAGCGGTCGGGGCTGGAGAGGATGGCCTCGGCGGCGCGCGTGCCGGCGACGGAGATGAGCTTCATGGCGGAGGCGTACGAGCAGGTCGGCGAGGGGCGGCGGGTGCTCGGGTGGGCGCACGCGTACGGCCACTACCTCGACCCGGAGCGCGACTTCACGAAGCGGCAGCTGTTCGAGTACCTGCAGGAGGACGCCAACGCGTCGCTGGAGCGGCTGCACGGCTGCGCCGAGAGAGCTGTTCGGCGGCGGCGAGAAGGGCGCCGTCGACTTCGACACGTGCAGGGAGAAGCTCGCCGGGCTCACCAGGGTCACGCGCAACTACTTTCGGAACCTCGTCAAGGCGTTCGAGACCGACCTTGCCGAGGTCTCCTCCTCTGGTTGAACACAGTCTTAATTTCTTTGATTGGAATTACCATGAATTCAGCATGAACATAGCATGCAATTCGAGTATTTGTTGATTCAGAGGATTCAAAGGAGAACCGAGCGAAAATAAATTCAGACGATCCTTCTATTAGCACAAGTTGGTTCGTCTTTAGTGCCGGCCGGCCCATTCCATGGATTCATCCGCTCATGCCAGCCACGTCGCAAGAATCGGGATGCTACAGTCACCTACCAATTTTTTTTACTACTAGGTAGCAAATCAAACACCATCACTGACACGTTACCTACCAAAATTTTATCATTGCCTTCATATTTGTGTCTCATGGGCACAATTTGATATCGACCCAAAACCTCACATTTTCAACTCTACTACCTATTTTGATAGCGCCAAATCCTGTCTGGGACATTTTTATTTGCTAACCTAAATTTTGGTAGGGTGGTACAGATTGGCATCAAGTCATACTCCTCAGTTCACCTTAACGGCTGCCATTAAAAAAATACAGGATTAATCATTAATAAGGGGCGTTCAATCCAAGAGGAAAGGCTCAGCAGCTTTTTAGTCACACGTAATAATGAAACGAGTTATTAACTTTGAATAATAGATTTATTTAATTTTAAAAAGAAATTTTTATATAATTTTTTTTATAAAATACATACTGTTATTCAAAAAAACGTGTTCCTATAAGCAAAAACTAACGCACCCTAAGGGCTGCGAATAAAAAAAACAGATAGATAATTATTTCAATAAACTATAAGAAAAATATAATAATCAGACAAGAGAGACAGAAACTTTTTAACAGATTGAAACTCTTGCTAAGGGCTTTTTTGGAATAAAAGAAAAGTATGGGAATTATGGAGGATTACAATCCATTGGGAAATATTCCCACATGATCATTGGAGCAATGGAATGATTTCTACAAAATCCTACCAATTTCCTATGAAATGGGTCATTTCGTAGGAATTTTTGAGAAAAATTAACATAATGATTTCTCTCACAATTCCTATATTTTCCCTATGGTGCTACAAACAATAGTTTTTTTTAAAAAAATGTGCTATGCTATGACATCATATTCCTTCCTATGTTTTTGAAATCTTGCGTTCCAAAAGTAGTCATAAAGTTTCTCCAAAATATATATGTGCTAAGATTAGGATTTGGAAAGTTCCATCTTTGTTTTAAAGGTCAAATAGAAAAAAAAATGTATAGAATTTGAATGCTATAAAATTCCTCGTTTCAAGCTAGGCATAAGTGCTCCTTTGAATCGAAACGAAAAATACATAATTCTGATAAGAATACATATGTTAACACATAATATTGCAAACACGGATAAATAATAGATTGAATAGAAACATGAATTGGATGATAAATTGGATGATAGATATAGTGTTAAAAGTAAATATTAGGAGAGGTTGAAATTCTTGCTAACATTTCTCTAAAATCCATATGTATTGAGTTAATTCTTAAAAAATCATAGGATTTGGAAAGGTTTGATTTTTTTTTAAAAGAGTTAAATAGAAAAAAAATTATAGAATTTGAATCTTACAAAATTCGTCCACGATTTCATTGTTTCAAAGGTCCTAAATATTTGGCACTAGTAAAATTTTAGTAGATCATCAAACCAAAAACGCTCTAAAATTTTGGGAGGGTACGTAAGTGCTTAGTTCGGCTCGTTCCATGGGCTCGTGGCGCGCATCCCGATCTACCAATGTGACGTTTTTGCTGCAGTGCGCACGCCGTGAACGTCTGCAAGAATCGGGAGAGACAACGACGGTGACGAGCGAGGACGCTTCGTCTCGCACCACCAAATGTAGCGGCCGCGCCGAAACGTGAATCGCGACCCGACGCGACGGGACGTGTCACACAGCGACACCACGTAACGATACCCTTGTCAAGTCGGCATCACCGTTGCTTTCGCTCAACCACGGCCGCTACCTCGAAATCCACCGCAAATACCAAAATCCCCCACGTTTCGGGCGTCCCACGCACCGGAGCACACAAACGTACACGTCACGTCGTGACACCCACCACCACCCCGCGTCGCTCGTTCTGCTTGGTCCGACCCGCACGCGCGCGCCGCCGCCTCCGCCTCCGCCTCGATCCCATCGCTATGGACTCCGGCGGCGGCGGGGCGCTCAGGCCCTCGGCGCTGGACCTGCTGTCGGCGCTGCTCACGGGGCGGGGCCCGGAGGAGGGGGAGGGGGCGGCGGCGTGGTCGCTCTCGCTCGCCGACTCCCGCCACCTCCTCGTGCTGCTCACCACCTCCCTCGCCGTCCTCGTCGGCTGCGGCGTCGCGCTGCTCGTCCGCCGCTCCGCCGTCTCCACGCCCGCGGCCAAGGAGCAGGAGGCGCCGCGGGCCCTCGCCTTGGCGAGGAAGCAGGAGGCCGAGCCTGGCCCCGGCGACGGCAGGCAGAGGGTCGCCGTCTTCTTCGGCACGCAGACCGGCACCGCGGAGGGCTTCGCCAAGGTTGGATAGATCTTACTGTTTCTCTGTGTCACTCTGTCCCTCTCATACAACCAAACCCTGGGCTTAATTGGTTGTGGATTCCAGGCGCTTGCGGAAGAGGCCAAGGCGAGGTACGACAAGGCCGTCTTCAAGGTGCTCGATCTGGTAAGCCGCCACGATTTGCCACTAAAGCCGCTTAAAAATTTCATATGCTTTTGCTTTATCTGTATTGATTGATTGATGCCTGCCTCGTTCGGGGGTTTAGGATGAGTATGCTGCGGATGATGAAGAGTATGAACAGAAGCTTAAGAAGGAGAACATCGCCTTGTTCTTCCTGGCAACGTAGGTGATATCTCTGCTTTTACTACCTCTAAGTGGATATCAATTGAGTCAGGAGAAACTAGAAAGTCTGAATTTTGATTCCAATGAATACCTAAGTTGCCTTCCTATTGTCGTCACAGGTATGGAGATGGGGAGCCAACGGACAATGCGGCGAGGTTCTATAAATGGTTTGCTGAGGTTTGATTTCAAATCTACAGCTCATATTGCTCTTTCATGGGTGAGCATTGTATTTTCTGTTGATGACTTCTTTGTTTGGTTGGAGTGCAGGGGAACGAGAGAGGCGAATGGTTGAGTAATCTTCGGTTTGGGGTGTTTGGCCTCGGAAATAGGCAGTATGAGCATTTTAACAAGGTTTTCTGGTGCTTCTACATTGATATTATGCTTATATACAGAACCCAATTTGTATAATTACATTGCCTTTTTAAACTGAAGGTTGGAAAGGTAGTTGACAAACACCTCGCTGAACAAGGTAACTGAAGTTCGAATGACTACAATGCACTATTTTTTTATCTATATTAGAAAATGGTAACTTTGCCTGTACTGTTCATGCTCACCCAAGTATTGTATGCTACTAAACATTGTCAGAAATTATACTCCAAGAGTACAGGATAAGGGATACAACTTATGTAACCTTTTTATGTAGGTGGTTACTAGTTAGTAACATGCTCTGAAAAGTGTTGTAATTTTATCAGGGTGGTTTGCTACTAGGATCACATGCTTTAAGACTTTAATGCTATGCCTTTTTTGTCTTCATCCTTTTTTGTCTACCAATACTCTAGAGTGCTTTAGACTCAGAAGTGGAGCTATTAATGTAGTGCAAGTGTGCAACTAAATTGAATCAGACTTATCTCCGATAGATCTGAACAATAGGTTTATCATGTAATAATTTTCAGTGAGATATCGTTGATCTTCGCAACATTCTGGTCACATGATTTTCTCATCTGTTGTGTTCTTTATCATTTGGTGGTGGTTAACTTTTCTCCACATCTCTTTTAGGTGGAAAACGCATTGTTCCTCTTGGTCTTGGAGATGATGATCAATGCATTGAGGATGACTTCAATGCATGGTACGTACTGTAATGAGCTTAACCTTGGTCTCAACTTTGAACTCAGGCATCAATTTGACACTGGTTCTATTTGTGCACATTTTTTTAACATTGATATCAACTTTAGACTTTGACGCATATAAAACAAAAGCTAATGTTTTGGTTGTTCAACTAAAGGAAGGAACTTCTATGGCTAGAATTGGATAGATTGCTCCATGTTGAAGATGATACATTGGCAGCACCAACTCCCTACACAGCTGCTATTCCTGAATATAGAGTTGTATTGGTCAAACCAGAGGAAGCCGTGCATATCAACAAATCTTTTAGTCTCAGTAATGGTCATGCTGTATATGACATTCAGCATCCTTGCAGGTATGAGATTATTTCTTTTATGAGACTGCACTGGGACACTGGGTGTGGTTTGAAGAAACTCTGATCATGCTTTTCTTGCAGAGCAAATGTGGCTGTGCGGCAGGAGCTTCACATGCCAACTTCTGATCGGTCCTGCATTCATTTAGAGTTTGATATTGCAGGGACTGGTCTTACGTAAGCATATTCTATTATCTGGATTTTTTACTTTCCAAATTTAGTAGTTGGTTGACAAAATTGCAGACACGTTTTTTTATTTGGTGTTCAGACTGCTGATGACCCCCATTTTCTTAACAGATATGAGACTGGAGATCATGTTGGCGTATATGCAGAAAACTGCACAGAGACTGTAGAGGAGGCAGAAAATCTTTTAGGTTATTCACCAGATACCTTATTCTCAATTCATGCTGACCAAGAGGATGGCACTTCACTTTTTGGGGGTTCTTTGCCACCTCCTTTCCCGTCTCCCTGTACTGTGAGGACTGCACTTGCCAGATATGCTGACCTTCTGTGTTCTCCTAAGAAGGTCAACATTTTTGTAGATCTAACTTGTTGCATCCTATATGCTTTTTTTTCTGGATATTTGTATTGATGTTAGTATATTTCTTAACTGGTTGATGCAGAGTGCTTTAATTGCTTTGGCTGCCCATGCATCTGATCCCAAAGAGTCTGAGAGGCTAAGACATCTAGCTTCTCCTTCTGGAAAGGTTGGTTTTTCATAAAAGTTTATACCTTCTGATGTTTGTGTTGTTTCTCACATGAGCTTCATTGGGCAGAAGGAGTATTCTCAATGGATAGTTTCAAGTCAACGGAGTCTCTTGGAAGTTATGGCAGAGTTCCCATCAGCAAAGCCTCCATTTGGTGTCTTCTTTGCAGCTATTGCTCCTCGAGTGCAGCCGAGATACTACTCAATATCTTCCTCACCTAGGTACCTTGGTCAGAAATTTCCCTTCTAACTTGAGCAAATTGACCTATCGATTTAAAGCCATTTTATTACATTGCTGCAGGATGGATCCGACAAGAATTCATGTAACATGTGCACTAGTGTATGGGCCAACCCCTACTGGAAGGATCCATAAAGGTGTTTGTTCTACTTGGATGAAGGTATACTAGCCCTTGTTCTTTCATAGTGAAATATCACTCTGTTTCTATATTATAGTCACTGTGCATTCTGCATTTCTTTTAGATGATTGGTAGATAATTGAATATGACCATTGTAAGTTGTTTTGATGTTTATATCCATATCCAGCCCTCATTATATGTATCGAACTTTAACTGGTTAAGTGAACCTGTCTCTTTCCACCTATAAAACTCCATGGTGAATCATAATTTCTATCCAGTGACACAACCTTGTATTACTCCCAGAAAATTATATTGTTATATCCTATATCTTTTCCTCATCAATATCAATAGTTCTTGATATATATTGTCTGTAGCTGTTGATTTGTTTTCATGTATACTGAGAGTTTATGTTTTCAAAGTAGAACATTTTGTTTAATCTTGGGAGGAACATTTCAAAAAGTATAAAGTATAACTTTGTTTGAAGTATCTGATGGTCATGCTGTCCAGTAAACATTTTAATCTGCCGATTGTGTTTACAGAACTCAACTCCCTTGGAAGAGAGCCAAGACTGTAGCTGGGCTCCAATTTTTGTAAGGCAGTCAAACTTCAAACTGCCTACTGATCCTACCGTGCCTATTATCATGATAGGCCCTGGAACTGGTCTTGCACCTTTTAGGGGCTTCTTACAAGTTTGCTTTCCCCTTTTCCCCCCTTTCCTCAAATATTGACTTACAATTTCAATTGATTATATTATGCATTTGGCACTGGCAGGAAAGACTAGCTTTAAAAGAGACTGGTGTAGAACTAGGCCATGCCATCCTATTCTTTGGGTGCAGAAATCGAAAGATGGTATGACTTACATTTCTACTTTATTCATATTCATCTGCAATTTGTATTTAGAAGACTTTACAATTTACGAAATCTGTTGGTCATAGGTATTCTTATAGAGCGTAGTAATGAAAAATATGATACATATCTGCCACATTGTTCAATGTGGTTATGCACATATGCGCCTTGTCAGAGCTCTCTTTAACTGTCAGAGGACTTTTCTGCATTGTAGTTTGAGTGTAGGAAACTATCTTATTGGTGATTGGAAATTAGAATACTTCCTAGCCTTTCACTTACTGGCGTTCTCTGTTCAGGACTTCATATATGAGGATGAGCTCAACAATTTTGTTGATACCGGTGCGTTGTCTGAGTTGATTGTAGCCTTTTCTCGTGAGGGTCCTACAAAGGAGTATGTTCAGCAAAAAATGGCAGAGAAGGTACGTGCATTGATCCTCTTATGTTAATATGAGTAGTAGTGTTTATTTCCTTTTTTCACCATTGCTTTGTAATATTTTCCCAGGCTCCCGAGATTTGGAGTATCATTTCTCAGGGTGGTTATGTTTATGTCTGTGGTGATGCAAAGGGAATGGCTAGAGATGTACACCGCACAGTACACACCATTGTGCAGGAACAGGTATTGTTAGCGTCACAAAGTTTTTTGTTATATCACCACCTTGTTACCTGTTAGATTCAGTTTGTTCTTAGGTGGAGCGATGCACTAGAAAAAAAATGCACCTTTCTGGATCAGAGGTCAAAACAAATCGAGAGTTTTCATTTACTTTTACTGGCCAAAATACTCTGTTCCTTCGTATTTATCACCTAGCTAGTTAATTTACCTCTCCTAGCTTCTTTCTAAGCAGGCATTATGCTGTAGTGACTGTTTGAAGTGCCATGAAAGCTCAGTGGAGTTTAACAGTAGCTTGCTTTCATCTACACTTGCTGAATGTTACCTTGAATTTTCAGGGTTCTTTGGACAACTCAAACACAGAAAGCTACATGAAGAGTCTGCAGATGGAAGGGAGATACTTGAGAGATGTGTGGTGACAAAAGCCATCCTCACAAATCCACCCTTGTGCTTCAGCCAAAATGTAATACTTGCATAAATACAACAGGATGCGTTCTGTAGGGAGTTAGTGAAACATCTAAATTACTGGGGAGAAAATAGTCCCCGATTGCAGGCTGTAGGATCTATCAGATTTATATGAAGCATAGTGGGATTATTTAAATATAGGACTGCAGCATATATATTAATTATTTGCTCAAGAAATCATGCATTACTGTGATTTCTGGGACTGAACCTAAATAAACAGGCATTTGTTTGCCATTTATCACCTTGAGACATCGCTATAGCATACAATTTACACCTTATTCTGGTTTAACTGCGATTTTCTCTTCTATATAAATGGATGCTTGGTTTGAGCTCCCCAAGATTTTTTATTTAAAAATCATGGGACAATATAATCTGTCATTCTACCAGTTGGAGCCAAGGAACTCCAGTTTCGTCAGGTCAATGGAGCATTGTACCGGCCGCCATCAGGTTAATGATTCTGAGTGTCTGATAAGCTCCCTTGATTGATGCATATATAGTTTGTTCATGTCTCCTAGCGTCGACGTGTTGATAGCTATAACGGCTCACAAATTAAAGTGTACGAGTGACATGCTTATTATGCTTATCCTTTCACTTGCGTCGGTGACATATATGCGTGCATGTTAGCCATTCCAGAGCCGGTGTATCCTCCGTCCGTCCTATGAATCATATGGTCGCAGCAAAGTGATTAGTAAATTAATCTGAAACGAGAAACACGAAATGCATTTCACACGATTATTGGCTAGTGCCGGTGCAACGTACTGCGCATGCACATCATCGCTTGTGTCACCACGCTCGCGTACGTTACAGTGCACGTGCATACGCAGCTAGCTAGTAGTGATCTCCATTTGTGGAGTGGCCACTAGCCAGTAGATCGAGTATTACTATGTGAAATCGTGTCGGCCATTCTTTCGTGCATTGCATTGCATGGTATAGATATTTCAGATGTGACGGCTCTTGCTAGCTGCCCCTGCAGATCATGTACTTCCACGCTGTATCGCTGCAAAAAGAGAGCAAAGGAAATGTGAATTCGCTTACTCTCATGCACACATGAATCCATCAATGCCGTTCTTTCAATAGTAGCATGTATAGTACGGCTTGCTGAGAGAAGATCAATCTATCAATCTGTGCATGGCTAGCTGATGCCAACACTTGTAAGATAGCTAGGAGACATCGAATAATCGAAAGCATATAAGCTAAACACCTGAATGGCTAGCGAGTTAGCAAAGCTGCATGCATGCATGGCCTTTCTCAGGAAAGGGGCACACAGGCACAGCTAGCCCCCATGTCTGAATATCTGGATCCCCGTCACTCGCATGCATCTTCAGTTCCAAAATGTTCATGCACTTTCCCACTGCATGTCGTTTCTATATGCATCTACATATCTTTTCACCTTACCTAAACATGCATATGCATTTTCTCGTCTTGATTTCTTCATTAGCTGGCCTTAATTCCTTTGTAAAATATTACTATAGATGGGTTCTAAAATATAAGTATTTTTACGTGTTTTTAAAAATATATCTATATATTCCTCCGTTAAGATACATTTGGGAAAATGCACAAATATACTAATATTTAAGAACAGTAGCACAGTACACGTTGGTGGAGCTAACTAGCTAGCTAACAGACGATCAATGTATGTTCAGACAAAGTATAATCAGTTTAGTGGTGATCAACGAATCTGTCTGCATCTTTAGATGTATGTCAGATGAGTTGTTCACTAAAGTATCCTGCTGCAGCTAGCCTGATGACACGTGGCGCAATATTGTAACAACAAGACAAGGAATCCTCTCTTATAGAGGCTCACATGGTCACACCCACCATCTGTACTTAACTTGGCTAGCTACCTCTAGAAGAAGAAGACACTACTCACACACAAAGCTAATTAGCTAACTCTAGAAGAAGAAGACACTACTCACACACAAAGCTAATTAGCTAGCTCTAGAAGAAGAAGTCACTACTCACACACAAAGCTAATTAGCTAGCTAGGCCAGGAAATCAAGAGTTGTTGGTTGGTTGGTCTAGCTATCAATGGAGAGCGAGCCGGCGCAAGTCAACGGCGGCGTCAACCTCAACCTACGCGTGCAGGAGAGCTCGCCGCGCCAGCCTCCGGTCACCGCCGGCGGTGGCGGCGCTGCCCCGGCCGCCGTCGACCCACGGGGGGCCTTCTCCTGCAACTATTGCCACCGCAAGTTCTTCAGCTCGCAGGCTCTGGGAGGCCACCAGAACGCGCACAAGCTCGAGCGCACCCTCGCCAAGCGCAGCCGGGACATCACCGTCGCCGTGTCGCCGTCGACGTCGTCCCGGGCCGTACTCCACGGCCTGGACGGCGGCGCCGGGGGCTTCTTCTGGAAGCCGCCGTACCACGCTGCCGCGGCTGAGGCTGCGGAGGAGGACGTGGCGCGGCCACCGGCCGACGGCGGCTGCGGCGGCGGCAGCTACGGCCGGAATGGGGAGGAGATCGACTTGTCACTGAAGCTCTGAGCTAATTAACCTGATCATTACGTATATGAAGGCTTAACTAATTAATTAATCGTCATGCATGCGTGCATAAATAGGTATCGTTGAATTGATCGAGTACTTGTTGCATCTGGAACGCGATTGATTGATTTCCAGTGCAACTGTTTGATCGGCTAATTCATATATATAGCCCTGATCTTTGAGAGAGTGATATAGTTCAATAATATATAACTCATTAATTCAGTAGTTGATCTCCTTGATCTGTACACATGTTTGGGATGAGCATATTCTTAGCTACCCAAGAGAATATAGTCTTGTGTTCTTGGTATTGGATCAAACTGTTCATCTTGTATTTCCTTTTCGTCCTAGCCAGGTGAATTGAATCAATTATTTTTATTTTTCTAAGAAATGACCAAAAGCTTTACTATGCACTAAAATATATATCACGATCAAGCCGAATTTATCTCAACATTTCTTGTGTCTCATGGTTTAAAGCTTCTAAGTGAGCATCAGGGCTTTTTGTTCCCATTTTTTTTTCTTGTTTAAAAATAGAATTAGCAGCTAGAACAGCTAGTACATGCATGCATCTTGCTATCTTCCCATGCCCACCAATTAACCAGGGTTTGCCCTTTCGGAAGGCACAAAAATTTCGGGGGTACCGAAATTTTGAAAAAAAATTCAGAAATTTCAAACGATTTTTTTGAAATTTTAACACATTTGACTGAATTTGAATAATTTTTAAATCAAATTCACAAATATTTGAAAATTTTGAAAATTTCGGATGAAATAGTTGCGTGCCGGGGTTCCAAAATTACCGAAATTTCGAACCAAAATTTCAAACCCTGCAATTAACACCGATCTATCTCAAAAGATCAATCAATCACAAAGAAAAAAATAATTATCAGTAATAGAAAGGTGATCGATCGAGCTGCTGTCGAGTGCAGCTGTACAGTAATAATGTACTATTCTTTTGCTTGGGATCTTGCGTACTTGAGATGAGGTTCTTTCGAGTTTCTCTTGGAAATTGCTTTCTCTGCGGCAGGAGTCTTTACCTTCTAACTCCTAACGGCAATTAAAAGCAGGAGCTTTAATTATTATTATTTTCACCTTGCCTAACATGAACTCTAGCTACCAGCTGCTGCTAGCTGTAGCTGGAGATCATTAGACTCGATATATCAACACGTATGAGCTCAAGATTAAATCAGCAGCGGAGACGAATTAATTGATTAGATGTTTACTAACCCAACAAACCCAACCACAGTAGCTTTGTTGACACACAATTACTCTTTCGACACAAAGTCCTGCTGCTGCACGCGTCTGGTATGATCAGCTGTAAACGGGAATGGATTGTATTCCTTCCAGAGAATATCTCCTCGTGTATCCTTTTCTTTTAAATTCAATATAAATAGTTGTAAAAAATTCGATCAATCCACTAAAAATCAAGTTAAAATTTGACATAAATATAAAAAAATAAATTTGGATATTGAATTTGTCTTTTTTTATATCTTAATATATGAGTTATGTGTGAGTGTTGTTACATTTTTTAAGAATTTTTTATAACTATTTAGATGTTTTTTAAATAAATGAGGGGACATCTCCTATCAAAATAGTTTCCCGCTGTGAACTGCAACTTAACTGGGGAACATGATTAAACCACTGTTGCGGCATGACGTTTTTTCAAAGATGCTTTAGTTTGTGATCAGACTGATCAATCAATTGATGCAGGTAATAGCTAGAAGCCTAGAATCGATTTGTTCTGTGACGGCGAACCACACAGACATAGTGTCAATGATAAGCATAGTTGATTAATTTTGTGATCACGACAAGTAATTAAATTTGCTCGTACGTCGGTCGCAGCCTGAGCAGAACGTACTAAATAACAAGCTAGATGTAGTGCGTGCACTTGTCACTAAATGAAGTTTGAGTGCAATTAAAAACGCATTATCTGTTATTGAAGCCCTGCCAAAATCTCTGAAACTTAACTACCTGAATCTGATTGGGAACAGTTGTTCTCGAACTCCTTAATTATTTTTTTTGTTCCTTTCTGTTGGCGATCGAAGTTTAACCCCGCAGTTTGGAAAGCTTCATACATACACAAGATGCAAGAATGCAAGCAATTAACGGATCGACGACCAACTAGCTAATTGTACCTTATGAAAATGATCTATCCGCAGCTGGGGTAGAGAAATTAAGCTAGCTAGCTAATACACGTATTTAGGTGTAGTTAGATGACAAGACGACTAATGGCGTGTGTTAGTGGCTATTACCTAAGCTAAGAAAAAGCTAAGTAAGCCGAGCTTCTTCCTGCTGAACAAGTCAGTCAGACTTAGCATGAGTATACTACGCATGCATGTGAGCTAACACAGACACGAGAGAGGATCGGAGGTAGCTAGCTGTGCCCTAGCTGCCACCGGAGTGTATCACCGGAGTTTACCCACTGATCGACGAGAATCGGTCATGCGACGCATGGTTGAATCAATTAATTAATCTCTGCAGTCCAGATAGCGAGCTAGCCAGCTGCTTTGCATCAATCGATGTTGACGACGACTGATCACTGACGGAGTGGTAGATCAATCGTACCAGTTGCTGATTAGTTGAGTTGAGCACCTGTAGTGATTAAGCTAAACTAGCTCGTTTGGGTAAGCATGCGAAACCGCCCCTTAATTTCGCAGCAGCTGCATCAGGCAGGTGGCCGAATTTCTTTTCATGCAGATGCAGCGTGTCAAGATCATATGAGATATCAGGAGAAATAAACAAAGGGATGCAATAGCTAGGTAGCTTAGCTAGCACGTCTTACGAAAAAGTTATAATCAATTATAGAAGTAGCAAGTTGAACGACCATAAATTATAAAATTAATTATAAAACTATAATTAGATTAATTAAAAATATAAAAAAAACTGCGATAGAATACGATAGAGATAATTAAGGGTAATAATATATTAGTTGGCATCACGTGAGGCATGCAATGCAAAACAAGCCGTCGACGTCGCCGGAGGCCGGGACGATGCCCTCCTCTCCCCTCTTGCAAGTTGCAACCACGCCAGCGAGCGCCGCCGTGGCTGGCGGCGGCGGCCGGCGCTCAGGCGGTTTCCATTTTTTTCCTTTTTCTCCGCGAGGAAGAAAGGTTTCCATAAGTCACAGGAGGCCTAGGCCATTACAGGCGGCCCACTCGGGCCGTCTCTCTGTGGATTAGGTTGACAAAGTAGGCCGACGCTTAATTCTTTTTTTCCTCGAACAGTTGTAGCTAAAATTGCAGGAGTCCGGCCCATTACGTGGAGCCCATGACTCCCATATGACTACTAACTGGGCCAGAAGTGGGCCCTCAGGCTAGTCTCAAATCACGTTCCGAATTTTCTCGGAGCGATTTACAGAAACTCCATGTGGCCTGGCCCGTTACGGGCGGCCTGGTTGGGCCATAATACTGTGAGTTGGATGGGCTTAGAGCTGTGGTGAGCACCGTCTCCCCCGTCCCATGCCACCTCGCCTTTTTCCAGGCATAGTCGTCGAGGAGGCCTCCACGCCTGTCGCCTGGACGAACCGCGCATTCAACCTCGTCGCCCAGCGTTTTGCAGCTCCGCCGCTCGGTTGTGCCGCTTCCCGGCCTCCGCACGGTGGGAATCCACCCCCTCCCCTCGTCCCCTGCCCGTTTCCTGTGTTGTCTAAGCCGCTAGGCCACCGGCGCTACCGTAATCGGCATGCCGCCGCCGCCGTCCAGTGATGAAGGGGACCCTCCCAAGCCTTCCCTCGCCGGCCACACCGGGTCCTGGCCCGTACGGCCGCCGCGCGTCGCTTGCCTAGCGCCGGCGCACCCCTGCACGCGCGCGCGCGAGAGAATGCAGCACGGGAGAGGGAAGGAGAGAAGGAAGAAGAGAAGAAGAGAGGAAGGGGAAGATAAGAAGGAGAGAGAGAGGGGCTGACAGCTGGGCCCCGCCTTTGACAGTTTTGGTTCAGGAATAATGAAAAAAGATTAAGTTAATAAAGTAGTTAACTTGTTAGTATGACAAGTGGGCCTAATCTGTAAAGAAAATATAATTAAAACCCTAATTGAGCTATGTGTCACCAGCAGACTATTTCACTCCCGGAATTGGGTGACATATGGGCCCAAGGCCATGTTAATGGTCAAATTGGCCGGTCAATATTTGACCCTGGCCTCACCTATGGCTCAGTGTTTTCCCTTTGAAAAATAAAGGTTTCTCCTTTAGAAAATAATTCTTTCAAAACGGAAAGTGGCTAAATTGAAGGTTTTCTAATTAATTTGATTTAATGCAAATTTGAAACTTTGAAAGCTGAAACTTTTATCAAAATTCATTTAATGAAAATCTAACTAATAGCACTTGTTTGGTATTTTTATTATTTTTTTGGTATTTATGGCGATTTAGTTAACACTAAAGCAATAGATTAATTAGGTGTTCTATTAACAGGATATATTCATGAGGACGAGCCCACCGTTGATGAGGAGGAGTATATAATTTCATATTATATACTCATGATGTGATTATGGTTTGGAAGGGGATGATTACTCGGGGTTTGAGTGATCGTTGATGTGCGGGTGGAGACATTTGTGCCACTTCGCGTTTCACACATAATACCATTTGTGAAAACCAAAAAACTTAATAAAAACATAACTGATCTCGACTGGGGTAGCATGGTTTGAATTTATGTGGTTCATATAAAGGTTAGCACCGACCTTGGTTAATTAAGGATCAATTTATGTGAGAAACGAACTGAGTACGATTGCAATTCTTAAGTGGGGATAGACCCGATGAATTAAGTGAACTAAGCGGGGTGGTACTCTAGTTACGATTGGTTTTTCATGTGGAACATACAATGTTGTGAAGCACTGTTGTGATGATTAATGACATATCAAACGTAAAATACACCTTATATATTGTGTAAACGTCTAGATTTCTCAGGTTGCACGACTCCTCTCACCACTAGCTAAGGCGGTTGGGTGCTAGGGGTACATGAGGGATTATAGTTCTTAGAGCGAGTATCACATCTTATGAAGAATCTAAAAAGCTGGCCCATGATAAGTCTCATGTGTTGAGTGTGTTACGGATTGCAGGTAAAGTATACATCCACTGTAGTTTGAGTAAATTAATCTATTCAAATAACCATGCTTACTGTTAAAGAAGCGCTGAGACTTTTACTATTTTTAACTAGTCTCAGAAGTTTTAAACTTGCCTAGAATAGGATTGGGTAGGATATGTGGACTATCTCGGCTTGCGGGAAAGTCAGAGTTGGTGAAAATGTGGTAAATTGGATGCTAGGATAAACTGAACCAAGGAGATAGGTAGATGCAACTCTCATTGATGAATTACAACTTGAATCTAATGTTGCTTTTCAAACTGATTTATGAACTAATTTGTGAAAGTTAACTTTATGCAAATGAACCAAGCCTTTCTTAAATCACTGTGTGCACTAATGTATTTTATAGTAGTGACTTACTTTTGTGCTCACTGTTGTTTATTTTAATCTTTTCCAGTAAGAGGAGCTAAAGGAGACACAATAAGGACCTAGGTTCTCCAATCCGAATGTGGAGTAGAGTTGGACCGTCATAGATTTTCTTCCACTACCTTATCTATATCTTTTGGTATATAGTATTGTAGATGACCATGTTAGATTTATTTGGTTCCACTCGGGAATTTTTTTTGTAATATTAATATATTGTAAGAATATTAAATGATATAGGTAATATATTATCAGCTATGTAATATATGGGTATCAGTATATTAAACATATGAGGTTTTCGGTGTTAAAAACCGGGGCCAACAATATGACTTTAATAATGAGGTTTGAATATTTATGAATAATTTAGTGTAAATATATAAAAAATATAAGCCACACTTAAATACCTTTAATAATAAAAAATAACAACAAAATAAATGATATTTATATAATTTTTTTTAATAAAACAAATATTCAAAGTCAACTGCATCAAATATTTATTTTTAATCATTACTGCACCAATTATGACCAGCGGAAGCAAGTTAAATCATATAACTCTTTTATAAGTGTAAATCATGCTCCTCTATTTTTAAATAATTGTTGGCAAAACATTTATCTTCAATATTTGGCAACTTATCTTTTTTTTAAAAAAATACAAATAAATAAAAAAATGGTGGGGGAACGCGTCTTTGTTTCTGTGTCTGGTTGGCCCGTAGACCACAGGCAGAACAAATTTTGTTTCATAGTATATTCCTAGCGCTGAAGAGCAATTGTGATCGAAGAAAGCCTAATAATGAAATTTCTGTCAGTCTTGCATAGTGTACAGTAAGATAGACAAGTTGGACTCTTTTGTCCTTGTCAAAGTAAATTTCTCTATGCAGACTGATAGCTGCCTTTTGTAGTGAAAGATATATGCCATAGATTTGTCTTGTAAGAGGAGATTGAAGGATATGTGATCCTAAGAGTGATGATTATTTTAATGATTAATGATAATCAATTGTTAGAACTAGTTTTATGAGTTGATGTGATTAGTTTCCGACTTAGGTTAAAGGCCCTGAGTTGCTATAATATGGTGGAAAAATGGAATCGGCAAAAAAATTAACAGTTCCGTTAAAAATAACCAAAATATCATATGCTTTTTTATAAAAGATATGACGGTAGCACATGTAGATAGTTGGGAGATAAGTAAAGACTAACCTGTGGTAACTATCACTTTATCATATGCTACAATAGAAACATATATAAGAAGAGTTGGAAGACAAGTAACAATATAAAAGAGGGTTAGGAGACAAGTAGCAACTACCACTTATGGTTCCGATGATGGTGGTGTGTGTTTCACCGTATACTACCACTTCTTAAAAAAATATATATAGATATTCTGCCTATAAACAATATCACTCACTTATATCAAAGTATGTGTTTATGATTAAAATTGACTTTTTATCAGACAATTAAAATCGTCTCGCCCGTTATAGCATGTAAATATTTTACTGGTCAGAGTTTTAGATTACAAGTCAAAAATATCCATCATAATTAACCTGAATTTGATTTCTATACTACACTTCTGCTACCTCCAATGGGAGGTACCGTAAAAAACCCCCTCTGCTCCAACTGTTCTGAGATCAGGTGATCTGTCACAAAATCATTGACATGTATGGAGTCCTGGAGATGAAAACCTCAATCTATTTAATTAAAGATAATCTTTTGGGAGAGGAGCCAACGATGTGGAGGGAAGGCAATCTTTAATTCAACTTCTTCAAAAAAATGAAGTGAACAACACAATACTCAGGCTCCAAATTCAAGCATTGTAAAAGGGATGAAATTCACAGCTCTATATAGGATTTCATAATTATAGCTTTGTATGCCACCTTTCATGTTTCTGCTTGGTATAGGATGAAATTCAAGCAGTTGTATGCTACAATGTTAGGACCCAATAGATCAAGAACCAATAACTCAGAATTTGGGTAGGAGAAGCACAAGAACACAAGGGAGTGGGTAGAGATTTCTTCAGTAGAGGCAGAGAGAGATGCAGAGTTCAGATTCAGTTTGGGGAGGAAGGAAGCAAAGGAAGACAAGTGGCAGTTCGCCAACTAGTCCAACCTTTCTCTCTCTGCCAGCATCCAGATGCAATGGCTCATTTACAGCCTGACGCTTGCGAGGATATGGCACATGGAACTTCCCTGGTCGTTTCAGGTTTCCATTTACACCTGCACCCAGCAAAACAAAGGGCTATGTGTTAGTGCAAAATAATTTACACACATATGTGCTTAACCATTCACGCCAAAGTCCTATGAGCAATCAACCAGTTTTCATTCTATTTCAAGAATGCGAAAGCACCTAGAATGGTCTTCTATCTATCTCTCTTGGCAGAAATGTTGTCGCTGTTTTCATTTCCAACCATCCCTTTCAATGGCTCATTTGTTTTATGAGTATTTTTTGGTACAGCATGCACCCACAACAACTTTTTTTTAAAATCTATACAGGCAATGTGAAATCCAATATTCAGTTGCATTTAACTGGCTACATGGGGTTTGCATTTCACGATTTGTTGATCTAGAACCATACTCTATAGCTAGTCTGGCAGCTTAATGAAGCCTTAACATACTCAGATGCATAAATGAAGACTAAAAGTATACCTAGCCTCACACTAACGCTGTCTCAACTAGCAGTCTAGCTAACACTAGCCTCCAACTAACGGCGGATTAAACTAGCAAATCTAGTTAGCACTATAGCAACAGCCACATATTTGTTAAAATATATCAGCAAACACAACTATGAATCAGGTTTAGTATCAATTGATCAAGAGGTTTGCCCAGAAGAAAAACAAGTAGAAAAAATAGCCAGGGAATTAATCGCCTGAAGAAGAGGCGAAATATTGGAAATGGTAGACTGCGTGCAGGAGACATCAAAGTAGTTGAGGATTCTTTCAGCGTCATACACTGATACCCCATTAAGTCTTCTGTTTGGCCATGTCAACAGATAGCAACACAGCCTTTTCATCGGATACGACATAAACAACCTGAGCATCAGTCAAGCTGAGAGTGGGATGAACTACGTTGAGTTTAGCCATGGCAGGTTGATCCTGTATGTCAACGTTGCGAGTGTTCTTGTCAATCGAGATGTCACAGGACTCGACCATAAAGTCATTGCGCCAATCCTCCTCGTCCTCCTGGTCGAAACAGTCCACCGGCCTACTCCACGTGGACAGATCCCAGTCCCAACCATTGACGTCTGCATCAAAGATAGTGGCCAGCCTGACCACAGTGAGGCGACCCTTGACGGCAGCTATGTGCCGGGTAATCAACGAGCCACGGGTTCTATTGAGGTTGATGATCTCCGTGGGCAGCAGCACGGGAGAGGCGACTGTTTTTTTTTATCTCCACGTGTATTTTTAAATTTCTTTCATAATTGTGCCAGCATAAACCACTTATTGTTTTACATGGTGTCAGTAATTAGAGGAATCATTATATCCTATTTTATAATTAATAAAATGAATCAGATTCGATCTATTTGAGAGATTTAAATTGGACTTTTTCCCTTTTCTCCGCACGTAGTCGGTCAGTTCCACCGTTCTGTTTTGTGCGCCCTTTGGCCCACTTGCTCTATGGCTTCCGCTTTCAGCCCACAAACATACGTGCAGACCATTTATATGCATTCATCTATACTGCTCACGTATAGATAGGAATTTATATCGGATGTTTATTGATATGTCGGAAGTTTGTATATACACAGTATATACACATATATAAAATTTGCACAAATAAACATTTGGTATAGGTATTTTACATAGAAACATAAAAATATAGAAACTTTATACATATAAATATTAGGTATACAAACTTTATACATAAAAATATTTATTTATTTTAAAAAATATGCATAAACTTTATGCACGAAGTCAGACTAAACTTTCTCCTCGAAAATTTTATATTACCATCGAATAATTAATAGAAAAAAATCAAAAAGAAGTTGGGGTTAGAAAAATCAAAAGACACACTCACCCTGTCATCCATCCCAGCCCATATGAATTTGGCCAGTCTCCTATTTGACCTAGTAGAAGGCTGGTAATGGAGGAGCAGGGCGCTGGCCGCGCGATGCGTCGGCACACGTGCGCGGGAACACCCGCAAAAACAGACTTTTCAAAAATTCGGCTCTCACAAACAGCTTTTCTTTTTCTTTTTCGAATTTCAAACGAAATTTTATAAGACTTAGTGTGATTCGTCATCTCGCTGGGCTTGCATTTTGATTCCAAACAAAAAATGAGGACCTTTGGACCAAACACCCCAAACCAAAGATTATGCTGGGAAACTAATCTCCGAATGGGCGAGGGTCAGGCAGCAGCGACGCCATATCGGCCAGGCACTTCTACTTTCCTTCAGGCTAATACACGAATATACTTATCTTAATACAAGTCTTCCTATTATATGTATAAATCATACAACTTTTCTATATATAGGTATAAATCATGTTCCTCTATTTTTAAATATTTTTTGGCAAAACATTCATCTTCAATGTTTGGCAACTTATCCGTTAAAAAAAAACAAATACGTAAAAGAATATCATAATATCAAGATTAAAAAACATAGGAATAAAAAAACAAAAAAACAGGATATGGATACACGTGCAAATCTGGGGATTGAAAAACACAAGAAATTTGTACGAATGAACGCTTGGATGGGCCATTCGAAGAAGAAACACCTGAATTTGTTTTGTTTGGATTATTGGATACCATGATTTTTCTGTGGTTCTACGGCAACCATACTGAATGTAATTTCTTCAGCCGATGCTTCTTGTCTGTTTCTGTTGCAAAAGATGAGGTTGACTTCGATTCAAGGTCAATATAGTCTTAAAACAAAAAACAAACATTGGAAAGGCCAAAAAAAAACGCCGGATTAGAAGTCAGACACCTAATCCATTAGGCCATGGGCTTCTCTGTTAAAATAAGCATAATATTCAGCTCTATGTTAGTCACTCCAGAGTTCAGATCACAACATAGATGATGGATAGGCAGGACCGCACGATGAACTTGTCAGTATGTTTTACCAGAGTTTACAATGGCATTTTGTCAGCTCTTAATTTCGAATGTGTTATAGTTGGAAATGGTTCTATGCTCACATGAAGTGTGAAACGATTCTGGGAAGATCAAAGCTATTGTGATCGAAGAAAGCCTAATAATGGAATTTCATGATAATTATCTCCTGTGAAGTGTGGCAATCGGCAGCCATCAAGAACAGCCAATCTCTAGTAATCTGAGATCGAGAAAAACAAAACGAGATGGAACTGAAATGTGAAATTGTACGATATATAAACTATTAAACTGTTCGTTTCTTCAAAACTCTCGAGTTGGTTCAATTGCAAGCAAAATGTACACAATTCACAGCTCCTAAAATGCGTGTACTAGAATTACACAAAGGATCAGTTTTTGTTTCCTCTTTGAGATACACATGGATCAGTATTTGGCTATTGAATACAATGCAATGCACAGGGAATACTACTGTGGTTTTACAACATATGTTTACAGAAGTAAAACATCAGCCTCAATCGAAATGATCTGCAGAGAAGTCAGGCTCGTCAGGCTTCTGCAGCCTCTGAATGGCAGTATCGTTGGCACGGAACCTTCTGGAAGCGGAGGCAAACTTGTGCATTTGAGCAATTGCACTCTCAGCAATAGTCTTTGTGCTGCTTGAAGCGCCCTCCTGTTTAGGCTTGTCAGCAGGTGGATGTTCCTCTGACCAACATGAATACGACTCCCACCGGCTCAGGCTCTCTGCCAGCTTCCTTCTCTGGTGCTGCCGCCATGCAGCCTGGATGAAGCAGGCAGCCCATGTCCTCCAATGGTGGGAGTAGAACCGGAATGTGTGCTGGAGCTTCTTGCTGTGAAGTCTTCTGAACTGGTTCGCGACGAACTTGAGGTCCTCAGCTCTCAGGGCAAAGGCCTCCACCTCCGTGAGGCTCCGCACTGTCCTCGTCGAATGTGGGAAATGGACATTGGTCTTTGGAAGTAAAGCCCATGTGAGAAGCTCCTCGCCGGCGAAATCACCGGGGCGCAGGATGATAGAGTTGAAAAAGTTGCTGCGGCCTCCATTGGTTGTGGAGCTCTCTAGCTTACCACGTATGACGAAGAGCATCTCATTCACAGGATCACCCTCACGAGAAATATATGTACGCTCAGGGCACAGGAAAGACACCAGACGCTCGCAGATGGCGTCTAAAAGTTGGTCATCCATCTCCGAGAAAAAAGGGACCTGCATTTTAGGAAGGAATAAGAAAGCTTGCTAGATTCTGAAGTAGCACTGGTGGTACTTTTGTCATTGGTTTTTCCATCCAAAAGACGGTGCCACTAGGAAACGTATCACCGAAAACCTTTCAGAAACGAAAAACTTCTACTTATTTGGTTGAAATGTAAGTAAATAACTACAACTTACACGTCGAACAAGGTCCAAACAAAGATGGCTCTGTACATCCCGACGTATATCAGCAGGCAAAGCCTGTAAGATGGATTCTTCTTCTACTCCTCGCGTTGCAAGCCATTTAACCTGAATGAATCGCCGGACACGATCTTGAAGTTCATCAGGGAGCTGATGATGTCTCATCCACTCCTCCATATCTCTTTGCCGCAGCCTCCACTCTTCAAGCCTTTTACTGATGGACTGCAAGTATGTCTACAAGATGACAAACAAAAAGGAAGTAAGCTATCTCTGAACCAACAACATCGATTGGTTGCAAATGGGAAAATGGCTTATGAGCAAAGTGATAGTTTTATGTTCTTGTTATCAGATTTTAAAACCATGAAAATGGAAATTTATGACTTGATGCATCCATTGATCACAAAAATAGAACCTCCACTTACGTACAAATATTACAGAATGCAATATTTCATTCCACAGAAACACTAACATAGTATAACAATCTTGCATTACTACATTTAAAGAAAAATGTGAAACAGTAACAAGAAAATTATTGTCCTGGGAGCCTTTTCTCCCCTAGTTCAGAACACAAGATATGACATTACCTGCATATTGCCAATCAGCTGAGCAAAGAGTATGAGACTAAGAGCACCAATTGCTATGGCAAATGTGTTCTCTGCTATGAATGCACTTGTCTGAAGAGGATTTCCACTAGAACTGAAAAGGTGAACACATACAGCAGCAGAGAACTAAACATGAGCAATTGTATTTGAATCACACAGAGCAATGAATAAAATGGAGAAATCATGAAAGAACCCAAGTAACGTATATAATCAGATTGACAGCTCACAGGCATGATATCAACAACTGATGCACAAAAAGTTTAATATCTGAGAGGTGGATCTATATTAAAAATGAATTATACCTAAGCTGCAGCAAGCCCCACCACAGACAAAAGAAGTACTTCTCGAGAAATGGAGCTGAGACAGCGCTTTTACCCAGTGCGGACAAAAACATTCCATAATTAAATGGTGGAGGGTTAGTGTTTGGATCACGATTGGGATCACAATTGTTAAATATACTTGTGTTCTGTCCCCAATTAACATAACTGCTAGAACCAGTATTGTCACAGCTTATGAAGTTAAAACTACAAGGCGGTGACTCATTTAGGCACTGCTGATTCCAACATGTAATCTGTCGTTCAATGGAGAGAAGATAGTATATTGCTCCAGTAATCTGCAGAACCAGGTGGAACATTATTGAAGTATTAGTTCAAAAAAAAGTGCAGCTAAGAGCTGTGAGACTAAAATTATTGTCCTCAAATTTGAGTTTGCACATATACATGTATTTCTTTTTTTAGAGAGGCCAAATTAACATATCTACATGCCGTGATTACAGATAGGCTCATTTTGCTTGTCCTATTCCTACTGTGAATGAGGTGTCAGTGAAAAAACTACAAAATTTAAGTTGGGAGTATTTCCACTTCTTTCAATTGTAAATTACATTGCACAACACTTAGAATTTAAACAAACTAACATGGCACAAAATGATGAACACTAAGTTGAAGATGGAAGGTAGTCATACATGACTGGCAAGCATGTATAACAGAAGATTGTATGCTGCTCCTAACCAGGCTGACTTCGCAACTACACCAGCTGCTTTGATAATTTGATTGCTTAATGGTACAATGAGATACATTCTGAATATATACTGAATCATAATAACCAGAGCAAATGTGGTGTTCTGGATGTTGTAATCTGAGTTTTTTATTGCAGGCATGATAATCCACACAGTGACCTGCAAGAAAAAGTAACACCAAAAGTTATGACAGTAGAATTTGAAAGTTTCAATTGATTATGATGTTGGTATTCAGTTGTTGGAAAATGGATCAATCACAATCTGGAAATTGGAAAAACATGCAAATCATGCAATTCTAGGAGTGCAAAGTAAAATAAGGTTTAGAACAATGTTGGCAAAGATAGCATGGACAATTATAAATCAAAGTAGCGGTTAACTATATCATGAAAATATTCCAAGTAAACATGGAAATAATAAAAGGAACTGTCTTCTGATTTTTTTGAGTGGAAAAACAAGTCTAAAGCATCCATGAACTGGCTCTAACATGATTACTAACCACAACCTCTCAGAAGCAGTAGCAACCAAAAGTCTAAAGCATCTACAAACTGGCTATAACATTATTACTAATCACAACCTCTCAGAAGAAGTAGCAACCACAAGTCTAAAGCATCTACAAACTGGCTATAACATTATTACTAAGTACAATCACTCAGAAACAGTAGCAACCACACAAAAGAAACTGACCATAGCCTTCCTTTTGCAATCCTGGTTTAAAGGTCACATTTACTCTGATAGGCTCAATGGCTCACCAAGGGGATGTGATGCAGTTTTTAGTAATGAAAACTAATGAATTTATTCTAAACAGAAAGAAAAAATGGACATGCTATTAAATTGGAAAAGAATTATTAAAATTACATGGAGGTATGGTTATGGTATAAACAACTTTTAGCAACAAAAATTGTAGTGGAGGGTGAAAATAAAGTGGACAAGATGCATAATTTACAAGCATTTGTGCCATAGTCACTCTTTCAAACTAATTTTAGTCTTGCACATGGGTAAACTGGGTATATACCATCAACAAACGCAATAAGAATTCCAAAAAAATCCCTGCAAAAAAAAAAGAATTCCAAAAACATTACTTCTGAGCTATTTACCTGAGGAAGAGGGATCGTTGCAAGTAGGTCAATAAAGAAATCTGTTCTGAGATATCTTTGTTGAATTTTCTTTAAGTCCAAAACAAGCTCTCCCTTCCCAAGGACTCTGGACTTTGGATCTACATATGCAGTATGGAACTTGACCATGATGTTCAGCATGTAAAACAAGTCAGCAAGTGTCCTAAGAATAGTGATAGTTATGCTCAATTGCTGGTCCTTGGCGATGCATGAGCGTTTGGTACTTTCATCTAGTATATCAACTAGCGGCAGGTAGAAGAAGAAAGGATCAATAAAAAGAGCAAACAAACAGGACCCTAGGAACACCCTGTTCCACATTAGCACCATGCTACTTCCAGGATCTAGAATGCGACAGTGCCATGGTCTGTTGCCTTCATTTAGTACTTTAATCTTCTCAGTAGTCTTTGCATCCATCCTGTTTGCACCAAATCTGTCAGCCCATGTAGCTAGATAAGGTAGCTTAAACCGGTCTTGCCTCTCATCAGGAAAGATTCTGCACAGAGAAACAACTCAGTAAAAAATCTGCAAAAATGTCATCCAGACACCACGTTTACGTCTGAATGTGTATTCACTTTTGAGCGAATATTGGGTGGTTCCAATCAGAAAGGATAACAATTAGACCAGAATTACATATTGACAACATATCGCCTCCTGTGTCCACCTGTTCGCAACTGCAGACCATGCTACTACATTGAAAGGGGGAAACTAAGAACTAAGAAGCCTGCACAGGAAACTAAATCTGCTGTATCTTTTCTAAAAAATTGAAACTGTCATGTGCATCGTTCCTCCTTACATGCTTGCAAGAACGAAAAGAGTGATCTCTTTCTACTTGTAATATTAATAACAGGAGCCGTAATCAAAATATAACATTGTACTAGGATCCTCTAGATACAGACAGCCAAAAAAAATACGTTCTTTTGGATTTGACTGGCCAATTCTCTGGAAGAACTCCTTCTCTCCGAAACAGCAATCAAATCCAAGCTCAAACGGAAGTAAAACTCCTGTTTTATTGATAAGGGAAGTAACAATTCCGGCCTCTGCAAGACAGAACTTCAATTGGGCTTCTTCAATTCCACAAGGCAGTAAAGAGCCTAACATCTAAGCTAAATTCCACTGTTTCCATCTTCTCCCGACCCGAATTTTTAGAATTTACACTCCATCGTCTCGCTCTCAATGCATCAACCGAAAGTCAATACCAATCCAAGCAAAACTCTAAAATAGCTAATCCTCCATTTCAACAAATAACCCAGAGAAGTTAAAAGGAAAAACGGAATTAGAGACGGAAAGGAAGCTACAAGATTCAAGAATCAAGCGTTGGGAAGCACCTGTTGGTGATCCTCCTCTGCATCTCCACCTCAAACATGGCGGCGGCTCCCCTTCCCCCGTTCCAAATCTTGCTCCGAAACTAAGGCCGCCGATCAGAGGCCCCAAATCAACACCATGGCAAGCGAGCTCTGACGAACTGGCCCTCCTGCTCACGGGCGAGTTGCCAAGGACCAGGATGGAATGGAGACAAGAAAACTTCCCCACTTTTTTGCGGTTTTCCCTTTCGGGAGAGGCGAGGAAGAGGAGTTGGACGGACCAATTGGGCTCGTAACCGTGCTTAATAGCTTGAGCCACGCCGCCTGGACCGAGCCCCGGAGGCTGCCAGCCTCCTTCTCCTGCTCTCCGGCGGCGGCAGCCGGCCTACTGCTTCCGCTCCTGCTCCCGGCGGCGACGACCTCTGCTCCTCTAGTCCAAGAGCAAAAAACATCGACCGATGTGTAGTGAGGGAAGGCAGGGGCATTATTATCTTTCTCATGTGGCTAATCTAGGATAAACAAGAAAACAAATTGAAAAGAGTAGTGTTACACGTACTTAAAATTGAGTAAATTAAAGAAAAACCGTGTTTTATGGTCAGAGTTGTATAAAAAAATATATTATAACTTGTGCCACATTTATAGGTTGTATGCTCTTTCGTAAAACCACATCTTTTATTTAAATCTTAATTAATTTCACATATTTGAAACAATATTTTTAATAAAGTAGAGAATAAGTTGAACCAACAACATTAATTAAAACACTAGGAATTAAAAGTTTCATATAACATCTATATTTTACTCTTTTGGTTTTATATTATATGACGTTTTTATTTTTTTTCAAAATAGTATCAAAATATATTCATTAAAATATATACAACGTTATTTTATATAATTTCGACTATAAAACATGAGTTCTAAAATTTTTTTATAAAACTCTTATACAAAATAAAACTTCGACCATAAAAAATTCTTATAAAACTCTTACACAAATAAACAACAATCTCTGTTGGTAGTTATGGAAAATCAAAATACATTTAGAGCATGCCATATCAGTTTTTATAGAGAGTTTGTAAGAATTTTTATTTACGTGTACCATTTTCCAATTATAGCTCAAACACCCAAAATGACTAATCATCAATATGAATAAAATGGATAGGCATTTTATCAATTGAAGCGGCATTTTATTATTAAAGCCTAACAATGTGGCAAATCGTAGATTTTCTCCGCAGGAAGTCCTCACAAGCTGTACCATCCCACAGACCAATGGGTCCTTGTGTTAGATTCAGGCATATAGTGGAAAATTCTCGTACAACTAGTATCTTTTGGACCGCAGTCCACAGGCAGTTTATTACAGTAATCATTAGCGTGATTACAATCGGCAAGCAATTAGTTAAACATCCTATACTTTCGATGTTTCTTCAATTAGCTAAATGGGACATGTTTTCAGTGTTTGATAACTATGGTGGATCGAACAAAGTTAGATGAGAGCTTGGAATCCCCCACATTACAGCATTGGTAAATGACAGTAACAGTTCCAATCTTTTTATCCTGCCTTAACACGGCAAAACCATAGTATCAACACAACAAGATCTCCCTCAATATTCTTATCGTTGGATGTCGCTTCATAAAATACTTCGCAGCAATGAGATAGAATGATACATATGATGGCTATCCGTTTAAAAAAAATAACAAAAGGAACTCGACAACTTTCTTCAGGCTAGTTACTGATTCTAAAACTGCGTCTATAATTCCCCACTGAAGGGGAGACAATCATATCGTTTATTCCATTTTACTTGTACAGCTAACTATCTCTTCGTACATGGTGAAGTTGGATCAATCAAAGACATACATTTGGTGAAGAAGAACACCAAAAACTAAAGGCCTGCTTTCTGCACAACCAGTTGGCGTTTCCATTCACCCTGATCCTGAAATTGATAAGCCCAAAGTTCAGAAGAGAATTGCTCATAAGGAAACAAGATAAGATAGAAAGGGTAAAGATCATTCAACATGTTTGATTACAATGGTACGGTTGTTCAGATGTATTTGAAGATGAAAGCATTTCAAAGTTAAGAAATTCAGATCAGGTTTAACTTTTGGGAGTAAATGCTAATCCCTCAATAATTTGGTGTGCTCCCCTACCTTCTATCAGTAGAAAGAAAAAGATAATTGCTCTAGCACAGAGCCACAGACTAAGACAACCCACAGGTAGAACATAGTCACTTGATCAGGCTTATTGCTTCTGAATATATGCTAAGCAGGAGGGGTTCATGATTCAGTGTGGAGTTCCCGTAATCTAATTTCCTCTTAAACATGATAAAGCTTACATGGTCCATCTTGACAAGATATGGAGTATTAGAGCATTCAATCAAATCTGGTAATTGTGCACATATGCACAACATATATAGGCTGATAGGGACCGGTGATGTTTCAGGCAACATGTGTTTGCAACATGGAAGATCGCTCTGCTGTGGTAGCCCGTAATTGTACATTCGGCAGATTACAATTTAGTCCACACACTCTACAATCCAAATCCTGTACTAACGAAACATCACTGTTTGCATTATATCACACATACAATCAAGCCGTTCTGTATTTCAGACCATGCACTCAGACTATCAGCTTTTTTTTATATAGTTGTAACAAACTCCAATTTGGAGCTCAAATAGTATGTAGCACATAATTACACTAGACAAAACTTGGCAGGCTGGAACTTCCTAATCTATTAGTGAACTCCAGAAATAGTAAATGCCACGTACTTAACTTCAAATTGCATGGAAGGGTTGATAGCTATGGAATTCAAACAACAACATATATCCCTACTAGGTTAACTACAAACAATTTATTTGGAAATTGTCGTGTTGATACTAACCATGTTCTCCTTTCTTGGCAAGGTTGTCGACTTCAGCTGTTACAGAAGAGCTACCACCAATCTTGCTGCTGCACTCCTTCAATCTCTTCGCAAAAAGCTTAGCGATCTGCAAGTGCGTCTTTGCCATAATCTCTGTCCTCTTGAGCTCCATTTCACCCTTCTTAATCTCAGCCTCAACCCTCATCCTCTCTGTTTCCCTGTAAAGGTCCATTCTTGCCCGCTCAATCTTCAAGAATGAGCTAGCCAGCAACTCGATGCTCTTGGCGATATCAAACTCTGTGTTCTTCCTCTTCTTGGATAGGTCCCAGGCCTTGTCCACCTCCTCGGCGCCCTCCTTCGCCTCCTTGATCCTCGGAGAGCTCACATTGACATCACTTTCTGCAGCTCTCCCCTCTCCCTGCCCACTGTTCTCAACCTTCTCCAACTTCTCTTGAATTGAGCCATTTGCATATGCATTCACCAATTCAGAAAGTGCACCTGGACCTGCATCAGCCAACTGATTGACGAAATCTGCATCGACATCGACCTCTGCCTTTGCAGGAGGAGGAGGAGGAGCTCTCAGGTCTATACTGTTGCTCAACTCTGCTTGAGGCTGGCCGGAGCCGGCCCGGCCTTTGAGCAGACCGTCCATGCGGGCGAAGAACCGCCACGACGGGCCACCACCGGCGGCGGCAGGGCCGGCGCGCGCCGCCGCGGCGGACTCCGCCCTGTACCGCTTCTTCATCGACTCGATCTTGTTCTTGCACTGGTTGGGCGTCTTGGCCGTGTTGCTCCCGGGCTTCCCGGCGGCGGCGGAGTTCTCCATGGCGCAGTGGGCGGACACCTCGTGGGCAATGTCGACCCAGTCGCTCCACTTGAGCTTGGCGCGGTTCCGCAGCAGCCACTTGGCCTCGTACGCCTCCAGCAGCCGCACAATGCCGCTCTCGCTCCACTCGTCGCGCTTCTGCGGCGGCGGCGCCAACGGCGCCGCGTCGGCATCAGGAAGGCCATCCATGGCGGCACAGAGAAGCTAAAATTCTGCAGCTCAGGCGGAAGAACCGGACCCGAATTGCGGTGTCATCCGCTCGCCTCTGAGATGGGGATCTCCCTTGGCACGAAGCTACCAACGGAGACTGAATTGGCTGAAGAGAGATCGGTGCGAACCTTAAAGCTTACTAATTTAGTGATGAGACAGAAAGATCACGAGCAGAGAGAGGTTATACGGAGCAGGAATGGCAGAAAAGGAGACCCTTTTGTGCCAAAGATCAACAAAGGTAAATTTTGGAGACGACGACTTGCTAGATCAAAAAGGGCAGGCTGCTTCCCACCCTCCCTCCATTGTTCATGCGGCACGGAAGCAGCCGCCGGAATCACTCCCAGACCGGCAAGCAAAGATTCAGCAGCAAGAAGAAGACGGCAAGTAGGAGAGGAAACAGAGGTAGGCAGAGCAGTAACAAGGGCTCCCTCAAGAACAGTAAGACTCAAGACCCCGGGAGAGGAGAGGAGAGGAGAGGAGGATCCGAGCTAGGGAATGGGAGAGGGAGCTGGGGAGGGGAAGGACTGGACGGGCGGGGCGGCTGGGAATCGGCTCGAGCTTGTGGAAGAAAGGTTGGAGAGAGAGAGAGAGAGAGAGAGAGCGGAGGTGGTGGTGGACTGGTGGGGGGAGAGGCCGAAAGTGGGAGACCGTCCCAGACGGGTCAGTCCGGCCACCAACAGCAGCAGCCGCGCCAAGCGGGCACGCGGCGAGGCGGGGGTGGCCCGCCGGTCAGCGAGTGGACCGGGCGCAGGAGGGAGCAGCGGTGGTGGAGGCGCGCGTCGGATCGCATTAGGCGGAGGCAACGCAAGGGCGAAGGGAGTGGAGGGTGACGCCAGCGCTGACCGGATCCCGATCCCGTCCGCCACTGGACGCCGCCCGCGGCACGCGAAGGGCGGGGTGGTGGGAGCCTCCGCAGCCGCGCGGTGCGTCGGGACGCGCACCGGATCGGGCGGGTAGTGTAAATGCGCTACCGCCGCGGAAGCGGGGAGAGGCTCTGGCTGCGACTGCGCGGCGCGGTGGCGGGGCCCGCGCACGGGGGCGTGGTGGGTTCCCTCGTTTCCCACGGCACGAGAGACTGAGGCAGCAAGGCGGGCAGGCGGCCGCGCCCGCGGTTGGTGACCTCGGCGCCAACGGTCATCCCCCACCCAAGGCGCGCGCGGTCGCTTTCGGTTGGGGTTTGGGGCTTCCACTTGTCCGCGGTTGGTGGGTGGCGGCAGCCGCATCTTCCTTTCCTTCGCCCTCGCATCGCAGGCAACCAACTCCAGCCTGCACTGCACTGCACAGAGTATACTACCATACTCGACTACTCCTATCATGTTCTGTTCAACTGGTTGACCATTGGGAGCTAGCAACTGCTACGCCCCACGGCAGCACGTTGAGTGCAAGTCAATAATTATATAGACTATTCATGCATGGCACCACTCCTATTATCACCGTGCATGCATGTCTAATTACAGTAGTCTGATGCTAAGTAGTATAGGCATTGACAGGGAACATGTGCAAATTTTTAACTCACTGCCCACCGGAGTTTTGAGTCTGAGCATTGCCAATGGCAACGGTAGGCAACATATGATTCAAAATTGTAGGGTTGGCACTTTGTCGGTAGTAAAATATAATTATATAATAATTGAGAAGCTCTATACGAAGAGTTTAAGTAATCTCGTTGTAATTATAATATTCTTGTTGGCTACGGTATAATCGACTCTTCTAAATACGGTTACATACATATTGGTAAATAAACAACTGTAACTCATTTTATATAATTGAGACACAGATAAGAGAGTATAACTTGAAGATTTAATGAGAAATAATGAGAAAGATTAAGAGATCATTAGAGATGACAACTCTATCAAGACCATCATCTTGCTTTTACTGTCATCTCCAAACATAATATTGGTATTGTTTCCTCTATCCTTATTAAGATTTGCAAACATACTCCGCTCTCACCGTTATGTGGTTGGTATACTTGCTATCAATCACCTAACTTGATCTATTAGAGGAGTATGCCTATAAAATAAATTAATTTTGTTATTTAGATACCAAAACTTATCGAAGTTTAGGTTCTTACATATTAGTGACAAGCGATTTAGTAATCCAAAGATAACTTCCCTGCCTTTCATTGCAAGACCCAACAAAGCGAGCTACCACTTTACTACGGTGGTCTTACTTAAGCACATAGGACATATACTAGATTGATTGCAGCATATGTCCTTAAGAATGCTTGACTTGAGTTGGCTTCTCCACTTTTGGTAAACTTGAAATATTGATTGCTATTGATCACTTCATGGCAGATTGGCTTACTCTCATATGGTTGAAAGCCAACCCCTACCTTATGCTTATTGTTATAAGTGGAGATGTTCCTATATATTATATCTTTTAATTGATACATCTTCATACACCGATACCTTATCAAAGTACCAAGCCTTTCATTATCCTTTTGAGAGTCTTTAGAGCTTGCATGTTAGTAAAATAAGCATTCATATCAACATTATAGCATCAAGTGCACCCACTGCTTGTGGAGGCACTAGAAAGTTTTGTGGTATCATTTGAAGGAGGGATATTATTTCAAAGAGCTTTAAATTATACTTCTAGAGATTTGTAAGTTGCATCCAAACTCGTGAATTTCTCTAAAAGTTAATCATTCGAGCTCTTAAGAATAGTAATTGATATATTAACCGATTCGAGTTTCTCGGTCAATTCCTCAACTCTTTCCTTTTCCTTAGCCAAGAGTTTCTCAAGAGAAATATTTCTTTCCTTCTCAACAATAAGCATGTCTTCTTGCTTGTTAAGAGTCTTTTCTCGACCCTCTAATAACTTCATAAGCTTAGTCATACGGCTAATAGCGATTTTTTTATGCCAACAAACATTTCCTCATAATCATCTTCATCACTAGCATTATCATCCTCAAGATCGTTTAAGGTAGGATTGAAAGGTGGAGTTACCTTGCACCCATTTGCCATGAGACAAATGAGAGCGTAATAATCATTATCGTCGTTTAAGTTGTTGAAGAGAGTTTTCCTTGGTGAAGATGACTTGATGGCAAGAGTAGCCACTCCATTTTCATCACCGGAGCTAGACTAACTGTTTGATGCCCATTCCTCTCCAACATGAGCGTGCCTGAGTTTTCTCTTCTTGTGTGACATGGGTTTGTCGTTGTTTTCTTTGTTCTTCTTAGGGAAATCGACGATGAAGTGCTCATAGTCTCCACACTTGTAGCATGCTCTCTTGAAAGATCAGGTCTTGGACTTGTCACTCCCTTTCTAGTTCTTGCCATATCCATCATTCTTCTAAAACTTTCTTGAATCTCTTGACAACAAGAGCGAGATCTTCATCTTCACTTCCCTCGTTACTCGAGACTTCCTTTTTGGCCTTAATGTGATTTCTTTGTTCTTGGTGATAGCGACGTTTATTGCAAGTGTCTTGACTTCCTTGGCCTCCTCCTTCAAGAGCTTATGCGAGATAATTCTTAAAAGGACATCACTTAAAGTGAGCCTCTTGAAGTTCTTCATCTTTCGAATAAGAGCCACCGAGGTAGGGTTCCTTGGAGGATTGTGTGAAGCCTCTTAACAATAACGTGGTCAATCATGTCCTTACTTCCTAGCCCACAAAACTTATTGACGATCACTATCATGCAATCGTACATCTCTTATGACATCTCATCATCTTCCATCATGAATGTCAGAGATCAAGCTCCTCTAGCGGAGGATTAATAGATTCTCTCCTTTGTGAGTTTGGCCTAGGGAGAGTGGATGTGAGATCGAGCAATGGTTGTGGTAGTAAATATGGTGAAAGAGATTATACAGGTTTAGTCTGCAAGGATGTGTAATACCCTAGTCTTGTTTTATTTTTCTTTTTCACCATGAGTGGAGAAACTTGGTTACAAGAGTTATATCCTCACTAGAATTATGGGTTCAAAACCTTTATCTAGGAGATCTTAGCTCTTCTCTTATAGTCAATGAGAAAATAACACAATGACCGGTTCTTGGAATATAGACCCCATTATACAGAGATTAGGTATAGAGAATCTTGTCGCTCCCAGTCATATAGGGCTGATCATTGGGCCCTATTGGGGCCTCCCTTAGGGCTAGCTCTAAATGATACCATGTCGCTTCGCCATGCATCCCTTATGGCTATGGAAAACTTGAGATGGAAGCTTAAACTCCTTTTCTACTAATGGCGGGGCCTACTCATTAGCCACACATGGCAAGGCATGCAACAAAGGTGGTAGGCCCTATTAGGCAGCATGGCAATCAATCATACCATTTGATAGTCCACACCTCCATTTGTAGGGGTGATAATGGCGCATTCGATGGATAATGGGCAGGTGTCATCCCATCACCTAGGCACACATGGGGTAGGTTTAAATCCCATCACATTAAATGCAAATCATATAAGTAAATGGACCACCCATTGTGTATTGCCGCATTAAGTGCACTGTCAATGACTTGAGCTCGAGGTGAACAAGCTTAAGAGCAGGGAAGTCCTGCCACGAAGGGGCAAGCTTAGGTCCCTGCTCGAGAGCTCGATCCGTTTTCCTTCAGGCATGCATTAGCTACTGTCTAGGGGTTGATCACTGTTTAGGCAGGGCACCCGGCTTGATCATGTGGCACGTGGCACCCTGAGCAGCCGGTGGTAGGGACCTTAGTTTTCACTTTATCGACAATGAATCTTCTGAGTTATCCTTCTAACAAATCAATTTTTGACTCCCTCATGCCCGGTGAACCTTTTTGAGCCAATTGAAGAGTGTCTCATATATCATTAGCTTCTTCAAGTTGATGAACCTTGTTGAACTCCTTTAGTCTTAAGGAGCTTAGGATGACGCTCGCGGCGTGAGCATTGCGGTGGATGAGTTGTTCTTACTCTGATGTAGGATCCATCACATCCTCGAGGATCTTAATACCTGTACACACAATCTTCCACACACTAAGATATAAAGACATTAGATGCAACTTTATATTGTCCTTTCAAGCAATATAATGTATCTCATCGAAGTAAGGAGCATGCCCAAAGGGCACGGTGATGAAGGGTGTGGGAGAATTAATCTTATTGTAATTTAAGGGTATGTTCATTCACTTCTTTCCCATAGAGCCAGTGGAGCATTTTGAGCCATTATCACCGATGTCTTTATTCGGGTCCATGAGATCCTCTGGAAGCGTCGACATATTCTCTTCAAGTGGTTAAGTAAGTTTGAAGATTATGCTCTAATAGCAATTAAAAGGATCTTAATGCCGCATAAAATGGGGGTGAATAAGTGTTACTAAAAATCACTCATAGTGGAGTCAAATTCACTAGAACCTCCAGTCCAGAACATCAGAACTTTCGGTTGGCTTCTGCTGTCCGAGACAAGAAAGCTAACCGGAACTTTCGATCTTTAATACTAGAACATTCGGTCCCTTGATACTATCTCCTTCTGGAGAAGGACTTAGGGGTAATATTTGCAATCAAAAGATATAATGAATAATACATGAAGACATAGAGAATAAGTATGACTAAAGGATTTTGCACTAAAGTTTGGATTTTTTAATCCTGCTCTTTGTTGAGGAGCTCCAAGGAGTCAGGTTCTGATTAATCCCTTGCCTCTCCAAGCTAATAACAATGGGAAAACTTTAGTCTCCAAACAACCACCAAGGATTAGTGGGTTTCCTCCCAACCACCTAGGTCCAAGAACGGACAATCCGCACCTTCCTTCAGTAAAGCTTGCTCAATCAAGTAAACCCTTAGAAATTATCTCAACTTCACTTAATCTTAACACTTCTCTTATAGTGGTGAGGCAAACCTTACAAACTTTTCCGAGCAATTCACACGAACGGATACTCACAGACGATGCCTAGCAGGCTAGGTGAAGAACCACCAAAAATAATAAGCATGATGGCGATGGCCGGACGTCGAACCAAACGCTCTTATAAGAATCCTAGCCATTAAGTGCACTAGATCCAAAACCCCCTCACTCACATGATTTTTAGCTCAAGAATCCAAGTGGTGGAGGCTATAAACTCTAGAGAAGCTAAGGAAGTAGATCCGAAAGATATGACAGCCTTACCCTTAAAATCGAGGTAAGTGGAGTTAAATACTCGTCCATCCCCATAACTAGCAGTTACTTACAGATTCAAACATAGAAAGTTCAGATCGAAAAGACCGAAACTTCCTGTCTAACAGTTTGGCTAGAAGCTAGAATGAGACTAGAATTTCTAATAAAAAAGACCTGAACTTCAGAATCGAAGCTTATGTCTCAGTCTAGAAAAATGACCTAAACTTTAGGTCACAAAGACCTAAACTTTCGGTTCGCCTTCTAAGTCCAAACAGAGAGTTTGGACCTAAAGTTTTGGTGCAAACCACTGAAACTTCCGGTTGAAGCTCAATGATAACTCGTTTTCCCTTGGTGAATTTGGTGCATTGTGTCTCTCTCTATAAGATTAAAGTGATTCTAGAGCACTTGGATGCAACACTAACCATTAACATGTGCTTCTCTTAATAGTATGGCATTTCCTATGACTCAAATTTAAACCAAAAATAAATTTAAATTGTCTTGAGTCAATCACCGCTTCACATCGTTTGGTAGGGGTCTTCATATTATGAGATTATCAACACATAGAACTAATACATACACTTAACTCATTCAAAGCGATTAGTCTCTTAATTGCGTTGCTATTTGTCACTAAAACCCACTAGTAGTTTAGATGCACTTTCACACCTTACCCTTACCCTTAAGGTCCTTGTGAACTTCTCTAGCTGCAAGATTCCTAATCCTCCGTTCGTCATTGGGGAGTAGATTATTAACCAGTTTACTTTATATTTTTCACTAGAGATGTATGCTTGCATGTAAGTATTGGCAGGTAACAACTAAAAGTTTTTAACTCATTGCCCGTAGTGTTTTGAGTCTGAGCATTGGCATTGGATGGGTGTAGACAAGATCATGCACCCCTACTCTTGTTGATTGAAACTAAGGCTGTGTTCGACTTAAAAATTGGCTGTGGCAACTCTATGTTACGTAAAATGTTAGTGTATGATTAGTCAAGTATTAATTGTTATAAATTTAAAAAATAAATTTGTTTGAAACTTTAAAGAACTTCTATAAAACTTTTCAACGAATCATATCATTTAGTATTTAGTAAGCATGCTAACGAAAAATAAGAAAGTTGTCACAATTAGTAGCACTTCCAAAACCTAAGTAGAGTCAGCAGGTGGTACGTATATGATTATTCTACATTCTAATAATCTCATCAAAACTTATACTCCTACAAAATCTTTTTTTCTATATATATAAATCTTACTTTTATTTCAAAATACAAGCATTTTTAGAAGTTTTAACAAAAACTAATGTTGAGGTGAGACCATGAGAAATGGTTGTGTTCATTGAAACAAGTAAATTGGTGGAGAAATTAAATAAGATATTGTTGTAATTGGTTAAGATGAGGGGTTAGTAAAGAAATGCGTATATTATGATATAAATTTTGAATTTTAAAAATATGTATATTTTAAAATGGAGAGAGTAGATCATGCTATTTCTAATTGGCAATTCTCTAGATGAAGGATGATGAATCAACTAATGACCACATTTTAAAACTATGCATTGCCGTAACGGAAAGAGCTTTGAAGTTACATGAAGAATATGCCATCCAAGTCAGTGCTGAGCACAAAAGATTGTACTCCTACCTAGGATTACGATGGTTGAGTGGTGCCCACTGCTCGATCCACATACTCCATGAGAGGAGGCGTGGTGTGTTGGTTTACTCAGAAAGAGCGCAATGCTCGAGTTTTTAAAGAGCAATACATAACCGCAGATCAACTCTTTAATGATATTAGAAAGGAAATTATGATCTGTAGGAATTTTTAAAGCTTGAACTAAGTAACGTATAATTCTTATCGTTACTATTGTTTGAGGTTCTTTTCCCAAGTGTGAGGCGTGTTTTAGATAGCTTTATATCAATGGCTGGTAAATTATAAGTTGTAACTCTTGTTATTTCAATTTTAATAATATTTCGTCGGCCAATCATTCGGCCGCAAAAACTTCATCCACTTGCCAACCTGCCGACCACTCTGTTGCCGTCTGCTCCATGTTTAACCACACGTTTTCTCATTCAGTCCCGTTTCCAGAAGTGTTGTAACAGTAACACAGCACTTAGCCAGACATTTATGTCAGTGAAACTATTGGATGCAGTGCTGGTGCTGCTCATATTCAGGAGTATAAGTAGTACTTTGTTTAAGGAGATGCAAAATAATTTGACAGTACTATACTGAAGCAACTGGCACCCCTAAACAACACTCTCGGAATACCATCTAAAACCAGTGATGCAAGCTATATCTGCCTCTCCAATACTAGTAGTATTCAGTTACTCGCCTAAACACTGCATGTTCAGTATACAGCCTGTAGTGAAACATGATCAGGGAGTAGGCAGCACTGATGTCTGATGGTGTCGAGGCACTCATGGTAGAAGCACAGGCAGCCTTTTCATGGAGACAAGACACTTCTATCAGACATATCAGAGAGGCCGCCTTTCATGGAAACAGAATGACGAGAGTGGGCGTATGTGTAGGAGTACATAGTACAACTTATACCTTCTAGTACTAGTACCGTTTTGGAAAATAATGAGTGTATGTATAATTGTGACTGTCAGACAAAACAGACATGTAAGTTCAGATGCCTGATTGCTGACTTTACATTCATTATCTTGACAGGTTCACCCAACACATTCACGAAATAGGATAAGCTTTGAATAAAAGCTAAAGCTCTCCATGAAAAGTCTGAATGTTTTGAGTACACTGCTAGTTCCAGCTTCCAATACTCAACGGAAATGCATGGTTTGTGACAAAGAGAAAATTGGTACAAAATGTAGCGGCATACTTAGAGACAGTACAATCAGTCAGAGTGATATAGCAGGAGTACCACAATTTAGGCTTGCACCAGGATTATTGGTACTGCGTGTAAGGTACGATTTGGCATGAATACAAGTTATCCACCATGGTTGTAAGTAATAGCTCTTGAATCTAAATGAACAAAACTAGTCGAAAGAACAGGTTTTTGCTGCAGTTCAGTAGATCATTGTTCACTTTGTCGACAACTGACCACCTGAACCAGAATGGCTTGAAAGAAAGCTGATCATGAGGCAGACTATGTGATTGCTGTCAAAATTCATAAGTATGATGTCCATAGCTCCCAGAATCTGCAGCTCGTGAATTCTTCTCACCTCCTCTGACGACTGATGAGTTTTTCTGCCGGTTCAGTTCCAGAAACGAAGGCTCCAAATGGTACTATGCTGAGTGCCTGAGTTCTGAGACATGCAATTTTCTCAAAAGGATATGCAAATCAATCGCTGATATACCTACCTGCATGCCAGCCTCTGAATGCCGCATCGATCCTCTACATACACAACAGCAATTCAGAGTTTCAGACATTGACAAGATGGATCATTCATGGGCACAAGAACGTGATATTCTTTTATCACTTCAGAACTCAAATCACATACTTCGATCCACTGCATCTCTCTTCAACGAGTTGTATCCTTAAAAAAACAGCAAACATATTATTGGTCAACAATGACGTCTACCCCAATTAACGAGGACTGCATTAGCATTAAGAAAAGGAAACAGAGAATTTGATGCAACAGTGTGTGCAACCTCATAATACAGATACACAATCTGATCAACATAGTCAAGTGGACAGGGAAGGTGAGGGGCATCTATCTCACAGCAGGGCAGACAGAATCGTTGCAATCAGAAATGAAGCATTAAATAAACTCCTTAAGCAACTGCACACAATCTATTCAAGCGCTCGCAATCTAACAGAATCACTGAACATCACATGGGTGCGAACATTCAGCACCAGAGACAAGCATTATCGGCATGCATTTTATAATCTCCATCTCTGATTCGACATCAGTATCAAGATGCTGTTCAGAAAGCACAGATAACAGAGGACACAAGTTACAGGATCAAGTGAATACTACAACCGGCAGCAAGATATGATCCATCAAATGGAAAGTGATTACTACAATCACCAGCAAGATATGATACATCAAACCAGGGGCACTAATTAGTTTCCATTAATTTATTGCCAGAGGACTAGAGCACTGAACAAAACAAACTTTCCTGCACATTACAACATGTGACAAGCATATCATATTTTGATAAAGGGTGAGGGTTTTAAGACTGTTTGCTGTTTTTTTTAATGAAAGCTACAAGGCCTGGAGTAAATGTTAGTACTCTGCAGATCAAGCATGATAATGTCATCTATTTCTACATGGAATTCTCAGAGAAAATTTCCATCATGCAAATATCCAGAGTGAGAGTGGTCTTTAAAAATTGGTGAAACACCTGATGCATAAGCTATGCGACCCAACTAACATCTGTAGTTGACAGGCAAAGTATAACTAGACTAGCATATGAGGTAGTACTGATGTTGTTGTAACCAAAATAATCACCCCTGTTGTTTCAGTGAAGAAATAGGCAAGAATTGCAACGGTATTAACATAAACAGACACCAATAATATTTACTCTCAACAACTTATTTTCTAGAATCAAAATTACAGAATGGAGAGACCGGACCACAGTTTGAGCATTTAATAGACTGAAATAAGGAGTCAAGAGATCCAGCTAAAACGATACATTTAACTCCAAAACAGATGACTAGGGAGATTTGACACCAGACCAAATGACTAGGTGCCTCTCGTCGTCCTTGATATGAACAGCTGTATCCATCTTATAAGCACAGCACCATATCAGAAAACCCAGACGAAGTTACCAGACACAGTTCAACATTTGAACTTGGCTGTTTTGGATAAAGCATAGGTTTTGACAGAATTAAAGTGCGCTAAGCAAGGGTATAGTATTCCCTCTGGTACTGGTCCGAGTCAAGGGCAACAAGTACATAGACTGCGTAGATGATGCCAGGGACATAGCCAAGGATGGTGAGAAGCAAGCAGATGCAGAACTCCATCTGTTTAAGGCATAATCAAGATCAACACTATTAGTATGTTGCCAAGAGGGAAAAAAAAGATAGAACGCAGAATTGTCAGTAGTGTTATCAGCACAAAACATGCTTGTTCGTCACTGGTTCATTTCAGACTAGGCCTACGGTTTAACATTGATATCACATGAAGAGGCAGATTGTAACAGGGTCAAGAAAACCATACCATTATCACTAGTCAAAATTCAAACAGAATCCCCATGCTCTTTATAGCTCTTCCACTTGAGCTAAAAATTGGCGTGGGGATGACCAAGTTGACAACATGTGCGCCATAATACATCTAAGATTAAGTTTAAAATAAAATAACACCAGGCAGATTATCTGGACTTGTGAAAAAATTTCAGTCTAGTCTGTTGGATTGGCAGCTAGGGATTGCATAATTACCAGAAATTATAGGGTACTTACACCGTAAGGATTAGCATATACTATCATAAATCACAAACCCATAGTAGCAGTTTCATATGAACTCCAGATGAAAATGATTCAGATAGAAAACAAATGGAAGCCCAATGCATAGGATACGCCATAGGCCATTGCAGGAAGCAGAGCTATGTAGAGTATGCACGGAGGATGTCGAGTTGTCGACCCAAGATTCAGCAGTGGCAGCGCAGAGTCTGGAGCTCGAGGATTCGCAACCACCGCCAGTACCCTCGAATTATTACTGGATGCGAGCTACTCGACCCACCAGATCGCAAGAATTCGCCCCCAAAATTCTAACCTGGTAACCGGCCAGATACACACGCAAGGAATCCTCGAATCCCGGATCCACCTATCCATGAGCTTACGTACAAGAGCGCGAGACCGTCGGGGAAGGAAAAAGAGAGAGGGGGTGGGTATGGCGGCGTACGCTGCAGCATCCGAAGCGGAGGAAGACGCCGAGGGGCGGGAGGATGATGGCGAGCAGGATCTCGAGGAACGTGCAGCACCGGCCGGACGCCATGGGTGGGGATCGATCGAGGATATCGGATCGGATCCGGTGGCGGGGGGATCTATCTCCTCCTCCTCCTCTTCCGCTGTCGCGTGCGTGCTTGCGTCCGCGTGCGCGTCGTCGCCTTGGTCGCTGACGGGATGGGCCGCGCGGATTTCCTGGCTCTCGCGTGCCGACACCTCGCCTCGCCTTAATTACTCATCATTGGTAGTTTATTAGTACTGCTTAGTTATGATGTCTGATAATTATTGCTATTGTTGTCGCTTCATCTTAAATCAAGCATATTTATCTTTAACCATAATTTATTACAAATTATTTAGTTTAATAACGTATGAGTTATATGTTATAAAAGCATATTTCTTATCGTGAATTAAAACGTGATTTTTTTAAAGAAAAACAATATATATACGAATATATATATATGTGCACATCTTACCCTATCCTATAAATATATTTGAAAAAAAATTATATGGTATAACTTGAAGTTACAACGAGCTACGTCTTCATAGAATAAATATAACAGTTCAATATAAATATATTTAACTTATAAGCAAAGTTGAACGAGAAGTAATTTAAAACTGACGGTACATCACGGTGGTTTAATCGGTCGACACCGTCAAAACCGGACACGGAGCTTGCGGTGTCGTCCTCGCGACTCTGGTATCGTGTACGGATTCTCTCCTTGTTCTTTTCCTCTTGTTTAAAAATACACATCATATCCTTTAATTAATTTCTTAGTGCATTGTCCCCGATACCATCGTACAACCTGGGGGACCAGCCTATCTAACCGGCAGCCCAAGTGGATGTACACTAACCGAAAGCATCGCATTAATATCTACACATACTACTAATCTGATGTCATCTACATCCCACGACTACTTTAAACGAACGAATGAGAGGATGAATAATATGATTATTAAAAACTAAATTTTTTTAGCAAAACTAAAATTATTTTTAATCGATAAAATTAATCTTACTGGTCGATCCGATCGCCTTGTTATTAGTCCGACCGACAAGTACCTATTGGTTGACTGTTTTACCTGATGACCGCCACTAATACCATTCCAACCGTCTAAGTTAATGAAGTTGTTAAAAATATATTAACTTTATTATATCATATCAACGTATATCTAAAAAGTGTATAAAATTACTTTTCACTTAACTTTTAAATAAACTCAAATCTAAATTCTAATTTCTCTATCTTCCAAAAGCAATATTTTGTGATCGTCTCTCAATTTATAATCATAGCTAGCTATACAAATACTTTAAATTTTATTAGGACTAGCACTCTTAATCCCATAGAAATCTTGTATCTAACTCATTCATATTAAATACGAATTCTATTTTTTCTAAATTTAGATTCCATCTAAATTTTTTATACACACATAATTGCTCTTATATAACATATAAAAACTTTACTTTTATATATATTTTTCTCTAGCTTTTAGTATTTCACATGATCTTCTTAAATTTTGACTTCTTCTAAACCTTCTGATCTATCAATAGGAATAATCTAATGTCTTATGCAATAAATAACTTAAAAAACCATATCTAAAAATAATTTCTCATATAACTTAACTCATATTAGCATTCAATAGAATATCTCACGTATAGAAAATCATATATAAGTTATAGATATAAAGTAAACAAGAAATTAATCTAAAACTGTTTTTTTAGGATTTTATTAGTCCAGCCATCAAGCTTTTCGGTTTGATGGCTCTCTGTACTCGTTCGGATCAAACTTTTTAACAGTTAGGTCAGTAACTATTCACCACTGACCAAATTCACTGATTTTACCAATTTAATAAAACACACCATATCAATTATTCATCACATAATCTAAATCATCATCGTGATTTCACACACTTAATTAGCATGCCAATCACACAAATTTACCGTATTTAGCAACCCCAAATGCAAATTGCATCCGCGACAAACGTCTAATACTCTAATACTGTGCCCACTCATGTACGTTTACGTTCTCGTAATAAACTTTGCCCACCAGTTCATTACGAGATCATCTTGTAATGGGAATGATCCTCATCTTGTACTATCTCCCCCAACGTGAGCTGCGTGATTAAGATCAAGACTATTATTCTAGTGCTATCAACTCAATTAATCCACGGGCTCCCAGGAGCTAGTGGCCAACACATGCCAGGATCCCAGCTCTGCCTGCCAGCAGAAGCACACGCGAAACAACCTAAAAATACCGTGAAACTGAAAGTCTCAACTCTGAAGATAGCTAGATGCAGAAAGCCAAGTCCTGAAAAATGACTGGAAAAGCGGCACATGTTCAGAAGAAAATATTCCTGCAAAATGGCGAGATCTCATTACTCTAATTGGCTAGTTAGATGCGTGCATATGTGAAGGATTGTACTGTGATTCTGGTGAAGATTCAGGGGACATAATTAATGAAGTGCTTAGCTATGTGAGTTTGATCCGTAATCTTCTTGTTCTGAAATAGATTATATAAGCTACAGGAGCATACTACGTACAGAGTACCCTCCTGGCGTGATTAGTAGCGTACCGACTTTAATTACCTATTCAGAATATAGTTTAGTAGCAGAATACTGTTGGAGATTAGCTGACGTGTGGCTGTCTTAAGGTCTTCTTAATTATATTTTATGGAGGTTAAGTACGGTGGGGTAGCATAGGGATGTTTGCTTTTCTGCCGCCATTAAAAAGGCTGTGTAGCCTTGACACGACGACATGTGTAACCATCTAATCGCTTTTGCTTAACAACTACATTTAGCTTATCTAATTTTATCCTCTTAAGAAATTAATCAAACAAATGGTGATAGAGGTTCATGGAACTTGACAGCCCAGCTGTTGATTTTTGTTCACTGAAGCCAATACTTTTGAGACATCAGTTAGAAAGTAGGGAAAAAGATCTATCTTGATATGTGGTGTTTAGCCACCTGGGGCTTAAAAGTTTGATGGTGACAAATCAAACGGTGAGACAATCACTATCCTGTCAAACTCCGTTTGGTCCTTGCAAAACTATGAACAGGGTTGCAGACTATCTTGAAGCTTTATTCAGAAGTGTATCCACAGGTTCATGATGAATACTTTTCCGTTCATCCAATGAGGGAAGCACTTTTCCGTGCCACGTGAATAGATAATGCTTTGTCTCAAGGGGACCAAGTCATTTCATAGCATAGATATTCACATTTGTAGCATTGCCATTTGATGATGGAAGGTAGTTTTGGATCAACATCATTCAGGCTTGAAGCTATTAAGCTGCATAAAATACATAACGTTTCGTTTTTATGGAACAAAGGAGTGACTATTGTAAAAAAAACAGCTGACATGATAAATATACCACGATTTAACTAATGTTCTTTACAGCTACTCGATTATCACGTGCACATTTCCTATGCTGCTAAATAATGACTTTTCAAAAAAATTCTATATAAAAATTTCTTAGAATACTTTTTAAAATCTATTCTTAAATTTTTGTAGAGATGAAAACGGAGCATATATAAACGAATAATTCTCGTACCATATTTGTCGAAGAGCAAGCTCCTCTAACAAGAAATCAATTACTCCTTTTGTTGGTTTGTTCCAGGGAGTGAAAATGCTGGACAAGAGTAAATATGATAGTAAATAGGATAAAATTGGCTATACAGTGAATTATCTCGAATACAATCGAATACAAATAAGGTTGGAATATGATCAGGCATTAAACAAATATTTCTCACACATAATTTGCTTGTTTTATATAAAAAGTTTCGTCATAAACTAAATAATGTAAATGTGCAATATTAACAATATAAATGCATAACCTATAACATAATTTATATTTTTTAAAGTGTAGATAATATTAATTGTATAGACTGATGTTGTGAGATATGTTACTATTAAAATTTTAAAAAGGTTCGAATTAGAAAGAAATGTGTTATGCTTCAGCGGATATCTAAATAGCATGTATATTGGATATTCATATCCATCAAAATTGTATCTACGAAAATATCCATTGTATATCCAAATTATTCGTGAAATATTCACTGCGAATGATATCCATTTTTGTTTTTCTCTTAAGTGGGCAGAAACTGTCTCTGTTTTCATCACTATCTATCAAATAGTAATCACAAAACCAGAATAATCTACAATTATTGGCTACAATCTGGTTTGAGCAGAGCCTAAACCTCTACTATGTATGTGGCTAAAGAGAGAATACTTTTATTTCATCATATATATATATATATATATATACTCCATAGTGAGCTTCCATATAAAAAAGGAAAAGAAACATATAAAAAAGGAAAAGGAAATAAAACAAAAAGCAACATCGTTTTTGTTATGCTTATTCATACGGTTTATTAATAAAAAATAATTTATGAGTAAAATTTTTATATTAGTAAGGTAAAATCAAATGGTGTAAAGTAAACTTCGATAAAAAAAACTATAAACACAATATGTTTTTTCTAGAGATAAATCGTGAGGCAACGCAGGAGAATCTGTGTAACCAAACTGTGTGGATTGGCAATCTGCTGGTGGTACAGCACCGTACACCGGGGGAGGAGGGGGAAGTGGCGGTGAATAGAAAAAGGAGATACGCGATCTTCCCCGAATCCCCCACCACCCCATCCCGCTCGCGGTCGTCCCCGCCTCCCCTCTCCTCCTCTCCCCTTCGCTCGCCGCTCGCTTCCGCCTCCTACAAATACGCACCCACCCTGAGCCGCCACGACCTCACCCCCCCCCCCCCCCCACTCCTCCTCCACCCCATCCTCACCGCACCTCGGCTCGCCGCGTCGTCGTCGTCGTCGTCGTGAGTACCCCCCCCCCCCCTCCCCTGCTTCGATTCCGCGAGGTTTGGTTCCGTGGCGTTGGGATCGCGCCCCGCCGCGGGGATCGGGCTGTGGGGGAGTCACGCACTCACGCTACGCCAACCCATCGCCGCGTTCTGCGATTGTAACCGGGTTTGCGTTTGTAACGGCTGTGCCTGGCTGCCTGGCTGCAGGGTGTTGGATTCGGTTGGCGGCGACATGGGGGTGTACCTCAGCACGCCCAAGACGGACAAGTACTCCGGCGAGGGGGCAAACGACCGCCTCCGATACGGCCTCGCCTCCATGCAGGGGTGGCGAACCACCATGGAGGACGCGGTGAGTTCGTCTGTTTCCCCTTCCACATTGGGTTCTGGTTGATTGGTTGACACCATGGAGGACGCGGTGAGTTCGTCTGTGCACGGTTTTTGGGTGAGGATTGTCTCGTCGATTCGCGTGATTAGTTAACCGGCAAATTGTTGTTCTGGGAACTGGCTACCTGGAATAAATCCAATTGCGATCGCCAATGGTGCCGTTCTGTTGCCCATTGATAAACTCACGACAGCCTTTTGTTGCCTTCACACTTGTATTGGGAGTCTAGTGCCGGTACTAGTTCAGATAAATTGACCACGACGATTAGCACTAGGAGCCGTTTGGCATTGAGTTCTCATTGATTTTACGCTAGGAGGCGTTTCAGGTGTAATTAAATTAGTGGCTGTACCTGTTCTTTAAAAGCTTATCCAGTGCATCCTTACATTGCAGCACACTGCTCTGCCACGCCTGGACGAATGCACATCCTTTTTTGGTGTCTACGATGGCCATGGAGGTAACTTTTTTCACTGCTTTCTGTTCAGGTTCAACTCGCTATTTTATTGCATCTTCAGATCTAACAAAGACGAGTGTGATTTAACCCTATCAATGGGTGATTGAATTAGTATCATCTTTACAACTTTATCCATTACTAGTTGCAAATGATTGGTGCCTCCCTGTTTTCGATGGCATAAGTTACAACCTTAGCAAGTTCAATTAAGTATTGCCAACTTTCACCTAACAAACTACACATATTAGGTAACCTGAGCTGTGTTGAGTTGATGATAATCTCTTCCATTCAATTATTCATCATCTCATCCATTCATGCAGATTAGTTAAACTTAGCTCATCCATTCGATTATTCATTATCAATGGATGAGTTGATGGTAATCTCATCCATTCAATTATTCATCATTTCATCCATTCATGCAGATTAGGTAAACTTAGCTGTGTTGAGTTTGGTTGTCCAGTATCCTAACATGGAAATAACAATCAAACAGTCCAACATTTTCACATTCCCTTTTTAATGGTTGTAAAAGGTACAAGTGCATAGAGTGGTTTAAATCGACTAGTCTTTCCTTTTTTTGAAACCAAAACTTAATGCATTTTTATGTTGTCCTTTTATCCATGGCATGGGCAAAACCCTTTATCTTGTGACTTGACAAACTATCCTCTGTAATTCCAGGGAAGGCAGTATCTAAGTTTTGTGCGAAACATCTACACTTGCAAGTACTGAAAAATGAGGCTTATTCATCTGGTGATTTGGCTACTTCTGTCTTAAAGTCATTTTTCAGGTATGTAGCATGTACCTCTTTTGAGAATGAAGTGCTTTTCAGTGAAACTGTCGTATGCTTGGTGGTTTTAATGAGTCTGCACCACCTTTTACCCTTTCAGAATGGATGAGATGATGAAAGGGCAAAGGGGGTGGAGGGAACTGGCTGAATTGGGAGACAAGGGACAAAAGTTTGCTGGCATGTTAGAAGGAATAATATGGTCCCCGAAACCTGGAGAGTCAGATAGACATGAGGACAGTTGGACTGAGGAGGTAAACTGCTATTCTAATAGTTCTTCATTACCAATCATTTTTGCTGGATGATGGAATTGAGGGGTTATCTTTTATGTAATGACACTTCAGAGTTATTCCTTGGTAGAACAAGCATTTGATGGGATAAAATATTAAAAACTGCTTTGATGCTAGAAATTCTAAATTCATATTTAAAGAGGCTTGTTTTGAGTGGTGCTGCTCTTAAGCATGTGGATTGGTTAAGGGGGGTTGGTCCTGCTTGTTATGTGATTAGGGTTTCTGCAGAAAGGGATGTCTTTCTCTAGTAGCTATCTTGAAAATATAAGAAGGGCTCTGGAGTCAGGAGTTATTGCCTATGGTCTTTGTATCTGAAACTTAGGCCAACGCTAATTTATATTAGTGTAGAAGTGTAGTATACAGTGAGACTGAGACTCTGTTCTCTATACAGAGGGGTCGGGTCTATATATATACAAGTTCAGTGGTCTAACATCCCCCGTAGTCGTAGCGGGAGGGGAACAGATGTAGAGACTGGAGCGAAAGCTGGTGAACAAAGACGCGGGTAGGCCTTTGGTCATGATATCGGCGAACTGGTGCGTCGACGGTACATGGAGCACCCGAACGTATCTTAGAGTGACCTTATCACGTACGAAGTGAATGTCAATCTTAATGTGCTTCGTGCGTCGATGATGAACTAGGTTGACGGTCATATAGACTGTACTAATGTTGTCGCAGTATACAACGGTCATGGAAGCGATGGGTGTACGGAGCTCCTAGAGAAGTTGGCGAATCCAGTAGCACTCGACGACGGCATGAGTAACGGCGCGATACTCAGCTTCGGCGCTGGGCCGAGACACTGTAGTCTAGTGCTTGGAGGACCAAGTGACTAGAGTGTCGTCGAGGAAGACGCAGTAGCCGGAAGTAAAGCGTCGGGAGTCAGAGCAACCTGTCCAGTCCGTGTCAGAATACGCGGTGAGAGATTCGATGGGGCTGGAGCTGAGATGTAGGCCGGTGAATAGTATGCCCTTCACGTAGCGAAGAATACGCTTGAGCAGCGCGAGGTGAGATTCGCGTGGAGCATGCATAAAGAGGCACACTTGCTGAATGACATAGGTGATATCAGGTCGTGTGAGTGTTAGGTACTGGAGAGCACCAACAAAACTCCGGTACTAGGAGGGGTCAGCGATGAGAGAACTGTCGGTGACGGAGAGCTTGGCGCGAGTGTCGACCGGAGTGGCGGTGGAGTGACATTCGGCCATACCCGCACGCTGGAGAAGATCCATGGCATACTGGCGCTAGGAGAGGAATAACCTGTGGGAAGAGCGCATAACAAAGATGCCAAGGAAGTGATGTAGAGGGCATAGATCGGTCATGGCAAATTCCGAGTGGAGTCGGGCCATGATGTGCTGTAGGGTAGTTGTTGAGGACGCCGTGAGGATGATGTTATCGACATAAAGAAGGAGGTAGGCGGTGGTATCTCCAGTGTGAAGTACGAAGAGGGACGTATCGGAGACGGATGTCACAAACCATATTGCCAATGATAGGCAGCAAAGCGCTGATACTAAGCCCAAGGGGCCTGTTTGGGGCTATAGAGAGCGTTGAAGGAGACAGACGTCGTCGGGACGGGATGGGTCGACGAAGCTTGGAGGCTGTTGGCAGAGTAGACTGTCTCCGTCAGATAGCTATGAAGGAAGACATTCTTCACGTCGAGCTGATGGATCAGCCAAGAACGCGAGGCAGCGAGAATAAGCACAACCCGAATGGTAGCAGGCTTCGACGGGACTGAAGGTCTCGTCGTAGTCGATGCCAGGACGCTGAGAGAAACCGCAGACTACCTAGCGCGTCTTGTGATGAGCAAGCGAGCCATCGGAGTGGAACTTGTGTTTAAAGATCCACTTGTCGGTTACAACGTTGGCATCGGGAGGAAGAGGGACGAGGCGCCAGGTCTCGTTGTCTATGAGGGCCTTGTACTCATTGGCCATAGCTGCGCGCTACTAAGGATCGGCCAAGGCAGAACGGTGAGTTGTCAGGATGGGTGAGACGGCACAGTGGACTGCGGAGAACCCGTAGCGCTGAGGAGGGCGGAGGGACCCGGTTTGGGATCAGGTGACCATATGAGAGGAGGTGGAGACAACAGAGGCCGCACGATCCGATGGTAACATCGGTGGTGGGGCAGGGCTTGAAAGGGGAAGGGTGGCATCGGCTCGGGATCGATGACTGTAGATTCGGAGAAGGGGCTAGACGAGGTTAGCCTGAGCCGATGGAGGGTGGGGGGCCGATGGAGGTTGGTGAGCCGATGGAGTTGGTGGGGTTGATGGGGGTGGCGAGACGATGAGGGTTGTGGAGCCGATGGAGGTCCGATTGGTATGTCAGTGGAGTGGAGAAGAGTGAGGTAGTAGTTTAGGGGGTCCTCAGCGACGACCGATGTGGAGTGTGGAGGTGTGGTTTGTGGAGAATGTCGGGATGGTACAGTGTGGGTTAGAAGGAAGTCGAGGTCGCTAGACGAAGGTCCACAGTGAAGTAAACCGAAGGGGAAGTAGGACTCGTCAAAAACGACATGACGGGAGATGATGATTCGATGGGTGGAGAGATCAAGACAGCGGTATCCCTTGTGGGAAGAGGGATAGCTAAGGAGGATGCAGGCGGTGGAGCATGGTGCGAGTTTATGAGGGGCGGTGGTTGTTAGATTGGGGTAGCAGAAACACCTAAAGAGACATGGGAGTAGTCGGGCGTCTTGTGATACAAAAGGGTGTAGGGAACATTGTGACGAATGGAAGAGCAAGGGCGCCGATTTAGTACGTAGGTTGCTGTGGTGAGTGCTTCAGCCCAGTAGGGTGCAGGTAGATGGACGTGAAGAAGCATTGTGCGACTGATGTTGTTTAGAGTATGGAGAAGACGTTCGACTTTGCCGTTTTGGGGAGAGGTGTAGGGGCAGGAGAGGCGAAGATGAATGCCACGGGAGGTGAGAAAGGCTTGGATGGTACTGTTTACAAACTCCGTGCCATTATCGGTCTGTATGGCTTGGATGGAGAGGTTGAATTGGGTGGAAACATAATTAGTGAAATTGATGAGATGAGAGGTAACCTCGGACCTACTTGTGAGGAGAAAAGTCCAGCAATAGTGTATATAATCAAGTAGTGCAAGATAGTACTGATAACCCGAAACACTTTTAACTGGAGAAATCCACACATCACAGTGAATCAGTTGAAAGGGTCTAGAGGTACAAGATATAGAGGGGAAGAAAGGCAGCCGCACATGTTTGCTAAGTTGACAAGAGTGGCAGACAGTGGAGGTGCTGTGGTTGCACTGTATGGAGGCGCTACGACAGAGTGGCGATAGCGTCGGGGTTGAGGTGACCAAAGCGAAGATGCCACAAGTTGGTGGAGATGGCTAGGCTGGTGTGGGGAGTGGACGACGCAGCAGGGATGGTGTAGAGATCGCCGCTACTATTGCATCGAAACATCTCGTGCCGGGTTGGGATATCCTTCACAGAGAAACCAGAAGCGTTAAATTCAATTGAGCAATTGTTGTCTCTGGTGAATTGACGGACAGAAAGTAGATTGTGGACGAGGGAAGGAACTATGAGGACATTGTGGAGGGGAAAATTGGATGTGGGTGTAGACAGGTTGAAGTCACTGTGGCATGTGATAGAGAGAGATTGCCCATTGCCGATGGTGATGAAAGGGGAGGAGGAAGGATGGCGAGAGAATAGTATACTATCCGATGAAGCCATGTGGGATGACGCACTAGAGTCCAGCACCCAGGGGTGCTGGGGTTGGAGCGTCATCTAGTTCAGGGCGGCGCGATGAGGCTAGCCTGGTTCCATAAGGGAGTCGACTGGGTGGTTGGCGAGGGTGTGATCGGGTGAGGCAGTTGGACGGGAGCGGACGCCAGGTGGGCCTAGGGGTGTGCGCCGAGGACCCTGGGCTGCTAGCTGATGGGGCTGCGTAGCTAGGGTTGGGGTGCCCAGGGGTTGTAGCAAGGCCACGGACCCATGTGACTGGCAGACGGGGTAGGGACAGGAGCAGGGCGCGGTTGCATCGTACCACTCCAGCTCTTGCCCTTGCTCTTTTCTTTGCCTTTGCCGTTGCCACCGATGCGGGCTTTGTTGTCGTGGCCGAAGCCATGACTACCAGAGCCGCGAGAGGTGGTAGCAGCGCACGGTGGGCGGCAGCCGATGGGGTTGTGGCAGCCATGATCGGCTGCAGTGAGGAGAGCGGTGTGAGCCATAGTCTTCTCATCGTTGGCCAGGCGAAGTTTTTTGAGAACTAACATGTCGTGGGCCTAGGCAAACGTGGGAAGAGGTGTGGAGTTGACGATATCATCGGCGGTATTGGAGAAGCCAGGGTTGAGTCCTCGCAAGAGGGCAAGGACGAGTTGTGAGTCGGCCACAGGTTGGCCAACATCACGAAGGGCAGCAACCTTGACCTTAAGGTGTTGGCAGTACGAGGAGACAGAGAAGTCTCCTTGTATCATGGAGTGAAACTTATTGAGAAGAAAGATGGTGCTCGGCTGCTTGTTTGCTTGGAAGAGCCACTCAATGGCCACCCAGAGATCACGGGCGGTGGGATCGGTGTCGTCTATGGCAAGGTCGAGAATGGAGTCATTGACCGAGCCGATCAGCCAGCTACGTACGCAACACTTGGCGATGTTCCACTATGGGTCATCGGGTCGAGGTGGAACGGAGCCATCGATATGGGAGCAAAGGTCGAACTTTTCACATAAGGATTTTAAGAAGAAAACCCACTTGAAATAGTTGGCGTTGAGGTCGAGAGAGATGGGAACGTGAGATTTCATGTTGATGGCGGCGTAGGGTGGTGAGAACATCGGCGGAGAAGTGTTTGAGGTATTGTCAAGAACGCTGATGGCTGGAAGGGATCCGGTGACTGGAAGAGTGCCGGAACCAAGGGCCGATTCGGTGGTCATGGTCAGACGCGGTAGGAGGCGAGAGAGTAGCAGGACGTGATAAGCCGATGAGTCTGTTGAGCCGATGGAGAGAGACGTGTGTCCGATGTGGATCGATGTGTAGCCGATAAGAGTAGGTAGAGTAGATAGGTCACGGGCGCGAGAGGGTTCACGTCCGTGAAGTGGGGTTTTGTGTCCGTGGACGCGTGGACGCAACTTAGTGGGGCGGACCCGAAAAACTGGAGAAGTCATGGGCGTGAAGAAAAGAATTTCGTGTGGACACGTGGATGCGTCAGAGTGGTGCGGACGCGAGAGAAGAAGTTTCGTGTCCGGTAGCAGGTGAGCGTGTCGGAAGAGCGGGGACCTAAGGAATGTTCTAGCCGATGGAGGGCGCGAGCGCAGAGGTGCGCCGGCAGAAGAAGGGAAGGTGTGCCGAAGCAGGGGGAAAGTGAAGGTGGGTCTGAACGAGACGAGGCAGATGGAGGCCGTCTCCTTGTCACGTGGTGGAAATGGTGAGTAAGCGGTAGAGGAGGAGAAAGACTGTCTGCGAAGAAGACTATGGGGATGAGAACCAAGGCGAAAGAGGCAGAGGAAGAATACCAGAGGAGAAGGTCTGTGACGAGGAGAAGGCGTCGGCTCGCCGGCGAGAGGGTTGCTAGTGCGTCGAGGATATCTAAACCTGCTCTGATATCATTCAGAAGTGTAGTATACAATAAGACTAAGATCCCGTTCTTTATAAGGGTTCAGGTCTATATATATATATAAGTCCAGTGGTCTAACAATTAGAAGGTGATGCCCGTTTGTTTTGAAGCATGCTAAAAACATGTGACCTAAAATTCATTTGATGAAATACCTTATACCAAATACATTTGTACAAATAAGGAAAACAAAAGGAATATGCACAATTTGTTAGCAGTGAGCATATATGTAATTTACAAGACATCAGCTCCAGAGTTTTATATTTTTATACATGACCTTGTTTCCTAAAAAGAAATCTTGTGAAATTCTAGTGAATATAGAGTTTAACTAAACTGCTCTAACTAAGTTACTTAACCAGGGCCCTCATTCTCATTTTCCTGGGCCAACATCTGGAAGCACCGCTTGTGTGGCTATCATAAGAAATGATGAACTCATTGTTGCAAATGCTGGTGATTCCCGGTGTGTTCTCTCAAGGAAGGGTCAAGTACGTCAGACCTCTGTATCGCTGGTTTTATTTGCGGAGAAAATGTTAGAATATGCATTCCTGACTCAGTCTTCTACATAGGCTTATGACCTGTCGAAAGATCACAAGCCAGATCTTGATGCAGAAAAGGAGAGGATACTGAATGCGGGTGGTTTCATTGTTGCTGGGCGGGTCAATGGAAGTTTGAACTTGGCAAGGGCAATAGGTAGCACTCTCTTTTCTCATCGAAAAACAATTCCTTAGCTACATGTATCATTTTTATTTTTATTTTTGTGATTTTCCTCCAGGGGATATGGAATTGAAGCAAAATGAACTTCTCCCAGCTGAGAGACAGATTGTCACTGCTGAACCTGAATTAAACACAGTGGGTTTTGTTGACAATTTTCTGTCACTGTATTTGCTTTGGATGACATTTTTTTAACATGGAATTTATTCGGCTTGCTCAGGTTAAACTTTCTGAGGATGATGAGTTCATCATTTTAGCATGTGACGGCATATGGTATGTCCATTGCACCAATTATTTTCTCTCTTGAATATAGTCTTATTGAGATATATATTTCTCTTGAGATGGAAAGCTTAGCTATTTTTACCATCTGATGTAGCTGCTGCTGAATTTTGACACCTCAATTGTCCAACAACAATCTTAGTTTATTAGCAGATCTGAATGTTTAAGTAAAAAGAAACAATAGTTGTAATTAGGGTAAATCCAAAGAAACGGCATCATCTTCTATTGGTAAACCATTTGGATAACCCTGGGAGATAATAATTCACAATTCTATTTAGATGTTATGTACTTTCTTTAAGGAAGTGCACTGCAGGGCGTGCAGGTGCTGATATATAACTATATATATTTTTTGTAATGTACTGAATTTTCCCCCAGGATCCCAGATACATAAACATCCAGACAACTCTGTATACTAATGAAGCTGATTTTTTTTAGATCTGCAGTTATCTTGAAATGGTGCTAGAACTTTGGCCAACTCTTAATCATGTGTTTTTTGCCCTCTTGACTTGATGAGGTTTAACATAGATGCCCTCATGGTTTACTTATATGGATTATTCTGGTTTCTTTGTAGTTTCACTGGATAGTTTATCCGAGACTTAAATTTTTCTTATGACAGGGATTGCATGTCAAGTCAAGAAGTGGTGGATTTTGTGCACAAAGAAATGAACACTGTGAGCAACTGATTTTCACAGAATTTACATTATGCGCTAAAAGTATAGCTCATAGTGTTGTGTTTAGCAATATGCTATTATATTATTGTATTCCTAATTTACCGGGGAAAAAAACTACAGGAGGATAGTCTATCTGCTGTCTGCGAGAAGTTGCTTGACCATTGCTTGGCACCTGAATCTGGTGGAGATGGCTGTGATAACATGACAGTGATCTTAGTTCAGTTCAAGAAGCCAAACAAGTCAGCTGCTACTTCAAGCACAATTCAATCTGTCTCTTCAGAAGAGATGCGACCAAAGTGAGCTTCCTTTAACTGCCGCACCTACACTATATTCCAGATCATGAAACCTCACGTTGTAAATCCTGAGTTTCTCTTTCAGAATTTGAGCCCTTACTTTTGTGAACAGCGAGCTTGATGATGGCCCAAACGATCCGAACAAGTAGCACGCTGAGACCGAACCATGGAGTTCCAACCGGTGATAGACAAAAGGATAGTAAGTGGTGTATATAAGAAAGGGGATTCTATTCTACAGTCTCTATAGGGTTTGTTCTTTCTTTCTACTAGCATCTTTTTCTTGCACCACAACCTGTAATACATGCCATGTTGCTTAATCGAACTGGGTTGTGTGAAATGCATGAATTTTCTAGTGCTCGCTTTGTGTTTTGCTGTTTTTTCTTATCTGCCTGAAACTTCTGAATCATGATGCTTCATGATGAACTAATAATCTCGCTGAATTAGTACTTGAATCGAAATGCAATTTTGGTGCTACATTAATCAAGTCCCTGATAAAAATGACGAGCCAAACACACAATGTTCTTGAGTTCTTTCAAGCACAGGTGCAAGGATATATCATGGCATAATGGCCACAGCTGCGACCGCGAGCACCGCCAGCCACACGGCAGCGGTCGGCACGGCGGTTGCGGCTGCGGCGGCCTCCTGTGCAGCGCCGTCGCCGGTGACGTTGTGCTTCAGGGGGTGCACGGTGATGGCGACCTTCATGCCGGCCTGGCAGAAGCCGTTGCCGCAGATGAAGTAGTAGCGGCGGGACTCGTTGAGCGGGATGAAGTCCTTGCCGGAGGTCCAGTTGCCGGCTACCCCGGTCATGGTGCAGTTGTCGTACCCCGTCTCGTTCACCTCGAACACGTTGTGCATCCCCTTCTGGTACCTGAACGCTGCACGCCGGCACAAGCAGAAGCATCTCGTCGTCGTCACGGTCACACTCACCGGCGGAAAGCCATTGCTGCTGGAACGAAAGAAAGGAGGAGATGGGAGGAAGGAGGCTTACAGATGAGGTCGCCGACGTAGAAGGTCTGGTTGCCGTACCAGAGGGAGTAGTCGATGTTGGGGTTCCAGCCGTGGTTGGCGCCCACGATGTGGTCCGTCGCGCCGGCGAGGCTCACGGCGAAGCCGGCGAGGACGGCGACGAGCAGCAGGAGGCACGCCATTGCGCCGCCGCGAGCTGGGCCTGGGCAGCTCAACCCAGGGAGCCAATCGAAGGGTAAGAACGGGGAGAGAGACTAGCACTGATGATTTACGTGCCGTTCGTGTCAGAAATCTGGGCCCTTTTTGGTCGGCCTTTGGCCTGGACAGACAGGTATGGATTACTGCAAATTGGGCGCAATTTGAATCATCACGCGCCACGGCAACTCTCGCCGCCGCCGTCTACACGCCGCAGCTCAGACGACCATTCCAACAACAAACAAAAAGCAGCAGTGGCCATGGTAAGTTGATTTCATGTACCCTTGGCCCTCCGGTCTGAGAGAAATCATGCCACAGAATGCGGAGCAATTTCATACTGATGCCTCCAACGTTCCAACCATAAGCAAGCTTTGGACTTTCGGAGAGAAATGTGTGATTGTAGGAAGCAAAAAAAAGGACATCTCGTTCTATAAGAGACTGAATGTTACATCAACTGGAGTACAAGCAGTACATAATCAATTGAATTCATATACTGGTCCAATAAAAAACTGCTCCAAAAAACAACTTCATCACAATGTGTTCTATCCTTCCTTGGTAGTCTTGTACTCCAAATTACTACAGTAAGGTGTATCGTTTAACCATAACATAATTGTTCATAAACTAAAACCTAAAATGTAACTTAAATGAAAAACTGAAAAAAAAAACAGGGGATCCTCACTTCATATTAAACATACAATTCCGATGACTCCAAAACTTAAAAACATATGCTGTGCCCTGTAGTGTTGCAACTAATCAATCTTCACAGATGAGTAAATCAACCTCGTGAACCAGAAACAAGCGCAGAAACCAATAGTACCAGTAAGCACGAAGAACGCTAATGAGGCAAGCAGCATGTACCCAAAGTATAAGATGTCAGACACCAGCTTAGTAATCTGCAGCTTCGTGAAGAAGTAGAAAGCAGCATATAAGAAGAGATAAAGTGCCGAGGATCCTGAGGTGAGGTACGATCTCCACCACCACATGTAGTCCTCGCTGCACAGCTGGAAATAGCAGAGCACGACCGTAATCTCGGCACAGGTGATGATGAGGATAACAAAGACGAGGAAGAGGAAGCCAAAGATATAGTAGAATTGGTGAAGCCAGATTGAGGTGAGGATGAAGAATAGCTCAATGAAAACAGCACCAAATGGTAGAATGCCACCGATTAGAATAGTGAAGATTGGATTCATGTACCAAGCTTGCTCGGGGATCTGCCTTGGAATCTTATTGGTTTTAACTGGAGGTTCCAAGGCAGGTTTCTTGAACCCAAGATAGCTCCCAACAAACACAAGGGGCACCGAGATACCAAACCAAAGGAGGACCAAGGCGAACATAGTGGTGAAAGGGACGGCACCAGATGACTTCTCCCCCCAAATAAGAGCATTCAATATGAAGAAAATAACAAAAGCAATCCCTGGAAATAAGAAGGCTGTGCGCATAGTTATTCTCTTCCACTCTGAACCCTTGAACATCTTGTAGAGGCGTGAAGAAGCATAACCAGCAAGCAACCCCATCAAGACCCAGACAAGAAGCATCGCGGTCATCAATCCTCCCCGATTTGATGGAGAAAGGAAACCCAGAACAGCAAAAATCATCGTAACCAGCAGCATGCCGAAGAATTGGACACCAGTACCAACATAAACGCAGAGTAAATCAGAGTTGGTTGGGGGGCGGAACACATCTCCATGAACAAGCTTCCAGCCAGTTTCCTCTTGCGCTTCTTCTTGAGTTTCAAGTTGGTTGTATCTAGAGATATCTCTATATAGAGTGCGAAGCATTATCATGGCGACCATACCAGACAGGAAAAGCACGATCATGAGAGAGTTGACGATAGAAAACCAGTGAATCTGATCATCAGTCATCAACAGATAGGTGTCCCAACGGGAAGCCCACTTGATGTCACTCTCCTGCAATCAGGAAAAAAGATTCCATGGAAATCATTGCAAGAAATTTAACATTAAGAGAATAGGAAACTATCACATGAAGGGGAAACAGAATCTAAACAAAACACATGCAAAACTAGTACCTCAAAGCGAACATCATAGGTGAATATGATTTCTTTGCCAGCTTCGACCTCCTGAGGAGAGTCAGAATTTGTTACAAGCTTGTTAGCATGAGGATCACATGTGCTCAGGCGAGTGTTCACGCCATCCCATTTATCATCAAGCTGATGTATAATGCTGCCATAACAATATATAAATAACACATGAATTAGGCTCATTCATAGAGCGTATGAAAGTAAAATATCAAAGCGCAAAGTAGAAAGAAAACCTGTATGGCTTGACCTCAAATCCCACTATTCTAGAAAGTTCTGAATCATCGTCCTTGTGGTACTTCAGTAAAAATGACAAATGGTTGTGAATGAAGTACTTCTCTTCCTTGCTCTGTGAATAAATTTGTATATCACAGTTCGTTAATCCAGAGCATATGAATAAATAAAAGGTCAAGCAATCATCAATTGAGTGCACAGCTTACTCCGGTGTACTGGCCCTTGACACCAACATGATAGCCACCTTGGTAAGCAATGTTCTTATCTTGCCTTAAAACAGGAACAACTAGTGGGAGATTATCAAGAATCCTGCAAAACAAATCATGTCACTTTGGAAGATGCTGTTACTTCAAATGCAACATCACCTATATATCCCTTACATGTTCACACGATATTCATCTTCTATCTTTTCCTTAAGCTCCTTTGCTTCTTTCTCACCAACAGTTAATTTGCAGACAATCTGGCACATCTTGGGCTCTCTCATTTGAAACTAGTAGCTCAAACAAAAAGAAAGAAGGCAAACAGAGATTAAGGCATATTACTTCAAGGACATAAAACCTCAAAAAATGAGTTACCCAGTACTAACCACATATGGAGAGTTCTCAATGCGATCACCACGAAGAACCTCACCGAGATTTTCAGCACTGTCAACGATAGTTTCTGGCTTGCAGAAAGGAAGAGAGTAATATGCATAAGGTAATTGAGTTTTTACTGATGTCAGCTTATTCACCTTCACAGGAAGTGAATCACCCTGTAGATAAAAAGGAAAGGCAATTATAAGTGCAATCCTGGCCACAAACAAAATGTTACGATGCCCTAAACTATTACTTGTTAAAGATAACATTATTTGGACTTAACAGATCAAGATGCAGCGTGGCATGTGTACACATGACACTACAAGTGCAAAAAACAGGAAGATGAGCCAAACCAGTCTGATCTAACAGATGAATCTTCTTTGGAAAAGAACCAAGTAGAATAATAATTATAATTATGATCGGTGAAGCAGTGAACCAATGCATTATTGGGTGACTCACCAACCCAATTATGGAAACCAAGTTTCCATGCATTGTTGTATATTAACTTTGTGATCATTTAATTCCATAGGCAAAATCAGATAAGCAGGAATAACCACTGGACCTAGATACAACAAAGGAAAAGAAGAATATTTTGGAGAAAAAAGGCAAGCAAAGAATTACAGTTCAGATCATTTATAGTGACAGCATGGCGGTGGCCTTCTTTTAGTGTAATGGCAATGGCCTTTGAAGAAGCAACCCTTCAGAAGATGATCTTGTGGTATGCAATTACTGTGAGTTGGGTTTTTTTTTCCGAGATGGGGCTTCTGCTTGGCTCAGATGGACGGTGCACATCCGTTAATTGAGCTTAACTTTGGTTCAAACTAATGGATTTTCTCAGAATCGCCTATTTCAATACTTGTTGGAAACACATACGGTTAACGAGAGGTAGTTAATGTTACTCCTAGGAACAACCAAAACCTGAAGTCAAAGTATATACAAAATCAATCAAACTAGCTATCTGTGGCTTAAACCACCATTACTACAAGAATTTGATCATGCATGCAACATACAAACTCCATATGGACCAAATGGAAGCAGTTGGAACAAGTGAATTGTGGTGCAACCGTGTGAATCCCAAGCTGAGATATATCCCACCACAAATAATCGAATCAGGAGAACATTACACGAAACCTGACACCTAAAGCTAGATCTACGGGATCCCACCCCAGCCATGGGACCCCCACCCCGTTGACCAACGACCAGATCCAACCCGAGCACGCCCGCAGCCATTCCTAGCTGTACGAAGAGCGAAGAAACGGGAATCGTACCTTCGAAAAGTCGGCGGGGGCGACGCCGGGCAGGTAGAACCCGGCGGCCGGCGCGGCGGCGAGCAGAACCACGAGGGCCGCCGCCGCGGCGAGCCACCGGAGCATCTCCGGCGCCCGCATCGGTGAAGGAGGGACCCGCGTCTCAGGGGTTGGGATCTGATGTGGGAGGCGGTGGGTGGGTGGACGCGGCGGCGGCGGCGACCCACGCGCGGAGGAAGAAGCTTCGGGTGTCGGGTGGATCTTCCCGGGGTTTTTATCAGATAGAAGTTTTTTTTTTGCGTTTTAGACCTTCATATTTTGTGTAATTACGTGTAAAGGGTCGGTTAAGTCGTTTGACCACGTGGCTCTGCACATGCGGGGGGCGTGAATGCGAGGCGCTCGTTTGACCGGCGATGCAACCGATGCTGGTAAATGCAAATTTTTTTGAAACGTTGGTAAATGCAATTATGCAAACGGTAAATTATGTGAAACTTTGGGGTGTAAATTAATTCTCCCTTTATCTCCTGGACAGGCAAAGAATGCCTTTAAATCTTTAATCGATTGGAAAACAAAAATGCATCGAATCCTGCCCTTGCCAGCGAGACCTTTGTCCCACTACAAAGCTTGTCACGGTGTACAAATGCCAAATTCAGCCAAAATTTGGTAGAAAATTCAGGTATATGCATCGTGCAAACTACTTGTAAATGCAAAGCATACAAAATACTTTGGCTAAGTTTGAACGTTAATTAACTAAAAAAAATTACGCTCATGAAATTTCTTTTACAAAGTCACGCGCCATTACATCTTGCGCTTTGTCGCAAATTTATTTACTCTGCCCCTATACTCGCTGCTCTCACACACGACTCCAAAAATCATTTGCAAACATAAAAATCACACCTAGAAGTTTGGCCAGTTAAACACTCAATAACCACAAAAACCGATTAACCAGTGTCAAAGTGGAGGCACACGAAGAGCACGAGTGATCGCTCGTGTGCTAGTTGTGGCAGCATAGTGTGCGTGGTATATATGCACCTAGCAACCTATAAAAAAACCGATTAACTGGTTACGAAACAGTTTCTTTACACAACCTAGCTCAAGACTGTATCATATACGCGCTAACGCTTCGACACATGTAATATGTTTCATTACTTGTTATAAGTATGACGTATCGTATTTCAAATGCAATCGTCACCAAACAAAAATTATCACCATGTAACCTATCATTATTAACGACATTGCACTATCATTATTACGAGCATGACGACATTCAAGTGCAACGCCAAGCCCCTCAACATCTATGAATACAACGTCATATAAAACATTATGTTTCTCCCGTCACTCCTGTTCATGGTTCACTCTCTCACGAGGCCGTATCATCAGCTAACCAGGACTGTCCGATTAGCATCATCTAGGGCATCCACATTTGCCTTTAAGAGGTTTCGTCATCCTTTATTAGCTACTAGAATCGAGACACAGAGAACCTCTTCCTCCCCGTTTCGTGGATGACTCCACTCTCCAACCTCATCCAAATTCTAGCCAGCGCAACTAGCGGAAGCAGAGCCTTCGACTATGGCATCATTGCAGGCCGGGCCTCACAAATTGACGGCGTATGGTGGTCAATCCGGTGGTGAACTCCACCGCCTCCTTCCCTTCCTATCTCTAGGCTACATCTGTGCGGTTGATTTGATTGAATGGGATTGGGGATTTGGGGCTGAATGGTTCGTGTTGTTTGGGCATGTGCAGATGATCCAGGAGGCGACCACGGCGCTGGAGCAGAGGACCGGCTCGACCGCGCACGCCATCGCCCAGAAGCACGACGCCTCGCTGCTGGCCAACTACAAGAACATGCTCTCCGTCAGCTGCGTGGGTTTGACACCAAGGGCAAGCTCATCTCCGTTCTCACGGTTGTTAGACTAATGATGATCTACTATGATTGCTTCTTGGTTATTATGGTTGCAACCCTCTCCAGTTTTCTGCAGATTGTTACGAACAATGAAAGGAACGAAGAATTATATCATCATTGTCGCCTTGCCTTCCGAGCTACAGGATAGAGGCTTTGGAACTATTTAGCCCAGGTTATTTACTGTCTTTTGTATTAGCTCAGATCTTGATTAGTGCTTAATAGAGCAGTATGGCACGAAAAAAAAAACATTTGCAAACTGTTAATTTAACTCATCACCCCAGTTTCCCATCGCTTTATAGATGTATGAACTGTATTATTAGGTGGATTCTCTAACATAATATTAGGATCCATCTCTTTTTCAGCACTAGAAATCATCGTGTTGTTAGCTATTATGACCTTAACTCACAGATAGAATAAGAATAGGTGAAAAAATATTTTTCCCACCTATCTTTATTGAATTTAGAGCACATGGTACGGAGAAAATAGGATAATGCATCCAGCCTTATGTATAAGAATGATAGAGTGATTGCCTCCTCTTGGGCCCACTCATGAGTATATATAAACGGGAAAGGGGAAATTCCCTTATTACCCTTTGTTTACATGACCCATCTAGATGTAAACTATAGCAAATATTCTTGGATATATTCCTTCATATATATTTCTTAGTGGTATTCGTCTATTCCCAACACCCTAGGATAAGGGTGATTATACTCCAGTAACTCTCTCGTTAGTAGGAGTTCGAGTATGCGCAAGGATAAGCTGATACAAACTTCTAGCAACAACTCCCTCGCTAGCATGTACCAAAGTATAATCGAAGGCGTGCTGACGCAATCAAGTTTCACTCGATTCTCATGAGGGTCGAGGAAGAAGTATCCCCATAGGCGATTTTTGGAGTGGATGACGCTTGATTTGAGGTCTTGAGGTTGGTTGCTAGACTTGAATTTGGATTGAAGATCAAAACTTGTCTTGAAGACTTGAGGCTAATTTGAAGGCTTGATTTTAGCTTGGAAGCTTAAGCTTAATTTAAAACTTGATAGAATTTTGATTCAAATACTTGAATTTAGATCGAGTACTTAAAACTTGTTTGAAGACTTGAGCCCACTTCGAATCTTGATCTCAAAGATCTTGAACTTGATTTGAAGTCTCAAACCTTTATCATTGGGGAACTTGAATTGCATCCCTCCTACCTCCTATCCTTGAAAAGGAGCAGAAGTGATAGAAAAATTTTCACCCGGTAGAAAACATTTTTACCCTAGACTTGGTAGAAAACTTGGCTCGAAAATCTTGATTGAAAACTTTTCTCGAATACTTGGTCGAGAACTTAGCTTGAAAACCATGATCAAGAACTTTGCTCAAATACTTGATCGAAAACTTGGCTCTAAAAACTAAAAAAATGGCTTGAAAACTTGATAACATTGCTCGAAAACCTTGCTCAAGAACTCGGCTTGAAGCCTTGATCGAGAAATTGGCTCAAAAATCTTCATCGGGAGCTTGGCTCAAAGTCTTGATCGAGAACTTTGCTAAAAAACTTGGGTCAAAAACCTGATCAAGAATTTGGCTTGAAAACCTTGATCGAGAACTTGGCTTGAAGTCTTGATCGAAAACTTAGTTTGAAAACCTAAAAACTTGGCTCAAAAACCTTGATTGAGAACTTGGCTCGAAGTCTTGATCGAGAACTTTGCCTGAAAACCTTATCAAAAACTTGGCTTGAAAACCTTAATTGAAAACTTGGCTCAAAGTTTTAACCGAGAACTATACTCGAAAGTCTTGATAAAAAACTTGGCTCAAAAACCTTGATCGAGAAGTTAGCTAAAAAACCTTGATCAAGTGCTTGGCTTGAAAACCTTGATCGAGAGCTTGCTTGAAAACTTTAAAACTTAGCTTGAAAAAATTGGCTCAAAAATATGAAAACCTAGCTCAAAAGCCTAATAACTTACTTGAAAACCTTAATCAAAAATTTGGCTTGAAATCTTGATTGAGAACCTATCCCTAAAATGGAATGGCAAAGTGGCAGATATTGCGCTTTGGCACTTGTAATAAGTTTATACTCCGCAAGCTCAGAGTATATTTGTCTTTTGGCATCTTAGTTTATACTCTTAGTGTACATTCACACATACATCTCATACATTTACATTTATTTCATATACTTGTAAAATGAAGTCGGAATCATGCTAGTCGATATAGTAGCAGATGTAATAGTATCATCTCAATTACTAGAATATGCAATTGTTATTGATGTGGTAGAATAGAAGGCATTAGAATATTCCATCTTGCAAAAAATGTTAGTTTTTAACACTCCCTAGTCAAGTGTAGGTAGAAATATGTGGGCATACTGAATAGGAAGCCTTCAAATACTTTACCCCATAGAAAATATGCTTTCAAACACTCCCTAGTTAGTTGTGTTAATGAATATAACAAATAGTGCATGTTTGTCTTGCATAAAAGAAAAACCAACAGTGTTATTGTGATTTGATGCATGACTGCCATAGTAAAGAAGATAAATTCGAATGCTTATTTAGCATGCAGCATGAAATTTAGAGCATAAATAAATAAGCAACTCCTGGCTAAGTATGTGAAATTGGAAGAAACCAACACTCCCTAGCCATTTTATCAGGGCAACAATATCCTATAGGAATTAAGCACATTCAATATAGTGCACTCCCTAGACATTTGTGGCAGTAGACTTTGGTGCCTTTGCCTAATTACTTGACAAGTGCAGCAATGGCATAATGTTTTTGCCAAGCGGTGATCACTAAGTTAACCACTATACAATATGTTAGTGCAAAACACAGATTCTCTGTTAAAATATGTTAGAAGGTTTTTAAATTTAGAAAGGTTTTTCGATATTAAAGTATGTTGACGAATATATATTATTGTTATACTCAAGTATATTCAATTAGGAGGCAGTCGAATTGCTATAGCTGCTACTCGTTGGAACAGTCCAGGCTGCACGTTGGAATTCCTTATAAGCGAAAAAAGCCCCAAAAGTCTTTCCCTTCTCTCTTTTATTGCAGCACTTAAGTTCAAAATAGGTTTGGATTTCGAAGGGGATTTCGACTGGAAAACTCAAAATGGATTTGAATTTGAATGGAAAATTCAAAAAGGATTTTTTATCATTTATTCTGCTTAAAGACTGTGCAAAGAGAAACTAATCTTTGCAAGAGATACTTATCTGTATAACGAGGAAACCGGTTGTCTGGTGCAGAGCGATCGATGGCTCATGTAGCTGCTGCATCGACGTACATGTCTTACACCAGTAAAAGTAGAAAACCCAGCCCTGACGCCATCTGCCGTGGCACGTGGCAGCCATCTTTATCTACCTGTGACTGAATGTGTACAGTAAGACTAACACCTCAACACTATACAAAGAGATCGGGTCTATATATATATAGTCTAGTAGTTCAGTGGTCTAACACCCTCCGCAGTCGCAGCAGGAGGGAAACGGACGCAGAGACTGGATAGAAAACTAGTAAACAAAGACGTGGAGAGGCCTTTGATCATAATATCGACGAACTGATGTGCTGATGTACATGGAGCATCCGAACCTGTTCTAGTACGACTTTATCATGATGTACCATCCGAACCTGTTCTAGTACGATCTTATCATAAACAAAATAAATATCTATCTCTATGTGCTTCATGCGTCGATGATAAGGAAAGATGGGCCAACCAGCCGATGAAAAATAGTTGGCCGATAAAAAGTAGACAGCGAAGTAGTTGAGGGAAAGATGGGTGACAGAGTAGGTAGGTCAGAGAGTGGATGGGTCACGGACGTGCGAAGATTTGCGTCCGTGAAGATAAATTTCACATCATTGGACTCGTGGAGGAAAAGGAGTGGAACGAACGCGAAAACTCAGAGAGGGGTCGGACGCGAAGAGAGGAGGCTCGCGTTCGGGAGATAGAGATTCGTGTCCGTGGACACGTAGACATGTCGGAGTGACTTAGATGCGAGTGGAGAAGGTTCGCGTCCGAGAGCAGGTGAGCATGTCGAAAAAGCGAAAACCGAGAGAGGGTTCCAGCCGATAGAGAGTGGACGAGTCCAACCGATAGAGACAACGAGTGCAGAGGTACGCCGACGTCGGAGGAGAAAAGATGCATGAGACAGGAAAAGGGCGAAGACGGGTGTGAGCCGAGGCGAAGAGACGGATGGAGACCGTCGCCTCATCATGTAGAGAGCAAGGGATGGGAGAGGGTGGTGGAGAAGAAGAAAACCGTCTGCGAAAGAGACGGGAAGAAGAAGGAGCCGAGATGAGAGAGCAAAGAGGGAATACCGGGAAAAAAATCGATGACGGGAAGAAAGCGTCGTCTCGCCGACGGGAGGATGTTAGCGCGTCGAGTTGTCTAGACCTACTCTGATACCATATAAAAATACGTACAGTAAAACTAAGACCTCAATACTATACTATACAGAAAGGTCAAAGTCTAATCTACCTCTCGCTCTTGATCGCTGGCACCGGTGCAGGCGTGACGGCCAGAGGCTGCGCCGCCGGCGACGCCGACGCGGGCAGCTCCGGCACTTTGCGATGCGGCCTCTTGGTGCGTTTGCGCTTGGCGACGTTGGAGGTGAGGTGCTGCTGCTGCTTGTCTTCCAAGGCATGGCAACGATGCTTGGTGCATGCTCGACGTTGACTCTTGGTATGCGGGGATGCTTCGACTCGATCAAAATGCTTGGACTTGAGTCAAATGTTCCGGTTTGATTGAAACCTTGTCTGCGGACGGTCAGGTCTTGGTTGGTTCGAGCAGCCGGGGAGGCTTCGATATCTGCTCTTGGTCGGAAGTTGAGATCGCTTCGATGTCCAGGCCCTTGATCGAGAACGAAGATGCATGCGGCCGCGCCGTCGAAAATGAGACCACCTCATCACTGTTTAGCGTCACGAGCTGCTCGGCCAAGGTTGTTGTGTCCAAGACTGGCGTAGCTGCTGTCTCGACATGGATTGCTTGCATGGATGATCGAAAGATAACCATTAATTTGCCCTAGGTCCGCATTTGCACGTCGGGTGGTCCCTCGACGGCGGCGAAGAAGGTGATGAGGACGAGCATGACCGGGATCCAATCCACGGATTATCACGCAAATATTTTTTAGATCTTATGCCACGTGCATAGATGCTTACCGGGGCTCGAACAACACAGGCCGTATGAAAAAAATATATTTTTATAGACGAACGCTGTCTATAAAAATATAGATATTTATATAGTATAAAAAGATTATATTTACAGTCAGTCCCGTAAGTACTATTCTATATAACTTCTTTATTTACATGTCTCATGCTCTCTCTCAAAGAAAAAGAAAAAGAAAAATAGAGAAAAGTTTTTGGTATCGAACCTTTTAATAAATTTAACTTGCATTATTTTCCTATTATTTTTGATAAGTTTCTTTTTTAATTTAGAACGGTTCGTTTGATTCAAAAGAGAAAAATACCTATCATATCAAATACCTTTCAATGTTTGTTTGCTGAACTAATCTAATGGCATAGAGAAAAACACAAAAATGACGAAAATCTTAGGCATCTTGCGGATGCACACAAATAAAAAAAATTAAGTTGGGAACTTGCCCATTCAAACACAGCCTAAATGTTCAGGTGGAAAGAAAGGCAGTATAAGAACATCAATAAATATTTGAGTTATCATTTATCATTGGTTAATATGCAAGTCTGTAAGCCCTTTCTACATCTCACATTTCTGACAACATTTTAGCCATCAACTTTTGCTCCTTTTTTCCTTCATGGAAAGCGCCAGCACTTCAATTGTTTGAATGTTCGACTCAGACAGTTCCATTGTAACTGAAAAAAAAATGACTTTATATATGTACTGCACATGTAGCAGGCGGACTACATGATCAAGAATTTCTGTTCCAAGAGGATTACTGCAAACAATACATTAAGCCTCTAGTATCTACTATTGACGGCAAATTTCATGCCTGAAAATAGCCCAATTTGGTGACACATGATTTTCAGAGTCCATGTTACACAACGCAAGTGGTGAAGAACTCCATATGATGATCAGTTCTACACTGGTTTATAGGATGCCAGTATCATGCCAAGTAGATGGTGATAAACACTACACAATAATCGGTTCTATGTGTCTGATTGCCTTGCCTTATGCAACATGACAAGGGCTGGAACCAACAAGTGACACTAGGAATCCTTCGGAGTTGATTGGTATGGCATCAGCTTCAATCAGGGCCCTGTCGAGGCGCATACAACCAGATGATGCTAATGGTTGGGGCTTAAGTGCCTAACGGAGAAAAAGAAGGCGCTGGGCATGAAGCTGAAACTCACCACATGGGACCTGCTTGCAGGCGTTGTGTCAGTGGTGCTTAACAGAAAACAACAGTGCAGATAAATGTGTCTTGGAGCTGGCTATGGCCTACATGTACGATCATACAAAATCTTCAACATTGACAGGTTAGCTATCAAGGGGAAAAAATTAAAAGAACCACCACCTAGAGATTGTTGACAAGATCTACTTTTTCCATAACTCTGTTCTTCAATTTCTTATTATATGATCACTTCTATACAACACATTACATTTTAGAGGTGACTGCACAAAATCAATTTCACCTGATTAATGTCTCAATTTCTGATGTTGCTGATATATTAAATGGTAACAGTAAACTCAGGACTTACGACGTCCATTATCACAAAGAAAAGAAGTAAAACCTTGCACTTTTTTTTGTTTGCTGTAAAAGATCCAACTAAACTTTCCAAGATAACCTAGCAACTTCACTAATTATAATAGTATTGATGTGACTGCAGTGACTATCATTTTCCACAGCATAGATTCAATTCAATTCCTGGATAGTTACAAGATATTAGTTTTAGTGAAAAAATTAAACAAATTTAGGATTTATCTTCTTATATTAATGCATTTTAGTATTGTTTCCAGTCACTGGTTAGCAAGTAAGTTTGGTATTGCTTCCAGTATATGAAACTCTGACCCAAACCAGTTGGTTTTAATGGTCCACAGCAATATACATATAGCTTTGGCAGATTTTTCACATATTAAGGCCCAGCACAAAACAGGGCTATCAAGAGGAATTTACTCTAACCTAGCATAATATGTCCGTAGTCCAAAAAAATATATGGAGTAATATAAGTTGTCTACCATGGAATTTGTTCATTATCATCTTGAAAATATAACCTTAATATCAAAACTAATATCTGTGAACAAACATAATTTGCCAATCTAAAAACAGAACTTCCTACATGTTACTGAAAAATCCAATTCATGGAGATCTGGGTGAGAGTTTACCGGTTTTCAATTGAGTAGACATCTTTCATGTAGTCAGTCTCAAGTTTTGCTCCAAGGCAGCCATCTGTGACAAAAATACAACTCATCTTGTTCACTACCAGCATACAAAACTGATGTAAACGTGTAGAGGTGTAATGTCTCAATCACAATAAATCATGGTATGTGATTCTGATAGGGTACTGCTGCACCATCCCTTCTCTTGATTGCAAGCTTGAGAAATCTATACACAAAGGTCAATGGGAAAAGAATAATATTTATAATTTAATATTTCCTAGTAAAGCATCAATAGTCAACACAACGGACAAAAAAATACTACTTTATATAAAAAGATTTTCACAGGAACTGGAAACCATGTAATGAAATAAAACATACTAGCAATCCTAGCAGGAAATTTTTCTGGGACTAAAAGCCTGATTTGTACTCGATGGCAACCTTATGAAGATGAATTGAGGATACAAGCATTGTTCAATTAAAGGATTTTCAATATGACAGCAAGACATACATAACCTAAGAAATGGGACCTTTTTTCCTTTCAATTGTTCAAACTAATAAATATGATACTTATTTTATTTCTACCTCAACTAGAGTATTGAAGCAAGCTGATAATCATTATTAAACCAAAACTGAGTAGCGTTTGTAATGAACAATAAATATGATCTCATCAAACCTTCATGGCAGAATGATCTATTGCATCATAGTTCAAAGAGACAACTCATTTAGTATGTAAGCTAGTCGTCAGGTCATCAACAGTAGTGTCTTCGCTGCTGATTTTTTCAGAGGTTTCTCCACGGTTCTTGAATAAAGCAACATGCTTTTGGTAATCTTCAAGCTCCTTCTCTAGCTTCTCAATAAATTGACTGGTATGTTCAAGGGATTGTTCGTACTTATATTTCTCCAAGGCCTATGGAGTATAGAATACGGCTAGACATAAGTTGATTGAACAGTTCAATGCTTGCATAGAAATTTTTAGAAATATTATTGAGTAGCATGAGAACAGACAGTTAATCAGTTACAAGATAGCATGTTTGTTTGTATTAAGTTAAAAGAAAGAGATAGGGGCATGGCAACGAGCAACTTTGAGCTAAATAGGTACTGTCCCAGACAAATTAGTTATAGCAATTATGATTACCTTCTGCTTTGAGAGAGTGTCAGGAGGTGACATAACCGTTGGCTGCACATAGTTCTTTCCACGATAGAAGATAATGGTATTGTTGGGTTTAATATCAATGACCGTGCCTTTGCTCAGCCGGGTCAGCTCCTCGGCGTACTCATAGACCTGGCCATGCCGACAAGGCTTGCAGACCACCTTCACGGTCTCATGCTTCTTCCAGTGAAGGTGCATGTTGAGAACCACGCCGCCAAACACCCCTCTCCTTCCAACAGGAACATAGTTCTTTTTCTTCTCGCCAGTTCGTTTGAGGTAGAATTTCTCTTCCTCGGTTAGAATCTCAGGGTCATGAACAGGCTCCGGAGATCTCGGGACCTCGTACTTCCTCAGCTTCTCGATCAGCCATTCTTCTTTCCTCTTAGCCTAAATTCACATGGCAATTTAACAATGCAACATTTATCCTCAATGAGATACATTCAATAGAGAAAATAACGATCTAAATCGGTACCATTGCAACAACAACAAAAAAAACTAATAGACCTTTTCGAGCTTGTATCGAATCCTGACTTCAGGGTTGGGCGACTTCATCTTCTTCTTGGCCTTGAGGCGGTACCACTTGAGCTGGTTAACCTTGGCCTTCCTCGACATCTTCTTCTTCTGCGCCCTCGCCGGAGGCTGCCCCCGCCGGCCCGCCTTCTGCTTCGTGCCCGCGTCGCCGCCGAAGGAGAACCTAGCAAAGCCACCGTCCGTGTCCAGCGCGACCGCCGTGCTCCCGTGCCGTAAGGCCTGGTGGAACCACCATCTCCGCCCATCCACCCAACTCTCAGGCACCCCGCAGGTAGACTCGAACGACGAAGCGCCGTGACGCGGAGAACCCGCACCGCGCAACCTTAGAGAGACTAGCGCCGCGGCGGCGGAGAGGAGTGGTCGGCGGCGGAGGAGCCGGGGCGCGAGGGACGCCATAGCCGGCGGCGGCGGCAGCGTGACACACGTGTCCCCGACCTCGAGGCAGGAGGCGTGGGTGCGACTCGTGGGCTTAAAGACGCGCATGTAATTTAGCCCGCTGGCCTTTCTTCCGGGCTGCCAAATGAGCCCTGTCAGGCTTTTTCCCCTTCCATTTATATATCGATTTCGAGTGAAAATTTGAATTTCATGATCATGGTTGATACACATTAAATTTTTTAGGAATATTTTTATTTTATACACATGAGTGCAATTTTGTTCAACAGGAGCCCTAGAATTTATTCAGTGGATTAACCCATTTCTATTCCACAAAGCAAGGCCACTTTAAAAACCATTAAATCATCGTGCATGCAAGCATTGTCCTTCAAATAAACATCCCATGCGTAATATCATAAACAAGACAGCGTAAAATATTGTAGGCCAATCGTAATCATTTCGTACTACTTTGTCATACAAAGGAAGAGCACGACGACTAGTGTAAAGCCATGAAACATCTCTTGAGAAAGAATGGTATAAAAACCTATAGCAGGCCGGAGGTGATATAAAAATCAAATTCCTCCTTATTCCTTTACACAAACTAGCTTAAGTTGGTCCATTTTTGAAAGCTCACTATATTTCTCAATTTCGTTTTTTTCTACATTTTGCACCAAGCAATCCCAATGATTTGTTTCAGCTGTATTTTAAAAAGTATAGCATCGATTTCAGTTTTGACAATAAATAAATAAATAAAATGGTCAAAAAAATATGAGAGGAAGTTTGTTGAGAGGAGAAAAAATGGTTGAGCGTATACTCGTTTGTAACTGCTTCCCTACCAAGCATCGCACATTCGCACGCGGCGTCCATCAGTCAACCGCCCAAAGTGGATCTCGGCCAGCCCACCACCGAGGACCCGACCGACCGCCTCCTCCCCTTCCCCCTACGACTACCAATACCCGCCGCCGGCGAGGCTCGCACCACTCCGCCGATCTGCCCCGCAGCCGCGACGCGAGCCCAACCAACCCCTCCGCTTCCAGATCCCTCCACACTCGCCCTGCGGCCGCCTCTCCAGATCTCGATCCCGCGCGGCCGCGGCCATGGCCACCGCCGCCGCCGCCCTCCGCCTCGCCGTAATCGTCTTCGCGGTCGCGGTGGCGTCGGCCGCGTGCCCGCACACCAACCTCACCGCGGCCTTCACCGCGGACTTCACCATGCTGCAGCACCAGCTCCGCGGCACGGTGCGCCTCGCGGGCGACGGCTCCTGCGCGCTGCGGCTCACCCGCTTCGACCTCCTCGCGGCCTCCTCCTCCGCGCGCTTCTGGGCGGCGCGGGGGAGCTCCCTCGCCGACCTCGCCGTGGGCCGCCCCTTCTCGTCGCTCCCGCTCAACGCCACGTTCCGCAACGCCACCCTCCTGCTCCCCTTCTCCCGCCCGCTCCCGCCCCTCCTCGCGCTCTTCGACCCCGAAACCTCCTCCGACCTTGGCCACGTCTTCCTTCCCGTCTCCGGCTCCAACGCCACCGCCGATTCCGGCGTCGCCTCGTCCTCGCCGGCGCCGGCGCCTGTTCCCACCATGTTCGACAACTGCCTCCCTTTGGCCGAGAACAAATACCGTCTCCGTTGGACGCTCAACGCCTCTGCCGGCACCGTCGAGGTCGGCCTCGAGGCCGCCGTGGGCTCCGAGTACTACATGGCGTTCGGGTGGGCGGACCCCAAGGCCAATTCTCCCGCCATGATCCATTCCGATGTTGTCGTCGCAGGATTCACTGAGGAAGGTATGCCATTCGCCGAGGACTACTACATAACCGACTACAGCGAGTGCACGCTGGGGACGGATGACTTGCCAGTATCTGGTGTGTGCCCTGACAAGGTTTTTGATGAGGGGAAGAATGATTCCATGCTGGTGTACGGTCACCGGCGGGATGGAGTGTCTTTCGTGAGGTATCAGAGGAAGCTTGACACGGAGGATGCCAAGTATGATGTGCCGGTCAGTGCCACAGAGGAGATGGCAGTGGTCTGGGCCATTGGGAAGCTGCGGTCGCCAGATACTCTGAGGCCACACTACCTTCCGCAGAACCATGCGGGGCCAAGGGACACAACCTATGGGTTTGCAAAGGTGAATTTGTCGGAAACGGTGGGCAGTTGCAACGGACCATTGGATGCTGACAACAAGGAGGATCAGGATAGGATCATTGCGGATGCAAAGACACCCCTGGTGGTGACATCTGCTCCAGCTGTGCACTACCCAAACCCGCCAAACCCTGACAAGGTGCTTTACATCAACAACAAGGAGGCTCCTCTGCTGAAGGTTGAAAGGGGTGTGCCAGTGAAGTTCTCAGTGCAGGCTGGGCATGATGTTGCACTTTACATCACTTCGGACCCAATTGGGGGGAATGCTACACTGCGGAATAAAACAGAGGTCATATATGCCGGCAGCCGTGATGCTCATGGTGTACCAGCAACTCCTACAGAACTGGTTTGGCTTCCTGATCGGAATACACCCGATCTAGTCTACTACCAGTCATTGTATGAACCGAAGATGGGTTGGAAATTTCAAGTGGTTGATGGAGGCCTTAGTGACATGTATAATAGCAGCGTTCTTTTGGATGATCAGCAGGTTACTCTGTTTTGGACTCTGTCCCATGATTCTATATCTATAGCAGCTCGAGGTGAGAAGAAAAGTGGCTACCTTGCTATTGGGTTTGGGAGTGGCATGCTGAACAGTTATGCTTATGTTGGCTGGGTTGGCAATGATGGAGTTGGGCGAGTCAAGAGTTACTGGATTGATGGAAGGAGTGCAATGGGCATCCATCCAACATCTGAGAGCTTAACCTACGTCAGGTGTAAGTCAGAAAATGGCATTATTACATTTGAGTTTACTCGTCCTCTTAAGCCTTCATGTAATGGAAGGGTAGAGTGTAAGAACACTATTGATCCAGCCACACCCCTTAAGGTAGTTTGGGCTATGGGTGCAAGCTGGTCAGGTAACAGTCTTACAGATAGTAACATGCATTCTATCACAAGCAGCCGCCCCATACGTGTGCTTTTGTTGAGAGGTTCTGCTGAGGCAGAACAGGACTTGCGTCCTGTTCTGGCTGTTCATGGGTTTATGATGTTTGTTGCCTGGGGCATCTTGCTTCCTGGTGGAATATTGGCTGCCCGGTATTTGAAGAACTTGAAAGGTGACGGGTGGTACCAAATACATGTCTATCTGCAGTACTCAGGAATTGCTATAATGTTCCTTGGTGTCCTTTTCGCTGCAGCCGAACTCCAAGGTTTTTATGTCAGCTCAGTGCATGTTAAATTTGGTGTCGTGGCTCTGCTGCTGGCAGGTCTTCAGCCACTAAATGCCTACTTCCGGCCCAAGAGACCAGTTAATGGGGAGGCTTCATCCCGGAATCGTGTCCTCTGGGAGTACCTTCATGTTATCACAGGCAGGTCGGCAATCATTGTTGGAATTGTGGCACTTTTCACCGGAATGAAGCATTTAGGCCATAGGTATGATAGCGAGAATGTAGAGGAGCTCACTTGGGCCTTGATGCTGTGGGTGCTTTCAGCCATAGTTATAGCGCTGTACTTGGAGTATAAAGAAGTCAAACGGAGGAGCGGCGACACAAGCTTTAGAGGGCATTGGGTATTAGGTAACACTGAGGAAGATGATTCAGTTGATCTTTTGCATCCTGACAATACAGACAGGAATTCAGAATCAAGTCCTTCTGGTGTGATGGAGGTCCAGCTTGAACCTCTTGCTAGATGACATGTATCAATATATTTATTCCCTAGTGTCAGATTCAAATACACCAATTCCTGTTTTCACATATATGGATGAGATCCACAGGTCGTGATAATTTGCTGCTTCAGAAGAATCTAGTATTTATATGGCAGGATGATGCCAGGCAACACAAGATCTCCAAACTGTCTTGAATTTCCTATTTACATTGTATAGTGTACATTTTTGACAGATAGACAGGCACAATTTGTTACATTTACCCAAGTGATTCTTTTTTAGTCAATTTAGAGATAAGAGAGATGCTAGTTGAGGGGTTTATTTTGCATTCACAGCATTATTAGCTGAGCTGTGTATTGAAGAGAGAATGCTAGAAATCATGTATCATATCCACTCTGAGGTCGGATACTGTTCATTTTGAGATGAGGCAAAGCGATTTTACACTGTTTTGGATGTCTGTTTCTCTGTGCTCTCTAGATACAATACATCTGTTAAATGCTTCATTCTCTCTATATTTGTTGGGAAATCCTGATTTTTTTTGTTACTGTTTGTCAATCCTGTTTCTGATATGAATGCATAGTAGGCCTGTTACTTCGCTTGACTAAGCACAGTGCCAACGTGCTAGCGTTTGATTTCATGTTAGATTTCCCAAATAATATAAGACTGTTCACCCGCCAACTCCTGATCATTAACCAGCTCAGTTAAACGAAAGCAATGTACCTCCAGAAGCCGTGAAGCCTTGTGAGTCGCAGCCTGTAATATTTTTTTTTACCACCCATCACACAAATAACGTGATATTCCTTGCGTAAGATGATAAAGTTGTAGGCGGTATGACTTTAATTACTACTACTTGGTTTTAAATCGCGTTTTGTGAGATTCAGAGACGTAATGCTCATTTATCTGTTTGAGTATGTTTTGGCGTGTTCTTTGTGCGTACGAGTGGGCAGCTTCCAACCGGGAGACCAGACACGCCAAAGGTGCTCCCTTTCTTCACGCGGAAACGCGCGACGGATCGATTGGAAACGGGAGTATTCTCCTTCATCAATAACTCAATATTCCGTGACCACGAGATAAACAAAATTTGTTCCTCGCGAGCGACGTGCACGAACCAAACCAGCGTTCACGTTGGCTTCGTAGGCGTATCACCACCTAACTCTTCGTAGGGAGGTGGTAGCACATGTCCCCTGTTCCGGCAAGTCATCATATCGCCGTCTTCTCTGGGAGACCCGGAGAGTGTAGCTTCCTCCCTAGCTGTCCGCGACTCTGCGACCGACGGCGGCAGCAGATGGAGAGAGACCAGCACCGCGGCGGCGGCGGCGGCGGACTCCATCATCATGCCATCCAGGTCCCGGCATCAGGTCCGTCCAGTTTCCAATTTCCCCTCTTCTTCTTCTCTGTTTTTTTCCGTCTAATTGCAGACCAAAACCTAGTCTTCTGTAAGCTTTTTGCCTTGATTTTAGCAAGTCTCATCGTCGGTGTGAATAATTCATGCTTATCTGCATAGTTCTAGGACAAAAGAAGGCAACGGCGCTGCATTGCGTTGTCGGTGCTTTCAATTGGGAAGGATTTTCTGAATTATTTGGGAGTAGAGTATTACTGCTTCTTGAGCTTGGTAGCTAATGTAAAAAGTAACAACCCTTCAAAAAAATTGCCTTTTTTTCCCTTGAAGCTGACTGCCTTTGCAAAGTTGATGTCGCAGTCCTACTTTAACTCTTCTATTATTGTTTCTTGATTTTGGAGTCTCTTGTTGAAGACCATGAGAATTATGTGTGTTCTTTTCCTGTAGTAGATGATCGCCGTGTTTTTCTCTTTTTTTTTTCTTTTGAAAAAATTCTACAGACCTGGAAACAAGCACAAAAGAAGGTTTGTTTGGTTAAACAATACTGGTATGCATGGTACACTGTCATCAAAAAAATAATAAATATGGTAGGAAAAAATTAATAAGTATGGTACAGTGCAATATTGGATTTTGATTTTTTATAGAAAGTATTGGATTTGTGGGATCCAAACAACATCATTATTGTTTAAAAATAATGAAATCTATTTTGTTGGATCATACTAGTACTGCAGAAATCTCTAGGTAATCAGTCACTCTTTTTTATTTCTGGAGTCACTACCAATCTAACCATGATTTCAGATATTAACACTATATTATTGTTCAGCAAATACTCATCACCAAGCTGAAGCTGTAGACTGAATCTGAAATCTTCTGAATTTATTTAGATAATGAAATTTTCTGAATATATGTCGTCTCCCTGTCATGAACAGAAGCAGATGTTGCAGCAATGGAGGAGACCTCGGAGCCAGCAGATTGCTCTCTGCATCAGAAAGCAGCAGAGATTGTTGCCTCCTCCATGGAGACATACCGGAGCAAGCCGTTCTCCTTCTGGTTGCTGCTCGTCCTCAGCGCCGGCGCGATGCTCACGGCGTTCCCGGCGTCGAGCCTCCTGTCACGGCTCTACTACAACAACGGGGGCCAGAGCAAGTGGATCCTGTCGTGGTCCGCCGTCGCCGGCTGGCCGCTGCCGGCGCTCCTGCTGCTGCCGTGCTACCTCCTCGGCAAGGCGTCGCCGACACCGTTGTCGCCGAAGCTGTGCGCCTGGTACGTCCTGCTCGGCCTCCTCAGCGCCGCCGACAACCTCATGTACGCCTGGGCCTACGCCTACCTCCCGGCATCCACGGCGTCGCTCGTCGCCGCGTCGTCGCTGGTGTTCTCGGCGCTGTTCGGCTACGCCATCGTGAAGAACAAGCTGTACCTGTCGTCGCTGAACGCTGTCGTCGTCATCACCGCCGGCGTGGTGATCATCGCGCTGGACTCGCGGTCGGACAGGTACCCCGGGATCACCGACAAGCAGTACACGCTGGGGCTCGTCTGGGACGTGCTCGGGTCGGCGCTCCATGGCCTCATCTTCGCGCTGTCGGAGCTCGTCTTCGTCAAGATCCTCGGCCGGAGGTCGTTCCACGTGGTGCTGGAGCAGCAGGCAATGGTGTCGTTCTGCGCGTTCGCGTTCACGTCCATCGGGCTCGCCGTGAACGGCGAGTTCCCGGCGATGCATCGGGAGGCGGCGGGGTTCAAGCACGGCGAGGTGTCGTACGTGATGGTGATGGTGTGGTCGGCGGTGACGTTCCAGCTTGGGGTACTGGGAGGCACCGGCGTGCTGTTCTTGGCGTCGACCGTCCTCGCCGGCGTGATGAACGCCGTGAGGGTGCCCCTGACGAGCATCGCGGCGGTGATCTGGTTCCATGACCCCATCAGCGGGTTCAAGATCCTATCTTTGGTCATCACCGTGTGGGGATTCGGCTCCTACATGATTGGCCACTCTTCTACCAATCAAACATCCACAAATTGATGTATTATTCTCCTGGAACCTGAAAAATATGTGAGCTGAGCATGTTCTTTTACTGATCATCACGAGTGAGTATATTGATCAATGCATGTGATCATCACGAGTGGTGTACAGAGTGATGGATGGATGTTGCAGGTGAAGAGGTTGGCGTTGGGCATTGCGTCGAACAGGTGGCGGGCGGTTGGGCGAAAGGTGGCCGGACTGCCATATGCGACAGTCGCGGTGAGGAGGTAGGTTGGGGAAGCGTGGTGGAACGTCCTGAGGACGAGGCAGTGGGTGGGCGCCGCCCATAGGATATCACTTAGGTATCGCAAATTTGTTGGCTTCTGATGTCGAACAGGTTCAGGTTGCCGTCCCAGATTGGTTCAGAAACACCGGACTCAGTTCTGTTTCTTTGTGATTTTTCTTTTTGCTGATTATTATTACTGCCCCACAAGGAGCTTGTACTCCAAACAACTAAAAATGTTAGATGGATCATCTTTTGTTCTCTCTGCCAAACGGTCAGCGTATTACTTATTCACTTCGAGTTCACTGCAAGTAAGCTCGCTACACATACTTTAGCAATATTTGCTCCTGTAATTATCTCCTCTATAGTGCTAATAACACGGTCCATCATTGGTCTAGTCGATCCAATAAAACATAAATTTGAGACAGTCTCTCAGAAATCCTACAGTTTATGTCAACAAGGAAAAGAAACCATGGTATATGTGACGGAAGAAGGTTTCGATTTAACATGAAACGTTTGCAAAACTGCAAAATCACTGCTACCTGGTGTTTGTCCAAGGCCATTCCAGCACTCTACTCCTCCCTCCGTCTTACAATGTAAAATATTTTGGTTTTTGTCTTGAGTAAGATTTGATCAAGTTCATATAAAAACACAATAATATTTGTAACGCCAAACAAATACATTAATATATATATATATATATATTGAATGGCGAATTTAATAAAATTAATTTGGTATTGTAAATGTTAATATATTTTTCTATAAACTTAATTAAACTTATACTTAGAACATGAACCAAATCGTGTTACATGTTGAAACGGAGGGAGTATCAATCTAGCATCGATTTCTCTGGCTGATAATATAGTTTTTGATATTGAATTTAATGTCAATATGAACTTTTTCCCTTACAGACCCAGGAGTTGACAAGTCAAGCCATCGATTTCTTGAGAGGAATTTTCAGCATGTGTTGACACAGATAATGTAAACTTAACGCATTGGTAGACACTGTTTTACTGTTGTGTAAATGGTAGTCAACTTTTTGTTCTGATTATTTTATTTTACTAAAAAGCGTCATTTTTATTGATCAGCTGAAAATGCCTTTTTTTACCATGTTTAAGATGAAGCTTTGCTACCTGCTGAGTTGGATGTTTTTTTTTTTCGGTTGCACCTAAAAGTAAGTTGATGGAAGGTCCTGTCCTGTTTTGGGTTGATCTGTAACTGTAAAATAAACAATTAACATTATAGAATATAGATAACCAAAATTGTTATTTAATCCTGTATTCATGTTTCCTAAAGGATTTGATGGAATGGATTTTATATCCTTGCATTTTCCTTACTGATACTGTTTTGTTGATATTTCCGCCCTTGGTCTCTAATCCATATGTGGACTGTGCTGAAAGGAATGTCTTGGGTGGGTTGTCACTGGAAGGATTTGGAGAACCAAGTATCATACTATACGAATAACACTGAGATCAAATACACCAAATGACAACCATGCATGATGGATTGATCATTTGCAAATCAATGTATGACTGGGTTTGATATAAGAAACAAAACCCTATTATCTATATTGTCATTTCTCTACTCACAAATATATTTGGTTTCATCCATATTGACAGGTTTATTTCATCTATATGCAGGCCATCGGAATCAAACGAGGGTGGAAGGGCCATTCAATTCATTAAAGCATTGTTTGGTTATTCCCTATGAGAGAGGAATTGGAGAGGATTAAGGGGATTACTTCTACACTTTCAATAGGTGTGAAATTATTTCCCTCCAAATCCCCCAATCCCCTTGTGGATGGGATTAACCGAAACAAGGGCTAAGAGAGAGCACTAAACCTTCCCAAGCAGAGCTCCAGCCCTTCCTTTAAGTGACAGCCCACATGGCATCTACCCCATCTATTAGCATCACCTATTTGCCTTACAAAAAGCTACTTTGCGAACTCAGTGGCTGTTGCACTGTTCATTTCCTAGAATTGCTGTAGGTTCAAAATTTGTGCAAATTTCCATTCTCCCATTGTGTCATTCAGTCCTAAATACAACTCAGTTTATTGTGTCGCTCAAAAGTACAGAAATGTAGTGTTTTGTCACTAGCATGGATTCTAATATATTTGCTGATTACCATATTGTCTATGTTTAGTTTCAATGATCTGAATTCCAAGGGTAATTTTTATGCTTGATCCATTTGTTCAAGTGTAGAAAGCACCGTCCTTATTTTCTCTTCCATTGCAGAAAGTGATTCCAACTGCAATCCCTGCATGTTTCCCTGCTCAAACATAAGAGAAAGATCAAACCATTAGGTAGGATTTTATTTATGGCATCAGAACAGATCAAATCATAGGCCCTGAAAACCACTAAACTCTATCTCCGTAAGGTTTTCTAACTTTCTTTCTATTTACCTTACGATTATGCAGGAAATCATTTGTAACTTTTAGTGTGAAGATCATCTGACATGCAATTTGTAGTATTAACAGGTAACGGATCTCCACCATAGCTTTGATGTTGTGACAACTTTCTTCACAATCTCGTAGTGTCTGTAAATAGAAATTACTAAACTCTAGCTCTTGATTAAGAGAATCAACTCGTAGATAATCAGAGGGGTAAATGATTGCAGAAGGAAAAAATAAAATTTAAGGCTTTCTCCTTAATCACAAAATCTAAAAAAAACATATTTTTAGAATATGGATTTCATCGATAAACAAATTATAGCCGTAAATTCATAACTCCGATCGATCTAAACAAAATTTACAAACAAATACAACTAGAATCACGTCAATTAAACTTTTGGATCTCTCAATATATTAATAAAACAAAATTATTAAAGATAATGTTAACTAAAATTAATTAAATCTTAATTAATTAATAATACGATAGCTAAAAATAATTAACCAATCAGAACTATATAAAATACACTGATAAGGGGCTTCCCCACTGGTATAGTAAATTCATTATCAAGATTATTTAACAATCTCCTCTTTGTCCTCTTAGTCATTCATGTTTCTTGCCTTTTCACAACCACTATTTAAAAATTCTCTTTCACACATTAATATCCTCTCAGTTATTTATCGTCCTTTCACTATATACGTACGAATGGTTCCTTGGGTATACGGATTCACAAACACCCACGATCCATCTAGCCTTCATATTCTGATGTCTATTAGGATAAAGATGTTAAACTAGTCGGTCTTTGATACCAATCGTAAGATCGTAAAAGATATTTCATACCTCAAAAAATAACTAATAAAGTGAGAGTCGCATCCACTTATATATTAACCCATTACTCTTTCACAATCAATATGGACTATTTAATAGGTATTGAAATATTCCTCAGAGAATAGTAAGAATGACAACATTTCTCTTTCGGCTAGGTTAATGGCCGTAGCCCATAAGAAAAACAAAATTAATCATGTTTACCTGATGATAATAGAAAGGAACTGCATAACAACAAAATTAATTACCGTAGCCCGTAAGAAAAACACAAATGATCCATACTGCAAGTATACTTTACCTGTTTAATCATGTTTATAATCTGATCAATGTGGTCTGAAACACGGGGCTCCACAGATGGTGGTAAACAATGAAGATGAGCCAGATCTGATAGGATGTCACCTGAGTACCTTTTGTTTAAGCTAAAAGGATCTTCTCCCAATTGATTTGCTCTTGCAATTATCTACAGAATTCCAGAAGAGCAACTCAGGTTTTCCTGTGCAGGTTAGCAATTCCTTATAAATTTTATTTCTAGGTGTCTAAGCAAAATAGATTAATACAATTTAAGGGGTAAATATAGTGAAACGAACTTGAGGTCAACATTCAGGTATTAATGTGAAACAAACATAACACTTTTTGCAAGATAAGTCAAACATGACCACGGTTTACCCTACTCCAACTAAGGTCAACATGACACCTTTTCTCCAAATTAAGATACATATGTTATGACGAATTTTAAATATAGAAGATGTGCAGGAAGAATATATGTAGCACTAGTTACTACTGCTACAATGCAATTCATCAGTCATCATTAAAATTAGTTGTCAGAAGATGCGGACCCAGCATTAGTTGTTAGAAAATAAATTTGACCCAAAAATCACCTTGTCGTCAATGTCAGTAAAATTCCGAACATAGCGCACTTTAGGGCCCAAACTACGCAGGTACCTGTCAAATATCATAATAATACGAATAAGAAATAAGACAAAACAACATTAGTGTCAGTGCGCTGAATGCGACTAAGAAACAATGAGTAGTTTTATTATTTTTAAAAAATATCTAGAGGTATCATATTTTTTTTAAGTGTAAGACTTGGTATATATACAAGGTACCTCGAGGTATTAAATTATTTTAGTGTAAATTTAGGTACATCAAAGTTCTTTCTCAAAGTTCGTAAAATTTCTCAAAAAACAATAGCTATAGCACAGCAGGATTCTTGGTGTGAAATTGTTCCTGGTTTCCTGGTCTCCTGGATAGGAAGGTTGCTTTGCTCCGTTTTGCTTGGCTAATTGAAATGCAACAGTGAATTGGCCTGTTTACGTAGAGAGGCCATGACTAATTAACAGTCACAGAGCACCTTTAAAGTTTCCAGAGGAACTGTTGCTAGGGGAAGAGTTAGAATAATTTCACATGCAAAACTATCATAGAGATATAGTAGTTGTAATCTCACAACGTTCTAAACCGAGCTAGTTAAATTGCAAAATGTTTCTCAGTGTGTATTCACAAACAAATGTGGATGCACACTGTTTAATTTTGCACGCATTTACTACTATAAACATGTCTACTCATGTTGTCCGTGTAGAATACTGTACTATATATTAAATTTATTTTTAAAAATATTTATTTATTTTGTCTCTATAATCGAATCAATGGTCCACGATAATAATCATCCATGAATTGATAGTCTATAAATCAAGCGGGCGTAGTACGTACCATCCAATTAATCATCCATGAATATGATAAAAGAGTTTTAGTGGAGACAAATGTAGAACATTAAGGCCTCCTTTAGAAAGAAAAAAAAATAAAGAAATTTTAGAGGAATTGAATTGAATCCGGTGAAATTCCTATGTAGTTCCGAAGGATGACTAAATTGCTGATTGAATTAATTAACATGGAAGTTATATTATCACGAAATTTTGGTGGTTTTAAGAATCCCATGCCCTATGTTAGCTTTGCAAATGCAATTATTAGTTGGGTGGTTTCAGCAGACAATAGAATTATGAGACTTTCTACCGTGCTTGTGATTCATTAAGACCGTTGATTGCTTATAATCTAACGCACTAGGATAAAAGGTATTAGTGTAAAGGTACTTAAGATGTAGGCCAGGTATGAACTTAAGTATTTGGAGGAAGGTTAGAATAGGAATTAGCTCCCATTAATTATCAATTCGTGCAGTTAAGGGATCATCAGACAGAAGAGATGAACACCTCCGTTCATAGAAATCCTGATGCACTTTACATTGATCGTTCTCCATCTGTTGGAAGTACCATGTTTCCAGTTTCCACCATCTAATCAACCGCAAAGGATCCAAGAATTGGTCGTGTAAGATTTTAGTTGCGGTGGCTGTTTGCTGCTGTTGTTTGCTTGCTGGCATCAGTCTCTGCCGATCCCGCTGCGCCGTCGCCGCGCTCACTCCGTTCGCCGCCCGTAGCGCACCACCAGCACCGCCGCAAGGCCACGACACCGACAAGCGTCCCCTGTAGCTGCTGGTTCCCCGCGCGGCCAGGCGGTGGCCGCCGACGAGCGGCTCGCTGACCCTTCCTTCCCCGAGGGCGAGGCAGCCTTCTCGCCGTCGTCCCGCTTCCCCACCACGAAGCAAGTAACGGAATTCGATTCTTCACCGGCGTCATACGAGTCTGGAATTACTTAAACTACCCTACTTAATGTTATTTTCTATTCCTAATCTACCCTTAAAGACTCAACGGTGGAGATTAATTTGTTTATAAGATGCCTAGGCACCTTGCAAACACCAAAAAAAAAAAAAGGTTGCTTGCATTCGTCTGCTCCCATGCCTCCGAGCGAGCGTTCGTTGCATTGCACTCCTCTTGTGCCCGCCTGGCACCCTCACGCCATCTCGCAGGACGCCCGCTCGTTCTCACCCTTGCGCCGCATATCAACCCAACATTTAAGGAGGGGTGGGAGTTAGGCCGAGAAGAGGGGAGGGGTGAGGGTCTGAGGGAATTGGACCGAGAGGAACAAAAGGAGGAGTTGGCCCAAATGAACAGCGATATTTTAGAATTAATTTCTCTGGAATTTTAGATTAAATTTTTGAAGAGGATTTGGATTCAAATTTGAACTTGGGTACTCATGATTTGGAGAAGGATGTTTGATGGGAGGATTTGAGATCCAAATTGGCTTAATACACACAAATTCAAACAAGGCCTAGTTTAAATTCAATACAAGTTTTTTTAAAAAAATTGCCGGAGGTGGAACGGTGCGGCGGGGGATTGTCCAGATTGGCGGCTTCCAAATTACAAAAGGTGGCACCAATGCAGGTTTAGAGCTAAGGTGATGGGCACAAGGAACAACGATGAGGGAGTGACAACCCTCAAGGAGTGTCCGCCATCGTCGCCACGATGTCAAGCTCAATCAAGTGTTCATCAGTCGTGGTAGCCTTCTCTAAAGCATATCGAGAGCCTAGCTCGCTAAAGCTAGAGCACCATGCTTGTCGGCCAACCCCACCCCATCAAGCTTGACCTCCAACGCCACCACTCAAAGGTCATTTAGGACTAGAGGGGATGAATAACATAAGAAATGCACAAAAAGGATTGTTTTAGACTTATCTTAGGAGAAGATTATACAATTATACCATGAGATGAGATTGAGGGATCATCATTTTGTCATTTCTCAGACTATACTAAAAAATATTACTTGTAAACACATTAGTCCAATCTAATTGTATTATCATTAATCACCAAATTAAATTAGAGGCTTAGATACACTTTCACAACAAATGGGATAGGAGGGGGAGGGACTTCGGGTGTAGCTCTTTCCTGCTTCCTGGTCAGACCACCATTGTGCTGTTTAGCTCGACACCACCTGCTCCAGTCTTGGAGGCTAGCGTTGAGCTCGAGCTCGCCAAGGTAGGCTAGCCACCAGCCCCGCTACCTAGCGCTTGCCTCTTCGCCACCGACCTTGCTTATTAGCGCCCTCCTCTATGTCATTGGCCTGGAAGAGAGAGATGAGAGGAAGTATAGGAAAGTGATGTATGCCCACCATTTTTTTATTGTAATGTCATTTAAACATCACGCTAGGTGAATTCCATCCTTTTACAATGCTTGAATTTGGAGCCTGAGTATTGTGTTGTTCACTTCATTTTTTGAAGAAGTTGAATTAAAGATTGCATTCCCTTCACATCGTTGGTCCTCTCCCAAAAGATTATCTTTAATTAAATAGATTGAGGTTTTCATCTCCAGGACTCCATACATGTCAATGATTTTGTGACAGATCACCTGATCTCAGAACAGTTGGAGCAGAGGGGGTTTTTCCGGTACCTCCCATTGGAGGTAGCAGAAGTGTAGTATAGAAATCAAATTCAACAGTTAATTATGACGAGTATTTTTGACTTCTACTCTAAATCTCTGACTAGCAAAATGTTCGTGTGTTACAACAAGCGAAGACAATTTTAATTATATGGAAAGAGTCAATTTTAATCACTTTTTTATATACATGAGTGATATTGTTTATATACAGAATATTTATGTATTTTTTTAAAGAAGTGGTTGTATACGGTGAAACAGACACCACCAAGATAGGTGGGACCATAGGTCAAAACTGCTTCTTGTCTCCCAACCATCTTATATGTGTTTCTATTATATCTAATGAAAGTACACACTAAATTGGTCACTTATCTTCGAACAGTCTCATATGTGCTACCATCTTATTTTTTATAAAAAAAACACATAATATTTTTGTTATTTTTGACAGAATTGATTTTTTTTTGCCGACAGAACAACAGAGTGCAAAACACGAAAGCCCTTAAACTAAGCCCCTTAAATGACATTTTGCCATTAAATGATGGCTTTCCATTTTGCAGTTATGTAAGCAGATGGGCTTTCCAGCTTCTTTTCCAACGAACTGAAATTATCCTTCGGGCGCGCGGTTTCAGCTTTGTGCCAACTTGAGTTCGGACTCCAATCCTGCAGTCAATGGCTTGTGTTTCTCTTCAGCCTCTTCAAGCATTTTAACCTTGTCATTCAGACCAGCAATTCTAAATTTGCAGACTAGAGTTATTAGTCTGCACATCCAGTGCCTTTAGATTACGAGACCGTGTGGTGAGTTCAACAGACAGTGTCTTATCCTTCTGAATTTGCTTGTAGGTTATGTCAATTTCATGTTTGAAAATTTTAGATTTAAATTCAAATTATTGTGTTTGAAATTACAAATTTAAATTTAAATTTGCTTGGTTGGTCATATAAAACAAACTATCTTGGCTAGATGTCTGAAGATAGGCTAACTACTCCCTATGCCCCTTGGGTTGTTAAGCGTAGAAAATATCCTTAGGTATAGGTACACAAGAACAAGTATACTTAATATATAGACGGCATGCTCAAAGCTATAACCTGCTACTACGTGGAAGCCAACTACGACGATGCATGAGTGGTGAGAGGCGACTGCAAACACGAAAGAAGTGCCAAAGCAAGGTGTGCGCTTAGTCATCCTCTTTATTTCCTGGGAACACAAAGAAAGGATGGAACCAGAGGATCTTCTAGCATTAGGAGCTCTCGTCTCTAGTCTTGGGGGTAAAAGTTAAAAGAGGCTAAAATGTGGGTCGTAGAGCAAGACACTTATCATCCATCTTGCCTTAGGTTCGTTCAAAAATTTTGTAAATTTGAATATTTTGAATCGAAATATTTATATTTGAATTGTTGTGGTATTAAACTAAACAGAAATAAACTATATGTTAAAATATAAGAGAAAAAGAAACGAGGGCTAAGAATTAGAAGATGGTGCTAGATAGGATGTATTTTAGGGAGAGAACAGCAAAGTTGTTTAGAGATTTTAGAGGCTATTGCTGCTAAAGATACTCTTAGACTTGTAAGGGCTAAGTAACGAACTCATAATGCGCCAAGCGCTAACACACGTCTCCACCATTGAGCTATTACAATGTAATTATATTTTATTTATAATATAACTGTTGTAATGTACACTATTATTAATAATATTATAGTTATATTTGAAAGTTTTTAAAATAAAAAATTATATAGGTAGTCTCTATTTTTAAAACAAGGTGTCTTTTTATACATTATAAGCGTGTTTAAAATTGGTATTCTGGCTGATTTGGTGAATAATTGGATAGTTTTAACACGCGGTCTTGCGTTTATTGTTTTATGGCCTGTCCTATGGAATTAAATTCCAGCTGAAAAGCTCCTAAAAGGCTGAAAACAAGAGATGGCAATTGATTGCCGGTGCTTCTTCAACAACCAGCGAACTAGCTGTCGTTGAAGCCAAAGCAGGGTAAAGATGCCTTAGCCCAATCCGCGATTTACTATTTATTAAATTATTTTCATAAGAAGAAGGTGGGGCTTACTTACTAGGCAACCCAGGAAACTGCCGCCGCCGCCGCCGCGTCGCATCCTTCCACCAATCTTCGCCTCTAGCCAGACGCCTCGCAGAGGCAAAAGCCCGAACACATGGCGCGCGCCCTAGTCCGCCGGGCTCTCTCCCTCGCCGCCGCGGCCTCCTCCCCGGCGACCCCATCCTTCTCCACCGCCGTCGCGCCGCTGCCCTCCCCGATGGACGACCGCCTCCTGCGCTCCGAGATCTAACGAGTCTATCTTCATCTCGCTCTCTCTCGTCTTCTCTGATTCGCAGCGAAACGAAACCCTTGTAGCCGCCGACGACCATCAAATCGTTCGGGGTGGAGGACTGCCCGGGGGAGCAGTGGGTACTCTCCCGGGACGCCGACAGTTCCAGTGTCGTCAACGGAGGCCGCGACTTTGTGCACGGATGCTTCTGTGATTTCTTCTCTGGTTTATGTGGTTTGTGAGGTTCCTCTGCTGTGAATGGTTGAATGATTCGCAGGAAGCTGGAGTCTAGTGAGAGGGAGTCGGTGAGGAAATTCTTGCAGGAGAGAGAGGTGGATGACTAACTAGCCGGGTTCTTGCACGAGTACATGGCGAACAAGGAGAAGATGGAGCTTCTCCGGTGGTCGAAGATCGTCGAATCGTTCGTTGAGAAGTAGGCACAGGAGAAGCAGGTACAAAATCAGGTGAGATTATCAATTCGTCATAGATACATTTAGAACTATGAGGCCAAAGATAAAGCATAGTTTTACAGTCTTAACAGTTAATGACTGAACCTATTTTCCTCGACAATGCTAGTTGTAGTCATTACCCAGAATTAACAATCAGTCCTATCTATTTGTCATTGTAATTTGTTTTCCTGAAATCTTTGCAGTCTGAACTCCTTTTTTGCATTTGCAGGAGTTCCTTGCTGGTATCAGCAGGACTTTGGGCTTAGTTTCAACCTGTGGGAACAGAAAACAAATTGGCTCCGGGCCTCTGGGAAGTAGTGTTAAGAGCTGCTCTCCTACACGCCATGTAAATTATCCACCTCAACGGTTCAATCCCATTGTTCGTGCTGTACGACTCTAGTAAATAAGCTGGTTTTTCAGCTTATTCAGGGAGCTCAATTCTAGTCAAAACCGCAATTTCCATTTGAGAAAATCACTAAGCACGTCATCTGATTATATTGGTGCTGTGGTGCACCATTTCTTGTGTAATACAAACAATTCGTATGCGGTTGGTTGTATTGCAGTTGCTCACCTATTCACTTTTTTACAATATAAATAAAACTGCTATTCTGCTTGTTTTGAATTGCTATCGGTTGTATTATTTTGTTTGTGTTGTTGCCGGTGACTTGCTTGTACCCGATGATAGCCAGATGTAATGGTAAGGCCGCTTGATCAATCTGCTTTCCTGATCAGATCAGGCAGTGGAAGTATCAGATCGATCTGTAGCATATGAACTATGTTTTTTTAATGAACAGCACTAGATGGTACGAGGGTTTATATTAATATAGCAGAAAAAATTATAAAAATATAGCCATTGGAAGCTATAATCAAGAAAAAAAAACACATCATCACCCACCGACATCTTGTAAACACAAAGCCATGAAGAAAAAAAGCACTGGACAGTCGTCGCTATGTGTGGTTAGTCATCACTAGGCCAACAAAGGAGCCACAACCAAACTTCCCATCACTGTCTCTAAACAAATCCGTGACTTTTCGAAAAGACAAGGTTGTAGAGAGAGAGGGCGAGAGAAGAAAGATCCCCCGTCCCTCGTAGACCTGCCATTCAAGAGTGTCACATATGGTCTAAAGACAGATAAGCGGATAACAAGGTCTCCTAGGCAACGCCTCTAATGAGGACGTGACATAAGAAGCGTCGCCACTATCCATCTAAGGGATCGTGAACAAGGTTTTCAACAGAGAGTCCCACCAAGGGGTAGAGAAAAGTGCCTCAACAATGCTCTTAGAGGGAAAATGGTGCCCAGAAGCATTGCCATTGTCGGCCCAATAAGTCCCTAGGCAAGACTTTCGTGAGTCACTTTAGCTACCCACCTATAGCTGCCGCACCATTGCCTTACAACCATTCAACCATTGTCAACGTGCAGACACAGCTGCATCGACGCCCCTGAGCTGGCCAACCTCTGCTTGCCTCTGCACGCCAACATTGCATCTATACCCCATTGTCGCTATCGCAGGCCTCTACGTCAGGGTCATCGCTGCTAGCTAGCACTCTGAGCCTCATGTTAGTAATGGCTATGTGAGAAATAACTCATGTTAGTAATGACTAATGACATAATTATGAGTGTACGACAGAGAGATGATCTCTCAAATTTAAGCAAGAAAGGTAGAAAGTGAAAGCATGACAACATAATACATAGCAAACAAATAAAACAAAGTTCTCACACATCAAACTAGTCCATAATAGAGCTGTCACAACATGATAACATAAGCAAATATGCCACAGTCTCACAAACATGAAGCAAAGGAAATAAAGATATCCACAAGCATAATAGTTGATAGATAGCATGATGATAGTAAGAAGTGGCTAATCATCATTTTCCCCCTCTTATTCATAATCTTTTGTTGGCATCACTTCATTTTGGTCGGACTCAAACTTAATTTCATCTTCCTCATTGACATTGATTGGCTCTTCTTTAACTTGCTCTTTAAAGTCTTCATTAACCTCTATTATTCTCAACCTTGCACTCTTACGAAGCTGTGTGTAATGCTTAGCCCCACTTGCTTCTTCAATTAGTTTCTATGTTAAGCCAATAACGGGCTCAACATCATATTCTTCATCTCCACCTCCAATCATCCACCCTTGAGCATGATGAGCTTAAGCTTTAAGTTGTAGAAGGGGATCATGTTCTTGTTTTTCTTGGTCCTCTCCTTTCTTCTATGTATTTTGTTATTATATTGAACAAAGTTGATCAAGATGCTTGGCAATCAACTTGTTTCTTCTCTTTGTATGATTCTATGAAAAAATGAATGGAAGAAAGACATAGTTAGGCACATAGAGGAAATATACATTTAGAGAATTGAAGAATTCATCAGGTAAGGGGTAGATGTCTAACTGACTCAAATTAACTCCAATTTCTTTTACAAGTAGAAGTACTGGCAGTCAAAGAAAGAATTCTTATAGCCATCCTTTATAAAGTTGGAACACTGCATCCATAATTGCCCACCATTTGTCTACACATATTTGCAAGGGGATTAGGAATAACAAACCATGCTGCTGCAAATAACAAATAAATGATGTAGTTGATTGAAAATTAAACTGAAAACTAAAATCATAGTTCTTATAGCCCGCCTTTGCTACCTGGTTTCTGAAGTGGTATTCTTTATCTTTGAACTTGTATACCTCCTTATTAGTCACTTTCTCTTGCTTCTCATAATCATCATGGTAAAAAGTTTCATCAAGTGAAGAAATCATCTACAATGTGCTGATATGTAAAGATGGATGAGTTATTATAGCTATAATATGGATTCAAGTAGTATGCAGCCAAGTGCAGAGGAGAGTCAAGCATATCCTTCATCTGCTATGAACAATCTTTTATCACACTTTTATAGAACTTTTCGATCTTGTCTAGGTTTCCTATGCCTACCAATATATCTTTCTTCACCTTTTGAATATCTTCATATATAAAGGTCATTGATGGCTTTATATCATCATCCACCATGTAGAGTACTTTGACTAATGGCTCGAACACTCTTAAGGAAAAGGCAACACCACTCTAAAAAGAAGCTTTCACCAATGTATCTGTGGCTTGCACACCTTTGGTATTCTTTTTGATTTGGTTGAAAATTTTCCATTCTTCGCATTGAGACATAGCTCTTAGTTTATCCTTCTTCTCATGCAAGCTTTGCAAAGTGAGAAAATTGGAAGCAAATCTTGTGACACCGAGCCTCACAATGTCCCTCTTCAATGTGAATTTGCTCATCAAAGCCAAAGTCCTATGGTACGAATAGATAAAGATGATGATTGTCTTTGTTTGGTTAAGTGTTTTCTTAAGCTTGGTCAACTTGTCAGCTGCTTCAAGCATCAAATTAAGGGCTTGTGTTGCATATGAGTTTCAAAAAATGTTAAGCCTTTTCACATATAATCTATTCTTTGCTACAATATTGTTAGAAGCATTGTCTGTCACTACTTGCACAATATTATTATTAATACCCACTCGATTAATGTAGCCATCCACATACTTAAATATTAGTTTTTCCATGCGTAACTCCATCAGAGACTTCATTGAATATTAGCTTTTCGATGAATAAAATTTGTTTATTATTATAGAGTAGTAATTTTCTGATCAATTACCTCCTATTTGAACTATCGATTCCTTTCAACTATACCACATTTAATAAGATTTACTGTAGTATTTTTTTCTATAGGTTAAATAAACTGCCAATTATTTTTGGATAGAAGGAGCAGCGTACATTCCGTTGGAGGAAGAGGCTTCTGACCTCGTGGCGCGGGTCCCACCTGCAGATTTAACTCAACGGCTAGTTCCTCTCCCTTCCTCCTCCCCAACCGTTGGGCCGGAGCCAGACAAAACCCCTTCCCCTTCCTCCTCCCACTCTCTCACGCTCCCCCTCATCACCTCGCCTGAGCCGACAAGCAGCAGCCGCTCGCAGACGCCGACGGCGATGGGGTACACGTACACGCCGACGTACTACTCGGGCCTACAGGACACCATCGCGTCGCTGTGCAAGTCCATCCTGCCCTTCGGCGGCTTCCGGGCCGGCCGCCGCCTCACCGCCGACCAGGCCGCGGCGAGGCGCCACGCCGACGCGCTCAAGTGGCAGCAGGACTCGTTCCACCGCATCCTCCACCTCTCCGCGCTCCACCGCGAGGGCATCGTCCCGGCCTCCGACGTCGACGCCTTCCGTGCCGACATGCTCGCCACTCTCGCCGCCGCCCCGCCCCCGCCCGCGCACCCCGACCAGCCGTCCATCCTCCGCGACAAGCTCCTCTTCCTCCAGGTAGGTAGATCGTCCTCTACCTCCCTTCATTTGAGCCGTATGCATCCATCCAAGCAAGTGATCGAATGCTTCTCCCTTCCCTTCGCCTTTGCAGGAGCTCTTGTACGCCAAGTGCATCTCGGCGGCGGAGTACAACTCCACCAAGAGGCCACTCGTGCAGCGCCTCGCGGCGTTCGGCGTCGTGGTCGAGTGCCCTGACGCGGAAGTCGGCGACGGCGGCGCGGCGGCGGCACCAGCCTCGTCATCCATCGAGGAGTGGTCGGAGATCGACCTCCGGGACCCGCCCCCCGCCGCGGCGGCCTCCGACAAGCCGAAGCACAAGGCCTTCGTCCCGCCATGGAAGAGCAGAGGCAAGAAGGAGCAGGACGCGAGCGGTGGATCAAGGCCACCGTTAGCCCCCGTCGACCAGAACAACAGCAAGAACGCCGCATCCGTCCTCATGGCGGAGAGCTCGCCGTCGGAAGCGATGCCCACCGGCAAAACCGAGAAGGGAAAGAGGAGACACCTGACGGCGATGTTCCAAAACGGCAGCGGCGGCCATGGCAGCGAGAACAAGGAGCCTACTGCGTCCATGGAAGGCACAGAGGAGAAGGATGCGGCGAAGGGCAAGAAGAAGAGTTCTTGGGGGTTCGATGGCCTCAAGAAGTGGAAGAAGCCAGGCAATGAGGAGAAGACGGCCGGCGGTGAGCGGCAGGAGTGCGCTGCCCCGTGGTCTTCGTACAGTGAGTGCCGGCTTGAGGCGAGCCCCGCTGTTGCCAAGGATGCAAAGAGAGCCACGAAGAAGATGCATTCGGCCACCGGCGACGATGATTCTGCTTCCGATTTGGCGAATGACAAGGTATTCCAATGTGGTTGCTCTCTCCATCGTGTTTAGTTTCAGTGAACAGATTATGCAGGTGCCATTGATTTGTGTCAGATTTACTGGACTGAACTGAGCTTTTGTACCTGAATACTGAAGGTTTTGGTGGAGAACACAAAGAAAGAGCTTTCAAGGATTCAGGCTGAGTTATCATCCACCAACCGAAACTTGAACTTTTCGTAAGTCTCAATCTGTCTGTTTGCCAAAGAAATTTTCGAATTGTTTTAAATGTGTAGATATCTGTTCTTGGCATCATGTAGGGATCAGCAAATTGAGGCCATCTCAACAAGGCTTCCAGTGGACAAATCTGACCTCAAGACCTTCTTCCCAAAGTACCGAAAACTTCACAATTCAGTCACCATTCAGATTGACGGCACGGTTCAGAAATTCTGAGATGATAGTATCTGGTTTTTCAGGGCATGGTGTGATGAACACGGAGACAACGTAATCAATGCGGCGAAGAAAGAGTTCAAGTATCATGTCGAAGAGATGGAGAAGCAGAGGGACATCAACGGCGATGACGGCTGGGTTGCTTTTGGAGACAGCCATGACGAGAATTTCAACCCGAGGGCATTCTCTCAGCATCAGGTTGCAGTGAAGGGAAAGGTTCATGACAGTCTTAGCGGCAGCCAGCATTTCACAAACCCGTTCTATGACGAGAAGAATCCTTTCTTGAATCCAAGCTACGATTGATAATGCAAGTGAATGTAAAAGTGAATGTAATTGATTTCTTTTGCGTTGGAATTTTTTTGATGTTTTACCTCCAGGTTACTGGTATTGTACTTCGTTCAAGGTTCAATTGTTATATTGGACCTGGGTTGTGTTTTATATGAATTATGAAGCCTTGCTGGATGAGAGCCTTGCAGGTCCTCAATCTTTACGCGAGGAGAATTGGCGTATGAGGTTGTCTTTCTAAAGTTGTATATTTGCCTCCATCCTTGAGCCGAACTGAATAGTTTGTCCCTTTTTTCTGTTGAGGTTGGACAGTATACATGTTGCAATCCAGCAGTGAAATTAGAGCTTCCCTCATATTTGTAGGAAGTTTGAAGGCTTTTTCCAGTTTCCAGAAGTAAAATTGGAGTTCATGCTGATGGTGTTAGCTCATGAGTTCTGGATCGTTTTTTAGCAGTCATGGCTAGTGTAATGCAATGCAAACTCCGTTTTTATGGTTACATGAAATGGAACAGGGAGCTTTCCCCTCTGTTCCTGAAATAGAACTGTAGAGTGGTATAAACATACTCTTAACAAGAAGCTCTAAGACTGATACAGCAAGGCAGGAGACAGCTCACATTGCTAAACAGTTAAATAGGATCCAAAAAAGAGCATAAACATATCCATGAAGGCTACCAGATCAATATAATAGGATTATCAAATAAAACCGACAAGCAAGAGGCACATCTAAAATGTAGATCAGTAGATAGACATGTAATCATGCACAACAGCCAAAATTCATAGGAGGACATGAAAAATCAACACTGTAGTGAACTCACGCCCCTTTAGTTTCCAACTCCAAAATATAAGACTTGTTCGTGTCCATAAGATTATGCCATCCAGTTTTGTCCTCAGTTTCTGCTCATGGCCCAGCATCCAATTGTAATGGCTCAGACATGTCTGTAACACCATCCATCATAGCGATTGTTCCAGCCAGCTTCTTGCAAGGATATTGCAAACTGAACTTCCCAGGTCGTTTCAGGTTTCCTTCACAGCTGCCTGTACCCAATAAAACTGCAGGACAAAGAATTCATATATTAGTGCGAAATAGCCTACACGCTTATTTGGTGAAGTATTTTCTTGATATAACATGCGCAAGCAGGAATTTTTTTTATCTATAAAAGACTATTTGAAATCCAATTCACAGATGCATTTAACTTTGTACATGCCATATGGCTTGCATTTCATGGTTTGTTACACTGAACAATCAGATGGATCAAGAATCTTGTATGAAATTATCCAAATGTTGTAGGTGTATGAATCTTGCATGAAATTCATATGGATCAAGAATCTTCCGTAATCAGCACCGAAAACCCTGTTTTTTGGTTACATGGAAATGGAACAGAGAGCCTTTTCCCCTCTGTTCCTGAAACAGAATTATAGAGGAATACAAACATACCGGGCTCTAGAGACTGAAACAGCGAGAATCAATCACCTGAAGCAGTTGTGAAATATTGGGAGATGGTAGACTGCGTGTTGGCGACATCAAAGCAGTTGATGATTCTGTCGGCGTCATACACTATACCCCTTGAAACCTCGGAGTTTAGCCATGGCAGGGCGATACAGCAGCCTGGGCAGGAGCTCGACGTCGCGGGTGTCCTCGTCGACCGAGATGTCACCGGACTCGAGTATGAAGTCCTCACGCCAATCCTCCTCGTCCAAACAAGTCACCGGTTTGCTCCATGAGCACAGTCCCAGCACCAACCCATGATGTCTGAATCAAAGCCAGTGCGCAGTCTGACAAAAGTGAGGTGACCATTCGATGACAGCAATGTCCTCGGAAATCAAATTTAGTTCAATAATTGATAAAGATAAACAGATGAATAAATGATTGTATTGATATTTATAAAGTGATGATAAAATTGGAGAAGTGTTAAGAGTGCTAATAATCAAACCAGCAGGATAATATCGGTCAAACCGAAGTTGTTTGAGTGGTCAGACCGACAGTCTGCCGGTCTAACCGGCAGACTTGACGAAGGAGTTGGTTTCGAATAGTTTTATGTTCCTCAATGATTATATGATTTCTAGATTGTTTGTATATGTGAGATGTTCTATTACGTATTAATATAAGTTATATTGAGAAAAAACTTACGTTCGAATATGTTTTTTATATACATGTGTGAGTATTTATTGATAATAAATAGAGATTAGACTTAAAAGAAGAGATTAAAAAAATCATATGAGATATGAGGTTGGTCTATAAAATACACATAGAGATAATGTTTTATATATGATATACATGGAGATATGTGTGCACATGAAAATCAAAATCAATTTTGGATGAAGTACAAAATTAGAAAAATTATAGTTCATATTTAATATGAATGAGTTGAATACTTATCCAAAAGAGTTTTTTAAAAGATTAAAAGTACTAATCCTAATTAGATTTATTGATTTTATACAGCCATCTATAGCTATAAATAGATGATCAGTATTGTAACTCTTAGAAAAGAAAAGTTAGGATTTACTTTAAGATTTTAATATAAATATTTTAGATGTGTAATAAAGTTAATCAGAGTTATTAAGATGTATTTTTTATCCCAATAATCAAACCGGCGACAGCGAGCGGTCGGACCGACGGACAGTCCAACAGGCAACAGTCGCATGGTCTAATTGGCAGTAGAACAACGGTCAGAACAGCACATTGACGGTCACACCATATCTCTATCAAATTAGGTAATTTTTTATTCCACGAAAAGTTTTAATTTTTAATAACATTCGGTATTGGATTCAACACTATAAGGTCGATGGCCTCCTCCGGCACTGGCACATAGCTTCCAGTTTTGCTGCCGAGCTCGTTGCAGACGACGATGCCCCGCCAGAGATCAGCAAATGCCAACACTTGTTCTCCCAGCTCGATCACCTTCTCCGTGTAATGGAGCACGTTGTCCTTGTCCGGCGAGTTGCGCAGTTGGTCCAGACAAAGGGGCTCGTGGCTCCATTTGCGGCTCATGGAGTCGTAGAGGCAGAGTCGTCCAAGCGCAGATGTAGGAGACGAGCGGCGGGGGAGCGGTGCAGATGGCGACCCGGACGTGGCTGGGCGGGAGCAGTCTGAGATGCCCGGTTCTCTTGATGGGGTAAGGCGTCGCCATGGCTCCCGATCGAGGTCACCGGCGTGGAGCACGAGGAGGCGATGCCGAACCGAAGCAGAGCCGCGCTCGTCGTCCCCTTCGAGATCTCCTCAAAATCGCTCCCCGGTGCGACCGCGCGAGGCCATGGCGAAGGAGGTAGGGAGAGGCGTACGGTACGGGGCGGGGCGGACGCGGCTTCTGCTCCGGCGACGCGGTGCGGTGGTGGTTGGGGACTGAGGGTTTGAAATTTGAATTTGGAGAGCCGCGAGGGTCGGTCGGTATACGTGGCGAGAGGAGGAAAGAGATGCTCGATTCCGACTTCGATTTGTAAAGGCTCCGAGAGGCAAAGCTGCGCGGGAAAAAAACGACAATCCAAAAATTAAAAAGCAAAGAGAAATTGCTGAAGGGGGGGGGGGAATTCACGAGCCTTTTCTACAACGGAGGAGAAATTGCTTTGTTGTTCTTACCTCCCAATCACTGGTATTGGTTCAACAGTTATACTGGGCATGGGTCGTGTTTTACTCAGATGAAAGAATTTGTGTTGATGGGAACTCACATGTTCACCTGATTAATCTTCACGTTCTGGTATCATAGATTCATTGGGTGTTCTTTTTTTTTTCCTGGGAAACAAGAATTATCATTGCCAGAGGAAGTTCCAACAGTTTAATCATACACACTGCACAAATTACAATGCTGAATAGACAACAAAACACTACAAGACATACGACAGCAGTACACTATCTAGTTCAGATATCTCCTGCAGCCTCCCGATCTACAGAAGCAAGGGATTCTTTGCCCTTCATCTTCTCGGTTGAAGTGATAATCGTAGGTGATTTCCTCCCCCGGATTTATGTGGCGTTCCGCGAAGAACACTACCTGGACGACGATAAAAACACGTTAGAATAGACACGGATAAATTTGCAAGGAAAAAAAAAGGGGGGGGGGGGTTGGAGCGGACATTTCGAAACGACAGCAATAGAGAAAAGGGTACCTTCTTCTCGTTCCTTACTGAGATTATTTTCGCAACACAGTTCGGCTGATCCAACAAAGATTGGAAGAAAACAAAACATGCATTAGAAATACTAAGTTGTAAATGGAGGGAAAAAAAGACACAGATGAGCTTAATTTTTACTTGGCAAGAGTGGTTGATGAATCTTGCAATCCCACCCTTGCGGGTGGCATCGATAATATGTTCCTTGTCAATCTTGAAGAAGTAACAAGCACTCTTATATTGCTGTCGTTTCCCGGACTGGTATTCAATCTCTCTTTTGTCAGCAACACATTGCCCAACAATTTCACCAACATACTCTACAACCTGAAATGTTTTCATGCGGAACTTAAGAATTTCTTCATTTGCTAAATTCTCATGTCAGTCTATCGATAAAAGGAAAGCAGAACTGATGAATTACCATAGAGCCACGTGGAATAAACTCTGATGTGTAGAGACCAAGTCCATGAATGCCGGATTTGTACACTACCAAATGCTTCCATTCTTTTAACTGCTTGTAATGGACATATTCCTTCTAAAAATGAGAATGAAGACATGTAAACAGCTCATCCCGTATTTACTGCAAACTTTGATACCTCTCTAAAGCATACATTACAATGTACCATATTGAAGATAACCAACTGCATTGCAGTGAAGGATGAGGAGTTAGTTACCTGTCCTCTCATGCAAGATTTCGATCCATTTATGTGTATCCAAGCATTGATCTGTTCTTGGGAAACACTGCACTCACCAAATTTCTCTTCTGGTTTCCTGATATGATTAGCACCAAACGAGTCTCCCTTTCTGCCTCTAAAACCCTGTTTCAAAAGAACGACAAAGGTAGTGTCACTTGTTAGGATTCTAATTTTTCAAGCAGTACAAAAGTAAAACAAATATATTACCTCTGTACGTGCACATGTCCAGTCATTGCTCCTCAAGCATTCCTTGGGATTAAAATGATTAGGATCAAGCATAGCATGATCCAGGCATCTCCCATAAAAACCAACATTTTCATTACGCTCACCTTCTGGCTCACTTTGCAACAAACCCTATTGTGATATCATGATCAACATACAGATTTATACCGTGTCGAGATAACAATAAGTTTTAACCAAGAGTGAAGAATATTTCTTATGAGCATACAGTAAATCAATGTGATAATATGTAGGTTACCCTAACCAAAAAGCCTATGATGAATAGATATCATACCCTCTGATGAGCACACCAAGGATGAAAGAGAACTGAGCAATTTACATCACGACACCCCATAAATGAGCCCCCAGTTCTGTTACACATTGAGCATTCCTGACAACAAAAACATTAGCAATAATGAAGATTAAGTTCATTAGGACTAAATAATCTGGCGCAGGAGATATTTCTGGGTGATTTAATGACTTCAGATGAAAGGAAACCCATGGCCAATGCCAGCACTTGGCATTGGATGTGCTTTCAATTTACAAAGAAACAGTATTTGAATGAATTTCAAAAGAATATGCATGTAGGGAACTCACGGTATTTCTTTTGGCAGGTGAAGCCCCCGATATGTCAAAAGCACTCATTGTGATCGCATTTGGGCATTTTGTACCAGGTGTCCACAACCCACAGACCATATGAACCCACTGCCTTGTTCGTGGACCAAGTAAACTGGAATTGCGACTAGAGGTGCACAACTTGCTGATGATGTTCCCACGTGCACTACCTATTGAAGCTCCTTTTATATCAAAAGAAGATATAGCATTGAAGCTTCTTGATCTGGGTCCATGAAATGAATCATGCCTGACATATTCCCCATGTAACTTACTTGCACACTCACTGTTCACATTTCCTGATGAATAAACATATTTATCTGATCTTTTTGCGGTTGCAATACCCCTCAGCAAACTTTTGAGAATATTCTGGGCTTTCAATGCCCTCGTCATAGCTCCACCTCCATAACCACATAGAACACAGACCTGGCAAAGGAAAACGTAAGGAGAGACCGCTACGCAATTAATCATTACTAAACATATCTAGCATGCAGCAAGTTAGCGTTAGTAAGATTAATTTTGACCAAAGTATTTTCCAAGCAAGTTAGTGCAGCGTCCATACATCTATACCAGCAGCATATCCCTAAATAATTGTATCACCTTGATGTAATTATCTTGATTTCAATAAAAGCTTCCTTTATCTAAAAATAGCCCTAAAAGGATTAATAACTGGTGAAAATTTCTGTACTGCTTGCACACATTAGTCTGCATATATTGAATACACCGGTATGTGAATCAGCACAAAGATGGCTGTTCTGGCCTACATCATGCCCTATTAAATGCTTAAATAAAACTATTCTGAAATTGAATTTGCTTACTGTGTCCTGGGCATTGATCTTGCAGGGTCTACAGAACCATTGTCCATTTGGAACTTTTAGAACACCATAGCAAGCTTGGTGCACCTACAGAAAAAAAAAATGCAAGGCTCTATGTGAATAAACTCCGGTACTGGGTTCAGGTAAGGGAATATGACAAACCTTGATAAAGCACTTGCTGCACTCTATCAACTGATTGCAAGGCTCCCGGTTTGAGATACCACAAACACAACATGAAGCATCTAAACTAGGCCTTTGTATATATCTGTACAAGGTATTATGCAGAACTTTGTCAAATAAGTCTGTACAGCAAGATAAATTAATAAAAATGGAATATTTTCTATGGAACATATCCTTAAAGAAATCTATAGAATGCACCTGGAGTTACAACCTTTCAAATTTTGCTTCGGAGACTTGAACCACAGAGTGTTTATCGCCACAAGGACTGCATGCTGATTCATTTGTAAATTCTTCACACCTCGCCATCCTATTAAGAGATATGCGTGCTCCTTGATTCTTAATTCCTGCATATGGTTGGCAGATCGTGTTGGTAAAAGTTCTTTAGCATCTCATGTGGAAATTAAGCAAATGAGAAGTTTGCTATGAATGCAATGAAGTTTTTCAGTAAAGATAACAACTAATGATCATGTTACCACACAATAAATATCCAAAAAAATCTAACCAAATATAGTTTGGTTGTCCTTGTCCTAGACTCCTACCTCTACTTCTTGATGCTGACAGCTGATTTGTCTCCATATCTGCAAGGCTAAGAGGTTCATCTTCTTCAAGTACTGAAAATGAGAGATTCTTTTGTCACTTCCATTTTTTCAAAAGGAACACTGTAAGTTAGTTATATGTCGATACTATTAATGCAGTTTTCAGAAATATACCACAGCAGGGACTTTGGTAGTCAGTCTTGACATGTGACCTCAAGACATTAGATGAATACCTATTCTTTTTGGGAGACCACAGTTCATCTTGTGGACTGAAACTTCTGTCGCCAGAGGAAGATTTATCTAGAGAACAATCTGAGCTCTTTTCGTCAGAAAAATGGATATTTTCTGTCTTACTGAGGTGTTTTACAGCATGACATCTCTTAGCCTTTTTAAGAATCAGATTGAGTGGAACAATTTTGGGAGATTTCCGATTATCATTTGTTATTCCTGTAGCAATCAAACTAGAATCAATACTGGCACTCCCACTACAAGCATCTTCACTGTTAGGTTCATTTACAATGCAATTCAGAGACACATATTTTGGCAGTTTGCGGACAAACAATCGACTCCCTTGCTGTTGGCATTTTGTTCTATCCAAAGGGGCCATATTATCTTCTTGTTTTTTTCCAACAGAGAAGTTTGATTCTCCAACATAAATGCCCTTGTCATCTGACTGTTCACCATCAACATTAAGAACTTTGCAGTTGCTGTGAAGCCGTTTCACATGTTTATTCAGATGCATGGGAGGATGTTTCCTCTTGGTTTTTGATACTCTGCGTGAAAATGGAGCAGCCTCATGTTGCGGTTGAGAATCCCCATCCCGGGATGACAGATCAATTTTCCTAGTACAATCATCAGATACTGATTGTTTTGCACAGCACCTCAACATTCGTGTTTTCTTTGGCATTTCAGAACATTGTCCCTCATTCTCATGTTCTTTCCATGTACTTTCCTCAGAAATTTGATTACTTTTGTGCTTCACTAAAGATGGCTCCAAGTGAAATCTGGAGAAACTATTTTGGGTTTCTTCACATCCTGTACTGATAGGCACATAGCTGGACGAGGAACATTTTTCAATTCGTGACCCTTCATCAAACACAAGATTTTTGTGTTCAAGACCATACTTGTTCAATTCAGGTGATGCAGAAAACTTTGTCACAACATCGCTGGAGAATCCAGAAGAGAAACCAGATTTTAGTTCTTTAAATATTCCAGAACCTCTACAAGCATTCGCTTTCTCTATTACAGTTTCATAGGGCCAACGGCCACCTACAGCCGATGCTTCTGTTACATTCTTCAGCTGTTCTGATGTAGGAACACAAGGTCGGTTCAATGCTTTAGCAGAGACCTCATTCCGGAAAGAAGCTTTAGAGTCGCTTCTTCTAGCAATAATCTCGCTTGAGCACTGGCATATAAATTTTTCTCTCTCCCCTAGCGTGCAACATCTGGCAGCCGCTTGCAGGCCATCATCCTTGCTCTTTTGTACTGTATGATCAGTTTGATCAATTTTGGCAACACGGTGCTTTGTAAATCCATAACCTGCCAAACATTTTGGGACTAAAGAGCTGCAGCATTTTCCATCCCAGCAAGGACTACGTTCTGTATTATTAGGTGCATCATCCAAAGGGTTCTTAGTCAAGTTGTTGGCAGTATGTCCCATAGAACTGCAATAAGTAAATAAAAGAACATAAAAGGGAGCACAGCGATAGCTTCAAGAGCACATTTTGCATGATAGCGCATGTATGCTATCGTTGCCATGTGTATACAGATATAGCATCAGACAAACATATAAACTCATTTCCTTGAAAACTAAGTGTAACCTTCAGCAAAAATTGATGTCATCAATTTATCGTGTAATGATGTGAAACAGCACATATAAGCATAATGTCAAAATGGAAACAAAGAATAAAGCTCATCAATACAACCTGTTTGACAGGCCGCCTGCCCATTTTCCAGTACTCAAATCAATTAAAAGGCTGGTCTCTTAAGAGAATTGCTAAGAACAGGAAATAGTGTGCGCTATCAGGCCAAATTAGAATTATACATACACTAGGCAGTGGCTATCATCTATTAGAACCAATAGGACAGAATCAAGGCTGGAATTTGAATATGTGAAGAGTAAATCTTGGTAGCAGTGATGGAACTGAAATGGTCACTAGCATGTAATGGAGAAAAACAAAGGTTTGTTATGTGATACCAGCGACCAGTTGGTATGGAATTCAAGATAAGAAAAAGATTGAGTAAATCAAAATACCTTCTGTAGTGAAACCCATCAATGGGACATGCATGGCAACAGGACTGCAACATAAGCTCTCTAGAACATAATGAGGATCTTGGTATGAAAGTAGGGCAGGTGCGCACTTCATCTAGCCCTGAAATATGAGAAAGCATGCCACTGAATTAAAACAAGACAGCATTCAAGAAAATAATCAGAAATAAGAAGTGTTGCCTATCATATCACTTCCATTGTGAAAAAACCAACCTTCAACAATAGACCTATGGGCTGGAACTGGAGCACCATCATTGCAGAAATGAGATCGGCAAAAATTGCCTGCTCTAAAACCAAGTTTGGAAGAATCTTCCTGAGCTTTGCAACAGCATCTATGTATTGATTTTCCTAGTGGCGATTGATCATTTTGACCAAAACTAGGTAGAAACTCACTAGGTGTAGAACAGAAGGCTTTTCCACACTGATAATTGGTAGCACTCAAACTTTTATGTGCGCACAAGTCATCTGCACATTCAAAAGAAATATATCTCCTGGCCTGCACATAATGCTTGTAGAATCAAGACATTTCGGTGGTTGGCAGTGGTGATAGTGGTTACTTGTGCTATGTGAAAGTGTTAGATCAACTTACTGTTCTATCATAAAAACAGGGAGCCCCAGTCTCAGCATGTGCAAGATGGGATTTGTCAGCAACATGATTACAACACCTGCAATTCACAGGAGAAGAAACTCCCACGCAAATTTTGGACATTCCAGCATTAGGTTGACTAGGAAGCAAATGAGGCAGGCAGTCCCCATTTATTGAAGGCTCTTGACTATTAGCATAAAATACATCTTGATGAACATATCCCTTGGAAGCCACTGGAACTGGAAGAGACTTGCCATCCGATATCCTTTTCGTATGAATAATGTTTGGGACCAACTTCAACTGATTGTCATTTTCCCTTGTCTCAACTTGCGTGCTTGCAGTTTTTAAACAATCGGAACTATATGCAACATCTGGAGCCTTAACAAGGTAATGCTCATTACTGTTGAGAACATCATCAATGGACTCAGATGTACTATTTCTCTCAAGATGTGAAAGAAATAATGAAATAAACGAGTTCTTTGCTGCATCATCTATAATCTCGAGTTCAGAATGGCTGGTTCCATTAGCAACTTCAAGTGACCGTTTCCTATTCCCTGTGCCAAATGATTGTTCAATGTTTTCTATAGGTTTGTTGGCTTTGGTAGTTTGCTTCGGATAAGCATCTGCACCAAGTGATTCTGACATTATATAAACATTACAGGGAAAATGCTCTCATTTTACACTAAAAAAGAATTAAGCAAAATTGTGTTTCTTCAATGGTGTTATAAATCATACCAAAACTATTTTGTTCTTCATATTTGTTGTGTTCGTACCAGCAGCTTCTTATGGTGTTTTTGTTGTTATATGTATTTAGCACCTAGCATAACAAGCTCTTGGCATATCTAACCAGAAAGCATACAAAACTACACATGTGCCATATTAATATTTAATACAATATAGTTCTACCCAAATGATAATTCGGAGAACAGAACAATTAGAGCTAATAACAGAAAAGCTCACTTGGAGTTGTGAATTGCAGGTGGTGCTGAGGTTTCTGAAATTCGAATATTGTTGACTGCACCGATGGAAATAGGGTGGCCATAGATTGATGATAAGATGATTGCCCCAGCTTCAGTTCAGTGTTTGATGCTCTACCTGAACCATCTTGAAATATTTTGTGGGGTACATCAGGCATGCATGCCCTACTATCATTGCTCAAAACTCTTGTAGAACTAGGACCAGGACTACGAGCCAAGTTATTTAAGTTTTTCTCCAGAAGGTTTGCATAATCATGTGCCAAATGATTTCTACTGTAACTTATTCCCATGTTTGGTGTTGAATACGTTCGTTCACTTGGCCTGCTAATAGAGTTCAGGTTCACGTCATGAATCGTATGATTTGCTAATTTTATTTTCGAACTCTGCTGTAAAGCTGGTTTCTTTGTGAAAGCTTCATGTAAACAAACATTCTTTCTAATATATGTTTCGTCTGGCTTATTCACTAACTTCTCAACAGAAGTGAATCGTCCAACCTCATTGTGCATATCACTAGAATAAACTTGATTGTCTATAGGTCCAGTGTTTTTTCCATGTCCACTGAATAACCCTGTTTTTTCCATGTTACTGTTCGTTGTAAGGAGATTTTTTGTCCAGTATTCTTCTGGAGAATATCTCATATATGCCCACTCTGGCCAGTCCCACTTAGTGTCAGAAATGGATGCTCCAACCTAGATGTAAACAAGATCGAAAAAAATTATAGCAGCTGAAAAGTGACATGGACTGGCTGTTATATGATTGGGACAGGCTGGAAGTGTATGTGTGAAGAAAATGTATTTCAATAAGCTTTCTGTTGTTCATTCACAAAATATGTAAAATGCTTACAAGATGCAACACAATACAAATACACAGTTGTATAGCATGCCATGTAGTAGTTGTGACTTGTGAGTTACCAATTTCTGATGGAAAATATCTCTGTATCCTTAAGGCTATTGTAGTATCGTTGCAATAGGAACTACCATAACTTCTTCTATAACACAGAAGTTTAAAATGCCTCAGTTGTAGATTTAAACAAAGAAAAACTTAAAAATTTATATATGTAACTGTTACCACAGACTACATTTAATGATATTTTCCAGAATATAATGCAGAAAATACTGCTAAAGCATTCTTCTTCTTCTTTTCTGCTGCTGGTACAGCCTCCAGGTGATATGTGACACAGTAAAGGGCAACCAGAAATTAACTCATGTAGATACCATTACTTGCTAGAAGATAGAGCCTGGGTTTTTACATGTGATAAAAAAGAATTACTTTATTTCTATCTGGTAATACGCAAACATTGGCAACTAGTCACTTTGTGACTCACATCAAACTGCCTGCTGCCTGCTGGCACAACTATTATTCTACTAGGTGCCTACCTTCTACATTTAAACAGGCAAATCCAGCATGTGGTTATTCCCAAATACATACCACTAAAACTACATATCTTGGACCAACTAAAAGTTAACAGATTAAACCGAAACAAGATAAATTTGCTCACCGCCATGCAGTACTTGAGCCATTGCCCAATAGTCATGCCATTACCCATAATGACAATTTCGCCAGCTTTTTCTACAGGTCCTCCTGAATGCTACAACAAGTGTATATACATAACTTTTATCAGTAAGAACTTCTGTACTAGTGCCTAAATGGAGAATCAGTGTAACGATCAGAAATTTGTATAGTACCTCACAGAACTTAGCCACGGACATTCTCAGCCGATGACAAAAGCAACGAACTCCAAAAATCCCAGCTTCACCCACAAAGAATTCACCACCTGTTTATATGCCAAAAGCATGTCAGAAGGCTTTAGTAAAAAAAAGTAATATATGGTCATAATGATTCGAAGCAGCACGTCGGAACACTTTTACACCCCCCCCCAAAAAAAATCTAATTTAATTGTTCTAATAATAATTAAAAATAACTCTGCATAAGAGCTCCATCACTATTAAAAGCTCCATCAAATTAATCAACAAAATCCATATTATGAAGCTATAACCCAAAGCAGTAATTTTAGGACTACATGCTGTACAAGCAAGAGGCAGAAAACTTTTATTTCCATGGGTGTAAAACTTTTGATTGCACACCACGCATCAGACATAGTTCAATGGCTGGGTTCTCTATTTAGGCCATTGCAGACACGGGCTTTTGAAGGGGTAAAAATGCTTACTGTAACTAGCCATTCAATGACTACCTCCCTCATGAGACCATGACAGAGGGTAGTCAATCTAGGTTGCAGATAGTTGTTGCAAGTTGAACCCACCAATATTCAGACAGGAGACACGAATCTGATCCCCTAGAAGTGCAGGATGGTGGCGAGGGGTTGATATCGATGGCAATTTCTGCGCTGTGCATGCGCTCGAGTCCTGAAACTGGATGGCACCTTGGGATATCCCTGCATGTCCAAATAAGCACTAACAGTAAGAGACTACAGCAGAGAGACAGAAATTGTGCCATTGCGCGCACTACTATAGTACAGACTACAGAATCGAAGTCTGGAACCATACCATTGTTAACAGAACATTCCCCTAGAAATCTACCCTGTGCATTTGCACTTCTGTTTTGAAACAACGCCCCCAGGCAGGATGACTGCTCAACGTTGCTGCTAGCTGCCAAGCCGTGTCTCGGATGCTTGGGCAGAGGCTCCGCGCCTCTGACAGGGGAAGCGCGAGTTAGATCAAAGACATTGGCAGCATTGCCTGCATTTAGCATGCCAAACAACGCCTTCCGGTCCGACACATGGCTGGCATGGGGATGATTCCCAGACACTTGAGCAAGCAAAGAGTTGCTCAGCGCCGCTCTCGAGGGTTGGCCGTACTGCGAGCTCGTGGCCAGCTGCTCCGGCACCAGCGCCGGCGCGGCTTCCTGTGCGGCGAAGGGGCGGAGGATGTAGCGCAGATTGGCGCTGTCAATCTGCACACGGACACAGTAGAATGACGCCATGTGAGCATCTCCATTTCAACAGTAAACACTAATCAGTAATCAACTCCACATGACATTTCGATTTTAAAAAAGAGTAAATTGCAGTTTGGTCTAGATTTTTTTTACCAGAGTTTCCCTTTGGACCGCCCCAATCCAAAGTTATCACATAAAGCTAGGTATGCTTACCTCTTTTACACTATGGACCACCATTTCTCCATCTCTCTCTTCTCCACCTCCGGCTCCCACCGCCACCACCTCCACCTCCGGCTGTCATCCGAATCCGCTGAACTGCCCCGGCTTCATTCTGACCAGGCGGCGAAGCTCGTCGCCACTTGCTGCCCCTGCTTCATCCAGCGGAATCTGTGGCTGAGGCACTAGGGGGCGCGTGGGAGAAACGGGACTGGGGAGAAGCTCGCCGGTGTGAGAGAAGAGAAGCTCGCTAAGCTCCAGGTGGTGGCAATAATGGTGGTGGTGGTGGTGCGAGCCGGAGGTGGAGAAGAAAGAGATGGAGAGGGTGGTCTAAAGTACAAAAGAAGTAAGCATTCCTAGCTAGCTTTATGTGAAAACTTTGGATTAGGGGTAGTCCAAATAAAACTTTGGTAAAATAAACTTAGACCAAACTACAATTTACTTCGAAAAAAAAAAGGCGGACGCCACCGATCCTACGAGTCGATCTACGCGAAATCATCCCCAAACTCCGTTCCCTTTCGCGGATGAGGTCTCGGGGATCGAGCAAAACCCCTCGTAAACCCCCCCGCATTGTACGAACACAGAGCCAATATAACCCCCAACCACGCGGGGATAACGTACCTGGCTCGGCAGCGGTGGCGGTGGCGGTGGCGGTGGCGCCGGCGGAGTCGGAGGCGGAGGCGGAGGCGGAGGCGGAGGCGGAGGAGGAGGCCACCGCGCGGGCCACGCGTCGTCCATCGGGCGGCGCCGGCGCAGCGAGGGCGTGGCTGGCTGGCTGAACCGCTTGGCTGTGGTGGTGGCAGCGAAGAGAGCGGTGAAGAGACGCTTGGGCTCGGCGTGCTGGGGTGGTGGCTCTCTCCTCCTGTCCCGTAGTTATGGCCGGGGCGGGGGCTGTACTGTAGCCGAACGGTGGCGAGGTGAGGTGGGGACGAGGCGCGCCGGCTTTTGCCTTTTCTGCTGGTGATGAGTCACCCAGGTCTGGTCTGGTCTGGTCTGGTCTGGTCAGGGCTTGGGAGGCAGGGTCAGACGCTGAGACGATAGGATTGGCACGCCCGTGCTGTCGTCCCCCGTCTCCCTCCCCAACGTAAAATGAGTTAATTAAAAGAAATTAAAAATAGATATATATATATATAATTTTTAAAGAATCTTTTTTATAACTTTTTTAAATATAAAGTGCGTGCGTGAAAAATACACTGGGTGCCAAACACACCCTTGCTTTGGCTCTTATTGTGATTATGGAGGTACAGGTTCTCCCAATCTTATGATTCCTAAATAGTTTAGATTTTGAGTTGAAAATTATAAGTTTTTATTTATAGAATTTAGAAATTAAATTATAAGTCAAACTAGTAACCTATAATAGCATTCACAATGTGTAATAACTCATTGGTATTAAGTGGCGTTATGATAAGGCAATAGAAAGATTTTTTTTTTCTAAGCACTATAAGTATCAATACTTATAAAAAAAATTTTACTATAAGTACTTTTAGTTTTGGTAGTCTAAGCAGTAAAGGCTAAAAAAAATATGAAACAACAGCTAATTTACAATCAAGCTCCAAATAGGGCTTTGTCGCCTCAATAGCGCCGCGCCCCTGACGACACGGCCGCGTCATGTCGCGCCCGCGCCCGTGTCACCTCATCTGCCGGCGACACCGGTCGCTGTCCCATCAGACGGCATGCGGTGTCGCCAGGACGCAGCGCGACAACGTGCGACACGCAGGCGGCTCGTGATGTCCCATGTCCTCCAGTTAGACTGGTGATCAGCAGCCGTCTATCGCCCGGCTTGTAAGCGAGATCAGCCTGCTGGCCAGCCGGTCTCGCCGGCGACACCGCTGGGAATCACGAGCCAGGATGGGCGGCCTGGTCTCGCCTAGCCGCCGACCGACGACGCGCCTGGTGTGGCCTTACCTCCAGGCGAGAGCGGCCGGACGAGGTATGCGTCGACCCCCGCTGTATTCTCGCCTCCTCTACTGGCGACACCATGTCCGTCTCGCCACAGCTTGATCCGGCACCGCCTGCTTCATCCATTCTCGCCGCTCCTTCCGAGTAGACTAAGGCTTTATTATTGTTTTGTATTAGGAAAAGATTTTTTCGGCGTATAAAATAAAATAAGTAAATTAACGCAGTATTGAATAAAGAATTAAAAATATATATTAATATGATTTTTAAAATAACTTCTGTATATTTTTTAAAAAATATAATTTTTAATGATTAAAAAATGTGTGTGGAAAATGAGAAAGTTGAGGTTAGAAAGGAGAGGAAATGAACACAGACTAAGTATATTTCTATAATTTTTTTCAAAAACGCTATATTGTTGCAAAACACGTGAGAAAAATAGTATGTTTTTTCTCTTTGTTTGGTGCTCTACTAAATATACTTTCGCATAACGCCGATTAGATGTAACATGTGACCAAAGCATAATAAAAAATAGTTTTACGACAAGACTCTTTTACATTTGGCCGTTTAGTAGTCAAGGGTAAAAAATGAAATAACACCTAGACTAATTTTTTTAAAATTTAAAGCAGATTGTGGGTTAGAAGCTAATGAACTGCCAAGCACTACATTATCTATCCAGTGCACACGTCATACTAGTAGTAATATATAGTTCACCCAGTGATATTAGCATCCAAAAACAGTGTCTGTCAGTAGGAGTACTGTACCTTATCAAGTGTGACGTTGAAACAAAGAGGCGTTTGGCTGACTGCAAGGCTGTTACTACTTAGTAACTTTTTTTTTCTATTTTCCCACTTTTTCAATTGACATTTTTATACTGATTACATCGGATCGGCGGCCCTTCTTCCTAACCTAATTTTTTTTTCACACGCGTGTTTTCAAACTTTTAAAAAAATAATTTAAAAACATATTAATCTATATTTTTTAGTTTTTTAAATAATATTTAATTAGTTATATGCTAATTGGTACGGAGGTTACGAGCTCAGCCTTAAACCTTTTTCAGCAACGGTCCATAAAGACCTGGTGCATCGACCACTTTTGGTGCAAAAGCCAATCACGAGGAGCGTGGGCCCTGTGAACAGTGCAAAGCGTGGGAACACGGGGGCCATCTAAGCTAAAGGGCCTTTCCTAGACCTGGCCGTATAACTTATAAGTTGATGTAAAATTTAAATTTTATAATTTAACTTTGAAGTTTATTTTAATGTTTTTAACATAGTTTTTTTTCAGTATTATCTTTTAAGTTGATAATATATATATATAATTTTTAATTACAAATTATTTTTTTGTCGTTAATAAACTATAACGGCTTATAATTACTGCTGATCAGGACCATGCGCCGCATGAACCAAAGAAGTGGACCACACCCACGGTGCAACGCAGCCAACGGTGGGCTGGACCTGTCGACGACCCTGGACAGGTTAAGGTTGCTCTTGGCCACTAGATGGTCTGGAAAGCTAACTTACCTCGTGGACCTTTCGTGATGTGGTTTGTGGGCTGAACGTCCGTTCCCTCGTGGACCTATTCCATCGTTTGTCAAAACCTGAGCCCATTAAGTGTTAGTTGGGTCCATTTGGGCCAGTAAACCGGGTAGGTCCATGAAAACAAAACAGACTGAATTTTATCCTCCATATATAAAAGAAAGTTTGAATTTAATTTTTTTGTTTGGTAAATTCCAGTAACGGCCACCAAGGATCGTTAATCCCGAATATTTGGAACCTTAGCGACAACTGGATACAAATTCAATTTCCTGAATCTGGCAAGTACATATGCCACCAGAACGAGAGACAATTAATATTTAATATTTATGACATGTATAATCAAACTTTTAAAATTTTAAATTTTGACTATAATTTTTATATTAGAATAGTTTTACATAGTTTTCAAAGCAAATCAGTCCGCATCATTTTGTTTACACACTAAACATTTAGAGCAGATCAAAAATTCTAAAAAATTTCATTGTTGTCTTTCTACGTTAGTTGCGACGGGACAGGACACTGTCTTGCGTTCGCTATCATCTTGTCCTTATTTGTTTCTTTTTATTCTCTAACCATGTGAATCTTTATTTAAGAAGATAGATGAGATATATAAAGTTTATCTTGCCTTGGCTTGTAACTAAGATTAATTGAAAGGATAGAGCTGCACAGATGCATGTATGTGTGCATGAGGCATACTGCTTTCTACTCTTCTCTCTACTTGCCACTATATTACTCGCGTGAAAAGGTGTGAGAGCAAAGCTGTTAATTTAGCTAATTTCTACCTATCTTTAATGTGACAAGGTGGAAGAGGGCAGGAGGTGGTCAAGTTAAAATGATGGATGAGAAAGGAATGTGAGAATGCTAGTCGTGTAGGTCTTTGTTCGTATGCGATTTAATTCAGAGAAAATGATAGCTGGTTCGACCCCTCACTTATATAGGTGAAGGGGAGAACTGAACTATATTTCGAGAAAATATTAAAATAGGATAGAAAATATTCACCAGACGGTCAAGGTTCAAAAATAAAATTTAAATTTCTCGGATGTGCTGATACAGTCGAAATTTCTTGGAACCTAAAAATTAACTTATGGAATTTTATAAATTTAAGGTTTTGAAGGTGGAAATGAGATTTAATGGCACCACTAAATAAAATTTTGAAATTAGAATCTTAGAAAAAATAGCGGGAGTTGCAGTTTGAGCGATGAAGTTGGTCTCGTTTCAATGAGGATTAGTAAATGGGCAAACTTTCGAATCTTGGGTAAAAAATCATTTGTCGTTTGCCTCATTTGCTTTATTGTATTTAATTTTATCAATTTTATATAAGTAGAAATTATTTATGCTAATATTACTCTAGATTTATAAATTGCTATCTTTTTTGTGCATTTAATGATTTAGCCTTGATTTGTGCAAAACCTTTTTGATTTGCGCCTTCGCATATAGAACTTGGTTTAGCCAAAAGTTTTTAGAAACGCCTATTCAACCTCCTCTAGTCGGCTCCTTGATCTTACAGCAGGGGAGGTAAATGCAACCGAATAAATACACAAGAGGACCTGTCAAGACGAAAGTGTGCCAATTTGTCCTATATTTGACAGAGCAACTAGGATGTGCTTTAAGATGAGTAATTAAAGAATTGGAGAGTGAATAGACATAAGATACAGATAGAAAAAAGAGAGAGATGCAAAATATAAAATATAGAGATAGTCAGTAACGATTCTAGGATGAAATTGGAGGATGGCTCAGAGTCTAAGGCTAAGTTGACAAACTAAAATGAATTATATAATCTTTCACAAGTAAAATACGGTACATACATGATAAAATAGAAAAATGCACACAAAATAAAAAAAAGAATGGAGTACCTTAGACCTTATGTGCATTCTCTTAGACCTTAGTAAAATTATGCCTAAGTGCTCTATTTGGATGGACCATTCAATAAATGCCATCCTCATTTCATCTCTAATTTTATAAGCATAATCATCTATTGTTATTTGTTTTGATGGATCGACAATTATCTTATTAGGATCAAATTCTACTCGATATCTCTTTGGTCTATTGTGCTTTCATCATCAGTTAGGAGTGTCACTCGAATTGCTTGTAAAGTAAGTACGTTGTTTTCTTCTCCATTGCAATTTACAAATCTACCAATAAAATTCATAAATAATAAATCATAAATCCTAAATCCCCTCGGTAGACAGATAGACAGAGTTTGACTCACTGTACTGTAGGATTAGAATTTAGAAGCAGTCAAGCAATTAGCAGACAAGGAAGGAGAAGAAGCGAGCTGGAGCCTGGAGAAGTAGCTTGCCGCCATGCCTGGCTCAGGCGGGCAAGTTTGCCCGGCAGGCTAGCACCCGGCGTGGTGGTGCTCGGCTGCTCACTGGCTCGTCTCCCTACTCCTTGCATCGACGGCGCCTACGCCTACGCTTGCGCTGCTGCCATGTCGGCCCTCCTGCTCGCAGGCTCGCCGCAAACACTCGATTTCGTGGGCTTGTTGCTTGACACGGTCCAACTCCAGCCCTAAGCCCTCAATTCCCAAATCCCTAAAGTTAATGGGCCAACTGGACTATGGTGGAATTGGACAAATGAGCCTTAATGCGTACCGCTTCACCGGTCCACCTCAATCAGGATCATTGTTCTTCGTTTCCCTAAGCTCCTGACGACAACGACGCTTGTTCTTTCTCCTCCATGACATCTCATCTCGGATATGATATATACTTATTTGTTTTTTTCAAAAATCAGAGGGTAGGCTAGAGAAGCCTATCCTTAAATCCGACAGAGGTAATAGATTGATTTTAAAGATTTATTGTTGGGTTTTTTTAATCGGTATAGAATGAGTGGCCTTGTGACTATAGGCCTCTTTTCACATTTAATTAAACTTATAAATCAACTACTCGAGAAACATGACAAATATTTAAATTAGACTTAGACCTTAGAGTCTACCAGTTGGACTAGGTTTCGGTCCATTTTTAAATTTAATCTATTGTATTAAATTTGGTTATCAATAATTGGTTAAAAATAAGAGGGTGGCCAACCAATTATTTTTACCCGCTGCATGAGAAATTTGGAGACAACAAATCACTTACCACGGCAATGTGACTACTCCAAAACAATCTGATATGGAGTCTTGCGACGGCTACAACTGCCACACCCACAGTTTCAATGCTAACAACAGAAAGGCATCCTAGATTGGTGGATCCGAGGAAAGGTAAACTGATAGATCGACAAGCAAAGGGCTCCTGGCTATATTCATGCTAATTGCTTGGGAGATATGGACATAAAGAAATTGACGAATCTTTAGGTCAGAAGAGAAAACAACCCAACAAGTTATTGATCGCATTGCTGACAAAATATGATGTTGGACAATGGCAGGAACAAAACACATAGCGAGAATAGTGACTTAGCGAAGCTCTATCCTTGCTAGCAAGCCTACTTATTGGCAAATATTTTCTTTTGTTCTTTACTCCTAATATTAATATACGTCGACTAATCCTAGTTGATCTTTCAAAAAAATCATAAAATATATTCCCAATGTTAATTTAATTCAATCAACAATTTAATGTGCTACATTTGTCTCTACTTAAACTGCTTTGTCATGCTCATGGATGGTTAATTGATGGTACACACTTCGGATACACATTTTGAACTATATCATTTCTCTAAACTTTGAGGTATACACTACATATAAATTTAAATAAATTTAGTAACAAAATAATAAAATCAAATAAATTCATTATAAGGTATTTTTATTTTTCATAATTTCACTGTTTAGTGAAAAGAAATTAAGTTGCGTTCGATTGAGTGAAAAAAAGAGAAGAAATCTCTTGTTTTACACAAACACACATCACAAACTGTTAACGATATATTTTTTATAATTTTTTTATAGAAAAGTTGTTTTAAAAATTATGTTAATATATTTTTTAAATTTAAAATAATTACTATTTAATTAATTATACGTTCTCTTCTCTCTTTTCTCCTTCACTCAACACAACTCGTCGGAAAAAAATGGGGAAAGAGGGAAACGCGTTTCTCTACCCCTTGCCGTCGCGCTTACTTTGTAGGGCGGCATTGACGACTGACCCAGATGGCGGCGGCGAGGCGTGCTGCTGGCCTCCTTCCTCTCTTCCTCTCCTGGCCGTCGCGAGCTCGCCTACCCCACCGCCAAGCGCTTACCCTGACCCCTCTGCTTCGTCCCCACCGCCTCTACTCCCACTCCCCCAAGCCCTCGTCATCCGCCGCGTTTCGTGCCTCCGCCTCGAATGGTGCGGCTGCGGAGAGAAACCGGGAGCTGCACCTCTAAAACACGAAGTCGCGGCGGAAGGAGCTGTTCCGGCCCCGTGTGCCCGGCGGGGAGGTCGGCATGTACGTCTGCGGCGTCACCCCCTACGACGACAGCCACATCGGCCACGCCCGCGCCTACATCGCCTTCGACGTCCTCTGCAGGTTCCCCTAGCTCCATTGTTCTCCGGATTTGGTCCCGTTGGTAAATTGCGGGCTCTAGTGATGTAACCGTGCAATTGACTCATCCAATGTGGCGATATGAACTTAATTAGTTCTATGGATGTTTTTTAAAAAATTACACCGACTTAATAACAGTATTCTACATGGAGAAACGAGGGGACATGTTTATAGCAGTAAATGCATTGCAAAATTGCACAATTTACATTCACAATTTGTTTGTGGATACACACTGAGAAACATTCTGCGCTCTAACCAGCTCGTTTTAGGATTTTCTGACATTACAACAAGTAAACTTCTATGGTAGTTGCGTGTGAAAGGATCCTAACTCTTCCCTTAGCAACAGTTCTGCCGGAAACAGGAAAGGTGCTCTGGGAATGATTGTTAATTTGTTATGACGTTGTTAGGAAAACAAGCCAATTCACCGTTGCATCTCAATTAGCGAAGCATAATGAAGCAACTCAATCATCATACCAGGAAACAATTTCACACCCAGAACCTTGCAGTGGTACTTTATGGTCTTTTTATTCACATTCAGCAGAGTCTTACTATGTTGTCTTGTCTTATTTTTCCTCTTCTTCTAGAAGGTACCATATAATCATATGCTTATCTCATGTATCATGATATCTGGCAGGTACCTGCATTATTTGGACCATAAAGTGAGCTATGTTCGAAATTTTACTGACATTGATGACAAGGTGATTTCTGGGTCAAATTTATTTTCAAACAAGTGATGCTGGGTCCTTATTATCTGAAAGCTAAATTTAATGTAATCAAGGAATCATTTGTAGTGATTAATGCTACATTTATTCTACCTATGCATTTTCTATAGTTAGAAGTCATTATAATTCATACCTTTAATATGGAGAAAAGGTGTCGTGTTGATCTCGGTTGAAGTAGAGTAGATCAGGATCATGTTTATTGATCTGCAACCAATGTTATATTTGTTTCAGATTAACACCTGAATTTGACTTCAAGTTGGTTTCACTATATTTACCTCATAAATTATATTAAGCTATTTTCCCTGGACACCTAGAAAGAAAATTTATATGCCAATTGCTAATCTGCACAGGAAACCTGAGTTGCACTTCTGGAATTTTGTAGATAATTGCAAGAGCAAATCAATTGGGAGAAGATCCTTTTAGCTTAATATAAGGGTACTGTGATGACTTCCTATCAGACATGGTTGATCTTCATTGTTTACCACCATCTGTGGAGCCTCATGTTTCAGATCACATTGATCAGATTATAAACATGATTAAACAGGTAAAATATGCCTGCAGTATGGATCATTGGTGTTTTTCCTATGGTGCTTAATTTTTATTATTATGCAGTTCCTTTCTATTGTTCTCCTATTAAAATCCACCACTTCGTGTAATAGCAGTGAAGGTTCCTTATTTTGACTACTACTATCCAGAAAGAGATGATTCATCACACATCATTAAATTGACACCTGATAATATGTTGCTTTCTTGTCATTGCTAATGCATCATAGGATTCGTGTACAGAGAATATCCAATTCCAAATTATAAATCCGCAATTTGTTATAAAGAATGGCAGTGTTGTACATGTAAAATATGGAAGTGATTATTATCACATATATGCAGTTACGAAAAGTTGCACCTGATTGACAATATTGTGTTGCCATTGAATTCTTTCTGCAATATATCTGTTTTATGTGCTGCACAGCTTGACGCTTTATATATGACATTTCTTGGAACAGATCCTTGATGATGATTGTGTGTATGCAATTGGCGGGGATGTTTATTTCTCTGTTGAAAATTTCCCTGAATATGGGGAGTTATCTGGTCGAAAATTAGATGATAATAGAGCTGGTGAAAGGGTTTCTGTTGATGAGAGGAAGAAGAACCCAGCTGATTTTGCTCTGTGGAAGGTATGTATTGTTCTCAATGTGTAGATTTCTTCTCTCTTTTTTTTGTGTGTATCTGTTATGTTCTCTTATTCTCTGAGGAAAATATTTATTTCAATATCAAGATTTCTTTAGAGGTTCAGTTTCAAGTAAGCTGATTTTATGTTACTCCAGGCTGCAAAAGATGGGGAGCCATGTTGGGATAGCCCTTGGGGCCTTGGAAGGCCAGGATGGCACATATAATGCAGTGCTATGAGCGCACATTACTTGGACCGCTCTTTCGACATACATGGCGGTGGGGAGGACCTGATCTTTCCACACCATGAGAATGAAATTGCTCAGAGCCGTGCAGCGTGTTGTGACAGCAGCATAAATTACTGGATACACAATGGCTTTGTCAATGTAAACAGCCAGAAAATGTCTAAATCACTGGGCAACTTTGTCACTATACGCAATGTAAGACAATATAGCTTTCTTTTTTTGTCTAATTATTGTGTCTCATCTTTCTCAAAGATTTCCGACTTTCTCAGGTTACGGGACTGTACCACCCACTTGCTTTGAGGATGTTTTTACTTGGTACACACTACAGGTCCCTGATCAATTATACCATAGAACAGCTTAATGTTGCATCAGACAGACTGTACTACACTTACCAGGTATATTATATCTTCTTATATCCATGTTAGTCTTACTAACCCTATGTTTTATTTCTACCAGCAAAGCAGTCGGGCCAGACCTTGGGGTGGTAGAAAGATAATCCTGAGACTTTTTGGCTTCTAGGACTTATTCAGGCCTTTGTACTTTGGCTTGCCTTGTTAAAAGCATTTGTAAATTCATATTCCAAAAGTGACTATGCTACTGTAAAAACTAAAAAGGGAATGGCAGTGGACCTTAAGTTGACATGCATGAATTAGTAACGTTACTTTAATTTTTTTTCTGAGAACAAGTGTAGGTTATGTTTATGACAAGGTATTTACAAGATTAAGATACATGTTTAGTTATAGACAGATTAATTAGATGAACCATATTCTTATCTTTTGAAAGCCAAATATGTAATTATTCAGAGGGCCTGTGAGTCTGTGACCATGATTCACTGCTTAACCCCATACAACTTGCCATCTGTCCTTGTCTTGGCTAAGCTGCATTACTCCAAATAAAAGTCTCGACTTAAAACAGCATTACAGTCCTGAGTAAATTGAGGTAAGCTAGAGTTGAAAATCAACAAGAATTTTTAAATCACGGTTTAGACATATTAATAGCTGCTTTTTAAACATTTCTATTCAGTTATATTTAACTCTTTCAAGTCCTTTCTTATTATCTCTCTCGTTAAAAGTCTGGTTTGCATAAATTGAATTATCCTTTTAAATTGAACCTTTTTTGTCTTAGCTGATTAAAAAGCGGTCGTAGATTAACCCAAAATTTAGAATCACAGGGTAGCTTTGAATTCATCTTAGTATAGCTATAGTTGCACACATGGTCAGACCAGACAGCCCTGGCTTTTGCTGCTTCTCAATCTCTAGCCAAAGCAAGATCACTTAAGTACTGGTTTATCCTTTATGCCTGGAGACTGGGAAGCTGCTTCAATTTGAATGAATAGTCAGAACTTTTTGAGTTGTGGTGGCATTGAAAGTGAAATGTTGCATTCTTGCTGTTTCTTCAGGAGATATTTCAATGCCATAACTCTTAATTAAGGAGCTTGTGTTTTTGTTTTTTTTTTATTTACAGTCACTACGAGATCGTGAAGAAAGTTGTCAATGGCACCAAAGCAATACTTGAGATCCATTACCTGTTAATACTACAAATTGTATCCAGAAACTTCATGATGAATTTGAGGCTTCAATGTCTGATGATCTTCACACTTCAGTAGCACTGGTTGCTATTTCTGAGCCACTGAAAGTTATGAATGACTTACTTCATACTCGTAAGGTAAATAGAATGAAAACCTTGTGGAGATACATTTAGTGGTTTTTAGGGATCTATGATTTGATCTACTCACATGCCACAAGTAAAATCCTACCTAATGGCTCGATCTTTCTCTGATGTTTGAACAGGGAAAGAAGCAGGAAAAGCGGTTGGAATCACTTTCTGCTATGGAAGAGAAAATAAGGACAGTGCTTTCTGTCCTAGGGCTACAGCCATCAAGTTATTATGAGGTGAGTGCTATGTAACATAGCCTATGTTTTATCGACTCTGCACAATCAGTTTGAATATATCTTGTTGTCTGTTGAAGAACACACTTTTTTTCTTTCCTCTGTGAATTTGCATTGTCCGTCTCAATATGATCACTTGTATAGCCCATCTCCTGTATTTTGTTGTCATATTCTACATTATGGTATTCAATAAACCAAGGTTCAGAAATTCATGGGTTACTGTCCGGTGACAAATTGAGAAAACCACACCAGCTGGCCGTTTATTAGACCTTGTCTTCTAGGGTTTATTCCACCCCCTTAAACTCTGTGCTATGCCTACCGGCCTACCCAAGTACCCAACCTCAAATATGCAAAATCAAGATATTCGAAAATTTATATTTTTTGAAAGAACCAACCAGTATAGCCTGGTTTTTGCCAACAAATGAAACTGGACTCCTGCCATTTTTTTTCTGTTTTGCTAAGTTCCTGTTTCCAGAACCCTGCTCAAAGCTACTACTTAAGGCGAGCTGCGTCTGTCAAAAGTATAAGGCAATATAGGGTCAAGTTAGGTCTACCACTCACCCTTATTCAAGTTTGAGGCTACAACTGTCCCACTGTTGAATAGCCAGGACAAATGACTCTTCAAAACTTATGTTTCCTTTGGAAATGAAAGAGATACTGTGGTAACCACTGTTATAGTGCTTAATTAATGTATCCGTGCCCATAGCAGAGCAGCTAATGTAATCAAATTCCAACACGGTAGGTAAGTTGTACTTTTCATAGGCGCTCTGTTTATTATAATTCTACTCAAACACACCATGACTGTGAATAGCCAAACCTTTTCTCCTTCACACACCAGACATCACTAACAATGCTCTGTTCTCAGGCTCTGCAGCTGCTGCGGGAAAAAGCACTAAGAAGAGCTTCCATGACAAAGGAGCAGGTGCTTCAGAAGATTGAAGAAAGGGCGTCAGCAAGAAAGGCGAAACAGTATGAAAAATCCGATGAAATCAGAAAAGAATTGGGTACTGCTGGAATTGCCCTCATGGACGATCTTGATGGAACAACTTGGAGGCCATCTGTACCTCTTTCTGAGCAAGGGGTGGTTGCCAGTATATGATCTGCGCAACAAAAACTCCAGAGTGACCATTGACCCATCACCACATGCTCCATTCATGAGGAACCATTCATGAGGAACTGCAATGTGGTCCAGGTTTTTAGGAGAAAATTCCTGCATGATTCGGTAGAGTGGATATGAGTTTGTGTTTTACAGAAAATAGCCAAGTTTTACAGTTTTATCACGTCATACATCTTTTGTTCTCTTTGTGACTAACAAGTAGTAATCATTCTCGAGTCAGCTACAGCTGATATGGTGCAACATTTTGCCTATTTTTAACTTGCAGAGATTACTGCATAATACTTTTTAGAAACACCAGTGCAAGATATTGTGTGCTGATTCATTTTTTTGAATGATAATACGGTTTTTCATTTCAGATGGAAGTAACCCATATGTATAAGCTGTCAGAGCAAATGTTTTCATCATCATTTTTCTCCTGCATCGTGTGTTTCTGTTCATACGTGTTAAAGATTCATCGAGCACTGAAAGGTATTCTTGTGCTTGAGAACTCTGCTTCCATTGCAGGATTTATTTACCGGTATCGGTCATAAATCAGGAATCTATACGTAAAAATTCCGGCCAATGGGGTCTATGGGCTACTTTGGATTAATGCCAAAATATGCCCTACCAATTATTTGACAATTGAAATAGTAGTGCGATTGGTCCTACCGAAGAATTAGTAGTTTGGCACCAAACAAGCCTTTATCTTTACTATCATAAAAATTAAAAAAAAATTGAAGATGTTTGTGCTGGCCTGCCTGCCTGCCTGCCTTGCGTCGTCCCGCATCCCGCGTCGTACGCGGAGCAAGTGCGATTCTCATCCCACGTCGCGCGCATCGCGTCCGATCCCGCGCGCGATCTACCGTTGCCCACGCGCGCAAAGAACGTTGCATGCATACCAACACAAATTGGCTCGACGAGTTTTACAGGCCTGAACGAGTCCTCGCGCACGCTCATTTTTTTTCCACGCGAGAACGAGAGAGAGAGCGCGCGCATGTGTCCTTGCATCGATCGAGTGCCCATGCATGCTACGACCTTGTGTCACGTGCATACGAGAGAGATCAGCGATGAGCAGCAGTACTAGTGTAAATTCTGAGATGCTAAATTCCGGTACGTAACTATCTTCTCCAGCATACTTCCATTATATTGCTTGCTTACATTCTTTCCCTAATTCTAATAGGATGCTTCATTTAATTTCCTGGACCGTCGGGGTTTTTTTTCCAGAAATTTGATTCGTATGAATATTAATTTCATGTGATATTTTTTCTATATTTGATTCAGCATATTTTAAAGTTAGTGACTATATATATACACACGAATGCGTTAAAACACAACATACAATAACTAATTTTTTTTAGTTTTTAAATATCTTATAATAAAAATTTTAGTAATAGTTTTAGTACGATAATATAATTTAAAAATTATGTAGTATAGTGTATATATATACTCTGACCTCTGCTGCTCGGAGAGTCTCTCTGAATCTGCTCGTCTCGTCCAACCTGCAAAAGCCTAATCCGGCCAGCGTGTTTGCCAGACATCAACGGTTGCCATCGTTAGCCAACGGAAGGAGATGGCTGGCCGGAAACCACCGGGAAGTTGACTTCATCGTCGGCCAGCTCGTTGGAGAAGAAAGAACTGGGGAGGGGTCGACGCCATTGGGGGTGCTTCGGCATTGGGGATTGCGGATTCGGGAGAGGCGAGGCGTTTTGCTCGGCTTGTTCCACGGGCATCGGATGGAATGGTGGTGCAACCAGCAAGTTCTGGGAGCACGCGGGACAACGGAATTGGCCCCACCATTCTGGGCTTGGCGTGTCCTTCCCGTCAAACTGCAAACTCGCGGGCACTTGATGACAATTTCCACGGCGATTTCGATGAGTGGCCGTGTTAGTGCACGTCGTTTGCTCCCTGGACGAGCACAAGCATCGCGCCTGTGACAGGGACAACATCGCACGACCTACCTAAAATAAATAAGCTTATTTAGGTCATAAACATAGGAGTATGTACAGAATAATTTTATTTCAAGGTGGTGTCGATATCTTTCTTATAATCATCCATGCGGGTGGATTTAAAACAACAAATCGTCACGTCTAAGCGTAGTGAGCGTCTTCCCTGTGCGGCAATAGAAGGTTTGATTTGGTGACAGGAGAACTTGTGCTCCCTACGCACTTACAACGTGGTGGCCGATGTGTCATCGCTTTTGACTACTTACGCACCTACAAAGTCCGTATGTAAGATTAAAATTGATATCACCCGTTGCAACGCAGGAGCATTTTACGGTTCAAGAACATTCCGACCAACGAACATTGAGATAGACGGACGTGTTTGGGAAGGGCCCACAAATCAGTGTCTCGCCGGCCACGCCAACCACACGCTCTCCTCCGCTTCTTCCCCCACCTCGCGTTCGCAGCGACGCGAGAAAAAGAAAGAGTTCAAAGCGAAAACGAAAACAGTTGCACACGCTTGCTCCTCCTCCCGTGTCCGCTCGTTTGCTCCGGCGTCGCGTGCTCCTCCTCTCCTCCCCACGAAAGCTCCACGACACCACACTGGAAAATTCCCGGCTCCACACTCCACGCATCTCTCCCTCCCTCTCGGCTAGCTCTGTGGCAAGCCGAGCAGGAGCGAGCTGCGGGCGAGCATGGCGGCGTCCGCGCTGCAGGCCGAGCGCTGCATCCTCGTCGGGGCGGGCCCCCGGCGGCACCGCCGCCTCCTCCGCATGCCCCCGCCACTGCACGCGCCGCCTCTGCTCCTTCTCCCCCACCGGCGCGGCCGTCGATGGCCCCTCCCGGCCGTGAGGGTCACTTCCGGCGAAGGCGGGGAAGGCGGAGGTCTCGCGGGCGCCGTGGAGAAGCGTCCTGTTATGGGGGTGGTGGCGGAGGAGGAGGAGGAGAAGGGAGCGAAGGTGTTGGTGGGGGAGGAGGGGGAGGGCGAGGTGGCGGCGGCGGCGTTGGAGCTGAGGTGGCCGCTGTGGGAGGGATTGGCCCAGCGGTACAAGCTCATCGGCGCCACCTCGCTCGCTTTCGTCATCTGCAACATGGACAAGGTGCGCGTGGTCGTACTCCCCCCACCTTGTTTGTGCTTAATTTCCCGTAGGTGCTGTCTGAATACGTGAGCCATCCTCACAGCAGAAAACAGAAGGCCATAATCCGAGCATGGCACAGCGTTGTAAATTTGCTATTGATAGCGATAGTGTACCTTTTTTTTCAGCAAAACGAATACAGAAACTCAAATTGGAGTGAATAGGGACAGATGGGTGGCTGTTAATTCTAGGCTTCTAGTCTTGTTTTGTAAGTTACAGAAAAGAAAACAATGTCATTTGGTGGCAGGCAGTTAGTAGGCATCATGAATAATGACGAAAGCAAGTGACAGTGGATCGTCAGCATGTATTGCTATTACCACTTAGAAGTTGTTCATCAGTATGTTAAATGTGCCATATGCAAGCAGACAACTTAGCATGGGATACCTCAGCTGAAAGTCACTTGATAAAAAAGTCTTATTACTTGCGTAGTGATAAGTGATAACTGCTATACTAAACATGACAATACATTTGGCAAGATTCATTCTAGCAGTCGTTTGTATCACTAGACCAATATCATCTTCTCACACTTAGTCACACGATCTCTTGAAGTCATTAATTGGTTTTGATATACATTTCACTTCTGCAGTTGTCCATATGGACAATTCATTTTCCTTTCCATAGGAATTTGTTCTAATTGCAAATACTCCAGTTTTCAGGTTAACTTGAGTGTTGCAATTATACCAATGTCACACAAGTATGGTTGGAACTCATCGACTGCTGGATTAGTTCAATCATCATTCTTTTGGGGTTATGCTTTGAGTCAACTGCCAGGGGGATGGCTAGCAAAATTGTTTGGCGGAAGGTTTGTTTGCGGTAACAAAAACCTCTTGTGCATTGAAAAATACAAAAGCTACCTATGATTCTCCGTCTGCATGGGTGTTTTAATATCTTATAGCAATGCTTTTTTTTGTGGTTGCTATTGCTGCAGGGATAACCATGTTTCCAATAATAAATGCATATGATGATGATAGATATTTCTTTCTGCAGACCATCTTGTTAGGTTATCTAACGGAATTTTTTCTACCTTCATGCTTCATGGGAAAGATTGATCCATTAAGTTTAGTAGTAGGCAAATTGCAAATAGCAGTATAAAATGATAACAATTCTTGGATGGTACATATCTTTATTTATCTTGCCCCTTTCCTTACTATCAATTGTTTATATTAACTATTAGTAAATTCCTAGCTACAATGTTATAGTCGCAGCAGTAATCAATTCAAATAAACTAGAAGAACCATATAGCAATTTTAAACTTCAGGGCAATGATTTTGCCTCTCTTGCATAGCTCAGAGGCATTTCCTATAATTTTATCCCATGTTCTTTCTCAGTATCATATCTCTTCAAAGATTCTTTCATGTATCTGTTGGCTTCTTGTAATAATTAATAATTGTTATCTCATCTGCCAACTGAAGGAGAGTACTTGAGGTCGGAGTTGTGGCATGGTCTTTGGCAACTGCCATTATCCCTGCTGTATCAGGGTTTATGCCAGGGCTTGTGTTGTCAAGGATTCTGGTATACCTCTACTTATTAATTAGTCTCTATCCTAGAATTTGTTGATCTGAAAGGTTATGATACGTTATTCTGTTCTTTTGATGCTTGAATTTTTTGTAGCATGTTTCACATGGTAGTTCATGTTTGTCTTAAGAAAGCATATGCATGAGAATGAGGGCTGTTAGTTTGAGAAGCCACTCATCATGCAATTAGGAGAAATTGGGTTCTCTGTGAAAAAAACATTTCATTGACATGCAGGTGACTATATTATTAGACAATGCAAATTTTGAGGTGGCGGATTGCTGATGAACCAGAATAATGAATATAACTAATTATGGGGCAGAGCAAACCAAAATAAAACAACCCGTGCAATATTGCAATATAGATGAGATTAAGTAGTTTTTTTGCCACGTCTTCAGTTCAGTACCATAAGAGTGTTCCTAACCTGTTATGGAAAATACTGTAGAGAGATTTAGGGGAAACATCATACACCCAATTGGGGGGGTAACCATGTATATATATAGCCAAAATTAGGTATAGTAGATCCTCAATTAGAGGAACAATACATACAATAGGAGGCTATACAATTATCCTAATACCCACCAACAATTGCAGCTTGAGGCTCACGAACGCAAAGATTGGACCTAAAGTCAGTCAATAATTGCACGGGCAAGCCTTTGGTCATGATATCCGTGAATTGGTGAGACATTGGTACATGGAACACTTGAACCTGTCCCAAGGCAAACTTTTTGTGGACGAAGTGGATGTTAATCCCAATGTGCTTGATGCGACGATGATGACTAAGGTTGTTGGTTATATAGATGGTATTAATGTTGTCGCAATAGACGATAGTTGCAGAAGCAAGAGGAACATGAAGTTCCTGGAGAAGGTGGCGTAGCCAGTGACACTTAGCAACGGCGTGAGCCACAGCACGGTGCTCCGCCTCAGCACTGAAGCGAGAGACTATGGTCTGGAATCCTGAAGAAAGTGAACCCTTCACATAGCGCAGTATGTGCTTGATCAAGGCGAGGTGTGGTTTGTGTGGATCATGCATGAAGAGGCATATTTGCTAGGCTACATATGTCAACTCTGGACAAGCCAGTGTAAGATACTAAAGAGCACTAACGAGGCTCTTGTACTCTGAAGGATCTACAATTGGAGCACCATCAGTGGTGGATAGCTTGGCACAAGCATCCAGCAGTGTCACCGTAGGGTGACACTCTGCCATGCTAGTTCGTTGTACAAGATCGAAAGCATAATGTCGCTGTGACAGAAAAAGACCGTCAGGTGAACGTGTGATGGAGATGCCGAGGAAGAAGTTCAAATTGCCAAGATCTGTCATGGCAAATTTTGAGTGAAGGTGAGCTATGATGTGGCGGAGAAGATCCGTTGTACCGGTGGTGAGGATGATGTCATTGACGTAGAGGAGCAGGTATGCGACACGGTCTTCATCTTTGTAAACAAAGAGAGACGTATTGGACGCCAATGGCATGAACCCCAGTTGGCGGATGTAGGTGGCAAACCGCTGGTACCAAGCATGGGAAGCCTGCTTCAAACCATAGAGATCGTTGTAATAGACAAGCAGCATTAGGTGCAGTAGGATCAACGAAGCTAGAAGGCTGCTGGCAGTAGACCGTCTCATCTAGAGTGCTGTGGAGGAAGATGTTCTTGACATAGAGCTAGTGGATGGGCCAAGCACGCGAGGTGGCAAGGCTGAGAACAATCTGGATTGTCGCTGGCTTGACAACAAGGCTAAATGTCTTGTCATAGTTGACATTGTGCTACTGGGTGTAGCTGTGGAGAACCTAGTGAGCCTTGTGATGGGCAAGAGTGTCATCGGTATGGAACTTGTCCTTGAATATCCACTAGCCCGTCACGACGTTCACACTGAGAGGACAAGGCACCAACCGCCATGTGCCATTGTCAATCAAGGCCTTGCACTCATTCGCCATTGCATTATGCCAGTTAGATTCTGCCAACACGCTACGGTAGTTTGCCAAGAGGGGAGATGGTGGCGTGTGTGGCGGAGAAGCTGAACTGATTGACTTGTTGTAAAGAGCTGGTCTAAGATCTTGTCACCATCATGTGATGCAGAGGCGATGGCGAGGCAGATGCACCGAAGTGGGTAGCTGACCGCACGGGTGTGTGAAGATGGAGTGGACGAGGACGGCATTGGTAGATGACAGCGGGCGGAGGAACCAGTTAGAGTTGCCCCGTGATAGGGCCGGCGGGTTCTTACTAGGTAGCCAGGTTGACCACGGGGACGGCTAGGGCATCCACAACAGGGGCGATGGGCTAGGTGGCAATGGCAGTGGGCCGGTTATCCTGCCTAGAGTTGAAGCAGGCCTATTAGTAGATAAGCAAAGATGGGTGGCTGCTCAACCTATTCGGAGCGACCGCTGAAGGGCACTGCTGCTCGACGTCCAAGGAGGACAGAGCGATCGGTGGAAGGCGCGGGTGCTTGATGCCTAAAGCGGATGGAGCGACCGTGGGGTGAGTGCTATTGTCCTGCATGAGAATATCAAAGGACGGAACAACAGTGGGTGTAGCGGCAAAGGGAAATCGAGTCTTGTTGAAAATTACATGACGAGAAATGAATAACCAATTAGTAGACAAGTTAAGTCAGTGGTACGCCTTGTATGACGTGGGATAGCCTAGGAACACGCAAGTCGTGGAGCAAGGAGCGAATTTGTGGGTGATAATGGCACTAAGGTTGGGGTAGCACAAGCAACCAAAGACCCAAAGGTTGGAATAATCAAGAAGTTTGCGATGTAGGTGGTGGAAAGGTATGGAGTTCTGTATGGACGAGAAAGGTTTCCTGTTGAGAAGGTAGGTGGCTGCGGCTAGAGCTTTGGCCCATAGGCTAGAGGCATAGATGCTTGAATGAGAAGTGTACGGGTAGAGTTGTTGATTGTGCGAAGCGGGTGTTTGACTTTGCCATTTTGAGGGGAGGTGTATGGGCACGAGTTGTAACAGAGCACCACAACTAGCAAGAAAGAAGGAGTTGTAACTATTGATGCAGTAGTTGACTTGTTGCCAAGCAGGGTTGGCGGCGTCTTCGGGAGCAGGACCATCGAGGTGGTCAAGAAGACCAAACTTGCTGCACATGGATCAGAAGGCCTTCCACTTGAAGTTGGGATTCTTGAGCTCCAGGGTGATCGGCATGTGGGACTTGATGGCGACGTGGCATAGGGGTTGACGAAGATGGTGCCGACGTTGGTCACTCCACTGGCGGTGGTAGAGGAAGAGCCTGTGGAACCAGATGTGGCCGACAGGATGGAGGATTGGGTGGACTCGTTGACATCATGGAGGGAGCATGTGCACATAGGGAGTCACGGCACGGGAGGTGAGGTGGGTGCCGCGATAGGAAGAGGGCGACGGTGTGAGGAAGGGCACCACGGTAGGAGCGACGTTGCTAGGGTTAGCAACAGTAGAAGGAAGCCTAGGAGAGGGCTAGCGAGTCTAATACCATGTAGAGAGATTTAGGGGAAACACCACACATCCAATTGGGGGGGGGGGGTTACCATGTATATATATAGCTGAGTTAGGTACAGTAGATCCTCAATTAGAGGAACTATACAAGGAATGCAACATGTACTACCATACAATAGGAGGCTATACAATTATCCTAATAAATACAATGTCTTTCCTATGTTTGCATTATATAACATATATTCTATTTATATTGTGTTGTTCTGCTAGGTAGGTATTGGAGAAGGTGTTTCACCATCAGCTGCTACAGATTTGATTGCAAGGCAAGATTGAGTAAATATTTTTCCTTAGGAACATTCTTACCATTTTCATCTTCTTAATGCTACTTTGGTAGCCATCTAAATATCTAATAATCTGGACATGTGTTTATTAAGTTTTTATTAGAGTGCCCTTGTGTTTTTTGTATGATGGTAAATTTTGTGGTTGTAAAATCTGATGTAACCAACTAATGTGTCTTCATTTTTCATGACTATGTTTTAAACTTGAGTTGTTCAGATGAATTCTTTTGTACTAGCTAACTGTGCAGAATAGCAACTGATGGCTACATCACTACCTCTAGATGGCTAGGGGTTGTTTTTAGTGGTGTGCCATGTTGTGATGCCTGTTTTTTCCTTTTGGGGTCTCTTGAGGGATACTTTGGATCTCTCTTTTGTAAATATTTCTCTTCTTTTTAATGAAATGATTGTGGTAAATTTGCAATTGCCCCTTTGTATTACTTGTATGCATAACAAAAATCCCATAGAAATTTGTCTCTTCTTCTTGCTGAGATGTTAATTATATTAAACATAATGTAGCAGGTACAATTGTGTCTGATCCCTAACTGAAAAATAAAAATAGAACAAAGGCATTAAACTTAAGTAGCATGGACTATTGTTTCATAACTTTTAACTGTTATGGCTGCCCATACAGGTCCATTCCTGTTCAAGAACGATCAAGAGCAGTTGCTGTTGTTTTTGGCGGTTTGAGTTTTGGAAGTGTCTTAGGGTATGTGTTTTCAGGTATTTTATGGTACATATGTACGTTGTTCACAATTCTGCCAGATAGTTAATTCCTTATACATTTTTTTTACATTACAGACTTCTGTTCGCCCCTCCCATTATTCAGAACCTTGGCTGGGAATCTGTCTTTTACATATTTGGTCTTCTTGGAATTATTTGGTGAGGAAACATCTCTAATTAGAAGGTGACATATTATTTATTCTGTTTAACTTTTCTTTCATTTTTTTCCACAGGTGTCTAGGGTTTCAATCTCTTAAAGAACAACAGTTAATTGGCAATGAAGACATACAAGTAATACAAGATTTGGGGCAGAGTCCTGCTGGATCGAGTGACCTCATCTCGTCATCTGTGTCTGAAAAATCATCGGAGTCATCATTGGAAGAGTTGATAAATTCACTAAAGGTTATTTTTTACACCAGTTGAAATAGTTATGTCATAATCTCTGTTATAACCAAGAAGTATATTGAGGAATTAAGTTACAAACTAGACTGTTCTCAAGTTGGGTCATTTATGAAGTCGAAGTCTCAAAATCATGGCACGGGGACTAATGTGATCTGACGCTTTATTGTTTGTAAAATATACTAAACAGAATAACTACTAGATCAAATGGCTTGAGAAACTATTCACCTCACTGGTCGCAAATATTGTTATCATTCCCAAATAGACAAATGTGGTTTGCAATATGACCAGGAAAATTAGTTTTTAATGCATTATTATCTTTAGACAAATCTTTAAGTAGAATACTTTGTACATGTTATTATGGGACTAATATTGCAACTTCCTTTTTCTTTAGGATGTTCCTTGGAGAGAATTTTTCAAAAGCAAGGCAGTGTGGGCAATGATATATGCTCACTTTTGTGGAAGCTGGGGGCACTATACTTGCTTGTCTTGGCTACCAACATTCTTTAGGTATGGTCTTTGGTGTTTTACATAGGTCTTGACATTTTGTTTCTTTTACTTTTTGGCTCAGTGTTAGATTAATTGTCTCTAATTTGTTTAAATGAATAGTGCATGGTTGGATAGCAGCTATCAACTTTTGGTGCTGCTGTGGAGAGTGAAGTGCTTATGTTTTCTCTTTTATTTTAGTCACTTTCTTAAATCTCCATACATCTTGTTTCGGTATTCAGTTTTATGAAAATGAGTTGACTTTAAATAGAAGACCAAACAAAAATGGATGGTTTAGAATTTTGCATTTGATTTTTCCAAAAAAATCTGGTTAAGTACAATTTATGTATTTTTGTGTAGTTTCTCATCATCAGTTAAGTTTGTTGTGTATGTCAATCTGTAATTTGTTTTTTTAAAAAAATGATCACGGTCTGATCATTTGCTATTTGTACAGTACATTATGTCAAAAGTTTATGCCGATGACATTTTTGTTCTTGCAATTCATTACTGTTCAAATGATATGCAGTGAGGAGCTGGACCTGAATTTGACTGAAGCGGCATGGGTATGTACATGCTTTCTTAAAATTGTAGTGAGATTCTTCTATTCAATGCATCATTTCCTCATTAGGGAAAGTCTGTTTGCTCTTGTTTTTCATTGATGACTGCTATTTCTGTCATGTAGAGCTTATGCGTTTCATATATTTGCTGTAGGTGTCAGTCCTTCCTCCTTTGGGCTCAATGATCATTACATCTATTGCAGCACCTTTTGCAGACAACTTGATATCAAATGGAGTAGACACCACAAAGGTCAAGCCTTTTACTTTCTTAATTTGTCCTGAAGATAAAACATTCATTTGCTCTTTATTTTATCTATATCCACTTTAGGAAGTGGTTCTATAAACAATGATAGAAATCATTTGTAAAGGCCAGAATATTAAACTTGTCACTTCCAGTTCCAGACTTCCAATTGTCAGGGGTGCCTGCGTTATATTCTTTATCCTCACAGGATGTTCAATGTTCTTGTGGAAAACTGGAAAGTAAGCTATCTATTGCAGGAAACTAAAATATATCTGCTAAAATTGTTATATAGGTACGAAAGATATGCCAAACAATTGCATTTCTGTCGCCTGCAACTTTCATGATGCTTTCCTCTGTGGATCTTGGTGTACCACCGTGGGAAATTGTTGCTTTTCTTACAAGTGGTCTGGCACTCTCCAGCTTCGCATTGTCAGGTCATGTTGTTAAGCTTCCCATGAACATTCCATTTTCTGTGTTTGCAAGATCTAAAGCTAAATATTTCTGTTGATAAACAGGCCTTTATTGCACCCATCAAGATATTTCTCGTGAGTATGCAAGCATTCTGCTGGTAAGGCAGCTTCAGTCTGTCCTCTCATTTTTTTCTTCATTTGTATTCTCGAAATGGAATTGAAAAAATAGGAGCATTCCTTCACAGTGTGCGTGCTTAAAGCTTGACAGATTCATTTGGTTTTTTTCTTTTATTTGTACTGGATATTGGCTGGAGCACTGTACTCTCTGATGGCTGCTCTAACTTGTTTCCTGTGTTTCAGGGCATCACAAACACTGTAGGTGCTGTACCTGGAATAGTTGGCGTTGCACTAACCGGCTATCTTCTTGATACAACTCATTCTTGGAGTGTATGTCGTCATCGCAATCTAATCCATCTTCATAACCTATAGCTTTCCATTATAAACTGTTCTAATTTCTCATAGTTCTCTAACAGATATCACTTTTTGCACCTTCGATCTTTTTTTACCTGACGGGTACTGCTGTCTGGCTAGCATTTGCCAGCAGCGAGCCCCAGGATTTCTCCAAGTCAGAATCAGAGTCTTGAGTTATGACTTGGTGGATACATGGTATATACAATTTCCCGGAGTGTATCAGTTCAGGAAGAATTTCATCAGGTGTATTTTGCCCGGCAAAGCGCTGGATTTTTGGACGTCAGACAGGAGACTTCAGCTCATAGGAAAAAAGCTGTGTAAAATTGTAAATGCATATTGGCAGTTTTTGGCCAATTGTAGTATAGCTGTATAGGCTTTTCTGTAGGGAGTCTCATTTCACGTTCTGACACAATTTTGTAATGGAAGAGGTCTAGCACCGTTTCCTTTCCCATTACGGGGGTGTTACGTTTTCTTTGTGCAGCAGTAATAACTGTAGAAAATGTAAATTTGTAGAAACATATGACATGGGTATTAGAAAGTGCAAAAACTTAATTGAATTCATTACGCTTACATGTCTTTTACCAGTTCAATAATATAATGGATAAAGTTGGAACAATCTAAACTCATTTTGAGTGCTCTTTTGGTAGCTCTGCAAAATGCCTGCCAGATGCCCAGTTGAAGTCCCTGTCTGCCACATGCCGAGTTGGAAGAGTCCCTTTCTTTTGGTCACCAACGGTATATATCAAAACATATACCAGTTGAGCTCACTTTCTTTTGGTCACCAATGGCATATATCAAACCATCACGGATTTGCACAGGATTAGAAGCTTACACCAATGGCATATATCAAACCATGTTACAAATCAGATTGGAAGCTGACGATATGAGCATGGCAATGCACAAAAGTCACACGGTTGGGGTAAAGTAACAAGAATCAAGACTTGAATGCATGATAGATTCAGATCTCCAATAACACACTGCAGCATTTTACGACTACATGCACAAAGGTAAAACACAAGAGAACAGCTTAACATCAGATATCAATGTTTTCCTACTCCTATGAGAGACCCAAACAACCCAAACCACAAGCTACATAGGTCCCATAACCTGTTCCATCATCTAAACAGCACAACAGACTGAAACAAGTTGAGGAGGCAGATGCAGGATGGAGGCTAGCTCATTTCTTCTTCTTGGAAGGTGGCTGGTCCTCGTCATCATCATCTTCCTCATCTTCATCATCCTCATCATCATCATCCTCACCATCTTCGTCACCACCATCGTCGTCATCATCATCTTCATCATCGCTCCCTCCTTCACCATTTGCCTCAGGGTCATCATCATCTTCCTCATCCTCACCCCCTTCATCTCCAGAGAAGTCCTCCTCAGCATCAGCATCATCGCCACCTTCATCATCCTCATCCTCATCTTCATCATCATCATCATCATCATCTGACCCGTCCTTGTTCTCAGGGGTAGTTTCAGATTTGATTCTGCCAAGTAAACTTTAATTGCAAAGGTAAACTAATCAGCAACAAATAACATCTCGTTACATAGAAAACTTTACATAATAAGACAAGGAATTTACTTGTAGATTGCCTGTTGGTCCTCATTAAATATATCTGCTCCTCCATTTACAGCTTCCATCTAAGAAAGATATCTGTTACGTCAGAAAATGCCAAAAAGAGAGAAAATACACTAATATTAAATCATCACGTTCCATTATAAACTTGGAATGATCTCAGGCAACCCGACAAGACATTATCCAATGGTCTGTTTGAGCATACACCACAATTAGTCCAAAATCCACAATATGGAAGCTTCCACAAAGATGGTTCGAGGGGCTTCTGTAATAAGCTGTTCGAAATTATTGTTGCAGCATAGACTTTCCACAAATATGAAAATTGTAGCAGAGAATAGCATATAGGATTTGACAAGGTACTATTCAAAAACTTCATTTACAAAGATAGATTAGAAACAATTAGCATTTCAAAAGAGATACAAATTGAATAGATAGTCCGCAATCAATAAGCATCTTACTTATATGCCAACGTCAGTTAAAACATTCTCTAGCATCAAAACATAGTGATACTTCAGGGCAAACGTCACATATTGACATGATCTACGGAAACACTAAAATCATATATCCATTTAGTCATCCAGCTAGTAGAATATACAGCTAAAATCATATGCATTCAGTCACCCGACTAGTAGAATATACAGCTAAAACCATATCCATTCAGTCACCCGACCGGCAGAATAATAGAATATACAGCCTAACCATCATAAATAGCCCTGTATACCTTCTAGTATCCCTCTTTATAGAATTCCAGTTTCTCCTACAGAATGACTGATCTTAGCAAGCATGCCAACCAAACATCTATTTAGAAGAAATTAGCTCCGATGTCCCTAGTGCAACTTAGAATTACAATTGTTGCCGACAATGCGTAGAAATCTCAGGCCGTCAAGGTGCTCCAAGTTTTTCGTTTTATCATAGTAATAAATAGCTAGCAAACCAGGTTTCAAATGCACTACCCTGTCTCTGTTACTTTCAACCAGAAGTTCATCGGTTCAACTACTCAGATCTGCTACTTAGATCTACCCCGCGGATAGACTAACCAGACAAGAGCACCAAAATTACTCCCTCAAAATCCAAGAATTCTGCAGAGAGAGCATGGATACATATCTCCAGATCTGCGGACTAAATTATTTGAAAATTTCAAGTCAAACCCTCGATGAACACATAATACAACAGGGATTATCAACAATTACTGCCACTAGCAACAAAAGTCGCAAGCTAATCGCGGCCAATAAACATGTCTACCCAATCCAATCCGGTAATTATACAACGGCAGCACAAAACAAACACAAGAGAAGGGAAACACTCACCGCGAGCGCGAGCACGGCCAGAAATCTCTCCGCCGCGGCGGCAGCGACGGCCACAAAGGCCACCGCTGACGCCGACGCCGACGCCTCTGCGACCCTCTCGGTTCCACACACCGCCGCCGCCGCCATCTCTGCTCCAAACAATTAAAAAACACCATGTCAAAAAAAACCCAAACTTTTCGCGAACAAACGAGGATTCAGAGGCAGAAACGTCCAAATCTGAGCTTGCCTCAAGACCGTGCACGAGGAGTGGGCAGAGAGAGATGCCGATGCGGGGCGTGCAGGCGTGCGTGCGTGCGCTCGCGTCGTCGCGGTGGTGGTGGTGGCCTCTTCACGCGCGAGGCTTTAATAGTGGGGGGGGAGGAGAGGGAGGGAGAGGGTTAGGGTTTTTGGGCTCGGTGTTTGGGTGGGGGCGCGGCTCGGCTCGGGCGCTAGGGTTTTGGGCGCGCGAGCGCGAGGCTGCCACGTGGGGCTCACCGCGAGGGGACGCTCGACTCTTGTTTCGTCCACGGAGCGGAGGGCGTCGAGTGGGGTGGGGGTGAGCAACCAAGATCGAATTGTTTTTTTTTTGTCTTTGTATATTTTTTCCTAGGGCTACTGCAGGTATGTCCTTGTTAAGACATTTCTTTTTTTTTTGCCAAAATCAATTGGTAATATTAAGTTTTGCGTGTTTTAGTGTTAGCGTTTCATATGTTCAATTTAATGCATTTTCAATTTTTGGTGATGTTTTTATTAGAGAACTTTTGGACCCGAAACTACCAAGGATAGCATTGGTTTGTTATCCTACCAAGATTAAATTGTTTTTTTTCGTATATTTTTTCCTCGGGCTGCTGCATATAGGGACTTGTTAAGAGATCTATTCATATATGCTTTGGGGCTTTTTTTTTTAACAAAATCAATTTTACCAAAATTTGGTAATACCAAGTTTTGCATGTACTTAAATTTTGATAGCTCTACATGTGTTTAGTTTAATATATTTTTAAATTTTGGTAGTGTTTTTATTAGAGAACTTTCGAAACCAGAACTACCTGATAACATTGGTTTGTTATCCTAACAAGATCAAATTGTTTTTTTTTCTTTGTATATTTTTTCCTCGGGCTGCTGCAGGTAGGGCCTTGTTAAGAAATCTACTCCTATATGCTTTGGGGCTTGTTTATTTTATTACCAAAATTAATTCTATCAAAATTTGATAATGCTATGTTTTGGTGTTACTAAATTTTAATAGGATAGCATTGGTTTGTTATTCTAGTTAAAAATGGTAATAAAAAAGTGAACTAGCCCTTGGGCACGCTTAGTTCACTACCTAACATATGACACGTAGTATTTGTCAAACGTGTGGCTAAGAAATGGAAAAAAAAAGGGGTGGATGACACATAAGACATGAGTTAAAAATTTGTGAAAAAAATAAGTTCTAAAATATAGCAATTTATAGATGTATTTAGATATATATTTTATTCGAATATATAGGCACACCATAAGTACGAAACAAAAAATAGGCTTATAAAATATGGCAAAGTTTGATAAAGTGTGGTAGTGAATCAAACATGAATCACCTCTTAATGTTTGGTTCAAAGTTTAAACCATCTAGAATGGGTGATAATTATAAGATCACCCCACAAATTTTAAAGAATGATGCTATTCTTTTCCCAGTAGCTTAGCATATTCTTATAGGTGGTCAAATGGACGGCCCTGCAGCACGGTGACTATAGCAGGTTGAGCGGTATTGGACCATGCTCAAGCACGACCTAACGAGCCGTGTTAGGCCAGCAGGGTTACTGTTGTGGCACGTGGGTCAGTGGTTAGTCTACTAGCACACATGGCCAAAAAATTGAAATATAAAGCCGATAAAAAAGAAAAAGCGAAGGAGGGAAAGGAATAATGGTGAAAAAGAAAAAACATGGAAAAATTTTAGGAAAATTAGGGAATATATGTGAAAAGAGGGAAATATGAGAAGTACGAAAAATATAAGGAATATATGGGGAAAATTAGAAATATTATAAGAAAAAATAGATGGACTGACATCATGCTTGGACCGGCTTGAGCGGTGCCGTGAAAGCCTATTAGCAACCATGCTGGCCCATAGGCTGAGACGCTGGCCCAAGAACGCTACAGGCAAACAGGTTGTGGCGGCACGGCCCATAGGATTAGGACCATAAGTATACGTGCACTTTTTTCTCCTAATAAGGAGAATGTTTTCACACACTTGTCGTTGTCGACCATCCACCTCGAAATGGGGCTTGACTCGGATGGAATTTTCCGATGCTTCCCAGGCCTATATATTTCCATTTCTTGATGGATGCTCCATCCTTTTCAGGTTATCAGTGCAATGGAAATGTGTTGTAAGATAAGATACACTAATGACTTGTCTCGTCTTCTGAAGTTCAGAGAACTCTGAACTTCGATAGAACAACCCATGGCCTGATGGTCTGATCGTGCAGCAAATATATAGGCATGATGTGTGACCAAAACTCAGTTGCAAGTAACATGCTCAATCCTGACACATTGTACCTCCAAATGTAATATTGGACAGCAATCAGGGAGTAATGGTTCACTTACAGCAGCTACTGAAGAAAATCTCTTGCAGGAAAGAACACATTCATGTTCTGTCTCACAATCAACGAGCCTGTCATGCATGTGCAGTAGGTATTAATATCTTGACAAGCTCTGATCTGCTTTCATAATACTCGTGATAGAGCATGCAAAATCTTCTGGATAAAAAAAAGATTCAAATTGAATCATTCAACTGAAAGAGACATGATGTGTGACCTTTTCTTTCTTTCAATAACAATAAATGTAATCGTATTACAAGCCTAATTTGAGTTTGCAAAACAGGCATGTAGACAAAATACCCAAAAAACAAAAGGAGGATGCCGCCAATACATCTTCCAGCAATGGATTACCAGACCACAGAAACATGCAGCCCTAATCCAACGACAAAGCACAACTTCCTGTGCATGACAAAGCAGACAAAAACAAGAACTAAGGTATGCAAATTGCAAAGGTGCTCCAGCCCTGTGCAAAGAGTAGGTTTCTATGAAAAGCTTCACAACCAGGAAGCAGACTCTTCGACTGTATAAAAAAAATGCAGCACAAGAAATCCATATACTGTATCCCATGCAGAACTTGACCTGCAGAGTGATATCACAAGCCAAATTCAGTATCAAGTGTAAAAGGAGAGAGTTTTGATGAACCGATGTGCTATATTAACTGGATTGAAAGAAGATTAATTACAACAATCTAACTAAGATGAATGAACAAAGCAGTTACTGATGAGAAAATAAAATTTCTATAGTAGCAGCAGAAGAACTCAAACAGAACTTCATCTAATAAGAGTTTAGGGACTAGTTGGAGGAACTGCATTTATGCCTAAACTTCATAAACAAGGCCTTGGGAGTCAATGGTTCCTAAAGTTATCCTTAGAATCATTTCACCGAGATTTCTTTTTTGTGGGGAAGCTTAAGTCTACACTAAATTACCAAGTTGTTTTAATTCAGGCCCTTCTAAACAGACCACAAAAAATACACAATACATTACATTAGACTATATAGCAGCAATATTTTGTCCATGTGAAGATCAAATGAATAGACAGTATGGTATGGTCTCTCCATTGGATGCTAAACAAGTTACTGTGACTCAACAGGTTATAAAGCAAATATTTTCAGCACATTCAGTTTAGACAATCATCAAAACCAAGCAGTGCAAGGAATCAAACCGTTGACCGTGGCACAAGAAGTCATAAGAATCTAATTCTGATGCACGTAAAAAGACATATAAAAGATGCTTCCTTTACACGCAAATATTTGGCATTGTTAAAAGGCCAAAATGAAGGTTAAAAATAGAAATGTCATGCACAAACGAAGGTATTGTGTGCAAGAAGAGAAATATACGGTACCACTATAATTATTCTCACCTAAAAGAGGAAACTGGTACTGATAACAATGCCCTGGCATTAAATATGTGTCGGAGCAACTTCATGTATACTATATATGCTCCAGTGCAGTATGCAATTGTGGAACTCTCCGCCTAAATAATGGCTCTAGACGGAAGGATGGAACACCACGCAGCCACCGTTTAATGTCGTACATTTCATTCCAGGCTTGCACAATTTCATCAATCTTGAAGCCCAAGCCTAAGAAGCAAAGAGGCAATATTAAAAACAGGTGTCGTATGCTTTTAAGCATTAAATGATATATATATTTGAAACATAAGACCGGGAAAAATATTCTGGGTGATACATAAGGTATATAGGAAGTTTGCAATTCATTGTTTGTATTTTTCCAGCAAAATCAACATTATATAAACTATGCCCAGGAGAACATGATGAAATAAAATAATTTAGAATTGCCTTACCATCTTGGGCAGTTTCGTTGGCACAATGGTTTTTAACCAACACAGCAATGTCCGTAGCTGAAGCTCCTCCAAGTTTGAACTTTTCAATAGCTGACATCAGGCAATCCTCCCACATTGGAAGGCCTAATTTAAACTCCACAACCGAACGTTCATAAAGTAGCATACCCCATAAAATGTTTATCTGAGACCGCATATTAGAAGCTTGTTCAGCTGCATCATCGGTGGATACATCTTTGATATATTCATCCAAGCCCATTTTCTCTAGTACGGCACTCTCCTGGCTAGGTTTTGACCGATTCTTCAGGCGTTGCTCTTCTATTTCCTCCCACATCTCTGTACCCCTCTCCATGTTATCCTCGGCTTTATTGAAGAGTTCCAGGACTTCAGATGAAGGCCATGTGTCCAGGTCTACATTACTACCAATTGCATAATACCATGACAGTTTTGCTTGCTCAAACTGTTGATGTGCAAGTGCAAGAAAACCTTCAAAAAAGTTCGACTTTGCCTTCACGGCTTCTTCATATCTCCTCCCAGCCTTATTATACTCTTCCTTTGCCCATTCATACGCTTCTTTCACTTGTTCAAGTACCAATTCCTGTGGAGAGTCTCCTGGCAGTAACAAGCTCTTCCTAGCCCGAGACATATGAACATTACCCCAATGGAAAAACGCAAGCGCTGCCATCTCCTGGAAGTTGCTTTCAGCAAGCTGAAACACCTCCTGGGCTTCCTCAGTAGTAATTGTGTCCTCGATAGCCTCAGTATACAGCTTCATACTGACCTCATGGAGGTCCAAATACTCATCAGAGCTGACCCCAACATGGTTCTTGAAAAGCCGAGCAAACTGCACAATCCAGTCATCAATGCAAGTCACCGTGCTCCTATCCTCATCCTGCCTATTGCTTCTGGTACTTCCATTGTCCGAATTCATATTTCTCTCCAAAGGCCCGCTGTTGGCATCATCAAGATAAGGTTCATGCTCCGGGTTGGCCTCAGTGACATATAGCCTAAGCGAACTCCCTGGCTCGGCCAAATCCTCTGCCCACTTGAGCTCATCCTGGTTGGTGATTGTCACTAGGTCGCCCTCTTTGTCCTTGTACTTGACAAGAACAGCCTTGAGCCCCGGAAACTTGCCCCGAACAGCCTCGCGAAGCTGTGCCATGCTGCAGCTCGCCGGCACTTGCGCCCACCTGATGTCCTCACCAAACACAAACTTCACCTGCCTCGGTGGCTCCTCCATCTCCTTGACAAGTTCCACTGCCTTCGCCTCCTCCTCTTCCACAGCCGCCGCCGCCGCCTTGGCGGCCGCCTTCCTCCCCTTCTTCTTGCGCGGCTTCTGCTTTGGCGCGGCGGCAACCACCTCCTCCGGCGTGGGCATGACCTCCTTGTCATCCAGCACAATCCCCTTCTCATCCATGGCCTTCTTGACACGGTCGGCCACATCGAGAGCGGTGAGGTTGTTGGGCTCGACGGCGAGCACCTTGGCGACGTCGCGGTAGGCGAGGTCGAGCCTCCCGAGCGCTTCGAAGCAGCGCGCCCGCTTGAGCAGCGCCTTGCTGTACCTGGGCGAGGCGTCGAAGGCGAGGTTGCACTCGTTGATGGCGTGGTAGTGGTCGGGGGGGCTCATCTGCATGTAGCAGGCGGCGAGGTTGCTGTGGAGGTAGGCGATGTCGGGGTGCCCCCGGGGGAGCAGCTTGATGGCCTTCTCGTAGTCGAGGAGCGCGCGCTCGTACTCCCTCCGCTGGAACAGCTTGTTCCCCTCCTCCTTGAGCTCCTGCGCCATGTCCGTGAAGATGGTCTCGTCGCCGTCGAGAACCTTGGAGCCGGAGCGGTCCAGCGCCGGCTTGCCGCCGCCATGGTCGCCGGACTTCCCGCCGCCGATCTTCTTCTTCAGAGACGGCTTGCCCATCTCAAATCACAAATCTCCAACACCCGCAAAGGCCTCCTTTTTCCTCCCTCCCCCTCAAAATTCAGCCGCCGCCGCCACCGCCGCCTCGAATTCTCAGAAAAAATCGGTGGAACCGAGGCGAGATTGGATCAAAATCCCACCTTTCCGCGGAGAAATTCTTCGAAAAACGAAACCGCCACGGTTCTGCTCAAAACCTAAGAAGGCTTGAACCCCCGAGAAGAGAGGAGCAGGTAACAAAGCCAAGGAGGCGGAGGAGGTCAAAGCGGAAGGGGACAGGAAGGGAATAAACACGGGCAAGGGTCGGAACAGGTGGAGGAATCTCTCGGGACGCTGCGATGCGTGGAACCAAATCAACGAACAGACCGCAAGGCCAAACCGGACGAGATCCACCAAGACCAACCAGCCAAAGAAATTCTTTCAGGCAAGGTGAGCTTTGGCCGTGGCGTAGAACAGCTGCTAAGAAGAAGAGGAAAGCAGAGGAGAGGACGGTGGTGGGGATTATTTTTGATTTTGTTGATGAAGCAAGCGTGCGTGCGTGCATTTGATTGGGTTAGCGGGAATGGCTCCGGGTATACGGCATCGGGGTCGGCGGTCGCGTGTGGTGGCAGCAGCGGGAGGGGGCGCCGCCAGCCGAGCCGATGCGCTGGAGTGACGCGTTGGTGGGTGGTTGGCGCCGATTATGACCTGCCGAAACGGGGTCTTCCCGCGTAATGACCTGGTAAAACCGTTCTGCTTAGCTGCTGCTAATACTACTTTCCTTTTCTTCTCCATTGGGCTAGGGTTTCGTCGCCGTCGCGCCGTCGCCTCGCCTCTCCTTCGCTGACCGGTGACCAGCCACCGTGGGCCGGGCCGGGAGATTTGAGAGACCAGGAAAAAAAGTTCAATGTACATCTTTCCTTTATGGGTTGAGTTTTAATCATATTCCTCATTCGTAAAACCGCTACAAAAGAGTCTTAACTTTTAAAAACTAATCTAAATTGAATTTCTAGATAAAATTATGGACGGTTTTAGCTAATATGACGTTTGTTGACTTATCTCTGCCTGATGTGATATATACGTGGTACTTACATATTATTATCATTGAGACTCATATGGTAGTGAAAAATTGGTTGGAAAAAAATAAAACATTTGAGTACACATGTCATTTCTCTCTTTCTTCCTTTCTCCTCTCTTTTTCTCCAAGCTGAGTGATGTGGATGGAGGCGGCGTTGCTTAGCCAGCACACCAATCGCCTTCATATCGAAGCAGTGGGCATCGTTGGCCACAATTATGGTGTTAGTGGCGAGGGGGTTAAAGTCGCCAAAGCTCTCGGCGTGGACTAAGGTGGCTTCTCCTATAGAGAAGAGCATAGGACATAGCCAGCCACTAGGTGGACTAGTCATTGCGTGCGCTCTATGTTCTCTTTTGCTCTGAATTTGACCGTCGACTTGAGCTCATCCATCATAGAGCGCCATCGCCTCCTCGAGCTACGGTGGGACAACGACTGCCTTGGGTTCATAGGGTTGGCGCTCCTCTGGCCAGATCTCAATAAGAAGGTTAGGAGGAGCTCAAGCATCAAGGCCATCAGCGGCAAGGAGGAGGAAGAACTCCCATGCCGTTCTAGTAGAGGCCTATAGGCTACTAGACAAGCTATCGACACATTATTTCTATGGTGCTACGTGGATGTTGAACATACCATCATTTCATGTTTAAATTTAAGACATAGCTATATATTACATGTGTATTCCTTAATCTAACTGCTATTATTTTCTTTTTGTTAAAAATAACATTACATATTTATATTAATCCAGAAGCTCCCGAACATAAAAAAGGTCCATGAGAAGTTATTATCAAAATATGATAATTTAATAGTAGACAAAAAAACCCGTAAAAGATAAAATATCCCTAATCCTATTTGTTGTAGTCTTTCTCTACCTCCCTATTTCCCCTACCCTTTCTCCCAGCGTGAACAGGGCTTGACTGACGGATGGACGAGGGCTCGACTTCCGCCTACTCCGCCATGCCGCGAGGACCTCCACATGCCCATCAAGTTCGTCCTCGTCTACAAGCTCGGCCTCGGCATCCACGGCGTCGTGCTCGACGCGGTCAGAACCAACCTCAACTCCCTGTTGTTCCTTAGCTTGCGGCGGGCGTGTGCCTCTCGGGAACGTACGTGGTGGAGCCTGGTCAGGCTGTCCGTGCATAGCTGCATGTTGGTCTGCTTGGAATAGTGGTGGTACGAAGGTCAGTCCAACGGCGCCCGGCGGGGCTTGTCGCCGTCGCCGTCGTCGTCCTCCGGGGACGTGCAGGCGCACCATCTCGAGCCTGACGTGTCGCTGGGCACTGGCACGCCGGCCGTGAACATCACCTTCGTGTTTGACACCACCAGCGAGCTCCTCTGAACACAGTGTCAGCCACGCCTCAGCTGCGTCGCCCAGGCAGGCGACATCTACGACCCACGAGATTCCACAACCTTCGCAAACTTGACCGATAACTTGTATCATTTCACGTACGGTGTGGCAGCTTTCACCTCAGGTTACCTCGCCACCGGGACGTTCTGTATGGGAAACATTACCGTGCCAAACATCACGTTCGGCTGCGGCACGCGCAACCAGGGCTACTACGACAACGTGGCCGGCGTCGTCGGCGTCGGCCGCGGCGGCGCCGTGTCTCTCCTCAACCAGCTTGGTTTCGACAGGTTCTACTGCTTCTCGTCGAGCGGTGCACCCGGCTCCAGCGCCGTCTTCATGGGCGGCTCCGCCGAGCTGGCCATAACCACCCCCGCGGCATCCACTCCCATGGTTGCCGACCCCGCGCTGAAGTCCGGCTACTTCGTCAAGCTCGTCGGCATGACGGTGGGCACGACGCGGGTCGATGTCGTCGCCGCGGCGGCGGAGGATGGCTGCTCGCTCGTCATCGACAACACGTCGCCTGTCGCCTTTCTCAACGAGGCGACGTGTTAGACAGACTATTGACCTGGCCTGTATATATATAGATCCGATCCCCTTGTATACGCTTGAAGGTCATAGTCACCGTACACATTCTACATGGTATCAGGGCGAGTCTAGACATCTCGGCGTGCTAGCTTCTCCCTCCGGCGAGCCGATCCTTTCCTCCTCCTCGTCGATGTCTTCTTCCCGTCGCCGACCCTCTTTTCGGTATTCTCCTCGGCTATCCCACCTCTCATAAGGGATATCGATGCCTCGACCTTTTCACCCGACAGGTCCTCGTTTCTCGTCACGTCATTTTTGACGACATGTTTTCCCTTCGGTCTCCTTCATTCGAGATCCTCATCTAGTGATCTCGACTTTCTCCTCACCAACACAGTGCTGACCAGGTCTCCTCCATTGTCCTCTCCATCGTCGCTGAGGATTTACCCATCACATATCCCACCACTACTCGGTCCAATGTCCCCACCATCGGACCCCCATCAGACCCACCTCCATCGGCCGATACTAATTCTATTTATCCTTCAGCCGATACCGTTCCCTCTCTATCGGACACCCCACTTCCATCGGCTCCTCAGTTTCCATCGGCTCCCCCACCTTATCGGCTGATCCATCTCTATCGGACCGATCGGAATACTCGGCCCACCCGACCTCATCGGCTCAGGCCGATCAAATTCCTCATTTTTCTCTTGTCCACAGTCGCCGACTCGGAGCCGATGACGCCCCCACCCGACCAGCTCTTCCCATTACTCCCGCACCCCCATCGGCTCTAGTTCCCTCCACCTCTCACATAGTCACCCGCTCCCAGACTGGGTCTCTCCGCCCTACTCAGCGCTATGGTCTCTCCGCCGTCCATAGCTCTATCTCGCCCATCCCGGCGACTTCTCTCTCAACCCTGGCTGACCCTCAGTGGCGCGCGGCCATAGCCGACGAGTACAAGGCCCTAATGGACAACGAGACCTGGCATCTCGTTCTCCGACCTCCCGACGCCAACATTATGACCGGTAAGTGGATTTTCAAACACAAATTCCACGCCGATGGCTCCCTTGCCCGTCACAAGGCTCGCTGGGTAGTCCGGGGTTTCTCCTAACGACCCGGTGTCGACTATGACGAGACCTTCAGTCCCGTTGTCAAACCCGCCACCATCCGAGTCGTCCTCACCTTGGCTGCCTCTCACTCCTGGCCGATCCATCAACTAGACGTAAAGAACGCCTTTCTTCACGACCACCTGACGAAAACAGTCTACTGCCAGCAGCCCCTAGGCTTCGTCGACCCTTCTCGTCTCGACGACGTCTGTCTCCTTCAACGCTCTCTCTACGGCCTCAAACAAACCCCTCGTGCCTAGTACCAGCGTTTTGCTGCATATCTTTGGCACATCGGCTTCGTGGCCTCTGCGTTCGATAGTTATCTATTCGCTTTCCATATCGGCTCCGCCATTGCCTATCTACTTCTCTATATCGATGACATTGTCCTTACAGCGTCTTCGACATCTCTCCCTCACCAGATCATGGCCTGACTCCACTCTGAGTTTGCCATAACCGATCTTGGTCCTCTCCACCATTTTCTTGGTATCTTCGTAACCCGTTCCACCCACGAGATCTTTCTTTCCCAACGTCAGTACGCCATCGACCTCCTCCAGTGTGCGGGCATGGCCGACTGTCACCCCACGGCCACCCCGGTCGACACTCGAGCCAAACTCTCCGCTGCGATGGCACCCTCTTTGCCGATCCCTCTCACTATCGGAGTCTTGTCGGGGCTCTCCAATACCTCACACTTACCAGACCCGACCTCACGTACGCTATCCAGCAAGTGTGCCTCTTCATGCACGCTCCGCGCGAACCTCACCTCGCGCTGCTCAAGCGCATCCTACACTACGTGAAGGGCATCCTCTCCAACGGGCTGCATCTCAGCTCCAGCCCCATTGACTCCCTCACCGCGTACTTCGACGCGGACTGGGCAGGCTGCCCCGACTCTCAACGCTCTACGTCTGGCTACTGCGTTTACCTCGGTGACACTCTTGTATCCTGGTCCTCAAAATGCCAGACTACAGTGTCTCGGTCTAGCGTCGAAGCTGAGTACCGCGCCGTCGCCCACGCCGTCGCCGAGTGCTGCTGGCTTCGCCAGCTTCTCTAGGAGCTCCGTGCACCCCTCTCCACCGCAACCGTCGTCTACTGCGACAATGTCAGTGCCGTCTACATGATCGCCAACTTGGTCCATCACCGACACACCAAGCACATCGAGATCGATATCCATTTTGTCCGTGACAAGGTCATATTAGGACAGGTTCGGGTGCTCCATGTACCATCAGCACATCAGTTTATCGATATAATGACCAAAGGATTACCCACGCCTTTGTTCACTAGTTTTCGGTCCAGTCTCTGCGTCCGTTTCCCTTCCGCTGCGACTACGAGGATGTTAGATAGACCACTGGTTTAGATTATATATATATAGATCCGATCTTCTTTGTATATGGTTCGGGGTCATAGTCACTGTAAACATTCTACATGACGTACGTGCAGGTGGCGCGGGCGCTGGTTGGAAGGATAAAAATTAAAAATTAAGGTACATAAGGGAATGAGAAAAACTCAGGAGCGAGATTGGCTAAAATTTCAGACGTACACAAGGAATTTTCTCATTTTATTTGGAATTTTTTTGTGATATATGTTGAAACAAAATGCTTCTTAAACTGGCACCTCTCCACGCGTCCAAAATCAGCAGAAGACCAGACGGACCGTGCGAGTGAAAGGCCCAATTTGAAGTTCTGCGACCTATCATGGGCCTCCCAATGGACTGTAGGCCCAAAGCCGTTCGCATCGTGGGACCAACGCGCTGGCCTACTTGCAGGCGTTAGACGAGAAACTGCCGCGCTCCCCCGTGACGTGCTGTGACCAATCAGCGGATGCCACGTCAGCCGGGCCACGCTCTCTGACGAGTGGGCCTCAACCCGTCACGGGACTTCTGTTCGTCTTCCCCAACGCTAAAAATAAACAAATTTCTGAGAAAATGAAGAGAGAGAGAGAGAGAGAGAGGAGACCTGAACTGAAGTCGCCGGCGCCGCCGCGGAGAAGCGAAGTTCGGTGATCTACACGACGCGGGGAGGGAGCAGTCCGGCGGGAGAGGATGCATTCGTTCGGGCACCGCACCAACGCGGTGGCTACGTTCGCGGTGACCATACTGGCCGCCATGTGCTTCGCCGCATCCTTCTCCGACCACTTCAACTCCCCCTCCCCCACCGCCTCCGTCAAGGTAAACTCCTCCGGCGCCCCGCTCCGCCCGTTGCTCTATCTCTCCGAACTGCTTCTCGCTTGCCCTGTACCGATCTTGGCCACCTTAATCAGCTCTCGGTTGCTCGATCTGCGTGTACTCTCTGGTTGATTAGCTCGTCCGATCTATCGTGAATCCTTTCGTTGTTCTCATGCTTTTGTGTGCATTCAACTGCGCAGATCCTGAACATAAACTGGTTCCAGAAGGAAGCCAACGGCAATGACGAGGTGATTTCATATCATTTTGGTGATTTCGTATCATTTTTTTTCTCGTCTCAAAGTCTAAGTTTGTGCAAAGAACATAAAACTTCGTTGATAGATATGCCCTGAGCTCAAATTGTTCTCCCTCTTGTAGGTTAGCATGACGCTGAACATTTCGGCTGACCTCTCATCCCTGTTCACGTGGAACACAAAACAGGTAAAATGTAGTAGTATTGCATTATTATTGATACCTTATGCACACAGCTTCTTAAATCATATAATGGGGACGTTAGCTTAGAGTAGAAGGTCTCCCTATAACGCATCAAGGCAGGATTCTGATAGAAAGATCAAGTAAATTAGTTTATGAGTTATGGGCTTATGGCAAATGTGAAATAGGCTGAACTAAAGGAAGGCAAGTTCTCCAACAAATCTCTTGTGGGTGAAAGAGTGAAACAAAACGAAAGTTTGTTACTGTGTTTTTGAGGGGACTATAATTTGTTCAGAGATTCTGGTGTGTAGAATGACCTCATGGCATTTTGAGTGGCAATTTGTTTTCTATACGTTTTAATCTAGTTTTATGTTGTCGTGCTCTAAAGTTCTGATTCGCATGCCATCTAAACTCTTTTAGAACCTAAAGAAGTTTCTCCTGCTTCTGCATTCTTAATGATATTTTCTTGGATGTTTGTAGGTCTTTGTTTTTGTAGCCGCTGAATATGAGACTCCACATAATACCTTGAATCAAGTGAGTTAATTGATGATTATTGTTTGATGCTCTGTTATCTACTTGCTTCAAATATTTGCATGGCTTTTTTCTGTATTGGATAGAAAATATCCACAGAGATCACTAGTGGGTGTGTTGTCACCATGGAAGTATAGAACCATGATGATTTTGCCTCACCACGCATCATTATTATGTTGTCTGCACTAATTTCTCACATGCTTATTGCTCTGTTTAATCACAAGGATCCTCATCCAAACCATGCTTTAGGGGTAAAGTGGATAGATTATTTTCCACTGCTCCTATCTAGGTTCATTAACCATAACCACTCTTTAAGGGTAGTCAAGCAGTTCTCAGTGCTTATTGGCTACCACCAGTTCACAAACACATTCAATTAGTCAATAATTTCCATCCTCTTCCATCATCAGTTGTGATAATTTATTTTGGGAGCTCCACTGTATGCTACTGTAATGTCCTAAACTGCCTAATGCTGACCTGAAATAACTCAAATTTAATACACCATAAGGCCCTTTTTTAAAATTTTGAAACCATGGATGAACTAAAAAAGAGCATATATTTTATAGTTTCTGTGATGCACCTTATGACTAAATGGAATACTTGATATTTTACTTCAACAAATATGATATTAATTTCTGTGTATCAGTAGTTGAGTCATTTTTCTTGCCTGCAGCCATTATCTTTTGTATTTCTAAAGCCCTATGTGTTATTCAGGTTATCCTCTTAAAAGTATAATTGTAATGTTCATATTGGACTCGCATCACAGGCTTCCCTCTGGGATGGCATTATACCATCAAAAGAGCACGCCAAGTTTTTGATCCATACAACAAACAAGTACAGATTTATTGACCAGGCAAGCACATTTCTTTGATTGCATGTTAATTTAGCGAAATTTATTGAACTTAATCAGTTTGATTATGGTTGTTGTTTAGCATTTCAAGGTTAAGGGATTATTCCTTCCATGAAAAAGATAGGGTCATCTTGCTTTGAGTAGATTGTTAAAAATGTGTCTACTTGATAATTGTGGTGTGCTTGTTCTGAAATATTTATGAATGAGAACCTTTTCTCTTTTTTGCGTATAGTGTTTTGGATGGGCTCCTTCAATTGGTCCTGACCGTGTATATTGTTTTTACTCGATAAAAATTCTTAATGCATGAACACTCACTTTTTCCTCAATGGTGTTTTAAGATAGGGTAGAGTGGTTGGTCCTAAGCAGTGAACACAGATTTTCACAAACAGCTTTTTGGTGTTGACTCCTGCTATCCCTTGACCGTATTAGTCTTGCCTGTATAGTGTCCATATAAACATTTACTTGATGACAAGTTTCTACATTTTTATTGTGAAGATAGCCTGTTCTGTTCTTTGGCTCTTTGCTCATTACATACAGGATGTAGGTTGTAACCATTTATCTAATCACTTGCAGTGGCACATTATTCATTCGGTTGATTTCATGCCCTCATTTTTACTTTGGGTTACAGGGAAGCAACCTCAAAGGAAAGGATTTTAACCTGACAATGCACTGGCACATTATGCCAAAGACCGGCAAGATGTTTGCAGACAATATAGTCATGACAGGTTATCGGCTCCCCGAGCATTACAGATAGAACCTGAGTTAGTTCAATGGATGCTTTGCTATACAAATGCAGTGGTTATTGCGGGGAGCAGACATGGGAGAAGGTTTAGCAGCAGTAACATCGCCTATGCTAAGCTTTTTGTTCTAATCGTAGCCAAACGTGCAATCTTTTGTGCTTGTGTTCTAGCTGAAACCAGGCGATACATATGTTGTTTGACTCGTCATCCAGAAGTTGAGAAAGATAACTTGGTGGAAGCAACTGTAACAGTGTAGAGCCCTTTTGATCGAACCCATAAGTTGCAATCACGTTAATTTCAAATGTTTATTTACCAAATCCAAATCCTAGTATTTGCGGAGTCGAAGTTTGAAGGAAGAATGCATTGCCCCCCCCCCCCCCCCCCCTGGAATGAGATAGCTTCGCTTTTGGTTGGATGTCCAGCTCGATCGAAAGGGCCCTTTCCATCGGTCTTGAGGTCACTCCTTTGATTTAAGGAATGTAGGGCTGAAAGAAGTAGGCACGTTTGTCGTGCGGCGACAAGAGGTGGTAGCAGAGCTTCCCGCGCTTGGTGAGCTGGAGCTCGCCGACGGCGGAGCGCCTCAGCCGCGCTGCCATGGTGGTGACGGCGGTGCGCGTGGCTGTGCGGATCATCTTGGGGTGCTTGTGCTCGACGCCGGCAGCCCAGGAGATGCAGAACCTTCCCTTTCAGAGATACGCCAGGTTCCCCGAGGTGCCATCCAGCGAGTGGCCGGCCGGCCAGCACTCGAAGGGGAAGGTCTCGTGCCACGGCTGCCGGATCACCGGCAGCCTGGCCTCCACGTCGCAGGCGCACAGGCACAACGCGATCCCGCCGGGGTCGGCTTGGCGTCATCAGTGGCGCCGGTGCCGGGTTGTCACCGGTGAAGAGATCCTTGCGGCGGAAGCGGAAGACCAAGCTGCCCTCCTTGGAGTCGAGGACAACCGCATAGACCCCGCCACGTCGCCGGCGGCGTTTCGTGGCCCTGTCCATGGCAGCCGTTCGCGCGCGCTGCGTTGAGCTGAGCTTGCTGGCGCGCGTATCGATCGATCTCCACCGCCTAAAAGCTTGCAGTTTCCGTCACCTTATATTCAGCTGGTACATCACTTTCTCCTGTTCGAACTCGGCTGTTCTTCTCATAGAAGGCCTTAAACATATTGCTACAGAAAAGCCCTAATTAAGTAGAGTACGTCGATGCTTATCTGGTTATGATTTTGCTCGACGCGGGAAAGACTATTAGTCCCCTTGCGTCTCGAGAGACGTCCCCTCGTTTATGTTGTTATTATGGTTGTGCTTGACACTGAAGAGTGACGACCCAAGACGATACCTAGCACAGTACGATGGCTCTGCCAAGTAATTGGTCAAATTTGTGCAGTAAATAAATAAATAAATACTAGTGTTGAGTATGTTGACATGTAAATTTGACTGTGCATCAAATTATATATATATTTTTAAAAATAATTAGAGACAAGACCAATCGATCTTTGGTTGATTGAGCCTTAGTAGTCGAACTATGCTAAGGCCGGAAGTCGTGGAGAATGGTGAGATGGCGGATACAGCTGTAGATGTTTCAACATGCACATATTATTCCTTCCCAAGTCCAGGACAAAACAACGTGGATTCTACATCGCCAGTTGGGATAGCACACACATCACCCACATTGAATATGCATTTTGCAAATGCTGTCTCATCGTCACATATGGCTATGGGAGAGTCGACTACACTGACCACGGTACAGGAGACACAAAGTAGTGCTAGAAGTGAAGATGAAGCTTCTTGACATCATGAGACATGCAAGGCAAGTGGATTTAACTAAAGATGATGCAGTAGAAGAAGCAATGCTTCCAGTCATAGAAGAACCAGCTAGTTATCGTGAATCATTTGGATACGCAGAATAAGATGATGCTATGGATAGAGAGATATAATGCATTGAGAAGAATCAAACATAGTCCCTGATGAAATTGTCATTTGGTCATAGACCCATTGGTCTTAAATGGGTATATAAATTAAAGAGGAACTTAGCTGTAGAAGTAATCAAACACAAAGCAAGACTAGTGGTAAAAAGATATGTTTAGCGTGAGGGAATTGATTTCAAAGAAGTTTTTATACCAGTGGCAAGGCTTGACACTATGCGCATTCTCCTGGCTCTCGCCACGAATCGAGGCTGGAAGGTTCACCACCTTAATGTGAAGTCAGCTTTTCTCAACGGTGAACTTAAAGAAGTGTATGTAGCTCAGCCGGAGGGATACATTGTGAAGGAAAAGGAGGATTATGTAGTCAAGTTGAGCAAATCTCTTTACGGACTTTAGCAAGCACCTTGTGCATGGAACACACGGCTGGATAGAAGTCTCAAACAGTTGGGATTCAAACAATATGCACAAGAGCAAGCCGTGTATATTCGTGGAAAAGATGTAGCGTATGTCATAGTGGAAGTATATGTAGATGATCTCATTGTGACAGAAAGTGATCCACAAGAAATTGGGACATTCAAGCACCAAATGATGGATGAATTTGAGATGTGTGACCTCGGGTTACTCACGTTCTATCTTGGTATTGAAGTATCTCAGAAACAAGCTGGATTGAAATCAAGCAAACTACCTATGTAAAGAAGATGTTGATACAATTCGGGATATGTGAGTGTAATTCAACAAAAAAACCCATGGAACCAAGGTCACAATGTCAGAAAGACGTAGATGGAGAGTCAGTGGATGAAACTGAGTATCGACACGTCATTGGATGCCTTAAGTATTTGCTTCACACTCGACTAGACCTAGGTTATGCAGTCGGAGTAGCAAGCAGGTTTATGGCAAAGCCTACAATTATGCACACTAAGCTAGTTAAACAAATACTAAGATATCTGTAATGAATAATTTATTGTGGACTTGTTTACTATCGCAGCGAGAAAGAGAAGAAAATCGTCGAGTTCACTGGTAGTGATCTTGCTAGCGATATGGATAACAGGAAGAGCACTGGTGCTATGGTATTTTATATCAAGGAATGCCTTGTATCTTGGAGTTCCCATAAGCAAACGACACTGGCGTTATCTTCATGTGAGGCAACAACAGAAGCATGTTAGGCTTTATGGCTCAGAAGTTTGCTGGGAGAGCTGACAGGGAAAAAAGTAGCACTAGTGAAGTTATATGTGGATAACAAATCAGCCATTGCATTAATGAAAAAGCCCATCTTCTATAGTGGCAGTAAACATATAGATAAAATTTCACTTTATTTGTGAGTGTGTGGAAGGAGGACAAGTCATAATTGCATATCCACGGTTTAAAACCATCGTAGGATTTGGGGGGAGTATATGGCGGATTAAATTTTCTAATATTGGGTGGATTTAATTCCTCGTTTGTGCAACATGCATGGCGGGAGGTTAGAAAAACTATTTCTTTCTATTTTTTTAAACCGTGTGTGTGAGTGATTTTCGCGATGTGGCATAATTAATGCCGAAGATTGTGGATCCTGGGATGCCATGAGACTCATTCTCGGCAAGGCTATGTATAGGTAGAGTTGATTTGCATTGATTTAGTGTTTTCCATTCTGAATGGGAAAAGGCGGAGAAAATTGTGCTCTATTCTGTTGCTGGATCGGTTACACGATTGCCAGATCGTCTACAGTGCAAGACATTGAAAGCTTTTTTGATTGCTGGATCAGGCGATTGTTCTGGGTTTGTGACAAGGTGCTGGATTGAGCACTAAGTTCTGCACCCTACATGGACCTTCACCGGGGGCGTGGCGGTGCGCGGCGGCACGAACGTCTGCATCCGCGCGCCGACCGCCGACGCCACGTACGCGGCCTTCGCCGCGCACGGGGTCACCCACATGTGCGCGGCGCCGGTGCTCTTCAACATCATTCTTAACGCGTGCCGGGAGCCGCTGCGCCTCCCCGTGGTGGTGCTCACCGGCGGAGCGCCGCCGCCCGCTGCGCTGATCGAGCGCGTCGAGCGGCTGAGCTTCCACGTCATGCAAGCCTACGTCATGACGGAGGCAACCAGCGTGGTGATGTTGTGCGAGTGGCGGGAGCAGTGGGACGCACTGCCGCCATCGGAGCGCGCGCGGCTCAAGGCCCGGCAGGGCGTGAGCGCGCTCACCCTAGCCAACGCCGACGTGAAGGACCTCAAGACGATGAAAAGCGTGCCCCGCGACGGCGCCACCATGGGCGAGGTCGTGCTCTGCGGCAGCAACCTCATGAAGGGGTACCTCAAGAACCCGCGCGCCACGGCGGACGCGTTCCGGGACCTGTGATTCCTCACCGGCGACGTCAGGGTCGTCCACCCGGACTGGTACGTGGAGATCAAGGACCGGTCCAAGGACGTGATCATCTCCGGCGGCGACAACATCAGCAGCGTGGAGGTGGAGGCGGCGGCGGTGGCCATGCCGCACCCGAACTGGGCGAGACACCATGCGCGTTCGTGGCGCTGAAGCGGGAGTTCGACGGCGCCGGCGAGGTGAGCGAGCAGGAGGTGGTGTCCTTCTGCCGGAGCAGGATGGCGCACTACGTGGTGGTGGTGTTCGTCGACGAGCTGCCCAATAACTCGACGGGGAAGGTGCAGAAGCTCGCGCTCGGCCTCCGCCTCAGGGCGTCCGACAAGGCGAGGCCCGCCGCCGCTCCTGCTTGCCATGGGGCGTTGGCTCAAGCTGCTAAGCTTTTGCTGACGTCAGTACGTGACTACGTGGCAGGGGATTGCTAAATGCTAATGGTCTCTAAAAAATAAGAAAACCACAAACCTTACATGATTAAGTCTGTTCCTTCGTAGTACACTTTTAGTATTTTTTATTTTCATTTTCATACGATGCAATATGGCCACAATGTATGTTATCGTCGTTGATAAATTATCTGGTGACATAATTAATTTGCTCGTTGATAGATGATGAAGAAATCTCGGATAATCCAAAAGAGGCCTAAGCTACGAAGTACATGATACTATTGTCTTAAAAGTCCTATAACTAATTAATTGGCTGCAAAATGTAAAGAAAACATTTTTTTGTATTGTTTTCATTTCACGGGTACTAGGTACATGTGGAGCGAGAAAAGCAGATTAAAGAAATGAAATATGTATTAGAAAAAAACGACAATTTGCACGCCCATATACACTAGAGTAGCTTCATGTTTCCTAGTAGATCAACCAGATCAATGTCACGCTGAGAGCAAGCCAATTTTTATAATCAGATCGAGTTATTTCTTACGAGCTTTGAGGGAACACCTCCCCTCTACCCCCTCCTGTAATTTTTGTTTTGTGTGCAATGCATCGGACGAATCAGAAAGCTTGTAGTAGATGCTACCCTGAGTCCCTGACATATATTTCCATCATTCGGGGGATGAGATTAATTGTGGCATGGGAAAATGCTACGGACTGATTGGGTTCAGGCTTCAGAACATTGTCGCTTGCCTGACCTGATGGATGATTGTTGTTGGAGAGAGTTCACAATCACAATGTACTGTGTTGATATGGGCGTATGGCATGAATTACTTCTGATACTGAACAGTAAAGTTGGTTAGTTTTTTCTGTGTATTGATGATCTTGACATCACTGGGCCGTCTCCTTTCTGCAGAATGGTGCAAAACCTTTCTTCAGGATTCGTGGTGGTAGCTGGCTTGCTCCTCGTGGCCAACGTTTCAATTGACCGGCAGAGCTACTGCCAAACGTTTCAGAAAACAAAGAAGAAACTTAATTTCTTCATGGAAAATATACATCCAGAATTGCTGCAATCCAATAGATGGTGACATAAAAAGCCTAAATCTGAACTGAAGCAGATGCTTCTCCTTGACTTAAATTTGCTGAGCTGGGTGATTAAACATCTAGCTGAAGAAAAGTTTCTATTGTCATAACGATTAGAATTTGGACAAAGATTGCAGATCCTTACACCAAACGATCACAAGCTGGATTCTATATAGTTTCTCCTTTCATCTTCTGTCTGCATTCAGAAGTGCAGGCGACATCCGATCACGCAGTGCATAAATAGCAAGGGCGCAGTCTGAATTTCGTAATGCCTTCTTGTGACGTGCTTCTTCCTTATATTTATCCCTTAGTAATATTAATATGTGACGTTATTAGGGCTGGTAGAATAATACATGCGGGTGATCTTATCTTGTAGAGAAATCATAGCTAAAAACTGCACTGCACACGGTCAGTGACAGTGTACAGGTACGCTGCCAACAGCTTCCTCATCAGACCTTTGGCCCGTAACCAAATTGGAAGCCAGGCCGATGAATGGTTACATATATATGGGCGAAGGTCAACATTAGCGAGAGCCCAATGCCAATTATTCTACTTGGAGTTGGAGGCCGAATGAAGGATAGGCAGCCCTGCAACACTTGCAACCGCGGATCGGCCGCAGAATCGTCCGATCGATCGGCCGTGCCAAAAGAAGGAGCAAACCACGAGCAAGGCGGCGGCGGCGGCGGAAGAAGACGGTCTTCCTCCTGGTGCCAAAACTCTCTACTTCTTCCCTATCTCTTTTCTTTCAGAACCAGGCAGGAGTTGGGTTTGGATGGCCATGCATTGTACGTCGTTCTGATCGATGGGGCGTACGGTATTTGTCGGGGACGACCGTCAGTGATGACCACCGGCCGTACGCGATTATTCCGTGGACGTACGTACGTACGTGCACGTGTGAAAACGACGTACGCCCGTCCTTCCTCGAGGCAGCCACACAGGCCGGCCACAAAATTCATGTACTACTGCTGCTGCAAAGTGCTAACTGCACGATAGATGGGTGTACAGTTTGTTTGAACCTGGCTGTACCAATCCTGTAGGGATCAAGTATCAATAGTAAGCAGCAGGTGACAAATGGAATTGATCGATCGATGTGATGAGGAGGCGGCATAGCAGAGCAGCAGGTAGCGGGAACAAAGGGAGGCATCAGCTGCTCGTGCAGTTTCCTCTTGGTCGGTCGGGGCCGGGGACAACCGGAATCTCGCAACATACATCCGTGCATCCCTGCATCGCCATACACATCGATGCACATAGGTTTTTTTATCAACTATGTGGATGCCCATCTGTTTGTTTGTATGTCTTAAATACTGATCAAACAGTTATAAAAAAATCTGAAAAAAATTGATAATATTGATACATTAGGCATCTGTCGTCCTGAAAAAAGAAAAAAAAACAAATTACACGCTTAGTACAAGTACTATTTATAAACATGTCTAAATTGAATTTAAACTTATATTGACGTAGTAAAATATCACACAATTATCTATATTATTAATTTTTTTTTCAGAATTTTTATTAGCATATACATTCCATACAAGGAATGAGTGTATATACACTTAGGTGACAAAATGACTATCCTGTATATTTCACCATCAATTCAGGAGCATATGCATATGCATGCATCGATTCTGGTCAACCTGCTGCTCCGCTGAGCTACGTAGTCTGGACTACTTCGTGCAGCTTCCGGCAGGCCGATTTCTGCGCGCGCGGTGGTCAATCCGTGCATGATTCACCGAGCAGACTGGGAGCTTTGTACGCGCATGCATGCTTGCATTGGACCCACACGTGCATATGTGTGCAATGTAGTAACGCACGGCATGTTTCGCTATTGCCCGACACGCGCGCGCTGTGACGCATATATTTACGTACGTGCTAACTACTCTCGCCTTTCATATAGTCATCATCATGCATGCATGGGACTTCTCTCGCATAAATCGAAATCGAGCGCCTTGCCTTCGCCACATCGAGCAACACCGAATCACATCTTCCTCTCTTCTCTACTATCCCCTCTGTTTTCTTCTCCATACCACCGCCACTACCCTACATCTATCATCGCTAGCCCTCTCCTGACCCTTCATACCTCCACCATCCCTAGATCTATCATTGCCGCCATTCACCTTTTCCTCTCCAATCCTCCATCCACTGACCCACATAGCCCTCGTATGGCTAAAGCAATAAGTGTTGTTATCTTCTTTATTTTCAGAAGAATTTGTTCTTAAAGAAACATTGTTTTGCTTTCTCATTAGATTTTGGAGACAAAGCATTAACTTTTTAGCATGTGCACGGCAAATATACATTCCCACGAGAGATTCTAAGCTGACTTTTCAAGAAAATATATGTTTTTTAATGCATGGTCCTTCGGGAGGTATCATAGTCCTAAATTACTAGTACAAATCAATAACACCTGGAAAAAATAATGAAGTAATGTATTTTAATGTTGTTGTTGCATGCACTAAACAATTTATCCCAGAAATAAACCATTCCCGCCTAGCTTTTGCTATTTTGAGGCTCACTAGAATAGCACACTTGACATTTTGAGGCTTTTCAGTTAAGGAGAATGGTTGTGGTTTTTAGTGCAACATATTTATAACTGACAAAACTTGAGCCGAGAGGGTTGTTTTGCTTCTTAATTTGGTTGAAATAAATATTTGTCATTAGTTAACATGTATAACTATGTTTACGATATGCAACTATTATGTACATTCTAGGAACCGACTTGTTTGTATAAAAAAACAATATATTCACACCATTTTTTATGCGGTCTTTTCTCTAATAGGAGAACAATATGAAACAACAGTTAAGGGTATAGCTACTACTAGCTGTCTTGGATCATCAATCTAGTGGTTACAATGGTAAGTTCACTTTTCCCGTATTGTTTGTTGAGATGATTATTTGGACAGTGCAATCGATCATGTGGAATGTTATATGTGAAGCACCCACTTCAGTTTGGTGAAATTACTATCTTGAACTTATGAATATATAGCTTACATATCAAATGTGGTTGAAAAGTTAACTTGAAACTCTGTTTATAACAATATTCTCTATGCATATGTGAAAGATTGTTTAAAAGCTATAGTTGAAATAAAATGTTTACGTACCTCTTACCATTCTATAGTGTATAATCATGTGGTTGGAATATTTATTGTTATCAATAATTATGTGATATTAATGGTGCTAGTAAAATTATATTCCTAACGTCTTCGTCAGCCTATTTTCTTTTCTTTGACTGTCCTGTTAGTGAGGGCTGTCAAAAATAATCCCTGATGGCTAATCCTGACGGTTTGACACTATAGATGCTAGGCTCTTGGTGGGCGCATGGCCCGACAGGAAAATAGACATCGTCAAGATAAATATCGTGGCTGTCGGTATTGCTTTCTTCATGGCTTATTGACATGAAAGCGGTGTGCTAGTCACAGTCCAATCCTATAGGCGTAGTCATGACGATCAGCATTAGGACAAAACTTGACGAGATATTCTTATTGCTAACAATTTTGGTCATCAAGAAAAGTAGTGTTATAACAAGCACAGGGTGTATTTTAACACACGCACATACATGTATGTGTATATGTATATATACATGTATGTATCCAAAGCTAGCCGTGCATGTTAACGGGGTGATGGGCGAGGTGCTAGATATGAAGATGGATGGAAGGATCGAGGAATCGAAGGGTTTGGCAGGTGGGGATAGGAGGGAGAAGACAAAGGAGCGTGGGCCCTCTCGCGGGATCGGATAATGTCCGTCCAAGCGACGCCAGACAAGATGCAACAAGAACATCCGCTCCTGCTCCTGCTCCTGCTGGGCAATCCCATGGCAGCCAACCCCGCCTTTTTCAGCGCAACAAAGGGCTCTTGCTTTCAGCTCTCTCTACCTGGCTACTTGCTAGCTTCACCCCCCCCCTCCCCTCCTCCATCCACCACGGTTGTCTAGCTGACTGCCTGGCTGGCCCCATCTTAATTCTTCCATGCATATACACCTCATTCAAAGTAACTAACCCTGATGTGATTATGGCTTTCTAAAAAAGCCAAATCAGTAAAATAAAGCTGGATATGAGAGGAGCTCCCATATCAGTGTTTATTAAGAGGCAGCAAGGCTCGAACTCGGATTGGCTAGGCTACAAACTGATAAGACTCCGGGTCTTTCTCAAGCCAGATCAGTAAAATGATCTTCCATCTACAAAAATATGACTACGGTTGTTTATTTCAACAAATTTTCCATACGTAGAGTGCAGGATGTATGAATGCGACTCTAAGTACAAGAGGTCATATGTATTGGCATTGTTAAATTCGACATGACAATTTTTAGTATAATTGAAAAAACTTTCAACTTCCATGAGATTATTGTCTAAGGTGTGTTTCCCAGTTGACTCATAAGACATCCTTTGAGCTAAACATCGCTTCATGTGTCTTAATTTTGTATTTGTACGATACTTCATGTCAACGTCAAATATGTCTCTTTCGGTGATGGTCGGCTTACACGCATACTAATAACGATTTGTTTGTAACATCAAGGCAAGATATGTATCTCAACTTACTAATAGAATATCTAAGTACTGGGTAATTTCAAAGGTAGGACTAAGTTCACACAAATATGCATGCCGTTGGCTAGTTTGATATCCTCTACAACCGACGACTTTGTATGCGACTAGCTAGGAGTACATGTTATTTTCGTAGCCTACAACGATGAGGACATGACCAACTTTTTCGTGGGAGAAAGGAGAGGAAAGTAGGAGTACTGCATGATTGAATATACACTTGGTGGTCCTCTTCATCTATTGAGTCATCTTGATTTGGCTTCTTCTCCCGGCATCGTAGCTCAATCATCACTCCAGTTGGACCCTTTCCCTATTTATTATGTAATAACTAGTACTTTGGTTGTTCCCATTGAGCCCTAATTTTTAAATGACATGGAGATGGTCTCTGTCGTCCCTGCAGAGAAGTTCCATCCATATACATCAAGAAGGTCGGTTTTCTGAAGTGAAAAACCATCGGTTCTTCAGTTAGTCATGCATGCATATATATATATATATATATATATATATATATATATATGTGTGTGTGTGTGTGTGTGTGTGTGTGTGTGTGTGTGTGTGATATGCCGTTGCATATAGCATTATAGCCTAATCGATTGATCAGTCAATTCGCTGTGAAAAAAGTGCAAGATCACTCGAATTAAGGTAATGTGGTTCTAACAGGCGGCATTCGTTTGTTAATACACATAAAACGATAAAGTTATCAACGTATAATTAATCGAGTTTTAATTATTATAAACTTAACAAATATATTTAAAGTAACGTAGTATTTAATAATTTAAAAAACGTATTAACGAAAATAAAAAAAATACTTTAATAGAAAAAGAACAGACCTAATTATAACCGGCAAAAGTAAGTACAACGTATATACGAAGCCTGTCTCACTCAATTTATTGTGTTCATGAGACCTCAACCAAGCTCTCTAATTTACCGAGTTAGCTTTGCGTGGCATGCATGGTCAGCTCTCTAATACTACAAGCAGAAGCAGCTAGGCAAGGTGTACGTATATATATACACACACGTAGGCATAGCATTTCCAATACATATGTTGATCTAATCATGATTCTCTAATTAATGTTCTAATCACTCTAGCTAGTGTAATACACATCGATGTGTGAGTCATGGTCTCACCAAACCTAGCTCACACAAAGGCTGACCAAGGATATATAAGATGAGAAAATTTTCTTTATATTGACCTTTAATTAATCAATTAATTAAGCAACAGCAACAACTAAAGTTGGTCGTCGCAACTTGACAAGAATCACTTATACATGTGGTATTTATAGACGTATCATGCATGCGATCTCTTCATTGGATTAGTTGCATATGGGTTTCGATTGTGTCTTATCAGCTACCAAAAATGAGAAAGAATGTACTAAGATCATGCATGTACAGATCTTGACTCCTTTTTTTGTTAGCTATATGTGGATTCTTCCGCAGATAATTAATTTACCCTTACTCTGTTAGTCCTGGTCAATCAATTAATTCTTTCTTGCGACGAAATTAATGGTGATCAAATTAATTTGACGGGAGATCAATAGTAATATACAATATTATCATTGCAGTTTAAGCATCCGTTTAACCAATGCTTGCGGTGTTTGTTCACCGAATTGACCTGTGATGAGCATGCATGCATGGATTTGGAGCCAGGCGCAGTGTAGCGTCCAGTACGTACCGTTCACACTATAGCCTCGTGACATTGCAGGCATAAATTACAGCTGGCTGATCATTTTTTTTCTAGCATGCACAGTACATGGTATGTCCTTTGCGAATCTAAACTTACGTGTCTATTATTTCATCTAGTACCAATTAATTAATCTTAGGAGAACAGCTTTGTATGGGGTGAGAATATTAAGGTCAGACCATCACATGCGTGCACGGCCATTCCCTGTTTCACTTGTCTAGTTCTTGCATGCAAGCCTCCAGATGTAACCACATGCATGCATGTATTCATGCGTTATAATATGTCAGAAAGGAATTTAATCAAACAGTAAAATGTATATATTATTTTTATGGCTCGATAACATATGCCAAAAGAACCTGTACAAGACAGAGAATGTCTTGCACACACAATGTGATAGCAATGCTGGATGTATATTACAGACTATAAATAGTATATATACATGCATGTGTGCCTATTTATATGGTAATTGATTGGATACATGCAAACAAGTTTCAATATAATATGCATTTAATAATTTATATAATTTGTTTTCTAGATTTGCCTTGCGTCTTTTAACTAAATTAAATGTAAAATCACATTCAATCGATTAATGTACTACATAAATCACAATCAATCGATTAGTGTACACAATTATCATCTCCCTCTTGCGTTCATTGTTTTTTTTTTGCATGCACACACGAAGGGTTTGGTTTTACAGTTTTTTTCGTGCTCACATATTTGCTAGTTAGCTCACTACTATAGAAAATATTTATCCATGCGACGTATAAGCCATTAGACTCAGCCTCTGGCTGAAAAAAACATGTCACTCATCAAGAACCACCCAGAATAATATATTTACACAAACGGATATCTTCAATCCCTACCTATTGCATGGGCTGTTACTGAAGACATCCGCCCATGAAAATTCTTTTTATAGGTGGATCTAACCTATGAACCACCTATGTTGTTGTATAAAAAAACCAGCTGCCATATAAAATTAGCATATTTATTATTAGCATACATTGACATCAACACATCATAAATTCACAGCTACATTCTTATTCACTGAATATTTACATAGACGAAGAGATAGTACTGCTAATTAAGTTGATCATACATATTATCTATATCAATACTTAAAAAGCAAAATGCATATTGGCATACATAGTTTTTAGTCATACTAATTCAGTCTCCACCCCTAGATCACATGAGATATATAGTGTAATTCCTATCTAAAATATCAACTCCAAACATGTCCTCACAGTAATTAATGTATGTATGTAAGTACTTTCTTTTACATTAACATACCAATCTATTACGTTTCCGAAGACTATGAATTGGTGTTGCTCCGAACAAAAATAGATATAGGACTAGTGCTTAAAGTCATCAACCAAATATGGCTCAGTTTGAGTGAATGTGTAGCCAAGCTTATTCATCGTATCAAGTAAGATATATTATAAGCTATCTTCTGTTAGTGGCTTAGTAGCTTCACCCTATATACTGGACAATTACAATTACAATTAGTATCAATACAATTAGAAAGAATGTAATTAGAAATTATGAGATTAATATACCACTTCAATTGGATAGGTGTTGAAAAGATTAAGAAGAATAAATGACACATCATCGTTATCTTCAAGCCCTTTTATTTTGAAAAACTAAAGTCAACAAAGAGTAAGTCATTTTGTGCCTCAAGCTAACTGGTTGTTTTTCTAACAGCATCTACCAAGGACACATATCTCGATGGCCATGCTTTGCTCTTGGCTCACATAACAATTGGGGTATTATCATCTCGATATTAATCAATAATAATGTTCATCTTGTACACACCATCATTGGTAATTTCTATCTGACATTGAGGATAACCGATATATGCTTTGTTGCATACACATCTTATGCACCCTATATGTTCAATACACTACATGAGACATAATACAAAACCAGGCATTATAAAATTAAACAATGACTAATTTGACACTGGTTCATAATTTGATTCATATTTTGACACTTACTAGTGGGCATCTTGTGTCTTTGTATAGGAGCGACCACTTGTGGTCATCATCAAGTAAGAGACTGTGTGGATGGCTTGGTATAGGAGTAGCCATTCTATGAAGCAATCAAAAATAGAGAGATAACAAGTGCATTATACTCTACAATATATGATAATTTTAAAAATTAATCAACTAACATTGTCAAAATAATGACACAATTCTAGATCAATCACATCTTCTCATGTCCTAGTCAGTTAGTGTAGGCACTATACCGTCCAAACCATATGGAGATATCGCTGACCCGCCATTAGATGATAATTTGACAAAATAATACCTTTACATTGTATACAAGCTACCATGTATTTAACAAGAAAATTTGGAGTGAACCATCTAGTCAAAAAAATGACACAATTGTTAAAAAAAATGCTCACATTGTATACCAACTCCCATGTACATTGTTAAAAAATTGACACAATTCAAAGTCAATAGCATATTGCCATATCTTAGTTAGTTAGTACTGGGACTAAACCATCCAAGCCACGTTGATATGTCATTGACTCGACATTATGTGATAGTTTGATAAAATAATCAACTAACATTATACACATGCCATTGCATGTCAAAACCCTAAACCCTAGGCAAGAAATTGAGTAGATCTATTGCCACACCATACATGCTGTTAGTCGAAACCTTAAACCCTAGGCTAGAAACTGAGTATATCTATTGAAATCCTATTAAGCAATAAAGCAACCAAGCTTGAAACTCCGATGATAGGGGTCAACAGGACATCATACCTAGTTGTACTTTTGTGTCGATGGTAGGAGAGATGGCAAGACAACACTCATCTCAACATGATTAGGTCCAATTCGTCGACGTGCATGTCGAGGAGGGGTAGGGGTAGGGGTAGAGCAAGAGTAGTGCAAACCTAACGGGCAATAACGACAGTGCTAGTAGACTAAACGGGCAACGACATGCTACGACACTGGTGGATCTAGCTTGTATTGTCGGCATTGGTGATTTCAGATAGAATACTACTCCACTACCGCCCTAGGACAAAGAGTATCAACCGCTTTGGTCTATTCATATATCTACATGACTTATACAAGTGGTGACATAAGAAAACTGCTCGTGGAAACCATATTTGTACGTGGTTTTAAGTGTGAACCATCAACGAAAGCACTATCTGTAGATTGAAATATTTCTACGGGCGGACCCAATAACAAGCCACCCATAAAAATTGTTTTCCTAGACGTTGTAAGTGTGCGCTGCCGCAAAAATAATATCTATAGTTCAAAATATTTATATAGCTGAACCAAACAACAAGTAGCCTATGATAATTGTTTTCATAAGTGGTTGTATACATGCGCCACCCGCAATAATTAATTAAATAAATAAATTCATAGAAAATTCATATGGGCTCTGATGGAGGTCAATAACATATCTATATTGTCCTTACTATAAGAGCTTGAGTTTGGTTAGATATATTCAACCTTAAAAATTTTGCATTACAGGAATCACTCACTATTTGTTACTTGTATACCATTTGACCTTAGTTTGTTAGATATCATGACATTAGTGAGTCCGTACAAAATTAAGCAGTTCCGGAGGGTTTGATCTAACCAAACTGTAAGAAATGTAATAAAGATCAAAGTGAAACTTTTTAAATCTCAATAGTCCTTTGTATGAATTTTCTATAGTTTTTTGAATAATTTGAAAATTATCTCCGAAGGCAGCTGCTTATACAACACCTAGAAAAATTTTGCGACCACATGTCAGTGAAACCACATTTATAAATGTCCACTTATTAATGAGAATCCATATTGCCAAGGAAAAAGCCATAAGATACTATATTGCACAAGATGATGAAGTATATAATATGCATTAACTTGCACAAAAGATGAAATATATAATATATATATTAATTTCCACAAAACATTATAATTAGATGTACTTAACATTCTAATTAGTCTATACTATCTGGTGATATATTACAAAAGCAAAATTATTTTTCCTAAATAAAATACTCTATAGGTCCACTTATCATAATTTAGGCTAAAAAAAACTAACTAGTTATGACGAATCATCTTCCACGTCGGCTTCGCCGCTATTGTGGAGCAGGCACTCATAGCCGGACCGTGCCAAGCATTGGGTGCTTGTGACGGGATGTTTCAATCTCCACCGTAGGATCATTAGTTAAAATTTGGCTACAAAAGATTGTTGAAGATATAGATTAATATATCAAATTCCCATTATCTAAAAAATAGATTAATATCAAATCATTTATTTATTTATTTTAATTTTCATGAAAATGAGGTCCCCACAGCCCTGTGTGGGCCGTGTGACCCGGCCTCCACCCCCAGGTTTGCTGTCTCCCTTTCTCTGCTAAATAGCATCACCTGCACTGTGCTGTAGATGGAGAGGCCGGGTATACATTGGCGAGATCAGCTTGCAACCACTCCCACCATCACATAGTGTACTATTCCGCGGCGAGAGATATCCTAAACTCCAATGCTGGTAGAGTTCAGAGAAGTGAGTGATTAGGAAAGAAACAAGCGGTAGGGTTCATTCCCCTCCTCGGTTCCTGTGTGTAGCTTGTGCCACATAATTCCCTCGTTGAGTTTGTCTCCTTGAATCATCATATCTGGTATATTTTTAGTCTCTTTGCTCGTTTGCTGTGTTCCTCCTCCTGTTGTTTTTAAGGGTTTGGTTGGCTCAGCCTAGGTAGCTTTCCCAAATCTTTATTTTTTCTTCTATCTTGTTCCTCTCTCTTTCTCGTCTGAGCCATTTCTCCACGACCTCTTCTTCTCCTCGCTTGGCACGGTGCTAAGCTTCTCCTCCCTCTTTTGATTTCTTCTTCTCCCGTCACGGTTGTTCGTGTGTTTATTTGCGTGAGTGCAACTTGTTTGTTTGTCATCTCTCTCTTGCGTTAACTGTTGTTTTGCATGCAAACATGAGGGGAGGTTTGGTATTGTGGTTTGTCCTTTGGCACTACACATATTTGCTAGCTAGCTGAATGCTAAATTTGGTCACAATATTTATGGGTTTCTTCTCTTGCTCGCTCCATCCTCTTGTCTTTTAGATCAGAAGAGGCCGGAGGAGAGTCAGATAGATCAACAGTGGCAGCCATGTCGCCTCCTCTGTGACTTGGACTGCATCAGGTGACTGCTCCTCACCTGAAGCCAACAAAGCGTGAGGAGTTAGCGAGAGCAAGCTATCTAAGCTGTGCTGTGCTGCAGGGATCAAGTCTCTCTCTGTTGTTTTGCGGCGATGGCGGCCGCCTCGTCTGCATCCTTCTTTGGGCTCGGCGACACGCAGATGCCGCCGCCGCAGAATCCCAATAATCCGGCTCTCCACCCCAACCCCTCACCCGCTCCCGCCGCCGCGACCGCGCCCAAGAAGAAGAGGAACCAACCTGGCAACCCAAGCAAGTTCTTGATTAATTTCCCTTTCGGTTGTGTTAGAATCAATTGTATGGTTGTTAATTCTTCTCGTTCGGTTGGATATATGTGTTGATGCATGCAGATCCGGATGCGGAAGTGATAGCGCTGTCGCCGCGGACGCTGATGGCGACGAACAGGTTCGTGTGCGAGGTGTGCAACAAGGGGTTCCAGCGTGAGCAGAACCTGCAGCTGCACCGGCGAGGGCACAACCTGCCGTGGAAGCTGAAGCAGAAGAACCCCAAGGAGGCTCGCCGGCGCGTGTACCTGTGCCCGGAGCCCTCCTGCGTCCACCACGACCCCTCGCGAGCCCTCGGCGACCTCACCGGCATCAAGAAGCACTACTGCCGCAAGCACGGCGAGAAGAAGTGGCGCTGCGACAAGTGCTCCAAGCGCTACGCCGTCCAGTCCGACTGGAAGGCCCACTCCAAGACCTGCGGCACCCGCGAGTACCGCTGCGACTGCGGCACCCTCTTCTCCAGGTCCGTCTCCTTCATCTTCCCTCCTCCGTGCATCATCCATGAATTCGTTCATTCATGAGCTCACGATCTTAGTTAATTAATTGGAGTAATTGATCGATTAAGGCTGATATCTTCGCAATTAATTCTTCCATGAATTGACAGCATATCGGTTTGCTAGTTGATATATTCCCTTTGAATGAGCTATTACGATCTTCTTGTTTGTTTGCTCGTTCGTTCGCATGATTGGGTCATGATGAACTCGTTGATGATGAGGAGGGCGAAACCGCGAAAGTGATCGATTGATTTGATGGGTGGTACGCACGCCTCGTTAGGATTAGGGTTGTCGTCGTCTCTACCACTTGCTCCTCTCTCGCCATAGAACTGATAAAAGAAGAGTCGTCTTCTTCGCGTGCTGGTGGCTGGATTGGATTCCTTGGAGAGAGAGAGATTGGTAGGGATGACGATCTCCATAGAGAGAGAGTGAGCGCGCGTGCAGTGGAAGGGGATCGAGCAAGCATGCAATGCAACAATGCAAGTATGCAAGGCATGAGCTGCCCCCACGTGAACCGTTCTTGTCGGGAGGAGGGGGCTACTACTGGGGAGAGATATGCATCCTGACATGGACGAGGGCTCAAAAGGGGGGCCAGCCATCTCCTCCTTTTCCACCTCGGAACCACGCTCTCCTCCTTTCCTCTCTTCGCTCACCTGTTCACGTGGTGACATAGCAGCATCATACGCTTGCAAGATGCTAGCTACAAGCCACGGCATCCAAACATGCCTCTCGCAGCGCAGGCGCAGCGGCATGTTTCTCATGTGATCCTGTAGCTAGCTAGCTAGCGAGCTGCATGCCGTGGCAACTGGCAAGCAGTGCACTGTACTCCTGTGCTTGCTTGCTGCTGGATTGGAGTACTAATCCGTTAAGATCTTATCTTCTCTCTCTATCTCTATCTCTATCTCTATCTCTGTCAATAGTTTTAATTACTACTAGCTGCATGACAATTTTTAACCACAAGCCTGCAGCCGCATGCAGAGCCGCTAGCTGGTGTTTTGTTGTGATTTATGTTGCTACTCTCTCTTGATAGTAGCAGCAGATATAGTGCAGCTAAGATGGCTTTTTCGTTGTTATTGGAATTTTTGTGCGAAAAATTTAAATTCTGTATCTGCTGCATGCGTGCATTCATTTGGTTTTATTTGCCAGCCTGCAACTAATCTGTATGCAATCAATCTAAAGCTAGTAGTGATCAAATGATTTTGGCAGTGAAATAAATGGATGGTTAATTGCAGCATTTTGCATGCCATTCTTCAGTTTTTTCACTTCTGTACTGCTGGTGACATGCACCAGTTATTCATAGCACGCTTAAGATTGCCAGAGCAGTGGCCATAATCTACTGCCATGTATATACTCCATGTTTTAATTACTACCCACAACTGAGACACCAGTAATTAATCAGTACATTTAAAAATGCCACCGTGTATGGTTTTCAATACATTGTAAATCAACGTGCCACCATGCATGTATATAAGCTTAATTGATTGTAAATATAACCTGCCCATTACAATGGCATTGTGATGTACTTAGTTAATATGCATGTGTACATACCATACTAGCTTTGGTTGCAGACCCGATCACAAAATTTGTTGAGAAAAATGCACTATACTTTTTAGTGAACATATAATTTCACTTTAAATTGTCTAAAAGACTGATCGGCCTGACTTCAGTGTTCATTTTCCCTCCAATAGTGAATACTATAGCTCCTAGATAAAATTTCAAAATGAAATTTCATTAATTGCCCCCAGTAAAGAACTGTAAATCACAGTAAATATACTAAAATACCATATGTGATCATGTATAGTACTACAATGAATTTTACTGAGATTATTCACGTATGTCGTATGCACAATAAATTCCATGAAATAATTTGACACATCGTTTCTTCACGTTTGCATAATGTGCAGGAGGGACAGCTTCATCACCCACCGCGCCTTCTGCGACGCGCTGGCGCAGGAGAACGCGCGCATGCCGCCCATCGGTGCCGGCGTATACGGCGGCGCCGGCAACATGACCCTCGGGCTCGCGGCCGCCCCGCAACTTCCCGCAGGCTTCCCTGATCAGGCCGGCCAGTCGTCGGCGTCAGCCGGCGACGTCCTCTGCCTCGGCGGCGGCAATGCAGGGGTGGGCGGCGCCTCTCAGTTTGATCACCTCATGGCTTCGTCGTCGGGTTCCTCCATGTTCCGCTCGCAGGGCTCGTCGTCGTCATCGTTCTACCTCGCCAACGCCGCCCATCATGCTCCAGCTCAAGAGTTCCCGGAGGACGACCAGCCTCAGGCAGGCCAGGGCTCGCTGCTCCACGGCAAGCCGGCGGCGTTCCATGACCTGATGCAACTCCGCGTGCAGCACCAGCAAAGCAGCAACGGTAACCTCCTCAACCTTGGCTTCTTCTCCGGCAACAATGGCGTCGACCAATTCAACGGCAGCGCTGGAAACGGCAACGGCGGGCAGGGCTGCATCGTGACTTCTGGCGGCCTCGCCGGCAACCACCTAGGCGGCGCCGGTGGTGGATTCCCTTCTCTGTACAGCTCGTCCGAACCGGCCGGTACACTGCCGCAGATGTCGGCGACGGCGCTCTTGCAGAAGGCGGCACAGATGGGTGCAACGACGAGCAGCTACACTGCCGGCGGCGGTGGCGCCAGCTCGCTGCTCCGTGGAGCCAGCGCCCACGGGATCAGCGCCGGTGAAGGGCCAGCCAACGAGAGGCCGTACCAGAACCTCATCATGGGCTCGATGGCGAGCGCCAGCGGCGGCGGCGCGGGTTTCACCGGTAGCTTCTCTGGTGCGTCGGGGTTCGGAGGCGCCGTCGACGACGGCAAGCTGAGCACAAGGGACTTCCTCGGCGTCGGCGTCGTCCAGGGCATGAGCGGCTCGGCGGCGATTGGGCCGCCTCGGCGTGGCGCAGACGGCCTCCACGTCGGCTCACTGGACCCGACAGACATGAACTGAAGTCGTCATCAAAGAAAAAACAACAAGATCAACAAGAGGAAGATGGAAGGTGATCATGCTGCTAATTTCATCAGATCAGAATTTGTCAAGAAAGTGGAGGGAATTAAGAAGAAAAAGTGATCAACCCGTGCAAGATGGATGTTTCTGGAAATCTGGAGCTGTTAGTGGTGATGTTGTTAATTAGTTGCTAGCTAGCCAGAGCTGGGAGGAATAATAATACCTGGATTAAGTGGCCAAAACTTAAATTTGTACCGGTACATTTCGTTTGTTTTCATGTACTTTTGGCAGGAAAATGGGTCTCCTTTGATGTGAAGTCATGTGAAGGACTGACCCCAGACTAGAATCAATTCAAGCTGTGCCTGGATTAATTAATCTTGGAGTTTTATTACTTGTTTGATGCATATATATGCAGGTACAGTGGCAACCTTGATCTGTGCTCTAGCTAGTTACTGTCTTACGGACCACTAAGGCTAGCTATATTTCATGTTGGTTTCTTCTGTGGGTGTGCTGCTTTCAAAGTTGAAAGGGGCAAAAGCAAGTATCATTAAATGTGGGCTTTGGTGTGTGTCAGTAGCAGTGAGTGATCTGAACAGCATGCAGCAGCATAGGACTGAAGAAGAAGATTACAAACAGATCGACCAAAGAATGCACACATCCCACTGACCTAATAATACGGCTGTTGCTTTCTTCCGTAATTATTCCACCCTTGGCTTCTTCTTCACTTCGCTGTCGATCCAGTCCAGGTCAGCTGAAACATTGCGGCAGTGCTGCTCTGATGAGCGAGCTCCATTGCAATGCTAGCTATGCTGCGACCACAGTGCATGCATTGCACACTCGGCCTGTACAGGGAGAGCTCAGCTCACATAGGGCAAGATTATTATTGATATATATGTATATGTAGACACACTTAAAGGTGAGTAAGTAGCTACCGAACATTTGGATGTAGCTAAATGCTACGGAACAAGTTTGGATGAAGTTTGTCCACGTGAAGAGAGAGAAGCTTTGAGAGAGAGAAAGAGAAAGAGAGAGAGAGTAAGATGGATGCATGCAAGTCTGTGAAGGTCAGAGGTAGACAGGTCTCTCTCTGCGAGTACTGTGCACTGCAGCACACAGGGTGATCGGCTGCTTTCACAGGGGAGTGCTGTGTATTGGGTAATGGGTACCATCTGCATTATTGTTCAACACGCTACGGTAACTGCATTTTAACTCTCGCTTAAGTTTTGAGTTTTGTCTACTTCCTCAAACCATTACAAGATCACCCCTGCTTTTTTCCCCCCAATTACAAAATAATTCACCTCCTGTCAACTGGTTGGGTGAACAATAGTTTTCACAATAAAGGTTGCCGTGTGCCATTACTTTCTACCTTTTCCCCGATTACAAGGAAATTCACCCCTGGGGCACTCGTTGGGTGTTCAATGGTTTTCGCAATACAAATCACCATGCCATTACTTTCAACCGTGTGGACAACCATAGTGCCAATATGGATGCAAAACTTCAAAAGCAAATAGTCCTATTAGTATTCGTTAGAGTATCAATATATATGTTATAAGCTGTCCATTAAATTCAAGGGGTGTGCTTGCTGGTGCAGTGGCAAAGGCGCGTGGTTTCAGCCCCATCGACCTGCGTTCGACTCCGATACGTTCACAATTTTTCTTCTTAATTACTATTTGATGCCAAATTCTGTATTGGTTGTCCAGCGTGTCCATATGATTTAGTAGTACTAATTAATTTCTCTCCAGTCAAGCTTAAATTGCTATGTATGAACAAAAGATATACGGTTTCTCTGGGTGTGCTTGCTTAGTACACACCTACAAAGTAAATTTGAGTCATTTAATTAAGACAAACAAAACTTGTTCCACAAAGAAAATACATTTTTAACTTAATTAGTGATCCCTCTGATTCTTACATAGTAGTTTAATTTTAAAAAGGCAAACACCAAAAATTTTAACCAACTATTACTCAAATTAAAAATGCATGGGTGTATAAAGATTAATTATACCGGTTCCTATTTTAAAAAAATATTTCACCACTATTAATATTGGTTGTATAGCTTTCGCAATATATTTTATTATAATCAACGGTCAAATTAGTCTTCACGACCTTCTCAAAATCAGAATATGCCCTGTAAAAATGAACAGAGGTATTATTTGATTAGCATATATAAGCGTATTTGTCTGATATCCTGAACCAAATTAAACAAGGACCCATGCATGAAGCCATGAATTGAAAATGATTTCATGGGTGCAGTCGATCGTCCATAGATATCCTACATACATAATGACGTACATTCTGTGATGCCAGTACTACTCCATGGCATAATAATGACGTTGTAGTCCTTGTTCGTTAGACTTACGACGACGAAGTAATTCGTCCTCTATATACACGCAGCCACGCAGGCCTGACTACTTTGCCGCTAGCTAGCTGTCGGCGTCATGCGATAAGCGTCCGGGTTCCTGACTCGTCTCTGTGTGACCCCCACCATTTCTTATCTCACATGTGGTCTTGAACAGTTTCATTTAATTCCTCTTGGTCGGCAAAGTAACAATCTGCTTTAATTAACAATTGATTACCAGTTTTTTTACCGAGAACCGTACTTTCTTTAACAGCTAGGACATGCATTAATCCTCCAATTAAGGCATGCCTAGCTTAATTAATTAACCTTAACAAGCTCTTAATTAAGGATGTCATGCAGCTTCATTATCTAATTAATTGCATGACTAATTAGTGAGTTGTGTTTTTATGTCACTCTACTGCTAAAATAAAACTCTGTATTTGCCAAGGGGGTAACTGGACGAGGTTGACAAATCAGAAAGACTGGTATTCTATTTGTACCAGAAGGCATTGTCATGATACATCCAGCCAAGTACTAGGCGGAGTTCTGATCAGAATTTGAGAGAGCTACTCGTTTTTTTTATCAGCAAGCTTTTCAAACTACTAAACAAAACGTTTTTAAAAAGATTTTTTTATAAAAGTTTTTCTAAAAAAATTAAAAATTCTTTTTTAGTTTAAAATTGCTAATATTTAATTAATTATATGCTAATAATTTATCTCATTTTTCATAGAAAAAAGAGCTTAATCCCCAATCTCAGCCTTAGGCCTGTTTATTTTAGCAACTCAGGTGAGATTTTTTTACACATAAAATGAAAAATATCATTAGCAAGTGATTGTTTTATTTTAAAAAAACTTCTTATTATATATAAAGTTTTAGCACAAAATACATCATTAAAAAATTATACCTAGAGAGAGTTGCTCAGTCAACCTTAGCCTTAGCGTACCTGACTGGATCGATCTTTTCGTAGCCTTTCGCTAGCTTCCAAGTTTTAACTGTGCGTTGTGTACGTGCGCCACCGATAAATTTACTGTAGCTAGATTGCTTGCTTGGAAAGGCGAGCTCTCTGTCCGAAGTGTTCTGATTTTCTCTCTGAATCGGTCACGGCCGGCGACATCGATCGGCGTCTTCTGTTTGGTGGTAAAGTCTCGCAGAGTAAGAAAAGAAGAGCTTCTTCTCTTTGTAGCTACCTCCTACTCCAGCTTGTGTTTGGTAGTAACTTCAGAGCTAGCTAGGCCCGTACATATATACTGTTCCGCGATTCTAGCACAGTTACACACTGCAGCTTCTCACTGTAGCTCCACTGTAGGACTGCATGCACGACTGTTAAAATGTTTTCGTCTTCTTATGTTATATAAATTATTTAAAAAAATTAATATGATAGGCTAACAGGAGATTTATCATTTCATATACATGTAAATTTAAATTATTTAAATTCAATTTACTATAAGTTATAACAAATATAACCGTGAATATATATATATATATTAAATAGTTTTAGTTTAATTTCTTTTCTTTTTTTATAACTTATAGAAGATAAATTTGACATTGCAGGTTTGTAAAGTAATATTCTATGTATCTCATATTAACCTATTTTGTTAATTATTTTTAATTTTTTTATAATTATTTAGGTGACATGAAAAAAAAGAGAACTTTTTCTCACAATGACAATCCATCTCGGTCTAATCCATTCAGCTAGGATACATATAATTAATATTAGGACGTTGAAGGTTTGGTGAAATGTTCTCATTCTGTCGTGGATTATCGTATGTAGGTAATACGTGTGAAAAGAGTCAAGCAGAGAGACGAACTGGGGTACTTGTTGTAGCTTTCTAGTTTGACATTCGTCCATTGCCAAATATATGGACATAAGGAGCTGGCTCATGTGTATAGCTTAGCTTGGAAGTTAGTAGCATATGTGTATCCATTTCTTTCGCTGCATGCATGGCAACTTTATTCTGTTGACTGTGCAGGCTGCACTGCAGGCGCAGCCTTGCAGGCATGCAAAGCTCGCTGTAGAGATCTGCACACTTGTCCTGATCGTCTCTTTCTCGATCGATCACATGCAAACTCGCAGTCACAGTCACACACATACAGACAGAGATGGATCGAGCTGAGAGAGATGATCGATGAGCTAGCTAGCAGATAGAGTTGATGCTTGTTAAAAGCCCTGGGACAAAAAGAACTGCCTTATTTGTGGCAATTATTGCACACACCATGATTGCATTATAATCCGAGCTCTTTCAAACTACAGATCCCTACATAGCATAAGCGCGCGCGTCCTGCATATATATGCCTCTCTGAAAAAGGGAATTCCGTGTGTGCCATTGATGTCAACAGGCTTGCACCTACCTAGCTAGCAGCAGCCGCGCATAGCGCCGCCCTCCCGCCCGTCCAGGTACACGATGTCGTGCGCGCGTGATGGTGGGGGTGGCTGAGGTTCTGTTTGAGCACCTCCAGATTTTAAGCTATGCCATATGCTTTTATCTAGGACAGATGGGCTATACTACTTTGTTATAGATAGTATTATTTTTAACGGGCTGTAGAAGGGCTTGTTGTAGATCAGACCGAACGGCTCGATCAGGTAAGACATTAACTATGACGGGCTCACTTCTCTATTCATCAAAGTTAAGCATATAATACTTCTAATTGGTCTAGAAGTAAGCCCGTCATAGGTAATCGGTTATCTATGATGGGTCTCCATTAAAGACTCATCATAAGTAAGGGTTTGAATATATGATGGGTTTAGAATGTCCCTCGTCTAAGGTGAGAGAGCACCTCTGACGTGTATATAATTTCACAAATCGTCAAAGATAACTTGACACATCTCTAATAGATTATATATTTTTAACCGACATAAGTATGGTGACTTCTTTAAATATCTCTAGTGATGCATTGCTTTGCCATCCTACTGTATACACTATGCACAATTCAAGTGAGAGAGAAGGGGGTGAATCTTCGTCATAAATTTGTTTTAAGGGTAAACAAATGATCTAAAATATAGCTATTATCCTAATATAATTTGTATTAGTGTAGCTAAATTTGATATATGTTTTTCTGTTACTTTAGATAGATCGTAGCTGGATGTATAATATTAATCGCCTAAGCCAGGAGTACATAAATAGAGTTGTTGAATTCTTAAGTGCTACAGAGGATGATAATAGAAGAAGGAACAATGAATATGTGGCTTGTTCACACATAAATTGCAAAAATAAGAAGATGTTTATAGACAAAATACAGTTATAGTCTCATCTGATATGGAGAGATTTCATGAAGAAATATAGTTGTTGGAGTAACCACGGTGAGCAAGAGATGTTGAATATTCATGATGATGAAGTAGATGATGAGCAAAATGAGGAACAAAAAGATGGAGATGTCAACTAGGAAGTGATACAATTGAAGTCGATCCTGATCTTTCCGAGATGCTTGGTGATGTTGAGAAGTCATCGTACAACGAGAGGGATTATGAGAACTTCTTTGCTTTGGTGGATGATTCAGAGATAGCTATATATCCTCGTCCATTGCCCGTCATAGGTAATCGGTTATCTATGATGGGTCTCCATTAAAAACTCATCATAAGTAAGGGTTTGAACATATGATGGGTTTAGAATGTCCCTCGTCTAAGGTGAGAGAGCACCTCTGACGTGTATATAATTTCACAAATCGTCAGAGATAACTTGACACATCTCTAATAGATTATATATTTTTAACCGACATAAGTATGGTGACTTCTTGTTGTAAGCATAAGCATACATAGCTATCTGTTGTCGTCAATCTAACAAAGCTGAAGGCAAATGATGGTTGGTCAAATAAAAGTTTTAGATGTCTGCTTAATTTTCTGAAAGACTTGCTGCCTAAGGAGAATGGAATACCGAAGACGACATATGAAACAAAGTGAGTGCTATGTTCGTTGGGGTTGGAGGTTAGAAAATCCACGCATGTCAAAATGACTACATATTGTTCTATAAAGAATATGCCAACTTGGATGTGTGCCCAAAATACAAAGCTTCTTGATACAAATAAAATAAGAGTATTCTTGAAGAGAGTAAGTCCAAGAGGGGCAGCCCCTTAAAGGTTGTTTGGTATCTCCCTATTACCGACCACATAAAGCAAATGTTCGTCAATCCGAACGAAGCTAAGTTGGTTCGTTGGCATGCAATTGATAGGAAGAATGATGGAATGCTTAGGCACCTAACTGATTCAGGGCAGTGGAAGAACACCGATAGGGATTACCCTGAATTTTTGAAAGATCCGAGGAACATAAGGTGCAGTCTAAGTACAGATGATATGAATCCTTTTGGTGACCTTAAGCAGTTGTTATAGTACTTGGCTAGTGCTTTTTATGAAGTTTAACCTACCACCTTGATTATGCTTTAAAAAAAATATATTATGATTTTTATGCTAGTTCAAGGGCTGAGATAGTCTGGCAATGATATTGATATTTATTTAGAGCTTTCGATCGATGACTTAAAAATGCTATGGCATGAGGGGTCTCAGACATGGGATTATTACGGATGAGAGAACTTTAGGATTTATGCCTTGTTATTCTGCACTATCAACGATTACCCTGCACTTGGTAACCTTTTTTGGCTAAAAGAAAAGAAAGCTTATTCGAACTATATAAATAAAACACATATCATGTGGATGAAGAACTCATGCAATATGTTGTACATGGGCCATAGAATATTCCTTCCGCTGCATCACCCATATAGAAAAATAAGAAAAAATTTCAATGACAAAAGGGGAAATGCTAGTGCATTGCTAGCTTTAACTGGAAGAGAGGTGCATGCCCTAGTGAGTGACATTCGTAATGATTTTAGAAAGAAGAAAAAGGCTACTAACTCAAAGTTGAATAGCGTATGGAAGAAGAACTCAATATTCTAGCTTGTATCGTATTAAGAAGATATGAAGGTATGCCATTGTATTGATTTGATGCACGTAGAGAAGAATGTTTGTGAGAGCCTTGTTAGGTTACTGGTCAATATCCTAGGAAAGGTGAAGGACAAACTAAATTCACAGCGAGATATAGAAGCCATAAAAATCTGTAAGGAATTGCACCCAACAATCTCTGAGTCTAAAAGACTATACCTTCCTCTAGCTAGCAATACTCTGTCCAAAGATTAGAAAATATATATGTTATCATGTATCAAGAGTATTAAGATTCCATCTGGATACTCATCACAAACAAGTAAGTGAATGTTGATGGATGACCTCAAAATGGTTGAGGTAAAGTCCCATGATTATCATATTCTAATTACACAGTTACTATCCGTTGCCATTAGGAAGATTTTGCCACTAAAAGCGTAGCATGTGGTAATGTGGTTATACTCCTTCTTCAATGCAATTAGACATAAGGTCATCAACCTAGAGAGACTAGATGACCTATAGGCAGACGTCGTGAAGACACTCTGTCATCTCAAGATATACTTTCTATCTACATTCTTTGATATTATGGTACATCTCATTGTCCACCTAGTAAAGCAAACAAAAACGTACAGTCCTGCGTTCATAAGACATATGTACCCATTCAAAAAGTATATGAGAATTTTGAAGGGTTACATATGAAATTGGTCTCATCTTGAGGGAAGCATGATTGAAGGGTACACCATTGAGAAAGTCATCAAATTTTATGTGAACTATATGTGAGAGATCTGGTCAATTGGAGTTTCACGGTCAAGACATAAACTGGAAGGGGTTAGGACTATCGGAAACAAAACTATCAATCTAGATTGTGCCTAATATGACAAAGCCTATTTCACAGTATTATAGCATACGACCGAGGTGGTACCACACTTGGAGGAACACAAAGCAAAGATCTGACAATACAATGTCAACCAATCAGCAAGTTGGGTCCAAAGAAAACACATTGCATGCTTCAACGAATGGTTCAAGGATTGTGTTTATAATTCTCGGAACGTCACAAGTGAGATAGTGAAATGGTTAGTGCGAGGTCCTAAATGGAATGTCCTAACTTGGTAAGAATATGATATCAATGAATATACATTCTACACTTTCACGTAAGAATATCACACTTATTTTTATTGAAATAAAGATTTTCAAGTTATTTTTATTTAATGTACCCCTCATAAAAAAATATTCTACCCCTATAATATGTAAATATGTAATAATTTTTTTAACAAAATAATAACTAGAAAGGTAGTAGTCATAAAAAATTGACTTACGGGTTAAAACCCTAAGTCATAATAGTCAACTATCCTATGACAGACCTAGAATAGAATCATTTCACAGGTAAGTTACCTATGATAGATTTTATTACCTATGACAGAATTTATTTCTAGGCCTATCATTGGTAAGTTGACTAATATGATTTAGGGTTTGACCTCTAAGTCACAATAATTGAGCAAATCCTATGATGTTGCATCTCCCTACGCTGTTGCATCTGACCAAGCTCCGTATGCCTCCACAACCCCATCAATGACCTCCCTGAGCTCCCCGAACGCCCACGAGATCCACCCTTGGCCTCTCTGAGCTCCTACTGCCAACCTTTCCCAACATAGCGTGTGCCACCGACGTTGATCCCTTAGTGCCGCGCACGCCACCTCAGCCACTTGGAGGTTGGCCACCTCGGCAAGATGGGCAGTGGCGCCCACTACCTTCAACTAGGGAGAAGAAGGTGATTTCTTCTATATGAAGATAAGTTAATGAGGTATCCAATTCTTCAACTCTAGGATGCATGGTGTCTCAGTTTCATATTTGCATGTTAGAGATTTTTGAGGCTTGTATATATGTCAGATGATTCAGGTGGTAGTGCACTTGTTATGGTAGAGACATGTATGTGTGCTACAAAGCTAGCTACTATTAATAATTTGCATGCCATAACATTTGGACCCTATCATGTATTATATGATTGCTATCCATAATTTCTACTGAGAATTTTAAAATTTGCATTCTTGCCACAACTAATTATGTATCATTACAAGTTAGTTTATAGTAATTAAGTTTGAAGCCACAATGTCTGATAACCAAGAAGTGGAAACGTCAGCTGGAACTAGTGATTCAACCTTCGGTCATAACTCTAGGTCTTATAATGAGCTATCTAAACATATGCAGATGATCACGAAGGTTGACGATTCCAGCAGACCAACGGAGCTGTGAAGTGTCATCGGTTCATTCGGGAATAGTTGTGGCATGGTGGTGAGAAGGTACTTTGGCATCTTTCACAAAACATTAGACACGTCCCCGAAAGCGAGAAGGAAATAATTTGAGAAAGATTAAAGCAAAAGTTTGATTATCTAGATGAGTCAGAGCAAATGCTAAAGAGACGTGCACTCTCAAAGATAGGTAAAGCTAGGAAAAACTTTAAATCCAAGCTCGTCACAGAGTATGTCGTTCCACTAGGTAATCATTTCCCATGCGTCGAGTACCCTCGGATAACTAAGGCAGTATGGGAGAAGTTATGTTCTCAAAAGTCTTATGCAGAGTTTATGGCAACAAGTGAGGCGCACCATCAGTTTTAAGCTCGGAACAAGCACCCATAGCGATTGGAGACGTCGGGGTATATTGGAAAATAACATATCTGAGCTAAACAAGATGCAACCGTATTTGCAGCTAATATCCCGGTTCCGTTTGGTGATATCTCGAAGGTATGGGCTAGAAATTGGGCTCAAGCACAAGCAAAGATTAACCCAGATGGCACCATCTCTTGGCCCAACCCAATAGATGGATTGATCTACCAAAGGCTCATGAGTACCGCCTTCAATCTTGCATGACCTTTTTCACCTTGTTTACCTTACATATTTTACCTAATCATTGAAATTTTCTTTGTATATGAAATTGTTTGGGCAATCTTCGCAAAACGAGGTTGCGTTGGCCCTGCACCAGCATGAGGATGACGTCCTCACACAAGCATTGGGAAACCCTGAACATTCTAGGCAAACCAGAGGTATATGTGTAGAAATACCTTGGAAGGATGGGTTGATGCAGTATAGTGCCTAGTATAAGAAATTCGAGGTTAGAATTTAGCAAGAGGTAGCATGACTGAGGCTAGAGATGCAGATGGGTCAAGCGACCATAGCTACAGAAACCCACATGTCCATTCAAGGTCATGTCAATGCTAGCCCACTGCAACGATGTAGTTGTGCATTGATAGGGTTGCCGCACAACACAGTTGCTCCTCCATGAGCAATCGATCATACAGAGGTGCACCCTATATGTAAACAATCAATATTACTTAGCTTCAGTCATATTTCAAACTCGTGTATGTTAACATACTATAATCACTATGTAGAATGCAACCAAGTGCATCCTAAAAGTTAGGATCGCTCCGACGTTCTGTGCCGATGCTGCTGAGAGTATGGTTCATAAACCATCGCCAATACAAAAGGTGCATGATGCAGCTTGGTTACTTGCTATGTTAAAGTGAATGTCGATCAAGTCAAGGATAATTAGATGGGATATCCATTAACAATAATGCCAAAGGATGATATTTTGACTCTTGGGTTGCAAAACAAACATTCATACAATGCCCGAAGACATATATAGTAGTCAAGATAACTCACTGTCCATCTCAGCTTGCTAATTAATCTTCTCCACATCAACACACTCATCCAGCGATCGAGGTTCCTCGTGGCCCCACTATGATAGAACCAGCCGATGTTATGAAATGGTACTTCATACTCGATGTCAGGATTCCAATAGAGATCCCTCTCAAGTTTGATATTTTCCCTTCACATAAGAGAACCCAAAATTTTAGGGCCAAGGGAAAGTGGAAAGGCAAGGAGGTCCACTAACAGGGTTGTTTTTCTTAATCCATTAATGGTTAATAAGACCAACCTATATACTCAATTAGATGAGGTCATCGACTCCAACCTTCGTGATCCATATGATTTCTCACCTTTTGCATATGCAATAGACACTGCGTGGGCATTGTACATCAACAAAGGAGGCAAACACAAAGACAACAATGAATCCCTCTATCATATCGTGGACTTCAAATGCATGCAACGGTTTCAAGATCAATGTAGTTTCTACGTGTGCCACAACATGACTACCTTGATGAAACAAGTGACCAACTTGGATCCTGATGTTTGTGCCCAAAAGTACATCTTGTTTGTACTTGCCGATAGTATTTGTGGTCATAAACTAATTGTAGTCTGTATGGACACACAAAGAGATGGAACTTCTAGCCGATCGACCAAGCGCGGATTAGATGACAGATCGCCAGCTTTATCCTATAATAAATCATTAGTTGAAAAGAAATATTATATTCGAAGTAGGCATTGAGAATATGTTTGTCTTCATAAAGCATTCTTTTTTGTTTAATTGAGAGTTGTAAGACACAAATAATATTGTATCTTACATTACAAATTAATAATTATATCTATTTGTATATATATGTTGTGGATTGGTGCTAAATCGTCATGTTAACTTACTTTATACTAGGGCTACTTACTAACAAGAATTTGTTATCAAACCATCATAGAATGGTGGGTGAGCGGAGCACCTAGTTGGTTTGTATACATATGTATATGTGGATAGGTAAGTTTGTGGTTAATTATATGGATTGTATTGTCTGTTTGTGATCGAGATAACTGGTTTTTAAGAAATATTTGCTATCTGTATTTCAAAAGGTGTAGCTAGCAATTTCTGAAGCTAGCCAAAAAAAAATTATAACTTTTTTGTATTCACCACATCAGTGTCGAGTTTTAACATAAAGCTATCACACATAACCCATACTAGTGACATATTATAATAAAAAACCAATAGAACGTTAGTTATGACAGGTGCAAATTTAATCTGTTAGAATTGAGTAGGTCACATCTGACGGGTCTATATACTAGCCCGCCATAAGTAACAATATATCTGATGGGTTCTTGTTTCGACGTCCGTTAGAGATAATATTATCTGTGACATGTCTACATCCGTCAAAAATAACGTAAAGTTATCAGTAATCACTTATCTATACTAAGGACTAAACCTAGCATAGACGTGGGTTTAGACCCATCATCATAGGTGGTTTACTCTAACGCAATGGCTAAGTAACCAACCAGCTAGAGAGAATTTGAAAAAACTGAGTTTGGCACCTTGTGACTTCTAGTTTATATTTTAAATTCTACAACTATTTTAGAATGTGATCAAGAATTTAGGTGGACTGTTTAGAAAAGCTAAAGATTTTTTTTAAAAAAAAAGTTGTAACTGACAGAACAGAGTGAGAGTAGCAATACCCACTGCGACTAAGCTCGCGCTGCGCCATAGCAGCGTGGCGCATGTGTAGAGAGATGCTATGAGGTACGCATGGGGGGCGCGGTCTGGTTGTCTTTGGTGGCGGCCGGGCGCGGTTGGCTTCTTGCTCCGGCAAGCATAAGCTGGCAGTTGAGGCAGGCATGCATATGGGCATATCACAAATGGGATTAGGTGTGTGGTACGGTCTCGCATGCATACGCTCGGTCTCTCGCAGCGAAGCCTCGATGCATATCATATACCAGGGATGGATGCTGACGGACTGATGGACGATGGAGTTGTTGGATTGCTCGCCGGACCGAATCGTTGTCGTCCTTTGAGATGGACTGGTCGATATATATATCGATCAGGGTTTTATATATCGATCGGAGGTGGTGTGGTGGTACGTACGTACCTAATCGAGTTAGGCCGGTTTTTCTTTTGGTCGACAAGGATATGTCATAGTATGTTTGAGTTAGGTTTTGATGCTTGATTGATGGAACGTGTCTCTAAACGGCAAATCATAGTATGTTTTGAGTTAGGTTTTGATGCTTGATTGATGGAACGTGTCTCTAAACGGCAAATGATTTGATTGATCCATCCAACTGATGTAAGAGTTCTTTAATTACTGAAGCACTGCTACTTAATTATCTTTAGGTTGTTTCACATGGATGCACTCATCTATATTGTGGTGTTTTCACAGATAAAATAAATTTAATTTACCCGTTATGGATAATTTTATTGCCAAAGAAACATATTACAAGGCATTATGATTTTCTTCTAATTTCTGCTGTTCCAGATGCCCTTGTTCTGTTCAACAGATTGGGTTCTTCTACCCCGTCGGTTGGCCCACCCAACATTGGGCCACTCAAGTCTAATTGTCGGACGAAACGGTCGGCTCAATATGGCCTATACAAATTTGGATTGCTGGCACATTCAAATCAGCCTCTACAACATAAAGAAAAAGAAAAAAAATCACTTTTAACTCTCTTAAATATATGCTGGATCTTATTGGTATCCATCAACCATATTCAATTATTAACACCGTGCAAAATGATTACCTTGACAGTTTGAAGGACGGTTTTAGCTGACGTGATGTCCATATAGCAAGCCGGTCATTAGAGAAAATAGAATGGCCTCACTCTCTCTCTTCTCTCCTCTATCTTCTCCAATCCCTATTTTTTCTCGACGTCCTAGAGGTTGACGTTGGTGCTAGCTATGACAGCGTCAGACAGGATGGGCAGCAAGAGGCTGTGGATGGACCATGACACCCATCGCGATATGGTAGTACGCAGTGTGCGTGTGGTGACTCAAGCACCACTGTCTTACGCTATGCCACACATCTCCTCATTGGAATTGAAGATGCCGTTGCTGAGTAGGTCTCTGAACAGTTCGATTGCGACATGCCATAGCAACAAGTTGTCACCGAAGCCCCACTCAACGGCAATGGCCTCGATACAAAAGTGACATCGTAATAGCTAGAGGAAGGGAGACAGTGACAGCGTTTGGCAAGCCCCACGTGAGCTCAAGCTTCTTTCGCGGAAGCAGCAGCAACAAACCGGGGAGGACGACGAAGACATTAGGGGTGTGGGTAGATCTGACGAGATTTGATGCCACTTCATTGAGTTCGACTACAATGGCATCTATGTCATTGGTGGTGCCTCGTTGATCTCATTGCCTCGGTCATTGACCTCTACCTCTACGTGCATCTCTACATCGCTACCGCCCTCACTAGTTGAGAGAGCTGTGGGAAGAAACTCCACTACCACAACAATAACAATCGGCCATCATTGGATCATGCTTTCGAGGTTAGTGAGCATGGAGGCGATACCAAGCAGTGCTTTGATGTGATGAGGTACATAGCCCCACTTGATCTATCGACTGCATTGGTGGTGGTTCTGCTGTCCAAGCCATCGACCATAGGTCCTCGCTCTAGCTCGTCCCTGTGAGGGGAAAGGAGAAGGAAGAAAGAAAGAGAAAAGAGAGGAGGGGACAATGACATGTGGGCCCCACATGCAGACTTAGCCGATTGGATTAGGTCAACGAACCACATCAGCAGAGACCGCTCTTAAAATAGCCAAGAGAGTTGTTCTATACCGATTTTAATAGTTGAGGGGTCGATAAAGCTAGTTTTGCGATTGAGAGATACAAATCATATTGGAGGACTCATGCTGGACTCTTTTCCTAAAGAAAACCGTAGAACATGTTGAAATTGGCCCACAAGTTTTGGCCTGCTAAATTCTAGTCCTTTAAAAATGACATAGCTCGTATTGGTCTACTAAAATTTTGATCACTACTAACGTTAGTGACCCAACATGGCCTAGCCCATTAGAATTTAGATAGCGATCAAATAATATAGAGAGGGGACACTGTAGCTCTGTTAGCCCACCACTTTTCAGTCCGCTATCAGGGAAAGGTGACGAGGCCTAATGGGCTCATTTGGATCGGTACTATCTCTCTAGGAATTTTTTATATTTTTTATTAAAATATTTAAAAATTAAATTTTGTTTGGAAAATTTACATATGTATATCCAACGCTCTCAAGGAGAGTTTTGTTTAAAAAATGGAGAATATCAAATCCAATGTGGCAAACATTCGTTGGCCTATTAATGATAAACCAACGAGGTTAGAAAATTTATAAGTGGCTTTCTTGTCGTCCTAGTCACGATTGTTTTTTTAGCATGAGGCTACCTATAAAATAATATGGTAGGGCGTACAAGTAAGGAGTAAGCATGACATTTTTCAGGCAACCCCTCGATGCTCTGTCCTAGGGCATTTTTTTCTTATAGGGCCATTTGCAAAATTGATACCTGCTAATTTTGCAAGTGGCATCGTGATACCATCTGTTTGGGCTTTTTTTACCACATAAAGATTTTAAATAAATTTATTTTTATTTTGAGATTTAATTATAAAAAAATTTAGAATACATAGAAAAGAAAATTGAGATGTCTAAATTATCATGTAGAGAATTATTTAAAAATAAATTATGTGAAAACTCAGCGTTAACATTAGAAAATTATTACACCATTAATTACATGGCCGGACGACTAGTAAGTTCACATGGGGATATTATTTAGATAATAATGGCAAAGATTTTATATAGTTAATGAGAGGTTTACACGTTATAGTCAAAAAATAGACGCAATACAAATAATATAACGGATAACATAGTATGAACGTCTATTTAAAACTTGTGAAGATCATCATCTATACTTTACTTATAGGCACTTGTTACTAAAGAATCAACTCCTCGCTTCTACTCTATTTTAACCTGAATAGATTGTTCAATTGTTTAAAGTTGTATGATCCCCGTAGGGTTATACGGTGATTTTTTTATGTCTTTCTATTATTTTAATTCATATCTTCCTGATGGTTCATATGAAAAAAAATGCATATATAGCTATTGTAGTTAGGGTAATAACAAAATTGAAGTTAATTAGATAGATGTATAACGAACTTATAATAAAACCATCATGAAGAATGTTTGGAGTAACAAAAATACCTTCCATCAAAAGTATTGGCACTTATTGATATCAGTACCTAACAACGATCATCGTAAGAGCACTTAGATCACTCCCACCGTGGAGGTTGTACAAGAGATTGCAGCCTCTAGTTCTCGACCACTAAGAGGTAGGAGAAGTGTGTCTGATCGAGGCCATGATCTAGCAACTCCGGGGTTTGATACACCATACCTGCAATAAAAAGGAAAGTTAGCATGATTATGGAAAATAAAAAAAAACATAATAGACTGTCCATACAATTGACAATAAATTTTCGTTAGAGAAAACAAAAACTAGTTACCATTACTACAAGGACCAAAGCAAATAACATTACAATACATATAGTTCATACAATAGCTTGTTACAATGTTTGAATCTTTCACCTACCTTAAACTTATCTATATCATTACGAATCTATCTAGTCTAATGGTGACTTTCCTTGTCCCTCATTTTTGTTGGGTCCAAAATGGAAAAAACCTGAGGTTGTTAAGTTATGAAAGACCTCGCAATACCGAAGCCAAATATCGAAGCCACTTTAGGTATGCAAGATATCTTCCTTTATAAAATAAGGCAATACAAAATGGTGATTCAGTATTTCACACTTCAAGCTCATGCAATAACATAAGAACTTGACTTATGGTACAACCTTGGCTTTTGGCATGAGCACGAGCAGGTCCCATCGTCCTTCAGGACACACTCCTGTATAATTCTCTTACGGTAGATTTCACACTTGGTTTTACCATCACATAAGATTTTAAATCTATACTTCTGTGTTTCTTGAGGTATAACTCGATACTCTTTAGCCTTTTTACGTTTTTTCAAGTACTTCATCATCACTGTGCTAAAGAAAATACCATTGTCTACCGCAAAGAGCCCAGCTCCTTTGTATTGATCTATAAAATACTTGTATGTGTCATGCATGATAAACTCAATAATGACAATAAGCGGTAACTCTCTTACACCACATATCACCTAGTTGTAAAACTCAGCGAAATTGGTGGTTATTATACCAAACCTAGCACCACCATTGTCATACAATAATACACATTTCTCCTTCAATCTATTCTCAATCCAATGCGAACATTTTCTAGTCTAGCATACCGATCTTCTTCTTATAGTATGATCATCACTGAAGAGTGATTCTAGAGCTTTCAAAGTTTCATCACCTATAGGTGTTGACCTTCTAGAATACTCATCTATTTGTTTCGTTGTTAGCTTGTCCAACCTTCTCTAAAGCTTATCGAATTTTTTCTGTTGATTCTAGACACATGGCCTCTTGAAATGATCTATAAAATGTTTGTTCTTGAACCGCTAGTAGAAATTAGCACCCATATGACACATTACCATCTGCTATGAACATATGGACACTCCTTATACATACCTCTTTTCTACGTTGTCATTTCTCAAATACTCAATAGTACGTAGAAGTCTAGCGTGATGGTCATGTATAAGGCATATATCTAGCCTTATACACACATATATATCCTTCACCCACTTTAGAAACCAGCACTAACTTTTAGTATTCTTGCTCTCAACGAAAGCGAAAGCTATGGGTAATACTTGATTGTTCCATCAATTCCAATTGCTATTAATATCTGACCTCTATATTTTCTAGTCAGGAATATCCTGTTGATACAGAGTATGGGACGATAATGCACATCGTGAATGCACACACTTAATATAAAGAAAGCCTGTTGAAGCACACTTTGTTGAGGATGGTCAAGTGACGAGAGTGATTTGAACTCGTAGTAGCTCCTCAGTTTCCTCTGAAAATATAACCTGGAAGACGAGGTAAATTATCATATGAAGTTTTAAATGTACCAAACCCCATCTCCATAATCTTCTATTTTTTTTCTATGCCTTCGCATAGGTAATTATGTACTTGAATTTATTCTCAATATGATTGATGATTGACCTTAATTCATACCCCAGGTTGTGTACAACATCAGAATACATCTCTTTTGCAACAAATATAGATGCTATGCTTTTATGGTATTTCTTGATTTCTTGTAAGTAACAATTATGCTTGATGACAATTGACATAATTTAGTAATCCTTCCATTTACCTTGAATACATGTACTCTCCACTGACACCCATAACTTGAGTTCATGAAGTTCAATTTATACACTGACTTACTTAATTTCATGACCCAAAACCCTCTCCGAAGTGATACTACCAATTACTTAATTGTCTCTATCAATTCCTCTTTGTATCCATACTTAGCCTCTTGAATAATCTTGTTCTCCTTATACTATCATAGCACGTGATGCCTTCAGAAATAACAAGTTTAGAGAAGTACTCGTTGGACCATTGTGAGATATTTACATCACCGCCCTTATCGTTTGATGATTTATCATCATCTATATACTTGTTATCGGAATCTTTCCTATTTATTACCTCAATAATGATGTTGTTTCTCTCTCACTCATTTGCCAATCCTCTAGACTCTCTGTCTCCTCCTCCTCCTCCTTCTTCTTGGTTCTGTAACTCATCTCTTATGTTTCATCATCACCTCCTAACATACTTAACCCTCTTCGTCTTACATGACCATTGAACCGGTGTTGTCTTTCTTATATACAGACAGAAGAATGCTATGTGGACAAACTTGTTGCAATGCATTCTCCACGTATCATGTCCAAGTGGTAGTAGAATTCACTGGCATTAATTCTCAGAAAAAAATCTTCGGTTATCTGACTTACTATGACATACACGATTATTACGTTGATATGGGGTTAACTTGAAAGCCTCATATTAACTATTTATACACTACTGAAAACCTTATTTTGATTGGCATTTCAATGTCCTTAAGTATTGAGCCAAGCTCTGACAGATCTATACCATATGAATCATACATAACCTTCTCTTGACCGTGATATAACCAAAATAACACTTTATTTGATATATTTGTTCATAAAAAATAGGTTTGAACTAAGTAAAAAAATTAAGCATCACATTTAGTACCGTGCATTCGATATTTCGATATCGATATGTCTTTAAACATTAGGAACAAAATTATCTATAGATCTATGAACAAAAATATTCACGAATCTAGGACAATAATACATATACTATTTTATTTTATTACTGAAAATAAATATTACAAAGGGTGTAAATCTTTCCTTCGTCTCCTCTCAAACTTATCTTCTCTTTTTTTCCTTTTTATTAAATTGAATTTTTGGTGACAGAGAAGGGTTTTATAAGCAGCCGCTTAAAAACGCTGACGACAAGGAGAGCGTATACAAAATTGACAGGCTACCTATGGAAAGATAAGGGCGTGACAATTTTATAGATGATAAAGAAAACAATGTTACAGTAGAGAACATTAAGAGGCCTTACCATTTTTAAACGTCCTAGAAAAAACTACTTTAGCTATAACGACAAGAGACGTCAATAAATTTTCTAGTTCTGTTAATGATAACCAACATACATTTGTTATATTGGATTTGATATTTTAAAGGTTATTTTAAAACAACCTCTCAGATAATATTGGAATATAGATGTGTAAAGTTTTTCAAATAAAAATATGTATTTATATATTTTAATAAAAAATTATATAAATAAAAAAATCGTCTCTCTCCTAGGTGCTCGGCCCATTACCATTTCTCCGATATGCTTTCGTCGTCTACCTCGCCGGTGGCTGCGTACGGCGGCCTCTAACCCAGCTTCACCCAGTCACCCACACATCCTCGCCGTCGCGGGGGACACTGGCAGCAATCGTCCATGGCGGCCTACCTCCGGGGCCTCCCGCTCTCGCCGCCTCTGGTGGCTCCCCCGTGCGCGTCGTCTCGCCGCCTCGCCCCGTCGCTGCGGAGCCGCAGCGGCTACGGGGTCCGTGCGGCAAAGGCAACGGCGGTGGATGGTGGCCCGCGGCCACCGGATCCAGTGGAGGTGGTCGGCGTCGGGAGCCGGAAGGACGCCGTCATCGACTTCTGCCTGGGCTCCCGCACCCTCTCCTCCACCCCTATCCGATTCTGGTACGGCTCTCTCACCCCGTGCGTTTGCAAATTATTTAGGCCTTCGTGCGCGCAATGCGGTTAGGAGAAGTCGTGATCTGTAGAAGCGTAAGCCGGGAGCCACTAAACATGAGCAATGTGGATTCTCACCAATGAAAACTTTCACTTGTGAGTTGCGTTTTCTGCACAGGGATTCACACTCTCACAGTCCTGCTGCACCAGTGGAAAATCATTTCGGTGGGCTATGTCATTTGCAACTTACTTTAGCCTTTGGTCATAGCGGGTTAATGGGGTTGTTTTGCTAGCACAAGCACCTGAAAAGTTTGTCACTGTACTAACTGTTTCCATATAGTATAGTGTATGCATTTATTGGAACCTTTGTTTGTATCATGATCTTACTATCTAAGTTGTTTTTTTGGTGAGTGAAAGCTTCTGTATATACATATGTTATAGGAGGCTGAATTGATCAAGTCTTTTGTTCCCACAGAGCTAAGCAACGTACTTGCAATTACTATCTAAGTCGTTTTCTGGGGTGAGTGAAGGCTTCTGTATATACATATGTTATAGGAGGTTGAATTGATCAAGTCTTCTGTTCCCACAGAGCTAAGCAACGTACTTGCAATAGATGCTATATGGTTTTCTTCTGAGGAATTTTGAATGCTAGGATAAATTCTTTTATATAAATGCTAAACTGAAACCTAACATGAATTTTAATGAAACCCCTGTTTGACATTTTCCTCCTTTAGCCCTGTACTCTCTTCTTTAGCATTCCTGATAGTTGCAGGATTTGTTTTCAGGACCATGCATGTCATGGATAATTGTACTGTGCAGTTAATACAAAGAAGCCATGGAGAAGGTAGGCACGAAAACCTTTTTTCACTTTCTGTCTTGACACTATGTTATTACTATTTACATGTTTCTTTGTATTTATGCTCTCTGTTCTTTTTTCGCATGAAGCTGACAACTCTGTAATTTCAGATGTTTTAGTCAGAGACTTGGAAACTCCGTTATCTCTTCAGCCCTGCCCACCAGTGGTTATTATTGTCTGTACACTTCTCATCTCTGTTTGGTACTATTTTTGTTTTCATATTGTCTGACAGTAGGATACCATGTAGTATTAGGCTATATGACTAACTTTCATGGTCAAAAAATGTCCATAGCTTTCAAGGGCTTTGACCAAAGTTTTTATAACCACTGTCATCTGGGTCTGACTGATGCTAACATAGAACCATGCAATTTTAACATGCTATTGATTTAGTCAGCCAGACTGAGCTCATCTATATTACTTACATGATTTCCTTCGTTAGGTTGCAAGTGCAGGACAAGATGCCGACCATATTACTGCGATGGAGCTCCTTAGTGAAGTGAAATCTGCTGGTAAGATGGCTGCATCAATATATTTGAAGCCCTTTTGTTTTGAGGGACAAAGACGACAATTAGAGGTGGGATACTTCTGTTGTAAAAGTTGATTTTATTTTCTTGGTCTATGAGTTACTTGTGTCACCTACTTAAAAATGTATAACTGTATATTAAGTTTAAGATTTTTTTTTTTTGGATTTGCTTCTTACAAACAATTGTATGGTTCTGCAGGCAGCTGATTTAATTGACAAACTTCAAATGTGCTCAAACTTTCACATCGGTAATTCATGTTATCTTCATTTTTTCACTTCAAATATATAGCTTATTTTTCCATTAGAGCATAAATAAAATATAAATATATATACATTGAGCAAATAAGCTTTTCACTTCTTACAGTATGAACCTTATGTTCTTTGCTTCATTTTGGATCATCTTGGTTGAGAGTAAATCATTACTCCCTCTGTCGCCCCCCCCCCCCCCCCCCACCAAAAAAAAAAAAACAACTCCTGGGTATGAATCTGGACATAGCCATACCCAGGAGTTTTTTTTTTACGGAGGGAGTACACCTTTTGCTCCTAGGTAGAATCAGTGTAAAATTTGGAAGATCAAATTGCGTTGTACATATGCTATATTCTTTGTACCACAGGTTATACATTTTGCATCAAGAATTGCAAAGTGCCATCGAGTCTGTTACTCTCTGTTTGCATATCTCTATATGCTTAGTCCTATTAAGGGGGTCCTGGTTGAAGCCTATCCATAAACTAAGATAACTGCTAAGATTTCTGACCTCTCTCGAATCTAGATGATGTTCTAAGGTAACTGACTTCCTGTATAAATTTCATGAGTCATGATTCTACAAAAGATGAAGAATATTGAAGTTACTTATTTCAAAGAAGAACTGAGGAAGCATTGCCTTTTGGTTCATGCAATTATCAAGTGTTGTTGAATTGACCACTCCTTTCCACCATGATTTGAAATGTTAACATGAGACAAAATCGATAATGTTTGGGCAATTTATAATAACATTTGCTGATTTGTGTACAACTTAAAGTCAAGAAGATGAAATCATGGGCTGGCCTTATTATTCGCTAAGTGATTTATTTGTTTCAAGTGCAATTTCACCAGATAATAATGCATTTTCCCCCTACACAGTTATTGAAGCCGATTCACTGCTTGAGACAGAAGTGGAAACCCTTGCTGAAGCTTTGGAAAGTGCCAACAACGCTGTTCTGTCAACTATTAGTATGATATCTATCATGATGTCTGTGAGTCTTAAATCCCTTTTTTTTGTATACAAGAGATCACATTTTACTGTTTAAATCCTATTATTCTTGAATATCAGGGGTTAAATCAGACGTTCCGGAGTTCGATTAATGCTCAAATTATGGAAGTCCATCCTGATGAACTAGGAAAAGTAACCTCATGAATTTCTTTACTGCTTAGTTGTATGATCTGCACTAGTTATCTTTTTCCTGACATACAACTCTAACAGCTATTCAGAAGTTACGGGGAAGCCAGAGTTGGATTTGGTGCTGGTTATAACATCCAGTCTGCAATTAAACAAGCTGTCTTCCACTGTCCATTTCTTCGTGGTGGAATCAAGGTGGACATGATTGTCTAATTTTAACTTTTGATCATTCATTCATGCTCACCCACTTTTTATCAGAAAAACATGAAAGGAATTTTAGTCTTATGTTGATATCCTCATACTCCCCTCGGTTCCATAATTCTTGACGTTTTGGACAAAGTTGAGGTCAAACTTTTAAAACTTTAACTATCAATAACTTCAAAAATATTTAATATGAAGGCACAAGAACAACATATATAGGTTAGTGTTTAAAAGTAGTATAATAAAAGTAAATATTTGTTTATATATTGTATATATTATAATAGAAAATTATAGTCAAAGATATGTTTTGGAGTCCATGTCGTCATCCAAAACGCCAAGAATTGTGAAACAAGAGGGAGTATACAAATTTGCCTGTGCAAAACATCACAAAATGCTATACATTTATACCTCATAACGAACAAATTTCAGACTTCAGAATCATCAAATTTCAAGTGTATGGCCAGCTAACCTGCATAAGATGATTGCTTGTACATATTTTGGTAACTATCTGTTGGGCTGTTGATATTTATTTCTTATAATTAATGTGACTGCAATTCACTAGAAATAACTGAAAATGTTAAACTTTTGAATTACATGCTTCATAGCTAGCAAATCATATCTCTACTTCTGTACACTCCTAACTGTCTTACTGTTTTTAAGCACATCCAAGGAAAGTAAGCAACTAGGTTGCACAAAAGAAATATATTCATAGTACAGTGAACAGAACATGATAGCACTACGTGAGAGACAGATCCTTGGAGATTCATGGCTTTTTAACACTAGTGTTTTTTGAGATATGCACAAATGCATGTGACACAGTAAATTTCAGAGATTGTAGAAAAACCAGTAAGAATCTATTTAGTTGCATTCATTCAAAATATTAGAGATCTCAGATCTGATACTGAATACTCCTAGTGTCTATGAAGTTTGGTGTCTTCATTACAAGCTATAATAAGGTCGAATTTGAACATAATTTTTAACTGTGTGCCTTCACCTTCTTTTGGGACAATTGTGCTTTGCATCTCAAGTGGGCAATTATGTAACATCTTTTGGCTATGATGTTGAAATTTTTGTATATGAGAAGAACACAAGTATAAGTAGATTTCAAGCATGTAGAAACCTGTCTTCTGAGCTCTTTCACTCTAGAATTGACTCATTAGTTTTTTATAGTCAGAAATCACATTCCTGCTTGTAAACTAAGCTCTCTGTGCATTCAGTTTTATATCGTTGTTCTGAGTTTATACTTTTTTCTGTGTAGGATCTGAACAATGTGGTTTTTCTCTCCATTACAAGTTCTCGAATATTTTCTGAAAGTGATATGGTCTCCACTTTGCACATCTTCCGTCGAGTTACAGGGTTCACTGAAGATATTATATTTTCTAGAAATTGTGAACCTGATTTAGAGCCAAAACTGATAGTAGTTTCTCTCTTAACTGTGAGGTAAGCCGTTGCAAAAATTCGAATGGTTGGTTTGCTGGTTTTAATGCTTTGGTTGTGAACTACATCTAGTCATATAGCCTCTCTACTTGTGTATCATGCTCTGCTGATTTTCTGTCGTTCATCTAATCTTTCAAGTCAATATACTACAGTATAATTACAAAAGGAATTTCTTGACTACCTGATGGGAATAGGACTAGCAACCTGTGAATATGTTAAAAAATAGCAGTTGTAGTCTTAAGAAAACAGGAATCTGCGTATCTGTCAGTTATACATAGAAAGATAAATGCATAACTGCTCTACTTGTGCCTTGCTCATTAGTTGGTGATCGCTGCTAACACGTGGGTAAAAATGTGCTCCAATTTTTGTTTTCCAGAAACAGTACTGATGAGAACGTGGCATCTGTCAAGGAGGGGTTTCTTTCAGGTTTGGCCTTGCATTTTCCTTTTATATCCTCTCTTATGGGAGGAGATATCCCTGAACAGAAGCAAGCTACGTTGAAGCATTCATACAGTAAACTGCCTGGCAGTGGATTGAGTTTGGCAGAGCAGGAATTCTCACGACTTTCCAGTCCTTTTACCAATGCTGTTGATAATAATTTATTTCCTGAGGAAACAGACATCATGAAATCTGAGAGGTAATGGATGTAGTAAGTTTCCTTCTTGTATCAAGAAGTTACTGTTTTGAAAGAAAGAAAAAAGCTTTAGGGTGTTATGAACCAAGCAATACTTGTTGCAATTCTGTCTTAGGGAATCTAAAGAGAATACACACACAGAATCTCAAGAGGCTAAGTTTGAACCTGATGGGGAAATTAGCAATGATAGGGAAAGCGGTAATATTTTGTATACCATGTTCTCCATCTTTTTGTTTGTGTGCGTGTGTGTGTTTCTTTTTTAACTTGATGGTTCATTGGCAGAGCATTTAGGTTCAGAGCAGGAGCATAAGTTCTGGAGCAATTCCCCTGGTATTGGCATTGCTCAATTATGGGCTAAAGTGCGGATGACATCAGATGGAGGCACTCAGAACAGTGACATCAATATTATCACTCTTCCAGTTGGTGTGAAATCTCCTGAAGTTCAGTGTGGTGCAGATACACGACCTGAAGCTCATAGCGGTGCCAGTACCACATCTGCAGCTTCTGGACATGCTGCCTTTGGAGTATCATTTTCTAACATTGGCTTGGAGAAAGTAACAGAAATGTACAGCTCTGCAATGACATTTTTAAAGGGGGGAATGGATAGATCTCGAAAGCGTGGATCAGTTGCTAATCGGGCTGCACTAATGCTGGTTAGTCTCTCTTGATTTTCTGTATATTGGTTTATCATTTTTCAAGGCTAGTCTGGGTTATCTTGCTATTATTGTTTTTTCTCTATATGGACAACATTCCCCAATGATGGCATTGAAGATAAACACTCACTATTTAGTTATAATTCTGCATTCCATCAAAGTTTGCCAAATTGGTGATCTTGTTTTGCTAATCTGAAATTGGATCGTTCTGCTGCAAAGGCAGCCTCCTATTGTCCACTTCAGCTACTCATCATGTTTTTCAGCCTCCCTCACAGTTTGTGCCATTATTCGTGTGAGGTGTGGGTCTGCTGGCTCATTAGTTTTTTGTTTCCTGTGCTACTAAGATGGGATTTCTATTTAGTTATTCATCTGGGAGATAGACAAGGGCCATTGTGCTAAGACTTGCTTATCTTTATCTGGTTCATGAGCTATTGAACAACCTGAATAGACACATTAAACTGAATATTTATCTTTATTTTGAACTTCTGTTTCTAATGGGTGAAAGGACTTTTCTTTTTTCTCCCAGTCCAGAGTGCAGTTGGGTCTTTTTGTACTGTTAGATAACACGCAAGAGAGTTGGCATACATGATCTCTGGTTTCCTCTAAAATTATTAGTATTCTCGTGCTGTTTTACAAATGTAACCTATCGTTTTCCATGTAGGATGCAGAAAGAGAGCTGGAGAAAACATGGAGACCCATGGTTGAAATACAGTTTGGAGGAGGAATTTACAGAGGGAGGTGTCAAGAAGGTGTCCCTGAAGGAAAGGTGAATCCATGTAAACTAAGTGCTCTTCCATTTGGCTTGACAGGAAATTAAGTAGCTAGCCTTCTTCAACGATATTTTTTCATAACAATTATAGGGTCGCATAACCTTCAACGATGGGAGCTTTTACGATGGACTCTGGAGGTATGGCAAGAGATCAGGTCTAGGGACGCTCTATTACAGTAATGGTGACGTATTCCATGGAACATGGAGGGATGACCTTTTTCATGGAAAGGTATGGTATAATTACTTTATATCTGAATATGGCAATTATGAGATGTCCATGTTTGGTATGGCTTCTCCCATTTACAACATTCTTTAAAACATGATGATTAGCTCAGCACCTTCTTTAATGTTTCTTGCCACTCATGTTTTATTTGACTATCTTGGTTGTTATTTTAAGATAATATTTTTTAGATGGCGCCACGACTTTAGTCAACCTTCCTTTCAAGATATGGACATAAAATTGCTTTAATGTAGTAATATAGATTTATTTGCTACCTAAGGTTTTGTATTTGCCTTTTGATTTCCTTTGCACAGCTAATCTTTCTGCATTTTCTTCCTTACGTTTTTTTACATGCTCACTTTGTATAACTAAAATGTGCAGTGTTGTACTGTTCAAACAATACTTGCTGCTCTGTTGTGATTAGGTGTTATGATTCTTTATACTGGTTAGGGTTCACAATTCAGTATTGATGAATTTTGATCCTTTATTTGGCACACTGAATTGCTGCCAAGAGGATAAGTAGGTAACACTCTCTTTACCCTAAAACTAACCTCCATCGCTCCATGTAATTTGTGGTTCCTTTCCTCCCTACCTTACTGGGTTCACCTCTCCTTTAGTTCTGCGGCCTTTATTGGACTATGATGATAGTATTACATGAACTAGCACAGAGATCTAGTCATGCTGTTGATAGCAAATTTTATACTTAGTGGTCATAATACTCATTAGTCATTACCATGCACTTATCAGACATTACATTCAGGTTCTGTTCATTGAGTATTTTCACATTGAAAAATCATCTATTCTGATTGTAAAATACCCAAGAACCACATGAATTTATCCAGGCTGTAAATCCAAGTAATTTCTCTCCAGAATATTTCATACAGATGCTTTGATGGCAACCTTTGGTATGACATTAAATTCAGAACATGTATATTCATATTAGATTTAATAATGTCACACTTTATAAATCATTGTGTTCCATGTGAAGTTCTGAGTTTTCTCCCCTTTCCTTCAGGGCTGGTATTATTTTCACAGTGGTGACCGCTGGTTTGCAAACTTTTGGAAGGGGAAGGCTAATGGTGAGGGTAGATTTTATGCCAAAGATGGGAGTGTCTTATTTGGCAATTTTCAAAATGGATGGCGCCATGGGGAGGCCCTGTTGATAGATGCAAACGGATCAAGGTTCCCATCTACTCGTGTTTACATGTTTTCCTGAGCGACTATATCTGCATTTTCTTTTAATTTAACCTTTACTATGAACCATGGCTACAGGTGGTTTGAAGTTTGGGATGACGGTGTACTTATTAGTCAAACTAAGTGGGAGAAATAGGGCTCCGAACTGACTATTTCCTGGCCATTATTGGTAAAGTTGTACAACCTAGAAGCTGGAGGACTGCATTGTCAAATTGTAAATGCCACAATACACTCCGGTATGTTGCCAACATTACGCTGAAATACTTCATTGTTTGGTGGATGTACTCATGAGTGCCTCGACTTTCACCCAAGTCACAAAACGATGATCCTTGTTTAGATATCACTTTTGGCTGATTGTACATAGGTGCCTGCTGGAAGCAATATATCCCAAGAAGAATGGGAGGCGGTTTTTTTCATACCGTGGATGTGGAAAGCAGGGAAAAGTCACACAATTGCATCAAACATGGCTACATGAAGTAGGTTTGATTGATTTCATTTATGGCCGCTAGATATTCTCTGATTAGACTCAATGCATGGATGAACAAGCTCTCGTGGCTTTGCCCCCTTAATTCCAGTTGAGTATGTGATTTTCCACATATGGGGTCCCACAGCGCCCTTCCCTTCTCTGTTTGCTGCCACTGTCAGCAATCAGTATCACCCACCCATTCTGTTCCAGTACTCAAGTTTGTTTACTCCCACATGGTTCAATCAATAGGTTCACGCTAATTTGAAGTCTGATGCAGAAATGGATTTAGTGCTTAGGGTGTGTGTTTGAGTAGAGGAGAAAAAGAGAGATACGAGCAGTTAAAAATAGATTAATATGATTTTTTTAAAGCAAGAAATTTTTTATAAAAAATATTTCGTCTAGCAGTTTAAAAAGCGTGTGATTTTTTCTGGTGTCGGCCGGTCGAAAGAAGGCACCCTTAGTCTTAGTGTTGCTCAATCTGAGCTGTTCAAATGATCGTTGATTGGGTTGTCAAATCCTTAACGAGCAAGCTCGACATGCAATCTGTTACTCCAGATAGATGGAAACCCCAAACAAGAATAAGACTGGCAACCCGTAGATAGTATGTAACATTTTCACAGCCTACTTTACCCAGCACCCAACTGAAGACTGAACCGCCCAAGCTGTCCAGAAAAGGTCACTTGCTAATGGGCAAGAAGGTATATCGAAAATAAACTTTTGAGGGATAATTGATAGCTAGCAGCCTAGCACAAGTGCTACTCATCTTCTTGGGCAGACGATACCGGCATCTACAATATTCCTGCTCTTGTTACAACTATTCTGGACGAAGTGACATGAGCTACTTGCACAGAGCTATTAGGTGTCCGGTGGTTCTAGCTGTGTCTCGTGTGCCATTAGTACTTCCTGAAGTCGATTGATTTCTACTGTTTTATCTATATTAAAATACAAGAATTTTGTGTGTTTTAAAAAATATATCATTTTAGAACGGGGGAGTATTTCCTATTTTGTGCGAGATATTATTAATTTATGATGGACACACCCATCATGTGCCTTCTGAACGAACCCGTTTACCGTGCCTGCGATTCCCGTGTAAACAAATAACAAGTGAGCCGCCTGAATGGGTGCTCAATACAATGTGGCCATCCAAGAATCCAATCACACGTTGACGCATAAACCTTTGGCCGGCCAATGAGGAAAGTCGGAAACCGTCGCGGGCAAATGTCAGCCTGGTATTGGGCTAGCCTCTCAAATATACTAGCAGGGGTGGACTCGACCGACCCCAGCTGCAATGTTTAAAAATTATTTCTTAAAATGTAGAGCAAATAATTGGATGAGTACGTTTGAAAAGAACATGGGCTGGTTTGGTTGCAGAAATAGCAGTAAAGTAGCAGTCGCGGTCACGTTATCCTGCCGCCGAGTGCAGCACGCTGCGCGACAAGGACAAGGACGGCGACCAGCCGATCCCCCCGGGTCAGCGAGGGGCCGAACACGCGGAAAACGCGGGTTGCTCACGCACGTACGAGTAGCCCCTCTACATCGCACCGCATGCCGATGCCGTGCGCGCGCCGCACGACGCGACGCGCCCGCGGGGTGGAACCGGCCGGCCACACACGCCCGGCCCCCGCGGGTGGAACGCTGCGCGGCGAGAGAGATCACCGCGCGCGGGAACCCATACCCAAGCGCGAGGGCCCACACTCGCCGACACGGAGGGAGGCCACCCACCCTCCTCGCGCCCCACCACGTGTCCCCGGGTCGTGGGTCGGTGACATGTGCGAACGATTTTGCGATGCATTTGCCCGCTGTGTACGAGGTACTAGATGGCATGTGTGCAGTAAGCAAAGGTCTAGTTTAATCGCTCCTGGACTAGCATGTACCTCCTACCTATGCAGGTATACTCTTGGTGATTGGCAAACACTAGTAAACAATAATCTGCCCAAGCGAGGTGCATATGCCACTTCTTGCTTTGCTGCCACCTACTAGCTGACCCCTCCCATTCAGGCACTTGTTCTCTCGGTGTCACCAGGTTCGCTTCACCTGCGCGCCCAGCCACCAATTGTGTTGTTCCTGCTGCTGCTCTCGCTTGATGCTATTCGTGTCTTGCAGCAGGTGCAAGACTGCCACGTGTCCCCTGGACTCCACATTTCAAAACGGCCACCAGGGAGCAAGAGCTTGTCAGACTGTGAGCTAAGCTAAGCTAACTCCTGCAGCTAGCTGAAGAAGAAGAAACCAGCGGCCAAGTACATCGTCGGCGGCGGCGGCCATGCTGTCCACCACCAACACGGCGGGGTCGCCGGTGTACGCTCGTCGGCGGAACGGGCGGTTGTTCGTTGACGTGCCGAGGTGTGGGGCGACGTTCTTGGCCATGGTCGACGGGAGGAGGAGTGGCGGGCAGCTGGCGCCGCCGGCGTGCTCCGTGCGCGCCGCCGGCTCCAATCCCATTGGCTGCCTTGAGGTAGCCAAGCCGTGGAGCGGCACTGCGCCCGCGCTGCCGCCGCTGCCGGGCCAGCTGGTCGCGGCGCCGGCGGTGGAGGACGACGTGCTCGCCGCCGTGCCTTCCGAGCAGAGGGTGCACGACGTCGTGCTGAAGCAGGCGGCGCTCGCGGCCGCGGCGGCGCCTCTGACTCCGCCGAGGCCCGTGCGTTTGGCCGAGCAGGAGCGTGCCGCCGGCGGCCTGAAGGCGGCCTTCGATCGCTGCGGCGAGGTCTGCAAGGAGTACGCCAAGACGTTCTACCTCGGTAAACATTTTTCTACGATACTCTGTGCCTGTGTTTGATCCGATTTGATTACGGTTTAAATAGCAATAGTAAAACAGCGTGTTAAGCAGAAAATGACTAAAAAATTCCAAATGAGTAGCACGATATGATCATGTGGTGATTGTCTGAGTGATAACGTGTCAGAGTAAAAACGAACTCAGCTGCAACAGCAGGATCAATCCACGCTACTCTGTCAGCAGATGCAGCAGTACAACTGATTCTATAAAATAATTAAGTTTCTGAAACAATTTTACTTGTGTTCTGTGCTGCAGCGACGCAGCTGATGACGCCGGAGAGGAGGAGGGCGATCTGGGCAATATACGGTAAGCCTAAGCTTAGCCCCACACACTGCTGCTTCCAGTTCCAGCTCTCATTGACGCCATTGAACGATGTGACTGACTGACGATTGATTGGTTTGGTTCATTGATCAGTGTGGTGCAGGCGAACGGACGAGCTGGTGGACGGGCCGAACGCGTCCCACATGTCGGCTCTGGCTCTCGACCGTTGGGAGTCGAGGCTGGAGGACATCTTCGCCGGCCGGCCCTACGACATGCTCGACGCCGCCCTCTCCCACACTGTCGCCACCTTCCCCGTCGACATCCAGGCAAGCACGCCCTTAATATACTACTATAACAAACATCCACCATGACGATCAGGAGCGTTCTTGGCTGAGTTTAATAAAGCTTTGTTGTTGGCTTGAAAGCAAACATGGCGTGTTCATCATGCGTGATAGCTCTGTGCGTTCTATGTGCAGCCGTTCAGGGACATGATCGAGGGGATGCGATTGGACCTGACGAAGTCCAGGTACAGGAGCTTCGACGAGCTCTACCTCTACTGCTACTACGTCGCCGGAACAGTCGGGCTCATGACGGTGCCGGTCATGGGCACCTCGCCGGACTCCAGGGCCAACACCGAGACCGTCTACAAGGGGGCGCTGGCTCTCGGCCTCGCCAACCAGCTCACCAACATACTCAGGGACGTCGGCGAGGAGTAAGCTTCAGATCGTCTATGTCGTCATTTCTTGATTAATTACTGCCATTTCTGATGCCAACATGCGTCCTGGTTGTTGTTAATTTGCAGCGCAAGAAGAGGCAGGATCTATCTCCCAATGGACGAGCTCGAGATGTCCGGACTCTCTGAAGATGACATCTTCAACGGCCGCGTGACCGACCGATGGAGAAGCTTCATGAGAGGTCAGATCACGAGAGCGAGGGCTTTCTTCAGACAGGCCGAAGAAGGCGCCACTGAGCTCAATCAGGAGAGCCGATGGCCGGTGAGAAATTACGAATATTTGTTCATTTGAATATCTGATCATTCTTGTCAGGTTACTTATCATGTAACAATAGTAATATATTGAGCTGATTCAGACGTGTATGACTGGGTTGTTGCTGTAGGTTTGGGCTTCTCTACTTCTGTACCGACAAATCCTTGACGAGATTGAGGCCAACGATTACGACAACTTCACCAAGAGGGCCTATGTCCCAAAGGCAAAGAAGATTGTGGCTCTGCCTAAAGCCTACTACAGATCACTCATGCTTCCCTCTTCTCAGAGGCACTGCTCTAGCCTAACATCATGATCAGCTTGTGGTATTGTTGTTACAGTTTATCTTGTATTCAAGTCTTGCAATGTACAAAGTAGCAGTATTCTGCAGATAAATGTACACTTTAACATTGTGTATAATATAGGGAAGTTTCTATGAAACAGAGAAGTGTATGTGTGACCATATTTCATACGTCATACTACTCTCCGCATAATGCTATCAGCTTATCACTCATTGCTTCAGTCAATCAGCTAGATTGCCAAAGTATCAAACAATCTATATGAAATATTAGTCTTATCAGCATGGGTGTAAGATGGGTATGTACCCCACAAAGATTTCCAGTATATAAGTCAAAATATCAATGTTTTTTTAATAGAACATTGATGTGCAGGTGTCACCTTTTGATGAAGGATCATTAGCATGAGCTCAGCAAAATCTTGTCCCAGTCACTACTAAATTCAGTTTATGCTGATATAATAACCAGCTGGTAGTTAACTAGTCACAATATCTAGCAGTGTACAGGTAGTAATTTAACTTGTATACCCGCGTGGCCACATGCCTAGTATAGCATAAGGTCACATGAATCTTGTTGAAACGTTGCCTGCTTCTTTCTCCCAGCTTTTCGTTTTGTTTGACCTGTGGAAGAGGGAGAGATCGCGTAGCTGTTCTTCTCTCAGATGAACTGAAAAATGCTTATACGTTCTGTGTGGAGGATAGCAACCAGATATCTTGTGCCCGTCATATTCAGATCATATACTACATTATCTGAAGTCTGGATGCCGGTGCCGAGCTGTACGTGTTGTAGCGCACTCGGTCGGCCGCCATTGTTTATGCTCATAATGCAACAACAAACCCTGATTGAGATCGATCTCTGCTGGTTTCCATTATTTCCTTGTTGCCGTAATAACACTGTGCATAATGGAAGAATCTTCTGGGACACTGCCCGCATTGCACCTGCAGAAGACTGCAGGAACACATGACATGGAAGCATCTTGGGTCTTGGAAGGGGTTGGGAATGGAGCGTGATGCAGTAAGCATAATACAGTTTGGACTTTGGAGCATACTAGATGATAAGATGAATCATGTTCTACGCAATGGACATCGTCAAGCTTACACGCTCACAACAGTACTCACCACTAGACTGTATATATATGGATCCGATCCTTCTGTATAGAGTTAAAGTCTTAATCTCACTGTACACCATATTCCTATATGGTATTAGAGCGGGTCTAGACATCCCCGACGCGCTAGCATTCTCTCGCCGACGTGCCGACGCTTTCTTCCCATCGCACCTTCTCCTCCGGTATTCCTCCTCTGTCTTCTCGTCTCGACTCTCTTCTCCCCGTCTCCTCCGCAAACGGCTTTCTCCTCCTCCACCGCCCTCTCGCCCCCTCCCCCCCAATTTTCCACCACATGACAAGGAAATGGCCTCCATCCACCTCCTCGTCTCGTTCAGACCCACCTTAGTTTTTCCCTTGCTTCAGCGTACCTTCCCCTCCTCTGACGCCGGCGCAACTCTACACTTGTCGTCTCCATCGGCTGGACCGTCCGTCCTCCATCGGCTAGACCTGTTCGCCCTCTATCGGCTAAAACTCTTTCAGTTCCCGCTTTTTCGACACACTCACCTGCTCCCGGACACGAAACTTCTCCACTCGCGTCCGAGCCACTCCGACATGTCCACAGACACAAATTTCTGCTTTCTAGATGTGAACCTCCTTTCCTCGCGTCCGCGCCTTCTCCAATTTTTCGCGTCCGTCCCACTCCGTTGCGTCCACGGGTTCACGGACATAAAACCTCCTTTCACGGACGCAAACCTTCTCATGCCCGTGACCCACCTACTCTCTCATACTCATGACCTACCTACTCTGTCACCCACTCCTCACTCAACTACTTCGCCACCTACTCCCATCGGCCAACCACTCTCCTTATCGGCCACCTACTCCCATCGGCCAACGACTCTCCTCATTGGCTCACTACTCTCATCGGTTTATCATGCCCTGTTACTCTCTCGTCATGACCACCGAGTCAGCTCTTAGTTCCAGCACTCTTCCAGTCACCAGATCCCTTTCGGCCATCGGCGCTCCTGACCATAACTCGGGCACCATTTCGCCGATCTTCTCACCACCTTACGCCGCCGTCAACGTAAAATCTCACGTTCCCATCTCCCTTGACCTCAATGCCAACTATTCCAAGTGGGTTTTTTTTAAATCCCTATGTGAAAAGTTCGGTCTTCGCTCCCACATCGATGGCTCCGCTTCACCTCGACCCGATGATCCCCAGTAGGATATTGCCAAGTGCTACGTGCATAGCTGGCTGCTTGGCTCGGTCGATGACTCCGTCCTCGACCTTGCAATGGACGACACCGATCCTATTGCCCACGATCTCTGGGTGGCCATCGAGCAGATTTTCCTTACCAACAAACAGCCGCGCGTCATCTTCCTTCTTAATGAATTCTACTCTATGGTACAAAGAAACTCATCTATTTCCTCGTACTACCAGCGCCTAAAGGTCAAGGCTGTCGCCCTCCGTGATGTCAGTCACCCTGTGGTCGACTCACAACTCGTTCTTGCCCTCCTGCGAGGACTTAACCCCCGCTTCTCAAACACCACCGATGGCATCACCAACTCCACACCTCTTCCCATGTTCGCCCGGGCCCATGACATACTACTTCTCAAAGAACTACGCCTGGCCAACGACGAGAAAACTGTGGCCCACACCGCTCTTCTCGTCGTAGCCGATCATGGCTGCTCCAACCCTATTGGCTGCCGACCACCGTGCGCTACTACCACCTCTCGCGGCTCTGGTAGCCATGGCAACAAAGCCCGCGCCGGTGACAAGGGCAAAGGCAAGGGCAAGAACTGTAGCAGTCCGATGCAACCGCGCCCTGCTCCAGTCCCTACCCCGTATGCCAATCCCATGGGTCTGTGGCTTTGCTATAACCCCTGAGCACCCCAACCCCAACTACGCAATCTCATCGGCTAGCAACCAGGGGTTCTCAGCGCCTATCCTTAGGCCCACCTGGCATTGGCTCCCATCCTACCGCCTCAGCCGATCCTACCATCACCATCCACACAGTCGGTTCCCTCATGGAACCAGGTTGGTCTCATCACAGCCCTCAATCAGATGACGCTCTAACCCTAGCACCCTTGGGTACTAGACTCTGGTGTGTCATCCCATATGGTGTCATCGGATGGTATACTACTCTCTCCCTGCTCTCTTTTCGTCACCATCGGCAATGGGCACTCTCTCCCTATCAAATGTCGTGGTGACTCCCTCCTGTCTACACCCATAACCAATTTTTCACTTCGCAATGTCCTCATCGTCCACTCCCTCATCCACAACCTAGTATCTGTCCGTTAATTCACAAGAGATAACAATTGCTCAATTGAATTTGACGCTTCTGGTTTCTCTACGAAGGATATCCCGATCTGGCGCGAGATACTTCGATGCAATATTGGCAGTGATCTTTACACCATTTCCATTGCGCTGTCTACTTCCCACGCCAGCATCGTCATCTCCACCAACCTATGGCATCTTCGCCTTGGTCACCCTAGCCCCGACGCTGTTGCCAATCTCCGTCGTAGCGCCTCCATCACGTGTAACCACAACAGCTCCACTGTCTGCCATTCTTGTTAACTTGGCAAACACGAGCGGCTGTCTTTCTCAAACTCTATGTCTTGTACCTCACGACCTTTTGAGTTAATACACTATGATGTATAGACTTCTCCAATTAAGAGTGTTTCCGGTTATCAGTACTATCTCACAATACTCAATGACTATACACACTATTTTCCTTGGCTATCCCTCATCCCACAAGGGATACCGATGTCTCGATTTCTCCACCCGCCGAATCATCGTCTCCTGCCATGTCGTCTTTGGCGAGTCATGCTTCCCTTTCGGTTTACTTCATCTCAGACCCTCGTCTGGCAATCTCGACTTCCTCCTAACCAACATCGTATCCTCCTTGTCCCCTCCATCAATCTCACCTCCGGCATCCCCATCGGCCGCTCCTGATGACTTCTTGCACAGCTATCCCACTCCTCTCCACTCTAATGCTACTCACATCAGACCTTCATCAGCTCCACCACCCTTATCGGCTCCCCAACCTCCATCGGCTCCGACTGATACTGTCTCACTCCCATCGAACACATCAACTCCATCGGCTCCTCAGCCTCCATTGGCTTACCACTCCCTATCGGCTGCTCTGTCTCCATCGGACCGCCCAACCCCATCGGCTCAGGCCGACCTTATTCAGCCCTTTCCCCGAACATACAGTCACCGATCCTGAACCGATGCCACCCTTCCCCATCCCGTCCCCACCCCACCACTCATGCTCCTATCGACTCCTGCAAATCCTACTGTCCCCTTCACCTATCATATGATCACTCGATCACAAACCGAGTCCCTTCGCCCTACAAAGCGCTACGGACTCTCAGCAATCCATTCTACCATCTCGCCCTACAAGGCATACTGGGTAGTTCGGGCTTTCTCCCAATGTCCCGACGTTGACTACGATGAAACCTTCAGTCCTACCGTCAAACCTACTACCATTCGGGTTGTTCTCACTCTCGCTGCCTCACACTCTTGACCAATCCATCAGCTCGACATGAAGAACGTCTTCCTTCACGGCCATCTGACGGAAACGGTCTGCTGCCAGTAACCTCTAGGCTTCGTCGATCCATCTCGTCCCGACAACGTTTGCCTCCTTCAGCGCTCCCTTTATGGCCTCAAACAGGCCCCTCGGGCCTGGTACCAGCGTTTTGCTTCCTATCTTCGGCACATCAGCTTTATGCCCTTCGTCTCCGATACCTCCATCTTCGTCCTTCACATCGGTAACACCACCGCCTATCTTCTCCTCTACGTCGATGACATTGTTCTTACAGCGTTCTCGCCGTCCATCCTATACCAGATCATGGCCCGACTTCACTTCGAGTTTGTCATGACCAATCTCGGTCCTCTCCATTACTTTTTTGGCAACTCTGTCACACGCTCTCCTCACGGGCTCTTTCTCTCCTAGCGTCAATATGCCATCGATCTCCTCCAACGTGCGAGCATGGTCGAATATCACCCCACCACCACTCCCATCAAGCTCTCCGCTACTGATGGCTCTCTCATAGCCGATCCTTCCTAGCATCGGAGTCTTGCTGGTGTCCTCCAGTACCTCATACTAATACGGTTCGATCTCACCTATGTTGTCCAGCAAGTGTGCCTCTATATGCATGCTCCACGCGAACCTCATCTCGCACCAGTTCGTCGAGACCAAAGGCCTACCCGCGCTTTTTTTATTAATTTTCGCTCTAGTCTCTACGTCCATTCTCCTCCCGCTACGACCACGGAGGATGTTAGACCCCTAGACTTATATATATATATATACACCCAATTCTTTTATAGAGTTGAGGTATTAGTCTCACTATACACCCCATTTCTACCCTCACGTAACTGTACCAAGCCATTTACAGATACATGTACACGCAGTGGAGTCCTCTGGGGATTAACGCCGAACACCTCAACCCACCTTGGTCTCTAATCCAATTCTGGATTACAGACGAATACGCACAAGCTAGGGCGAATTGATCATATTATTATTGGGAAGCACGGATGGATTTTCTAGTTTAGTGCTTCTTGTTCTTGGAGTTGATGTAGTCCTTGAGGGCTTCCATCTGCTCCTTGGTCGGCGGTTGCTCGTTGGTTTTGATCGACCGGGGCACGTCGTACGTCGTTGCCCCGAGGAAGACGAGCCTACAAAATCACGCACCGCGTCATGCCGCCGCCTAAGAGGAGAATCGAGACCGGAGGATGTACGGACGGCGCCCTACCCTGCGGCGAGCAGAGCCACTTTACTCGGGAAGACGTGCTCGCCATTGCCGAACACCCTCATCCTGCCTCCGCCTTCGTCTCCTCTGTTGCAAGCAGCAGGCTTCCCCTCTGATCTCCTTATGTGCATGTAGCCCATGGACCTTGCCCTAGGTTGGCCCAATTGACCACTTCACCGACCAGTCTTCTCTTCCATGCCCGCGCCAGCGGCCGGCGGAGCCTCCTCCCGCCATGTTCGGGAGCTCCTGTGGCGGTGCGGCTCCGTCCAGCGTCTCAACCAGATCCACGCCCACCTCGTCGTGCACAGCTCCTTCGACGTGGACGCCGTCGCCTCCCAGATCCTCGCGTCCTAGTGCGCGCTCTCGGCTTGTGTCGGGATGTGGTATGCTCTCCACCTGTTCGACAGAATCCCCGAGCCGGACAGGTTCATGTACTGCAGCTGCCCCCGAGAAGCGCTGCATCTCCACTGTGCCATGATCCGACGAGGCATCCTGCCGAACGAGTTCACGCTGCCGTTCGTCCTCAAGGCGTGTGCGAGGGCGCAGGCGTGGGAGCATGTGATGGTCACCCATGGCGTGGTTGTTAAGCTGGGATTTTCGCGGCAGGCGTTTGTTGGGAATGCTCTTCTGCATTCTTATGCATCGGCTGGGTCACTGGAGAATTCTCGGCGGTTCTTTGATGAGATGGACAGGAATGTGGTGTCTTGGAACTCAATGATCAACGGATATGCGCAGGCTTTAAATACTAGGGAGGCGTGCTGCTTGTTTGGGGAGATGAGACGTCAGGGCCTCTTGGCTGATGAGTTCACGCTGGTGATCACCCTGCTTTTCGCTTGCTCAGTGGAGGGAGGGAAATCTTGAATTTGGTAGGCTTGTGCATTGCCATTTGCTGGTCAGTGGATGCCGTGTTGATTTGATTCTTGCCAATGCTTTGGTGGACATGTACGGTAAGTGTGGGGATTTGTTCATGTCTCGTACATGCTTTGACATGATGCCCTTCGAGAATGCTATTTCATGGACATCTATGCTTTGTGCTCTGGCAAAACATGGGTCACTTGATGCCGCAAGAGATTAGTTTGAGCAGATGCCAGAGAAAAGCAATAATATATTGGAATGCCATGATCTCTTGCTATGTTCAAGGTGGCCGATGTCATGAAGCATTGGATCTTTATAACCGTATGAAATTGCTAGGCCTCACTCCAGATGAGTTTACCTTGGCGGCTTTCCTCTCTGCCTGTGGGCAACATGGCGATTTGGCTTCTGGAAAGATGGTACACGAATGTATCAGAGATAACTTCCATAATCCAGGTGTCGCTCTATTTAACTCACTTCTTGACATGTATGCAAAGTGTGGTCAGATAGACACAGCCATAAGCTTGTTCAGTGAGAAGCCCAATAAAAATGTTATCTCATGGAATGCGATTATTGGGGCGCTAGCAATGCATGGACGTGCACAGGATGCGCTCATGTTCTTCAGATCTATGGTATCTGATGCCTTTTCCCCTGATGAGATAACCTATGTTGCTCTTGTTTCTGCATGTAACCATGGGGGCCTGCTGGAAGCTGGAGAATATTATTTTCAAGCTACGGAACATGCTTAAAATGTTAAGCCTGATGTTGAGCATTATGCATGCTTGGTTGATCTGCTTGGCCGTGGTGGTCAGCTCGCGAAGGCTGTTGATCTAATCAAAGATATGCCAGTGAGGCCTGATGTTGTGGTTTGGGGTGCGTTACTAGGAGCCTGCAGCCTGCAGGATCCATATAGGATGGATAAATGCGTAAATCTAAAAGCCTAAAACTCACAATAGAAATTAAAACTAAATTATCCAGTCATAATTAACAGATACTCCGATCGAGATTTGCTGCTAGGCAACGAAGTTTGATGAGACACTCAGGTCCTATGGTATATATTTCGATCTTCCTTCACTACTTTTAAAAAATATGCATGGAATAAATAATCTTAAAAGAAATTAGTATGATAGATGATCTAAAGATGATAAATAAATACAATAAATAAGTATTATATAAGGAGATATAAGATTTTTTTTATCGAAATTTGGATCTAAGGTGCTCCAAGTAGCTAGATTATGCTCGATCATTAACCTTATTAAATTCAAACCTAGGAGAAAGTTTGGTCTTCAATCTCTCATCAACACTAGCATAAAATCCAAGTCAATCATCAAGATTTCCACTAAAATACAATGCTATAATCTTCGGTGAAGTTTATTCTCTAAAACCAATCTTTAAGAATGAATTTGATATTCATTATAGTTATCTCTTTTCTTATAAAAGTGAGAAAAAACGATTCATAATCTTAAATTCTCACGAAAAACGTCTAGCCATCTAAAAGAACCTCCAAAATTAATAAGTATAAATCCTTTCTAGGAGTCAATCCATAAATGCTTAATCAAATTCTAGATAACAAGATAACTTAAAAAAAGAGGTGGATTTGGTGAAGAAATAAAAGAGAGTCTTGAAACAATATAAATAATATAAGTTAATAGTGATAAAATGAATTAATAGCTACCCACCCAAGTAGGGGTTGGTGAGCTAAAAACAAAAGTCTCATTACTCACATATTTAAATTCTAAAGTATCTATCTTAGAAGGACAGAGACTTCGAATAATTTTTACTATCACACAAAAAAATTATTTGAAGACTATCATTTTAGGCTAGAGAATCTTGTCTATTTTTATTGTTAAGTAGAGAAATTTATCAAAAAAATATCTAGTGACTTAAACAAAATATTTAAAAGCTTCTTTAAAAAACCAAAATATTGAGGTGTTTGTTGTGCAAGTGTTCACTCAAGAAAAAAAAAACTAACCGATTCCTTATTTCACAACTCAAGCTAATATTTGTAATCATAGCATGGTATTTCTAGGATTTAAGAAAAATAAAATATATTTAGAGCACGCCGAGTCCTCTTCGATGACTTTTTTTTGTGTTAGGGGATATTTTTTATCAACAAACTTTCACTTTTCTTTAAATAATATGTTTATCTCCTAATTTTCTTATCATCTAATATCTAAAATTTATTATAAGGTTTGGGTGCACTTTCACCATAGACATATACAGACCGGCAAGCAGTGATCAAACAATTACTTGAGATGGAGGGAATGAGTTGAGGCCTGTTCCTACTAATTTCAAACTTGCTATATGAAACTCACCAGTGGGAAGACATGAAAAGGCTCAGGAAGCTAATGAGAGAGTAGTGATCGAAAAAGAATATGGGTGTTAGACTGTTAGTTTAATTGAAACAAACGACAACATTCATGAATCTGGAGCTGAAGGCATTTGTATGCAGCCGTTGATCAGTTGCCACATCATTTGGTCTTTCCAAATGCCTTGGCTGTGCCACCAGACCAAATAAATGTGGAAGGGTGACAATCTATTCTAAAGATCTAGAATCAATCAGAACCTTATGATACATAGAGTAAAACACTATACCAAATCAAGATAGGTGCTGTGAATGGTCTGCATCTTCATAGGCAAACGTTCACCATCAAGCAGCTTGACTGTTGAAGCCTGAAGGTGGGTCTTGCTGAACAAGCACATTCTTCAAAACTGCATCCAGGTTCATTTTAAAAAGGATAAATAATTGGGCACATTGATCTGCATGGTTTACTTTTACGGAAAATGCCATAAGGCTAAGTAATTATTTGTCATTTTCAAACATTCATTTGGCTTGCTTATTTGCTCAGTTTAAGGTGTTCTGCAGATATCATGGTTTCATGGTTCACTGGACAAAATCCACTCAACCATCATCAATACAGATAGTTAGGTTCGTAGCATTACATGTAAAACCCTCAGTAGTCGCTTCCGTCGCTGTGGTATCTCAACAATATTGCGATTTGCGGGAAACTCAAGCTTTGAACGGTCGATTCATCAGATTGGTAAGGAGTCCCCCGAAATGGAGCCTGGGATGATAAAGAATGGATCAGTATGGGATACACCACATCTGCACAGATATGAACTTACCAAAGAAAGATCTATGCATAATTGCAACATTACATTTCATTTTATGTCTTCCTCTGACTTACATTCTTGTTTCTAGAAGCCTTGATATTTTCTTATTTGATTGAAGAAAACTGCAGGATGAGATCATAATCAAGCCTACATTCATCAGCTCGTGATGCTTGTCACATGGATTCTCATTGTTGCAGAGATAGTACATCAGTTAACCGGGGCCCTTCACTTCACTGCTTGCCGGCTTGAAGTGCAATTAAAGAGTGCCCCATGTGTTGTGCTTTGGCAGTTAAGCGCCGAATCGACATGAGTTGCCACTGGCGCCACACACACTCATTATAGGTCATTGACCTCTACTGTGCTCAGTGTCCACGTCTCGCCAGCAGATCTTGGTTTCACAGTAATGTGGTTAGTTACTTCTTTCTTTATCTGCTGTTGCATATTGCACGGGGATGAAATGTTCTTTGGATAGAGGGACACATTCCAACTGTTGAGATTTACTAGGGCCTTTTTTCTTTTGAGGATTGGGCCTTCTTATGAATGCTTGATCAACTATGAGTTGTATGTGATGGAGTAATTCTCAACTGGTACTACCAACTCCACCAGTATTTACCATTGATGATTGTTGCTGCAGGTGATAAACAAAGGGAGCAGCCAGCTCCAACCAGAATGATCAAGATTCCATTTTATTAATTTTCAAGTTTCATGGATAAACTTACTAGACAGTGGTTCAGAGATTTAAAAAAGAACAAAACAGGCAGACAGATATATACCTCTGCCGTACACCTTGCCATGGGTGACAGGTCTGTCTTTTCCCTCCCCACTTTTTTTTCTTTCTAAATACAGATGTTCATGGGCAATTCCTTCTTCGATCGTAACACCAAAATGGACACAATGGCTCATTGAACAAAAGAAGCCTCCAAAATTGTCTAAATCAACATTCGCTTGTAGTTTTGTGAAATGATGATTTTTAGACGTGACAGAAATGCTGAATGCCTCCCCAAGGACACATTCAGAACCTCAAACAAGTCGACATCTTGTGATACCCTGCCCTGTACGCACAACATCCCAAAGCCCAACAACCGAATCTATAGCATCCTTCCTCCGTCCTCAAAAATCTATATTCATCTAGACAAATATTTATTCAGATTTATTCCTAAAAATTGATTTTTTTTATAGAGGGAGTACAGCCTTGCAAAATCCATAATTGTGACACCAATTGCTTTTCATGCCCGATTCTATAAAGTACGAAAGAAACCCACGGGCTCGCAGGAGAGCTACCAACCGAACGGAGTAATCATACCCCTATAATCACCGGCACAAGCTTTGTAATAGCTGCACCGTCGAAAGGGATTGGACAACCAATTCTCAATAAAAGCCAAGAACAATGTTTCATCATCATCTAAAAAAATTGACAGAAAATTACATCAGCATCATGAAAAGATCACATCTTCTATAAAGTATAAACCAAACCAGATTGAAAGAACAATACAACAGTACGGATAATCACAGCAATGGCTACAAGCAATGAAATGGCTGTACCAAGCTCCCTGTCCACTCAGGGAAACAAACAACGAATCAGTGGAGAGAAGATGATGCCAAATGCCCAATTACACTAACATGCCGTCAAAACACTGATGGTCATGTAAAATGTAAGGTGTAATTACAGCTGCAGCGCCGCCATGGATTTGAGCCTGCTGGACATGGCGTCGGCGTCGGCGTTCTTCCGGGCAAGCCGGCGCCACGGGTGGGCAGCGGTGTCCGAGACCCGGCACGCCGTCACGAAGTCGAGCACCTTGCCGAAGACCCTGAACATCTCCACGGCGTAGATGGTGTCCCCGGTGGCGGCGAACGCGGCGTTGGGGTCCATGGGCGCGTCGGGGTGCGACGACGCCTCGACCCACTGGCGCGAGCCGAGGTCGAGCTCAAACAGCTTGCGTACCACCTTCTCCCGCCGGCTCGCCGCCGCGCCGCCGTTGCGGTCGCACCACGAGACGCATAGCATCAGCAGCCGGGACGAGCAGCACAGCAGCGTCGGCGCGTAGTTGCGGAGCCGCGGCGGCGGGCGGGATGTCTGGATGACGGACCAGAAGCCCTTATCGAGGTGGTAGGCGACGAGCATGTCCGACTCGCAGTACACGTAGAACATCTGGCCGCAGACAGCGCCGGAGCAGGCGAGCCCGACGTCAGTGGGGAAGCCGGCGATCTCGAACCACCTGTCCGTCACCGGATCATAGATCTCGCCGGACACCAGCGGCTCGTCCCAGCGCCCGCGCCCACCGATGGCGATGAGCGCGAGCCTTTGCTGAGCCCTCCTCTCCTCTTCTTGTCCGGCAATCTTGGCATCAGATGGAGCGAACTCCAAGGAATCAACGTCCTCGTTCAGAACGTCGCGGAGCTGGAGGCGGCGGAGGGAAAGTCGGTGGGGGTCCTCGTACACGGCGGAGGTGCCTCCCAGACGGAACTTGCCGCCGCCGCCACCGGCGTTCGCGTGGCGGGCATGCTTGTCGGCGCGGGCGTGGAGAATGCTGCGGCTGAGGTTCCCCATCTCGAACACCCCAAGCACCGGCCGTGACCGCGCGCTCCGCATGGGGACGGCCTTGCGCCACGCGCCGGCGAGAGGGCTGTACACCAGGACACCCTTGTGGGTCTTGGTCTTCACCGAGCCGGCGTCCCCGGACCGGCCGCCGACGACGTAGAGCTCGTCCCCGACGCCAGCGACGGAGAACAAGAACCTCCCCTTCAGCCCGTCCGCCCCTACCCGCCACCATCGCTGCGCGTCCACGTCGAGAGCGTGCACGGCCGTGGCGGCGGCGGCGGCGCCCCACCCGTCCTCCTGGACCCCGAAGAGGAACAGCCACGGCGTCCGGTGCGGCCGCCCCTCCTCACGGCGCATCCGCATGAACAGCGGCGCGACGGTGAGGTCCCTCCACCGCCTGCACACGCAGCGCGCGGCGAGGAGCGAGGCCAGCGGGAGCCTGCCGAGCACCATCTCCATCACGTCGTCCGGGAGCACAGAGAGCGACGACGCCTCCTCCACCACCAACATCACCCTGTCACCATCCCCAGCTCCCGACGAGCGGTGGCCCGCCGGGGCAAAGCCCTTCTTCCACGAGAAGCACTGGAGCGCGGCGGGCGGCACGGCCTCCTCCTCCCCCTCCTCGTCGTCATCCTTCTCCTCCGGGGAGCGGCGGCGAGGGGCCGTGGCGGCGGGGTCCATCTCGTCGCAGGCGCAGACGCGGCATCCCCCAGCTCCGACTCCGCGTGGCAGCCTGAGGCAGCTCCTCCTCCGCCTCCTCCTCGGGCGCTTGGCGGTAGTATCGTCCGGGCCGGCAATGGCAGCATTGGGCGGCGGGTCGGCGCGCAGCAAGGAGGCGAGGCTGTTGCTGCCAGATCTCTGGAGTGCCCTCGGCATGGACGCAGGCAGGGCGAGAGTGGGAGAGAGTGAGGCCTAGCTAGGTGGAGAAGAAGTTGTGGGTGGTGGCGGAGGCGGGGGTGGGGACGTGGAGGTTGAGGTTGAGGAGGATGGCGCGGAGGAGGGTGAGGAGGAGCTTGGCGAGCGACGAGATGGAGAGCATCGCGGCGGACGCGAGAAGAGAGAGGTTGGTGAGATGAGTTGTGTTCGGTAAAATATATGCGGCGGTCGGCGCGATTCACGGGGTTAGGCCTCGGCTTCTGCGGCGGATGATGCCTTTTTTTCTTGAGTGCGAGTGTGTGGGCGCTTGCCATTTCGCCGCTGCTCTTGTCATTGGATCACTTGCTCATCTGCTCTTGCGGGGAGGGGAACGTCCAGGGTCCTTGTGATGAATGGGTACTTGTGTGCCAGGTCACATGATGTTATTGTTGTTGTTGGCTGACGAGGTTTGCATGTAAAAGAACAAAAGAGGAATGCGCTGGCCGGCTTGATTGGTCACTACTGTTCAGTGCTGTCCTGTTTCTTATTAAGGCTGAGTTTAAAGGAGGATGTAACAGTATTAATTACTATAAATATATGATTAATTAAATATTAATTACTATAAATTTAAAAATAGATTTATTTAATTTTTATATTGAAACTTTTATATACAAATTTTTTAATAAAGTATATCGTTTAGTAGTTTAGAAAGCATTGGTCTCATTGCGTAAAGCATTACTACTTGGATCGATAAGGTTCTTTTTTTTTTCTTTCTTTCTTTCTTTCGAAAGCTAGGTGGCCTGTTATGTTTTTTTGTTGCTTAGCAAGTTATTATGCCTCTAGGTCGGAATACGACATGAAACAATATGCGGGGTAGGCATGAATTTCAGTCATTTGGTTGTTTGTGTACAGATGCGGGATAGTAATCATGATCGTCATATCGCCCTGTTCATCTTCATGGGTCGCGCAGGCAATACCTTTGGATTGTTCACATACTTGCACGTACAGGATTCAATTGAAATTGTTCCGTGCCTACCTGCCCCGCAAGGCAAGGCGCGGACGCATGTACCATCAGATTCAGATGATAGCTGCAATGCAATCACCGGAGAACTTGCATGCAGATCAGGTTTGGTGGACACCAAACCTTTGGTGTGGCCAAGAGATACATTCACGAATACATCTCATCCAAGTTAATTTTATGAAAAGTTTAAAAAAGATTAAATAAAAAATGCCCCTCCGGTAATGGTAGAGGGGGCTACCTAAATTGAACCACCAAAATTTTGGGATTAACATTTCGAATATGGATCATCAGTCCTCATTTTTCGCTTTACAACAGCACAGATGATGCGAAGGGTAACGGCAACGCCAATTGCATTTCTAAGTGCCACTACCTATCCTTGGAAACAAAATGAAGGGTTACCGTCGCTGTAAACCCTCTAATAGCAGTGAGGCAGTGAGCCACAGGTCGGCCATCTGTAGCTCGAGTGAGTTGAGTTGAGTTGACACACATCCCAGTCTTGATTCGTGCAGAGCCCTTCGAGCCCTGTCATCTGAAGAAGCCAAAAATCAACACCTATCTATCGTTATCTGGATAAATTGAGCACCCTCAGTTGCTTCTGATGCTTTCTTCTTCCTAAAACATTGAAAGCTCAACCTACAACTGGTGTTACCGAATTGCTCTATTAGATAGTATCTTCTCAATATAACTTCCGAGTTCAGGTGAGATAGAATTTGCAGCACCAAGGACACACTTGTTGTAAGAGAAGTCTGCAGTAGTATCGTCACTCCTTTGTGCAATGAAGCACCTTGAGTTCGGGTGACCAGGATTCACTCCAATCTGTATGTAGCACACAACATGTGTTTCGATCAGAACATGCTAGAATGAAGAATAATCATAATGCAATGCGGAATGCTTTTGATATATCATACAAAAAAATGGTTGAATGCATCAGGTGGTAACTGGTAACCCACTTATTGGTGCTAACAGCAAGCTCGTCATGAACTGTGCAGTCAGCATGGGGGCAAGCATCATCTTTCTTCAACATCAAGAAGTAAAAAAGTGCTCGGAAATATTACAATAAAAAAAAACTCAACCCTAGGGGAGAGACATCCCAAAGGCATTGCATTTGAGGTCAAGAAAAGGCCCAGAAAGCCGGCTTACCCATACAGGGACTACATTGCCACAGGCTGTCTTAACCCGTACTTTAGGGAAACACACAGATAGGGGCCTTTTTTTGTGAGGACCAGGGTTTGAACCCTGGTTGATAGCCTCACAACTGGATCCTTATTCCATATTATATGAACACAACCCCCAAACCTACCACATTAATTGGACAGTTCACTAGCGGCGCTTGCATGTTAAAACCGAGAATATTAGCGCACATAGGCGTGAAGAAAAATAGGATTGTTCTTTTGAGCTGTAAGAGAAAAACTATTAAGGCATTCTGTAATCAATGAAAATTTGAATTTATATTAGTAGGATTGTAGAAAAGACAAGGGCTATGCAAAAAAGGAAAATTGCATTTATACAACCTACCTTGATTTCTCTTATTCCCACACCAATCTTTTCGTACCCTCTAGGATGAAATTTCAACGCCTCTATTAAGCATAATTTATCTTGTTCCGTGATAACTTCATTTAATGTGTACCTTCATGCAAGTAGAAGAGGACATTAAATACAAAGGATACTAAAGCTAAAATTTTTAAAAGGAAAATAACTCAGTCACAATTTCACGGATAGTGCTATAGCATACACTCTTAGCATATTTTGCAAGCAAGTGCGCATGTCAATGATGTTCTCCCATATGCCAACTTTAGAATCAAGAAACTTCTGATTAACAGATATGGTGCCACCATTGATGGTAGCATTGCCTTTAGAATTGAATGCTGATCTCTGCTTGGAAGTTTTTCCAGTCCTTTGTCTGTAGGTGTCCATAAATTTCTTTTCAAAAGCCTGAACTTCAGGGTTATGTAGAAAGTCATAGATATTCTCGTTTTGTTTTGTCTCATGTGACTGCAACAAAATAGTAAATATTAGCAGCCAGCCAATTATAATATCTAAACATCCACTGATTACAGAAGAAAACACTGCAATTCAATTCCTGTATAAAATTAATGTAGCGCAATTTCACCAATCAACAGCTCAGCATAAATAATCTTAACATCATAGAGATAATATAATATCTTCGCTTCATTTTATATCAATCAATCAAAAACCAGAAAACAATAATTTCAGTGAGTACTACATGCAATTTTCTCTAACTTGCAGCCCATTAGAGGCTCGTAGGAAAGCATTAGGAAAAATGTTTAGTACCTTTATGCTCTCCAAAAAGTTAAGTGTGTGTGTTTAATGAAGTGTGAGTAGGCATAGTGGGTGATTGCACATCAAACCCTCAATTTGCTTTCCATTTTGGGAGCACGTTAAAGTACATGTAAAAAATTGTTGTGCCTGATTAAGGAGGGAAGTTACAATACACACCTTCCCAGAATATAGAATCTTGAAAGGACCTGACGTCCCAGCACAAGGTTCTTTGCCCCAGGCAATTGCATCTAGAGTACCAGAGAGATTGTCCACTGAATCTCGCTTTGCAGCATTTATAAAGCTACGTGCAGGCCTCTGCCAAAAAAGCCATAAAATCAGAACATGTTCAGAAAACTTTAAAAGGAAAATCTCATAGTAAATAATCACTGAGAAAGCTAAGATTGCTCACAGAAAAGCATGCTTCAGAAAATGGAGAGGAGATTGATAACCAAGTCCTTTGCTGCTTTAAACCTTGACTACTTAGCCCATGGAACTGCCCACTTACAGACAGGCAGTCTGCCACAACCAGTAAGTGCTGTCGACGGATATTCCTTCCAATAGCATCTGTTGTTGATCTTAAAGACTGCAAAAAAAAGCAAATGAAAACCAAAATGTTATAAACTATAGAAGAAATTATCACAAGCAATTAGAGTTGACACTATTTTACACAGAAACTCATGGAACAGCGAAACCAGAATGAAGAGCAGTAAGTATCATACTTCAACAAAGAATTTCCATGCTGAGTCTATGCCATATGAGCAGAAAATATCATATACTCTCTCTGGCCGGCTCCGTTCCCAATCAATCAACTCCATTATTGGGATGCAAGCATTTTGTAGGGTTGCCCACAACTTCCCGCTCTTGCAATGCTCAGACATACCGACTTTCACAACAAGTTCACTATCCTGTTGACATTCGACCTTAACATTCTTAAATTCCAAAAATCCTGCAAATGAAGGAAATCAAGAAGCACATATCAAAAGTTGTTTGCATACTAGTGCAACAGCAGCAAGTATGATGAATTATAATTTGAAAAGTACAGCCCCCATGGTGAAATTCGGAGAAGCCAGCTCACAATTTTTTCTTAAGACTACTTATTTTCAGTATAATGTGTTTTCAGTCTGAAAAAGATGACACAACAGCTTGAGTTCTATCATGTGAGTTGTTCTGGGGTTCTTCATGGATCAATGGACAGCAGGTTTGTAAATTAGAATTATACTTTTGCAAACCAAATCAACCAATATTCGGACCTCGAAATCCCTTTCTATATTCCCAATTCAACTCAACTTAACATAACCTTTCAGTCCTAAGCAAGTTAAAATAGACTAGAGTTGAAACTTAATAAGAACCTCCAAATCACGGTTCATACACGTCAATAGCTGCTTTTCAAACATTCTTATTTAAGTATAGATTTTCAGATATATCTCGTTTTTTTAAATCTTTTCTTATTGTCTATCCCATATTAATTTTGATCTTTCTCTATCTCTCTTTATATTATTATCTTAATTTAGGATTCTATAATATAATAGCGTCTCTAGGGGTCTCCGTAATTCTCATATTTGTAAAACATAATACAGTGATATGTCAAGTTATAACAACAAGAATGGCCTTTTAAAGAGTGCTAAAATAACTCACAGCTATTCATAAACTTGGTGTATCTGGCATACAACAAGTAGTACATTTTCATGAAACATTTCCTTGTGTGGTTAAATGGCTATTGACCTGTTAGTGACAATAACAGAACTAACTTTATAAAATGTTGTTTACTGTATATTGGACTTATGGTTAAGTATGTCATATTAAAATAATCAAAATAGCAATACAGGGACATGGTTTATTTTCAAAAACATAAAAAAAACAAATCTAGCTTTCTTTTCAAAAAAACATAGAAATAAAACTTAGATCTTGATCCTATGAAGATCGAAGAGTTCCCTAGGCCATAATAACCTTTCAACAGTGTGGCCAGGATGCTCGGAATCACCCTTTCCTTGATAATGTCCAATTGAGACTTGGAGTTGGATTCCACCTGTACTACCATAGTGATGCAACAGCTCTGATTCTTGACACGCTCGCCTACAGAACATTTGCTGCAGGGCACAAATGCCAAATGGCAAATGATATGTCATGGGAATTACAAAGAGACAATAGGATAGCTATTAGCGTAACATGAAACATGTATATGCATGCATAATTCTATAATCAGCTGCGATCCAGCCCTAAAACAAATACAATTGTTTGAGAGCTTAACAGACAGGTTACATTTACTGACTGATATACTAGATAAAAGATTGATGTGCAAACATTATTTAGGCAGGCATGAAATTTCTGGTGGCACACATGATGCAATTCAAATATAGACAACTGCAGAAATTTCATTAAGTAAAGATTAATAACACTTATGTTTGTTTGGGTTGTCACTGATGTGGGGTTCCCCATCAATGTACATAACTGATGTATCTAGAATTGTTATCCTGAACTTCTTTTATTCTCCTAAAGTTACCCAAATAAATTATAATAAAATAAAAAAACTAAATGGGGAACAAATAAACTCTAGAGTAAAATGCATCAGTGGCCTCACAACCACCAAGGTCAGTGAAAGTTAGTCACTCCTTTTGCAAACTGACCAAACTAGTGTCACAGCTTGACTTGTGGGTGCAAATCAAGTTCAAAACATGCCATGGGGGCTACTTTTGATGAAGTTGACACCAGCCTAGCCTGAGGGGTGCCATGCAGGCAGCACATAATCCACATACTGCTTGAACAAGAAGGCAGTGTTTGTTGTGTTTAATGTTCAGTGCAGTGTGGCAGAGGAGCACCATGCTTTTTTACCTTCCTTTTTTAGTAAGAAAAATAACACCCATGTGGCGTGTGGATTGCATGCTGCCTGTGTGGCACTAAGACTAGGCTAGCATCTATTGTCAACATAATTAGCTCATGTGGTGTGTTTGACTTGATTTGCACTCAACAATCAAATTGGGAACTTGTTTGATCAATTTGTAAGATGACTGACCAACTAGAATCCACCACACAGGATGCGGTATCACCTGTTCGTTTTATCCTAAAGTTTAAATTTTTGATTTATTCTTTTTGGGTACATATATGTGTGACAACTAGCCAAATTCCTTGCAGTATTGAAAATACAGTTGTATTCGACATGTAAACACACACAGTAGCACATTGTATACTTGTACTCCTATGTGTAGAATAGCTTTATCATGGTAACGGATTTTGCTTTCCACTTCCACATAACAAAATTTTACTGTTTTTGCACTAGGATTTTACTCACATTCCACCTACTGGTGCCCAGGTTTTCACTAGCTTCAACCAGATTTGTTTATTGTCTTCGAATGAACAGTTTCACCATAAATAATTGAACACATCTGCTAAAAATATTGTAAGTTAATTTGTGAGATGGGGATTCAAACCCAAAAGCTAACTATGCAACCAGCCCTTAGCCATCCAACCAAACTACCATTTGTGATGAGGTACAGGATAACTTTCTCAAAAGGTACGCTAAAACTCAATAAATCAGTAAAAACAACATGATTCACTGATTCAGTGCATAAAGTTGCTCTTTTTTTGTTTGAGGATGCCAAAAAAATGGCTTGGTTTTCACTCAAAGTAAAAACCAAATGATCCAGTGGAGGATTTTGCTTTGATTTTTACCAAGGCATGAGTGCATACCCAGGTAGGTTCAGTCAGTGAGTAGAATAAGTATTCTGTACTCAACACTAGAATAGTATATATACACATCCATCAATCTACATTGTTATCGTGAAGGCTTGTTTTTACTGTTTCAATAATACTCGCTCCGTTCCAAAATATAATCACTTCTAGAGTATTTCACAGAAATTAAGAAGAGGGGTGAAATTAAATGGGATGGTTTTGATTAGTTGATATGAAGAAGTAAGTGGAGAAATTAAATGAGACAGTTGTGATTAGTTGAGATGAAGAAGTAGTAGGAGAATTGTTACATTTTGAAACAAATTTTAAATGCTATAAGTTGTTATATATTAGGACGGAGTGAGTATAATAGTAGATACCTGTACAAGCACATATCTTTTTCCCTTTTCAATCATGCAGGTTCATGTTCAACAAAAGAAATGAAGCATCTATTATAAATTGATGATACTGACCAAGTAATTACTATTATAAATTGATGATACTGACCAAGTAATTACTTTGTACCATGTAATATGCCAATATGAAACGACTAGCACCTACTTGTTAAACACCAGCTACTTCTGTAACTTGCTGCTTCTTTTTCAGGTAAGGAAAACAGGGAGGCAGTTGATGGAAATGGTTTCTATATCAAACCCGATATAGAGAATCATGCCTAACAAGTAGTTTCTGAATATACCTGTACGAAATACAAACTGAAGGTATCATATTGTTCAACTGCTTTCTTAAGGCATTGTATTGGTCAATAAGCTCTCTTACAATAAATCCCAGTCGTAACCTTTTTATCTTCATTGTTTCCTACATATACATACAATTTTTAAACAGGCATTTAGATTCCAATCCAATGTCCCTATGAAATCATGGGCATTTTACTTCAAAAGAACAAGACCTGGCTTAAATGGAAATGAGTGATCCATGGATTTCCTTGTGTTTTCTGCATATCAGAGCTGCCATATCTAGAAAACAAAATGAAATCAACATGGAGATTACTAAAATGAACAATATTAAAAGGTGAAGAAAGTCACAGATTAAATGTACTAACAAAATCATGACTGTGTCAACCAAATCAGAGAAGTCCACTCGCTCTAAATGATCCTTAACTTCTAGCGATGCATACTCAAAACCATATCTATACTTCCTTAGATGCTTTGATAGGAAAAGCAAACCAGTATGAGCCGCAGAATTTGTACCCTTATGGCACTTCAAAACTTCCTGCACAACAAAATGCTAAATTTAAAATAGTGTCAAAAAGAAAAAGAAAGATGAAAGGAATAACATGACAACAAAAGACCATTAAAGAGCAAACAAAAAATATAACCTGCAAGTTCATAAGAGGGGAATCCTCTAAAGCATTAACTGGGTGATCCAAAGCTCCATATGCAGCTTCTGAAATGGAACAGGCAGCCCAAGAGCCAACAGGGGCACCAGGTTCACCTTCAAGATCATGATCATTGTTCATCCCATCAGCAGTATCATAAGAAAACTGCACTATTTGCTGCCCATAAGAACTTCTAACAGTCCCATCATAAGCAACATATGTATCTCTCAGGTGATACATTAGTTTCCTCGTCAATGTCCCAGGAACGTCAGCATTTTCACTAAAGAAATTTGCCCTGCCAGATATAGCATGTAGTAGACATTCTAATGGATTTAGTCCATCAAGAAAAGAATTTCTGATCACCGCATACATGTTTTGGCCTGTCATAAATTCACTGGTGCTGTCAGTGATTTCACAATTGAGAGATTTATGTCTATTCCAGGAAACACATGATAGTTCCGAAGGAATTCTGAAGGGAAATTTATTCACTGGAAGTTGAAGACCAACACATGCAGTCTGCTGGACAAACTTCAGAACACTACCTTTACTCCCAGAGTTAATCATTGCCATCATTGAATTATCTTTACTCACATGTTGAAGTACCATCTTCAACAGATCATTGAAGACATTCTTAAATCCTGCGATTGAAGATTTGATGATGGGCAGACTGACCTGAGTAAAATCAGATTGGTCATAAGAGTTTGATAGATCATCAGCTCCATCATAATACTTCAGATTTGGTATCGAAACTGGATTTAGCAATATTTGCTTGATTTGAAAAGCTTCTTCTGCTTCATCGAATGCCAGATGAACTTCCTCACTCAGTTTTCTCCTTGAGTAATGATCTGAGAACAGATAGAGATCTGACAGGGAGACACTTAAACCCCTCGTGGTTAAGAATTCACATAGTACATCTTGAGTGGAAGAAAGGAACTCGAGAGCCTTACAACCATACTCTTTGAACATGACAGAGAAAAGGCTAGATGTGTTGTTCTGTAGCCAAAAAGATCCTGATGAGCAGGTAAGAACTTCACTGTCTTTGATGTGTAGCTTTTGATCAAAACTGATATTCATACCAGAAGGTAGAAGCATGCCAAATAGTTGCTTACCAGTCCAAATAGGACCTTGAAAGTTTGCAGATTTAACTATTGATGGCTCTGGTGTTGATGAGACAGAAGAGCATAACATTTGAAGTTGTTGAAATTCAGCTTTCTGCAAGAAAACATCTGCATTTGTTAACTGATGTGCAGCAGCTAGGGAGTCATGTGTTAATGACACCAAACTTTGCCCATCTTGAGCATTTAACAGTTGGCTGCTTAAACTAACTAGCCCATCAAGCTCAACTCTTGATTGCAGGGACTGGGGGACATATCCATGCAAACAGTCCCCATCGAAGTCTCCCTTGAAAGGGTCACAGCACAGAGGGTTGATTGCCACAGCAGATTGAATTGGCAGAAGTTTTGCAGATAGGGCAATCAGAGAATGTTGATGAACTGAAGGCGGCCTATTTACAAGAACAAGATCACCATCCTGCAATAGTCTATAGGCAATATCACCAATTTTTAGCTTGTTTGCCTTCCGAACAAAAATAAGCCTCCCATTTCGGCGGACAAGCAGTACTTCCTTGGTAAGAAGGTGCAAGTTGCACTTTAAATTTATGGTTTCGAAGTTGTAAGAACTAACTTGCTCAGAAACAACCAAGTTCAAAGCTAAATCCATAGGAATACCGATTTCATTTAAATTAATTTTTGGATCCCCAACCATTATACTCCTAAATGCATTGTTGGATCTTTTGCTGAGAATGACATCTTTTAGCCATTTGGTTCCATATGAATCTGTAGATGTAGAGGATTCACCATCTGACTTTCTTGAGTATAACTGCAAAATGCATAAGGATGTTAGCAAATCAAGTGAAATCATGTACTGTATTTCTCAGAGGAGAAACCATGCAACATAAGCTGTAAGTGCAAATTGTCAACTTAAATAACCCAGGTCCTGTTAAAGTTGTGAAGAAATTCGTTTGGCTTTCCCATTGTAAAATAATAGTGACAAGGAATAGCTAGGTATCAACCATAACTTATTAATTTTTTTTACACATTAAAACTTTAAGTTATTTAAATTTGACTTGTATAGTGATCCTTCTTGTTTCAAAAGACTCGTATGCTCCTCCTTCCAAATTAACTGAACTAAATATTAGTAAAACTAGGAAAAGAGCAAATAATTTTGTAGGTTGTGCTTAATCACTCAAAACAACATTATCAATCTGGTTAAGTTCTAATGATTTAAATGACATCACATTCAGTATATCATAATATGTAGGGCAATTTATTATGACTTTATTAATTTACCACTTAACAGATGTCAATTAATTATTTGCCATCTAATAGTGTAGTGCTCTTTTTTTTAGGGAACACACAAAAGACTTGTGCATCTTTGTATTAAGAGGAGTTTTACATCGACCATGCTAAGAGCAGGCTAGGTACATTACACGGATCTCTCATGGCATCAATTTTGTGACTTAAGATGGCATCTGGTGGCTGTCAGACTGCTAGCCTCGGCAGCGCTCTCCCAGCAGCAACCCAGAGCTGCACCTCCTCTGCGATCGCTTGTATCAGCTGTGTCCAAACACGCCGTTCGCCATTGAAGACCCAATTGTTGTGCTCTTTCCATATCATCCACACGATTAGGATCACAATTGAGTCGAATCCTCTTCGTTGGCTCTTGTTGAGTCCCTTCCACAAGAGATCAACATCTTTTCCTATCCCAGACAGTGCGTCCCTACCTTGAGCTCCCCCAACGAGTCAATCACCTTGGTCCACTGCAACCATCAAGTCAATCACCTTGCTCCCTCTCGTGCGAAGGAAGGCACGCCGTTCACTACCTCACAATACCGTCCCTGACATGTCACATGCGGAAGGTTTCACCTCACACCGTCCCTGTCTATGGAAGGAAGGGAACTTTGCAGTGTCCTTGTGTTGAGAAAGGAATAATCAGCAAAGATGTTGATCTCCAATGGCTAGAAGGGTTAACAACAAAATAGATATGAATTAAGGTCAACCTGATGATTTGGGGGTAAAGTGTGAAAAATGGGTATAATGGTGTTTTATTAAAAACACCCAACTATTGGATGGCAAGTAATTAGTTGACATCTGTTAAGTGACACTATTCAAGTCATCTATATGGAGTGGTAAATAGTTATTTCATACATGCGAACCAAATATGGGAAAATAAGATCGACATAAATAAACAAAACAACAGGGTACATCATAATCTCGACTGCAATGGGTTTGTCAAGATGTCACAGTTGTGACGTACATATGCATGTGTACAAACACAAGAGACAAGATATAATTAAATAAATTATACCTTATCCAACCAAATTTGAAGTTTTGATACTACGATTTATCAGAAACACTAAGATAAGTTATGGGTAAATTTAGTGGATCTAGAATGTTCAGAAAAATTGAATTGATTGCATTCAAAAGTACTATAACAAATTAATGCCAATATGACAGAACTGGAAAAACTTATCAGGACAAAGTGCATGATGCTACAAGGGTACTGCATTAGAACAAGGTATTAGCTATGTTGCCTTGGATGATTTCAAGCACTCCATAACGCGACTTGTGACAACTGAACTTGCAAAAACACTGAACTGTGGATGCTGACGATAATCATCGATTCTCCTACTAACATCAACCATCCTCTTATAAGCTTTTGTCCGGTCATCCTACCATGGAATGAAGAAAGTATGAGTTCATAATTGAGATGCAAACATATTGAAAATATGCACTCAAGCATGTCTGTCAGACCACTATCACAAGCTAGTACAGCTAAACCGTGGAAACAAAATAAAGTGCTGCCTCCTCTTGGCAAAAAGTAAGGTTAGATCAGACAGTACAATGAAGAAACCTTTTCATAAGATGTTGAGCAGCTATTCTAAGCTCTCTCGTTGATTAAATGACTATTTGATAACTCACTGGAAGATTTAACTCTATCCAGTATACAGATGGTTAGAGTATATTAATAGTGCAGTAGTTTAAGGAGAAGACAAGTCTTGGAAGCGATGAAACAAAAAATATATTAAAAGAGAGTTGGCACTAACAAAAGCTAACCGGGGGCCATCAGAATGTCCATATGGCATCTCTGCAACACGATGACAGTTAGGAGTCACTGGCAAACATGACAGGAACAATAGCTCCCGCCTTGGAGTAACCTGATTGATAAGTTCAGGGTCAAGGTTTTTTAGCATGTGAAAGACCTGAAAAAATGGCAAGAGTGAGTTATAAGAATAACTCATTAATTGTGATAAGCATCTTTTTTTTTCTTTCTATGAAGGAATGCGGATGGATATGAAGGAATGTGGATGGATCGATGGAGTATGTCATGCCAGTTCAGTATCCAACTAGAATTGCATACCCACGTCTGAAAGAACCTTTAAAAAAATACTCCCATTAATCACAAGCAATAGTCATTTTAGACATTGATATGGCCCCAGAGTAATAAGTTTGATCATGGATTCTATTGTAATATGTTTTATACAGCATACTTTCTCCTTTCACTTACAAAAGCAAACCAGAAGGCATATCATGATTTCACTGAAAAGTGATCGAACTAAAATCTATTCATCATGCTACACTACAGATATGGGTCCATATTGACCCCCTTATGCATCAAGTTGATGATCCATACCAAATAATCCAGGAAGAGTCCTATTGTCATGCAAAACTATTTTACCAGGTGAGAATCGTAATATATCATATTTATGGTTACTATAACAGTATTCGTTAGGTTTTCTGTGTGTTTTAAATATTTGAATCAAAGCAACCAATAAGAGCAATATAACTTGCATTTGAGCCAAAAAATAATAGTAACCAAATTGGCAGATTTCAGCAAATAAAAGAGAATAATTTTCTAGCAAGTAATTAGACACAAAACTGCAGTACTATTGGAGTCTATCCTGCAAGACAATACAGAAGAGAATTTACTGAACTGGATAGCTAAAAGATACATTACTTGGTATGGTGACAATATTTTCTTAGCCACATTGGATTGAGGTGGTTGGTTATCATCAGGTACGAAATCCCAGAAATCTTGGGGAAGGGTTTCATGGGGAGCTTTGTTCTTGGACTTATGTGTCACCCCGCCAGCAACTTCTGCCATAATAGACATTTTGTCCATCACGCTAGTGTTACGGTGAAGTTTACTCCTGGATAGTGTTACTCTTGGACTTGTTAGCATCTTAAAGATTACACTAGGATAAAGTTTTGCTCCATCCTTCTGTCCAGGAAAAACACAATGTTTAATACAAGAGAGAAATATGCACAAAATATCTGCACATGCACTTACTGAGCAATACTTGCAAGTTGCTTGAATTGTTGTCCCATCAGCCTTCTTTAATTAAGAAAAAAAATAAAGAAGAATGTGTTAAAGAAATAAATGTTACGGTTTTCACTAACTCATCATCAATATACAAAGAAAGCAAAAAAAAAGGGTCTACTGCCTTTTGCGGTAAAAGCTTGTGATAATAGCTAACTAAACTAGGTCAATAGGCTAACAGTAACTCTGTGCTCACTGTAAGGCAGTTGATATAATGCTCAGGATTTCCGTCCCCATTGTAGAAGTCCTAACCCCCCTATTTTTATATGCAACTCTCGTATTACTGTAGTTATTAAACCAGCCCAAACATGAAACAAGTTGGGCCTTGGTGTGGGGGGGTGATACGGTTGACCACAAGTAAAACTTAATTAAATTCCTTAGGTGAAATCACTTGTAAGAAGTTGGACACTGGTGAAAGAAACCCATAATTGGGCATCATGTAAATTGCTTAGGTGAGCTCTTGAGAGCCTCTCACTGACTGAAGGTGCTTTGTCACTAGAGAATTTGAAATTTGATATTTATGGGTTTTGTGAAAAAAATAATAAATTGCTTGTTCAGGATAAAACTACATCAATCTAGTGATTACAAACCTTTGTGTCCCCATTTTGCTTCACAGTGAGACAGCCTGGACATATCTGATTCAGCAACTGGACAACTTCCTCAATAAAATAAGGATTGTGCACAGTTGCTGCCAGCTTAATAACACCGAAATGACCTAAAATTTACCAGTTAGTTTCTTCTGCATCAAGTGGAGAAAACAAGACACATTAAATGATACTGCATAATTAATATTTACTTACCATCACAGTCACGTACACTTTGCGATCCACAGGTTGCACACTGTGGTGCACCATTTGGTAATCCCAATTTGGCATTAGTCACATCACACATTTCAATAATATTCGCCCTACTTAACTTTTCCTGGAATGACAAAAAAAATATTTTTGATGATTACTTCCAATGACAGTAAGTTAAATTTGCAGCCAGTGTGAAAGATTACCATGTCTGAACTGGTCATGAGGCTGAATTTGATGGCATTCAGCTCAGCTTCAGGCATTTTCACCTCAAGACTTAGCTCCTCCATCTTGAGCAATAAACACATAGAAAACATTAATATAAATATAATTACCCTGTTACAGCCTCACATTCCACTTATTTTTGAAACAAGTATGCATGCATTGGAATAGCATACATACCACAACAAAATTGCAGGTCCAATGATAGCAGTCCATAAAAAAAAAGAAGTTGGTAACAGTCTAACTAACAGACCATACCTTCAGCCAGTGGCGGAGCAAGGAATTTTATGAAGACTGGGCGGACCTTAACTAAAACGGCTTCAGCTACGCAAGACGATGAAAATCAGCGGCACGCAACAGCAACTGCTCCAGCCCACGGAGTGTTCGCCCTGCATGGAAAGGAAAACTAGCACGATTTGAATCCTAAAACAAACACAAACCAGATAGAGCAGGCTGGCGAATGCAGGATGAAAATAGAGGACACAACGCGCTATTACTGGGCATTGAATGACTCTCAACTGCCCACCGCCCCAGCCTAGCCAGTAAATGGAGCAGCGCCGCCCGCGATTCCCGGCACAGCCGACCCCGCTATTCCCGGCCCGCCAGCCCGCTCACCCCGCGTGGGTGGGCCCTCGCCTAGACGCCCGCGTGGCGGCGCGCCCGCCCCCCGCGCCGCCGCCGCCTACGATCACCTTATCACCCAGCCACCCATCACCCAACGAAGGCTCCGGCTCCAGCAACATCGTCTCCCGGCGTGGCGTATTCTCCCTCCCAGACGCCAGCCATGGCTGCTCGCTTTGCTCTCCTTACCTACGCTTCGACTTAACTCGCCAGCGCCTATGAACAGGGGTTTACCTGGGGTTTTGCCAATGCCCAGAGGTGGGGCTGGAGATTCGCGGCGCCCTTAGGAAGAGGACGGGTCGACCGAGCGGAGAGGCCTAGCGCGCGGCCGCGGCTCGATCAGAGGCGCGGCGGCGCGGGGCTCCCGGTGGGGGAACGGACGACGGAGGAAGGAGAAGAGGGGAACGGAGCCGGACAGCGGCGGAGTCGAGGGCGCGACTATCGCGACATCTTGTCGCCCCCACGGCATCTGGGAATCTGTGCAAAAGCCGAGAGACATCCGACGGCTGAGGATCGTCGATGAGGTGTAGTAGCCTTGTGAACGCGTCCGGAGAGGAGAGCTGCTATGGAAACTGCGATATTATTTGGGCAGTGGTAGCAACGGTTCACAATCACAGGGGAGTCCAACTCACCTTACAGTTCTAGTCCCCGTTTGGATCCCTGGTATTTTGTGAAAATATCCGTTTCTTGACGAATTAAAACCTGCAATATTTGGATTGAAATGTCCATTTTAGCTGTTCTCCGTTTTAGCATGCCAATGAAGAGCATTTGAGATATGGACTTTTGGACGAAACCTTTTCTATAATGGCACTATTCTAACAGTTTGCTCGTTTGGAGAAAAAAATAAAAGATTTAATTCCTAATGATTAATTTATATAAGTATCATTTGTTATATATAATTGAACTATAAGAAAAACAAAATAGATTTTTCTTTTAGAGACAAAATATATAAAAAGTTTATATCCATTTAAACCTCTCGAAAAAAATTTATATAGATTGGTATATAAATGTATTCATATATTTTTATGGATTAAACTTCCACCAAACCGAATAAGCTGTAAATTTCTCTGCGAGAGGAGCGCGTACGTCTCACCATTGTGCATGGGTCGGTCTAATGGCACGCCCTCGCATGCCTTGGCCACTCGTGACAACATTCGAACCAAACCAAGTATTCGTGCCTATGTCACAGACCCATTGCTAGGATTTTTGTCCGCGCCAGACGTGCTTATGTTTGTCATTAAGATTGAGAAACTTATTGTCTCATCCTCATTTAACTCAACAAGGGTGTGAGTGGGTGAGTTATGAATAACGATGGCCTTCCTCCGACGAGCTCCCTGAGCTCAACTAGGCAACCGGGTCGGCTCTTTTCCGGTTTGGCCCCCCGTTTTCAGCATTAACCGTATGGTTACTGTGCTTGTCTCTCCCTACCCCGTCCAAAGTTCTAATGCTAACTTGGTTAATAGACATTGGCCCTGCCATCCCTTGTCTCGCGTCATCTTCGCCGTCTCCGACAGCTCATGCCACCGCTGCCGGTGAGCCCGCCCATCGACCACCACTTCCCTCTCGCCGACGCCTCGCGCGTGACGTCGCTCCACCCGACGCTGTAGACACACGGCGAGGCAAGTGCCTGGGCGCTCAGTCAGTTCACAGCGATTTCACTTGCGCCTGCGAGGAGCTGGGCGTGCAGCGTGCCTGCGAGTACGTGCGCAACAGACAACGCCACCTCGCGGCACTCGCTGCAGTGTCCTTTCTTTTCAAAGCTTTCCTCATGCTGTCTATTCCTTCTATTTTTTATTAAGGTATGGATTTTATTTTAGTTTTTATTAGTATATTTTTTATACTTATACGAAAAAGTTGTTTTAAAATCTTAAATAAATATATCTTTAAAACTTATAAAACTTTTTCGTTTAATGTACATAACTAATCTTTATCCAAAACGGAACAGCTCCACCGTCCCAAAATATTAAACGGGGCCTCATCTGTCTAGTATACTAAGTTATATACGACCTGCACTATCTTGACAATGTGTGACATGAAATTCCAAGACATTCATGAGACATCTTACCAACTTTAGGGCAGAGGTAGACGATCCAACATGCACGTGCCTCAAAAAAGTCCTCTCTTTTTTTATATGATGTTGGTTAACAACGTCGAATAAAAAAAATGAAGGGAGTCTTACACAAATTCCTATCTACCGAGAGCACGAACTCTAGAGCCTGGATTATGGAATGTTGGAAATGAACATCTTGCCAGCGATGCAGGATTGAAAACTTAGCCAGCTTTAATATTTTCATTAGGAAAAGATCAACTAATATTAAAGAGAAAAACAATAAATACCAATTATCCTATTTTAATTATACCATCGATGGGAAAATGTTATCATACGAAACAACACTGCTCCATTAGACGTAATGTAAAGATCATTTTGCCCTTGTGAAGACTATATAATGTATATGCAAACTTATATTGTGTGATACTTTGCTAAAGAGTGAATTTTCTCTTCTAATATTTGCACCAGATAATATTCTTTCTAAAATTGAAAATAAGATATTATGATATTTTCAATTTTTACAGATAGGTAATAGTAGCACAATTATACATGAGCTCATTTTTAAGTTGTAGACCAAAATTTGTCCAAATTTATTGAATTTCAGGAACCATCAAAAATTAAAGGAATGGACAAATAGCTAGGCAAGCAGTTCACATGAACACCACTATGCTCATAATTCATCACAGGTTTTCACTATTAACATCAAGACAGTAGCTTGCCATGCACATGATTTTCACATTAATACAGTAGTTTGCCGAGCCACAATCATAACACATCTCTAGGCATTATAAAAGACAAGTGCATATCAGATTCATTTTTGTCTTAAACTCAAAAATAGCAATGGAGAAATTAGTCAATAATTCTGTTTCTTCTAGTCCCCATCCATAAACTCATTTTCTTGCTTCTAGTCCACATTGATGGGATGCCTGATGCTACGTTTCTCTTGTGCTTCTTGTTTTTATCATCCTTTTCTTCTCCTTCCCCTTCCCATTCTTCCTCTTCCCCTTCCCATTCTTCCTCTTCCCCTTAACAATAGGTGCCACAGCTTATTCTAGTGGGACAATAGCCGTATAACTGAAAAACAAATGTTGTTACAAGTTTTAATTTTACTAGAAAAATATTGAGATATATCATGGGTACAGTAAGGGTACAGTTTTAATTTTACTTGAAGATGGCTTAATCAAATACATGCAATGGGTACAATAAGGAAGCAATAAGGGTAAAATAGTTAACTTGATAAGGATGATGATGGCTGATTGTTAGACTCAAATTTAGCATCACAAACAATACTTAAAGTCAAAGAATATAAAATTAGTGATGTTACTACAATCTAAGAGGAATAAATAATTCACAAAGTGGAAGATGAAAATTTTACCTTGATAAGTTAGCCAAGTCTTAATTTGACAGAGTGGCAAGATCACTGTTTTCAGTGGCAACAGAAGTAGATATTGATTTCCATTTTAGATTTCTAAAAAAAATAGTGATGTTAGCTTATGGTAAAAGAAATCAACTTGAGGAATATATAGATATATAATTCATAGGCTTCTTTGGCATCGGATGTGCTTCTTTACAACTTTTAATCTAAGCCCATAGTTTTTGCAAATAGGGCATTTTTCTGACCTTTGGTACCTGTTTTGCTCTTACCCTTCTTATTCTCCTCAACACCACCCTTGTGACTTTTAGACCTCCCTTGGAGGATAAAGGAAGAAATAATGTGTATTCTTTAAACAGAAGGAAATGTCTGTTAGAGCTGAAATTCTGGCTGTATATGTGGCTTTAAACTTGGCCATGCTATAGCATTCATTAAAATAGTCATGCACCTATACCATCCTAATAGATGTGATGAGGAACAAGGCATGAGCATAAGATTTCCTAGAAACGTGCCACTCTCTACATGTGTATGTCTTCTCTTCAAAATCAACTACATGTATGTTGCCACTCGTGTGGAAATAAAATAGCAATTTTATATCATACAAAGTTGTTAACATGACATGTATAAAAATTCAGCAAGACACAAAACATAAGTTTAATTGGGTCTTTCTTAGTAACCTCAACAATGCAATCATCACTTTTATCCAGATCAAAATTTAGTCCTATATTTTTCTCAAGAAGCTCCTTCATGACGCAAGGTAGAATTATAATATTTTGGTTGCAGCCTTCTTCCTCAAACAAAATTTATTCATCACCTTTTTTATCTTATCAACCAATTCATATGGCATAAGACTTCTATGCTTAGTGAACCAATTGTTGAAGCACTCTGCTAAATTGATGGTGATGTAATCACTGTAGAATGTGTGGAGAACTTGCTTCTCATCCATAACCTACAAAATCACCTAATAAAATATTACATTCAACAAAGTTGATGTATGGTATATGTCCATACAACAAAGGTGATGTGGGAGTTTAAGTATGCTATAACTTCAGGCTCTAGTTCACCTATTAAAGACATATGTTCATCAAATACTTCAAGAGTTCATGAATATGCGGCTGACCATAAGTGCTCTTTAAAAATTTTGCCATAAAACTTGAGCTTGAAATTGGAGACAAGGTGCCACATGCATTCCCTATGATCTGCATAACCAAATTCCTCTTCAATAGCATAGTCAATGCATTTTCCTGCATCTAAACAAATAGCTAGCACATGTGGTAGCCAACAGCTTAATGCAATTTCTCACTAGTCTCTGAGTCAATAATACCATAAGCCACTAGGTACAGCCAATTGTGATCATCAATAGCACATGCAGTATACTTTCCTATCAAGTGTACACTATCAATTACTAAGTATAGCCTACAACCTGCTAAAAAGCCTTAAATATAAGGGTGTAGTGTCACAAATAATCATGTGAATCTCTTCTTGTCCTTAAATGTTATATGGTCAATGGCAATTATACTTTGTAGGGATTTCTTCTCAATCTCTGCCTTCCAACCATATAGCTTGTCAAAGCTACTGTCTCAGTCACCATACAATTTACTCATAGCTAACTCACTCCTAGAATGTGCTCTCTTATAGGAGATCAATACCTTGTATGTATCCTTTAGCCTCCTTTGCAATTCCTTTGCCCCTAAACTATCAACCTCACATAGCCACTCCATAATTTTCACACAAATCCATGCTCTCTTGGCATTCTTACCTTCTCGTCTTTTAGAGTACTAAGACATTCATAATCAACCTCATGGACTTTAATTTGAAAAGAAAAGAAAAAAATACGATTAGTTATTAAGCAATATAGCTACTTATTTTTTAAAAAAGTATTGTAACTGCTAGACCATTATAAATGTTCAATGCATGAAGCTTGCGTCAATAGCCTTATTTGAGACATCTAGCTCTGAATCTACTAGGTAAGTTTTTTCAATAAAAAAATTAAATTCGTTCTTAAAGGAATATTTAACCACAGGCAATCTAAACTCACGCATTGAAGGATAAATAGTATCAACAGTTATGGGTGGTTATCTTTGTCATATGCAACTTCCGGGATTACTAAATCTGCGTTAGGATTACTGTTGGTCGGGTGACGTGGGGGCGTTTGTCGGGTCTCTTCATGTCTGGTGCGGCGCGAGCGGCGAGGTCAACGGTTGGCGCAGCGTGCTCGCGGAACGCGGTCGGCGAGGCGACGAGGCAGCAGGGAGCGTCGGATTTGGGCAGTATTGCGTCAGTTTTGCAGGCGCGTCTTTTGGTCGGGGTGGCGTCGGGAGGCTTCGCGGCGCGATTGGCGCCGCGCCTCCGCGTGCTGGCTGTGTCGTGCCGTTGACGTGCTGCGCGTGCTTGGTTAGGCGCATGGAGATAGGAGGGAGAAGGGCGGCTCGGTCGGGCACTGTCGGCGTAGCTTCAGCTCGCACGCCAGGTGCTTGAAGAAATGCCTTCAAGGAGGGGGAGGGAATAGAGGGAGAGGGAGAGAGACCAGGGAGATGGGGATAGTGGGAGGCTAGCAGGTGGGGCCAATGTGGGTCCTGGGCCCACTAGTCAAAGAGAGAAGGACAAGAGATGAAGTGAGGGGATTTTCCATGAATTCTATAGACAATCTAGTAATTTGACGAATTTTTCAGATATGCTACCGTGCTAAAAAAAAACTTCTGCCAATTATACTGGGAGTTAGTGTGGTCATGGAGGCCATTTTGTGAATTTTTGGGATTTTTTTATCATGTGTAGTTTATTTTTGAAAATTCAAACAAATTCAGCGTTTTTATTTTAATCTGAATTAATTTTGAATGTTTTCACATTTTTAATTGAGGTGCAAAACTGAGTTATAACTTGTGATTTTTACAGAAGTTTATTTCTAGTGTGTACCACTTATTTGAATTTTTTCATATTTTTATTCCAATTAGATTTGTTGTTTAATTTTCCAATAATAATTAATGTATGCAAATGCATTATGAGATGCATCTAAAATCCAAAAACACCATAAACAAATTCAAAAGACAAGAACAAAATCAAATTTATATAAGTCTTTCTTTTTTTTCCTTTCACAAGTACGATCAAAGCACTCAAACATTGCTGTCAGATATTGATCTTTGCATATAAATATAATGCAAAGATACAATTTCATTTGAACCATGAGTTTTGCAAATATCATCTAGAACAAATATGTTTGTAAATACATGAACTATTCATGGTCATACGATTCATGTATCTAGTCAAAAAAAAATTGTAACTATTAACAACATGAAAAAGCAAGGTGATATCCTTAAGGGATAAAAAATGGTAAATTTGGTCCATGTCACTATAAAAGCACCATATTAGAAAAATATACCACTCTAAAGCTGAAATAGGATAGTCACCATTGTATTTTTTTTAAATTGTAGCTATGCCATTATATACATATCAGATGCTCTCATAACTTGTATGGACTATGTTGCCTCCGTTCTAATGGAGCCTACACATCAGACACCTTTTTTGGTGAGCTCCTATTCCTTACTCCTTTCTCATTTCGCTCTCTCCTAAAGCACCGCTTCCAAACCTTTCCCAAGTCGGCCTCTCCGTCATGGTCATCGGTGACAAAAATGATATTGCCAAACTCAAGCTCCTTCATCGATCGTCGCTAGCCACCTCCCATACCCCTAGCCCTAATCCGAGTTGCTCTTCTTTCTTTACTTATTGTTTCGGTGGCCTCCAATCCCCGAGGTTCACCACCATTCGCCAATTTGACGTCGGTAGCCTAGGGTTAACAGCCTCAATCCACACTGACATGGTGTCCCATGTGGTGGTCATGTCAGCAACCACGGGCCACCCCAGCATCCCTTAGGATAGGTTGTTAGCTACTGGGACGAATACCGCAGCCCACAAAGACCACATGGCCGAGCCCGCCAAGCCACTCCATCTCACTATCTCTCTCTTGGACTAAGGGCTATGGGCCACTCTAGCAGGTTGAAACTCAACAGCTCTTCTCTTCTACTCTATAAATAAAGTCTAGTTATCCTCCCTCCATATAACCACTCGGTCTCACCTCTGATATAATAAATATTTTTTCTAAAATTATTTTAATACTTCTATATTAACCATAAAATATTTTAAACTTTAAAAATCTATATTTGTCTCTAATTATTTTAAAATTGAGGTCTACCCAGTGACACTATTAGTTATTATTACAATATTTTTATTTTTAGGGTTTTATTTGGTTTTCTCTTTTTTACGTATAGTCGACGTTGCCGAAAATTGTTTTGTACGCAAAATTTTGAATATTTCAAAGATAACAACAGGGGAAAGTCACCTTTTGATCATATTACTCTTAGTTTTAAAAATGTTTTGTCTATAAAAATTACATTGTTAGTGTGCACATTAATTTGACTCAACTGGGTTTACTCGATAAACCGATAGACCTACCTATTAGTTATATTATATATGTAGGATGTTGATACACCTATCTCTTGTCACTCCACCCTTATGGTATTCTGACAACCATGCTCTTGAGCATAGGTGTTGATGATCCCACTTACTTTACCCATGTTTGTTAAAATGGAAAATTTGATTTATGAAACCTTTGAAAACCCAACAAGTAGTATCGGCGAGTTTGTGAAATAAAACTTGTTTGCGAAAACCCACGATGCAAAGTGATTGTCTTGGTGGTCGTGCTCTATATTCACATATAAGAACTGATTCCTTTGAAAATTCCATCCGAGCATCTTACATAACGACTATATGGATGGTATGTGATACCCTTGGCTAATTAATTAGCCAGTCAAAGATACCTTATATGCCATTAGCTAGGAAGTGCCGAGATGAGGGGATATAAGTTGATATGATGTGATGGGCGCAAATTGAAATTTAATTTGCTGGGCACTATAGAATGAAGACATTCTAGATTCCTAGGTGGAAGAGGGCTAAGATTTTTTTATACTCAGTTTAGAGAGATTCCTTCTATGTGGCATGAGATATCCATGGTTGGCTTTAATAAGAACTTGTCACGAGCCTCCCCTGCTTGGCTAGTGAGAGAGTATGCTCACATCTTATGAGAAAAGCGTGCATCCTTTGTAAAGTTTATCAAACTATTCGAGTAGCCGTATCCACAATCAAGGGGGATATGAGATGATTTCTCTCATATAGATTTGTTTGCTTGTGATTTTATAAAAATTGGTTTATGGAAATGAGAATCGTTATCAGAATTGGCCATCAAGGCTGATGGATGACCATTACACGGTTTGAAGCTGGCCTATGTAGACCGGGATATCAATTGTCATTATAGACTAGCCTTCCTAAGTGAAAGAAACATGTGTTTAAGGTTGAGATTATAGACGGCTCAAGGAGCCAAAGAGTGTGAAATATAAGGTGGGTTGTTGTCTGATGATTATGAGAAATGGAAAGAAGCTAATAAAATAGAAATGAATTGAAAGCTACCTGATAGCTCTAACCGGTATAGTGGTCCAACAACCAGTCTAGGAGTGAACTTCACTATTAGTTTTAACTAAAACTTAATTCATCAGTTTAAGTTGTTATAAAGTAATTCATAGATAGGATCTAGACGAGAGCCTCTTTTTGAGCATAGGATAAACAATCCACATAGTGTTTTTGAAAAAAATGTTTTCAAAATAAAGTATACAAAATAAACCCTAGCCTCCCTTTGAAGCTTGCATACTTCACTTTTTCTAGTAACTTGTTGAGTACGTAATTATTTAATCATTATTTTTCTCTCCTCTAGAAAGATGAAGTTGAAAATTAATGATTCTTTCCTAGTTCTAAGTTATTGTTTGTAGATTAGGTTCTAATTGTTCTAGGATCTGCTATTGCTTTTTTTTACTTGCCAGTTACATAGTTATATTCTAGGAGTGGCTTCGAAGTTGTAACCTAAAATTATAATTTATCTATATCTTGTAATGATAAATCTTGTATCGGCATCACGGTTACGTGAGATTTGATTCATGTCAATCTCAAGAATTAATCATATTTTCTAGAATCAATCAAGTTACTATTCAATGTGTACTAAACCTACGTCATCTACCAAGACATGAGAGTAATCCAAAGTATCACGACCACGCGTACGCCACAGTACTAATAATAGCACCTGTACGTCCACGTAGCACCAATAACGTGCCGCTCATCCCAGCAGCAAACCATTCTCCCCCGTCCAATGATACGAGTGAATAACCGGAGTCACTCTCTCTGACGGCGATTTCGGTTTGAAAATAATCACATAAAAACACAAGGCGTGGAATCTCTGACCAGTAAACCCGTCCGGCCGCGGCTCGACCGGAGCACCAGACCTCGTACGAACATCCTCTGTACACGCGAAAAAAGAGAGAAATAAACAGATGCTACGAAAGGAAGAAGACAACCTAGGAGGAACCGAAATCACGCGGCAGCAGAGCAGCACCGGCACCGGTCCACCGCTCGGCCGGTGCGCGCTCGCGGTGGCGGGGTTGGGTTGGATTTCCGCGTGATGGCCAGCGAAATCGCGCGCGACGCGAGCCCGGGTGGCAGCGGCCCGCGCTTCCCGCCGCCTGTGCCGCGCGAATGTCTAAAAATAACCTTGTCTCTATAAAATTAATGAAGCACAATCTAAGTTCTTTTACTGTTCTCCTTAATCCCTCTTATAAATGCAATCAGAGCTAGCTTTCTACCAGCTCCGAAAATCAAGTGACAAGGAAACATAGGACAAAACATGAACGAAGAGAAGTCAGAAGCCGTGCGTGCGTGCGTCCAGAAGCCCCCACGCGCTCCTTCCGCAGCCATAAAAGTGCACAGATGCCGAGGCCCAAGATTCACGCGCGTTTTCACCTGGAAGATCGATCGATGTCAATGTACTCCGATTCCACTGCGATCCCTTCAATTTCGAAGCCTCGCAGACAGCTGCAGATTCCTCGGCAGCATGCAGCAACCTGTGGGCATCCGATCCCGTGCGTCCTAGCCACCCCCACCCTAACCTCTCTCGGAGCGCTACATGTCCGGAGGGGACGCACGAAACCATACAATGCAGCGGCAATCATGCATCAACATGATCCAATGCGTGATAGATCAGGGGTTCAACACTTCAACAGGACGGAATCATGAACCACATGTGTATACATGTATATCTAGCCATTTAGGCAGAGGCAGAACCGGTCAGTCGGGGACCGGGCATTCGCAGCGATCGGGGCAGCAACGATGTTGACACGGTTGGACGGACCGGAGTGCTGACAACATGCGGGTCACAGCCGGCATGACACACTGTGTTGTTGCCTGTCGGTAACCGGCTCGATCCAACGCCCAAAATCCAATCATTGGCCACATTCCCTGCCTTTTGAGTCAGCCATGACGTACGTGACAGCGTATTTTCTATTTTTTTTTTCAAAAAACAAACAAACAAACACCTTTTTCCTCTGTAAACCGTCTCGCCATCTGGTTGGATCCAAAGAGCGAGGCCGGTCGTTGTCGCCGCGCGAACGGGCAACACGCCGCGTCGCCGAATGGCCTGACGAACGACGATTCATCACGCGAACTAGTAGCTAGCTATGCATCTAATCTAGCTACCCGCACATGCATGTCACGCACAGCTACACATACGTGTCCGACCAAGTTTAAGAGCGAGCACATAAAGTCTATACTCTCTCCTCAAGTTTAAAAATAATTATCATTTTAAAATCTTTTAAAAATAACTTTACCACTAATTTTTATTATAATATATAAAAAACTAGTAAATATATATTTTTATTAAAATATTATTTGAAAATTAATCTATAGATATGGTCTCAAATATTTTAGAAGTTATTCATGGTCATATTATTCTCGTCCAAAATGACACAATTATTTTTATTATCATTGCTAATGTCACTGGCTGAAGCTGAAGGGCGATAACACATAGGCTCGGCTCAATGGCAGGTGTCGGGTGACACAGCATATTTTTATAATTTTTAAAAAATAGGTTATCCATGTTAAATTGAGAAAAAAGTATATTTATTTTTTTTAAAAAAAATCGGTGTTTATCTATGTTTATATTCCGTACTGAAGTAGTAGGTAAATTAAATAAAAAGAAGGTTATGATTGGTTAAAAATAGAAGTATACAAAGAAATTAAATGGGAGATAGTTGTAGTTTGTTAAGATAAAAAGGTAGATGAAGAAATAGCTATATTTTAGAATAAAATTTAAAACTAAATGTCTCAATTTTGAAACAGAGGGAGTAGTTAGTAGTATTGCCTTCGCCACCAATTCGCTTGTGTTTTCATCACCGTGGGTAATGGGCTCATGATTCCTTCCCAATTGGAACCGGATACTGGTGCATGGGCTCCTTTGACCGATCTGGACCCTAATCGGGTCGCTGATCCTGGACAGGCCTGTCAAATAATATGATGGCCTTTGATCTGGAATCAACTGGCTTAGGTATGCACATTGGCCGCTTTGGTGGGCCTAGGCCCTCGACATTATGGGCCTGACCCATCACGCGATTGGATCTCTACCATATTGTCGAGCAGGTTGTTGCAGCATCGGCCCGTTCTGCCGGAGAAATTGAAATCGTGGATAGAATTTTGGGCCACGAACATTCTGCAGCCCAATGCGGCCCAGTTAATTGGGGCCACAATCACAATCGACACATGGTTTGGGACTGGGTGCATCCGTGCGTGCAATAAACCTGTGGGCTGTGGCTACCGAGCCGATTCTGTGTGACTGGTTTGTTGCACTATGGGCCACCGACCGAGCCATGGCCCAACAAAGCCCAAGGTAGCAACCGGAAACAATTCCTCGAAGGAGAAGGAACAGCGAACAAGATAAGAACACAGACTCAGCTGGGAACGAAGGAACAAGATAAGAACAACAGCTGCAGCTGCACTGCTCCTATGGTTCTGCTGCCACTTGTCCCTGTCTCTTCTCCTTTCATCCTTTGCCCCATGTCCCCCGTTCAACGGCACTGTCACTTCTCTCATATCTACCTGAACATTCAGTTTTGTGTTTACTAGGGACACCGTGGCTCGTGATCTCTGAATCCTCTCGTTAACAGTATCCCGAGTCGTACCATTGCTTGGCTGCTAGTTCACCTTCACGGGTGCAGCAGAGCTTTCATCTTCAACAACACAAAAAAAACATGTTTGATTTACAGCCACACCTTGCAAATGTTTAACATGTCTAAGATAAACTGTTTTGTTACAGCTATAGGTGTAGTGTAGCAAATACTTCCATAAAAAAAATTTCTTATTAAAGCATGACAAAGATTTTAAGTAAATAACTTGGACAAGCCTAGCAATTTTTATTGGTAAACCATGACGACTAACCAAACAGGCTCAAACCAGACGACATAACGCTGACCTTTCAAAACCGCAAGGGCATGTTGCATTGCACAGGCAGCCGTCGTTGGCCGGAGCCCGGAGAGGCATCCCATCGGATCACGGCGGCCGCTAGCTCCCAACGCCAGTAGGACAGCAGAAAAGCTGGCACCCGTCCCCACCTCCACCTGGCGTCTAGCCGAGGTGGCCGTGGAATGAAGTGTTGGCTTGACCTCTCACGCTCCGTACCTGTACCTGATCGGACAGCACTTTTGCTCAGCGAAAAGCCTACAATTCTGACGAAACTTATCCCCCCCGGCTTGGTTTAGGTGAGTACACCGAGTACTACTGCTAGTACTCCAGTAGGCACTCCTCGCACTTTATTCCGTCCTTTAGATGCACTTTGGACTTGTAGTCAACGTGACATGATTGCCGCCATCCAGATCGCAATCTAAAGAACACTATAACACAGTGCCTGAAAGATGGAAAATCTAGATAACACTACAACAGAGTGCCTGCCTGAAAGATAGACAGGTAGAAAGAAACGTGCGGGATAGAACGCATTGTCGCAACTTGGGGCTGAGTCGCAGAATGAGCGGCCGTTCTTGATGTGAGCCTTGCTGGGGACGGCCGCGCACTCGCCACCCCCGCGCACTCCACCTCCCTAACAATCCCGTCGAGATTACGAGGAAAGACCCGAAAAGCCTCGCGTTCGCACGTACGGCGCGCGCGATGGCTCAGCGAGACGGGGCGCGTCTCCCCCTCCGTGAGCCCGTGAGTTAGTGAGGGTTTTAGGCCACGGCAAGCACGTGTTGGCGTGCGCCAATCTTTACGGCACAAAAAATGTATAGGAAGTGTTCCAATGGACCTCCTCAAATGTGCCGTCTATCCTGTCCAGGATCAGCTAAAATAATGCTACCGGTAGTCTCGCCTGTGTCTGGCCGGGATAGAAATCATAGAATTAATGATAGGGTAGATCACACGATCATGCATTGAACCTAGACAAGCTGTGTTGCTTTCTTCCGGAGATGGATTCCTCGAGGAGCGTCCATTGTCATCGATTTTTTTTTAAATTGGTAAGATAGACTATATGATACGTCACTTTATAAAATTAAATTTAACCTATATAATTAAAATAATAATAATAATAAATTTGACCATAAAATACACGTTCTAAATTTTTAATTTTTTTTCTCGTAGAATGATACATTATTTATATATTGATATATCTTGTTAAAGTTTTTAAATTTTTTTTATAAATTTTTGTGTAACATAAAAAACAAGGAGTTGCTAGACTTTCACCTTCTTTCATGTAGAAGTTGCGGGCACAACTTTCCCTGTTACAAAATAATTTTATTTTAGAGGTGCAAAACAAGCGGATGAAAAAGAACAAAATGACCCTCATTAATAAAAAAGACCATATATCTGTGAGTGGTACCTTTTGTCCCAATATTTAAGGATTTTTGGAGATTTTCATATAAATTAAAAAGTAAGCGGGAATGGTTGAGAGAATGTTATAATTAGTTAAAAATAGAAAGTACATAGAGAAAATAAATAAATAAAGAATGGTTACGATTCATCGAGATAAGGAATTAGTTATGATTGATTATGATAAGAAATTAGAAGAGAAATAAATTTATTTTAGAAAAAAAATTAAGTGGTAGAAATATTCATTTTAGAACGGTGGAATTATGTAAGAAGTGGTTAATGAGTATTTAAAGAATAAAATTTATCGATTTATAGAGAGAATAGATATGAACTTGTTCAGCACAAGTGAGAGAGAATAAAGATGAAATTATTTTGGTCAGGGAGTAGAAAATTTGACGCAGAAACGACACTGGTTGATGGAGTTGATCGCAGAAGATAAGGAGGGATCGAAGTCAGGCACAGCATTTCTTTTCTTTTTCCTCAAGGTTGGTACGGGGCGACGACTAATTAATTGCCTATGCTATCCAGATCTTGCAGTACGTACGTAGTAGTACCTGCTCTTTGACGTGTATCCGACGTGGCTCATGACCCAACACATGGGTCTGGTTGGTCTCCTGCTATGCTACGTCCGAGAATGCTGCTTTGTTTTTAGCGTTTGATCATGGAATCACTTTTCCGTAACTGAATTGCATGCACTTTCACGCTCATCGCCACGTCGACTTTCTCCTCTACAACGTGCAGATTGGACAAAGCTACTGCCACCGTGGCATCGTGCTTTTCGTTAATTCTACTAGCGAAGTAACCAAAAGCTGCGACTCCAACATAATTTAAGACCTCATGCCTGCATAAATCTGGATCGATCAAGTCATCAAACGCCAGATTTAGGATAAAAAGGGACAACGCACCAAGCAGCTGTAGGAGCACAGGAGAGAACTAAGCTCCAAGCACACGTCTGTGACACAAAAAATCCCTGCTTTAGGATAAGAAGGGACAACACATCATCTCTCAATGAAGAATTCTCTATCAAGAAATACATTCCATACCCGTCCCCGTAGAGGGAAAATTTTATTGTCCCTGTCCTCGCCGACCTTACGGAGAAATTTTGCTCCCGTACCGCCTCCGTGTGGATAATTGTTCCATATAGGTCTTCCATCCCCGCTTAAAAAACCATTTACACATCTAATCATATATATAATTAATAAATAGCTTTTTATACTTTATATTAATATATTAGCATATATCTACTAATCCATATGATAAGAATATAATATTATCATTTATTCACTAAATACAGTACGATTAAACCTTTAGACATATATAATTCATATTTGATTTGCCCCTACGGTGGTTAATCGGGTCTTCCCGGGGATCGGGGATAAGGATGGAGGATTATCCCCATCCCAACCAGACCCAATGGTTACATGTTTTTCCCCGTTTAATTTCCTGTGCAGAACCAATGAATTCCCCGCGGGGAAAACGGAACGGGCTCATTACCATCTCTAAATGCATCAAGCTGCTGTAGCAGCACAGGAGAGAATTAAGCTCCAAGCGCACGTCTGTGACCCAAAAAAATCCTAGAAGAATTGGTGGACAATGACACTTCACTCATGAGCTCATGAATTTAATTAATCACTAACCCGCACATATCACTATCTCCTCACACTATAAAAATGCACCCCAGCGCCTAATTCTTCCATAGTCTCGTTGCCTTCTCCGTTTCTCACTACGAGCTAGAAATCACTTCGCGTATTAGCACTCGTACACTGACCTAAACTGGTCCCTAAACGGCACACAGGTTGTTGCTAGTACTCTCGCCTACCATGCGTCACTTGATGCAGTCGTCGGAGCACCTGGCCGCCGCGACGGCGACGGCGGCGTCCGGCGGCAGCGGTGGTGGTGTTCACACGGACACGTTCCTCATCCTCGCCGCCGTGCTCTGCTTCTTGCTCTGCGTCGTTGGGCTGGCGCTCGTGGCGCGGTGCTCGCGGCTGTGCAACCCGTCGTCTTTCGCCGTAGAGGCGGAGGAGACAACCGCGGCGACGGAGGCAATGCCCCCGCCGCCGTGCAAGGGGCTCAAGAAGAAGGCGCTGCAGTCGCTGCCGACCGTGTCGTTCGAGGCGACGGAGGAGGGAGGAGCAGGGGAGGAGGAGCGGCCGGAGTGCGCCATCTGCCTCGCCGAGTTCGCGCGCGGCGATGAGGTCCGCGTGCTCCCGCCGTGCGGCCACGGCTTCCACGCCGCGTGCGTCGACGTCTGGCTCGTGTCCAGCTCAACGTGCCCGTCCTGCCGCCGCGTGCTCGTCCTCGTGGCGTCGTCGCCGGTGGCCGCCGCAGCCGCCACCGAGCCTCCGCCGTGCTGCGCCGACGCGGCACAGGCCTCGTCGTAGCCAGAACCCATCGGCGCCAGCGAGCGCGATGGTTGCCGGACGTCGTTACCGTAGGCGCCCCGCCGGCGAGCTCGGCCACTTGCACCGTTCCTGACTGTCTCGTCCATTCCGCCGAGCTGCCGTCCTTACAAATTGGCGTGAACATACACACGTACGTACAAATTTTCTTGTACGCAGCAATGCAACTGTAGTAGAACTGCATATATATGTGATCACATTGTGTTCTGTAAAATACATGTAAATCTCCGTTAATTGGCCATAGATTTCTCTTCTTTTTTGAAGGATAATTAACCATCATTTTCTTCCTCCTTAGTACTCACGATGCCGCAGCTAGATATGTGAACAGTATGCTTGGTTGGGATGGAAAAGGAGAAAGGGCATCAGATGTGTGCCCCTTTTGGGGTCAAGTGGACGAGTGGAGCGCTCATTCATAGCGGCGGGCCGGTCACATCGTGGCCGGCATGGGGGCACCGCCTGCCGCCCGCCGCCCGCCGCGGGTTGGGAATTGGGATATTTATTTTGGCACGCGCCCGGTGCTAGGCCGTGACATGTACGGACGTCATAGTGACCTGGTAAAGCTCTTCTCCCGTCTGAGAAAAACAGAACATGCCGACTGTGCGTACAGCGTACGTACTTGCCGTACAGATCGAGGGCTCCTTGGAAGACAGTATTATGAAAACAGACGGCAACAGAAAAAAAAAACAGAAACAGGATGTCACAACTCACTTAGATTTCAACGAAGTGAATTCATAGGATTTTGTAAAAATTGTTGTTTGGTAGCGCTATAGAAAAAACATAAAAATTTGAGAAACAAGGAGAGAAAAGATGAGGTATTTCTCTTGATAATTTTCCTCTAAAATTCTTAAAAAAGAGATATCCATAGGAATTTTAAAAGATTCTGTTAACAATATAAGAATTATTTTTTAAACATTAAATCATCCCAAGTTTCTTCATTTTTCATTTGTTCCAATAGAGCTCCATCCCTAATTCTCTAACCGATCTATCCTCTGAACACATTTGAGCTAGTGCCGAGTCATTTACATGGTGGCACAGTGGTGGCGATGGTGATTGAGGTGTGATGACATGGATTGTGTGGCAGCCACATAAAAGCGAGGGCAGTGGCGTGTCTTAGTGCCCATGTTGGGCTGCACGGAGATGCCGACAACGGCGACGACGGGCATTCCCGGCACGATAGGGCATGGATGGCAATTGCGGTGGCAGGCCATAGTGTTTAGGTTAGGCCACGCGGGGATACGGACGGGCGGCGAGCCTTCCTGGCATAGTGGCATGCATGGTGATGACACTGGGCGGTGGTTGCCGGTCTTGGGCCTCAACGCTCATATTAGGCCATGTAGCCGAGCGAACGACAGTGGTGGCTACTCGTTTGTCACTATCTTTAGCCTCAATCTCGATCGACACTAGGGGTTGGCGGCTGCAGCAAGGCTGTAGAGGAGCCAATGTTGTTATTGAAGGTAGTATTAAGGGTGGTGTGGCTACATATGTGTGGAGTTCTTATGATGATTGGTGAGTGTAGTAAAGTGGGCGTCACTTGATTACAGTGCCTATGATGGCGTTGGTGGTGGTGGCCAGCCGGCTAGTTTTGGTTCAACGATGACATTGCTTCATTTATCAATTCAATATGTACATGAGAAAGTTTATGCGATCTAAGGGACGGATTGGTGTGAAGCTTAGCGGTAATAAGAAGATAGGACAAGCTAATCCCATTCACCTTCTTGCCGTATCCAAAGGATAGTGTGTGGAGTGTAAATGCTTATTCAGGCATAGGGCTAGTCCACGGCCATGAGACCAAATTCATAGCGGCGACCTAAAGTTAGAGACGACGCAGTGGTGCTTGAGGGTGGCATGGTTGTGGGATGGGTTATTCCTGCTCCTTCCATCTTCACGTATTCAAAAACAGTGGGCTATGGACGAGTCTGACATAAAAATTTCTAAGAAGACGAGTGGTATTATAGACTGTTGTTGCACAAGGATAAAGTAAGTTTGAAATAACGACAAAATCTTAATCTTCTAGCTTTATCTATTAGTTTTCTAGCCTTTTTTTTCTTTTGTATTCCTTGGAGGCGTGAGTCTAATACTCTTTTTTATATTTACATAGGTTAAATTTCTACATTCTATATTCTCACTTACATTCTAATAATATTATAGTAGATTCTTATTTATAGAATAGAAAATAAATTAGAAGTATTCCGCTTTTCTCACTAGCAAATACTACTAATCCGGCTGCTTCTCGCAATCTCATGCTACCTCTTAAGTACGATAAAGTATTAAATACTATTATATGTCCTAAGCACGAATGGACGAGTACTGTTCATGTCCTTGTTCGTTGGCTGGTCATCATGACGGCATAGTGATGCAGCTACTGAAATCAGGAGGCAGCAGGCAGGCAGTCGTGGCCACCTTTTTTTTACCTTTCACTTTGATTGCTATCCTTTCAAGCCTATCTGTCTACACGGAAGAAAAATTCGGGCGACTCTCTAATATCGGAATAGACGGCCACAGTCAGGCTCTTTTATTTAAGCAGGAGTGATTAGAGCTGTGAGAGGTCGATGATGCCCTTTGCTGATGTTGCAGAGAGATGCCCTTTGTTGATGGCGGCCGGCAAAATTCTACCCTTTCCTCTTTTCTTGGCCAACGCGGCCAAATCGCCAAATGCATGTGAATCGATGGCCGTGTTGCTTGAAACGTGCACACAACTCCATCTATCTTCAGTTAAGCAAGTGTCAATGCACAGACGTAGAACTTCCAAAAGCTGCCTTGTTTACACACCTAGTACGCGACAATGCAGATTTTTTCCCCGGTGATTGTCTTCGTTCGAGATTACAGTTAGTCGTATATTTGGCTACCGTTGTTGATTTATCGCTGCAATTCACAAACAGATCTGAAGTTACATTCAAGTCTGACTGAACCCGGGACAGAACTTCTGCAGCGACGTTGATCCCTTTCAGAATAAACTTGCCTTTTGTCAATGGTGTCGGCAAAGCAGGAAAAAGCCGCGGAACTCCTGCCTTTGTCTAGGCAAGAATCTCTAGGTAAAAATTACATCCAGTTTTTTTTAGATAGGTGATAGTAACGTCCCTGGCGTAGCAACCTCTGTGAGGTGTTTTTTTTGAAAACTCCACTATGTGGTACTATTATAGGCTTTGTAACGACTGGTCACATAGAGTGGAGCCCGGTTTGGTATTACGCTCCTCTCTCAGTGCTATGTGTTTGTATGGTTGGCGCGTGATTTCTAGACTTTGATACACAACTAATCTCGACAGACATTGATGATAGTGTTTCTTGTATTATTTTTCAATTTTATTTGGATGGCATTTTCTTTGGTCACCCCGGCAAAAAAAAAGCAGCGAAAAAGACGGGCATCTTTATGGGCTTATGGCCCATGACTACAGTCTGGCCCAGTATAGCTCACGATGGAGCGGGTGAGCGGCCGGTGTGGCCTAACTAGAGCCCACGAAACGACGGCCCGAAAATCTCCTGCCACGATACTGACAGGTGGGCCATGATACTAGGGTTTAAGGCACGGCTGTCGGGTTGACAAGTCAGCGCGGTCGGTTCGTCTCTCCCCTCCTACGTGGTCCATTTCCGCTCCGGTCTCCAACAAGGCCGGAGCCGCAAGGAATCGAACCTTCTTCTTCTCTCCCCTCCTCTTCCCTGCTCGTCGCCGCGCGGCGCGGCCTCGTCGTCCTCTCCTTCCCCTCCTCGCGGAAAGCCCGATCCGTCCGCCAGCACGCCGCAAATGGGCGCGCGCGGAGGCGAGGCGGGGGCGGCGAGGGTGGCCAAGGGAGGAGGAGGAGCGGGAGTGGGAGGGATGAGGCTATTCTCGCCCGAGTACTACGCGCTGTGCGCCGGCGGCGGGATGCTGGCCGCGGGCGCCACCCACCTCGCCATCACCCCGCTCGACGTCCTCAAGGTCAACATGCAGGTATGGTTTCGCCGTGTCTCAGGGCCACGTGGTTCAGTGGTTGCTTAGCTTGATTGCAGGGGAGCGAGTTTTTCTGGGTGCTTCAATTAGGGAAAGTAGAAATGATTAGACTACCGTTACTGTTTTCTTATTACATTAGTAATGTCCCAGTGCTCAGTTGTATCATAATGTTAACTAGTCTTCTTATTGGAATCTTTGGGGTCTGCCTTGTGTAAACAAAATGCATTTCAGATGGTTTGAAGACATAATCAGTACTAATTCATAAATGATCCACAGGGCACCTTCGGTTTTTATAGTTACTCCCCTTTAATTGTTTTGGCAGGTGAATCCCATGAAGTACAACAGCATATTTTCGGGATTGAACATCCTTGTCAAAGAAGAGGGAGCTTCATCGCTTTGGAGGGGTTGGGCGGGGAAATTTTTTGGCTATGGTTTTCAAGGTGGCTGCAAGTTTGGTCTTTATGAGTATTTCAAGAAGAAGTATTCTGATGTGCTAGTGGACAGAAATAAGAGCACCATTTACTTTCTTAGCAGTGCCTCTGCACAAATCATAGCTGATGTTGCCCTCTGCCCCTTTGAATCGGTGAAAGTCCGTGTGCAGACACAACCTATGTTTGCGAAAGGCTTGATTGATGGCTTTCCAAGGGTGTATGCCACTGAAGGCTTGTCTGGGTAAGCTTCCTTGAGTAAGATAATACATATTCTTAGCTTTGCTTGTTGGTTAGGAGATACCACTGCAATTCCCCTTACCCCTAAAGAAACTCGTTTTTTTTTGGTCTATTGCAGCTTTTACAGGGGCCTTTTACCACTTTGGGGACGGAATCTTCCATGTACGTAATACTTCAGTCTGTGTTAGATAGGCTTGAAATGCTTCTGGATCATTTGTAGTAAAGTGTGACATAGTTACATGAGCTCATTTCACATGTATAAGATAATTCTGATTAAGTTATGATCTAGGCATGTTCTTTTAGGAAAATGTTTTCACTTATGTAGTACAGAAATAGGTTCAACTGCACAAGCCACGTCGATAATAAGAAAACTCTAGGTGTGAAGTACTTAATTGTAAGAGGCAAGAACGAGTTGTATCTGTATGTGTAATTCTGATTGCTCATGGTGTTGTGGGGATCATATTTCGTTCTGCTCAGTAAACTCTGAACCTTTAAATTCGCACCTACGGCAACAAGCAGTATCTATCTGCTTATTTCAAAAGTTCCTTTTATCCTGTATTTGAAATTTTGAAACCTTTGTGCAACTTTTGCTTAAGTGTGTCAGTTCTCAGTTCATTAATGCATCTTTTGGTTTCTAAGTTTTAAATGCCTTATCTGTTCAGGTATATCTTATCCCCATTCATTCTTTTTCATGCAGTTTCTATGCTAATGTTTTCAACATTTGAGCATACCGTGGACATCCTATATCAGAATGTCATTCAGAAGAAAAAGGAGGATTGTTCAACAGTGCAGCAGCTTGGGGCAACTTGTCTGGCTGGCTATATCTCTGGTGCAGTTGGTACTGTTGTTTCCAATCCTGCAGATAACATTGTCTCATCTCTGTACAACAAAAAGGCTAGAAATATCATAGATGTAAGGATATGATTTCTCTCTTTCCAGCTTACAGTAATTCAAAATCTCACCAGATAGATCTAATGGTTGCATCCTACTCTTTCAGGCTGTGAAAAGTATTGGGCTTCGTGGTTTGTTCACAAGAAGCTTACCTGTTCGAATCACTCTTGTTGGGCCTGTCATAACCATGCAATGGTTCTTCTATGATACAATTAAGATATTGACTGGATTGTAAGTATGCATTGTAATTTCTCATTGATATCCTTGTTTTTGTTTATTTATTTAACAAATATGGTTTAAAATTATTAATAGTGCAGTGCCTATCAGCATGCTGGGTTTTCAATTGCATTGATGCTGATATATTCTTAGTACACCAAGAAAATGTGACCATCGAATATTTGTTAATTACTGTATCTTGTAGAAAGGAGCACATGCAGAGGTCAATAAAAAAACCCATGGCAGTGGCTTTATATAATAATATGAAGTGCGTTTAAATGAAGAAATGATTTTAATACTATAAAGATTATAGGCAGATGTTTTTTTTTGTTTTTGTTTTTGCTACATATGAACATGTTTCCCCATTGTGTTCAGTCATGCCCCTTTTCTGAATTAATGATCACAAAGAAAGTCATGTTCCCTTTGTACAAGTGGTATTTTAGTAATAGTGTCTTCAGTAGTGTTTCAAACATACACTGGTGCTAAAATTGCTCTGAAGGTCCCTTTGGTGAAAATTGTGAGCAGAGGCGTGATTATACATGTCCTTTCCCCTGTTGATAATCACAAGAAATAATTCACTCCTTTCATTTGCCATTTGTACAACTGATACGTTTGTGTGCCACTTTCCTAGCTTTAGAACGGTGCTTTCATTCTACAGTAAAATTTTAGCCAATGTCCATTAATGTTAAATTTGAAATGATGGCCTTTCATCTTGTATTATGTGGATTCCTGACAGATTTCTTCTAGGTAGTCCTGTGATGAGTTCCAATCTGTTTATTTCAGGCCAACGAGTGGAGGGCTCCCTCATGAACTGGAGGAAGTCAACATATAACCTGACCAATTTTACAAACGTTTTTTGTTAGTATGTTTTCTTTTAATTGCATAGAAGTTGTATTAGCATGATTCTGATCGACTATTGGAAAGACTATAATTCATAGTTTCAGGAAGCAATCGACTGGGCCAGATACACCGCACTTCTCACACTGTATCTTGTATGCCCTACATCTTAAAATAACCAACATAAGCTCCAGTAGATCAGAACTTCTCAAGGAACACTAGTGTTTGAGGATGTTTTGTACTGGCTCCATTTTGAAGATTGTTGTATGAGAATGTTCTCATGTATACACATGATCCCCCCACTGTACATATTATTGGCAACGATGAAAGCTAAGATCTTTTCTATGTGCTGTTATTGTTACTAGCTTATGGAATGGTCTTGCAAAGTAGTTGTGTTCAGCTGCGGTGGCAACAATAGCTTCTTTGAACTCATAAGTAACCTTTTCAAAAATTTTGTACATTTTGAACTAAGCTTTGTTCACTTACAGCAACAGTATATGCCTCTTTCAGTTTCAGTACATGACATGAATACTTACAACACAATAAATAGTGTTGAGATCTAATGGTTGGACACTTACATTTCCTTATTACAATACAATCACAGGGCAGGAAGTATATATTACAATATTGAGCTTTCAAAATTCAAAATGCACTATAGAGGGAACCTGGCTGGAATATGATTTTTTTTTCTTAACAGCGGAGAGCCAGAGAAGCGCAGATGCAGCAATGCGGAATCTACTTGAGAGGGATCTTCACATCTGGGTTGCGCATCGGCTTGAGCCACATGTCGGCCATCACCCTCGACGACATGCTCCACAGCACGTCGTGCCTGACCTTCCCGGCCGCCGCCGCCGTCCTCCCCTTCCTGCCGGCCCTGCCGAGCCCGTACGCGACGAGCCAGTGCATCGCCGTGAGCCGCTGCTTCTCGCCGTCCCAGACGTTACGCCGGTCGGCCGACTTCAGCCGGAGGCCGCCGACGTGCATGCTCGCCACCTTGAACCTCGGCTCGTCGTCGTCGCTGCCGGCGGCTCTGACGGCCTGGATGATCACGATCGACGGCGCGCCGATCGCCTCGTACCGGCGTAATGGGTCCCTTAGCTGGGCCACGAGTAGCATGGTCACCGCGTCCGCACCCATGCAGGCGAGCGCCCACTCCTCCGGCGGCACGGCTGTGTCGAGGAGGTGGCCGCTGCTCCGCTTCTCGCTGACCAGGGACACGTCGAACGGCGACTGCTCGTCTGCCATGTCGGCGTGGACCTTGAGCGCCTCGACGGCCATGGCCTCGATCTTCTGCAGCGAGAACGCCAGGATCTCGTCGACGGTCACCGGCGTCTCCTGGGCGTTCCAGATACCGGTGGCGATCCTCTTCTTGCGCCCTTCGCTCATCGCCGACGACATCGTCCGGAGCAGCGACACGGACTGGGCCGCGCTGGAGCTCGCGCCGAGCGCCGCGCTGCGCGCGCTGATGATCGCCGACGCCATGCCCTCGAAGGCGATCTGCTCCGCCGTCTTGCCGACCACCTCGTCCGTCGCGATGAGCGCAGCGAGCTTCGCGAACAGGGTCTCGCACCCGCCGGCGCAGAGCCGTTGGAACAGCTCGGCGCCTCCTCCGGGGAGCCTCTGGTCGCGGAGGATGAACGGCTTGGACAGCTGCATGGCGAGCTTGGGGAGCTCCTTCCTCTCGATGGGAATGTCGAACGGGTTGGTCGCCGCTAGGTAGCCGCCGTCCCGGGTCTGCACGATAGGGCCGAGCCCCTTGCCGAGGTCAGAGATGTAGCACGACGCGGCGGCGCCGGAGCCCCGCTTCGCACCGGACTTGAGCGACGACACCGACTTGGCGAGGGCGCCCCTGCCGTCTCCTTGCTCCAGCAGCTGCAAGAACTCCCTGGTCACTTCCTCCTCGTCGGTGTCCAGCCCCGCCGCGTCCTTCTCCTGCGGCTTCTCCGTCTTGGCGGCGGCCGGCGCGTCGCCGAGCATCATTGACTCAAGAGCCTTGATCTGGTTGGTGATCGCCTCAAGCTCGTTGATGCGCCACGCGTGCGCGCTGTTGTGCACCGCCTCCTTGACCACCTCGTCGCCGGCGGCCGACGTGGCCTCCTCCGCTGCCTTCTCCTTCCCCTCCTCCTTGGCTTCTTCCTTGCCGTTTCCCGCCTCGCCTTTCGCTTCGACGTTCTCTGCTTGCCCTTCCACCCCTTTGTCCACGACGTCGAACTCCGGGAACTCCGAGTCATCGGCTTTCTCCCCCGGCTGCGGCGCCTCTGGCTCCTTCTTCTCTTGCTTGACCTCGGCCAGCGATGGCAAACTGGGCTCGTCGAGCTTGAAGTCGTCAATGCCCCCCAAGTCCGGCGACGGCGAGCCCTTCGTCGGCTCCGGGCGCGATACCTTCGGGCTCGTGATGCTGAAGGATAGCTTGCTCTGCTTCCGTGCAAACAAGGAAGAATACGACGAGCTCTTCTTGGTTGTTCCTCCGGTCTGGTTGTACAGCCCGACGCCACCGTCGTCCATGATCTGGAACGACAGCTTGACGACGAGCTTGCCGCCCTTCGCCTTCCCGGAGAGCGGCAACTCCATGTCCCATTGCCGGACCCGCTCACCTTGCTGGCTCTTGTCCGTGGACTCCTTCACGATGAGGCTCAAGTCCACGGCGCTCCGGCCAAAGTCGAGCTCCGGGGCTTCCACGGCCACCGCTGACAAGAGGAACGGCCGTGGCTCGAACCTGAGCGGTTTGCCGGTGCCGGCGCCGCCGCTGCAGTAGAGGTGGCACCGCACGAAGAGCGTCTCCTCGAAGTCGACGGCGCCCTGCTGCACGCGGGACGGCATGGTCTGCACGGCGCCGTCGCGCGTCTCCTTCTTGCGCACGGCCACGGCGAGGCGCAGCCCGTTCATGGACGGCGGCAGGCCCTGCGCCGCCACCACCTCGACGGAGAAGAGGCAGCCGAGCCGGTTCATGCCGATGTGCCACAGCGCGCGGATCGGCTTCCAGCTCCATATCCCCTTCTTCTCCCCCGCCGCCGCCGCCGCCGCCGCGCCGCCAGGGGTCATCACCGCCGCGAAGCTCTGGCTCTTGGACGGCGTCACGCCCACGCGGCGTGCCCCCGCGTCGCCGTCGTCGTCGTCATCATCGTTCGCGTTCTTGTCCTGCTTAGGCCTCGAGCGGAACGGCGACAAGGACAGCCGTCGCGACCAAGGGCGCGACTCGGCCCGGACGACATCGGCGCCGCCGCCATTGACGTCGGCGGCCGAACGAGGAAGCGCGAGCGACGCGGTCCGGCGGTTGGTGTGCGCCTGGTACAGCGTGAGGCTGAGCGCGTCCAGCTCCTGGAGGATTTGGTTACTGCTCTTGCCGTCGTCCGCCATGGCTGCTGGCCTGCTGCTGCTCCGACCTCACCGGCAACTCGCCACTACAAGTAGTAGCATGCAAAGCAAAGGCCGTGGCGAAGAGAGAGCAGATAAGAGGAGGAGATGGCGAGGGCGAAGTGTATGGCGAAGGGAAGGGAGGGCGCTGATGGCGCCATGTCGCCATGAATGGTGACAGTTTTGGCGGGATTTGGAATGAGGAGGGGAGGAGACGAACCACTTTGTGAGGCCTCCTCTCTTCTTGAATTCTGTGGTGTTCTTGCGGTCGTTAGTTTGGCGCCAAGAAGGCCTTCTCCAGCTGGGGGCCAGTTGCTCTTGGGACTCTTGGTACGGATTATCCGAATGAATAGTTCGATTTTCCATGTTGCACCAAGCAAATATTTCAGCAATAATAGCAAATATTTCGGAAATAATTAGTGGCTGTTCTGTAACAGTCGACGTGGCTCGCCAGATAAACAATATGCAGAAGGAGCAAGACAAAATAATCATGCCATCCAGTGACAAGTTATCATACTCCAATCAACATCAAACAGCATCGATGCATTTCCAGATAAAAATGTTGTGGTTCCTTGGCTACATACATCTGCACTCTGCAGGCGCAGTTTTGGGTATTGAAACTGAACAATAGCAGACTGAAGACTCAAGAATTGGTATACAAAATGGCCACTACAACGTTTGACACTCAAAAGATTTAATTTACCATCTCATGAATAAGTGTACATGGACAGCAAGCGTGCTTATTGCTTGTTTTGTCTAAAAATTTTGATACATAGTAGGGATGAAATACTCATGTAAAGGTACATGTAGGAGAAGGTTGCAGCCGCTATTGTTCGGAACTCTCCTGCTCTTCTTGGTTGCTTTCGCCACTTGTTCCTGCAAATCCCCGCCTTTCGTCTGCAGAGGCGGTGATGACGGGCATCCAGATATCAGCAGTGCTACTCAAAAGAGATTTCACCTCTGGATCTGAGGCCATGGCAGAAGATATCATCTTGTCAACATTATCAAGCCTCGCTGATAGTTTGTCCAGCTCTGCTGCTATCTCTAACTAAAGATAGTGTTGAACAAAAACTAAAGAGATGAGAAAATATAAATAAATTCGTGGGAAGGGGATGGAACAGAGTTTGTTGAAGTTACCTCATCAAGATGCTTAGGTGTCTGCTCTGGTACCTTAGTAACTTCTTGTCCTAGTGCTTCAATCTTAGCACGCAATTCTACTTCTTCCTGGTTGCTCATAGACTCCACCTGCATTTGATTAATCAATTGCTCGTTACTTTATCAATTATCATAGTCAAGCATAAAAAGACAACTATTGTCTTATCCATATCACAGAAATATATGATGTTGGAGAGTAAGAAATCAGAAATATCCTGAGGAATACAAGAAATGAATGAAAAGTAACAACCATCTGCAATCCTGCATATAATGAGGATCCAAACTTCCAATGCTATAATCAATGAACTATACAAATTCAGACACCCAATAATGACAAAATATTACTACATGCTATGCAAAAATGTAGACACGCTAACAAACAGGACAGTCAGTGATGGGGGTACCAAGGTACAATAGACCACAAAGCCCCATGCATCATCATGCAGATACAATGTTAAGTAGAGTCCTCATGGAAAGGGCTAAAATGAACTTATCCTGTCTGGCATTTCACTTGTCCTGCAGAAATGTTCAGTTAAAATAGTGATCACTGATCACCGATATCAAAATCTGTCTGTGAATGTTTTCATGGTTCCACACTCTCACTGCCATGCAATTTGTAAGGATACGACTACACTCGACACAAAAAGTTTGTAGTACAGATTCAACATTTTGTATCCTATTCCTATCACTCATAGGGTAAACTGTCGAACTGCAGATACCGGTAAGTGCCTGAGTGGTTACTAGTTGTTTCAAGCGAGGTTATTAGCCCTAATAAACATGATCAGGCAAGCTCGTTCTGTGGGCCTACGAGAAATACCAAGATAAAAGGCAAACAGAAAAAAGGACTATCATTATAATTGTTTTCTCCTCATAACTTGAAACAAAATATGATAACGTGCAATGAATGTAGGAGTTGCTGATAAAGTTCCGCTTTTTGAAGCAGGGGCCGATATAGATCAACTTGATTTAACTACGGAGTGTTGTTTGGTTCCTAAAACGAGAAGGAACTACTCCCAGCCAATCAGCAGTAGATTGATAATTGGCAATTTGGCATTAACCTTCAGTCACCCAAACCTAAAAACCATGTTGGCATCAACTACTCTTTCAGACTTTCGAATTTTTTTTTTTTGGGGGGGGGGGGGGGGGGTTGTAAACGCTTCAACAGCAGCAGGGCATGAACAATGAACCCAATAGAAACCACCAGAAACAGATTGCCTACATTAATCCTGAACCTATGCTATCTTCTCTCCCAGCCATGTCGTTGAGGTGTCAGGCCATAGGCCATGTTGGCATCTATCCCCACAACTAATTACGAACTAGGTTTACATAGATAATGGGATCAGTCGAAATTGATACTAGATCCGCAAAAGCAAGAACATTCGAACGAAGACACAAAGTGGGGATCCATGAAGGCGAAGTCACGATCCGCCCCTAATCCAAAGCAAGAAATCGACAACAGATCGAGACGGTGGAGAAGCTTGTACCTGCTGGAGAAGGTCGGAGAGAAGCTGGAACAGCTGCGTGTCCGGCTTCGCCTCCTCCGCCATTAAAAAAAAAAATCTTCGACAGAGTTCTTCCTCCCGCTTCCTCCCCGCCGAAGCTGCTCGTTCTCTCTTCTTCCCTGTTCTTGCGTGCAGCGGTTGGGCTCGAGATTTGCCTGGCCTCCCCTGATTAGCCAACACGAGAGAGAGAGAGAGATAAATAAATAAAAAAAAGGCGTGAGGTGATACCGATTACGACCCGTTTTTGAGGTGAGACGGCGACGGCGACGGCGACTGCTCCACTAGGATCCAAGGCCCAACTTCATCGCTAGGCTTTGGGCCGTGACCACGCCGCAGCTCGCCGCCCAGCCGTGCAGGTGCCCGTGGCCGTGGGGCGCGTGCACCGTGCGAGTCGGTGGCGGCGGCCTTCGCGGGCGCGCGGGGTGGTGAGCGCGGAGGCTGCGATCGCGTTGCGTGGCTGATCGATGGGAGGGGAGGGGGCGTGACGGGCGTCCAAGGATTCGTTGCTTTGACCGGCGACAAACGTGTGCACTGCATGGCTCTGTGCTTTTCTTTGCCTGTTTGAGACAAAAAAGGAGAGCCAAGTCAGTCATGTGCACCTGCGTGTTCTGTTTCCTTCTGTGTTTCATATCTCGGTGTGATGGATTTGAGAGGTTAATCGTAGCGCAAGTTTCTAAACAGAGGCTCTAGATGGCTTTTTTTTCTATATTGTCGGTAAGGAGTAATGACACATTTCGTTCGTAGGTACATTGATTTTAAAGTTCCTTTTTTCTTTGCTAAGCTGTGCCAAATGATACCCGTAACCATTAGCTTGTTTTAGAAGCTTTGCTTTATATGTGTCCCGTAACCTAAACTAGCTGTGCGGTGATATCCGTACAAACGTATGCGGTATTTTTTCGGTTGCATGAAAAATACATTCTAGCATGCACGCACGCTTATGGGTGCGTCTCTTTTAATACACGCTTAGTGATGAAATCTCTACCCTCATGAAATTCTTAATAAAGTGCAACTACGCGTAGAGTATTAATTGGTAATCTTCTGCATCTTCTTTACAAAATGTACCTTTTTCTTTATTACCGGTAACAACTCGGCAAGAAAATAATTGTTGTAATTGGAGGCAAATAATTGTTGTAATTGGAGGCACAGCAATATTTATGCAAGTTTTCGGTAGGTTATGACCAACATTTCTACATAAATCTAATACATGCAAACATCAATGAACATTTCGTGTTAACTATTAATAAACTTTTCTGATTATGTCATAGCTAGCGATATTAATTCTAAGTGAAATTCGCACAAGGTAAATCGTATTATTCTTATCATCATCATGTATAACAAAACTTTTATTTAGACCAATATATAAACACTAAAATAGTAGCAATGATTTATATCGAAAAAACTTATTGTGCGGCGAATTTGATTGCTTTAAGACACGATATATAGAATAACTCAATCTATGATACAAATTATATTCCTATAAAATAATATTAAATTTCTCATGGTAACTTATGTTAAACATTGCTATACTGTCTGGATGTAGACAATGGGAAAATGTAAGGAAAACAGAAATCGCCACCACCAGTTTGCATCCAGATCACACAACCAGAGGCGTCTAATGGCGGTACGAGGTGTCCATCAACCGCCGCACGCGATCTCCACCGTCCGTTATCGAATCGCCAAATCCAGCCGTCCACACCTTACCCGCCTCCCCAATAAATATCCTCGAATCCCATCCTCATCCACACCTTCTCACACCACGCCGTCTCCTCTCTCCATCTCTATCTCTCTCTTCCCCTCTCGCTTCTCCCACGAATCGGTTCGAACAAATTCGTAAATTAATCCCTTAAAAACACGCGAAGCGAACGGATTCCAAGAGAGATTAACACGAGACGTTTCGATCCCATCCCATTTTGGGAGCTAATCTTGTGGTTTTTGTGGATTTTTTTGGGTGTTAATCTAGGGTTAGGGTTTCGGATCTGGACGATTAGCCCCCAAATCCAACCATGAATGACCCGATGATGCGGCCACCGGCACAGCAGCCGCCGCTGCAGTACCAGATGTGGCCGGCGCCGCCCCCGCCTCTGCGCCCGCCGGTGATGGAGTTGCCGGTGGTGTTCGTCGGGGGGAAGCCGGTGAGGTCGGCGTGGAAGCGGATGGCGAGACAGCCGGGGTGGAAGCGGAAGGCGGCGGCGGGGGCGAGGCGGGGCGGCGCGGCGGCGCCCCGCAACACGACGTCGTACCTGATTCGGGCCAAGCGGGCGGGGGGCGTGGCGTCGCTGGTGTCGCCGTGCCCCGTCACGCCGGCCGTGCTGCCTACGCCGCAGCTGTCGCCGGCGCGCGAGGTGCTGGTGGAGATGGCCAAGGAGAAGTGGGGCGTCGACGGGTACGGCTCCATGAAGGGCCTCATCCGCCTCCGCTCCCAGGCCGCCGACGCCGGTGGCCTCCCCGGCGAGGACTCCGGATCCGGCGAGAGCGATGTGGAGGAGCACGTCGAGGTGGAGCGCCGCCTCGACCACGACCTCAGCCGCTTCGAGATGGTGCAGCTCCCTGCCGCGGCCGGCGACGGCGAGGACGAAGACGACGACGAGGCCGAGGAGGCACGCGCTTCGCGGCTGGAGGAGGAGAACCTGACCCTCCGCGAGCGGTTGTTCCTGATGGAGCGCGACATGGACGACCTGCGGCGCCGCCTCCTCGCCGTCGAGACGCTCTGCCGTGACCACTACCGTGACGGATGCGTGGTGGACGCCACGGCCGCGGCCGTCGCCGAGGAGACGATGCTTTCAGAGAGCGTGGCCGGCGTCGACCTCGCCGGAGTTGGAGACGACGCTGACACGGCGGCGGACGCCATGAAAGCGTGAAGCAGACACGGCTGTACTCAACTGTACATATGTTCCGGTTTCCCTGTGCAGATGTTGATGTGAAGAGTAGGCAGAAGCAGCTTAGCTTAGCATTTACTCTTCTTCTTTGCATCCTCATGTGGTTTAATCTTGATTTGTTAGTAGCCTCATGTAGGAGTAGTACTTAGTCCAGTTCTATTTCTTGTAGAATCAATCAAATCAGCCAATGGATGATGATGAACACAGGTATGGGTGTGGGTGTTCTGCTCCTGTAGATCCTCATCAACAGCTACTCTTCTAGATAGATATTATTAGTTGCAAATTTCAGTAACCTGCTCGGCTTTTGTTATGAATTCCAATCCGTAGTGTTTACCTCCATTATTGCTTTTGTGTCCCATGAAATGTTTGGTTGGTGATAGGTAGGAGACGAGCAAAACCGGTGAATCCAATCGAGCAATCCTCTTTGTTCCTCCGTGTTCTCGCGTTTGTGTGTTTGGTATGCTGCTTGTTGAATTGGATTGTGAGAATCTATCTCTTGCGTGGAATTGAGACCGACACCTGTAGAGTGATGGCCTTTAGTGCCGTTCGGTTGGTCAGGTCCTGTCTCGGATAGCTCCATTTCCGTGCCGTGCAGACGTGCAGGTTGGCAGCTTGCGAGATGCGGGGCATTTGGCATTGCTGGGTTTGGGTGGTGGGTGACTCCGAGGAGAGGAGAAACTCCTCTCCCTGCCATGCCTAGTGAGAGAGGAGGAGAATATAGCATCTGGAAAAGCGTGGTTTTGAGGAAGATGCTGAAAGCTCTGACCGATCTAGTCTCCTATGCGTGCTATCGGATTTTTTTTTTCATTTAAAGGAAAACCCTTTGAATATTCCTCTCCTCTTGTCTTTTTAAGCAGCTCTGCCCCTTTGTGTTTAGCTACGAAGATTCGAGACCCTGCAAGAACACAGCCGGACCATAAAGTCCCACCGTGGCGGCAAGACGCATTCGGTGAGGCCGTAGAATTTGGCCCGTAATGAGTTGACCCAACCACCCAGGAAAAGGGTAGAATGTCAGCTATAAAGTGTAACCAAATGCTACACTAAATCCTAGCGCAGAAACATAGCTGCGCCGCCGCCATGCAAAGGCAGCGCGCGACTCTGTACGCGTGGCCGTTGACGGGTGAAAACGGTGGCAAAAATTCCCGGACGACTAAACGTCGTTTATGTCGTAGAGGTGCTGTTTCCTACCGTTTTCAATTTTAGTTATATATACAATTTGATTTTTTTTTATAATTTATCTTAGCGTCGTATTACAGACGACACTAAATATTTAATTTGATAAATATAAAAAATTCTGACAGGCCAAGAATCGTCTCCATACAAATGATATAGCTTCTGACAGTTTTATCTCGAGATGGGATCATGCGAGCGCTGCGCGCACGAGTGCGGCTTCAACTTTCAAGCTCGCGTAATCGCGTTGGTTGAACCAACGGACCGGGCTAGCGGCTAAGCCGGGGCCCCACTTACAGGTGTACACAGCCACCTCCTCCGGTTGATTTGATTAATTCACTTTTCGATTCCGGGGAGCGTGACGTAGCAAACTGACAAAACCAGTGGGCTACACCACCCTGGTTGCACTTTCGGATAGAAAAGGGTTTTCTCTTTTTCTTACCCCTCTTGATAGCTGCATAGAACATAATGATTCTTGCAATAACTTTGTGAGCAAACATTCTGAATGCCCTGATGCTGGCAAGACTTGTTTATGGATGCAATTCGATCTTTGGGAGGGTTAAATCATGAAGAATTTATGATGCAGTAAAAGTAGCAATAGGTTCACATGTGTCTAGAAGGAGCACAGAATGCTGTTGTTCATGGAAAAAAGTTGACCTCATATTTTTTTCAGTGAGCGAGTACACAAACAAGACAGTTGAATGAGAATTGAGAGCAGGAATTCAATATGACTACATGGAATCAGAAAAAAATGCACTGCGGTGTTAGACTTCCTTTTCTTTTGTAGTAGATCACAAAGGTCGAGTTTGTAACATCACCATTTTATAGTGTTTATTTTGTCAAACACAAGTGCATAACTACAAGTTCAATGCCACTCACATCTCATTTACAGTTTCCATCTTGCTAATTTTCATGGTGCAAAAAGTCTTGTAAATACCTGAGAGCTAAGTGGCCTGAGTAAAATTCGATAACTTGCCGCAAGCTGCAGTTTTTCCACTTTTAGATTATCCGTTTTCCAAATACAAATGCTAGGACGGTATGCAGGCCTGCAAGGTAATGTTCGGACTTCAGATTATTATTTTGTTGTATTATGTGGTGTTGGTTTATATCCCATAAATATGGGAAAACACATTCTTTGTTGTAGCACTCAACGCTTACAAGTTGACGAGAAGGGCATGGATTGATAGACTGGCAAGCCGCGCCACGGAAACACCCTGATGACTCCAGAGAGTTAGCTTAGAGAAGATGGAAAATAAAGGTCAAGTTGTACATGGGGAACTAAACGTACCTGCAGATCTTGGAAGGTTGCACTAGTTCTGTAGAGTCAGGCACGATTTGTTCGCCTTCCAACTTGGAGAGCGAGTTCAGTGTCTACCTTAAGAGATATATCAAGTGCCTTTACAGAATGTGTTAATGCTCCACTGAAAAAAAATCAAGAAATTGTTGAATTAGACGTTTTGAAAATTCAAGATATGACATAAGCAGGGGAATGCTCATCTACAATAAAACAGCAAACAAAAAAAGGAGCTGACAATTAAAGTCGTATTAAAAAAACTGCTCTGAAAAGCAAACATATCTCAGCTCAAACAGAAGGCAGTGCACTAATGGAAATAACTAGTAGCGGTTATTATAAACAAGACGCAGATACCTTGAAAAGTAAGTAACCCCTGTTTCTCCAATTTTCTTCACTGTATCGATAGTCACATTTCCAGATGGCTGAAGCAACAGTCACATAATATCAGTTAAACTAGGGAGTTTACTATGAATTAAACCTTGCAGCCTCCCTAAATTCACCAAATTAATAACAAGTATAAATAGGCAATACAGAATAATAACAAGAGTTGAAGATATCATCAGGTTATAAGGATCAATGAAAGTAATTTGTTAGTTCCCTCACCCATGTTACATAAACAATCCAATAGGGGAGGTAAACAACACTGCAGGAAATGTATGCCACACAAAGTTAAGCCTGCATACCTCAATCTCAAATCTACCATTAATCAACTGCACAGCATCCTTGAGCATTGATACGTCCACATCACCATTCTCAAGAGGGACAACCATATCATCCTCCATTATATAAGTTAATGAGGCCTTGTTCTCAGCAGCGTACTCCAATGCATCTTTTACTTCCTTAAGTGTTCTTGTCGGCGTGGATGATGCTGCTCTGCGCGGCCGCCGTCGCCTTCATCCTCCTCCTCGTGCTGCCTGTCATCGACAACACCAGCGACAGGATTTGCCTGTGCGTTGCCGTGGTCATCTTCGGGCTGGCAATGGCTTAGCAAATTCCTGGTTTCACGCCTTCTTGCGAGTAGCAACGACTGAGACAAACTGAAGAAGTTTTGTCATAATCCAATGCATATCATTATCTGTCGCATGAGCATGTAAGAGTCAATCACAAGTAAAATTTGAGACTAACGGTTCTCACGAAAAAAAAAGGTCGGGTCTTGCTTCGATGGAAAGCTCACATGAACAGGTTCACATGTGATTTTGCTGTGTTAAGAAGATGGCAACCAGCAATTGTAAACCAGGATAGATGATGTCAAGCTCTAATGGAAGAGAGGGGTGATGAGATCAGTGATAAGAAGTCGTCATTTGTTATTGACCCGACGCTTCTTTGTGTCTCTGTTGCGCCCGTTAACAAAAGGAGACTACATTATGCGCGTGCGCCGACTAGTCCTAACCGACAACCCTTTATGGGCCCTCTTTGGGTTGCCATTGGAATGGATGCTTCTTCGCATGTCACGCTTCACTAATCGACGGGGAGGCCCGTGGCAGTGTCGTGTGTTAAGGCTAACAAGAACATAGATTATACAATTCGTAAATATTCTAGCCCTGACTCTTCGCTACTTTAGCTAGAGTTTCCTGTTAGCAACGATCCTATTTTTCTATTTGTAACGATCATGCTCATAAGTAGCTCAAACATGAAACCTGTTTCTATTTTCAAAATTACGGTGAAATACAAATTTTTACTTTGAACTCTACTAAATATTTAGTAGAAGTCCCAATAAATAACTACAAGGATCAAATCTCATGTCCTGAATTCAAGTATCAATCTCTAGCGATTAGCAATGCCATGTGGCTCATCCCGATTCCAAGGTTTGGTCCCTTGTGCGCAGCCGTTGGATAATGGATCGAAGGTGAGAGAGCGCCACACGTGGACCTTGTTGTAATATACGAAGTTTGAGAGGCCCGTTTGCAAAAGTGCTCCTCCACCCCTCATCCCGACTCGCCTCCAACGCTCCACGACGTCCTCCCACCTCTCTGCCACACCGCTGCAGCCCTCCCTCATCCTCCTCCATGCCCATACTGGCCTCATGGATGATCTACAGCGACTACTTCATCCCTAGCAACGTTAGATCCAAACATACTCAGATTTAAGACAGAGATACCCCGAAGTTCTAAGCGTGCTCTTTTCTCTAATAAAGACGATGAGGGTGTGCTATTTCCTAGGGTGTTCACGACCAAAGGCATTGCCCTAGGAAGATCTTTAGGTCACCTTATAAGGTGAGAAAGGTGCTATTGATTTCATAGTTTCTTCATATGCCTTGTCAAGATGTCAAGTATTGTTTGTTTCTTTACTAGCTTCTTTGAATTGAGAAAAATGGCATTTATTATTCATCCATCCTATACCTTGAAGGGTTAATTGGATCCATGCCATTAAAATTTCACTGTTTTGAAATATAGCACTGAAAGTATTTCTATGCCTCCTATTGAGTTTTAGGTGATAGATGAGAAGAAATTAGAGAGTTAACATGTTATAATTGAGAATAAAAGAAGACTCCCTATGAAGCTTAGAAAAGAAGAAATGACTTAAAGTGATGAAAATATAATTATATTATTACTTGAGTTCTTAAGATAAGTTGAATTATTAAGAGGGGCTTAAATTTAACTAGTTTAAAAAGCAAGTGCTCAATTAAACTTTTAAGGCTAGATGAGCGAACACTCACATCACGTATACCTTAGGGTTTTGGTTTTTCTCTCCTAGTGTTTCGGATGTTTGTATCTAGTCTTTGTGAAAATTTATATACAAGTTTCTCTATCAAATAGATAAATCAGCTCGAAGTCTTCAGACCCTTTGGCTGGAGTCTCTAGACAGAGCTCTCTGTCTGGTAAAGAGACCTGTCCGAAGTCTCTAAAAGTTTAGACTAGATACTATAAACCTCTTCTCTCTAGAACCTAAGTGTTGTCTAGAGTCTTCGGGCCCTTAGGCTAGAGTGTTCGGAGTAAACTCTCTCTCTAGTCCAAAAGGCTTGTTCGAAGTCTCTAGACTTGCAGATACTCTAGAATTTAAAATTCTGTGAGTAACAGTTAGTTCTAAGAGGGTTTGTATTTAACCCTACCAACCCCACTTAGAGAAAAGGGCTGTTCATTCATTTCTACACTACTCACTAGAGCTTTTTAGAGGTTTCCCCACTCTACTCTCTTAGATATTGAATTTAATCCACCCTCTAAGTGTGTTTTTTTGGGTGATTTGTAAGAGAGTAAATCTTAGAGATTTAGGTGAGCACTTATAGATCAACACTGGTAAAGATTCAAGCTTGTTACTCTTAAAGAACTATTTTCTAAATGACTAGGCGTTGCTCACAAGGATACAACATGTGAATTGCCTAGGATGTTTGTGAAGGTCTTTTTCACCTTCGTAAATAAAGAAGTATATTAGTTAATTTCTAAGTTTTTCTTTACAGATTGGTTTGGTAGGGCAAGCTTCATAGAAAGCGGGAGCACGGTGTCCTAATGGAGACATGGTGATTGTCTTGGACTAAATGATATGATTTGGTGAGAATTTAGAGGCTAAACTAGTCTCTAGCGTTGAACTTAGTGAGGCAAGAAATCGAACGTGATTCGGCTCTTTAGAGTTCCTCAACAAAGACATAGGATCGATTGATTTGAACTTCGGTGAAAATTTTCTTGTCTACTAGCATCCTGTTACCTATTATATTTTCTATGATTTTGTTTCCTTGTTTCCTTCCCAACCCTTAAGTTTCGCCTCCTTTGAGTGTCCCTTGGGCATTTTGAAGGAGATCTAGAATCTCCAGACTATATAATCAGAGACTTCGAACTAATCTCTCTGTCTGATAGAAAGGTTGGTCTGGATACTCTAGACATTAAGACTGAAGACTCTAGTGAAAAGTCTAATTTTTTGTTGCTAGTTTATTTTAGAATTAATAGTATGCATATTCACCTCCTCTCTATGTGACTCAAGGTCCTTTTAGCCACTACGATTCAACTAATTGGAAATATGCCACTACAATACAATGAAAATTTGAGCAGTGCAATTCTATACGTCGGAGACATTTTGACTCATTTATTCTATCTTTGACTACCTTTGAATACTATATTTTCATATGGGACTTAAATGCCCCTGCTTCCTTACTATATTGACCGATAGCTAGATGCAGCTACAGATCCGCACTAGTCTACCTCTCCCCTTATGCAACCCTAGCTAGGGCAATGGTGATAGTAGGGCGGTGGCACAACCTGACCACTGGTCTTGTCTCTCCTCTTGCATGCCCGTAGCCAAAGCGGCGGTGGCGAAGCAACTCACCACCAATTGTCCCTCTTGTCTCCTTGCGCAACCCTGGGTAGAGCTACAGCTATGGCGACGGCCATGGCCATGGCGTCATTGAGGGTTGGGCCCTAAAGGAGGCACTTGTTGACAATAGAGGGCACATGATTCCAATGATGGAGCTCACGTGTGACCCCCTACCCAATTTAGCTAGGGAGATGGAGCTCCTAGAGCTTAGGTAACCAACTCTAATCCATGTGCTCCCATTCTATTCGAGGTCTTTTGACTTGATGTGGTAGGGCATATTTGCGTACTTCATCATGATTAACTTATTTCATTTATTATCTCATGAGGAACTTGTTCTCACTAGAGTTAAAGGTTGAAAATTTTATGATGATTGAGTCACATGGTAGGAGGAGGTATACCAAGGGCACTACATTGAAATGGGATATGGGAGTATGGTAGTTTTTCATTGAATTTGTTGATGTCAAACTTATGCACATAGGTGAAATGGGGCCAGAACCAAACTGCTATTGTGTGGTTCTTCGACAAGAGGTTTAGTGAAGATGTTAGAAAAGTAAATGAAACTCAATTATGTTCTATGTTTGAAATGTACAAGCCACATATGCATGCTAAACTTATGGTACTAGTGGCTAATAGTGCATTAGCAGCAATCAAGGATGATGCGTTAGAGTCTCTGTGTGTTGTTCCATGTACTTAGATAGGCTAGGGAGCATCTATATCTAAAGTGGTAGATTCAATTAAACCTGCAAACAAAGAAGTACATAAGACAATGTCTCTATGTGTTGTCCCACCTACTTAGACAGGCTAGGGAGCATCTACATCTAAAATGGCAGATTCTAGTGAACCTGCAACCAAAGAAGTAGATGAGGTTGTGCCTAATGTGTTTGACATGGAAGAATATGTGGGGGTTAATAATGAGGGATTTTACGTTGATGTACCACCTGTAGTGCCTCTTGAGCTCGCTCAACCTTCTGATCCTGCTCAATCTTTTAGGGCCGTTCAAACTCATATTGAGACAGAGGTCATTGATGCTGACCCAAACAAAGTAAATGTGTTGCATAATCCTGAAATGCCTATGATTGAAGAGGATGCTTTATTTCCTTATATGATTACATTAAAAAAAGCAACTAGGCACTATGCCATTAAAAAGGATTCGAGTTTGCTAAATTAAAAACAAATACAAAAGGTTCATTGCCCATTGCAACCATAAGGGATGTAAATGGCGTATTCATGTTTCTAGGCTTCCTAATAATCGTACTATTCTAGTTTGTCTATTTTGGTTTATCTACCATTTGATACACATTTTATCATAGGTTGCTTCTACCATTGCATTTAATTCTTGTTGTTTATATGTGTAGATAAAGAAGCTACCATTTGAACATGAATATCTAGCTACCAAGTTGATGGAAGGAAATATGGCTACCCAAGGATGGATTATAGACAAGTTGGATGACTGGATAAAAAAGAACCCTCGAAAGAAAGCAAAGGATGCAAAAGAGAAGCTAGAAGAAGAGTATGATATTAAACTTAAGTATTCGAAGGCTTGGACAGGGATGAAGTTAGCACATGACCAAATTCATGGCAAGTATAAAGAGCGCTTCCAATTGCTCTTCAGCTGGAAGGTAGCGATTGAAAAGAGATCATCAGGTACAATTGTCAATATTGATTTGCAAAAGTTAGGAAAGAAAATATATTTCCAACGGTGATTGTTGCTTTCAAACCATGTCTAGATGGATTTGTGAATGTGTGTAGACCTTACATAGGTGTAGATTCAATAAGGTTAATTGGTCTTAGCTTGATGGTCACAACTGATTGTTTTATGTAGCATTTGCTATATTTGACTCAAAGACATATGACAATTGGTTGTGGTCCATGAAACAAATGTATGGTGCCATAGGTGCTCCTAGTAGGTTAGTTATCTCCATAGATGCTTGTAAAGAGCTAGATAAAGTTGTAGGTGTTGTATTTAAGGGAGCTAAACATAGGGAGTATATGAGACACTAGTATAGAAATTTCATGAAGAAATACCGTGGCCTGATCTTTACACGGCACTTATATTCAACTAAAAAAAGTTTTACGGAAGATGGGTTTAGAGAGCGGATGCAATTGTTCCTGATGCACATATCGGGGTTGTGAACTTGTTCAGGTTAGGTCAAATCATGCTAGCCAGTGAACTTAGTCAATTGATCATTTTGTGAAATTATGGTTAATGATGTTGTGGATTTATATCCTATTAATGTCAGCTATGAACTTGTTGTTAAAGTTTTGTGAATAGTGTCAGATTGTCTCAATTTTTTATGTTATTCTTATCAAATTGCAGTGCAATTCTGATACAACTTGCCATACAATTTGTTTGAAATCCTCCATGTATATATTGCTATAACTTGTTGTATAAGCGTGATGCAAAATTAGTATACAACACATATTTCAGCCAGATACAAATCATGCACACATTTCAACTATATATATTGCATTTAGTTTCATCAACAAATAGTGCTCAATATAATGCAATTCAAATGCATACATGAATATCGGATTACATATCAACAAAAGTTGTATAAAATTTGGTTGTGCTATGATGCTACTACAAAATTTTAGGACAAAGCACATTGCAACTTGCTATGATGCAACAGGCTCCTTGGTCTGTTGCTGCTCCCGCTATATCCTCTGCTGGCTGAGCGTCTCCGTTGTTCTTCTGCAACTAGATCATCGCTGCTACTTACTCTATTATTGGATCGTTGCTACCACTTGCTCCTCTATTGGTGCATCGCTACCACTTGTTTCGTTGTTGGGGTCGTCGCTACTTGCTCCATTGGCCTACACTATTGTCTTTATCGAGGTGTCGTCATCGCTGCTCTAGCTAAGGTTAGGTTAAGAGAAGAGAGAAGAGTAGTGGTCAGGCTGTATCTAACCAAGCCCAATTTAATCGGTATAGCCAAATCAACTAAAAAATTAAACAGAAAATGAGTCAAACACGACTCACGACTCGAACATACACACGACTCAAATTTTTAATGTATTATAGTGCCATATTTTCAATTCATATTTTAAGACGTGCAATTTATAATGGGGTAGATCTAATTAACCATGTTTGACATGCACAAAGTGACTGATTTGAAGCATATTACTCAAAATATTCGATCTTACAGAAGTAGCGAGGCACTCACCTTGCTGCCGGCAACGTGGCCGTACCGAACTGCCGATAAGCGCTGCCGGCGCCGGGCGCGGGTCTTGGTGAAGAGAGCTCGATCGGTGAACCCGAGCGATGGTGTCTAGCGGACGGGGTCGATCCATGGATAAACCTGCCACGTCAGCCCGACCATAATTTTCTCGGTGGCGGCCCCAATGGCGGCGACCGACCTGACCCGGACGCCGTCGCCATTCCATCCTCCGCTCTCTCCTCTCGTCCTCCGCGCTCCGCAGTCCGCACCACCGCCACCAACCCTCCCCTACTAAAATCGACACACGCCCACCCCGCCACGCCACCATGCTCCTCGCCAGATCCCACCACCTCCTCCTCCACCACGCCGCCCGCCTCTCCCCACCGCGCGCCGCCCCACGCCTCCTCCTCCTCCGCCACCGCCCCCGCGCCGCCGCCAGGCTCCGCCCGCCACGCATGTCGTCGGCCTCCTCCAACGCCAGCTCCCCCACCCCCTCGCCGCCTCCCCCCGTGGTGACCCTCCCCCCTTGCCGGCTATATCTCTCTTGGTCCCTGTCCGCGCTGCAGTCATCGGGCTGAGGTATCCGCCGGTAGGAGCTGACGCTGAGTGTCCGCGCCCAAAATTTGCTGCTGTGCGACGCCACCTAGGGCGTTGACTCCAATCCAGGAACCTAATACTTTCACCAGTTGCCTAACGAGGAACGCTTACTGAGCTTTATGCAACTATAATCACACAACTTGTAGAATTGCAGTGTTTTCTAGTAAAATTATCTACCTTGTGCAAATTTTCTTCTCTCATCGAAGCAGGAGGCTGATTACTTCGTTTAAATTGAACATTGTACCGATACACAGTAGTGGATAGCAACAAATAGGGCAATTGATCGGCTAGCCGACTGCGCAACCAGTCCACTCAGAAACCTTGCGTGGGTGCTGCACCCGGTGCCCTGCGTGGCGCAGTTATTCCTGTGTCAGCTCTAATTGGCCGCGGATAAGGTCAAAACAGTATTAGCACTGTGCTTTCTGGAGTATAGGTGCAGGGTGTTGCCGTTTGTGCTTAGCCTGGCTCTTTTCTTGGTCATTCAGGTAGTGTTCTATCATAGCAAATACAACAGTGGATGCCATCATGTCTGTATCGATTTCCGGTTATTGTACTGATTAAGTGTTGTGTCATCATGTTGTTCGATACGCATTTGACCTCAGCTAAGTGTGTCCCTTCTACAGGTGCCCAAATCAAAGATCCACTTTTGCCCATCTTGTGGAAGCCCAACGAAACTGGCTATTCCAGATGGAGATGAAAAGATGAGGGCTGTCTGCTCTTCTTGTGGAAGAGTTCACTATGAGAACCCCAAAATGGTACGGATTGTAGAACGAAATTTACGAGCAAAGACCATCTTCACAGTTGCATATGCATTTAGACTTCAGAATTTAGCCACTGTAACTTGCTTGATTCAAATAGAGTTCGAGCTTGGAGTTCTTTTGTACTTGCACATATCTGCTCTTCTTTTTTTTTTTACTAACACATACATCTTTGTTGAAGGCATATATATGTTTAATATGAGTTGGCCATCGTCTTCATTTTGCCATTAACCTATGTCGTCTTGATAGGTTGTTGGCTGTGTTGTGGAGCATGACAACAAAGTACTCCTTTGCAGAAGAAAGATCGAACCAGCTAATGGCTTTTGGTAAGCTACTTTTATCAACTTCATGCATTTTCTTAAACATTTTTACTTTACTGGTTTTGAATACTACTATACTAGAGAACTGGGTGGTCTTACCATAGTCCAATTATGCTGTGCAAGCTTTATTTTGAATATGGATATAATAGTCAAATTCAATTTAGTACATGCATGCTGTATGATTAAAAATGATGAACAGAACTATTTTGCCTCTACTATTTTCAGTGTAAAACTGTACAGTTCTTTACGTTATAATGTTAGTGTTTGTTTCATTCTTGCCATTCGAGTTCAAATATACTTCTTTTTTATGTTTAGCACATCGACTAGTGACTGATAGGATTCTAATATGTAAAACTGTGGTGTTCACTTTTCCTATTTCTCTAATGCAACCATGTTTCAGATTGTGTTTGTTACACTGTTCCCAGTCATTTGTAAAGCATAGGTAGGCATTCCTGTCTCCTAAAGAATATACCAGTTTTGGTGCTGGTTGTCTGGTTCATACTCCTTATCAAGGTTGCATCAACAGGACTCTTCTTGCTGGTTATTTGGAGGTTGGAGAGTCTGCAGCGGAAGGAGCCTCCTGGGAAACATTGGAGGAAGCTTGTGCTGATGTAGAGATACTCTCACCTTTTGCTCAGTTGGATATTCCATTGATTGGCCAAGTGAGTGAAATTAGCATTGTCCTGAGTCTCCATCATAGCTCAGTACAGTACTAAGTTGATCTTGTTTGTTATGATGACATGCAGTAGAGTTACATTATTTTCCGAGCAAGATTGAAGACCCCCAACTTCTCACCTGGACTTGAGTCGCTAGAATGTGCACTTTTTGCGCTGGATGACATACCATTTGATTCTCTAGCATTTTCTTCGATCATTGTCACCTTGAGGATGGTATCCCACCTTCCCATACTCAAATCTTCTGTTGTTCATTCTTGCTTTTCTTTTCTTCTGTTTTTGGCACCACAAGCTTCTGAGTTCTGAGATGAATACTGATTGTTGCAGTATCTTGAAGATGTCAAGTCCAGAAATATCAAATTCCACTATTGCACTATAAACAGAAGGTACAGCCACTACTCACCTGTCATTACCATGGTTGACATCCCTGTTGGCTATTGCAAGTTTGCTGAATTTAGAATCTTGCTTTAGTTTGCTCTGTACTGTGCATGATTCACCTGCCATAGCTTCATGCATGCAATAATTTAGTTGTACGCTTGTAGCCAACTAGCCATCATGTTATGAACTGCTATCAGATCATTTATGTTTTTGTGTTAATAACTAGCAGAAAATGGATTATCTTGCATGCTTGCAGTCCTCCAACTGAAGCATCTCATGGCATCTCAGTTGTACCTAAAATGCAACTTGTGTTACTCTGTTTCAGGCTAGGAACTGGCGCTTCAGATCTTCTCAGTTTTGATACCGACAGCCACTTGTCCGTTTGAACTTGAGAAGTTTGGTGACTAATCATGTTACATGATGAGATTAATTTCGGGATACAGCAGTCATACATCAAAACAGCGATCGTATGGCTATGGATTTGGAACTGTTCTCGAGTGTCAAAACTACATTCAAGCCTTGCATGGCATCTCGCCACACGGGAATAGATTCTAGGTGCTGGACTGTAAAGTTGTGTTGTTTTAGCCTTCTAGAGGCGCTGTTTTTTTATTCTATTTTTGTGGAAGGGCCACAGATTGTGACATGGAACGCTGGTATGTTCTCAGCTTGGATCGAGTACTCGTGTCTCCTGTTCTGTGTGGGCGATTGATACGACTTCGACCGTTCCAGTTGCAAAGCGAGTTTCACCGGCAAAGTATTATACTTCTCCCTCGCCTGTTTTTGCCTGCTGCTCGACTGTTCAGATGACCATTCTGAGGGCCTGTTTCTTTCATTCCATATTTCGATGTGCTATCGAAGAATGAAATGAAATAGCAAATAATCGCATTGATGTAGAATTATGCTATCTGCATCGAATCACATGGAAGTAGCATCCGAGAAGTATCGAGAAGCTGACAAGCAGAGGTAAAAACCATGCTTACACGGCCTGTTTCTAGCTTGCTGGCAGACTGTCTCAATGCAAGATTCGCACATCGACCGGCAAGCTGACGAAGTGGCAATTATAAACTCAGGGCGGACCTTTGTGTAAACTAGAAACTTCCAACTGTAGGGCATTTAAAACTATGGTATTACGGGGTCATTCAAGTATATGAAAGACAACGTCCTTGGCACACCAAAAACAGAAGTACGGATGCGCCAAGATGATTACAATTATTCTGTGATGGGATCATCGAACCCTGGCTGCTGAATCCACACAATTACAAAAAGCTCAGCAAAACATATCTGGAAGGTTTCCGTGAGCAGCCTCAAAGATCCTCCGGACCGTTGATGTCCTGAAAGTTGCCCAATAGACACTTGTCAAGCCGTGCATCACAATTCACAAAGGGATGCCATGCAGGCAGTTGAGAATTTCTGGTTTATAAGAGGTATGGGAATGTTACCTTGTTCTCAAGCACGGCTCCATCTGGGATCTCCACCTTCACTCCAGACTTGGCAATGATGGTCACCTTGCCCTGCAGATGGCGATGGCAACAGCAATGAGTTAGCATCCCGAAGGCACTTCTCAACAACAGAGGTGTCAACTCTCTAATAGGTTTGAGCAAATAGAAAACCAAACATGCTTTCCAAAAAAGAGAGATTAAACCGGTCAAAGACCAGTGTGGTGCGGCATCTTTGTAATCGTGTCACGTTATCTCAAGAAGTGTCATCAAATTGCTGGAGTAGGTTTACCTTGAGTGTAATTCCAGAGCCGAACCACACATCACCAGAGACCTTCAAGGTGTCAAGCTCGACAATGCTGGGGATTGACTTAAACCGGGCCAGGAAATTGGCAACCTACAGTCATCCAGAACAAGAAAGTTATGGCCATGGCTCAGTTTTCGCTAATCGCTGCTTGCCTGAATTGCTTTTCTTTTCTAGTTATTGACATTGTCATTATAATGCCTTTAAAGTTTCAGACACAACTGATTTACCTTCTTGAACTCAGGTCCAAGCTCAATTGAAGGGTTTGCTGAGTTTGTTCTGGCTGGGTTGCGGATGACAAAGCCATCGACCAAGGTGTACAAATCAGACTGGAGGACAAAAAATGAGCTTAACACAGCTGTATCATCACATCAAATCAACAAAAGCATGGAGAGGATTTTAGATATACCTGTACAAGCAACAAATCAGATGTAGCCTTGACTGGCAGAAACCTTGAGCGGGGAACATTAATGCCAATTGCTTTTTCAAAGAACTAGATAAAGGAAAGGCGTTAGACCACAGCACTTGAATGATAAAAAATGGAGCAGCAACCCATCATGTTTCCAGAAGAGTTATGTACCCGAATGGCTGCTCCAGCTGCAGTTTCGAGTTGCAGGACTTTCACACCATCAACTTCCTGTGAATACCAACTGCTTTGATAAATGCCAATGAACAGAATACAACGGGGCAGATTCATGCAGAATCACAGATGACATACCTTAGGGTTAGGAATGATTTCCATCTTAAGCGCTTCAGCTTCTACCAGCCTCTTGATGGCCTTCAAGTTCACCCACCTGTTACCAGAAGCTGTTAGCAAGGGACAAAATTTCTAATCAAAGACAGACAGACAGCATAACTTCCTTACAGGTTGTTGGTATTGAAGATCTTGAACTTCTCAATTGACTTGAATTCATTCACCTGAAAAAGGACAAAAAAATAATCATCAGCACTTACTGCTCATTAATCCAAATAAAATAATATAGTGGAGGGTACATACATGCTCATCAGGGACTTGAGCAATCTCCAACAGCTGCACAAAAAAATAGATAATATCATTGAAAGCTTAGTGATATATATGAATGGAATTAACAGGAGCAAACAGTAACTGAAATTAACAGGAACAAGCAGTAGGGTGGTTTGTTTGAATTTTAACATTGCATTTTTGCTAGTTACATAGTAATTTCCAGTTACAATTCCTAGCAAACAAATAAATGCTGACACCAAGTTGATAACAAACAACTACCTGAACTCTCCCTTCGTAAGAGATGAGGGTACCACCTTTAACATCAGCCAATGTTTTTGGAGTAACCTGGAATAAATAGAGTTAATTTTCATGTTGTACATATTCAATAACAGTCAACAGTATAGTAACTATTGCTGCATACCTCCATGCAGTACTCGTTCTGGTTATGGATCAGGTGGTTTAAGATCTCTGTGATAGTTAAGGATTCAAATTCTGGTGGAAGACAAAGTGGACTAATAAGAAAGTAATAAAACAGAAAAAAAACATGCGAGTTTGGTCTTCATATTAGGATACTGATGTCAACAATAGCACCCAAGTTGTCTGAGTTCGCAACAAAGACATACTCTTTGCCCTGAGAATGGGAAATTAGGTAAGCACAAGAGCATCAATATGCAATAAAGAATTCGCATATATTTTTAGTGTGCGTTTGAATGGAGGAGAAAAGATAAGGAGAAGATACAAAAAATGAGAAGAGGCATTAGCACATGATTAATTAAGTATTAATTATTTTAAACTTGAAAAATAGATTAATATGTTTTTTAAAGCAACTTTCCTATAGAAAATTTTTGCAAGCAGTTCGGAAAACATGCACGCGGAAAACAAGAGATTTCTTCTCTTTCTCACTCAGTTGAACACAGCCTTAGTCACAATATTGCGTTCATTTTTTTATGGTTGTATTAGACCAAAAAAAGTGATGTTATAATTTTGGTTACCATTTCTTTGGAAAACGAGTTGTTTTTATTCCTCTAATCTTCTCAACAACAAGATTAATGCAATTTCACCAACTGAATACTCCTTTACACACGAAATGACAAAGAAGCTGTCCGTGGGATGAATAAAGCATAAGCACACATCACACAGTTCAGCTTCTGTACCTTTGGAGTGCGGTTGCGTGACTATGCACACATGTTTACAACCAATTTCAATCAAGTAGTGATGCTAACAATAATGCCTACATGAAAGGTCAAAGCACTTTAGCTAACCTGTGACAACAAGGTATCAAGTTTTCCACTGTTATTCAAGGAGGGGAACACATCACCATGGCCTGGGGGATACCTGCACATTCAAAAACTCTTTATTCAGATTTAGGGAGGTTTAATGTGCTACTATAAGTAGTTCTAGTTATATGTATAAACCAATGCCATTTTGGAATAATCTGAGAATACTAACCAGCCATCCTTGCCAGTCTTCCCCTTGCTTGGAAGTGGCAAGAAGTCTTCAGTAACAATACGAGGATATTGGCTCTGCAGGAAGCACAATTATGTTAATTAACAACAGCCGTGGTGCAAAAATGCGACAAATCAGAAACATAGAACAGAGGCATATCTATACCTGGTTGAAAGTGTGAATTTCAATGTTGGAGTTGGAGTACTTCTCAACAATCTTGAGAAAGAACAGCCATTAGCATGTATGTTAGCCCAAATACTAAGTACATCTGAGAAAAAAAATGAAGAGAAATAACAACCTTCTGTGTGTCATCATGAGTGTTGAATGAGTTCATTAGAAGCAAAGGGACATTGCATCCATACTTCTTGTTCAGGGACTGAGGAGAGGAAAAACTTGTTAGGCATGTGCTATAACATATGGTTTCCATCCATCAACAAAAACTCATCAGTTAAAACAAGACTACCTCAATTTGAATCACAATAAGGTCTAGAAACGTGAAGCCATTGCGGACTTCAATGACAGACCTGAAGGGCACAATGAGATATGTTAACCGCTTGCTTCAAACAGTAAAAATCTCAAAGTGGAACAGAAAATATAAGATTCAAATCAGCCTAATGTCAAAATATTGCAATAGATGTACTAGAGTCCAGAAATTAAGTGTTACATCATGTGCAACAGCAGTGCAAGCTCACAGAAGTTCAGTAACAGCAAACTGGGGCAAATAAAATCACACAGCAATGACATCATCAATAGCCTTAATGCTTGTTGTTATCAGCTCCTTTAAAAGGTAATATGCCATATATGATTCAATAGATCAGTTAACACAGCAAGCAGATAATGCATATCCTTATAAGCTATATGGTGCCTAAACTACGATAATAATTGTGGATCCAAAACAAAGAAAGAACAGAACCAAGGGATATAACAGACTGATCAGCGAAACAAATTCACTGAATTGCATGTTTGTATCAACATAACAAGGATGTTTGTGTGTTGCAATGAGAATGAGAATGCTTAGCAAATAGAAATTTGATCCATTATTAGTACCTTAACATTAAACGCAGAGGACAGTACACTATTTTTTGGAGCTGCAACACAGAAAAGTAAGAGCTCTTGATTCTTGAAAGCAACAAGAAGAATTTTACAATACTATGTCCTTCCATATCGTTAACAATGAGAAATCCACTAAGAGATGTAGACAGAAGAGCATACATATAATATAATAACATGTGGAATTTAAAAAGGGACAAGTGGCAATAACCAACTCATACTTCGTACTTTCCCACAATCTATATTACCTAACGATAAGTTACAAAAAACACATCTGATCAAACACGGTGAACAACTTTGAAATGGCTTTGGCAAATTGGTGTGTATGCATGAGGAAGCCCTATAGTTACCAAAAGTAACAAACAGTACAATAGCAACATCACCCAAAACAGGCAACCACACTATAGTATCCTTGCTATCCCCCACATTGCAAACGCCACAAGCAGGAGAAAAATCTAGTTTGCTTTGTCATACTAGTTTATACTGCCTATGAAAAGCTTGACAGCCATATAAGAAATAACTGAACCAACAGGAAGTTCCAAATAGAATTCTGCTCACTTGGGACCCGTGCAGCCCATGGTCGTCCCGAGCCCTCCATTGAGCTTGAGTACAACGAGTTTGTCGAGAAGCTTCTTCGTCCCGTTGAGATCTGCACGACATCCACGTCACCACATGATCCGGTGTTCACACACAGTCACTAAACCTCGGATCGGTTCGAAAACCACCACACGAGCATCTCGGATCACCCAATTCAGAACGAGACGCGGTACCTTCGGGAGCAGCCGAGAGTATGTCGTATGGAACCACCACCTCATCGGTCGGGGTCTGGATCTTACTCCATTCGATCTGCTCCGCCTCGCCGCTGCAGAAACCACCACCAGCATCAAAACCCATGCGCAAGCAGCAAATCGTTGGAAACAACCAACCGCACAAGCTCACGAAGCGAACCCTACGGGATCTCATCTCACCTGAGGTAGCGCGACACGAGGCTGATGAACCCGGCCTTCTCGTTCTCGCTGCATGGCAAAAAAAAAAAACACAGACAAACACACAAGCAGAAGAAATATAAGTACCAAAAATGGGGATGAAACGATCGCGTGGCTAGATCCAGTGGAAGCGGAGTGGGATGAACTCACCTGATCTGGTCGAGCATGTCGACGGCGGCGCGGAGGCCCTCGAGCTTCACGTCGGCGGCGGCCGCCATGTGGCCGGGCGATGCGATTCGGGAGGCTTCGAAAGGACGGGAGGAGATATGTCAGATGAGAGGAGTGCGAGCGTGGCGGTGGTGTGTGCGAGGAAAATGCAAGCGCGGGTTCTCTTAGGCGCCGCGGGATTCCGTCCCGTCGCCCCCCGCCGTGACGGAATGTTCCGGGATGTGCCGCGGCCGTGACGGCGTCGGGGGGATCCGGACACGTGGCGGTCAAGGGCAGTGCCAGCCGTTACCGTCGCCGTCTAACTCCTCTTTTGGCCGTGGGCGCCGGCACCGTCGGTGTATGTTGCTGACAGCGTGTCATTGGGCTGCGTGGTTCGTGCGCATGTCTGTCTGTAATTGCTCTCTTTCTGTTTCTAATCGTGATTAAGTTGATCGTTTTTGAAGAAAAAGCAAGTGAAGTTGAATTCAGATTCGTGAGTTCTAGTTGGATTTGTGGTCTGAAACTGTGTGCTGGAATTGAAACATTAGGCGTTAGTTTGGAAATACTGTCAATGTCTTATGACATCTACTGAGAATTAACAAGATTATTAAGGCATGTTCAGAGACAATGACGGCACGCAACTCTCGAATCATTCTCCCCGAATTCAACAAAACCACACAGTTCGATCAGGAAGCAACAGAGCTGGTGATCTCTTGCTCTCTGAACTCTGAAAATGCAGTGGTTTCTCTGAAGCCTCTTCCTTCTGTGCTCCTCGGTTGAGTGATCCCTGCATAACTGATTGCCTGATTTTTGAGATTTTCTATTAATTTTAACTATGTTGTTGCTACTGATATTTCGCCATTCAAAAGTAGTTTCGATTCTATGATGCATCGATGCTTCCAGGTTTGCATTGCAAGCAAGTCCTGTACCCCGGTTGAGCTGCTTTGAAGTTCAGACGTGGCGTCCTCGCTTGCTCAGCTGTCAACTTGCACTTAAATTATTGCATACTGGTTACACAAAGCACATGTTATCACCAACCTATTCTCCGTTGCAATATTTTCTGTGTATGTTATATATGGAGTATGTCGGTGCATCTGATCAGAAAGCTATGTTTAGTCTCGAGAGAAAAATAATCTGAAAGCGCAAGATGAACCAAGAAGTTGACGGAATTTATATCTGATTATTGTTCACAATCTCATGTGGAGAATCGTGTCTGATTGATGCCTGGTTGATGCAAATAATCAATTCAAGTGAAAGACTATTCAGACAAGTATACTCACCTATAGACATTATCCTGGCAATACCATTGCCACTATTCCAAGCATTGGAGCACGATGCCCTCTTCTTCCCTAGTCCCAACTGATGACAAGAACAAGACTGCTGCCCTTCTCTCCTGGGACACTTGGTTGAATTGGTTCTCATGCTTTGCCGGATCATCACATTTGCAGGCGAGAAATGGGGCATGTCATTGCTAAACAAGATTGGCAAACTCACAGAATCCATGTCGATGCAGTTCATCTTTGCTAGCTCCTGCCTGCAATGATTGCCCTTTTCATTTCTTTTTAAGTATCAAAGTGTTTTAAATAACTAATATAATATATCTATCTCGGTTCTTGATTTATACTCTATAATAATATCATGTTGCTAGTTATTTGTATGTGAGAAACAACAAGAGGTATAGTTACTCCGTCTCAAAATATAGTTAACTTAGGTAGAGGTAGTAAAATAAAATATTTAAATGGTGATTTCAATACATGTGTCTAATGCTTACATCACAAATTCATCTAATGTATATGTAAATTAGAAAAAAAAACATTTTGCAAAGAGATTATATGAATGGTATTATAAAATTTGGAGATTATATGTCCGATGTTGCATTGATTTTCAATCAAAGTTTAGAGGAGCATATGTTATTTTTCCAATATCTAAATGGTTTGTGATAATTATTTAAGGTTATAAAAAAACTACATATTATAAAGTATAAATAATAATGGATAAAACTGTCAACGAGTAATATCTCAACCATGTTATTTATGTATATAGCATACACCAGACATGTGTCTGAGTATATTGCCAAACCAAATGAGAGAATATTTTTTTATATAACAGCTATATGCATTTTCATGTATAGAGTATATGTATATAGATGGAACCTAATCTAGCATACATGGGCAAGTCCACGAGATGTGGTTGATGGCTAATTGTAGGCCCTCTAAGTGTTGGCTCAATGTGGCTAGTGTTGGGTTATGGATTGATCCAATATTCGAGGCCCTCCTATCTTAGAAGTCTTATATCTATTTTATACCCTGGGTATCCTTGAACAAGGATCGAGGTGTCCTGATTGTTCCCCATTAGACTCGGTAACCCTATCCCAACATACAGAAGACAGAAGGTTCCTTATCTGCTCAAGGAGTCTTGGTGTATCATGTATTTAGAGACATCTGCACATACGTGATATTTCCAGTGAGGTAAGTATACAACTATTAAGTATCATTAAAAATAGTCTTCTAAGAAATTCATATAATGTCTTTCTTTTTTAAAAAAATGCACCTCTTATGAGCTCAATAAACATGTGCATTCATCCACCATTTCATCGGGGTAACTAAAGATAGAGGTGATCTGCTAGCACCATAGTGATATGGGCATTTTCCTATTATGTGTTTGCTTCTAGTGATGTCTATGTCACTCGGCGCTGGAGCTAGTGATTTTGTAACAAAGTCCTCGCTTTACTTGATAATCTTTTTTAAGTCCCTTGTCATATGTTTTCTATGATCTGTATTCTTATGTAAAGGGCTCTATGTTCGAGAGGCGTAGGCCATGGGCGGTCTGTCACTTATACCTCGGGCTATGGAGAGGTGCACGACGCAAGGCATAGGTAGTCGTTGGCAAAGGACGTATTTGCTTGTGGCATGCGAAGTTGCCTACGTGCCAGGCGCGGTAAGGGAAGCCAGGCCGTCGTAGAAGGAGACAGAGAAGCATAAGATATGGACAGTCGTTGGTGTGAGGAGGGAAGCCAGGCTATGTGTAGGGAAGGCAGCAGAAGTTGTTAGGATGAGAGCGACAATTTGCTAGTTAGGAAGGAGATTGGCGCCTTGAGCTACTTGGGACGAGGCCGGTGCCCTGTGCTTTTTATCCTTTAGAATATATGTATTTTGGGATGGATATTGTCAAAATTTGAAATTGAATTTTTAAAGTTCAGTCATAATTTTATCAAATATATGTCAAATTTTTAAAAATTTAAAATCAAAGCCAAAATTATAAAAAACTATCAAATCTATGTCAAATTTGCCAAATATCATCAAACTTAAGTCATATAAATCCTATGACAAATTTGCCACATATTTTAAGTTTCATTAAATATTTTACATACCCTAAGTTTATAAAGTTGGGCCAAATAAAAAAAATTATAAAGCAAGGTCAAATAAGTAAGAAATAAATGTCATTTTTTCTATAGTTGACACCATTAGATTGTCTTCACGGAGTAGGGTCAGGCTGATCTTTATTTTCGAAAAGGAAGATTAAATAAACAAACCTCAAAAAGAAAGAAAGTCAAATTAATAGTTATGCTTAAAAATAGGGTTAAATTATCTTAGTGAAGAGAAAGTAAGGGGGTTTTATGAAAAAGAGAAGATCTCTATCCCCTCCATTCCCCAGAAACCCTATCCACCCTGTTCCCCCCTCCCTCTTCTCTTCCTGTCTCGCTCTTTCCTCCGCCCTTGCGACGGCGCCACCTTGTCTTCCCTCCCCCGCTTCTCCTCACCGACGACGGCCTCTCTCTCGCGCTCTCCCCCGTAATTCCCCATCTCTTGGCGCTCCCCCACCACTCTCCTCCCAGTCGAGCAGGGTGAGTGCACGGCGCGGCGCAGGATTTGGGGCGCGGTGATGGAGTTCGATGGTGAGGCGGTTGATCTGCTGGCCCGTCGCTTGATCCGGTGGGGAAGTCGCTGTGATGTTCGCAAGGGCAAAAAAATTACCCCTCCCGTTCTCTGTCCGCCACCTGCCAGCCGTGTTTTTCTCAGATGAGTTCAAACCTTTCCTCTATTCTTGCTTGCCCATGGTCATCGGCTGGTTCTGATTGCTCTCCACAATCTCAGCCGCTTTCTATCTATATATCTTATAATAGTTGGAGGTTGGAGATTAATGGTATGGCCTAATGCAAATATCTTCCAAGATTCTTACACCTATCATGCTCTGCTGAGGGATTCTGCATTTTGGTACAGTAGAACTTGAAATCAGTGCAAACTGCTAGGCTAATTGCTATATTCTTCTCTTGCTACACAGTTTCTTTGGGGATTCACATTACATTTATTGTTCTTTGAAAGAAAATGAACCTTCCAGTTTCTTTCTAAGCTGAAATTTCATATGTTAAAGTGTTAGTTACATCAAAAGGGTTGGATGCCCGGGGGTTCCCTTAATTACTATTCAACCGTTTCTCCGAGGGTGCTGACTCTGCCTAGAGGCCAGAACATATGCGCTGAAAACTGTTCGCAATATGTATATTAGAATATGCCGGCAATGCCAACTAATTACTATTCAATCTATCATGGTAGCACCGCGGTCAGAACAGGGCTTTGGATTTTTTAGGTGCTCTCTAGCTGTTTTATGTAGTGCCCAATGGAATAAAATGCAAAATCTAAAGGTTCATGACCACTTTAGAATTCAGGCCAGTTTGAGGTTGTGTCATTGCGTGCCATGAAGTTGACCATCCACCACCTTGTGTTCAAGATGCAACTTATACTTCTGCTGAATCATGTATTTGTATAAAGCTAGCTCTGTTAAAATTATTATCCTCTTTGGCTAATGAAAAAACAGACCACCAATTTGGATCTACATTACAGTTGTGTTTCTATGTACAAGAAGGTTAAAAATTGACAATATTTATCTTCCTTTCCAGTTTGCCTTCTGTTTTAACTGGTAGTGTGAAATGATTGTTAATAGATAGTGGGATCTTTTTTTAGAGAAATAAGTTTGAGATAATGAGGACTCTGATTATAAATGTGAACATGAAATCTGATGGCTTATTTGTCTTATCCATGTAGAAAAGATTGGTTGCTACCATAGAAGGTGCTCAGGCTTGTCAAGACTGCGGGAGCACGTTTCTTCTAATATGTGCAGTTGACTTTTGGTTATTCATCACCTTGTGGCTGTGCTTTCTCATGATGTCATACTGTGCTAAGCAATTGCATTGCAGCGATGTATCATTTTATATGCAATCTTTGGAAATGTGAGAATTGCCACTTAGCTTAAGTTTTCTTCGAATTCCATGACTAAATGCCTATGTTTGTAAATAGAGTGAGGGTATCACTGCTTAGTTGCCAAGACAGGAACAAACAAACTGATTGTAGTACCTGATGCACAAATTAGATTATCTCACCCTTTTATTTGTTTGCTGTCAGTCTATCCCTTTTAAATTAATGGACAAGGGAAAGAAACCAGATCTGGGAGATCTTTTTTGTGTACCAATTTTCCAGTAGCTGGGAAAGCATTTCAATGCCTTTTTAGACTTCATGAAAGAATTGGACTTCTATATGGTAGTAGTACATATAGCAGGGATGTTCTTCTCTACACCTGTAACTGTTACTTTCCTGAAAGTAAGGAAAATTGAGGATGCTTCCTATGACTTTGACAATGAATTAATTTGCCTAACCTCAATTTTCTTTGAATAGAAAAACATGTGTATAAGCAATGGTTGTTAAAATATGTATGTATGTATTCTTTCATTTTCAGGTTTAAGTATCGATTTTGTTTATGAGCCTGTTACCATCATTGGAATAGCTGTAAAGTTCTAAATTAGCTCCTTTTTAAAGAGATTTAATTTAACTAGACTCATCTTTTATTATATAGATTGATATATGTTGTTAATTGCAAGTTCTCATGGTTTCTGGAATTACACATAGGTAATTTTATCTTGCATAATTCAACTACTATTTCTTATCATCACATAAACGTCAGAATCCATGTTGTGTTGGAATGAATACCTTCAGAAGGCAACATTTACTAATATATGAACAACGTAAATGTTCTGACACTTCTAATTGGCCACTTATAATTTAAAGTGATTGTAACATCTATCGATTGACCCATTACTATCGTTGGACTTGATCTGATTATGAAGGGGATATTAAAAAGCTACAACTGGCTTGGTTTGATTTTTCATAGTGTTTGAATGTTAGCTTTGTTTTTTTTGTTTCATCTCTATAAGTTTGCCTCGTAAGTACAACATAACTCTCCTACTTTATCATGTTTTAATACTAGACACAAAAGCCATACCTGGTGGAGTTAAACAGCAGTGTTGTTATGTACTCTTAGGCTGCGTTCGATAACTTGGATTAGTAATCTTTTTTTCCTTCTTATTTTTTCGCGTGCACGTTTTTTAAACTTAAAAAATTATATTAATATATATTTTAAGTTTTTATATGCTAATTAATTGCGTGACAGGAGAGAAGTATTTCAACCCCTCCTCCCGATCGCAGATATGACCGTCTGATTCGGATTTTACTTTTGGCTAGGGTATCATTTGCTCTGCTTTCAGTACTCTTCAATGTTCCATCATACAGGTTCATGATTTACATTGCTTTCAACAAATAGTGGGGCGCCGCGAAGCGCGCCTAAAGTCATAGTTCCTTGGAAAAGAAGGGCCTAACACTGGAACTAGTCTATTTGCCGTGCACTATTCTTTGCCTGGGTATAAGCACCGTTCATTTCGGCTTTAGGATTTATGGATTTTCGTGGAAATTCTCCGCAAGCTCTTAAACAATACAGTTTAGTATTAGAAATTCTTTCTTCGTCAGCCGCCATGCTTCCTGCAATGTAGCTGCAAGAACAGTAGTACAATACTAACAAAAAAAAAGCCGTCTGTGTAGCTGATGTGGCTATGCTGCCGCAGCAATTACAACCGAGCCATTTCTTAAAAAACACTTTTTAAATCAACATTATAATTTTCTAATATATAATTCATTCATTCATGCCATCAAAACAACTACCATAAACTCAATTTGCAACATTGTAACACCTACTTGTTAGGACTAGTGCTGAGATTGAAAATCCATACTTTTTCGTTAACTTAAAAGAATATGTTAATATTGGCAGTGAATCGAGATTACGTGTAGACACCGTTGTTCGTTGAAATGTGAATATGATCGAATCCTTGGTGAGTTTGATACTGTTTGGACAAAATTAATTTAGCATATAATTAATTATGTATTAATTATTTTAAAATAGAAAAAATAGATTTATTTATTATTTTAAAGTAAGTTTTTTTATTTTTTATAAAAGCATAATTAATTAAATGCTAATAATTTAACTTATTTTACGCCGTCCTAAAGAACTCGCACTTAAACTACATATGAAAATCCTTAAGTGTAGCCTTTTGCTCGAAAAGACAACATGATATTTTTCTTAGTCTTAAGAAATTTAATTTGCTAGACTTACATAGGTAAATACGTGACATGGCCAGCTTTATCTCGCAAATAATTTGTCGCAAAGAATTTTTACCCCTTCGAACTACGGAAACGTCTTTTACTAACATAATGGCACTGGAACCATGGGCCCACCTGTCATAGAATAAACCCATCCGAAATTTCTAGACCGCGCGCACCCCCGCGCACCGCCGGCCATTCAAAAAACTTGGGGCCCACCTGCCATCCACCCAACACGAGCCTACTCCCCGCTCGAATTCCCGCAACCCGCCACATCCTCACAAAAGAAACACACATCCCGCCGACCACCACGCCACGTCACCGATCCGCGCAACCCCCACTCTCCCCACTCTCACCGTCCATCTCCCATCCAACGGCACGAAATTCGCATCACGCGGATCGTGCTCCCCTGGCTTCCCCCAAAACCACGCCTCTATAAAGGCCCGCCCCCACACGCTACCACCTCCCACTTCATCACCGCACCACCACCAACAAATTCTCACAAACTCTCAGTTTCTTCCTCGAGGGCGGCGGCGGAGTCGGCGGCGATGTCTGGGAGAGGCAAGGGCGGCAAGGGGCTCGGGAAGGGCGGAGCCAAGCGGCACAGGAAGGTGCTGCGCGACAACATCCAGGGGATCACGAAGCCGGCGATCCGGAGGCTGGCGAGGAGAGGCGGCGTAAAGCGCATCTCCGGGCTGATCTACGAGGAGACCCGCGGCGTGCTCAAGATCTTCCTCGAGAACGTCATCCGCGACGCCGTCACCTACACGGAGCACGCGCGCCGCAAGACCGTCACAGCCATGGACGTCGTCTACGCGCTCAAGCGCCAGGGCCGCACCCTCTACGGCTTCGGTGGCTAGGCCAGGCCGCTCGGCGCCGGGATTGGATAGGGATTCGATTAGTGCCATGTTCTTCAGGTCGTCGTAGTAGCCTAGCCTATTCTCTTCTAGTAGCTGTTGTTTTACCTTGTCTCCTGTTCCTTCATTAATTAGGGATGCATGAACTACTGGTTCGTTATAACGGAATATGAAATCTGCAGTGATTTGCCCTTCAAATTCTTTTGCAATCTCTTGCCGTGCTATATTAATTGTTCTCGTTTTGCAATCGTCTTTGTTCCATTTGCTGTTGAGTCGTATTTCCTAGTTGGTTTTGGGCGATTTCGGAATTTCAAGCGCGCGAGCAGTTTCTGATTTTCTGTCTTTTGGATTTCACGGTCCAAATTTCAGGATCGGTTACCAGATTCGAACCATCGCGAGCGCTGAATTTATTATTTCCCGCTGTGATTTGGGGGCGGAACCTGGGAAATGCCCAAACTCATTTTGAAGTCCCTTGAAGAGCAGTTTTGCAATGTGGTCGATCCGGGGTCCAAATTCAGTGCGCGCGATTGAAACCAATCCCGAGCGCTAAATCTGATTTCCCGCTAGGGTTTTGGGGTTTGAATTTTGAAATACCCAAACTCTTTGAAATCGCCTATTTTAGGGTGGTTTTAAATTTAACTGCGGCAATGCAGGTGTCGAGGATTCAGAAGGGGAAGGAGAAGAGACCGCGGGTCAGGGAGTCAGTTTCCAACCCACCGATGCCGCAGTTTGAGTAAGGGGAAGGAAGCAATCCGGAGGCACGGATCTCTCGCCATGGGAGCGGAGGGAAGGGAGAGCAGCGCGTCGGCGACGATCCTGCTAATCATCCGGCACCGCGGCGCACAGTTCCGCCGCCGCCGCCGCCGTCCAACCCCTGCTCAGCGCTTCTGACGAACATTCCTGGTTGCGTCAGGTATTTGCCTCTGGGATGAGAGTATGGGAGGGAGGCGTGTGATCGTGCTGCGGCGCCTGGAGGAGACATTGGACATGGCCGCGGCGAGCTGCAATCCTTGGGCCGCTCGAGTCCTCACCCTTGGGCCGGAATTCGTGCGGCTGGACCTCCGGTATTGATCTGCTTTGCTTTACTTTGTGACTTTGTCACGCTAGATTTGGGTCTTTTTCAAAAGCTTGATATGATTAGCCTTTAATTCCTGATTGGCATTGATATATGCACTACTGATTGGACTCTAATTCTTGATAGTTCACACTAATTTTGAGGAAAACGATTGCAATATAAATTATTTGTGATAAGAACTAGAAGAAGCTGACTTTCTTTGGTTGAATGCAACATCAGAAATGCTAAGTGAGGTTACTCAAACATATGATTAAAAAACGTAGTGTTGGGCTGTAGGTGTGCGAAACATTGTAGTATGTGGCTAAAGATAGAATTACGTAGTTAAAAGTGAAAAGATCGGATAAATGATAGTTCAAATTAAAACTTAGCAATAAAAGATAACCCAAACTTCAATTCACTCTATGATAAATAAACAAATACCTACAGCTTGCAACTAGAACATTTTATGGAAATTGTATCGGGGTTAGGTTGATCAGGTCCTACCAGCTGTTAGATGTAAGCATGGTTACACCATTCATATACTAACACGTGCAACGTAAGAACCTTGAAACATAAATTATTACTTTAATTGATTTTTCCATTAATAATACCGCAGCATTTTACTAGCTCGAAAGTCAAAATCAATTGATTTTCCAAAACTGAACCATTCTTAACTTTCTTTTATCAGTGATATATGGTGATTGATTAATGTGATCCATATTGGTCACATTGCACATATATTCAAGGAATAGAGTGGATATATAAAATTTGATTTCTCCTTTGGTATCAATTCATTGGATGATAGATACAGGTTAAACATAAGTATGACTAGTTTGTTGCTCTTACAAGAATATGTATAACTATGATTAGTGTTCAAACATATGGTGATAATATATATTATTTTCTGATTAAAATATAAATATATCAGGGATCAATCTTAAATTTATATCTCTTTGCTTTGATAATAGATAAGTTTGTAAGAAACATATAATGAGATATCTCTTAATGTATACTCTTCATAGATGATGTAGTGTTAGTTAATGAGAATCGAGCTAAAGAAAATAGAAAACTAGAGTTATGACGATAGACTCTTAAGTCTAAAGGTTTTAAAGTAAGTAGAACTAAAACTGAATATTTGAAGTATGACTTTATCACTATTGCACACGAGAAGACATATATGAGTTTAGGAGATTAAGTAGTGCATAAGAAAGATAACTTTCGATATTTGAGATTGATGCTATAGATGGATAGGAATATTGATGCAGATGTTAGCTATAGAATCAAAGCAGAGTGAATGAAGTCGTGGCAGACATCTGGCATTCTCTGTGATAAGAAGGTACTATAAAAGCTAAAAGAAAAATTTTATATATTAAGTGTTATAGAAATACATATGTACGTTGAATTTGTACTTATACAATAATGTATTGAGTCCGAAATAATAATATATGTGATTAGTTAAGAATAGCACCAATTGAAGAAAAAAACTTTTCAACATCGGTTAAGTTGGTTTGTACATGTACAAAGAAGACCATAAAGATAACAGTGTATTATGAAATACTAAGATAATAATGTGAGAAGAGAAAGTGGAATACCGAAATTAATATATGGAGAGTCAATAAAAAGTGATTTAAAGATTAGTAAATATCTAAATATCTGTAATTAAATAGAAGTGATTAGAAAACAGTTAGTGATATGATTGAACCGTGATTTAAGACTCATGTTATATTTTAATTTTAGTTTATTTTAATTTACTTTGGACTGAAATGATTTATTACTGCTGTTGTTGTATAGATATAGGTTAACCGAAGGTTGAAGTATAAAGTAGTATAATTGTAGATATATTACAGTGCTAAAGGGGCAAAAGTATAAACCTAATTTAAGAACAATATCTAAACTTAAGTGGTCATCCTATGCAAGGTGAGAAATGTACTTATCAAACATATACCGAAGATACAAGCAGTATAACTAGTACTGAAATATCTGGTTAGATGAAGTTAAAAACCAGTCTTCTCTTAGTTGTCTAGTTCACTTTAGTTTGTTTGTGCACCATAGATCGTCTGCTATGAATTGCATCCATGAATTGTCTTTATCGTACTCATGTGCTGCTGAGGATTGTCCATCATCCCTGAAATCTGTAACTTGTTCTTGATTTCCTTTAGCTTGTGATGAGCTGCACTCTCCTTTCTTGTCATATTCACCCAACACAACATTCTTCTTGAAAATCCGACATAGTGCATAGGAGTCCTATAAAAAAATGATATAAATTACTTTATTTCCTTTTGCAACTTCGGAGTACAGATAGGACTTCTCTACAGTGGACAGATCATCGGGAGATTTCAAGCTCAACAATGTGGATGAAGAATTATTGCAGCACACCATTGAACCAAAGTAAGGTGCTTCTTAAGTTTTTTGTGTTCACTGATAATATACAGCTGTATACTTAAAATGTTTATGGATTATGCTTCTCCATTCTACGCTTGTCGTTTGCTAAGTTACATGTGCATGTATTCAAATTGCATTCAATGTTCATTACCAGTCTTAAACAAACTTAGAGTAAACTTCTTAAGGATTCAACTTCAAGTACAGCAGGGAACAATATGCAAATTGCAACTTGAATTCATGCTGCTATTGATTTCTCTTAGAACATCAATCATAATTTTGTGAAGTTGTTATTAAGGTAGTTGCTGAATTTCTATTTCAAGATTCTACTTGTTTTTTGACAACATTAACCTTACCACTGTTGTCACTAATGGTTTTAGTTGAACGCTCTGTTTACTTCATCGAAATATCAACAGTTCAACTAATGCAGAGTCTTCGAACACAACTAATGTAAATTTAAGAGTGGATATACAATATGTATCACTGTGTGCTCTTCGATCTAATTTACAATAAACATGGGATCAGTCCTCATGTTCGGTTCTGATTTTTCTGGTTTTTACTAGTGACTAGTGAGTAAAGTTGGAGGTTGACAGGGAGAATAAAGTGCAAAGCCACCGACACAACACAGGGCCACACTGAAGGATGTCTAAGATTTAAGGTAGCATCAACATGCAACTGACCTATGTTTTTATACTCCGCATCATGAAACGAGGACGGACCTAACCCCTGTACAATCATGTTGTATGATTTCATATCATCACGACATGAACCAAGAATTGGATGTTAAAGTTGTCTTATCAAGAGCAACTAGAAAAGTGAACCATGTGTGAACCCATTAGAGAACTGAGAAAACCTTCTACTGTACTTTGTAAAGTAGCTATGATCCATGGAAGCAAGGAATACTTTATGGCTACCACTGATGGACATGGGGGAAAAGAATAGAGAAGAGCCCTAACTTTTCATGCACTCCATGCATAAAGAACGTAGGTTCTCTGCAACTAGCAAATATGCCCTAGTTATTTCTCTTGTATGTTTCTATTGCCAATTTTGTTTTAGCAGGGCACACATCTGAAATATTGCATATTATGAAATCTGATCACTATTGCATAACATAAATACACACACAAATCCTACTATCTGAGAAGATTGACTATGCTTAATACTCTGAAATGCAGCCTGAGCTAACCAAGTACAGCAGAAACAACTCAAAATGATTTAACTGATACTAACAGCTGGTGAGGAAGATGGATGAATAACCTGAATCCCCATGGCGTTCTCGCATTCACTTTCCTCGATGCGGTACTCATGCATCACCCAACTGGTTCTAATCCCCTGAGGAGCTCGATCTTTGTAGTAGACTAGTGTCTTCTTCATACCAATTGACCTGTTCTGGTAGTTGATCCGCCGATCTTTCCCCGTCGATTTCCAGTATCCTGCTCTGGTTGCACGGTTTGTGCGGCATCCATTGGGATACTTTCTATCCCTTGGCCCAAAGAAGTACCACTCAGAGTCTTTACTAGGCAGGAAGGATTTCTCTATCAAAACAAGAAGACAAAAAATACATCTCAAATTGAATGAGGATTCCGGAGTGATGACGATGAGAACAATGGATGAACACTTAAGTTTTCAGCTTACCCGCCAATTCCCAGGGCTCGCATTTGTAGAGGTCTACTTCTGGGATTATGTCGAGGTCGCTGCTGAGGCCATGGACCTTCCTCTTGAGGTAGTAGTTCACAAGCTCCTCATCAGTTGGATGAAATCTAAAGCCTGGAGGGAGACCAACCGGCGCCATGTCCTCCCAGTTCGCCGCCTCCTTTCTTGCTGGTCCTTCTCCTTGTCTTTATCCTTTGTCTTTCCCTTCGCTTCCGGCGTCTGTGCTCTTTAGCTACTCCGTGAAATGATTCAAAGCCTGCCCTACAAGTAGCTGTGTTTCTCTTTTAAAGATTCTCACACAAGCTCTGGGACGTCTTACGGCACCGCAGGATCTTCTTTTCTTCTCTTTTAAACGAAACCGGCTTTTGTTATGTTTTTTTCTGGATAACACACTTTTATGATCCTCAATGCTGGTAGATTGTGCGGGGCTGCATTAGAATGAGAAAGTTGTCACAGCGTCGATTGCCAGCCAGCTTGGGCCTTCCGTTTGATTGCATTCTTTTGCACACTGAACTTGTTTTTTGTGTCTCACAAGCTTAATCCCTTTGAAGTGTCATAGAGAAGAAGAGGGTTAAAGGCCATGCTGGGGAGCTATGGCCACACGTCTCTGTTCCTTGGGATTGGCATTGTAAAATAGAAAGTTTAGGAAGATAAAAAAGAAAAGGAAAGGTTCATCATGCAACCATGAGGCGTTCTAGTGTCAATGATCTTGCATTGCTAGCTATTTAGTCATCTAGATCAGACAAAACTAACTTTGGATTCTGATAAAAGACCAATTGAGAACTATGGATCATCTACATATATGTTTCCACAAGCATAAGCTTCACTATATTCTGTTGAAAGATACTTCTGAGAAATCGGAAGCAATGGTCTAAATCCTCCCTTTGTTAGATGGACTCGATAAAAGGATCACAATCTCAATACAAGAAGTTTGTTATGTGCACTGCAGCCACATCAGGGGATAACTATGCTGTTGAACCCTAACTTCCTCTTTTTCTTTCCTTAACTTCTCCAGCACTATAATGATAATGAGACTTGTAAAAAGACCCTGCAAGTAATCTTATCTAATTCTACAGGAAAAGATAGGCATCTCCTTCAGATGCATGTGGTATAAAGCAGATTTTGTTGCTAAATGTAGATTCGCATATTACTTTGTAGTTGATATTCCCGTGGAAACGGTGATGGTTCAAAGGCGCTGCTAAGTACCTACGATTGACCTGCTGGGCGGTCTGAAGAATGCAGAGGCAACACGCTTGCAGTAAGATTCACAATGAAGACATCAATAAGGTAAAATGTTGAACTTTAATTATAACTTGTCTGGTACTAGTTAGATCTGACTCTAGGAAAGAGGGTGCCACATCTGCATTTCTTTTGCTGAAATATACATAAAAGCGTTCTTCATCTTGTGATGAAAGGAAATGCTGTTGCAGCACTTCTAGTAATTTTGTGAACATGCAGCCCTAGACTTCCAAGTTCCGAAGGGTACAAAGCTGCTCTGAGCTTATATTTATTGACTTAGGATGGATTCTGAACTTCTGGTTGACATTCCAGGGCTACTTCTAAGTGCTAACGGCACGAGGTAGCTTCTGATCTTTGCTTGTAGTTTTCCTTAAAAACCCTTGTGAATATAATAGTTTAAGCTTTTTCGTTTGGTATCATGGTTTGCATTACTATGTAATGGAAACTAATTTATTTGCGCCACACTTACTGTACTATATAGTTATCTGCATACAATATTATTAAATTTTAATCTTGTTTCAGCATTTGCAGAAATGTTTGAAATAACAACTTGATTTATTTTTCATATACATATTTGATGAAATTTGAAAATATGAACCAGTTTTAGTCGTATTGACCTAATTAACTGTTTTTTATCTCAGTCATATTCTACTGGCTAGATCCGGATAGTTACAGTGATCCATAAATTACAGGTCTCCTACCATACGGTAACCACGTTTTATGGATATCCGCAATACTGACCGATGTATACATTAAAATATCAGAGCACAGATAATTATTTGCTATTTTCGTTGCCCTTTCTGCATCGTGCTCATCACTGCCGACCTCTCTCCGGCGCTGCCATCTCATGCACCATACCAGCGCCAATCAGCATGCCATCCTCTTCGGTGCCACTGTCCAGCGCGCCTACCTCTCCAAAGCGCCACCGTTCAACACGCCAATCCAGAGCGTGTCACTCTCTTTCTCCACTGTGGCCGTAACAACTTCTCTGCTCTGCCACGACGACTGATGGATATATCGTCAACGCTGCTGCTCTCCAGCGTGCCGAGGAAACTCGAGCTGCTGCCCTAGAAGATCCTCTTTGACCCGTCGCCATCGACACATCTGCCCATGAGGATTGCGAGCGCGTGACCAAAGGCGCCCGCAACGCTGCTCTCGCCCGTGTGGCAGAAGCAGAGTGCAAGGCCGTTATCACCCAAATCAAGCGTGATGCGGCCAATGCTCGCCTCTACGATGCCCACGATCGCGCTGCCTGAGAACGTGCAACTGCGGAGCCGCACCACGAAGAAGACACCGTCACAGACGACAACTCCATCGTGGGCAGTGATACTATCACTCTCGACGCTGCCCTTCTTCAACCATATAACCCGTGCTCTCTACGCCGACCAAGAGTTTCGCTCCTTTCAGTAGGGAGACCTCCCCATCGCCGAGTACTGTCGACACTACAAGTGGATGGCTGAGGACCTTCGTGACCTCGACAAACACATCTCCAACCGCACCCTCATCCTCAACATCATTCGAGGCCTCAATGAGCGCTTCACCGCCATCGGGCTTTATCTCCACCGTAGCAATCTATTCCCCTCCTTCCTATAGGTGCATGATGACTTGCGGTTGGAAGAGCTCATCATGGATAAGAGCTCCCCCGCCACAGCCCTTGCCGCCTCTAGAATAGGTGGATTCAAGCCGCTACCACCCTACCCCCTATCGACTGCTCCGTCGATCGAATATCGAGCTTGTTCGCAACCGGGAACTCCTAGCGACAACTCTGAGGACGGGTTCGGTGATGGCTTCCACCAACAGTGTGGTAAGCATGGTCGACGAGGAGGTCACGGTGGCTCTGGTGGCAATGGCGGTGACACAAGTGTGGGCGCTGGCGTAGGCGCGGGCGTGGGGATGGGAGCTGGCGTGATTTCTAATGTTTCAGGTAGTTTGTTTATACTGCTCTCAGGAATCCCATAGGATAGCCTCCTAATGGTATTTGGTCCACTGTATTCAACCCATGGTTTGGATCTATTTAAATGTGGCCCGGACCGTAGGTGCCTCATCCTCTAGTTGGGCCACCTCATGCCCTACTCGCTGGTCTGCATGGATAGTGGGCTGGCCAGTGAAGGGTCCCACCTTCTTTTGTGGCGTCGTGTCTACCAACGACTCAGGATGGGATACATAGGCACTAGCGGTTAATTTTCAGGTCATGACTCTACAGCAGCCGCCATTACATAAGTGGTATTTTGATTCTGGCAACACCAATCATATGACCTCCAATGCTGGTATTCTTTCTCACACCACTCCTTCTTGTCACTCTCCTTCTAGCATTGTTATCGGTAATGGAAATCTCATTCCAGTTACTTCTACTGACGTTATACATCTTTCTACTCAGCTTCATCTTAATAATGTTCTTGTATCTCTAAACCTCATTAAAAATCTTATTTCTGTTTGCCAGTTCACCTCTGACAACAACTGTTCTGTGGAGTTTGACCCATTTGGTTGTTTTGTGAAGGATCTTGCTACTCGGAGGGAAATCATCTGATGTGATAGCTCTAGACCCCTTTACTCCTTGAGCTTCCTGGTGGCTGCTCTACATGTGTCCTCCTAGCCTTTACTTTGGCATCAGCATCTTGGGCACCCAGGATAGGACGTCCTATTCAAACTAGCACATTCTTCAGCTACTTATTGTAATAAAAGTGCTAGCGATACTCTCTATCATGCTTGTCAGCTAGGTCACCATACCCGCTTACCCTTTCATAGTTCATCTTTGCGTGTCACTCACAATTTTCAGTTAATTCATTATGATCTTTGAACATCTCCAATCACTAGCATTTCTGGTCATAAATATTATAGTTATTTTAGATGACTCTTCTCATTACCTTTGGACTTTTCCTTTGTGTCTAAGTTTAACACCTTTAACACTCTTTTCAACTTCTTTGCATATATCCGCACATAGTTTGGGGTCACCATTTAGACAGTTCAGTGAGACAATGGCCGTGAGTTCGACAAACTCCACACTCGTACTTTATTCCTGTCCCATGGCGTTCATCTTCGAACGTCATGTCCCTATACCTTCGCTCAAAACGTAGAGCTGAACACATTATTCGCACCACTAGTAATGTTGTTTGCTCTTTGTTGTTTTAGGCCAGCATTCCTCCCGCTTTTTGGGCTGCGGCTCTCAGTGTCGCCATCCATTTACTTAACATTCCAACTAAAACACTTAATTTCTTGATATCACACTTTGCTCTGTTCAGGTCGCATCCCTCCTACGAGTATTTTAGGGTCTTTGGTTGCAAATGTTACCCCAATCTGTTTGCCACAACTACTCATAAACTCACCCCTCACTCCTTCTTGTGTGTCTTCCTCGGTTATTCTCTGAACCACAAAGGCTATCTTTGTCTTTATTGTCTTACAAATCAAATCATCATCTTGCATCATGTGGTCTTTGAGGAGTCCTCTTTTCCCTTTTCTGATGATCCCTCTCCGCCCACATGTGCGGCATTTGACTTTTTGGAGGATACCCCTAACCTAGTGCCAGCTCCCTTTGCATTGCCACCTTTTTTCTTCTATAGGATGATCTGATGCCATTACTGCATCACCACATGCGGCCGATGCCCCTGGAGCTATGCCATCACCTGGTGCATCATCTGGATCGCCTCACGTGACACCATGTCCTATGGTGACTACGACAGCAATGCTCGATGATCTACCTTCACCTATGGCACTCTCCACCGGTCCTTCATCGTCCGCAGGTGGGGGTCGCCCTCATGCCTCGGCTCCCTCCATTCTAGCTACTTTCCTAGCTCCAGGCCGGTATCGAGACTTGGTCTATTCCCAGCGCCTAGCTCTAGCACTGCCTTCCCTAGCATCGGCCGCGGGTGTCAGTCCCTTGGCTCCAGTGCCTATTCCTCTTGACGTAGTTCCAGTTGCTCCTGTGACAAATCAACACAGCATGGTCACGCGCAGTAAAGCGCGAATTTTGATAGCCTGTATTGCTCTAGACTGCCCACCTGTCACCAATTCCCCGAAGTTACCAGGCCGCTCTCACTGATCCGAATTAACGAACCACTATGGAGGCAGAATACTCAACGCTCCTATCCAACCACACCTGGGATCTCATTCCTCGACCACCACAGTCCAATGTGGTAATAGTCAAATGGGTATTTAAACACAAATTCAATGCTCATGGTTCTCTTAAGCGCTTGCTAATGCCAAAATCTGGCGGATCCGATGGCGCTAAAGCCGATCGGCTAGGAGATCCGATGGGACTAAAGCCGATCGGCTGAGAGGTCCGTTGGGGGGTTTGATGCAGCCATCGGCCGATGGAGATACTGAGACAAAACTGATCAGATTAGTAGAAGATTAGATCGGCTTAAAGACAGGAGATTGTCCAATCGGGATCAGGTCCGAGAAGCCTGAGGGAAGGAAGGAGAAGGATCGGCTTGACTAAAAAAGGTCCGATAGCTACAGTGGAGAAGCCGATCAGGTTGCCGCAAAGGAAGACTCGGTTATAAATTGGAAGATTATTCAGATGAAACCGGGATTGCGGAGGAGCCATGGACTCTACGGCAGGATGCTTATTTTTGTAAATTATAACCTTACTCAATTAGGGAGGTCTAGCTGGTTAGTTAACTTCTTTAGGAATATTTTCCTTTGTTCTTACTAGGAAATAATGTCCAATGGTCGTAGACGCGTCGGACTCTGTCTGTAAATCCAGGGTATAAATATAGACCACTTGGAAACATGTAAAATATCTCTCGATCATATTCAAATTCGGCACATCGCCACCCTAGTTCATCTAGGTTCTACCGGCGAGGTCTGGCTCTCGACGCGGGGCTACATCGGTTAAGTCCGATCTCTGGCGAAGGGGTAAGTCCCGCCACCATCCCGTTATGTCTTGCTCTATCTAAGGCTGCATCGGTTAGGTCCAATCTCTTAGGCTGATCGGATATATCGCATCACGTCCGTGCTGAACCTATTGGCCCGTTAAGCTCCCTCTGCCGTCGTCAGTCTCGTGCTGCATCGGTTAGGTCCGACCTATGGGGCTGCCGATGATAGATCGAGCTTCAGGCCTATAGGCTTCTACACGGCGTATCATCAAAGTGCTAGCCGATGAGTTATCTATGCTCTGAGCTTCACGCCCAGCGCATCGTCCCCTCGGCCGATACGCATCAGCTTTTAGAGGCGTCCCACGACACGTAACGCCAAACGTATCGGACCTCCAGCCGATATGTGCCTGCCTTCAGAGAGGCGTCCCCGCATCGGCTTAGCTAGCCGATGGGTTCGTTCCTATCCTTTCTACAGCATAGCTGATCCGGCGTCCTCCGTATCATCGCCGCTGACCCCGACCTTGTACTGTCTCGGTTAGGTCCAATCTTCGAGGTTCGGTGTTGATGGCGCTGCCACGGCGGGCGACGGGTCTCTTGCTGTCATATCCAAAGCAACATCGGCTTTGTAGCCCGTGCCTTCTTGTGCTAATCATCGCCTAGGCCGCATCCGCTTTAATCGGTTTTTTCAGCCGATGAATCACTGTTCGGCTGTTCGGAGAGATCCCGTACGCCTCGATATCCTCTAAGCACACCTTGGTTCCTCCATCGGCTCTACGGTCGACTGCTCGTCGACACCTGTCCACATCGGCTCCCCAACCGATCAAACAGCATCTCGAACCTATCGGCAGCCAGCCGATAATGAGCGTCTGTATCGGATCCGCTCGTCTCACCTCCTTGTCAATTGCAGGGTCAAATTGACTGGCACGCTTACGAACCTTGAGACCTAAGGACCTGCATTGGAGACAAGCAGACCTCCTAGGCCTTCGCGTGACCGAGCCACCGTCCCTCCCTGTTCGCGGGATTTTTTGGCGGCGACCAGTGCTACAAGGCTCGCTAGGTTCTTCGGAGGTTCACACAGCGATCATGTGTTGACTTTTTAGAGACATTCAGTCCCGTCATCAAGCCAACAACAATACGGACTATCTTTTTTCTAGCTCTCTCATGCTCTTGGCCTATCCATCAACTAGATGTCAACAATGGCTTTCTTTATGGTACCCTGTCCGAGATAGTTTATTGTACTTAGGCTTCTGGTTTTGAGGATTCCAGTCATCCTGATCATGTGTGTCGCCTCAACCGCTCTCTTTATGGGCTCAAACAGGTGCCACGAGCATGGTATAACTGGTTTGCCTCTCACCTTCTACAGCTTGGTTTTGTCGAAGCCAAGTCAGACACGTCCCTCTTCGTTTATCACCATGACACAGATACCGTCTATCTTCTGTTTTATGTGGATGACAATGTACTCATAGTTTCTTCTATCGGCTTACTCCGGTGTATCATTGACGCTCTTCAGTAGGAGTTTTCTATGAAGGATTTGGGCACTCTCCATCATTTTTTGGGTATGCATGTTCAGCACACTAACTCAGGACTCTTTCTTTCCCAGCGTTAGTATATGATTGAGATTCTTGACCGTGCTGGTATTTTTGATTGCAAACCTTGCTCCTCCCTGGTTGATGTGAACCGAAGCTCCCTGCAGATGGCGCCCCAGTGTCTGATCCTATGGATTTTTACAATCTCGTGGGTGCTCTTTAGTATCTCACTTTCACTCAATCGGATATCTCCTATACAGTTCAGCAAGTCTATCTTCACATGCATGACCCACGAGAGCTTCATCTTGCTGCTCTCAAGTACATTCTACGTTACGTCCATGGTACTCTGTATATGGGCCTGTTCTTGTGTCCTTCCTCTTAGTTTGACTTGGTTGTTTACTCTGACGCTAATTGGGCTGGTTGTCCTGACACCCGTTGATTAACCTATGGATATGTGGTATTCCTCAGTAACAATTTGGTCTCATGGTTATCCAAGCATTAGAATACAATTTTTCGTTCCAGTGCAAAGGCTTAGTATCGAGCGATCGTCAATGCTGTTGCTGAAGTCACTTGGCTACGCCATCTGTTGTTTAAACTGTACATTCCTCTGTGCAACACAAGCTTGGTGTACTGTGACAATATTAGTGCAATTTATATGTCTTCTAATTCTGTTCAGCATAAGCGTACTAAGTATGTAGAGATCGATCTACAATTCGTTCGGCAGCGTGTTACACTTGGTGATATTCGCGTTCTTCATGTTTCTACGACGTCTCAGTTTACTGAGTCTAGTCTAAATGTTCCGTGCACCAACGATTTGACTGCGAGGGCATTTTAGAAAGTAGCCATATTGATCTGATTGACTGCCTTTTATACCAGGCATATTCTATCGGGCAGATCCAGTCTTATTAGGATAGTTATAGTATAGTTGAAGAGTGATCCATAAATCATGGGTTTCCTACCATGCGGTGATCATGTTTTGTGGATCCTTACTTGTATTCTTCTGTATGTAACCGTAACACTGATTGATGTATGCACTACCAAATACAGATTTTAGTTTCTCCCTCAACTAGTTATATGCATGGATCTCAACAACATAGTGAGGAAGTTCTCCCTTGAGATGCAACTAAGAAGATGCTTTTATTTTCAGTGCCTTATACGCATGTACTTAGACAATCATATCAAGGACAAACGCTATAGTTGGAGTGGATCAATGCAGAAGCAGGCATCTAGTACAACAGGTATACTTTTGTTCAGTTTTCATTGATGTATATAGGCACAAAACAACTATGCAATGGCATAGCTTCACTCTTTTCTCACAAAAAAAAAAGAAAAAAGCTCCATTTAAGAAGCAAGATATTACATTTGAAGCTCAAGAAGAGAACGCACTGATTTAACAAGAAAAGAAAGAGAGACATCAAAATGCTGACTGTTCCTATATATGATCATAACTATAATCCTCCTTATGAACTCAACTCCAGGAAGGACTCCAACAACCTTCAGGCATTAGTCCTCCAACTCCAGCAATACGCTGTAAGTTGAAAACTAAAAGGATAGCTTATTTTTGCTTAATCTTACACCTTGAAGACCCCATATACTTATTAATAATAGCCAGCAGCACCACAAAAAAGAACGAAAAAATAATTATCAGGGGATGATGATCCAGCACATGAGCAGAAGTTGCCCTGGCTTCTCATCAGCCGGCGAGGGCCACGCAGGAGGTGCTCTCCTCGGCGCCGCCGTCGGCGGTGCTGGAGCACCAGGCGTCGTCGGAGATGAACTGCATCCAAGAGTCGTCCTTGTCCTGGTCGTCCTCGGCGTCGGCGCCAGAGGTTGACCCGACGGGCACGTCCGGCGACGGCGTCTCATACTGTTCCTGGCTGCCGCTGTTGGCGAGCAGCTGCTGGCAGGCGCCCTCCAGCAGCGCCATGCTGCATTGCCTCTGCAGCTCCTCCACCTCGGTGCAGATCGCGTTCTTCTTGAAGACTCGGCATAACGCGTAAGTGTCCTGATCATGAGAAACAAATTAATTAAGCTCCATTAACATATGAATTATCAGTCTTTATCAAAGTTTATGCACACTGATGCATGATTATCTCTGTACCTTTATCTAGCTTTCTGAAAAAAAATATGATATAGATTCATGTGCAATCTTCTGGCAATCAATTGGCGTTGTTAGTTTGAGCAAATCAAGCACAAGGTTCTTTAGTAACACTAGTGTCATAACGGTGTTCTATTCTTGTAGTTAGGAAAGAGATAAGTTAATAAGAGAGAATTAAAGAAGACGGCCAGCCGGGTAGGAAGGGTGCGAGTATGATGATGGATTCGGCGTAGAATAAAGTGGAAAGCAGTCGACACCGACATGCATGGCCATGAGAGACAAGAGGCTGGAGATCGAGAAGCTCTTGGCTTTGCTTTGTCTCTGCGCTTTAATGTCTCATGATCAATGCACTGCCCTATGCAGACCGGTGTCTGCTCATCTCATGATTAAAGGGAGGATTAGTGTTAACACACACCAAAGAACGCAGCATTGCTAATTCTCGTTAGACCCGGCCTGGCTTTGAGTTTTTCACTTGGCAGTAAGACTACAGATTTGTCTCATGCATTAGAGTAGATCATAAAGCAAAGGGATACTGGTCACACAACTAGTAGTAGTAGTAGTACAGTACTTGGAAGTTAGTGCTACTGCAGAACAGATGCAATAAAGTTAAATTTTACGCCCTCCCAGAAATTTTCTTCAATTTGTCAAGGGCAAAAGAAAGGGATCAAGTTCTCAAAGCCCTAGCTAGTCAACCGCGCTTATAGGCGACCAATTAGCAGCTATCCATGCAATCTAGCTGTCTAGGATCGTTGTCCTATATGAGTACGATCAATTTGATTATGACTGAAATATTCAGAGAAATAGTTAATATAGCAAAATATTTACATGGTAGATCGATATATAGATGTAGAAACTAAGATATACCTGGATGGGCATGGTGTCCTCGCAGCCCTTGTCGTCGAGGCGGTACTCGTGCATGACCCAGTCGGTGCGGACACCTTGCGGCGCGCGGCCGCGGTAGTAGACGAGCGTCTTCTTCATGCCGATGGCGCGACTGCCGTGCTGGTGCACCACCCGCCGGTCCTTCCCCGTCGACTTCCAGTACCCCGCCCTCGTCGCCCTGTTCGTCCTGAACCCGTTCGGATACTTCCTGTCCCTAGGCCCGAAGAAATACCACTCCGGATCCCTGCTCGGCAAGAACGATTTCTCTGCATGAAATTCCATCCAAAATCATCATCATCTCATCATGTGTTTGATCGATCAACATGTTCAATTGTTCGTCAGGATTAATATATGCGGGTAAACCATGCAGGATGATCGATCGATCGATCGATCGATGTATGTATAGATGTGATGCTTACCTGCGAGCTCCCAGGGCTCGCACTTGTAGAGGTCAACTTCGGGGATGATGTCGAGCTCGATCCTTAGCCCATGGATCTTCCTCTTGAGGTAGTAGTTCACCAGCTCCTCGTCCGTCGGGTGGAACCGGAACCCCGGCGGGAGCCCCACCGGCGCCATGAACGTCGTTTGTGGCCGCCGATACGACGGCGGCCTCTGCAGCTGGCCGGCCTCCTCCTCCTACGGCGCCGGCGGCTTTGCCCAAAGACACCTTGCTTCTTCTGCGCTGCTGCGGCCTCTCCCAGCTGCTGCTGCCACCACCCTTATAAGTAGGTTTTTCGCGGCAGCTAATGCTGGGGTAGGAGGCACAGTAGTAGGGGCGGCGGTCGACATAGTCATCCCTCCCACAAGATTTCGATCAATCGGATGGCCTCCTTTGGCTCCTCTTTTGCAGATTCCCTGATCACCCTCACAAGAAGCTTGAACCTTTTCCATCTCTTTTTCACTACTACTCTAGCTACCCTCTCTCCAACCCTTGGCTTGATCAAAATATGTCTATCCCTGATCGACCATAGTGAAGCAATGGGGTTAAATATACTGGCCTCCCTGTCTATGTATGGATACTCTATAATCTACATCTTATCTTGGTCTATGAGCTATCAATGGTTCTATCTCTAAGCGTTAAAGTCACCTCTACCAATGTACCATGCTCGCTGTTTTTGCGTATGTAGGTTGTATAAGATATCTGTAAAGCTTAACGCATTTGTCGGAGGATATCAAAATTTAGATACCATTTACGAGCACCACTATTTTGTATCTTGATATAGACGTGCATATAGCTTGAAGATTTTTTGTACCAATTAAATTTTAGCACCACAATTTCTATATGTCATAGAAACCGCTGATGGTTTGCTATTTAAAATAGGACACTAGATCGTTTCGCTGTGTTATATATATATAAAGTATAGCGGATGTGTATATGTTTGTTTTCAAATTTGGATAAAAAATATTCTGCTATATAGAGTGAAATAACTACCGTATTTTTTCAATGAATTAATCTAGGTTAATTAGGCTACATTGTTTAACACATAGTATTTCACAATTTCCACCATGCATGCATAGTAATGATGCCAGAAGAGGTTGCATAGAAGTATTTAATATTAAAATGTTTTTTTCCATGTAAGAGTTTGTAAAATTTATGCATTGCATGACAAAAAGAAAAAGAGAAACGAAAGAAGAAAGGAAATAATAAAACTAAAGAAATAAAGGAAATAATAAAGAATAGTGGGAAAATAGATGTCTTGAGGGAGAAGAGGATACAGAAGAGCTTTGCTGTCATTAGCGTTGCTTTGTGTGCGCCAAGCATGCATCAGCTTTTCCTTCACTCCATAAGTTCTCCTCACCTTTCAATCGACCGTGCCATGTACAAACGCCACTGAGGATCGATCAGAGAAAGGAGATTATGTCCACAGAAAATGAAAATGCAGCTTAGGCGCTATATCCAGGCTTGGTCTATTTGGAAAGACGAAACAGCCGTGTCTTCAATCAGCAAAGCAGATCCTTAATCGAGGTGGTGAGCGCAGACGCCGAGGAGGCGACACATTAGCGGGAGAGAGGGGATCTTATGACCTATCCTGAGTTCGGTTGGGGCTCAGCTTTTTTAATAGAAAATACTATATGATTAATTAATTTTATTGTAAATATAATAAATTTATTTGATTTTTTTAGACATAGATTTTTTTAAAATGTATCATTTAGTCGTTTTGAAAGTATTCTCACAAAAAATGATAGAGTAGCTCACTCCAATTTCTCTCTAAAACACAGCCTAAGCAGTTAGCGTAGTAGTCTGGTTAGTGTGGTGTTTTTCTCTTTTGTTTGGTTCAATGTATTAACTCGTTGTAAAACTCCCAGATAATACAAAGATATACAAAAGCTTATACATATTTTTGACAAAAAAACTGTTGTAACCATGTAATTGGTCTGAAACCGGTCCAGAATAAATGGACAGGAATTTAAATATGAAAGCTTAAATTATAAATTTATAAATTTCCTGTAGCTACAAAATTTTAGGGTGACACCTATTAGTTGAGTTCATATTTGACTTGAGATAAAAATTTCAGAAATACCTGATACTATTTTTTAACATTTTGGTCCATTCCAAAATTTCATTTTACGAATAGACCCTCTGTAAAACTTATTTTAAAAATGGTTCCATAACTCAGCCGTTGGATGCCTTGGCGCGAAAGCAAATATTTTGGCACCAAAACTGAGGTCAATGGCAGTAGGTTTGGCTCTGACCCTCTTCCACCTATGAACAACTTTTCTTTCTCCTCCCTCACCCCTTCCCGAAGACTCTTGATTTGTTGCCAAATTTTGGGAAGCTGACGAATCAATGTATCATGATTTATTTGCTCTAATTTATTTTTATTGTTAGTAAATTGAATCTAGGATGAGAGTGTGGGTCTTTCCCTCCTCTCCCATACTCTATGTTGATTTGGTGTCAAACAAAGTGGGGAAATCGAATAAAGCAGCATTTTCTTATTTTCCGTGATTTTCTGGCCATTTAAAACCAAGAGATAAACTGTTTTCAATTAAAGGATGTTTTTAGACGAGACCTTGTTGGAACAGGATAACAAGTTAAAACAAAATTGAATTGGAACTTCGTAAACGAACACAAAGTTTGAGAGAGTCTCAACCTAGTTCTGAAAAGAAATTTCCAGTTCAGAAGCCACCGTCAAAGGGCAGCTTGGATGGAGAAGCGGCGTCACACTGTATGCATGGAAATTAATTAAGCTACTTACTGTAGCAACAGTTGAATATTGAAACAGGTCACTATCCCCTATATATATATATGTGTGTATATATGTATATGTATACATATACGTACACACACACATATATATATAAGGTAAAATCAGTATTGTCTGCTTGGAATATGATGCTTGTTCTCATCATATATGCAGTCAGAAACAGAAAATGAAGTGGTTACCAAGTAGTCTACGTTAGCAAGACACTGTATGAACTGTCAACTCTTCAAACCGGACCAGGCCACAATCCTTTATAAAATGATCAGATCTGCATTGCCGTGTCACGAATGATTTGGCCGCCATCTTTGGGAATGGAGCTTTCCATCGATCATTTTTTTTGACGGTGCATTTGGTCGATCATGCACAGTGCACACGGCACCTAACGGTACGACGACCGCCACCCATTTGCCTATAAATTGCGAGCTCTTCTCCTCGTGTTGCTCATAGCGCAGATCATATCAGCCAAGATCGAGTTCGTCTTCTTCTTCTTCTTCTTCTTGTAGCATTTGATTTGAGACATGGTGGCGTCTGACATGTCTGCCAAGGTCGGAAAGCCACTCGTCGAGAATGAGGCCGGGTCATACCTCGCGTGGTCCTGCAAGGACCAGCCGGGGAGAAGCTCGGGTGCGGGCTGCTCGTGTTGAAGCCACGGCGTCGGGGCTGACGCCTGAGCAGGCCGCCACCGCCTTCCGGAGCCAGCCGGCCGCCCTGCTCACCAAGCTGCACGGCGTCCGCCCCCGCGAGCACGACAGGCACGGGCTCGTCGTGAACACCGCGCGCGTGCCGGCGGACAGAACCACCGGCGGCTCCGTCGGGACGAAGACGGTCACCGCGGCACACCTGCCGTTGCTGGGGCAGCTTGGGTTCAGCGTCGGGCTCGTGCGTCTCGAGGCCGGCGGCGCCGTGCGAGGGCCCTGGGTGCTCCGCGACGCCGCGGCGCAGGCGGTGTACGTCGCCCGGGGAAGCGGGCGCGTCCAGGTCGCCTGCGCCGGCAGCGCGCCGACGCTGCTGGACGAGGAGGTCGCGGCGGCCAGCCTGCTCGTCGTGCCGCGGTGCGCGGTGGCGCTCGTGGCCACGGACGCCGGCGGCATGGAGCTGGTGTCGCTGATCAAAAGCCCCAGGTAACTGGACGATCCAGCAGCGCATGCGTTCATCCATTCGTGTCAATTGTCATATGTGAGCGCATGGGTTTTTACTTAGACTTTGTTGTGCACTTCGCCGGGAAGGGCTCGGTGATCGGCGGCTTGACGCCGGAGATCGTGCAGGCGGCGCTCAACGTGTCGCCGGAGTTGGTGGAGCAGATCAGGACCAAGTGAGTGAAGCGAACGCCGCGGTGATGGATCTCGTCTCTGCGTGTCTAGTCTTCACCGTGCGACAAGTTACGCGCAGTTGTTACTGCTCCGGTGTCCAGTCTCGACACGTGAATAATATGAAATTAGTTGTATGCAATATTCTTTTAAAATACATTTCACACCTTTCGAAAAAATACATTTAACAACGTTGTGTATATGCTGTCCATTACTCCATTGTACTATATTTAGTGAAAACAATGTGTTGACAATGTGTTTCCAGATCGATCACCCTATAGGCTATACACACTGCCACAGACCTCATAATCTCTGACAGCTAGAAACCCACGCCTATAACGGACGGACAGTCGTTACCGTTTTGTTATCACAAGTGTGGAAATCTAACCATAATAGTTTAAATAAATAAAGTTATCTATAATGATGTGGATTAGAATGATGAGCCATTATAAATAAGGAATATGTTGGTTGACGTCATACCTTACCCTTACGTATAGCAGTTGGTCATCTAAAAGAAGATGTTATACCAATTGTTATATATTAGAGATTGAAAAAATATAGAGTAGCCTCACCTTAACTCACCATAGTTTGTATGTTTATATATAGAACAAGAATTACAGATATAGATAGTTTTAAACTAGGACTCATAACTTAAGTTCTATTCTATCTATAGCAAATTACAGGAGTCCATCTATCCTTGAGACATGCTCGGTTACAATCCTAGTGTAACACGTTTACAATCTCTAACACCCCCGCTCAATCTAAACTTTCCTAACCACTTTGAAGTTTGAGATTGCGAATAAATGTATTCATCTTTGCAACCGGTAAGGCTTTTGTAAATCCATCCGCCAATTGATCTCCAGAAGCGATGAACCGAACGTGTAGCTGTTTTCTCATAACTCTTTTACGCACAAAGTGAAAATCAATTTCAATATGCTTTGCTCTAGCATGAAACACGGGATTAGCTGATAAGTATGTTACATCAAGATTATCACACCAAAGAACTGAGGTGCGATGCACTTTAACCTCAAGTTCGGTCAACAGTTGCTCAAGCCATATTATTTCTGCAGTAGCATTAGCCATTGCTTTATATTCTGCTTCTGTACTAGATCTTGAAACAGTTGGCTGTTTTCTAGCACTCCATGATATAAGATTACTTCCATAAAATATTGCGAAGCCTCCAGTAGAACGCCTATCATCTGTATCACCTGCCCAATCTGCATCAGAGAAGGCACTGATGAATGACGACAATACCTTTTGAATATGCATCCTGAGTCCAATTGTGTGTTGTACATATCTAAGTATTCTTTTAACTGCAGTCCAATGAACTGAGGTCGGTGCATGAAGAAATTGGCAAACTCTGTTGACAGCAAAGGATAAATCTGGTCGTGTATTTGTTAAATACTGAAGAGCACCAACTATGCTTCTATAGCGAGTAGCATCTTCTGGACTGAGAGGAACACCATCATAGCTCGACAGCTTCTCAAATGCAGATAAACGAGTCGTGCAGGGTTTGCAGCCGAGCATTCCAACACGCTTCAACAAGTCTTGTGCATACTTAGCTTGAGATAGAGTTATGCCATCTAACTCTTCTTTAACTTCTATACCCAAGAAGTAATGTAACTTGCCAAGATCCTTTAGTGCAAAGTCTTCTTTTAAATCAGCAAGAAGAGTTGTCACCGATTCAGGTGATGAGCTTGTAACGATAAAATCATCAACATAGATAAGCATATAAATAGTTGTACCACTCCTATGATATATAAAAAGAGACATGTCTGATTTTGATGGCACAGAACCTAGAGTGATTAATTTGGAACTTAACCTAGAGTACCACGCCCTGGGCGCCTGCTTCAGCCCATAGATAGCCTTGTCCAACTTACATATATATCCCGGTGTTTTAGTGTCCTCAAAACCTGGAGGCTGCTTCATATAAACTTCCTCTTCCAGAACACCATGCAAGAACGCATTCTGCACATCAAGTTGTCTGAGGCACCATCCCCTTGACACTGCAATAGAGAGTACCAATCTAATTGTAGCTATCTTGACAACTGGGCTGAAAGTGTCTTCATAGTCGATGCCATAGCGTTGCTTGAATCCCTTGGCAACTAATCGAGCTTTGTATCTCTCAATACTCCCATCGGCTTTTTGTTTAATTTTGAAAACCCATTTGCAATCAATAATATTCTGTCCAGTTTTTCTTGGAACGAGATGCCAAGTTTTATTCTTAACTAGAGCTTGAAATTCCACTTCCATTGCATCACGCCACTTTGGATCTGAAATAGCTTCATCAACAGAATTAGGTTCACTAGTAGCACTAAACATGCCATATCGAATCATACCATCATATAGCTTCTTTGGTTTGATAATACCGCTTTGCAACCGTGTTTGGTGACGCGGGGGATCAGGTGTGGCTGCTGGAGAACCAGATGTTGTAGAAGATCCAGATGTTGTAGAAGATCCGGGTGGCACAAATTCATGTGCACCTGATGCTGTAGCATGCAGCGGTGGTGGAGACTCCTCAGACGCATGCAACGTCCCAGGTGGAGACTCAGGCACCACCGCATTACCCCCACCTGTCGCCGCACTGTTGTCCTCTGGCACAGCAACAGCGGTCGGCAGCGGTACTGATGTTCCCCCAGGCGGTGTAGCAGGCAAAACAGCACCGTTCGACGAGCTGGAAGGAGACAGCGTTTCCACCTGGGAGCTGCAGCCTGGGCTATGTGCGCAACGTTGTGCCGGTAGCGCTGGGAGCATAGGCATGAGACCTGCAATTTTCTCAGATGATTCACTAGAAACAGCAGGTACGTCAGTAGTATTAGTAATATCAGATGCAGTACAGTCATCATCCCCTGGATTTTGAAGGGAAGAAGGCAGTAGGACAATTTCTTTTCTAAGAGAGGCACCGGCGTTAGGATGGAGCTTTGAAAAGGAAAACACGGCTTCATCAAAAACGACATCACGAGAGATGTAAATGCGTCCGGTGGAGATGTCAAGGCACTTGAAACCTTTGTGCATGGAACTATAGCCAAGGAAAGCACATTGGGTGGATCGAAAAGATAACTTCCTGGAATTATATGGCCTCAGATTGGGCCAACAAGCACAACAAAAAACACGAAGATTGCTATAATCGGGTGCATCATGAAAAAGGCGAGTACTAGGAATTTCAAAATCAATAAACTTGCTGGGAAGAATATTAATGAGATAGGTAGCTGTAAGGAAAGCTTGATCCCAAAATTTTAAAGGCATGGAAGCATGAGCAAGAAGAGCTAAATCAACTTCAACAATATGTCTATGTTTGCGTTCAGCAGCACCATTTTGTTGATGAGCATAAGGATAGGACACACGGTGTGTGATCCCAATTTGCTTGAAGAAAGAATTTAATTTTTCATACTCGCCTCCCCAATCCGATTGAACACAAAGGATCTTCTTAGAGAACTGTCTTTCTACTAAGTTTTGAAAATCTTGGAAAACTCGAAAGACATCAGATTTATGCTTCAACAAATATATCCAGGTATATTTGCTATAGTCGTCAATGAAGCTAACATAATAGCTATAACTCCCAACAGAGATGGGTGCAGGCCCCCACACATCAGAATAAATCAGATCAAGAGGAGCACTAGAGATTTTATTAGAAACAAAATAAGGCAGTTGATGGCTCTTGGCCCTTTGACACGAATCACAAATTGACTCAACATTCTTGGAACTAGCACACGGCAACTTATTTGAGCTAAGGATCTTCTAAACTATGGGAGTAGCAGGATGACCTAGACGACTATGCCATAATGATGTAGAAGGGACATGGACTCCAAAAACTTCATGCTTTGACTCTATTTTCTCTTCCGATGGAATGAGAGGATACATGCCACCTTTGCATCTACCGTGATGTAAAATCCTCTTTGTTTTCTGATCCTTAACGAGAAAGGAATCAGGGTGAAATTCAAGGAAAGCATTGTTATCTTTGGCAAGTTTATGAACTGAAACAAGGCTTTTGGCAGAAGAGGGCACATGAAGAATATTGTTCAAATGAAGTTTACTGAAAGGGGTATGAAAAACTGTATGCCCAATATTACTAATACTCATACCTTTGCCGCTGGCGTTATGAACTTGTTCATTGCCACTATATTTATCACGGACGGTCATCTTGTCAAGTTCGCTGGTGATATGGTTAGTGGCCCCGCTGTCCGCATACCAATTTGTATCAACACCATAAGCTCCTGCTGGTCGCCCACGGTACTGATTGTTTTCCTCATAGCGAAAATAGTATTGATTGGCTTCATGATTTGTCTTCTTGCAGATTTGACAGGGCGCCTTTTTTATGACTTGCGAGCTATTGCCTTGATTATTGTTGGTGTAACTCTGATTATTGTTACTGTTCTGTCCATTACGCGATGAATTGAACCGGCCTCCACCACGTCGACCACCAGAACGACCACGGTTTCCACGACCGCGAGATGCCATGTTAGCTAAAGACTGGAACTGATCGGTCCCTTGATACATCTCGAGCCGAAGATCGTACTCCATGAGTAGAGAATATAATTCAGAGAGTGAAAGATCTCCTGATCGGCCCATCATAGAAGAAACAAAGGGGTGATAATCAAAGTCTAAACCATTAAGTAGATGAGCAACCACCTCATCATCCCCGACGGTGACGCCGGCTGACGCGAGCTCATTCTTGATGTTCTGCATCTTGTTGAAATAGGCTGTCGTAGTGAGGCTGCCCTTCTTGGTGGTGGCCAATTGCATGCGCAGATTTGTAACCCGCGCTCTTGATTGTGCTGCAAACATAGCCCCTAGCGCCTTCCATGCCTGCGCAGAGGTTGTTGCAGTCGTGATCCCGGCGAGGACCTCCTTGGAGACCGAATTCACCAGGTAGCTGAGTAGCTGCTGATCTTTTTTTACCCATGAGTCATGCTCTGGGTTGGGAATCTCCTTCTTCTTGCCGTCGACTTCAGCTTCAAGGACTTGTCGCGGCTCGGGGATAGTTCCATCCAGAAAACCAAGCGCCTTGGCGCCACGGACAGCGGGCAGGAACTGCGTCTTCCATAGGACGAAGTTATCCCGTGTCAGCTTGTCAGACACCGGATGTCCAAAAGGAGAGGACGGGTATCCTTCGCCATGAGCGGAGGACGAAGACATCTTGTCGCGGGAGGAGCGTCACGAGCAGGGGTCGCGGCCCTCTTGTCGCGGGATGTTCAGATCGCGGGGAGGAGCGTCACGAGCAGGTCGCAGCCTCCTTGTCACGAGAATTTGACGAGATTTTTATAGATCTATTCTAGGAAGAGGCGGCTCTGATACCATAAAAAAATATGGAGTAACTATGGTTGCCTCACCTTGGCTCACCATAGGTTGCATGTTTATATATAGAACAAGAATTACAGATATAGATAGTTTTAAACTAGGACTCCTAACTTAAGTTCTATTCTATCTATAGCAAATTACAGGAGTACATCTATCCTTAAGACATACTCGGTTACAATCCTAGTGTAACACGTTTACAATCTCTAACAGAGATGATAGGTGTTCTCAGGATTTTATCTGGTTATGTATTCAAAGACGTTACAAATAACCTTAAAAATAACTAGCCTGAGAATATAAGGCTACGTTCTCTGAAAATAACATAACACAATATACATTACAACTCCATATATATCACATATCCATTTATTCTTGCTTATCTCAAAATTGCATTTCATACACTTCACAAATATGTCACATCCATTCCATTGCACACCCATGAACATTGCACGTTCACAAATACGCCACATTGACGAGTATATAGATTCATATCATGGAACCACAAATGGAGCGTAGAAATAGAAATCGACGAAAACAGCACTGTTGAGGCCACGTGACCGCTGAGGGACGTACGTACACGCCGCGCGCACGTACTGGCGTGTACGTTAATTCCACATTCGACATATCACTCGTCTCTCCTCCAAGGTCCAAACATTTCCATCCATGTACTGTGTACGGAAAAGATTAAGACAGCTTTGTCTGTTCCACGTCAATTAGTACTATACTGTACACATATGGTGTATCTACACGCGCAGATATGCACGCCAACATCACGTTGATCGGCACCTCTATACACGTACAAGTACAACGGGTCATCGCGGTTAGCTATCCTGACAGGTGTAACGATGGATGATCGAGCGTTCGAGCCTGACGTGGACGTGCATGGTGGGGCTCGATTGGCGGAGATGTCGCCTGATCTGATCGAGAGGCGGCGTTCTTGCAGATAGAGTAGGTGACCGTCCAGTGGCTGTGCTGCAGCGAACACATGCAAGCGAAAGCAAAAAATCGCCTCTGCAACCTCCGTGTCTTCATGGCAAAACCTCCATGTCTTCCCCGTATGGCAACTTGGTAAGTGCTTCAGTCTCGACCCGCGAATCACGATTCAACGTACCATTGTTTTTGCAGATTTTCTCAAGGGAAATGTATGAATGTATCGTGTAGACACGGTGATATGGTTACCTATCTATATTGATTGTAACTATATTGATTGTAAAGAGACAAAATCTTGAGTTTTACTAGCAACAAACGCTTGAATCTATATTTGCCATCGACAAATATCAATTTTAAAAATATCACATTACAAGTAATTTTATCTTCAAAGACTTCACATGAGACCATCAATGCTGTTGTCCATAAAAAAACAATGGAAAGCCCACCTATTTCACCCTAACAGCATGGCTCCACGCGTGAGCCTTCTCTATATCCACTCTGTCATCATCATCTGCTTATAGGACGTCTTCACCTCCAATAAACACGAAAAACAAAATCTCCATGCTAGGAACATGTGTGGCTCCCTTATTGTAGAAGGGACAAGGCATCATACCTCATATTAGACAAGACATGCATTTGCCTTCAATCGGCATGTTCCAACATAAGTATGATACATTTCAAGTTGTTGACGAGGTGACCAGATGATGAGGTCGTCCCGGTGAAAGCTAAGCTTTGGTGTATTCATTTTGAACAGCCAGGAAATATTCAAGTTGTCTCACTTGATGAAGCCGAGAGATACACGAAGGAAGGATGAAAAGGAATCTTAATGGCTACGTTACTAAGAGGTAATATTATCCTACATGTCATCAAGGGCCTATTTCAACTACTCCTATAGGCTAGCATAAGTGGTCATAATAGTTACACAATTATATGGATTCTAATTTTATAAGGATACTTTTGTAACTTCGTATGTATTTCTCATGCTGTAAAAGTTGTGCCGATCTTATAGTGAAGGTCATATTACCTTTTTTTACGGAATCAGTGGCGGTGTGAGCCATTTGGCAATATCAAGTACGCTTTCCTACAAGGATGAGGAAAAACATTTCCTCATCTATCCCATCTATCGGAGGGATGAGCTTCGGCAAATGTGGGAAACCACGAGTCAGGATCGACGAGGGGTCATGAGTGAATTGGTATACCTAGAGCTACTCGAGGGCCAAGAACATGATGTAAGTCTACAGGTTTAGGCCTTTCAAAAGATAATGACTTTACTCTTGTTTGATCACTATCGAAAGAATGTTCATATAAAGTCGGGAGCTCTTGAGCTAGCAAACCTAGTTCTTGCCCCTTCTAGAAAAAAGCATCTGTTAACGAGCTCTGGTTGGGCTTTTATACTCATCATCTCTCTCTCGTTCCTTGCCACGAGACAAAGAATATTGTTTACAATCATTACATAGCTTTCTTCTCTTCAAGCTCAGAGCCAATTTTGGTTGCCGATTTAGCCTTTCTGTGGGACTCTGCACTGGCCCACTTATAGAGTCTTGGTGTTTTCACTATGGTAGTGTGAAAATGTGGAGAGCATGGTGTTTATGGCAATTTAAAACAATGAGAAGATGCAAGAAAGCAATGCTTATTAGAGGAGCAATGTTGAGAAGGTTGTATGCAATAAGTTTTTTGTTACCCTCAGTGGGTACCAAAATACCACTTAAGAAGGCCTTGTACATGCGGTTGGTGATCTTATCCACTCCGAGGGACTTGAATACTTCTTGAGTGGGGCCTTTTACACCCGAGAACTTAAAGGTTGGGTCCACTCGGTCTTTAAGAGACTGTAGCCTCGTCTTCACAAAATGTCGAGTAACCTAAACCTCGGTTAACCCTTTTTGCTTCAAAGCCTCAATTTTGGTCAAAATCCTATTGACTTCGTCTATTTCTTGTTGATTGGGGTGAGAGGTCCATGAGAGCAAGACTTTGGGGGTAAGGCCAACATAGGAATGAAGGGATGCATTAGGGTTGGAGAAGTAAATCCACTTGAAACGCCACACTTTATTTGAAATGTTCAAAGTAAGATGAAGATATTGTTATTTCAACTCGTTGAGGAGTTGAATACCAACAACCCAAACTACATAAGGATTTTGCCTGCCGGGTTGAGGTTTAATGTAAAACCAGTAGCGAAAAAGATTGAAGTGGGAAGGATACCAAGGAAAGATTCGTAGAGATGGATGAAAACATTTATATGGAAGATGGAATTAGGATTTAGGTGGATGAGTTCAATTTGGTAAAAATCAAGAAGGCCATGTAAAAAGCTACAAGTAGGAACCCAAACCCTCGATAGAAAAAAGATTTAAAACGACAATTTCGCCAGAGTTAGGGGTTAGAAATGCCTCACCAACAATAGGCTTCGAGTTGATGATTTCCTTCACTAGAAGGATGATGTCCTTCACTATGGTCTTTAGCATGGTTTCTGTTCTTGTCAGCTGCTTTTTTTCCTAGGCTATGACCATGGCGAACAATGGCGTGAAGAACGGATGAAAGCAACAGAAGTGGATCCTAAATCTAGGGATGAAAAGGGTGGCGGTATACAGTGCTAGCTATGGAATTGAAGAAGAGGTAAGGGGAATCCTAATCCTAAGCCTAATTATGTAGGTGATTTGGGTGGTGGTGATGAGCAAAAAGAGTTTTTTTGGCATGGAAGACAAAGAGGCGCAGTGTGAGGAATGAGATTCTTCGTGTTGCCCGTTAAGAGATTTCTTCAGGCATGCTGGGCTTGGGCCTAGGCATTTTGAGGCTCATTTATGAAAAGTGATGATGAACTTGGCATGTCCAATGGGCCATAAGCTGGTTATAACCTAGGTGTTGTTCTAGGCAAGGCTTTAATTAATTCGTGGCATAGCTTAAACGCTATAAAATAACTACAGTTAAGTGTTATAATTTTTTTGGTATTAACAACATGCTCTTAAAAAGAGACGAATAGGTGAAAACAAATAAATTTAGGATGCATATGTTGTTTGAAAATATCCAGCTTATGATGCATTGGGCTTTGAGTTGTGCATGTTTTTTATTAACAATATACCACTCAGGAAGAGACACTTGGGTGATTAGTGCTGGCCTTATTGCACTCAAGCAAATATGTTGATGTTTTTAACTCTATGTTTAGTTGTTTTCTAACTAAGCACATAGTCGAGGACTACACCTATTAGGTGTACCTATTTGGTACACATAACAATTTTATTCTTGAAATATAGTTTTACTCGACTCTACATTTAGTTGTTTTTCAACTAATTAGAGTCGGAGGCTTCATCTAATAGGTGCATCTAATAAAGCCTTTTATAGTCTTTTTGCAAGACATCATAAGAGGCTCAAGAAGGAAACACTCAGGAAGAATTCGCAAGAAGAGTTGAAATACTCGGCATTGGTCAAGAATTGCGAGGAAGGCTATAACTCAACTGTGAAGTACTCAGAGGCTACTGTGGAGAGTATGGGTTTTGGATAATCACATGGCTAGTTAAGCCGATTGCAGATAAGAGATGGGCCGGATCTATATAATAAAAGATAGAGTAAGACTTGATTAACATATTGTCTTGTATCTTAAGGCATGGTATAGTATCCCAGTGGCTATAGTTGTGATTATCATATTACCTTATATTCTAAGGCAGGATATAATATACCAGTTGCGGATAGAATAGGTGAGCATGCATTGGCGGTGGTGTATGGAAAATGCATACAATGACATTGTCTTCACCATGGCAACTTGGCAAGTGCTTCAGTCTTGCCACGCCAGTCACGATTCTAAGTACCACTGTTAATGAAAATGGATTCTAACCTTTGAGAGAATATCCTCTCGTATACTTTTTTCTTATACAAATAGTTATATATAAATCAAGTTCAAATTCGACCTTGAGAAGAAAAAAAGATAAACTCGGGTATAAATAGTACCACTATTTATCTACTAAATTTATTTTTATATCTCAATGTATGAGTTGAGTTTGGATGTAATATTTTGTGAAGTGGTATATATATATTGTATGAATGCTATTACAATTTTTCATATAAATATTTAGATCACTCAGGGTTTTAAAATAATTTTCTACTGTTAATACAGATTTTCTTCAGCGGAATAGAGTGATATGATTACCCATCTATATCAATTCAAAAACTACGTGACGGCAATAGCTAGAAGCTAATGGGCCGAGGGGCTTCTCTACTAGGAGCAGAAATGTACGTGGACGTGGAGCAATCGGCATGGCCCATTTCAACCATCGAAAATGAACATAGAGGCCCATGGAAACCAGTGCTCAGCAACCCACCGAGTGGCCCACTTATTTTCACGGACGGCCCATTATAAAGTTAGAAATCCCGTGGGCGACCGACGGCGAGAGCGGCCCATTAGCCTCCGTCGGTCGCCGCAACGTCTCAGCTCAGGCCACCACGCCGTCCGTCAGGACCGTCACCGCTCCAAGCCTCCACGGCGCGGCGACGGCTACGGTCACGGTGGTGCACTTACCGGAACAAAACAAACAAACGAACAGCCGCGGCGAGCTGAGCTGACCCGTGCAAGAGTGTAGTGTGAGTGTCGCCGTTTGATTTATCCGTTACGTTTTCGTTTTTGAATACGCCCGTTCTACTACAGGCATTAACGTCGTTGTGCATGCAAGGCGTGGCGGGCCCAAGGCCCTGACAAGTGCACGCATCAACCAGACAGCCACTCGCCCGCTGACTACGCAATCAGTGCGCCCTGGCCCATCGCCAGCCAACCACCCCCGGGCCGAAACCACGGCCCATTTGAACACAACCACAAAAGGGCACAAACGAATGGAGTAGCTTACAGTTGACTAGTGGCCCGCCCGGATTCCGGTCCCACACGTCAGGGAAACAAAGTGATTCAAATCGAATACCGTTACCCTTCCAGGTATAAGAGCTGCCAAGACTAGAGGGGGAAATACATTACAATTAGGGAGGCGATTAAATTCTAATTACGGTGTGATTAGCGTTAATTAGCACCGGGATCTCTCTCCTTTCTCGCGGCGGAGGTGAGGTGGCGGTGGCGGAACGGTCACCTCTCTCCCTCCCCCCGACCCAACAACAATCGCTGGTGGCGATGTCGCCAATCCCCTCGTTTACAAAGGCAAACCCAGGCTAGCCATCCCCCCTCTTGCTCGCCGGTTCGAGATCGAATCAGGAGGGGGAGGAGGAGATTGCGGCGGCCGGACGGCGGCGGATCGGTCGATTGATTGATTGATCGATGGCGTTCTTCGGGAACGGCTACTGTTCGTCGGGGTCGGAGGGGGAGGACGAGGACGAGGGGATGGAGGGGTACCGGAACTTCTCCACAACGTACAGGGAGCTTGGCATCATCCACACAAATTTGAAGCCGGAGAACGTTCTTCTTGTGTCAACAATATACCCATCGAAGGATCCAGTGCGCTCTGGGTTCACACCGATTCTCGAGAGAGCTGTGAGCAACCAGTACAGCGGGTCAGTAATAAGTTTCACTGAGAAGATGCTTAAGATGCGGGCAAGACGTGCTGTCGCAAAGATTTCACAGAGGAGGGTATCGCTGGGTGGGGTTGCAGCAGAGATGGAGAAGGAGAGGAGCCTGGATGGTATTAGCTTGAAGTGCAAGATTGTTGATTTTGGGAATGCTTGCTGGGGTAGTCAGCAGCTTGCTGGTGAAATACAGACAAGGCAGTACAGAGCTCCTGAGGTTATCATTGGTGCTGGGTACTCATATTCTGCTGATATGTGGTCATTTGCTTGCATGGCCTTTGAGCTTGCAACCGGTGAAGTGCTGTTTTCCCCCAAGACTTGCCAGGGCTGTAGTGAAGATGAGGTAAGAAACTATGATTTATGTTGTTTAATTTCAGCAATATTTTTCTTATGCTAGATTACTTCTCAAGAACATCGTCCTATGTCTATGTATTCCTTTTAGTTCTGATGAGCAGGCATTCCAATATACATCAATATGCCACATAATCCCTTGCAACATACAGCATATTAAAATAATAATAAATTGTTTTTAAAAGCATCTGCTAGGGTCTTGGGCCACTTCATCAAACAAATGTGCAAGCAGTTATCATGAAAGATACACCCAACTTGACAGTCTCCAACCTAGCTACTGAATATTTAGAAAAAAAAATGAAATAAGAACTAAGAAGTGAATGGGTCCACACTCTTACTCGGTAATATTCAAATGAACTTAACCAACTTCTGATCTGCAGCTGTTGATGTTGAAGGACATCATGCGAATTTACTATTTGAGCAGTTTTTAACTTTTTATCATCTTACAAAGTCACTTTCATTTCAGTATCAGTTTGCGATTAAAAGTATTGAGTCTATAGAATTTTTAAAAGGTGCTAGCCAGTATAGGACTGTTGTGCAGTGGAAACTGAATCTTAAGATGTACTGGACAAATTGATCTGCGCTATTGTTGTATTGAAGAGAAATTGTCTTCTGTTCTGATTGTGTTAAATTCGTACTTATGAAGAAAAATATCTAACTGACTAAATTCCTCTTGCCAGATGTAATGCACTGGTACATATAAAGTATCAACCGGTGATCCTTGTCCAATTAAAAATAACTGCAGCTAAAACTTATGTTACTGCCTGCTGATTGCTCTGTTAAAGTGAACTTGATATCATGCCTATGTAAGATTGCCTGACACATTGATGCACATTGAATTAACTAATCAGTCAACTTCAGTACCTCTTACTTGGCTATAAAATCTATTGGCATACAAGTGTTATAGTCAATCAATCACCTCATCATTTTATTGGTTTTCCTTTTTAGGATCACTTGGCTCTGATGATGGAAACCCTTGGAAAGATGCCTAAGAAGGTTTGACAAGCTCTCCCTATACTGCATCTTGATGTATTAAATTCTCTCTAATCCTGCTGTTGTGTTACAGATTGCTAGCTCAGGTACTCATTCCAAGGATTACTTTGATCGGCATGGAGATTTAAAGAGGATCAGGAGGCTGAAGTTCTGGCCTCTAGAACGTCTACTTGTTCAGAGATACAATTTCACTGAACCTGATGCCCAAGGTTTAGCTGATTTTTTTCGTCCAATTCTAGATTTTACTCCAGAAAACAGACCGACAGCTGCAGAGTGCTTGAAGAACACATGGCTTAACTGATTTGACAATGTAGTGACTTTTGGAAGCCTAACAAGTAGAAGCTTATACAAGCTATGTTGAATATTGACAATCAATTACTCATTTGACTGAGAATGCAGAGAATTATGGACTTGGTTCTTTTGCCTTCCGCTTGCTTGGAGAGATCGGTTTTCTGATGCAGCTCGGTTTTCATAGCACAAACCTAGACACCTTCACCATCTGGATATTGACAGCAAAGATGTTGGAGGTATCATCAGAGTGATGCTTGAGCTTTAGTTTCTTCTCTTTTATGAAATGCTTGATCATCATATGTATTTGGATGTAGCAAAGTTCACTAGTGTGTTTTGGGTGTGGAGCTAGTGAAAATGCTAATTAACGTCAGCATGTGGGTTGGCCTGAATTCTGTCGTCTGTGCCTCGCGTTGATGTAAAGATATTTGCTAATGTGATCTGGGCCATCTGGCAGTGGCTACCGAACTTTTTATCTTTTGGTTGAGAAAGAAAGAGCAGTTCAGTGCAGTCGTGCATCGATTTCTTTTGCACAATGGGTTCTGTGCTGTAAAGTTGCTTACTGGTTCAGAGCCAGCGTGCTCCGTTGCAGTTTGCTTGCTACTGCAGTTTTATCGGTGATTCGAGCTGTAACCAGCCTGTAGTACTGTACACGTTTTCTGAAAAGAGTGAGGCGTACGTGTTTATGCTTATGCTGTGCAGTACAAATATATGATATTGAATAAATTATAGTGATGTGCGTTGTTTTGGTGAGGAAATGGAATTATATGTCAAAAACCTTTTTTAACTGGTGTATCTGAAACAGTTATGTGGCAACTGCAAAGCAAGCGAGACGTAATGTGCATTCTATTTGAAATTTATATTTGTCAAGTCTAGCATGTGCTCAGGTGGAGTTTTACACCAATTGGAATTGGTTGAGATTCTGGTTGCATCCCAGTCAACTGAAAAATGTAATGGTAGATACCAGAAGAAAGAAAGTTACGAGTCTTTTTGTCATTTATGAGTTACGCCCAGGATACCTATAAAATTGAACTACTTGATTACATGCAGAATTTCCCAGAAAAAACACATAGTAAATGTTGTAATTTGCCTGTTCATTCGAGTGTCAACGTTTTCTGAAGAACAAAAATTGATCTGTTTGAAACTCGTGGGCACGGTTATAAACATTTGGCCAGACAGTGCAAACACCGTGTGTGCAGTTGTTCACACATCACAAAACCGGTACTATTGAGTAGTGTTTTGGAGTACACGGAGTAAGTTTGTAAACTCTAGGTACAGGGATAGGATATTAAGATTGCACGCATGAAAAAAACAAGTATTTATAAAGCTATTGCAAAAAAGTAAATTCACGATATTAAATTTTCATCATAATTCAAATTTCAAAATCATAGCATAGCAAGTACTAGTGACGATACTAGTACATTTTAGACTACGTAAATATCCAAAACTTCACTTACTTGTGCGGCCCAATAGGACCAATTGATTGTGAGTGTGGCTTAGGGTGGGCCGGGTCCAGACCAATAAATGGCCCATTTCCCGGAAAAAAAGGCTGAGCTTCTTTTCCCTGACAAGAAAAATAAGGAGAAAATTTCTCCCTGGCAACGACGAGGCGGCGGGCGGCCACTCCAGCGTCATTCACCCGCCTCGCTTTCCCTCCCCTCTACGCTCTCCATCCCTCTCCTCCGGCGAAGGCGCGGCGGTGTTCTCCCCCGCCTCGTCTCCTCGCGCGCGCGGCCGACGAGAAGGCTCGGAGGCGACGCCGTTGACGGACGGCCTCCTCTCCTCCCCTATCCCACCCTACCCTTCTCCCCTGAACGGCCTCCTCGCGCGCACGGCCGGTGACCAGGCTGTGAGCCGGCCAGGGGAGACGCGGCCGGCCTCGCTCCTCCGGCTCCATCTCGGTTCCAGTCTAATTGGAGGTATCCATTCTCCCTCTCTCCTGCTACCTCGCGCCACTTCATGAGCCGGCGTCCACCTCTGATGCTGCGGATTCTGAATTTTAGTTAGCACTGGTGTCCAATGTAGCCACAAAATCCAGGGTGGAGAAATCTCAAGCTGGGATTTGCTCTCGACCACCCAAACCTAGACTGAAGAATAATAGATGCAGGATCGCACTAGAGATTGTTTCATCCCATAGTTGCTGCAGAGTTTAACTTCTGGATTGGTAGTTTCTGCAGTTTAGAAGGGGATGGACATTTTTGGGCATGGGTTACGTTAAGTGTTTGTCCTGGGGGAAACTAATCGTCTGTAGGGTTCATGGTGGCTACTCCATCAATGTAAATGGAAGGATACTGTGGCTTCTTACTTTTATTATGTTTGTGTAACCTACGCCTTGAAAATCTTACTGCTTATTTGATTTGACATCATGTTCACTTCTTCAAGCAATCTATTTAAGTGTATTTTTTATGTTTCCGGAAGAAACTTCTGATCTTGTCTACTATTTTTCTTGGATACGTTTCGCTGCCAACCATTGCTGATTGTGCTATTCCCCCAGAATGCTTAAATGAAGACAATAAAACGGCTGCCAAAAAAAGTCCATAGCTCGATGCGCTCAAGCATTGTTCTATTTGACCTATCAAGGGTTGTTGAGGAGCTGGTATATAATAGCATTGATGCAAATGCGAGCAAGGTATTACTTTCGTATACAAAAATGACAAAATATTCTTCATGCAGTATCTTCAGTGTCATAAGTTTCCTTTTTGATTCATTTCAGATTGATATCTCAGTTAATGTCAGAGCATGTTATGTTAAAGTGGAAGATGATGGTATGTCTGTATAGTTTTGTACCTTATGTTTTAAATTTCTTACTACTGGTATTTGCTTTTAGAATAGTGTTTCCCTGTTGTAACTATTGCAGGCTGTGGTATTACTCGTAATGAACTAGTTCTTGTAGGAGAAAAATATGGTAAGTTAAAACTTCCACTATTATTTATACATTTTCTTATACTCCCTATACTCAGAACTGCTGTTTTCGTCATGTTAAACAATGATGATGCATTGTTGCAAGTTCCTTCACTTGTTGAAGCAGGCCTTCTGGGTGCTTATCTGATTTCACAAATGTCAGAATGGAATTATTCTCTTACAAAAAATAAAAAGTGAATGCATGATTTGCGATAGTAATAATGGAAACGGTACCATTCTGTGATATTTGACATTGATTATTGATATTGAAAGCAGATGTGTTTATTGTTTTTTTACCATGAGATGTGTTTATTGTTACTTTCTTAGTTTGATGGTTGGTAAATGAAAGAACTGTGTTGTTTTTGCTGCTGGTGTCAAGTAACTCTGGTCTGTTTCCAATGATGCTTTATGCAAATCATCATTAGGTTCATATAAGGATTTCAAGACAATCTATCTTTGATTTCTCACTTATGGGTCATGTGATGTTAGTTGCATTAATACCTGTTAGCTGGTGAATTTGCTATTTTGTTTATTATGCTTATTCACCGTTTCTTTGCAACCAAATATATTTTGCTGTGCTGTCATCAGGGTTCAGAAGAATTAGTTGTCAGTGAGTAGGATTATAGAAACCCCTTTATTTATTAAGCTTTTGTATTTTGTTAAATGCATACCTTTTTTAAAAAACTTGTTAAATGTATACCCACCACCTTAATTATCTGTAGTTATTCACTCTTGATTTCAATGTGCTAATAATGTATGACTCTCTTATTCCATAATAGCAACATCCAAGTTTCATAATGTCATGGTTGATGGGGAACCTAGTTCCAGAAGTTTTGGATTAAATGGTGAAGCACTCGCATCACTCTCTGACATCTCTGTTGTTGAAGTCAGGACAAAAGCTCGTGGGCAACCAAATTCATATTGCAAGATAATAAAGGTACTGATTACACGCTTAACCTTTTAAAAGCTCAGCATAATCTTGATATATACGTGCATAGTGTATCTGAATTCTTCTGGCAAATATACAGGGATCCAAATGCTTACACTTGGGAATAGATGAGCAGAGGGAAGTTGTTGGAACTACAGGTACATTTTTACTCTACATTTAAAGAGCAAGAAAATAAAATTTTACTCTGGTCGTGTACTCATGCGTGGTATATTTATATTTTTTATAGAAACTACTTGTCATAATGTTTTTCATCTTTATAGTTATTGTTCGTGAGCTTTTTTACAATCAACCTGTACGCAGGAAGCAAATGCAATCCAGGTAAATTAATCATGTTAATCTTTTACATGTGTACATGTTTCTTACAATTCACAGTTTTGTTGGAAAGATGATCTGATTGTCTTTCTCAACATTGTGTTTTTGTAGTCACAAAAGAGAACTACATCTTGTGAAGAAGTCTGTTCTGCGAGTTGCACTCATTCATCCACAAGTTTCACTCAGACTTTTTGATATTGAGAGGTAGTCTATTGTGCTACACTAGGCATTTTAATTTTACCAATACTGCATGAGAAAGTGTATCTATTGACATATCCTTTTTATGTGTGTAGCGAAGATGGGTTGCTATACACGATTCCTTCATCCTCCCCCTTGCCTCTTGTATCAAACATTTTTGGTAACAATGTCTCCAGCTGTCTTCATGAGATAGCTACCTCTGACCAGCATTTGGCTCTTTCAGGGCACATCTCCAGACCAACAGATGTGTTCTGTAATAAGGTAGCATTTACTCTTTATTATATAAGTTGTGGGTTGTTGAAACATAAGTTTGGCAACATGTATTCAGCAAAGTATGCTTTTCCTCTGTAGGATTTCCAGTACTTGTGTATCCTACAATCCAGTTCTTCACTGTCTACTTTCATAGTTTCATATACCATTTTTTTGAAAGCTTGAGTTGGGAGATATCCTTGACTTTCCAAAGATATCAACTCAAGATTTGTCAGTAAAAGCTCAATCCACAATATGCTTAATAATCTGGCATCTAGTTTTCAATCTTCCACAAGGAATGAGGAAATTGATGTTCGGAGTAAGAAGAGGCAGAAGAATGAAGTCTACCCTGCATATCTGCTAAACTTGTGCTGTCCTAGATCAATCTATGATCTACATTTTGAGCCTTCACAGACTATTGTGGAATTCAAGGTGATTCATTACATGTTTATGCTTTTTAGTTCCCCTTCTTTCTTGGTAAGGCTTCATATGTAAACAACTGACCTGTCTGAATAGGATAAGAAGTTAAAAGTGGTTTGGGCTTTTTTTGGGGAACATATTGATTTGTACCATTATTTCTATTTATTTTAAAAGCAAATTTGTTTCCTCATAGCTTGAAATTCATTTCCCACTCGTTTTATGATTTTCCTACTCTTTAGGATTGGCAAACTGTCATGTATTTCTTTGAACGAACTATCACAAACTATTGGAAGAAGCATGCATCACAACCATCAGAAGGTTAGAAAAATATTTACTTCCCTGATGATGTCTTTCCTGAACAATTTTGAAGTGTAGAAGCTGTTGATTGAATGCTTTTCTTATTGTTATCCTTTTCTATTGTAGTCAAAGCTATTGGCAATGATACCTGTGTGCCTTTGGAAAGAGATGGTCAGTGTTTTAGTGGACATGATTCTCTTTCTCTTTTGATTTGTTTGTCTTGTGAGTTTTGTGCACACTTTATTTTTGCAGTGAAATCAAATCATGACCTGTTAAGCCATCACGGTGTGCAGAAGAAGGAAGATGTCGCTGACTTTCACCAAACAGCTCTGCAGAAGAGTACAGTAAGAGACATGAATTTTGATATAGCTGCCCCAGCAGGACCTAAAGACAATTACCTTTCTTTGGATATGGAGCCATCCACATGGCGTGTCTGCTATGACCAGATCAGTGATGCATCCCACACAGATGATGTTGCTAGGAATGGTCGGAAGTTTGGTCATAAGCAAATATGTTCCCCTCGAAGTTATAGTTATGAGTTGTTAAAGGATGGCTCTTCCCTGTTTGAGGACTCTGATCTTTCAGGTGCTAACCCAACTATTTATAAAAAGCAAAAGACAGAAGATATATTCTGTGGGCATGCATATTCTGGTAAGTTTGGACTGCTGCAAGATGCAGAAATCGAAATTGGTCAAGAAATTACACCCCAAGAATCTTGCTTTGAATCTCCCAATAAACCGAACAGAATGACATGTGATTTTGTGCAAAAGCAAACCAATATAGAGGCACACATTTCATGCTGTGATGAATTCTATGTTGATTTTGATAAATTGAATGAGGACTGTCTACTCAATGAGATATCAAAGACAATCACTGATGTTTCCTGCCCTAAAATGTCACACTTCAATGATGGATTCTATCCTGAAGATGTTGGCACCTCCAAGAGTTTCTGTAATGTCATGAAAAAGTCCAGTAAAAGGGAAAATAATGATAATGCAATTGCCCAGATGAACTTCCATGATCTGCAAGCAGTTTGTGAAAGTGATTACATTGATAGGTCCTTCATCAAGGATACATGCCTTCATTTGTTTCATCCATTCCCGTTGGCTGATACACCTCACAGTCACAGTCACAGTCACGCAAGCATTGACTTGGAATTGCATGGATGGTCAAATAAAATCATTAACAGTTGGAGCTGTGAAAATATTGGCAGTGATTATAGATTTACTTCAGACAGGTTTAATATTGATTCATCAATAAATTTTGAAGGAAGCAAACATCTCAATAACTTTGGCAATGGAACTCGATCTCCTAGTTACTTCAATCATGAATATTATTCTGTCGACCCGTTTGCTTCTGAACAGGATCAGATACCCTTGAAATCAAAACATGATACAAGAATGTCATATGATATTTCTCCTGAGAAAAGTTCTACCGGTTGTCATTTGAACGTTTCTTTTTCCCAAGTGGCAAACAGCAGCAAGCTTACTGAGGATCAGTATGGATGCAGTCAGAGGCCAAGGCTTTCCAGAGGTAGATATAGGAGTCGTTCTGCACCACCATTTTACAGAGGCAAAAGAAAATTCCCTAGATTAAACGAACCGCTAATCAAATTGACTACAGAATGTGGTAAAGATATCAGTGTTAATGACTCAGAAGGTACGTCTTCTCGCAGCCATGACAATCCTTTATACTGCACTGTCATGAGCACTAAATTTGTATCTTTTAAACTAGATGCAGATATCACACCTGTTCAGGAGTATACATCACATATGAATGCAACCCAACCTATTCCTGAGACCTGTAGCAATGAGTTTGCTGACCTAAATTTCAGGTATGCTTTTTTTTTTGTTGCCATACTACTGAGAATGTCTTACTCTTTTTTTTTTTAAACCTTTTACTATTACTTGCTTTTGCCATTTTCTTAGCTTCAAGGGAAAGGTCAAAATGTGTGAAGAGAAATGTTCTGATGAACTTGAAGATTCTACTGCTTCAGATGAAATAACAAAATGGCGTGACGATTCTGACCATCATGCAGTTGAGCATTTTGTGTTAAGAGTTATATCACTGTGCACCATTTTCTATGCTTATGGTTTTTTCTCCCTGTGTAGGTTTTGGAGTTGCAACATGGTCCTTTTGAACGCGATGATGATGTACTTTGCATTTCTTCTGGGCCCTTACATCTCTCATGCAGTGTTCTAGTTCCTGAATTTATTGATAAAAATTGCTTTGAGGAGGCAAGAGTTTTGTTTCAGCTGGATAAGAAATTTATTCCCATCATATCTGGGGAAGTACTAATCCTTGTTGATCAGGTCTGTAGTCAAGTAATGTCATTTGTGGAAAAAAATAAATTTGACTATTATTTAGCAGTTTGTTATTATTTTGTGGTGATAGTCATGTTGTGGAGATGAATTCTGTTTGATTGCTTGTTGCATCTGATGACGGTGATATGGTACACTACTTTTTTTCTTACTGTTTAGAATTGACTACTTATAGGAGATGTTTGACCTTTATGTATGTCATGCTTGAGCACATAAAATGTTTTTGAAATATATGCTGGATACACTTTTTGAATTATCTCTCTTTCTTTAAACGTGAAGAATGCATTTCTTATGTTTATGTACTATATGAAGTTGGTGGTGTGTATATGGTGACAAAAGGTTCTTTTCTGAAAGATTTTAGCATATTACTCCCCTTTTTTACTGTTTTACAGCACGCAGCTGACGAAAGGATACGTTTGGAGGAACTCCGTCGAAAGGTTGTTAACTTAAATTGACCAGGATGTTCATAACGTTGTTTGCCCTCTTTCGTATTCAATTTGTTTGGATTTACAGGTTTTATCAGATGATGGCAGAAGGATTACCTACTTGGACTCTGAGGAGGACTTAGTACGTCAGTTTCTAGCAGTTGGCATCTGCTTCACTGTGTTAATAGCTTAATATAATATATCTAAATTTTTTGAGATTAAGTTTTCTTTGAACTAACACTAGGATGTGTTGTTTGATCTTTTATCCTCTATTTATTTATCAGGTCTTCCCTGAGACTGGATTTCAATTGTTCCAGAAGTATATGCAACAGATCCAAAGTTGGGGCTGGATCGTCAACAGTTCTAGTAATTCCTGTGAATCATTCAAAAAGTAGGTGCTTGACAATCATGTGAATGAGACATTTTCTTTTTTGTACTTAGCCTTCCATGCTATTTTATCGAGGTCTTCTTGCACATCTTCTAGTTATGTTCATTTGAATCTACTTCTGTAATTAAGACGAACTGAGCCTACTACTACTGTTTAGGTTTGGCAATTTTAGTTAGTGTTCATCATACCTTCAGCTTCTTATAATATAAGAATAGTCAGTTCAGAAGGTCATCATGAATTTTCTTCAATTAACATTTGGTGACAACATGTTATGATGTTTTTGGATGGCTCAGTCCATCATTCTCTACCTATTGTGAAGGAGCAAAAGCTGTTTATCCCCTTTGTATATAATAGAATATAATAATTGACACATTCCATTTACTTTATATTTTAAAGGAACATGAACATTCTGAGGAGGCAATCACGTCTTGTTGCTCTTGCTGCTGTGAGTAACCTTTTCTGCGACCCATATATATTCAACTTTGCAATACCTGCTTATTGTACTTCCCCTGCAATCTGTTTAGGTGGTCTGTTGGTTTGTACCTGTGTTAGTTATATGCTTATGTCTTTGGTAAAAGTTAGTTTGATACTTTGATATCCATGAAATGTCCAGAAATGTTTGCGCAGAATAATAGACAAGCTTCAAACACTATATTTCTTTGAAATCTTGAGGCCATTCCATCTTTCTGAAAAATAAGGTATTAAATGTTTAATAAGGAATAATTGTTCTCGTTGAGTCTGGTAATTAGCTGTTTTTATGCCATTTGCTATCTGTAGCCCTTTATGTTGTAGCGATCTAGTTAATCATTGTGTACTTTTTTTTTGTTACTGCTATTTGAAGCGCAAATATTATATCAAGAGTGGCTGTGGATATGCAATCATCTTTTTATATCTTGTTTTTCTATGCATATTATCCTAATGCTTATACAAATATCTGGTGAAACTTTCTCAGAAAAATTGTGACATAATGCTATTGTTCTCTCATCATGTACACTGCACAGGTCCCGTGTATTTTGGGCGTCACTTTAACAGGAAACGATCTTATGGACTTTATTCAGCAGGTGATTGATTCTGCCACACTTCATTTTAAGTTATGAAACTCACTAATTTAGGTCGACATTAGTCATGTAATGGTTTTTCTTGACAATGTATTTGTACACTGTTAGATGTAGGTCCCGTGTCTTAGAAAATGCTAGTTTGGAAGGAAGATTAAACTGCAACGAAATGGCTTGTTATTTTAACCGCAGAGTTTTCTTATGCGTTGCTATTTTGTCCAGCTTGATGACACAGATGGGTCGTTAGCTATCCCCCCAGCGGTCATTCGTATTCTCAATTTCAAGGCTTGCAGAGGTAAACCTTTTATCTCTCTCCTTTTCTTCAAAGGTCTGATTCACTTCTGACTCAAAAGCAGCGCCCTGATGTTTTTTCTTGGTTCACCTTAGGTGCGATCATGTTTGGTGATCCTTTGCTACCATCCGAGTGCTCTCTGATTATCGAAGAACTGAAAGCAACGTCTCTATGCTTCCAGGTACCATCGAAATGCTACAATTCCCAGATCTTATTCCTACTGTTATCTAGCCTATGGTTTACTGATGAAAGCTCCATTGTTAAACCATTAGTGTGTCATTAAGATTTTCTTTGCCTTTTTCCCTGGCAGTGTGCTCATGGGCGTCCGACCACCGTGCCGATTGTAAACGTTGCATCTCTCCGCGGCGAGCTGGCGAGTCTCGGAACGGTAAACGGAAGGCAAGAAGAGACTTGGCATGGTCTCTCGCACCATGGACCCAGCCTTGAACGTGCTCGAACGCGCCTCAGAGAACTGAAAAAGCTACGTGGTGGCCTTTAGCTGTACACGAGGTAAATAATCCAAAACTGAAAAAGAGAGATGTTGCACAGTGCTTGATAGGAAGGGGCTTCGTACGTCGTAGAGATAGATGTCATTCGCTCCCGAAGAAGAGGTAGAATGGACATGAGCCGTGTTGTACGCTTGTAACCATTGTGATTCGTGAAGGTCATTTTCAACTTGTATATGTCATTTTCACCCTGTAAATGTGTACACCTTTTCCCCAGTTTTTAGAGAAAGCCCAGGCGCAGTATTTTTTTATCAAGCAAAAGGTAAGCAGTTTGGCAGATTGGGCTCCTTTGAAACACATGAATCTTATAGGGACTATTTAAATTTATACTACAAAATTTATCCAAAACTCCTCTTACAAAGTACTCCAATTTTTTGCCTAAATAGAATTTTTGCCTTTTTTTCACGATGGCCACTTTCCAATCTAAAGATGGGCCTTACTTATGATCGGCCTATAATCCCAAGCCCGAATCAGCCCACGATGAGAGGACGGCCTCTCTCGTGAACCGTGCTAAGTACGGTACAGTACAGCGTTGCCGCGCGGCGACTTTCGGAAGTTCCATTTCCCCCCAAATCCTCCCGCCCAAATCGGTCTGTCTGTCTGTCTCTGTCTCTGTCTCTCTCTCTCTCTCTCTCTCTCGCCAATTCCCCATCTCTCTCTCTCCTCCTCGCCGCCGATGGGCGCCACCGCGGCGGACGGCGCCTTCGCCACCCCGCCGCCTCCCCCGCCGGCCCCGGCGCGGGCGCCCGTCAGCGGGGTGTACCAGGTGGGCGGCGTGCCGGTGGAGTTCCCCTACAAGCCGTACGGGACGCAGCTCGCCTTCATGGGCCGCGTCATCGCCACGCTGGACCGCGCCCGGCGGCAGGGCCGCTCCCACGCGCTCCTCGAGTCGCCCACCGGCACCGGCAAGTCGCTCTCCCTCCTCTGCTCCGCGCTCGCCTGGCAGCGCCAATACCCGCTTCGCGCCCCGCCCGCCGCCGCCCCCGATCCCTTCCTCCACGGCGGCGGCTTCATCTCGGAAGACACACAGAAGCAGGCGATGCCAGGTACGCTCGCCGCGCCTCTCCTCTCCGCTCGCGTCACTTTTGCGGCGGTTCTCGCAGCGAGATCTACTCTTTGTTGGTAATCTGTGGCGCGCCCATTCTTGCTCATCTCGTTCTCGCGGTTCTTGATGTTTAGGCGTCCCGGAGAAGACAACCAAGAAGAAGAATGTTCCGACCATCTATTATGCGACGTAAGATTTCTGCTCTCTTGCCCAAACTGACGAGACGATCTTGATTGATTCTGAACTCTTGGTTGGTTGTCTTTCTGAAGGAGGACGCACGCGCAGATAACCCAGGTGGTCCGGGAGTACCGCAAGACGTCATACCGAGTGCGCATGGCCATCTTGGTAACTACTGTTCCCATCTGAATTTGCTTCTTGCTTTATTTTTCGTAATAAGAGTGCACATTGTTCAACCAAGGTTGCAAGTGGCACATATAAATTAAGACATCAACTCAATCGTCATGCAGTAGCATAGTTATAATTCCTCTTATACCACATGTTGCCTGATTTCCAACTCTGACATTCAACTGCATGCTATCTGAAGTTGATTTCTAATAGGTTTGAGGGGTGACACATCCTTCCTCTTTCTGTTTTTGCTTTTTGTTAATGAATAGTAATCATGCAACGCAGGCCTCAAGGAAGCACTATTGTGTCAATAAGAATGTGTGCATGAGTGGCAGCATCGATGAAGTATGGTAATATATGCTATGAAACATTTCTTCACAAGCTTTTGCATTTCCATTGCTAACATTAACTGATTGTTCTTTTCATCATTAGCAAGTCACTCCTTGATGACAATGCTCAAGGCTGTCCAGAATACAAGTAAGATTTCCTATTTCAACATCAAAACATATACTAATCTGAGAACATTCCCCCTTTTATTGCCAACACCATGGTCAAATATATTTGCAGGAATGCACAGAAACTAAGTCGCCATCCATCCCTTCAGATTGGTGGCTGCTATGAAGTTCATGATATTGAGGATCTTGTCAGAGTTGGACGGAAATTGAAAGGTTAGTTTCTGTTTGGTTGCATGCAATTCTTCCTGATTCTTAAAGTATTATGCCACTTCTGATTTATGATACCTATTCAATTGCCAATTCTTTTGCTGTTATTCTGCAGGGTGCCCATATTTTGCTGCACAAACCATGGCTGAGGCAGCTCAACTGGTTTTCTGCCCATATAACTATCTAATTAGTCCAATCGTGAGGAGAGCAATGGACATTGACATAAGAGGCTCAATCATTGTTCTTGATGAGGCACAGTAAGTGCAGACTCATGAGTTGTTTTCAGTTAATTGTTTATTTGTTAACTTAATTGATGTACTTAAAAAGTAGCTTTGGTAAAGTATAAAGAAATGGTACATTTCTGGTGGTACTTTATCAACCAACTCTGAATCTTTTGTTTAGATCAGTTATAAAGTAAAGAATAGTTATTGTATTCATTTCGCAATCTACATCCTTTTGTATTGCAGCAACATAGAAGACATAGCACGTGATGCTGGAAGTTTTGATGTTGATGAAGAATCACTTCTCTGTAAGTGAATTGTCTGCTATTCTATTAAAGCTCATGGCTATCAGTTAATTTTTTTTCTAAGCTGTATTGAATTGTGCTGTTATTAAGTTTTGCGGCAAGAACTAGAAGGGTTAGTCACTGATGATGATGTTGCAATGATATACAAACCCTTGCTTGAAGTTATTCAGGTAATTCTACTGTATTTTCTAGAAGATAGAGGGAGAACAGAGTTAACACCAAGCAATGTTAGTCGCAAGCATTGAGCTTTTAATACTTAATGCAGGGGCTTAATAGTTGGATTGATGAGTGGGGAAATGATCTTCAAAAGAATGAGTTTGAACATCCTGCTTCATTGTATGTACCATGTAATTTTTGCCTCTTATATTATGTATCTATTTAGTGTTTATTATTTATTCTTCCTTGTGGTTTATTATTTTTACTATGTACTTGTGAAAAAATGAATACCTCGGTAAGGCATCACTTGTTTATGCAACATAACTAAGACAATATTGGATTGCTATTGGGCATTGATGATTGTAGATATGTTATCTCCAAAAATCATTCAAATGTTTTCAGCAAAATTAAATATTGGGTTAAAAAATTCGGTTACATTCAATTGATTCTAACCTTTTGTTTTTGTATCCTCAGTTGGACTGGTGAAGAGGCTACGAAGGAACTCCAGTATGCTGGCATTACTCCTGTGTACTTCCCAGTATTGCAAGAGTGTGCAACAAAGGTGTTTCCTATTTCAAGTATTATAGCATACTAACTCTTAATTGAGCTGCCAAACATTTTCTCTGTAATATTCATCAACCATCTTGATATCATCTTCTTGTTTTAGGCAGTTAAAGCTGCTTCAGATACTGAATCAGAAGGAGTTCACTTAAGTGGTGGTTCAGCTATGACACTAGAGAGTAAGCAGCAATTATTTTATATTCATCCTTCAGTCATTTAATAACCTAATGTTATTGTGCATTATGCAGGTTTGTTCTCCTCGTTGAGCTACTTTTTTGCTGAGAATGGACACCATTCAAATGATTACCAACTTGCTTTACAGCTTTTTGCTAAACGTGAAGGTACTAATATGATATTTTATGATCTTATCATCTGTGAGAAAGCGTGTTTAATTCATGAAAAAAGATTTCCTAATAATGTGGAATTGCCATGTGAACATTTTATGAAAAAGGATTTTTTTTCATCCATATTGTACATATAAAATTCATATGTGGTGAGGGAAATGCATTGTCCTTTGAATCAGGGGGAGAATTAATAGATAGTTGCTTGATCTACTTTTGACTTTTCACACAGTTCGATTCAATTATAAGATATCCTTCTAGCTCTTTCATTATTGAATTGCTTTATCTCGAATTTGTAGTTCATGTCACTTTTGAATTATGACATTTGCAGGCAATTCTGTCACTTCTGTCATTGGATGGAAGTGTGTGATGAGTCTGTGGTGTCTCAATCCTGCTGTTGTTTTTCGAGACATTGCAGATCTAACACTTTCAGTAATTCTCACGTCTGGGTAAATCTCCAAGTTCATGTTTCTCTTCAAAGACTTAGTAGAGTGCTTGTTTTACTGTAGCAAATATGATTGTGAAAACAACATAGAGGATAGGTACATATGCAAGTCATGCATAATGGTAGTTATAATTTGAATTTATGCAATTCAGGCTTCTGCAGGCTGAAACTTCGCTAATGACAAGGTTTTCAGCCTTATAGACAAGCTCGATAAATCGGCTTTTCAGCAGTGCAATTTGTAGGTGCATGGGCCACTGAATATAGAGATCTTCCAAACTGAAAATATAATTAGGCTATGCCACTTTTTAAGTTTTCTGAAATATTCAGTTTCTATGCAATAGGAGATAATATATAGCTGGTTCTTAACTACATCTTCACAGCACACTCTCTCCAATGGGATCCTTTGCATCTGAACTTGGTGTCCAGTTTGAAGCTTGCATGGAAGCTCCTCATGTAATCAATGTTGATTCTCAGGTACGTTTGTTGCAAGTTGGCTCTGCTATAGAACTGCATAGCCTTGAGTTGATTAATTTTTACTATAGGGTGTTAAGGACCTACCTTAGAAATGTTCTTCTGTCCTAAACATTTCATTTCAAACATTTTTTTCCAATGCAATGACTTCGAACAAGTCTCTTCATTCTGGTACGAAACAGTTTTTTTTCTCTAACTATTAATGCAACGATACCCAAGCCTTTTTTGTATTCTCCCAGGCATCAACTGATGGCAATTCGCCCTGGAGTGTTTACGTTTGATTAGTAGTCATACTGTTAGCCCTCAAAAAGATGCGGGTACTGCTAAACTGGCATGCCAATGTGTGGTTAAATAGCTTGACTGATTCAAACTATATGCAAGCTAAATATTTTGCATTAACGGACAAAAATCGAACTATGCTAGCCTCTTGTCTCACTAATTTGGATTCTAGTTATATCTAACTCTACCAGGTTTGCAGTTTTTGTACTAGCTCTAGAAACGAGAAGTTTTTACCTGGAGTGCTCTAACCCCTCAATCACATTAGTGACGTGGGTAAGATAAAATCAACATTTATCTCAGTGTATCTTGTGCACAGTGCAGGTTTTTGCAACTGTGCTATCATCTGGCCCAACAGGACGTCGACTGAACGCCAGTTATAGAACTGCAAACGAATATTCTTTCCAGGTAACTTCTTGTTATCTTTTTTTTTTTGGTTTTAAGCTGATACAATCATATGATCCAGAATTCTTTTTGCATTTGTACAGGATGAACTTGGAACTACACTAGAAGAAATATGCAGAATAGTGCCTGGTGGTGCTCTTGTGTTTTTTCCTAGCTACAATTTGTTGGAGAAACTACAAAGGCGCTGGTCTCAGACAGGTCAATGGGCACGATTGGAGGCTCAAAAGCATGTATGCATTGGTAAGGTTTTGTCCAGGATTCTACAACGTTTTCTCAAAATTCTAGAAGGCAGTTTGTTTACATTAGAAGCTTCCTCCATTTTTACTTATGTAAGATTTGATTCTTTCAGAGCCTAGAGGAAGTACCGAGGAACTTGAGCCTGTCCTAAAAGGATATTACAACGCAATCCTTGGCAAGGCTCCCCCAAAGAAAGGCAGAGGTGGTGCAAAACAAATTGTGAAGAATCAGGTGACAAAGGGTTCATCTCAGGAGTCTGCTAAAGGAGCTGCTTTTCTTGCAGTTTGTCGTGGAAAGGTGGCAATTCCATGCCTTTACTTGTATTAATCAATTTATGCACATGCTTAAACCCTACTTTAATTTTTCTTTTGTACAACATGTACCTACTTTCATCAGCTTATGTTATGCGGTTACCTTTTATTTTCATTATTTTCAGGTATCTGAGGGGATTGACTTCTCTGATGACAAAGCTAGAGTTGTGGTATCCTTTGTTTTCTTCTCATGTTTTAATGTACCAGAGAGAATGTAAACTTTCGTCCCTACTTCCCTGTAATATCTAGCATGATTAGTAATAGCAAAGAGTACAGTATTTGTAATTGTTACATATATATTCTGTTAGGATATATGAGTTCATTCTTTTAATAACCAGCAGTTTCCTTGACCAAGGCATAAGGTTATTGTTGGCATTCCATTTCCAAATATGTAAGTCCTCATTTTTCTTCTATGGATAACCTCATTGTCTTGTGCTGTCCTAATCAATGTTGATTCAACATGGACCAGAAATGATGTTCAAGTAAAGCTCAAAAAGAGATATAATGATTCATACAAATCATCAAAAGATCTGTTGAGTGGGAATGAATGGTACTGTCATCAAGCATTTCGTGCTCTGAATCAAGCTGCAGGTGTGATGCTTTATTTTAGCTGCTTATTTACCTGCATCACATGTACTTTGTTTAATACGTGTAAAATGATTTTTTTCTATCCTTCATTTTTCTAGGTCGATGTATTCGCCATAAATTTGATTATGGAGGCATAATTTTGATTGGTATGCCATTCATTCCATGTTTGATCCTCGAGCTTTCATATTTGACTGATTCCACTACTTCATTGCATGCAATATGTAGTTATTGATTCTCAATTATCGTGCTATTTGTACAGATGAGCGATATCAGGAAGAAAGAAATATTGTGTATGTTTCTAAATGGCTTAGGAATTCAATTAGGAATTGTGGTACCTTCCAGGAGGCAATGGATGGATTGGCAAGGTTTTTTCAAAATGCTGAGGTATGAAGTTATTATTCACCTGATTTTCCATATGTGGACAGGATATTTAAGCACCATGGTAATTACTACAGGAACAAATAAAAATCAAAGCTCAAGATGTGTCCCATAAGGACAGGTTGGATGCTTGTGTACTCCCATCTCATGGTGATAAAAGAAAGCTGCCATGGCCAGAACCAAATTTCTCAAACCAAACAGTACTGCAAAATAATAAGGACGTTAAGAGTGAGTATCACATTGATGGGGCAGGAATTGACCATATGAAGTTGTCTGATACATCATCAGAGACATGGCATATCTCTTCAAAACATTCTGGTTTAGTAAGGAAACAAATCTCCCCAGTACCAGAAAATATGCCAATAACATGCCAACTCCCTCCTTCGTACAAAGTTCAATATAATTTAGAAGGTGAAGCAGATAATGGGACAAATTATCAAGTAAATATAAACGTCATTGACTTGGAAGAGTGTGATACTAAGCCACGGTAATTCATAATCATTTTGTCATACTTTTACTTAATATGTTTATCCAATTCTCATGTAGCCTTTCTGTAATTTGCAGGTATGCAAAATTAACTATCTTTAATCCTTCAGAACAAATAACACAACAGTCTACTGTTGTGGAAGACACTTATGCAGAGGTGCCAATTGCTAGTCCCAGTGATCGAAATGAGGAAATTGCCTCTACAGTGATGAACAATGAAGGAGATCTGATTTTAGATCTGCCCATTTCACTTTCAGCTGCTAACAGAGATATTTCTTGCGTGTCCACATTGGCAGCTACTCCTGAAAGATCAGGTAGCATTAGTCGTTTGGAGCATGAATCTTGGACTAACAGAAGTGTCAATTCCCACTGCCAGAAAAGGAGAAAATTAAGCTCCCCTATTAGCTGCTGTACCTACACAGAGCATTCCTGTTCTCCAAGCAAACCTTTCTTACATGGTAGTTGTAATGTAATCATGTCGCCTGGAGATCTGAGAACTGATGGAATGTGTTGCAAGAGTATGAAAATGTCAAGATGTGAAAATGTTATGGTTGAAAGAAACAACAAGCTTGCAGAGTTCCCATCGGGGGAGTCTATGCAGGAAAAGCTTTACATTTGTTGTGCTAGATGCAAAACAGCACTTGGATTACAAGAGGATGGCTTTCTTGTTTCATGCTCATCGTCTTTATCCTCAAAATTTTACTTGACATATCTTTGGAGACATGGACCATCAGCAGACATTCTTCCAGGAAAAGAGTTTTTGGCATCACCACCCTTGAAGATAAAAGTGATGGTGTGCGATGTATCTTCACTGAACAAGATGATGCTTGGTTACTTGAGCAATGAAGGTTCTTCTCATAATTCTTGTTTTTGGTCTGAAAAGGATGGATGTGTGTACAAGCCAGTGACATGTCAGACTTGCTCTTGCAAAAACGCCTGTGTCATGACCCTCGGAGCACAAGTTGTTGCAACTGATTCGTCAAATCAACAATTTTGTGATAAGGTACTTGGGCATATTTTGGTGCATCTCGTAATTGAATACTATCTCCACGTTAACTTAATTATTCTATCTGTTCAAATGAAGGTGCTTTTGTTCGATGATCTTCTGCATGTCAAGCATGGACCGTCGAAGGATCAGGTATGACTTCTTTATGTCCCCAGGTTTATATCCCTCCTGTCATATACATTTAGAAAACTAGCAAAAGCTTAATGGTGTTATCTTTTTCCATGTGAAGGCTGCAAGTGCTCCCATAGATACTGTTAAACCCATCTCGCCGTCACCAGTGATTGATCATGAGTCCTTTGCGTACAAGCCATTGAAGAAGGATCCTGTGCCGGTGAACACAAGAAGGTCTAAGGTCAGCCACCAGTTGCCACTGTTTCCTATCCTTCACAATTTTGCTGATGTTCATTTTCCTAGTTTATAGTTTATTTTATCTTGTTTCTATACGGTAAACTTATAAAGTGCTAACAGTATGGGTAGCGGAAAAATCCCAAACCTACAAACAACGCTGAACTTGTTCAATTTTTTGTTGTTTCTGTGAGCAGCTTAGGTTACCAGGGACAAGCTAAATCCAGGAATGGTGCATAATATGAAGGACTCGTAAGATGGAACTGAACATCTGCTATATGCTCTGAAAGAACTGGCAAGTCAAGTGCACTTCACATGCGAATGGGATGACAATCGCTATGGGTTCCCTTTCTGTTGTTTTCCCCCCCTTTTTTTAAGGAAATATGGGCATGCCTCTTCTGGGCCAATCTCTTCATAGATGAGATCAGCGTGTTTCTTTTTTGTGATTTGAAGGCTTGATGTAAAATATAAAGTATTTTCATAGGTAAGTTGAAGGAGTATATGATGTAAATGCTGATTCGTATTTTCAATGGATATTATAAACTGCAAGGCAGTTGGGGAATTGTTTTTGGCTGCCATTTTTACCATGGCTTCTGAAAGGTGCGCTTAGGACAAAATGTGACTGTCTACTGACCAAAATGAGTGGCTACTAGGAGAAGACAGCCAAAAAGGAATCGAGCTCCCGGCGAGGATCGAACTCGCGACCTTTCGCTTACGAAGCGAACGCACTACCACTATGCTACGGAAGCAGCTCACGCACTTCGAGGAATACGAAAGCTCTTGTCAGAAATACGGCCGAAAGCTCTGCAAATTTAGGCATTTGTCTCAGGATGTCTCGAAAGCAGATGCCGATCCAACAAAATCCTCATCTGACACTGGAAGATTCAGAAGTTTCTACAGTACCTCACAAGATATATACTCTCCGCAATGACGTTGCATTCATATCATCACTGAGAGTAGCTACTAACAAAACGGAGAGAAGAACCTTTCCGGAGTACCAAACAGTTCGGCTTCAATGCTGCCAGAACTTAGTCCAATACCACATGCCAGCTTCACATCCAAAGAACCAGGCCACAAGATCAACACAAGCAGAGTATGAGATACCCTGACAGATTGCAACTTGCCAACCACATCTCAGATAGTTCCAACAATTGCTGATAAACAAGACAAACTCAAGACTATCCATCAAGCATTACATCACAAGGTCGACCAGAGGCAGTTGATACAGGTTGATGGCACCACAAACATGAAGCACCAGTACTGAACCATATCCATCAACTAACCATTCACACCAAACAACTGCAGAGAGAATTGTTCGCAGGCTCACAGCAAAAGGACATTGAAAAGCATTCAGAAGCAAGACATCACAATGCAGAGAAAGTAAACGAACTGACAGATCCGGATGCATCATTAAAACAGAAGCAAGAGACTTGTTAGATTTGCCTTTTCCTCTTCAGCAACTAACACAGACGGCAGCATCTACTGAGATCTGAGATTTAAAACAGCGACAGATACTGCATGGTGTAGATACAGACAGACAGACGACAAGATGGTGATCAAGTGCCGAAGAGAGCGAGGACATCACATGAGAGCTACGCTACAGGGGGACTACTAAGACCAAGCTAAAGGCAGCATCAGCGGCATCCGAACACTAGCAAGGAGCAGCAGCAGCAACGTCCACTTGGTTAGGCCGACTCGAGAACTTCCCTACTACCTGCAGCCATGTGAAGGCGGGAGCTCCATCGATCACTCTTCTCCCTGCACACACACACACACAGAGACAGTTCGGAGATAAGTACATCAGTGAGGCGACAACCAGCAGATGAGTTAATGGCAACATGGTGTAGTAGATTGGAGGTCTTACGCTGCCCTCGTCCTCATCGTTCACCTCGGACTTGGACTTGTCATAGTCGCCTGAAGTAGCCAGGCCTCCTGCCTGCAACGCGAAACGCAACCAGAGGGCACAGGTCAGCACGATGTATCATGACAGTTTTGAAGTTGAATACAGTTTGCGGCCTTGCAGATGCAGAGTTGTGGAGAGAGGATTACCTGCTTGTTATAGGCGTCAATCTTCTTGGTGTACTCAGCCTTGAGCTTCTCAGCCTTGGCCACGAAAGGAGCCTTGTCCTGCATCGTTTCAACACCTCAAATGTAAGCGCAAACCAAGCACAAGCCAATTCAAACACTAATAGAGCATTCACAATCAATGACAGAGACAACATATCAACACAAATGATGAAACCGTCTCGAATACAAGCCCAAACATCGCAAGAATAGATATGACCACAAATTTTACTCAAATTTGAATTCAGTCAACATCCTGAGCTAACACTAATGAGCTTGTTAGACTACTAAACCAACTATATATATATATATATATCCGATACTTCCTATATAAAGTTAAAATTTTAGTCTTACTATACACCACATTCTTATATGATATCAAAGTAGTTCTAAATATCTCCAACACGCTAACATACTTCCGTCAACAAGCCAACGCTTACTTCCCGTCACAGACTTTCTTTCCGGTATTACTTCTCTGCTTCCTCGTCTCAGCTCTCTCTTCTCCCTATCTCTTCCGCAGACGGCTTTCTCCTTCTCCACCACCCTCTTCCCTCCCTTGTTTTCACTACATGATAAAGCAACAGTCTCCATCCACCTCCTCGTCTCATCTCACACCCATCTTCGTTCTTTTCTTACCTCAGCGCATCTTTTCTCCTCTGACACCAACGCACCTTTACATTCGTCGTCTCCATTAACTAAACCCATCCACCCTCCATCGACTAGACTCATCTGCCCTCCATCAGCTAAAACCTTCTCTCGATTCCCGCTTTTCCAACACACTCACCTGCTTCCAAACACAAACATTTTTCACTCACATCCAAGCCACTCCAACATGTCTACAAACACAAATCTCTATCTTCCAAACACAAACCTCCTCTCTTCGTGTCCACTCCACTCCTTTGCCTCCACGAGTCCAAGGACACAAATCTTCTCACGTCTATAACCCATCTACTCTTTGACCTAGCCACTCTACCACCTACTTTTCTCTCAACTACTTCACTGTTTACTTTTCATTAGCCAACCACTCCCCATCAGTGGATTGGCCTACTTTTCTCATCAACCAACCACTCCCCTCATTGACTTATTCCCATCGACTCTCTACCTCTTATCAAACCTTACCCTTATTGACTTCTTGTGCCTATTACCCTCTTATCATAGTCATCGAGTCAACCATTAGCTTCAGCACCCTCCTACTCACCAAATCTATTCCAGCCCTCAACACCTCTAACCATATCTCGGACACTACCTCGACAATTTTCTTACCACCGTACGCCGCTGTCAACGTGAAATCTCACGTTCTCATCTCTCTTGACCTCAACAACAACTACTCCAAGTAGATATTTTTTTTCAAATCCTTTTATGAAAAATTTAGCCTCCAATCTCACATCAATGGCTCCACTCCACCTCAACTCAATAATTCCCAATAGGACATTGCCAAGTACTACGTACGCAGCTAATTATTTAACTCGATCGATGACTGTCCTCAACCTTACCATGAAGGACACCGACCCCACCGCCTGAAATCTCTAGATAACTATCGAGCGGCTCTTCCTTACCAACAAACAACCACGCACTATTTTCTTATTAAACAAATTTCACTCCATGATATAAAAAAACTCTTCTATCTCCTCATACTACTAGCACCTCAAGATAAAGGTTGTCACCCTTCATGATGTCGATCACCCTATAGCTAACTTATAACTCATCCTCGTCCTTCTATAAGGACTTAACCGACACTTCTCTAACACCACTAACGACATCACTAACTTCATACCCCTTCCGTTATTTGTCCAAACCAATGACATGTAAGTTCTCAAAGAACTACATCTAGCCAACAATTAGAAGACCATGACCCACACCACTCTTCCCGCCACAACCGATCATGATTATCAATTATCATGTGCTACTATCACTTCTCACAACTCTGATTGCCATAACCCTAACTATCTAAATATGACAATACAGCTCGCACAAATAGCACTAACAAAGGCAATAGCAAGTAAAAGGACAAGAATTGGTACAATCCAATGCATTGATTTAGTGGAAACATTGAAACAAGGAGCAGACTCAACTTAATGAATAAAGATATGAACAAATTTAGAGGCACAGCATCCTAACACCCAAAGTTAGAAACAGCCGCAACTACAACATAACTCCATTTTGAATTTAACCCATGAGCGAACAAATTTGAGGGCATTTGAAACAAAATCCCAACATATTTGAAGTTGAATAAGCAATTGGACCGAATAGTAACGCAAACAAGCAGGATAGAACTACTCCTCAGCAACACTTAGATTTATACGGGCAATACTGAGTCATGGACAGCACTGGCATCACAAGACTTAACGGATCTAGAACGAGACACGGCATCAGGTCACCGAACAACTCCTCAAATAGAGACCAATTGCACAAATGCACATGGAACAGTTCGAAAAAAGGGAAAAGGGGAAGTGAGAAACTCACAGCATCAGACATGGACTTCCACTTGTCACCGCCAGCCTTGCCAATCTGCGATTCCACCAAATCAGAACACACATTGTCGCAGTCAAGTGCACACAACCGTTCTAAACGAAGAGACGCAGCGGAGGAAAACGACGCTTACCACTGAGACCTGCTTGACGTTGGGGTGCTTCTCCTTGTAGTCATTCCTGAACCACTCCCTGCAGAAACCAACACACCAAATCGATCAGAACGCGCACTACCCAAACCGCTTAAAACGTTGAAGCACCAACACAAACCCACGGATCTAAGACTCACATGAACACGAAGAACGCGCTGGGTGGCCTCTTGGGCTTGTTCGGGTCCTTCTCCGCCTTGGTCTTCCTCACCGAGAGCCTTCACAAACAACAACGAAACCCCCAAATCAAAACCCAACCAAAACAAACCGAAACCGAAGCGAGCACAAGCACAAACCATCCAAAAAAAACACAGAAATGGAGTGAGCGAGAGGGATTCGGAACAGATCCTCACCTGGAGTCGCCATTGCTGGACCTCGACCTCGCCTTCATCTCGAGCCCTACGAGAAGAACACCCAACCAAAACCGATCAGAACCAACCCAACCCACACCCCGACAGCAGCAGAAACACGCAGAGATTTGAGCAGCATTCGAGCCATGGATACCTCCGGATGGGCGAGAACGAGGCGGTGGGGAATTTGGTATTTTGGTTAGCAGCGAGGCGTTCGTGCGTGGCTCTCGTGTGGGATGGGATGGGATGCGAGTGGAGTGGAGGGGAAGAGGAGAAGGGTGCCGCCTTTAAAGGCGGGGACGGTGGCGAGTTTGCGCGGGATTTGAAATTTTATTTCGCCTCGTCACCGATCCGGGAGCTCTCCTCCCATTGGCCGCGCGGCGCGCAAGCCGGCTGCTGCCTCCCTCTTCTACGCGACGTGTACTCTAGCCTGCGGTTGCTGTATCCTTAGAGGGCAGTCCGGCTGTGAGTGTGGGAAGTAATCTCGTAGATAAAACATCTTCGAATAATGTCCGTAGCTAGGTGAATATGAAATTATTATTTTAAATTTATTTGTCTGAAAGTAATTTGTAGGATTAAAAATCGTTAACAGAATTAAGTGGGTTGATGGACCATTATGTAATCTGAAATAATTATGCATTATATAATCTATCATAATATCGAATGTCATTAGAAAATCATTATGCACTTGAGGTTATGGATAGCTCTGGTAACCGATGAGATATGAAATTGGGTGATGTTTATAAAAGTGAAAAGTAAGTAATAATTGAGAAGCGCTTATCTTATTCATTAAAAATGTTTGATTTTTTATATATGTGTGGAAGTTTGAGGACGTGTATTCATAGGAAGTGTTTTAGGATTTTTCTTTTAATCAATTTGATTAAAATAGATATACAACTAGTATTATTAATTACGGATGACTTGATGTTATATGTGGTACATCTAGTAGTGTCACTCTTTGCTATAATTAAATGTGTTGTGGTTTTGGATCTTAGGTGGAGACTCTACCCTTTTAATATCCAAAGTTTTAGTATTATTTGTACTAGTCTTTTTTGATATATGAGGAACAATCAAATTTTACAGATCGCTTTATGCTTACATATGTTTAATTTATTCTTAGTGTATATTAGCATCTTTTAGTTCTATCAAAATATTAAATAGATGCTCAAATAAACATGTTGTTTAAATAGTTGTTTTGCTGAGACTTTCCAACCTCTACTCTTGTAATTTTTCTCCCTATGTTGATGTTCTTAAAGCTATATTAATGGAAGCGGTTAGAAGCACATCATGCATGTTTCATCATCAAATTTTTTTTCATTAAAGTTATAATAATGATTAACTAGAAGATGGAGATGGTGACCTAACAATATATATATATATATAATAGCGAACTATCATACCCCGCTCTAGCACCACGTGTAGTGATACCATAGCTTTTCTAGATCAAGGTGATCGGAGACTCTGTTGGCACCACAAATCTTTAGGTGAGTCCATATTGGCCGGAAAAGGCACCAAAACAAATTGGCGACTCCATTAACACCTCAAATCTTTTTTTGTGAGTCCATGTTAACCAGAAAAAGAGCAAATAGTAATACTATTGGAAGTACATGTATAATTTTTTTCCTAAAATTTTTGATGAAATTTGTGACTTGGTGTGCACGAAATATGCATCGTAAGCTTATATGCATATGATATGTTTCCATATATGTATTACTATGTCTTAGTAATGTTATCTATCTTGGTCGATAAATCATGGTAAACATACATTACTTTGTTGCTTTCAAGTTTTTTTCATGTGTTTGCAACCATAATTTTATAATTCAGCTTCTTGTAGTGTAGTTTAGTAGCATCCTGGGCTTTGTTGGTCCTAGGGTGTTACACTCAAGTTTTACTTGAGGGAGCATATTTTGGTACAAATACAAGGCTCCTAACATGAGAGGGCATTGAATCACAAACCATGCACATCGATGAGCCATAGCAACCTCATCGAGTTGCTATATAGAGGAGAAGCATATATCTCACTACCGACTACATTGCCGCTACGTATTCGGACTAGATTAGTTGAGTAGGCTATATTTTGGGTTTCCACCTTATACTTTATACTCGATGTGATACACCATATCAATACATATAAATAGGAGTAGAATTATTACCCATACCAGGGGTCCAAACATATATAAAAATTCTTGTCTCTTTCTCTGTATTACATCTTTGTGTATATCTTCATATCTTCTGTACCCTACACCTTCCAATATTCTTTTTTAAAAATGTTCTAGGTTGTTCTAAGGTAATAATATATAGATATTATTCAACAATATAGATAATCGAACAAGTATATTTGGCTTTTATACTAAAATTAGAGAGTGACATTTATTATGAATCTAGTGGTCATAAGGCAATATTGTTTAAATAACTTCTAATGGAATGTATGTGTCTTATGTTATGTACTACCTCCGCCCCAAAATAATGCATAACTTTTAGGGTTGGACACGGGTATTAAGAAAGTAGCAGGAATTAAATGATGAAAGGTTCTGATTGGTTGAGAAGAGAAAGTAATGAGAGAAGGTTTTGATTGATGAAGAAAAAAATGTAGGTAAATAAGTTGTTATATTTTGGGAGAATGATATATTTTAAGACAGAGAGAGAGTAGTTAGAAACTAGAGGTTCATTTCCCCTCCGCGCGTCCAAATATAACTCCCTGACTTCGTCGCCAACGGCAAGATCCAGAGCCCTTTAATCAAACCTTTCCAAAATCAAAGATAAAGGACACCATGATGGAGGAAGAGAATGAGAATGCCAAGACAAGCACAAAGGCAGACGAAGGAAAGTGCATATAAGGATGTAGAGAAGGAGGTGAAAGTTTTTGTTGTGGAAGAGGAGTCACATGCAAGCAAAGCAAAGAGGAAAAATGAAAGAACGCAAAATCTCACTTGATAAAGTGGCAGAGAAAGAAGTGAAAGCAGAGTTGTTGAGTAAGAAAAAGAGGTGAAGAGGATGATGATACTTGATGAGGTGGAAGAGAGGAGGCATAGGCAAGCAAAGAAGAAAATGAAGGAATGCAAAATCTCACTGGATAAAGTGGCAGAGAAGGAAGTAAAAGCAGTTGTTGAGTCAGAAAAAAAGAGGTGAAGAGGATTATGACACCTAATGAGGTGGAAGAGAATGTAGATCTAATTACAAGGCTTAGAGGGAGGCAGAGGAAGCGTTAGTGCAACTATTAGAAGGTTAACAAGTTTCTTAAATATGTAATAGCGCAGAAACAAAGCTAAATGCTTAGGAAGGTTAAATACTGACATAGAGGAAGAGGGTGCCTGGAGGCCAATATGAGGGCGAATGCTTCTATACAGGAAGAGGAGGTAGCAAAGTTGATATTTGAGGAAAGCAACACGGAGAGACAAAAGCACTATGAGGGCGGAGGCTGCTAAGAGGGGTGCCATGGAGGTGAGGCTCATGTCAGATAAAATAGTGGAAAAAGAGGAGGCAGGAAAGAAGATGTTTCAGCAATGCTTAAAAAAGATGCCAATTCAAAGACACCCTTAATAGGACTCGCGAAGCTGAAGTGTCAGGACGAAGGAGAGCACACAATGCTACACCACTAGAGAAAACAGTTTGGTTTTTACTACATCCTTTGATGTCTGCCTTTTAAGATTTTTATTGGTATCTAGATAAATTAACATTCTCTGAATTTGTTTGGTGTATTTATATGATTTCTGTTGTGCTTTAGTGTACCTTATCCATGTATACATTTTTGGTTTATCATAAGCCGGTTTGAAGATTTGCACGTTGGCATGGTTCAGTTGGGAAGTTTGCCTTTTGATGATGCATTGATTGGTTCTGTTCTTGCTGTCATTAAAAAAGTGGAGAATTGGGGGATTAGTTCACAATTGAAATAAACCATGTTCTTAAAGCTCGAGGCATGGTTCCCGCTCTGATCAGGGAGCTCTATGTACTGTCTTTGTCAATATGCAGAATACAATGACTGAGACTAACTCATAATTTGTGAACGGTATAGGCCACAATTTTTTTTGTATGTTCTTACATCATATAGTTACTGAATTTATGATTGAAGCTGATATGTAATTCTAATTATAGATCCGTGTAAGTTTTCTATAGGTAACTATGGCTTTTGTTCTTATGTAATTTTCTGTACAAGGTAATAGTTTGTGCTAGCAGAATGTCTTTGTCCAATGTTCAGATTTCTGATATTACCCACATAGGTTAGTACTTCAGGGAGAGGCAGAAATTTTTGCTTTGAGCTATATATTAATCTGATCTAGGTTCTCTTCTGAGTTTCATCATGCTCTTGTTTCCCTCGTGGACCTTGTTCATGATAATTTGATTTTGCTTGTCTCAATCTGGTGGATGCATCTGAGTAGATCGTTAGCTGTGGATTCCTTCCGTGATTGATGTTTGTTGGCTGTCAAGTTTATGTTAGCGGGCCTTTGTTTCTTGTAGTTGCTTTCTGCAGTAGGGAAAAAGTCCAATTTGACTCCCTCAAATATAGGCACGGTCTAATTCATACCCGTTAATACTGAAATGCCGATTGATTTATAAAAGGAAGTCAAATAATACAAGAAAAAAGTCAATCTGACGGATGAGAATGGATTCGCTTTAGTTAAAGATGAAAAATTATCCAAATAAAACCAGTTCTGAGAAAGAGCCATAAAAACCACGGCAGAGTAATTATATCTTTATAGAATATATCTTATAAAATAAACAGTTAGTTTTGTTAATTTCTTAGAGAAAGTTTTTTCAGAAAGAACGTCCGAAGATTGTTTGTAACCATCTTGGACTCTTATAATCCTAGGGTATAAATATAGACCCTCTAGAACTTTGTAAGAGATCCATCACATATCAATTCAATCTCGGCACATCGCCACCCTAAATTATCTAGGTTTTTATCGATGGGTTCTAGCTCTCGATGTGAAGCTGCATCAGTTAAGTTCGATCTCCGGTGAAGGGGTAATTCTCGCCACTATCTTGGTGCATCCGCTCTGTATAAGACTGTATCGGTTAGGTCCGATCGGATACATCACATCACATCCACGTGAGTTTTATCGGCTTATCGTGCTCTTTTACCATCATCAATCTCGTGCTACATCGATTAGATCCGACCTACTAGACTGTTACTAGCAGATTGAGTCGTAAGCCGATAGGTCTTCACGCAAACGTTTCATCGAAGTGGCCAACCGATAAGTTATCCATACATAGAGCCTTATGCCTAGTGTATCGGCTTATTAACCGATATACATATATCTTGCCTGCGATTATCCGTTAGCGATTGATCTGGTTCTATTAGTTCTAGCATCGAGACCTAGCGGATTTCGTTTCTCCCATCGGTTCAACTAGTCAATAAGTTTACTTATATGCCTACATCGGACCCACAGTTGATAGTAGCTGATGGGTTCACCGATCCCTCCATCGTTATGTCTGATCTAGCTTCCACCATTACGGTGTCATTAGCCTCAACCTTATGTTGTATCAGTTTGGTCCGATCTATCGAGACTGTCTCTAATGGTATTATCATCAGTGGTTGTTGGGTCTTGTATCTTCAGAAGATTGGGTCTCGCTCTTTACTATTCATCACGTACTTTATTCGGAGCGTCATCAGCTCTATAGCTGATAGATCTTTTACTTTTTTCCTCGCCATTCACCTATATAGTCATCAACTTTCTAATCAATGTATGAGTGCTACAGTTGTTATTGGCAACCAGTCGATAGTAAGGGTGTATCGTACTCAGCCAATGGCCATGCTAACTCTATCGGTAACCAGTAAATAGCAGGAGTTCGTATCGCCCTATTAGTTGATTGGCTCTATGATCTAACTCTATCTTTTTTTGTTAATTAGAGGTCAAATTAACTAGAACGCTCGCAATTACATCAACCCAACGAGGACCCCTCAAAGCTGAAGGATTTGTACTAGAGCTAAGTAGATCTCTCAGACCTCAGCATGTTTGAGCGCAATTGCATCAGATCTCCATCGGCGAACATGAAGGATCGATTTGGCTCGAACATATTTTTTGACATGTTTATTGGGACAATCGGAAGTGCACACCATCGAGACCAACGAGCCAAAGGACCTGCATTGAAACTAAGTAGATCTCCCAGGCCTCCATGTGACTAGGCGTGCCTTCCGATCAAACCTCCATCAGCTCACACTACTTGCCCCCTCGGCGCCTACCTCCGCCCGGTCCAATTGGCTCCCACACTCGTGCCAATAACCCCTCAACTTTAAACCAAGTATAACGACTCTCTCAACTATTAAAGTTGGTACAAAATGACTCCCATGACAGTATTGAAGGTGGTATTGGCTAACATGGCACTATAGTCTAAAAAGTGCATCTAGGGCCCTATATGGTTTTTGGATAATTAATGATAAAATGTTAAGGTAACTAACATATGTGTCAAGTGTATAAATAGGAGTTAGTTCCAAAAGGAAAAGAAAATAAATTGCAATGGATGGCACATTGACAACTTCGAAGAAATCTCATGTATTTTATCCTTATTTCGGAGTCAAGAGATGTTGTGCTGTCAAGGGGGATATGTTCAATGCAAAGCGATGATCCAAAGTGCTCAAAATTTATTCTTGATCTTTTAGATGAGAGTCACCTTGCACAAAAGTACAATTTGGGGTTTCTTGGGTTCTGCAGTCTTATCTCGAAGGCTCCGGGTGGATACCCCAGAACCTCCAACAAGGCCCTTTAGCTGTCCGGAGGGCAAGTCCAGATGCCTTGCTCTGCTCTACCTTGCATTCTCGGAGGTTTCGGGTAGATACCCCAAAACCTCCGACAAGGCTCTTTGGCCGCTCGGAGACCTAGTTTGGGGGCTCTAGGAAGGCCCTTTTAGGCCCCTCATCTATGAGCCCAAAGGCTCTGAATGGATACTCTAAAACCTCACGTAAGCTTCTTTAGCTACCTGGAGGCCAAGTCCGGTGCCCTAAGATCTATTTCTTATAACAACATCAAAGTGGCACGAAGGTTCTAGGCCTAGAACTCTAGGCTCAAACTGGCTATGCCTAATTTAGTGGGTGGGAGTTGGGGGTATTTATTCCACCCAAATGCCATCTCTCCTCCCTCTAGCTCCCCATTTGCTTGTTCTTCACTCTCTCTCATTCCCTTGATTTTGAGGCAAATATTTGTGTGTGTGAGAGATTGGAGCTAAGCTTTTGGGGGATCGAGTTCTTGTGAACTAGTGTTCATCCTTTGATCACACAAGATCGACGTCGGGCTTTGCACATGCTTGTTACTCTTAGTGGGTAACCTCCTAACCAGCTAGACGTTTCCCATGAGCTTCCAATCAGTATGGCAAGCCCAAAAAAGTTTATGAAGGCCCGAGTCCACCTCCACAAGAAAACGGGGTAAAATTTTGAGTGGATACCTTGTTCCCTAATAAAAGATGATGTGGTAGAGCAACCCTCACTAGTGGACTAGGTTCTCCTCTAAGGCTTAAACTCGGTGGTCGCTTGGGGATTTGCTATTACTAGGTGTTGGATTGAAAATCTAAACTACCTTGTGGTTGCAAACTTCGTGAGGACTAGGGTTAATTGAAACTTAGCTCTTTAGAGCTCCTCAACGTAGATGTAGAATTCTTGAATCAGAACTTCGGTGAAAAATCATATCTCCCTCTCTTTTTGCTGCATCTAGTACCTTGCATTTACTTTGAGCCGTTATATGCATGTGGTAGTTTGATAGCTTGTTAAAGTAGCTTTATCCATATCATCTCGGAACCTCCAAAAAATTGACTAGAACCTTCAAACTGGACTGATTTTGAACAATTGACTGGAGACTCCGAGAAAAAATTTAATCTACTGTAAAGTTTGTTTAAATTTTAGGTTTAGCCTATTCACCCCCTCTAGGCTCTACAAGGGACGTTCACAATCATCACAAAAATTTTAAAAAAATAGAGTAAGGCCCATATGTCATCCCCTCTATCTCCTTCCTTCCCTACCCTCCTCTCTCTCCCTATTTTCCTCTCGGCAATAGCAAGGTGGCGACTAGGATGCAGCATGGCGGTTGGTGGCAAGAGGTTGAGGAGAGGTAGCAGGGTGGTGCTCGCATTGGTGGCAGAGGGGCGATGATAAAAGGGTGGTGGTAGAGCGTGCTCTAGTGGCCCAGCAGGGCGACTAACGGCGGGAGGTTGAGAAGAGGCAGTAGGGCGACGCTCACATCAGTGGCAGAGGGAAGACGACTGAGGGACGGTGGTAGAGCATTCTTCGGTGGCCTGATAGGCGACATCGTTGACAAGTGGTGGAGATGACTTGGACCGCTACCTCCCTTCCTATAGTTGGGTGGGCGAGATTGACCTCAACGTGGTTCACTGGCCGCCACCGTTGTTGCTTCCCTTCCTACCTCGCTCGAACTCAATGAGGTAGTGCCAGCGTGGGCATGACGCTCGAGCTCGAGTGAGGTAGGTTCCAAATCTGTTGTCGCTGCTTAGGCTTCAGGCTATGAGCTCTAGTCATCCTCGCTGCTATCGCCATCGCTTGTTGGCTAGGGAAGAAAGAGGGAAGACAAGCAAGACACGATAATTGTTGTCGGCGCCTCCTTCACATGCTGCTGTGGAGGACGACTCGTTCTGCCTTGTCAATGCCAATTTGCCGCCTTGCCACCCAAGCTTGCCTCTGTTGCTACTGCCTTCCTTCTCGTAGATAAGCGGGGAAGCTCAAACTTGATGGGGCACACTAATAACCGCTATTGTCAGGCTGCCTCTTCTCCATTGAGTTGGCCGCTATCCGCAAAGGTAGAGACAAAGGATGACACCGTGTAGATGATGCCAACACTAGGAAGCCACGCTAGCTCAAGCCATGGTGGTTCATCCTTGACTCCTTGTCTCCATGCCTCCCCCTTGTCGTACAGGGCTGAATCTAAGAGATGAGAGACAGGGAGGAAGGGGAGAGAAAGTGTGTGAGAAGAAGATAAAGAGGACACTAACATATGGGCCTTTTGTTATTTTTTATTTTTTTTATTTTTTAGTGACACATAAGCATCACGTCGAATTAAGATTGGGTTAATGGGTCACGTAGACACCACCTTTAATATTGTCAGGTTTTAATAATGGGAGAAGTGGTTATACCCAATTTTATATAGTTATGAGATATAAATGACATCCGATGTATATTTGAGTCAAAGTGGACTTTTTTCGTGCAGTAGGGCTTTGTATTCAGTTGTTCTTGGGCCTCTCTTTCTTCTCGTTGGTCATGACCCATTCAATTTTGACTGATTTGTCAGGCTAGTCACATGTTTGCTTCTGAGAGTGGCTGTGCTGAGTGCAGCCTTAAACTTGTGCTGAGGATGATGTTGGTTAGTTCAATTTTGAACTAATCAACATCGTATATTAATGGACGGAGGTAGTATTTTCGAAGACGGGAAGCAGGCGGCTAAAGTTCAGTCGCACGTCAGCAGAAATATGAACCCATATAATCCTGCTCCTCGAAAGTGAACTGTGTAAGCATACAACCCATTCATGGGCTATACAACCCATTTTACGAAATTAAAGGCCTCCCAGTGAAGAAATTGCTTTTGAAACCCCCTTGCCGAATTTTATGTTTTAATTGCATGGGTTTCTTCGTCACTTTCGTTGCCCATGTTTTATTTCCATAATTGCTAAGAATATTCAAAATTAGCTTCATATTTTATGCGAAGCACACAGATACTGCATCCTTCCTGCATAGCCAAATACTGGTTTCTGACCCTGTTATTAATATCGTAAAGTAGCAGCGGCAAAGTATTTTTGGTCTTTTTTAGCAGTCTTTATTGAAGCTTTCAGGATAAGGAGGCAAGTTGGGTTGAAGCAGTCCACGCCATCATGGCAAATTGTCGAAGTTTTGTACCAAACAGCCAATTAGATGGAAAATGAGAGGACACATCAAGGTCTCAAATACATACCATTTGCCTGCCGAACACCGTTTGCAAGGCGGTTTTGTCGGTTATCACGATTACCGCCCGATAACAGACGAAAACCGGCAAAACATAGATAAAATTCTGCCAAAATGTTGAAATTTTGTACTTGTCTAATTTTGCCAAAATGTTGAAACATAGATAAAATTTTGCCAAAATAACCGCCACAACCTGTTGAATAAATAATCCTTATGTTGTCAAAGCTGATGTCTCAAAGCTGAATGTTGTCAATAAATACTTTTTTGATGACCATTAACCAATAATGGGCTTTAGAATTTTTAAACTTATTCGAATAAATAATTGTGTTGTCAAAGCTGTACCTGGAAGACCGAAAAGAGTCAAACATTGAGTATTTTTAATCAATTGAAGCAGAGAGTATAAATAGCCTGAATGCACCGGTTAGTTACGTGCTTGTATATTTGATTTCCCCGTGAATTTTAATGTCTACAGAAAATTTCTGAGCAACACAAAGACTAGCTGGCCTCTGCTCAATAGAGCACAGTGGGATTATGAGCAGATTGGTTTAGGGAGAAAGGAATCAATTTTCATGGATCGATCCGCCGCTTTCACCTACATCATCATCAGCATCGTCCTCCTACTGCCGCCGCCATGTTCATCCCACGACCGCCTTGTCCCCGGTAAGCCGCTAACCTCTGATGCCACCGTCGTCTCCGACGGCGGCGCCTTTGCCATGGGCTTCTTCTCCCCCTCCAACTCCACCCCGGATAATCTCTACCTCGGCATATGGTACAACGACATCCCTGGGCGCACCGTGGTTTGGGTCGTCACAAACGGTACAACGCTTCCATGACCAACTCCTCCAACCTCGTCTTGTCCGACGCCGACGGCCGCGTTCGCTGGACGACCAACATCACCGGTGCTGCAGCGGGCGCCGCCGGCTCCACCACCGCGGTGCTGATGAACACCGGCAACCTCGTCGTCCGGTCCCCGAACGGCACCGTCCTGTGGCAGAGCTTCGACCACCCGACCGACTCGTTCCTGCCCGGGATGAAGCTGGGGATGATGTACAAGACGCGCGCCTCCGATCGACTGGTGTCGTGGAGGGGCCCCGGCGACCCGTCGCCGGGGAGCTTCTCGTACGGCGGCGACCCGGCCACGTTCCTCCAGGTGTTCCTTTGGAATGGGACGCGGCCGGTGATGAGGGACGGGCCGTGGACGGGCGACGTGGTGGACAGCCAGTACCAGACGAACAACACCGCCATCAACTACCTCGCCATCCTCAGCCGCGACGACGAGATCTCCATCGAGTTCACCGTCCCCGCCGGCGCCCCGCACACCAGGTACGCGCTCACCTACGCCGGCAAGTACCAGCTCCAGAGGTGGAACGGCACATCGTCAGCGTGGGCGGTGCTCGAGGAGTGGCCCACCGGGTGCGACCGCTACGGCCACTGCGGCCCGAACGGCTACTGCGACAACACGGCGCCTGTCCCGACGTGCAGGTGCCTCGCCGGCTTCGAGCCGGCGAGCGCGGAGGAGTGGAGCGGCGGCTGGTTCTCGCAGGGTTGCCGGCGGAAGGAGGCGGTGCGGTGCGGCGACGGCTTCTTGGCTGTGCCGGGGATGAAGCCGCCGGACAGGTTCGTGCTCGTGGCGAACAGGACGCTCGAGGCGTGCGCCGCGGAGTGCAGCGTCAACTGCTCGTGCGTGGCGTACGCGTACGCCAACCTGGGCAGCAGCAGGTCCAAGGGCGACACGACGAGGTGCTTGGTGTGGTCAGGGGAGCTGATTGACACGGGGAAATTTGGTCAGCGGGGCAGCGACAGCGATACGCTCTACCTCAGGCTTGCAGGCCTCCGTACGGGTAAATTTCTATGCATCAATTGCTACTACAGTAGAGAGGATGAATAATCGTAGAAGTCAATAAAATTTAATATTCTCTCTAATAATATGACCTAAACAATTGTGTTTCTAGAATCCAACGTAACACTATTTTATCACTAAATATATTATTTATAGTTGTAGATTTGTATCTCCAATTGATAAAAAAATAAAATTTACAACACAACTGATATCATATCAATCAAACTTCGTTAACGAAACAAAATTAATAAACAGAAGTTTATATAAATTAATTAAACCCTAATTAATTAATTACGCAAGACCAAAATAATTAACCAACCAAAATATTGAGAACATTTTTCTAGCTTAGATTTGAGATTAAAACAAACCAACCCAAATTTAAAAAAAACAATCTAAAAATGGATAGCAAACATGCAAAAGATTAATTACTGCACTTATCAACCATAAATTTTACCTTTTACTATCAAGAATGTGCTTATAAGATAAGTCTCTAAATCATCCAAAAGATTTGTCCACAAAATCCCTAAAATGAACTTTAATCTATTATCTAATTCGTTCACCCCTCAAAATCTCACAATCACATCTCTAAAACTCTCTCCAAATATACTCAAATATACTACTAAGGTGCAAGCATAACCTTAACACTTCACCCCTTTTCATAGTTACAAATGATTGAAAAAACCTTATGAGAAAGGACCTCAAAACCTTTAAGATTTCTTAGACATTACTCAGCCTATCCTCAACCACTGGATTTAAAATCAACAGAGATTGAGGGAATCCCATGCGCACATCCCACTCTCACCCATCTACACAGTGTGTCATCGAGCCTGCCTGTTAGCCACGGTTGCGCCTTCCACACACATGTACTCGCCCTTACGCCTCACGCACTTGTACCCTACTAGACCGCCCTTTGTGTCGTGGGCTTGCTTGTGCTCACGCCAGCCCACACCGTCGCTAGGCCATGCGGTCATCGGTCCTCACCACCGGCCTGCTCTACTCGTGCCAACTTATTGCTACAGTAATTTGTAATAATAAAAAAATATTTTCTAGGCATATATTCTCATAACCTAATCCAAATTAGTGTACACAATGCTTACCACATTTAACCATAACAATTTAATATAAATTAATTATATAATATTAATTTTAATATAGACTAATTTTACCAATTATAATATAGACCAAATTTTCATTACTTATAATTTTACATACAACAAGAAAGAGAAAGAGCAAATACAATACCAAACTATAAGCTAGCTATTGGATGGGAGAGACAAGAAAAAGAAAAAAAAGAAGAAGGGTTGACTTTTGCTGTTCACATGCTCTAAGAATATATGAGCCAGAGAAAAGGAGAAGAGAAGAAAAATAGAAATAATCTTTATAGCTTATCTATTATATTATTTTTAGATAAGTTTATAACTATTCCTCTAAGTTGGAATAAAAGAATGGTAGAATTTATCACATAACATATTAATATTTATGAGGATGAGAAGAGAAAAGGAGAGAAGTAATCCATATTACAAACTCTAATAAACTATATGAGAATCTCATAAGGTGAACCATATATTATATAATATAGTATATATTTATAAATATGTTAATTTTTAAAGGTAGTAATTGATTATATTATTAATATTGCTCTTATCTCTATCTTTTTACTTGAAGTTATTGGCATAATTTTTAATACACATCTCATATGGTTATTTTTTTCTAATAATATATTTACAAAACTTATTAAAAATGTAGCTATATGAAGATGTTTTTTTATAACAAATCTACTAACATTAGTTTCACATTTCAAATCCTGACAATTTTGAATACATTAATGATTTAAAATTTCAAACGACTGCATGTATTGTGCGCTGTTGCACAGGTGAAACGACAAAGAGCGACGCAGTCAAGATTAAGATTATGCTGCCAGTGTTAGCTGGTATTTTGACTGTCCTATGCCTTTCCTTTGCGTGGTTCAAAATCCAAGGTATATTCAAGCCCTGTTATTTTCTGTTTCTGGATTTGCACGCTTTCCAAGTTATGCATTTTCATGAAAAAGAATTCTATATAATTTTTTCTTATAATATATTTCTAAAGTATTTTTTTAACTTTGTAGTGGTTAATTTAATAGTTTATATCCTCAAATAACTATCACAAAAATTAAATTATCCATCAATCTATTAGTTTTAGCTATCTCAAATAAGGCATCGCCGTATTTTTTCCTCAGAAGCAAATGTTATACTCATGATTTCTATATTAATTTTGTCAGCAGGAAAGAGAAGAAATCGGAAAAAACACAAGGAGCTAATTTTGGATGTCGCGGGTACATCTGCTGAGGTTGGGGAAGGAAACCTTGTCCAGGATTTTGAATTCCTATCTGTAAAATTTGAGGATATTGCTCTAGCAACTCACAATTTCTCGGAAGCATATAAGATAGGGGAGGGAGGCTTTGGCAAAGTTTACAAGGTAATTCATACTTCCTCTTATTTATTGACATGGTTTGTTCGGTAATTCATTTTGTATAGCATATGCTCAAATCTTAATTTTTTCTCAAAATTTTTTAGGCAATGCTAGGTGGTCGGGCAGTTGCTGTTAAAAGATTAAGTAGGAATTCTCAGCAAGGAACAGAGGAATTCAGGAATGAAGTTATTCTTATTGCAAAATTGCAACATAGAAATTTGGTTCGCCTTCTTGGTTGTTGTGTTGAGAAAGATGAAAAGCTCCTAATTTATGAGTATTTGCCTAACAAAAGCTTAGATGCTATCATTTTCGGTAAGTTCTCTTGACGCATCATACATCATAAGCTCTTAAAGGAACTCAACAGTCGATTGCTTACATTGGCTTCTTTCATGTCTACAGACAGTTCAAGAAAATCGAAACTAGACTGGACAACACGGTTTAATCTAATCAAAGGAGTAGCAAGAGGACTTCTTTATCTGCACCAAGACTCAAGATTAACAATAATTCACAGAGATCTCAAAGCCAGCAACGTTTTGTTGGATGCAGAGATGAGACCCAAGATTGCAGACTTTGGTATGGCAAGGATCTTTTGTGATAATCAACAAAACGAAAATACCCGTCGTGTTGTTGGAACATAGTGAGTAGTCATTTGAATTATTTACTGATATTAAGTTTGATTAAGTTTAAAAAATGCTCTTCAGTAACCCCTACAAATGAAATGGTTAAATAGTGGCTACATGGCTCCTGAGTATGCAATGGAAGGTATCTTCTCTACTAAATCCGATGTCTACAGCTTTGGTGTATTACTTTTGGAAGTTGTAACTGGTATTAGGAGAAGTTCCACTAGTAACATCATGGACTTCCCAAACCTCATAATCTATGTGAGTATATGCCTTTATTCTGAAGTTTTAGTTTAGATCAAAACTTTTTTTTTTTGAAAATTTTGAGTTATACGACCCAAATGATGCTTTTGATTGTTTCAGGCATGGAACATGTGGAAGGAAGGGAAGACCAAAGATTTGGCAGACTCATCAATTATTGATAGTTGCTTAGTAGATGAAGTTTTGCTTTGCATCCATGTAGCACTGTTGTGTGTTCAAGAAAACCCAAATGACAGGCCACTCATGTCATCTACTGTGTTCATTCTGGAGAATGGGAGTAGTACTGCACTTCCAGCCCCAAGTCGGCCCGCCTACTCTGCATATAGGAGCAATGAATTGGAGCAATCAAGAGAAAATATTCAGAACTCAATGAATACTTTTACACTAACAAATATAGAGGGACGGTAACTTGAGATGTAACTACCACTGTCCAATGAAAAATATCTACAGACAGCTTTTGCATGATGTGTGTTTTGGAAGTCAATTTGTTGCTTATCTCTCCTACTCCGTTTTTTTTTGTCTTCCTGGTTATGGTGACATCGCAAAGATCTAATAACAAATTGAGAAGTAAAAAAATATTGTCAAAAGATCTAGAATAGCAAATGATTTTTAAGTTATGGAAACATTTTAGTGGCACATAGGCAATCAAAGGGCACATTAGCGCGGTTGGATAAGCTTAGTATGTCAGACACTTCAATGACAAGCAGGTTGACTGATGTGAAGGGCATATATTCATATCATTCGCCCCATACTTCACGGATTAAAGAGGGGGGAGAGGGAGATGGAGGAGATGATAAGATACCAAGACAATCATCTCTTTTAATGAGATTTGGTCACATGATACTTGATGGGTGGAAATTCCATTGTGGCTGGAATTCCCAAGTATCTCTCATCGAGCAGCCACCTTCTGCGGTCTATACAAACTAATATGACTAAGAAGGGTGACATGTCAAATTCAAGATGTGGTACAATATGTAGTGGCAGCAACTGAGAGGAGTATTACATCGTAATGTGTATAGATGGATCTGCCCAATCTAGTTTCATGCATCTCTATGTCAACGACTGTTTATTTGTTGTTTACTATTCGTTAGGAGGAAATGATTTGGTAGCAACAAGCCATCTCTGCACCAGCATCGAGTCAATTTTCTGCTCGCAAGGTCTGTTGGTAGCGCCCGTTTTATTGGAATGGTTAAAACTTAAAAAGGTTCATTTTAAAAATAAGCTTTCATGAGTTTTATCTTTTAAATTATTTTTTAGAAATAGTTTTAAAAATCCTAGATGTATCACATTGCGGATGTACACCTAATTAATGGTATTTGATTTTTTACTCTTATGTTTACTTAGTTCCATATGAACATAGGCACACTAAACTCATCCAACTGTGCTAATGTGCCCTTTGATCACCTGTGTGCCACAAAAAATGTTTCTATAATTCAAGATATATTCGTTGAGTTATGTTTTACTCTCTTTGGGAATGTTTTTTTTACTTGTCATGTGTTGTTTAGTTTTTTGCGATATTAAAAACAACCACCAAGACCAAAAACGGAGTAGGAGTGATAAGCAACAAATTTACTCCCAAACCACCCATCATGCAAAAGATGTCCATAGACATTTTTCTTTGGATGGTGACTGTTACATCTCAATTTAAAGAATTATTCTAACGCCCCTCTATATCTGTTAGTGTAAAAGTATACACTGATTTTTGAATATTATCTCTCAATTGATCCATTTCATCACTCCTTTGTGCAAAGTAGGCAGGGCGACTTGGGGTTGGAACTGAAGTACTACTCCCATTATCTAAGATGAATACAACAGATGTCATAAGCGGCTTGCCATCTGGGTTTTCTTGAACACACAACAGAGCTATATGGATGCAAAGCAAAACTTCATCTTGTATGCAACTATCCATAATTGATGAGACTGCCAAATCCTTGGTCTTCCCTTCCTTCCGCATGTTCCATGACTGAAACAATCAAAAGTATTATTTGGGTTGTAAAACTCGGAAAATTTTCCCAGACCATTTTAGTCCAACTGAAACTTAAAAAAAATCAAAGTTATCTAATTTTAAATTTAAAATTATTTTAGGGTTTTTAAGAAGATATTGAAGGTACCACAATATACCATGTTAATTTGTGCCACCTCCTGTCATCTTACTAAGTAGGTAACAGTAAGAATCAAATTCACACTAGAAAATGTGATAGCTATGGATACCTTCCGAAGCATAGTAAAAAAATTCTTGATCTATATTAAAACTTCAGAAAGGCATATACTCACATAGAATATGAGGTTTGGAAAGCCCATGGTGTTACTAATGGAACTTCTCCTCATACCGGTTATAACTTCCAACAATAACACATTATACTCGTAGACATCTCATTTAGTAGAAAAGAAATCCTTCATTGCATATTCAGGAGCCATATAGCCACTGTTACCATTTCACTTGCAAGAGTTACTGGATAGGATGTTAACTTATGCAAGATGAGTTGCTAGAACTTACCAAAAAGTGTTGCATCTAAGCTTTTGTTAGGCAAATACTCATAAATTAGTAGCTTTTCATTTCCCTCAACACAACAACCAAATATGTGAACCAAATTTTCTATGCTTTAATTTCGCGATAAGAATAACTTCATTCCTGAATTCCTCCGTTCCTTGTTGAGAATTCCTGCATAGCCTTTTAACAGCGACTTCTTGATTCCCTAGCATTCCCTTGAAAAATTGTGAGGGAAAAAAGATTTGAGCATATGACATACAAAATGAATTATTGAGGAATCCAGATCAGAAAAGAGCTACCACCGAATGAATTACCTTGTAGACTTTGCCAAAACCTCCATGCCCGATCTTATGTGCTTCCGAAAAGTTTTTAGTTGCTAGAGCAATATCCTCAAATATTAACGAGGGAATTCAAGATCTTGGACAGGATTCTCATCCCCAACCTCTTCAGATGCACTCATGCCATACAAAATTTGCTTCCTGTGCTTTTCCCGATTTCTTTTCTTGCATGCTGAACAAGATCAATCTTATAGTCATCATTTTTTAAGTATAACATAGGTTTAGAAGAGAAGATTACACTAAATATACCTTTAATTTTTAACCACGTAGAATAAACGCATAGGAGTATCATAATACTAGCTAATACTGGAAGCACAATCTTGACCTACATTGCTCTTTGGACGCAAAATCTCTTGCTAATACTGTGCAAAGTTTAATTATTTAAGTAGTTTTATAAAAAATAAATTAAATAGGAGGAGGAATGGAAAGATAATATTTTTCTGTGGATTTGTATAGGACTTTTAAAAATAAGTCCTTAAGCCTAAACTTTGACCATTGATTTATCATATAAAATATATTTTTATAGCTATCAAACCTACCAATTCTCAATTTAAAATATGATTGTTTTGGTATCCCTAATTTTTATACCAATTGATCAAAATCTATAGAATTTGACTTTTAGAAATCGAAGTATGTCCTATGAATAACAACGGATGGAGTTCAATATTGAAATCCAAGTACAAAGTAGTAGATCATAGAAATATAAAATTTAACAGTCCTCGTGTAAAAAAAAAAACGGTGTGTTTACCCGCATCAAGGCCTTCAAGCCTGAGGTAGAGCGTGTCGCTGCCAAGCCCTCGTTCACCAACTTCCCCCGTGTCAATCAGCTCCCCTGACGACACCAAGCACCTCGTCGTGTCGCCCTTTGATCTGCTGTTGCTCAGGTTCAGTTGCTGCTGCACTCCGCGGCGCACCCCTCGAGCGCCCTGTTCTCCACGAGCACGAACTTGTCAGGGCACTGCATCCCGGGGGCGGCCAAGAAACGGTCGCCGCACCGCGCCGCCTCCTTCCGCCGGCAACCCCTCGAGAACCGGCCGCTGCTCCACTCCGCCGCGCTCGCCGGCTCGAAGCCAGCGAGGCACTTGCACGTCGGGAGAGCCCCCGCCGTGTTGTCGCAGTAGCAGTTTGGGCCACAGAAGCCGTAGATGTCGCACCCGGTCGGCCGCTCCTGGGGCACCGCCCACGCCGACGAGGCGCTGCTCCACCTCTGGAGCTGGTATTTGCCGGCGTAGGTGAGCACGTACCTGGTGCTCGGGGCGCCGTCGGCGACGCTGAACGTTATGTACATCTCCTCGTCGGTGTCGATGATCGCCAGGTAGACGATGGCGCTGGTGTTCGTCTGGTACTGGCTATCCACCATGTAGCCCGTCCATGGCCTGTCTCGCATCAACGGGCGCGTCCCGTTCCTGAGGAACACCTAGAGGAACGTGTCCGGGTCGCCGCTGTACGAGAAGCTCCCCGGCGACGGGTCGACGGGGGCCCCTCCACGACACCAACCGATCGGCGGCGCGCGTCTCGTACATCATCCCGAGCTTCATGCTGGGGAGGAACGAGTCGGTCGGGGACCGGATGACTAGGTTGCCGGTGTTGAGAAGCACCGCGGCGGAGCCAGATGTTAGGCTCGCTGCATCGCCGGTGATGTTGCTCGTCCAGCGAACGCGGCCGTCGGCGTCGGACAAGACGAGGTTGAAGGAGCTGTTCAGGGACAACGTCGGTGTGGAGGAAGTGACCGGGGTTTCTTGGTTGGCGACCCAAGCCACAGTGCGCACAGGGATGTCGTTGTACCATATGCCGAGGTAGAGCTTGGCCGGAGTAGAGTTGGAGGGGGAGAAGAAGCCCGTGGCGAAGGCATCGCCATCCGAGACGACGGTGGCATCAGAGGTTAGTGGCTTACCGGGAACAAGTCGATCGTCGGGTGCACATGGCGGCTGCAGGAGGAGGAAAAGGACACTGACGATGTGGGTGAAAGCAGCTGACGATGTACACTATAGTGATTCTATTTCCATAAATATGAATTTTGTTTTGTATTAAACTGTAATTTACACAGTTATAATCTAAGCCCGTCATAATTAAATAGTGTATATGTTTATATTTATGTCTTTTCTCCACTAATGAGGTGATTTCTACATCTCAACAGAAACGTGATGAATCCTTTTTGACATATTTTAATAACATAATAAATATATGTGTAAATGTTTTTAAGTACTTAGGACCAATACAATTTAATTTTGTTGATCTTAAAATTTTAAAATTACTCTAATACTTTTCTCATTGTGTTATATTTTCTTAATTTAATAATTTCAAAAATCAAAATTAATAGATACAACGTTATATCTGGTTTGGAGTCTCAATTAATAATAGTTCTAAATATTAAAATTATTAAGTATCAAGCTATATTCATGTCGGGTCTCAATTTAAGTACATTTGTTTATTAATACTTATGAAAAATCTAATTTAATAGTTAGCAAGTTGTGATCAATGTGGAGTCAGAATTAGTAAATACAGTGTGGGGCTGCACTCAAATTTTATTTTAATTTGACATTGCACTCGAGCTTGGAGTATCAATGTCCTATCATTTTCTATGTATGTTAGTGACTTAGTGTCATTCTCTCGAAATGACTTTTGGTCCAAAATGTCGACTATTCTGCACGGAGGCGTGGACAACTTCAAACCAACTTTCGTTCTTATGAAAGCTTCAACCGAGGTTGCTAAAAGGCCCGGCAAAAAAATATTTCTAAAAGACCAAAAACAGTTTGCCTCTACTGCTCTTCGCTACAAACAGGGTCAGAATGTGGATTTGATTTTGCAGGTGGGGCACAGTGTTAGCGTGTGCTTGACATAGTTTGGCTTAGAAGCCGGAGCTAATTTTGATTTTCAAAAGTAATTTTAGATATATTTCTTGTCTCCATAGCAATCAAAGAAAAAGAGCTGGACATCAAGTGGTGAAGAAACCTCTAGACTTAATCCTAAAATTAAATTCTAAAATTTCAAATCAACTTCAGCTTTAAGACAAAAGTAACACCAAGCACACTGTAATAGATAAAGCCACATTGTTGAGGCCATTCAGGGAGGAGCATAGGGCTAGCTCCCTCTGCTCCGAGTGACTCTACACCAATAAATGTGCGGCTGTTGTAGGGTAGAACAAGGCGCCTGCTGTGGGTATTGGGTTTTAGTTACCACCGGAATGTGAAGTGGAGGTGAGCACCAAAGTGCAGAGAGGGAGTTGGGAAATATGAAGGGAGGGGCAAAGGGATGGAAGGGTTGAAGGGCCAGTTCACATCAGCCTTAAATGAAAACTACATTGGAATGGCAGGTATGTATTTGAAAATGTCAATATTTGTATCTACTTCTGATTGATTATTAGTGCCACAGAAACTTCACATTTGAAAGTACTTTCATAAATCACATTTGAAAGTACTTTCATTTAGTTGTTGATAATATATTAAAAAAGATTATTGGTTAAAGTTTAGCATTGAATTGTTTTTTAAAAACGAATGTGCCTTATATTTTCAACTGAGTACTCAAGTAGGGGTGGCTCAAAAAATTGGGTACAAATCATGAATTTCAATGTAAGTAGAGATAAACACAAAAGATTTCATGAAAATAGAGGTGTGTATCCTCACTACCAGAAATTAGACCTTAAACTCTATTAGAACACAATAAATTTACAGGGTATTTATTGGAGTTAGTTTAATTAGTTTCTGGAAAAATTATCCAATTACCTATATTTCAAAAGACGCATGAGAGTCTTGCTGTTGTCTGAGAATAATCTTTGGGGTTGACATTTGAGCTACCCACGTCGAAGAGTGCGGTTGTTAAATGACACTGTCATTCTTAGTGGCAGAAAAATTAAGTCAAAAACCGGAGCAATGCATGTACTGCAACTCTGCAAGGTTAGTCTCCCTTCCATGCTTATGTTCCACAGACCGAATTCTGTTCATTTTTTCTCTGAAAGGGATTTGCCTAAAACCTGAAGCAGCGGACATAGTTTTCGCCCGCGATCTCTATCCTCCGTATCTAGCAACTTTTCAAGATGGCATTAATTGTACTGTCGTATCTTTTCTTCTAATGTAGCTATCTGACATTTCTCTTTCGTTAATCGTGATAGAGCTCTGAAGAACTTGTGTTCCAGCCATCGGTGCGATCCAACACAACATCACAGTCCGTTATTCTGTGCAGTGAGAACAGCCAGTTCGTCCCCAACCGAAAAATTGACGCTTTCAGCAATCCATTTTGTGTAAAAATGCAGTCCATTTCTTGGAGAGTCACGTCGGATCAGCTCGTTACCATTGCTACTTGTTACTTTCCCGTTTTCAAATAACTGTCAATTATTTAAAAATGGATTGAGTAATTACTCTCTCATACTTACTGTACTAGAACCACTTTGACACTCTCTTCTATGCTCCCTACCTCCCCCTTATTGATTTCCAAAACGTGATATGGTCACCTACCACATCAACACATTGCCAACCCAATGTGCCTGGCGTGGAACCATCGAATTGGCGAAATGGGATTAAACAGCCCAGATGTACTGCCCAAACCTCCAGCACCCCCCCAGCCTTGCGTGGAGCCACCAATGTGCACTTGGATTGGTGCCACCCATGCCTAGTCGCCACTGTCTTGCTAGATCGACCTGTATGACGATCTCCTCCCACTTGATTGAGCTCCACCCTAAGCCTTCTTCGCCCAATGAAACGTTTTATCACCCCCTTGGCCCCTCCTCATCGACGAGTTGTCCATCGAGCATGTCGGAGGTATCATAACAGTGAAGAAATAAGCCTTCTTATTTTTACCTCGGAGGATGTCATAACAATGAAGAAATAAGTTCACTTTATGTCTCTTGTTTTTATGTTGAGTTTAAATCACATCCCTAAACAATAATCTCAAAAATCTTGAAACTCCATCTTGTAAAACTGGGTTAAATAAGGTCCTAAGACAGTTGGATGTATGTTTTGGCTGACGTGGCATCTAAGTCAGTAAAAAGAAAATAAAAAACACATGTAGGGCCCACATGTAAGTGGTTGTCTCTCTTCTCTCCCTTCCTGAGCTCTTGCTCATCGGCGCTAGAGGCTGGAGGTCTTCCCTACATCACCAGCCAGCCTCATCGTCGCTCCCACCAGAGGCTCCTCCATTGAAGGCCATATGTCTTTTTCACGTCGGAGGCCACATGTCTCAGAGGACAATGGCGCTGACTCCTCCTCGCTCTCGTTTCCTCCACTATGGATCTTAAGCTTGGAGCTGCCGCTGCCACTCAATCGTCGTTGCTGCAAGCTCAGGCTAGATGTGGAGAAGCTTTGAGGTCTTCTGGGTGCACGACGATAAGAGGACCTTCCTTGGGCGCATCGTTGAGATCCGCCGAGCTCAAGCTCCACCACTATTGCCTTGTCGAGCTCAAGCCTAAGCCCCTTCTCCGTTGGCCCGTTGGAGACGATCTCTCAATGCGGACAGAGAGGGGACCGAGTCGCTATTTACGTGGTGGCAGAGAAGTGGTCCGCACAAGGATGCAATAGCTCAAGCTCCTGCGAACTCATTGGTGACAGTGATGACAATTGCTAATGACACCTCTCTATTGGCGGAGCTCTGAGAGAGGGCAACATGCTTAGCTGGTGGCATTGGCATCTTCGTGCTATTGAGCGGCCTCTCCACCCGCGCTTGCCGTGATTGTCTATGCTGTAATAGTGTTGACGCACACGAGAGAGCTCATAATGTTTCTATTGAGTCCGAGCTGCTGCAGTGGCGAATAGGCAGCTAAGCTTGCAAAGGAGGATCTCGCCGGAGAGAGTGAAGAGAGGAGAGGGGAAGTAGAGGTAGAAGGCGAGGTGACAACTTTCATGTGTTCCACAGGTTTTTTAAATTTTTTTTGCTGACTAGGATACACGTCAGCCAAAATAGCCATCCATACTGTCTCAACCTTATTTATCCTGGTTTTATAAGGTGGGGGTTTAAGATTTCTACTATTAAGCGTTTAGCGCCGTCTCCTGCTTGGCCGCTTTTGCCTTCATAGCACGACAGCTGGTGACGATGATGGCCATATGGCGTGCCGGCTGAGGCGCGACCATCGGAGAGCGAGGTTCAGGAAGAGGGAAGGCGACCCTGGCTTGTGGCTGCGGAGACCTCACCCAAACTCCAATGACAGATCGCGGTAGCCAAGACGGCGAACAGCGACAACGGATGCCTTCGCCATCTGTGCCTCCACGAATGTCCGCCAACTGATTTTAAACTGAGATATACAGTTTATATCTTTGATTGTTTGGCATCTATGAAACTATCTTTCATAGAAATAACTACTATTTCAACAAATATTTCCCTAAGCGTACATATGAGGGTGAGCCGATGAATAAGGATCTTAACAGAAACGGAGAATTGTCATCAGTCAACTACAGATATAATCAACTTGAAAATATTATGATATTATTAACGCTAAAATCTGGATAGCCTGATGGTGTACCGCCTAAAGCCGATCGGCTGGAGAGGTGTTCGATCACTACAGTAAAGAAGCTGATCGAATTATAGCAAAGAAAGAATCGGTTTCAGATTGGAAGACTATCCAGATAAGACTGAGTTTGTGGAGGAGTCGTGGAATCCACGGCAGGGTATTTTATCTTTGTAAATTATAATCTTATCTAATTAGAAAGGTTTAATTAGTTAGTTAACTTCTTTAGAGATATTTTCTTTTATTTTTGTTAGGAAATAACATCCGATGATTGAAAACACGTCGTACTCTGTAAACCCAGGATATAAATATCAGACCCCTGGAGATATGTAATATATCTCTTCGATCCATACAATCTCGGCGCATCGTCACCCTAGTTCATCTAGTTTTCTACCGGTGGGTTCTGACTCTCGACACGGGGCTGTATCGGTTAAGTCCGATCTCTGACGAAGGGGTAAGTTCCGTCACTATCTTGATATGTTTTGTTCTATCTAAGGCTGCATCGATTAGGTTCGACCTCTTAGGCCGCCGATCAGATCGATTGCATCACGTCCGTGCAAGGCCTATCGGTGTATCAAGTTCCCTCCGCCGTCATCGGTCTCGTGCTGCATCGGTTAGGATCGACCTACGGGGCTGCCGATGGTAGGTGGAGCCGATGGTAGGTGGAGCTATAGGTTTATAGTTTTCTGCATGGCGTCTCATTAGAGTGCTAGCCGATGAGTTATCCATGTTCTGAGCTTCACGCCCAGCGTATCGGCCCCTCGGCCGATACGCACCCGCCTTTAGAGATATCCCTTGATGCACAATGCCAAGCGCATTGGTCTTCCAACCGATGCGCGCTCGCCTTCAGAGAGGCGTCCCCTCATCGGCTCAGCTAGTCGATGGGTTCGCTCCTGTCTTTACTTCAGCACGGTCGATCCGGCGTCCACCGTATCATCGTTGTTGGCCTCGACCTCGTACTGTCTCAGTTGGGTCTGATCTTTGAGGTTTGAGGTTTGGTGTTAATGGCGCCATCATGGCAGGCGATGAGTCATCGTGATGCCATCTCCGAAGCGATATCGGATTTGCAGTTGATGCGTCTATATGTTTTTCCTTGCTACTCCGCATATGTCTTCATCGGCTTTCCAGCCGTTGGATGACCGCTACAGCTTCCGTCGACTACCAGGAGGGATCCTGTGAGCTTTTCTATCCTCTAGATACTATTCGGTTTCTTTATCGGCTCTGCGGCCGATCCTTCGTCAACACCTGCCTACATCTTCATCGGCTCCCTAGCTGCTTAAAGAGCGTTTCGATTCCTATTGGCTATCGGCCGATAGCAGGAGTCATTCGGACACGGCCGATGACCAACCCGATCCTAATCGACAGCCAGCCGATAACGAGTGCTCGTATCGGTCCATCGTCCGACTGATTTGTTCGTTTCACCTCTTTATCAATTGCAGGGTCAAATTGACTGGCACGCTCGCACCCGCACCATCGCGCCGGAGCCGATCGAACCCCACGGTCCCCGACGCACGTACCTCGAGCCACGGAAAGAATCCGATCGGCTTACACTAGATCTAAGCAGACCTCCTAGATGTCGGGATGTTCGCACTGGGGCGCACGAGATCCGGCGCTATCGGAGATATATGTTACCTAAATTGCTTGTCTCAATTGTAAAATCACCGTAAGATGATCCACACAGCTTTTATTTTGTCCTTCTAAAGATAAAATCAGTTCAGCACCAAATATTTTACAAGTTAGCACATTGGTGTTTATCAAGTCTATATTTGTTTAGTGTAACTGGGGTTTGAAATACTAGTATTACCAGAAATACTGGCACCTGGTGAAATCCAGTAACAGGTGTGTAACTGTATTTTACTAAACAGATTCAAATAAAAAAACTTTTGACCGTTAACCAACCAGCAACCACATGGAAAAATTGTAAATTTTAATTTGAAATTAAAGTCATATTCTTCTGGCTGGTTCTAGCCCTTGACGGGTTTATTTTTAGCCTGGTGTGCAGCTGCGTGTTTGCATTCCTGTGGACTGATGATGGGCGACCTAAGTAAACACCTTGGAGACTTAAACTGCAAGGCAACATTGCCATAGCCTTGCAAATTTCCAGTGATGCCCAGGAATAGTGCTTTTCTATCATCTATGTAACCTAAACTTTTGTAGCCAAAATTTTTTTTTGTTTCCAATTCATTTTTCAGTTATGTTGCATTGACCTCGCAATGAAGATACTATTTTCCTAATGTTGTATTGATGTATTGTTCATACTGATTTTGTATATTCAATGTTGATTCATTATGTCCGTGGCACCCTCACTAGTTGAATTGAACTCTGCTTCCTCCCTAGTTGTCTGTTCTCTCTTATCTGTATGAGCAGGTGGGTGAAGGGCAGCTGGATGAGATCTAGGGCCTAGGCGAATTGCAAGTTTGGCTGATGAGCATCCGGTGACTCAGAAAGTTGAACGTGCAGCACACGATGACGACTAGTAGAACAACGTTGCAGCAGCACAACCAGGGCGGCCTGAGCAAAGCCACGAAAGCATAAGATAACCAGGCAGCAGATAGCTCCCATCGTAACATTCGTCTCCGAGGGTTTGCCTTGGTGGTCATGACAGAAGAAGGTATTGATACATTAAACCAAGATGGAAAGAAGGGTAAAATTACACACGATCACGTCAAGTGCAACAAAAATTTTCCTTCTCCACGAACTTGAACCAACACTAAAACTGAGTTTTGTTGCTCCCTTTTAAAAATCTTCCCCGTATGTGGGTTATCAAATTTCACTGCAGTTTGTCTATGGCTAGAGTTTTGCTGCTCCTTTTAAACCTCTTCCTTGTATGCGGGTTATCAAATTTCCCTGCAATTTGTCTACGGCTAGAGTTCCTTCATCCGTGCTTTTCATACCTTTTTACTCCTCGACTTCTTATAAGCTTCCCTGTTAAGAGGATAATTACACCATATTAGGATAGCAAAGAAAACAAATCCGGGCATTAAAGAGGAAAGAGCATTGAATTATCACACCATTCTCGCCTAATCATCCAGTTCCTTTTCCTCTTCCCTCCTTGGTCAGTGTCCAGCTTTTCTTTGGTCCTTGATATTCTCTTAGGGACAGATTTTTTAATTTTAGCAGACACAGGCTGTTTTTTATCACTTGTAGGCTCTTCTTGTTCGTTGTGTGTTTCTTTTTTATCTCCCTTTATTTTACCATTGTCAAGGCCATTATGTTTCTTCTCACCCTTATGGTTCTTGAGCGTCTTTTCAGGCCTATCACGTGTCTGTTGTTTGTCCTCAGTCACCCTCACCCCATCAAGGATGATTGTCTCTTCATTTGTCTTCTTCGCATCTTTGTGTTTTTTTGACTGAATGGGCTGTTTTTGAGGCTTGTTGCTGCTAGGATCAGTCTTCTCAATTGCTTCTTCAGGCACTTTAGACGACTCAGATGCCACTGGGATTGTATTGCTCAACTTTTTCAGCTGTGTGAAAGGAAGTGCCATAATCAGATGTTATGTCCATATCAGGCAAAGAAAATAAAACTGTTCATCATAGAGTTGAATAAATTCAACACATCCTAATAAATGGAATAAGCACAGGATCAAACTATTTGCAAAATAGATTTATATTTCACCGTGACATAGCATTGGTGTTACCTTCGCAACAAAAAATCCATCCATGTTGTTCACATGAGGATAAAATCTCCTTGTTTTATCTAAAGAAGTATGGAATCGATGCTCTCGGAACCGGATGAATCTGTAGGATAAACATAAAACAATAAGATAAAAATGCAACACATTCTTCCTGAGGGGAGACAGATTTACAGTACCCTGGACGCCCAAAATCTAATCCACAAGGCACAAGCTTTATGTTTCTCTTTTTAAGGGCATAGTCGATAACTGCCTCATTCTGCAAGAATGGAGAGAAGTTCACGGAACTAAGCTGAATATCATTGAGCTATGGCAACTGCAAGGCTAATGAACTTACCTCAGGAATCATCAACGAACAGGTTGAGTAAACAATGTAACCACCAGTTTTGGAGTTGGCATCAACCAAATCAATAGCAGCTAACAGCAATTGCTGTAAAACAACTCATCAGTTAGACAGTTAAATAGTGGTATCTGGTATACATACCAATTTCACGGTGATTGATGTTCTTAACCAGTAGAGAATAACAGGAGTTTCAAAACTAGCCAATAAAAAAATATAGAGCATAAAGCACCAAATTATTATTGAACACAATCACATAGCTTAACAAATAAAGATTAAGCAAACAAAACCCATAAAGATTGTGCAAATAGAACATAGCCACTCTAGGGTTCATATGTTAGTTCCATGTAAGAGTCAGCACAACTGCACAATATAAATTGCTTTGAAATGACCCTTGAAACTGGCTCAAGAACATGAGGGTGGGCCGGTAATGTTTTGAGCAAGTTACTTGGCTAAGAATCAAAATTCAAATAACACAAGTGGAATGCAGTTCTTTTCCTCATGAGCCAAAGGGTTGCATTTAGAATTGTGTCAAACTGTAGGCAGGTTCATACAATTTAAAGAAGACCTAGGAATACAAGAATGCACCTTTTGTACAAAAGCACAGTCTCTGATGTCCTCAATGCCCTTTGACGTTTTAATTTGTGGATCCTTCCAAATGGTCTGCAGAAAAAGCAAACAACTGTTAAATAAATGAGAAAATATATTAGGACCAGGAGCTTAAACGAAGTAGATGATGCTTACCCCTGTGCCTGTGCAGGGGGCATCCAAAAGAACTCTGTCAACCGAATTCATCCCAAGAACTTTGGGTAGCTGAAATAAAAAGTATGTTATCACAACATAGATTTCCAATTAGAATATTCTACACCCAATCTAAGCAACTAAAAATCTGCACGATTAAAATGATGCTTACCTCTGTTTTTTTTGGTCCATTTTAATCGTGCAGAATATTCTACACCCAATCTAAGCAACTAAAAATTATCAGGACCTGACATTTATTTTCTGCACGATTAAAATGGACCAAAAACTTAGCCAGAGATTATAGACACAGTACTTATAAACGTGTTTTCATTTCTGTTATCATTTTGTACAAATCAATATACTACAGTTGTTACATTATACTTGACAAATACCACAAATCAAGATTCTTTCTTAATGCATGGAATTAGTTGATTATGTTTTGGCCATCAGACAGTCCATGCAACACAACTATTAGCACCATGTTAACAGTATTTGTATCAATTGTATGGTTTGCTCACCTCTTTACCATCATAATTACAAACTATGGTATTGGTAACACCCATGCGATGTATGTTGCCCAAAAGTCCATGCAACCTTTTCTCATTGAATTCATTTGCATAAAGTATTCCTGTGCATGACAGATGAAGAAAATAGTATATTTGCATTTTAATAGCCAGGTGAATGCACAAAACAAAATTAGTCCAAAGGGAGCAAAATGAACTAAAAAACGGGCAGAGCACACTGACCAGTATTCTTCATAAGAGCTCCAATATATGTAGTCTTGCCACCTGGGGCAGCCCTGGAACCAAAATAAACAATCAGTTTCTGATGAGGGATGAGAAAATGAATTCCACAGGTTCAAAATGAATAATTCAATCAAATACTATCATCAAATTTAGAAGCAAAGAAGTGGTATATCAGGATAGCATCACTAGGCTACATGCATGGGATATTAGAATCACATGTTCATCGCAAAAAAAAAAGATCATGTGTTAACTTTGAAGTCATGAATTAAATGAACAATTGCCAGATGTGTATGAGAGAAAGGAAAATATCTTACGCCATATCAACAATTCGCTCCTTCTCCTGAGGAGCAAGAGCCATCACAGGCAAGAAAGAACTTGCACCTTGTTTCTGTAGTCACATTTTAAATGCCAATGTTAATGAAAGGAGAGCAAATGAAATAATCTTCACACAATGATAGGAATGATAGGGGGTAAGAAGGTACCATATAATGCCCAGCCATATATTCAACAGTGGCACCAGCTGAAATGGTGGAGTCATATACAACAAGACCAACCTGCCATTTTTAATACCAAGAGAGTTGCTTTGAGATTCTGGACTTATTACTTCAGTAACGAAGAAAGATTGAAACAAATCATACCTTTGACCACTTCCCTATCGGATCCAGATTAAATCCTCTCGGTATAAGAGCAGCAGCAAGATCCCTTCTCCGAGTCTGCCAATATCATGAACAAAACAGGTAAGAAAGATGAACTTAATCAAGCAAAGAAAAGACTGAAGCGAGAGATACAAAGAGCCATGCATTCCATGTCACCACGTACATACATATGAGGAGATTGATCTGAAATATAGCTACCTTCAATGTGTTCGCCCGTAAGCACTCAGGTGGTCTTTTCTCAAAAGATTCCAGTAGCTCAACAAGCTCAACAGCTGGGAACATCTGCACAGTAAAAACATTTATAGTGTTATCTAGGATAGAAAGTAAATGATCATATTTTCCATAAGCATGTCAGACAATAATTTCTAATTACAGTCTGATGATGCAATTGGAGAAAAACACAGCTCAACAGAAGGAATAAGCACACCAAGCTCACCTCAATAAATGCTGCAACAAGAAAATCATTGTATCCATAGTATGACATTATATCAGTCTTGAGCTGATGGACATAATCCTTTCGCGGGACATCTTTTTGTCTTAGCTTACTAAAATTTGATAGTACCCGGACAACTAGAGGGGAAGACCAATGGACAGAAAGAAAAGTTAGAAAGAGCAGTACTTAATAGAAAATCGTTCATACGATGTCTATGCACCGCTTCGATCACAATGCAGATGCCCATAGTTATAAGCTTGAATTTGCCATAGAGTTTACACTAGCAAACGGCTAGATCTTGTTAGCTTGCTAATATTGTGTCAAATCCAAAATGAGTTTTCACTGTTTTATCTAATGAAATCATGAACTTAGGTAATACAAAATATATAGATGAACGCACTTTCTGATATCCTCCGTCTAAGATTTGGCAGGTTTGGTGGTCTAAGTGCCTCTTCCCCCAACTCCTGCAGAGTATACAAACTATGATATATATAAGTGCACATCACTTACGAAACCTTCAGTGGCAAGTAAAACTGAACACTGAACCCAGAAAGGACAAGAACAGAAGGCAGAAGAATCAACCTCCTTCGTGGGCAATCGGAACTCGTCAGATTCTGATCTAATATTGAGTTTGAGTTCCTCCTCAGCCTCTTCTTCTGCCTTCCCTTTCGCTTCATCAATTGCTCGCGACTTGGCCTCAAAGTCATCAGACTCATCTGAGTCCACTCCAGAGTCGTCTCCTCCAGCTACAAAATCAAATACAGCGGATCAATAGATATAACCGAGATGTACAATCCAGCTTTGCATCCCCATTCTCGACTTTTATACTATATCGCGTGAATTCTACAATAGAATTGACTTAATGGGAAAACACACTACACTAAGCTAATTCAATTCAGTAGTAATCCGTGCTTTACCACTTTCGTCGTCACTACTTCCGGCGAGGAAGTCATCAGCGAGGGGGTCATCGTCGCCATCCTCATCGTCTTCCTCCTCGTCATCGTCGTCGTCGCCGCTGTCTCCTCCCTCCAAGGAGGCGTCGTCAGAGTCGGAGAGCTCCTCAGCGCCGGAGTCCGAGGGGGCGTCGAGGTCTGACCCGAACTCCTCCTCCTCCTCCTGGAGCTGCTCCTGCTGCTGCTCCAGCTCGGAGTCATCGGAGGACGACTCGAGCAGCTCCTGCTTCTTCTTCGGCGCCCTCTTCGACGCCTTCGGGGGGACATTCCCCTTCTTCGCCGCGGTCAGTTGCCGAGGAGGCGGCGCCGGCGCCGGTTTCTGCCTGCGTGGTGCGCCCTTCTTCGCCATGGGAGACAGTCGCCGCGTGGAGGCGGAGGCTTGCCGGCGAAGGGGGAGAAGCCGAGAAAAAACCTAAAACCCTAGCCGCGAGAAGGGAAGAGAGGGAGCCGCCCGTTTTAAAGCTGGGCCTCCGCGAGAACGATCCTCGCATGCCTGATGGGCCGATCCAGCCCAGCCATCTTCGCACAGTACAATTGGTGGGCCTTGGGCCGCAGAATTGACTGTTGGTTTTTCTCCTCTTCTGCGATGCGTAAAACCCTCGACGAGCGAAGGGGAGTTTGCATTTGTTGCTGCCTACAACCCCGGCGGCGAAATCACGGTGGTTCCGGTAGACACGACGATGACCGGGAAGTGGGCTGCGAAGAAGGCGCAGGCCCTGCAAGACGTGGAGGAGAGGTTCAACCAGCAGACTGCAAGGATTCTCGAGGGATACGACCTGCCTGAGCGCATCAGGCTGGATCTCCAGGAGCGCCACTGCGACGAGCACAAGGTGCTCGACGATCTCCGGCTCAAGTTCATAGATCCCATTTTTGATGGGAATCAAAGGGTACTTGATCACGACGAGGAAGAGGAACTAGAGGTCCTGACTCGGGTGGAATCAGACAAGTTCTGGATCGAGATGATTGCCCATAAACGGGCAGCGGAGAAAGCACAGGCCCTGCAAGATATAGAGGAGAGATACAAGGAGTTCATTGTTTTGTTCCCTTGACAAACACGGCATACCCGAGCACATCCAGGAGTACTACCGCCATGAACGCAAGGTACCAGACGATATCCACCTTAATTTCATAAACGACGTTGAGGCGGATTTTGGGATACTTGATCACGAAGATGAGCTCAAGATCAAAGCTTGGGAGGAATTACAGCGGTTTCGGATCGAGATGATGGATGACAAGCCTGCGGCGAAGAAGGTGCAGGCCCTGCAGCATTTGGAGAAGAGGTTCGAGCAGGGGATTGCCAAGAGGCTTGACAGAGAGGATATACCTTCCGAGGACAACAGGCTGTACCTCCAAGAGTATTACCAGAAGGTGCCCGACCATCGCCGGTTGAAGTACATAATTCATCTCGAGGAGAATTGGGGGATTCTTGATCATGACAGGGAATCTCGAACTCCGGACTTGGGAAGAATCACAACAGTTCCAGATCAAGATGATGGATGATAAGCTGGCGGCCAAGAAGGTGCAGGCACTAAAAAATATGGAGGATGGATATAGGCAAGAAATTATAGATGCTCTTGATGAGTACGACTTCTCTGAGCACTTCAAGCTGGAGTTACAGGAGTATTACCTACAGGAATACAATGTACCTGACGATTTTCGGTTGCAGTTCATACATCAGATCGAGGGGAAATTCAGGATGGTTGATCACCAAGAGGAACTTAAAGTCCAGATTAGGGAGGAGCCAGATGGTTATTGTCAGAAGAATTACAAGAAGTTCAAGATGCCTCTGACCAAAAAGTCCCTCATCACTGTAGGTATCATGCTCTTGATTGGCGCTGTGATCTTGCTCGCTAGCTTCCTTGTCCCCGCAATGCCCAAAATATTGTAGATTGTGTGTTGGCAGACTTCGATGCTCATCTTTTGTGTGTCCGTTCTCAGCTCTGACCATGGAAACTCGAAGAAAGCTTTTCCTACTAGCTCCCCAATTGAAAAGCCTGATTTCGAAAATCCTGCACCAAATTACTAATTAGTGCTATCTAGTTGAAATACATTTCCGTCTCTATGTTAGCAATTGTTAGATAGCAAATAGCAAATATTGCTATCTAACAGATCGGTTAGTAATAAGAAGTTATCTGTTTGTGGGCCCTGGATGTCCACAATTGAATAAGGGGTATCTGTGACTCGTCCGAGATAGCTTGCTGCCTCTTCAAATCTGTGTTACTGTTATTCTATGCTGAAACAATTTCATTTTTTCTTCAAATGCTGTAAGTTAGCTGTTTTCATGGGAATTGCGCTAGCACTGTAAATGTTTAAATGGGTCCCGTTGACGCGCGCTGGTCCACGTATGGTGACATGATTTATTTGATAGTGTGGAATGTTGTGTTTAGGTTGAGGCCGCAACACGATAGAATGGTATTATATCGGTCCGAGAACGAGCATGATCCGATCGGTTCACTATTTTTTTTTATATTTTTTCTTTGTATTTTATTTTTATTTTTTTTATCACATGGATCATAATTAGTTTATGGATTTTATGGTGTTTAGACCGGTCTAACACGGCCAAACTCTTAAATGTCCGTAACAGTAGTACATGGACTGATAAAATATAATCTACTACGGTGGTCGTAGTCGTGATATAACGGACGGTGCCATAACTTACCGTGTCTAGTCGGGCGTAGGCCATGCCGGTCCGTTTGGCCTCACAGAGGGTGATGCTTAAATAAAATATGAAGAGGAGAAAGCAAACATGAAGCTAAAGGATATTACAGAAGAAGATGCAAAAGCTCGTACGAGAGCTGAGGCTGCTAAGAAGGCATGTATCGAGGCGCAGCTGACAGCCGAAGCAGCCATGGAGGAAGAGGCGGCAGCGAAGAAGATGCTCCGGGAAAGCAGGGAAGAGGTTAAGTAGGGATTCTCGACAAGGGACAGAGGAATTCAGGAATGAAGTTATTCTTATCGCAAAATTGCAGCACACAAATTTGGTTCGCCTTCTTGGTTGTTGTGTTGAGGGAGATGAAAAGCTGTTAATTTATGAGTACTTGCCTAACAAAGGCCTAGATGCCACCTTTTTGGTATGTTCTTGATACGTCATGCATAAACAACCCAACAATAGATTAATTACATTTTGCATTGTCTTGTATATAGATGATTCAAGAAAAATGAAACTAGATTGGACAACACGGTTTAAAATAATCAAAGGGGTGGCAAGGGGACTTCTTTATCTACACCAAGACTCAAGATTAACCATAATTCACAGAGATTTCAAAGCCGGCAATATTCTGCTAGATGCAAGGATGAAACCCAAGGTAGCAGATTTTGGTATGGCATGAATCTTTGGTGATAATCAACAGAATGAAAATACCTGGCGTGTTGTTGGAACATAGTGAGTAGTCATTTAAATTAACTGCTTAAATTAAGTTTGATTCTGTTAAAAATCCTCCCCAATAACTCCTTCAAGTGAAATGTTCAAACAGTGGCTATATGTATTAGACACCATGTATAGACTATATATATACACAGGACCACCTTTTTGATACGGTGAGTTCTCCTCTTTCCCTCTTTCTCTCTTTCTGTTCTCTTCTATCAGACTGAAAATCCTTTCTGCACGTGTCCGTTCCATCTTTTCTTTTTCTGCGCGTGCGTCCCTCATCCTCTCTTTTCTGCGCGCGCCCCTCTTCCTCCACCAACATCGCCAGAGCCGCTGCATCCGCTGCCGCAACCGCGCCACCACCTCGCGCACTCGCTAACAGGACCACCACCCTCCTGCCGCGGCCGCTATCTTCCCTTACTCATCTTCCATGAGACGGGTGGCTCGGCTCGAAGAATCCCGTGAGGAGGGGAAGAAGGCAATAGACGGTGACCTCACACGCTCGCGACCCCTTCTACGTCGCGGACATCACAGCCACATCTGCTTTTCTTCTCGTCCGCCTCCTCTCCTCCACTCCTCATCTCGCGGACGTCGCAGCTGCGTCGCCCCCTCTATGTCGCAAACGTCGCCGTCGTGCCCGCTCCTCTTCTCATCCGCTTCTTCCCCCCACCTCTCATCTCACTTGCCTCCTCATCTCGTGGACGTCGCAACTGCGTTGGCCCCTCAGCATTGCGGCTGTTGCAACTACGCCCGCCCCTCTCCTTGTCCCCTCTTTCCTTTTTTTGCTTCGTGTCTGGCGCACGCACCTAACGCACATGCGTGCCCCTCCGCCTCGCACTCTACGCGCCACAGACGTGACCAGTTTCTCCGCGGACGCGAACTCCACCCCTTCACTTCTATTCCCTATTCTTGCCTCGCGTTCTCACCAATCAACGCGCACGCACATACGTGTCGCTTTCTGCACACCGCAGACCCAAACTCCCTCTCCGCGGACACGAACTCGCTTCTTTCGTGTCCGCTTTCTTATCTCTCGCATCGTGTCTGTCCCGTATGTCGCGCACGCATGGACTTTTCACTTCCTACACGTTGCGGGTGTGAATTTTCTCTCCGCGGATGCAAACTCGCCCCTTTGCGTCTGTTTTCTTTTCTCTCGCCTCGCATCCACCCATACATTGCACATGTGCAGACGTGTCGTTTCCTGCACACCGTGGACGCGAACCCTCTTTCCATAGACGCAAACTCACCCCTTTCACACCCGTTCCTTTTATCACCTCACGTTCGCCCCGTACGTTGCGCACGCGCGGACGTGTCATCCTTTGCGCACCGCAGACGTGAACCTTCTCCCCATGGACATAGAACTCGCCTATTCACGCCCATTCCTTCTCTTGCCTCACGTTTGCACCCATACGTCGTGCACACGTGGCCTTTTCACTTCCTGTGCCTCGCGGACACAAACTCGCCCTCTTTGCGTCCGTTTTCTTTTTTTTGCCTTGCGTCTGCCCGTATGTCATGCACGCACGGACGTGTCATCTCCCGCGCACTGCGGATGCCAACCCTCTTTCCGCGAACGCGAACTCGCCCCTTTCGCGCCCGTTTCTTTTCTCGCCTTGCGTCCGCCCCGTACGTCGCGCATGTGCGGACATGTCATCCTTTGCGCACCATGGATGCGAACCTTCTCTCTACGGACGCAAACTCGCCTATTCATGCCCGTTCCTTCTCTTGCCTCGCGTCTGCGCCCGTACGTCGCACACCCACGTCTCTCCGTTCTCGCATTCTGTGCTGCGCGGAAGCGAACTCAACTTCTCGCGCCCGTACTTTATGCACGCGCACCCCTTCGCCATCCCTCCCTTCCTCTCATCGTGGACGCGGAACCCATCCGCCGCCTGTCACCACCGCTCCCACGCGTGATTCCCTCAAGCCGCGTCCATACTTTCCCGGTGACCGTTCTGCAATGGCTACCGTGCCTACTCTAAGTTCTAGCACCCCATTAGTTGCCGGATCTGGCTCTCCGCCTGCCATCAGTGACCTTTCCATTGGAGCCCTAGGCACCGCTCAGGCCAATCCGGTGTTCACCCCTCCCTACGCCGCCATCAACGTGAAGTCTCATGTCCCAATTTCGCTAGATCTCAACGCCAACTACTTCAAGTGGGTCTTCTTCTTCAAATCCCTCTGCGGTAAGTTCGGCCTCCGTTTCCATATCGACGGCTCCGCTCCTCCTCGACCAGATGATCCCTAGTGGGATGTCGCCGAGTGTTGCGTCTGCAGCTAGCTTTTTGGCTCCATCGATGACTCCGTTCTTGACCTCGTCATAGACGACACCGACCCAACCGCCCACGACCTGTGAGTGGCCATCGAGAGGATCTTCCATGCCAACAAATAACCTCGTGCCATCTTCCTCCTCAATGAGTTCTACTCCATGGTAAAGGGGACTCCTTTGTCTCGGCGTACGCCAACGCCTTAAAGCCAAGGCTGCCACCCTCCGCGACATCGGCCATCCTATGGAAGTCTCGCAGCTCGTCGTCGCCTTTCTACGAGGTCTCAATCCTTGTTTCTCCAATACCACCGACGATATCGCCAACTCCACCACTCTTCCCACGTTCACCAGAGCTCACGACCTGCTAGTCCTCAAGGAACTCCGCTTGGCCAACGACGAGAAGACTATCGCCCACACCGCCCTCCTCACCGCAGCCAGCCCTGGCTGCACCAGCCCCGGCGACTACCACTTCGTGCAAGCAGCTGTTCTTCTCAGTGGCCATAGCAGCCCCTCTAGCGGCCATGGTTTCTGCAACAGCCACAGGACCCAAGCCGGTGGTGGTGGAAAGGGGAAAGAAAAGGGCAAGGGCAAGACTTAGAGCGACCTAGCCCAGCCGTGCCAGGCTACTACTGCTTCCCCACAGCAGGCTACACCCACGGATCCCTAGCTCTGCTACAACCTCTAGGCACCTCAAGGGTTCCCAATACAGTAGTAATCGCGCAACCACAACACCTGACGACCAAGGGTTCTCGGTGTCCCTCCCTAGGCGCACCTGGTGTCTACACCGGTGTAGCCCCCCATGACTCTCGCATCCCTGCCAGTCTCCCAACTGGCTCACATGTGGAACCAGGCTGGCCTCGTTGCTGCTCTTAACCAGATGACACTCTAGAATTAGCACCCTTGGGTACTAGACTCTGGCGCATCATCTCATATGAGCTCTTCGGATGGTATACTTCTTTCTTGACATCCTCCCTCCTCTCCCTTCGTCACTGTTGGCAATGGACACACCCTGCCAATCTCATGTCACGGCAACTCTCTCCTTCCAACACCAGTGTCAAATTTTCCCCTTCACAATGTTTTAATTGTTCCATCTCTAGTACAGAATTTACTTTCTATTCGCCAATTCACCAAAGATAATAATTGCTCCATCGAATTTGACGCTCTTGATTTTTCTATTAAGGATATCCCGACCCGGTGCGTGATGCTTCGCTGTAATAGTGATGGCGACCTTTATATCATTCCTGCTGCGCCATCCATTTCTCACACTAGTCTCGCCACCTTCACCAACCTTTGGCATCTCCGCCTTGATCATCTCAGTCCTGCCGCCGTTGACACTCTGCGCCGTAGCGCGTCCATTAAATGTAACAGACCAATCCACACTATCTACCACTCATGCCAGCTTGGCAAACATGTGCGGTTGCCCTTCTCCAGCTCTAGCTCTTTCACCTCCCAGCCCTTTAAACTTATTCACTGTGATGTGTGGACATCCCCTGTTGCAAGTATCTCAGGTTTTTAATATTATCTAGTTTTGCTTGATGATTTTACACATTACTACTAGAGCTTTCCGATTGCTCGCAAATTCAAGTTTACTGCCCACATCACCGATTTTTGCAATTATGTCTCCACTCAATTCAACCTTGTCATCAAAGCAATACAGGGCGATAACGTGATGGAATTCATCAACAACACCATCCAAACATTCCTTCATTCTCATGGTATCCACCTTCGACTCTCATGCCCTTATACTTTCTCCCAAAATGGCAAGGTCAAACATATTCTTCGCACACTAAACAATATTAGCTGCATCATGCTTCTTCACGCCCACTTACCAGCACCCTACTGGGCTGAAGCACTACTCACAGCCACACCTACTAAATCGACACCCTTGCTCATCCATCCGCAATACCATTCCTCATACTCTCCTCTACAACAAGACTCCTGATTACTCCTACCTTCGTGTTTTCGGGTGCCTTTGCTATCCCAACTTGATAGCCATGGCTCCCCACAAACTTGCCCCACGTTCCATTGTATGTGTCTTCCTTAGCTATCCCTCCTCCCACAAGCGATATCGTTGCCTCGACCTATCCACTCGGCGCATCATCATTTCTCGTCATGTTGTTTTTGATGAGACCTGCTTCCCCTTTGGGTTAATCAACCCCAGGTTTTCACTTAATGACCTAGACTTCCTTCTTACAGACACTGTACCAACACGCCTCCCTACGACTCCATCCCGCGATGGCACTGAGCACCCACGGCCCACTCCAGTGATACCAGAGGACCCACTGGCCGATATCACCATTCCTCTACGCAGATCAGCTGCACAACACGTCTCTCCACTGGTTCCTGCTCCACCTTCCCACGCAACAGCACCGCTCGCCGTCCCGACTACCCTAGTCCGAAACATCCACCAGTCGTACTGCCGGCAGTCCCAGGTGTCTACCACCTTAGCCTTTGAGTAGTCTACCCTCCGGCCACTGGCACTCTCGGATCGTGCGACCGTCCTCGTCCTGACTGCCTCCCACATGGTCACTCGGTCCCAGACCGGGTCTCTTCGCCCTACTCAGCACTATGGTTTTTCTGCCACCCACTCTAACATCTCACTAGTCCCGGCGAATCACCTGTCAGCCATGGCCAGTCCTTAGTGGCATGCGGCCATGGTCGATGAGTACAAGGCGCTGATTGACAACGGGATCTGATGCCTCGTTTCTCGTCCTCCCGGCGCCAATGTAGTGACAGGCAAGTGGATCTTCAAGTAAAAATTCCACTCCGATGGCATAGTTGCTCACCACAAGGCACATTGGGTGGTTCGCGGTTTCACCCAGCACCCTAGCATTGACTACGATGAGATATTCAGTCTCATTGTTAAGCCTGCCACAATTCGAGTCGTTCTAACCCTTGTTGCCTCGCACTCCTAGCCAATCCACTAGCTCGACGTGAAGAACACATTCCTTTATGGCCAACTGGCAGAAACAGTGTACTGCCAGCAGCCTCCTGGCTTCGTCGATCCTGCTTGTCCCGACAATATCTGTCTCTTGCAGCACTCCTTATATGGCCTAAAACAGGCGCCCCAGGCTTGTACCAGAGATTCGCCACCTACCTCCGACAACTCGGTTTCACGCCCTCTATATTCGACACGTCTCTCTTTGTACTTCATGCCGGGGATACAACCACCTACCTACTCTTCTACGTCAACGACATCATCCTTATAGCATCCTCAACCTCCACCATACAACACATCATGTCATGACTCCACTCAGAGTTCACCATGACCGACCTTGGTGATCTGCACCACTTTTTCGGCATCTCTGTCACACGGTCCCCCGACAGATTGTTCCTATCTTAGCGCCAGTATGCTATGGATCTTCTCCAGCGGGCTGACATGGCCGAGTGTTACTCTACAGCCATGTCGGTTGACACTCGTTCCAAACTCAACCACCAATGGCCCTCTAGTCACTGACCCCTCTCAGTACAAGAGTCTTGTCGGTGCGTTGCAGTACTTGACACTTACATGCCCCGACATCGTCTACACCGCCCAGCAAGTGTGCATCTTCATGCATAATCTCTGCGAACCCCACCTCGCGCTGATTAAGCGCATTTTCCGCTACGTGAAGGGCACCCTGTCCATCGGCCTCCATCTCAGCTTTGGGTCGGTCACCTCTCTCACCGCATACTCTGACATAGACTGGGCAGGTTGCCCTAACTCCTGATGCTCTACATCCGGCTACTGCGTTTTTCTCGATGACAATCTTGTCTCTTGGTCCTTCAAGCGCCAAACCATGGTGTCCCTCTCTAGTGCGGAAGCCGAGTACCACGCAGTTGCCTATGCTATCGTCGAGTGCTACTAGCTCTGTCAACTCCTCCAGGAACTTCATACACCCGTCATCTCCGCCATCGTCATCTACTGCGACAATATTAGTGCCATCTATATGACTGTTAACCCTGTCCATCATCGCCGCACGAAGCACATTGAGATTGACATCCACTTTATTTGCGACAAGGTTGCTCTAGGACTTGTTCGACTGCTCCACGTGCCTTCGACACATCAGTTCGTAGACATTATGACCAATATCTGAACTATTGTTCACTAGTTTTCGGTCTATTATTTGCGTTCGTGACTCTCCCGCTACGACTACAGACGGGTATTAGACACAATCATATATAGAATAGGTTATCCTTTGACTATATATATACACAGGATGTGATGAGTTCTCCCTCTTTTCCTCTTCCTGTTCTCTTCTACTATATGGCTCCTGAGTATGCAATGAAAAGTATCTTCTCTACTAAATCTGATGTCTACAGCTTTAGTGTATTACTGTTGGAAGCTGTGGCCGGTATAAGGAGAAGCTCCACTAGTAACATCATGGACTTTCTAAACCTCTTAACTTATGTGAGTATATGCCTTTTCTGAAATTTTAGTTTAGATTAAATTGAGGACTGAAAAAAAATGAGTTCTACAATGCAAATGATGTTTTTGCTTGTTTCAGTCATGGAACATGTGGAAGGAAGAGAAAACCAAGGATTTGACAGACCAATGAATTCTTGAAAGCTGCTTACTAGATGAAGTTTTGCTCTGCATCCATGTAGCATTGTTATGTGTTCTAGAAAACCCAGATGACATGCCACTTTTGTCATCTGTTATGTTTATCCTAAAGAATGGGAGTAGTACTGTACTTCCCGATGAGGCTCCTCTGACATACGTCAAAGAAACATGTGTTTCAGGGACTCACGTCTCATTTTAGCTTAAAACTAAAATTTCACCTAATCAGGGAATCAGGGTTTGAAATTTCAGTTCGAACCAGTCCCCCTTCCCCCTCCGGCATGGAACTATTTCGCCCGAAATTTTCAGATTTTTTTCATTTGTTTGTGAATTCGGTCGAAATTTGTTTAAATTTTAAATATTTTCGTTCTGAAATATTGAAAATTCCGCTGCCCCCGGATAGAAATGTCCAAAACGAAATTATAAACCCTGGGTTGGATAGTCAGATTAATTTTTAATTTCCTGCACTATCAAATCATATAGTTTGATCAGGGGAAGCAATTTTTTCAGAAAGCCTAAGTCAACTTTTAAAATTTTTCAGTAAGCATATTTGCCACTCCTTTTTTTCATGCCTAGCTCTTTTGTTTGAGTCTTTTTTTTTCTTTGGAGAGTATTGCAGGCTAATGATAAATTTAATAACAAAACGTATTTGAGGTGGTGCTAATTTCTTGAGCGCGACTGGACTCACGGTTTTCTGAAATAGGTGCAGCAGCGCAGATGGTTACTGCATGAAGTTTCCTCTTGGGAAATTAAACTTTTCGTTTTTTTAGCTAAGTATGATGACTAGAAGCACGACTGCATGCTATAGATTTGCTGCTTCATTATTCTGTGCAAGGCGAAAGCAACGTCTGCAGCTTCCTACTTGTAACAGAAAACTGAAGACGTTGGTCTTGCTGATGACTCAACTCTCACAAACCCATTCAGACAAAAAAAAATAATAAAAGGCTGCATGCGCGTAACGAACATAAGTATCATAGGGCGACTAAACCTGTATCTAGATCTGCACAAACATTCGTTAGATTTTTCTGTCATGAGCTAGGAATGAGAGTGCCATTTAACAACCGCGCACTCATGACTTGGGGAGCTGAAATGTCAGCACTAAGATAGTCTCAGACACTTAGTTTAAGGCGAATTTAAGATAGTTCAATGGAAAACTGTTTTAATCCTTCAACAAAGGATATCTTCTCGTTTATTTAAAACTTCAAATACTTATATTTTTTTAAAAAAATTGATAACATTCATATAACATACATATATCACGGTTCAAATTTAACTTATACATTTAAATATAAAAAGACAAATTGAGCGTATAAATAGTAGCCATACTATTCATATCCAAATTTATCTTTTTTGTTTTTAAATATCCAGGTTAAATTTTAACTTAATTTTTAGAGTGATATATATCACTATATTCTATATTGTTATTTTTTAAAAAAATGTAACTATTTATATTGAATTAAAAAAAGTACATAAGAGACATCTGGAGGGATTAAAATCCGTTTCCATAGTTCCATTGGGCTTTCTAGTTTACTTTTCCATTCTTTTACCATCTGCCTTCTTAATTGCACCGTAAACTAATGCTGGATTGATTGCTCCTTTCTGTTATTTCTTAGGTGACAATGTCACCATTTCTCTTTTGTCTACGTTGCAACTTGTCGTAGCATCTAGTTTAGGAATCTTCGTCTTGTCAAAACAGAAACACTACTCTAAACCCCATCATTGCTTGCAGATCAAGAAGGCTCAAGGTTTGAAAATTTTGTCATTTTTAGGTTGATCGGAGTCACAAACCTACTAATATAATATAATTAGTGATGAAACAATGGACATACGGTTTTTTAGATTTGATTTTATAATTAAGAAAAGCGTCAAATTTTATTTTTAATTTCACAATCATTCACTATTTGAAACGTAAAAGTTTACACCTTTTGTACTGTTGCACAGGTCAAAGGACGAAGAGCAATGCAATCAAGGTTGTGCTGCCAGTGTTATGCAGTATTCTGATTATCCCATGCATTTCCTTTGCCAGGTTAAAAGTCAAAGGTATTTTCAGTGTTATTTTGTTTTCTTAGAAGCCTATGGCATACTCATCAGAAAATTAATGCTGGCTACTTTTGATTTTGTGAGCAGGCAAGAAAAGAAACCGGGAAAAGCATAGGAAGCTAATTTTGGATGGTGCGAGTACATCTGAAGAGATTGGAGATGGGAACCCTGTCCAAGATCTTGAATTCCCTTTTGTAAGATTTGAGGACATTGCTGTAGCAACCCACAATTTCTCAGAAGCAAATAAGATTGGGAAAGGAGGTTTTGAAAAAGTTTACATGGTAATTCATTTGGTAGTAAAACTTCCTCTTATTTATTCTGGTTTGTTCAGTAATTCATTTTGTGACACATGCTCAAATATAAATTTCTTCTCAAAATTTTTAAGGCAATGATAGGTGGTCAGGAATTTGCTGTAAGAGGTTGAGTAGGGATTCTCGACAAGGAACAGAGGAATTCAGGAATGAAGTTATTCTCATCGCGAAATTGCAGCACAGAAATTTGGTTCGCCTTCTTGGTAGTTGTGTTGAGGGGGGTGAAAAGCTGCTAATTTATGATTACTTGCCTAACAAAAGCTTAGATGCTACCCTTTTTGGTATGCTCTGGTGACATATCAAGCATAAGCTCTTAAATCAACTTGACAATTGTTACATTTGCTTTTTTCTATAGATGGTTCAAGAAAATTGTTGTTAGAGTAGACAACACGGTTTAATATAATCGAAGGAGTGGCAAGGGAACTTCTTTATCTACACCAAGACTCAAGATTAACCATAATTCATAGAGATCTCAAAGCCAGCAATGTTTTGCTAGATGCAGAGATCATAGCAGATTTTGGTAAGTGTTAGACCACTTGTATATATATATATAGACCCGATCCTCTTATAGAAAACGGGGTCTCAGTCTTACTGTATACTACACTTTTCTATATGGTATCAGAGCAGATTTAGACATTTTCGGTGCGCGAGCAATTCTCTCACTGGTGAGTCGACGCTTCCTTCCCATTGCAAACCTTCTTCTCCGGTATTCCTACTCTGTCTTTTCGTCTCAGTTCTCATCCGCTCCGTCTCCTCCATAGACAGTCTTTCTCCTCCTTACCGCCTACTCGTCTCTTTCTACCACGTGATAAGGAGGCAGCCTCCATCTACCACCTCGTCTCGTTCAGACCCGCTTTAGCTTTTCCCTTGCTTTAGCGCACCTTCCCTTCTTTCGACGCCGGCGCACCTCTGTGCTCGCCGTCTTCATCGGCTGGACCTGTCCGCCCTCCATCGGCTAGAACACTCTCTCGATTCCCGCTTTTCCGACACTCTCACCTGCTCCCGGACACGAAACTTCTCCACTCGCGTCCGAGCCACTCCGACGCGTCCACGTGTACACGGACACGAATTTCTATTTTCCGAACGCGAACCTCCTTTCTTCGCGCCCGTGACTTCTTCGGTTTTTTGGGTCCACCCCATCGAACACCCACCTCTCCCCATCGACTCACTACCCTCATCAGTTTATCACACTCCGCTACTCTCTCGTCATGACCACCGAATCGGCTCTTAGTTCCGGCACTCTTCCAGTCGCCGGACCCCTTCCGACCATCGGCGCTCTTGACCATAACTCGAGCACCACTCCGCCGATGTTCTCACCACCTTACTATGCCGTCAACATGAAATCTCACGTTCCCATCTCTCTTGACCTTAATGCCAACTATTTCAAGTGGGTATTCTTATTCAAATCCTTATGTGGAAAGTTTGGCCTTCGCTCTCACATCGATGGCTCCGCTCCACCTCGATCTAATGATTCCTAGTGGGACATCACCAAGTACTACATATGCAACTGGTTGCTTGGCTCGGTCGATAACTCTGTCCTCGACCTTGCAATGGACGACACCGACCCCACCGCCTAGGATCTCTATGTGGCCATCGAGCGGATCTTCCATACAAACAAGCAGCCACGCGTCATCTTCCTCCTGAATGAATTCCACTCCATGGTACAAGAAGACTCTTCTGTCTCCTCGTACTGTCAACGCCTAAAGGTCAAGGCCACCGCCCTTCATAATATTGACTGCCCTATGGTCGACTCACAACTCGTCCTTACCCTTCTACGAGGCCTCAACTCTCATTTTTTTCAATACCGCCGATGACATCGTCAACTCCACACCTCTTCCCACGTTCACTGGGCCCATGACATATTAGTTCTCAAGAATTCGTCTAGCTAACGATGAGAAGACTATGGCCTACACCGCTCTCCTTGACACAGTCGATCATGGCTGCTCCAACCCTATCGGCTGCCGCCCACTGTGCACTGCTACCACCTCTCGTGGCTCTGGTAGCCATGGCTTCAGTCACGGCAACAAAGCCCGTGCCGATAGTAATGGCAAAGGCAAAGGGAAGAGCAAGGGCAAGAGCTAGAGCGGTCCGATGCAACCGCGTCCTGCTCCTGTCCCTACCCCGTCCGCCAGTCCTATGGGTTCGTGGCTTTGCTACAACCCCTAGGCACCCTAACTTCAACTGCGTAGCCCCATTGGCTGGCAGCCCGAGATCCTCGGCGCACACCCTTAGGCCCATCTGGCGTCTACTCCTGTCTAACCACCTCAACCGATCACACCGATCACCCGACCCTTTTTAATAGAAAACGGGGTCTTTTCTCACTATATACTACACTTCTGCAGCACAGCAAGGATCTTTGGTGATAATCATCAGAATGCAAATACTCGTCATGTCGTTCGAACATAGTGAGTAGCTAGCCATTTGAATTAATTGCTCAACTTAAGTGTGAGAAAATTTCATCATGTTCAGTAACTTTGGCAATTGAAATGGTAACCGTAGTTACATGGCTCCTGAGTATACAATGGAAGGTATCTTCTATACTAAATTCGATTTCTGTATCTTTGGTGTGTTACTGTTGGGAGTTGTAACTAAGTATAAGGAGAAGCTCCATAAGTAACATCATGGGTTTTTCAAACCTCATAGTCCATGTGAGTATATATCTATTTAGGAAGTTTTAGTTCAGATTAAAACCGGAGGGTTTTGGATTTTTTTTCTTAGATCGATTACCAAATTATGCTTTTGATTGTTTCAGTCATGAAACATGTGGAAGGAAGAGAAGATCAACAATTAGGCAGACTCATCAATTATGGATAGTTGCTTACTGCATGAAGTTTTGCTCTGCATCCATGTAGCACTGTTGTGTGTTTAAGAAAACGCAGATGACAGAACATTTATGTCATCTGTTGTGTTCATCCTGGAGAATGGGAGTAGTACAGCGTTTGCAGCCCCAAATTGCCCTGCCTACTTTGCACAAAGGAGTTCTGAAATAGAGCAATTGAGAGATAATATTTAGAACTCAATGAATACTTTTACGCTAACAGATATAGTGGGGAGGTAGGAAAATTCTTCGACTTTAGATACAACAGTCACTGTCTAAAGAAAAAAAAAGATTTGTGGTTTGGAAGTCAATTCGTTGCTATTCTTTACTAGCCATTTTGTTAGAGAGAACACTGGGCTGGGTTGTATATATATAGACCCGATCCTCTTTATACGTTTTGAGGTCTTAGTCACTATACACATTCTACATGGTATCAGAGCAAGCCTAAACATCTCGGCGTGCTAGCTTCTCCCTCCGGCGAGCCGACTCTTTTCTCCTCGTCGTCGACGTCTTCTTCCCGTCGCCAACCCTCTTCCTAGTACTCTCCTCGCTCTCTCGCCCCTGTTTTCCTCTTTCGTAGTCACCTTTTCTTCTCCATTCCACCTACGCGCGACCAGGCGACGGTCTCGATCCGCCTCCTCGTCTCGCCTCACACCCGTCTCCGCTCTTCTTCTTGCTTCGTGCATCTCTCCTTCTTTGATGCCGGCGCACCTCCACGCTCGTCGTCTCTATTGGCTGACCTCGTCTGCCCTCCCATCGGCTGGACCTGTCCAACCCTCCATCGGCTGGAACCCTCCCTCGGTTCTCGCCTTTTCCGACACGCTCAACGGCTCTCGGACGCGAACCTTCTCCCCTCACGTCCGAGCCAATCAAACGTGTCCACGTGTCCACGGACACGAATTCCTGCCTCCCGGATGCGAACATATTCTCTTCGCGTCCGGCCACTCTCCGCCTTTTTCGCGTCCGTCCCACTCCTTGGCCTCCACGAGTCCACGGACGTGAATCTTCTCACGTCCGTGACCCACCTACTCTCTGACCCACCCACTCTATCACCACCTTTTTCCTCACCTACTCCGCTGCCTACTCCCCATCGACCAACCACTCCTCATCGGCTGACCGGCCCACTTTCCATCGGCTTCTCACATCCTTGATCGGCCGATCCGTCCTCTCATTGGCTTCTTTCTCCCATCGACTCTTTGCTCCCGTTCTCCCGTCATGGCCACCGAGTCCGCCCTCAGCTCCGGCACTCTCCCAGTCACTGAATCTGCTCCGGCCCTCGGTGCCTCAGACCACACCTCGGGCACCACCTCGTCGATCTTCTCCCCTCTCTACGCTGTTGTGAACGTGAAATCTCACGTTCCTATCTCCCTTGATCTTAACGCCAATTATTCCAAGTGGGTTTTCTTCCTCAAATCCCTCTGTGGAAAATTCGGCCTTCGGTCCCATATTGATGGCTCCGCTCCACCTCGCCCCGATGATCCTCAGTGGGACATCGCCGAGTGCTGCGTGCGTAGCTGGCTGCTCAGCTCGGTCGACGACTCTGTCCTCGACCTCGCCATGGACGATACCGACCCCACCGCCCGGGACCTCTGGGTGGCCATCGAGCGGATCTTTCTGGCCAACAAGCAGCCTCGCGCCATCTTCCTCCTCAACGAGTTCCACTCTATGGTACAAGGCGACTCCTCTGTCTCCTCGTACTGTCAGCGCCTCAAAGTCAAGGCTGCTGCTCTCTGGGACGTCGGCCACCCTGTGGCCGACTCTCAACTCGTCCTCGCCCTTCTGCGAGGCCTCAATTCCCGCTTTTCCAACACCGCCGATGACATCACCAACGCCACACATCTTCCATCGTTCGCCCGGGCTCATGATAAGCTAGTTCTTAAAGAACTCCGTCTGGCCAACGATGAGAAGACAGTGGCCCACACTGCTCTTCTTGCCGCAGCCAATAATGGCTACCGAGCTTCTTGCGCTGCCCCTTCCTCCCGCGGTTCTGGTGGCCATGGCTCTGGCCACAGCACCACAGCCCGCACCAGGAAAGGCAAGGGCAAAGGCAAAGGCAGGACTTGGCAGGGTCCGACGTCCTCACGACCTACCTCGGTCCCTATCCACCCTACCGGTCCCATGGGTCCGTGGCTCTGCTACAACCCCTGGGCGCTCTAGCCCCAACCACGCAGCCCCATCGACTGGCAACCCAGGGTACTCGGTGCCCATCCCCAGGCTCACCTGGCATCGGCTTCCATTCTGCTGCCTCAGTCGATGCTACCGACCCCACCCACCCAGTCGGTTCCCTCCTGAAACCAGGCTGGCCTCGTCACTGCCCTTAACTAGATGACGCTCCAACCACAGCACCCTTGGGTGCTGGACTCTGGAGCGTCTTCACACATGCCGTCATCGACCGATATACTTCGCTCCTGTCACTCCTCTTCCTCCTCTTTTGTCACCATCGGTAATGGTCACTCTCTTCTTGTCCAATGCCAAGGTGACTCCTCTCTATCTAAATCCAGCACTAATCTTCCCTTACGCAATGTTCTTATCGTCCCTTCCCTTATTCACAATCTTATATCTATTCGCCAATTCACAAGAGACAACAACTGCTCCATTGAATTTGACGCGTCTGGTTTCTCTGTGAAGGATATCCCAACCCGGTGACAAATCCTTCGCTGCAATAGTGGCGGAGATCTCTACACCATTCCCGTTGTGCCGTCCACTCCACACGCCAGCGTCGCCCTCTCCACCAACCTTTGGCACCTTTGTCTCGGCCACCCCGGCCTCGACGCTGTCGCCACCCTCCGCCGCAACGCCTCCATCCGATGTACTCACAACAGCTCCACAGTTTGCCACTCATGTCAACTTGGCAAACATGTGCGTCTGCCCTTTTCTAGCTCTCTCTCCTGTACCTCGTGTCCATTTGAACTTATACATTCTGATGTATGGACGTCTCCAGTTAAAAGTGTCTCCGATAATCAGTATTATCTCGCTATACTTGACGATTACACACACTATTGCTAGACCTTCCCGCTCATCCACAAATCCGAGGTCGCCTCTCACCTCACTCATTTCGTCACGTACGTGTCCACTCAGTTCAACCTCTCCATCAAGGCTTTACAAGCCGATAACGGTACGAAATTCGTCAACCATACCGTTACAAACCTCCTCACCTCGCAGGGCATCCATCTCCGGCTCTCCTGCCCCTACACCTCTCCTCAGAACGGCAAAGCCGAGCGCCTCCTTCGCACCCTCAACAACATCAGTCGCACCATGCTAGTTCACGCCTACTTACCCGTCACTTATTGGGCCGAAGCTCTGGCTAGTACGACATATCTTCTCAATCGGCATCCATACTCCTCCATTCAAAACAACGTTCCCTACGCCCTTCTCTACCGCACAGCGCCCGACTACCCCCACCTTCGCGTTTTTTGATGCCTCTGCTACCCAAATCTCACCGCCACAGCTTCCCACAAACTCGCTCCCCGCTCCACTGCCTGTATTCTCCTCGGCTATCCCACCTCTCACAAGGGATACCGATGTCTCGACCTTTCAACCCGACGGGTCATCGTCTCTCATCACGTCATTTTTGACGAGACATGTTTTCCCTTCGGTCTACTTCATCCGAGATCCTTCTCTAGTGATCTCGACTTTCTCCTCACCAACACCGTGCCGACCAGGTCTCCTCCACTATCCTCTTCATTGGCCCCCTCATTGGCCGCTGCTGAGGATTTACCCTTCACATATCCCACCACTACTCGGTCCGATGTTCCTACCATCGAACCCCCATCGGACCCACCTCCATCGCCCGATACTGATCATATTTATCCTTTAGTCGATACCGTTCCCTCTCCATCGGACACCCCACTTCCATCGGCTCCCCACACCCTATCGGCTGATCTATCTCTATCGGACCGATCGGAATACTCGGCCCACCCGACCTCATCGGCTCAGGCCGATCTAATTCCTCCTTTTCCTCTCGTCTACAGTCGCCGACTCGGAGCCGATGACGCCCCCACCCGACCAGTTCTTCCCATTACTCCTGCACCCCCATCGGCTCCAGTTCCCTCCACCTCTCACATGGTCACCCGCTCCTAAACCGGGTCTCTCCGCCCCACTCGGCGCTACGGTCTCTCCGCCGTCCACAGCTCTATCTCGCCCATCCCGGCGACTTCTCGCTCAGCCCTGGCCAACCCTCAGTGGCGCGCAGCCATGGCTGACGAGTACAAGGCCCTAATGGACAACGAGATCTAGCGCCTCGTTCCCCGACCTCTCGGCGCCAACATTGTGACCAGTAAGTGGATTTTCAAACACAAATTCCACGCCGATGGCTCCCTTGCCCGTCACAAGGCTCGCTGGGTAGTCCGGGGTTTCTCCCAACGACCCGGTGTCGACGACGACGAGACCTTCAGTCCCGTTGTCAAACCCGCCACCATCCGAGTCGTCCTCACCTTGGCTGCCTCTCGCTCCTGGCCAATCCATCAACTAGACGTGAAGAACACCTTTCTTCAGGGCCACCTGACAGAAACAGTCTACTGCTAGCAGCCCCTAGGCTTTGTCGACCCTTCTCGTCTCGACGACGTCTGTCTTCTTCAATGCTCTCTCTATAGCCTCAAACAAGCCCCTCATGCCTGGAACCAGCACTTTGCTGCCTATCTTTGGCACATCGGTTTTGTGGCCTCTGCATCCAATAGTTCCCTGTTCACTTTCCATATCGGCTCCGCTACTGCCTATCTACTTCTCTATGTTGATGATATTGTCCTTACAGCGTCTTCGATATCTCTCATCGATCAAATCATGGCCCGACTCCACTCTGAGTTCACCATGACCGATCTCGGTCCTCTCCATCATTTCCTTGGCATCTCTGTAACCCGCTCCACCCACGGGCTCTTTCTTTCCCAACGCCAATACGCCATCGACCTCCTCCAGCGTGTGGGCATGGCCGATTGTCACCCCACGGCCACCCCGGTCGACACTCGAGCCAAACTCTCCGCTGCCGATGGCGCCCTCGTTGCCGATCCCTCTCACTATCGGAGTCTTGCCGGGACTCTCCAATACCTCACACTCACCCGACCCGACCTCACATACGCTGTCCAGCAAGTGTGCCTCTTCATGCACGCTCCGCGTGAACCTCACCTCGCGTTGCTCAAGCGCATCCTACGCTACGTGATGGGCACCCTCTCCAGCGGGCTGCATCTCAGCTCCAGCCCCATCGACTCCCTCACCGCGTACTTCGACGCGGACTGGGCAGGCTGCCCCGACTCTCGTTGCTCTACGTCGGGCTACTGCGTTTACCTCAGTGACATTCTCGTATCCTGGTCTTCAAAACGCCAGACTACAGTGTCCTGGTCCAGCGTCGAAGCCGAGTACCGCACCGTCGCCCACGCCGTCGCCGAGTGCTGCTGGCTTCGCCAGCTTCTCTAGGAGTTCTGTGCACCTCTTTCCACCACGACCGTCGTCTACTATGACAATGTCAGTGTCGTCTACATGACCACCAACCCGGTTCATCACCGATGCACCAAGCATATCGAGATCGATATCTATTTTATCCGTGACAAGGTCGTATTAGGACAGGTTCGGATGCTCTATGTACCATCGGCACTTGTTGATGTAATGATCAAAGGCTTGCCCATATCTTTGTTCATCAGTTTTCGGTCCAATCTTTGCGTCCGTTCTCCTCCCGCTACGACTGCGGGAGATATTAGACAGACCACTGTCTGAATTGTATATATATGGTCTTTCTTATTATCTTTAGTATCGCAAAAAATCTGAATAACACATTAGAATTGAAAAAAAGAAAAGTCAAAAGGACATATATAGCTCAACAGTTGTCCTAGTCTAGGATTGTCACTCAGTTGAACACGAGAACACAGGGCACGTTGACTGACGCCTAAGGGTATGCGTTCATATGAAGCTTAGTCAATACTTGAGTCGTCAGGATGGCGGTAATCAATACCATCGGGAGTACGCCTGCAATAGGATAAATTCAATATTAGTATTTGTCTAAGGCTGGTTTGAGCCGCCAAACAGTGTCGTCGATCACGTTTTCCTGCAGCTCTCTCCTGATCGTAATAAAGTTCAGCCGACGTTCTTTGTCGGTCCAAAATAGCTTTATTCGTATAGTGTATTAACAATAAAAAATAATTTATAAAAACATATATATATATTCTTAGCAATTTAAAAATAAATACGGTAAAATAAACTATAATAAAAAACCACAAATTAACTCCAAAATTAAATTTGAAAAATTTAAATTTTGGCCATAAGCATATGCGGAATAATGAGATTGGAAGTCGATCCATCATCAGAAGCAAGTCTGGAAAGTGACTCTCAGGTTTAAGCTCTGAAGTTTCATAACCTAACAAGCTCTGAAGTTACGTTTCAATAACCAAGACAAATGCAAAATGAGCAGAGATTTTAAACATACCTGAAAATTTACGACTCTGTTCTGACTAAGACTGTACAGAAGAGAATATTATTGGAGCTTCATGCGCAGTACGAAAGACAGACACATGCAGAAAAAAACACGATTCCACACCAAATATTACCTACCGATCCTTGTGCTTGGTCGCACCATCGATCGTGTTCACCTTCTAAGAAGAAATCTGCGGTTGTTGGTGAAGATTGCACTGTGCGTAACACAGGAGACTATTCCTTCCCTCCATTAGTTAGTCTACTTGGCACAACATCATCATGGAGTAACAACTGTCAAACTTAGACGTCTGAAACCTTGATGCTGAAAGAAATTCGTCCAATGAAATTTCAGAAACTTCATTCAGACTGCAAGCTACAGAGTTTATCTATCTGCACCTTGAAGCTGCTGCTCCTCCTGCTCCTGCTTCTGTAGCTTACAGAAGGTGACAAGGGAATACGAATCTTGTTTGATGGACAGTTCAGCTTCTACTACCTTCATCGTCCTCCTCCTCCTCTTGCCGGTCTTGTGTGCGTCGGCCGGCGACAAGATAGAGCTCGGCGAGCAACTCTTGCTGGGTCAAACCAGAGCTTCAGATGGCGGCGCCTTCGTGCTGGGCTTCTTCTCCCCTTCCAACTCCACTCCGGCAAGGCAGTACGTCGGCATATGGTACAACATCCCCGACCGCACCGTGGTGTGGGTGTCCAACCGGGAAACTCCGGCGACCACCACCGGCCGATCTTCCGATTCGTCCTTCTCCCCGAGGGTTGCGCTGACCAACGACTCCAATCTCGTCTTGTCCGACGCCGACGGCCGCGTTCTTTGGACGACCAATGTCACCGGCGTCGTCGCTTCTAGCTCGACCTCGCCGCCGGTGGCCGAGCTCCTCAACAACGGCAACCTCGTGATCCGGTCGAACGGCGCCATTCTGTGGCAGAGCTTCGACCACCCGACCGACACGTTCATACCTGAGATGAAGGTCCAGCTGAACAAACGGACGCGGCGGGGCGCGCGCATTGTGTCCTGGAAGGACGCCGGCGACCCCTCTCCGGGGAGCTTCTCGTACGGCATGGACCCGGACATGTCCCTGCAGCTGGTCCTGTGGAACGGGTCCAGGCCGTACTGGCGCACCACCGTCTGGACGGGCTACCTGACCTTCGGCCAGTACCTCAACGCCGCCACCGGAACGACCATCTACCTCGACGTCGTGGACACCGAGGAGGAGATCTACATGAAGCTCAGAGTCTCCGACGGCGCCTCGCCGACGCGGTACGTGGTAACCAGCTCCGGCAAGCTCCATCTCGAGAGCTGGAACAAGAACTCGTCGGCGTGGATCACCTTCTACTCGTTCCCGACGCACCAGTGCAGCATATACGGCTACTGCGGGCCGTACGGCTACTGCGACTTCACGGGTGCCATCGCCACGTGCAAGTGCCTCGACGGCTTCGAGCCGGCGAGCGGCGAGAAGTGGAGCACCGGCACGTTCTCGCAGGGGTGCCGGCGGAAGGAGGCGCTGCCGTGCGCCGGCGACGGCGGCGGAAATGATTTCTTGGCGCTGCCGCGGATGAAGGTGCCGGACAAGTTCTTGATGCCCGTCGAGAACATGACGTTCGACGAGTGCGCGGCGAGGTGCGCCCGGAACTGCTCGTGCGAGGCGTACGCCCACGCCGACCTGCTCAGCAGCAGCGCCCGGGGGAACATTGGCCGGTGCTTGTTGTGGGCCGGGGAGCTCCTGGACGTGGTGATGTTCGGCCAAACGCCATGGGGCCGCGCCGGCGAGACGCTCTACCTCCGTGTTCCTGCAGGTTCCACAGGTAAGCCAAGTAATTTGTATTGTACTACCACTGCATATCAAATTGATAAATTTTGAAACCAGAGATGCGTTTGCTAGCGTAGTGGCAGGGTGTGTGGTTTCAACCCCGAGGGTTGTGTTTGACTCCCGACAAGCTCACACTTTCTTAATTATTCGACACCAAGTTGTTCCTTAATTTTCCAGTGTTTTGCTTGTATATAACTCTTGAATCCAGATTTCACAAGCAAGCACGTTGCGTCATCTGCCATTGTTTAAAGTGACCTGGAAACTGTCAAATAGACAAAAATTCAAACAGATTTCACAAGCAAGCACGTTGTGTCATCTGCTATTGGTTAAAGTGACCTGGAAACTGTCAAATAGACAAAAATTCAAACCTGTTTCGTATTGCATTTGTTCATAATACATTGCCCTGTTTTGGTGCAGATAGCAGGGCAAGAAGATATGTTGTGAAAATTGTTGTGCCAGTACTGGCTGGAGCTTTAATGCTCACTTGCATTTTCTTTGTATGTTTCTGCAAATCCAGAGGTACGGTTGTACTTCTTTCCTTCTTTTTAAGTTTAGATTTTGTTCTGATCAGTCATGAGAGAAGACACGATCTTAATTTCAACTTTACAGATAATAGAAGAAGAAGAGAAAGCCAGAAGAGGTTGGTTCCTGGAAGTGGGAATACTTCAAGTGAACATCTTGAGGAAAATCCTACTCAAGATCTTGAATTTCCATCCATACGATTCAGTGATATTGTTGCTGCAACAGACAACTTCTCCAAATCATGTTTGATTGGACGTGGAGGATTTGGCAAGGTTTACAAGGTAATTCATTCTGAATTAACCTTTTTTCAGTTTTATTTCTGAATTGAATTATACTCAATTCTTACTTGCTCTTATATAATTTGGAAGGTAACATTAGAAAATGGTCAAGAAGTTGCAATCAAAAGGCTCAGCGAGGATTCTGACCAAGGAATAGAGGAGTTCAAAAACGAGGCTATTTTGATTGCCAAATTACAGCATAGAAACTTGGTTCGACTTCTTGGTTGCTGCACTGAGGGATCTGAAAAGTTGCTGATATATGAATACTTAGCTAACAAAGGCCTAGATGCTATTCTTTTCGGTATGTTCAGGTCATCACAATTAACGTTACTTAAAATAAAAGGAGAACGGGGTAGACATGATTTTCATGATGATGTTGATGTTCTTTGCAGATGGTGTGAGAAAATCACTGCTAGACTGGCCGACACGCTTCGGGATAATCAAAGGTGTCGCTAGAGGACTTCTTTATCTCCATCAAGATTCAAGATTAACAGTAATACATAGAGATCTCAAGGCGAGCAATATTTTGCTGGATGCTGAGATGAAACCCAAAATAGCAGATTTTGGTATGGCCAAAATTTTTGGTGAAAATCAGCAAAAGGCGAATACTAAAAGAGTTGTGGGAACATAGTGAGTAGTACTTTGAAAACCTTACCATAATTTTCATATGAATGGATTTGGTTAGCATATAACAATTTTCCCATCATAATAGTGGCTACATTGCGCCTGAATATTCTACCGAGGGAAGCTTTTCTGTCAAGTCTGACGTCTATAGCTTCGGAGTACTGCTCCTTGAGATTGTAAGTGGTATCCGGATTAGCTCTACTGATGTCATGGAGTTTCCAAGCCTTATAGTCTATGTAAGTACCTGAAACTGCCAAGGCCAAAGCTTTGCAGTTCAGAGATTGCAATTCATAATTGATCCTATAGTTTTCTTACAATGAAAATTATTGAATTGACTGTTTAATTCAGGCATGGAGCCTGTGGAAGGAAGGCAAAGCGAAAAACCTGGTAGATTCATCCATCGCGGAGAGCTGTTCATTGGATGAAGTCCTGCTTTGCATCCACGTCGGGCTCTTGTGTGTAGAAGACAACCCGAACAGTAGGCCGCTCATGTCATCTGTTGTGTCCATCTTGGAGAATGGAACCACAGCTTTTCTCGCAATGCCAAATCAGCCTGCATATTTTGCACAAACATCAAAAGAAATGGACAAAATGACAGACGGTAGCTCTAGAAACACCATGACTGTGACAGTTCTTCAGGGACGGTAGAGCAACTCTCTCTTCAGAGTTCAGAGTCTGCATATTTCTGAAGGATGTGCCTTTCATCTCGGTACTCCATTTTTGACATGGGATGCTCATTGCTCAATGCCCTCATACTTCACGTCTATGAGCATGAGAGAGGAAACTGTAGAAGGGAAGAGGAATAGGGAAAGGAAACTCACACACCCCCACAAAGGAGGGGTGGTCTTGTATATATATATAGCCCAATGGATTTAGGGGTACAATGAACACTAGATTACCTTCTATACATACGTATGTCTAATACTTTTATACATGTACATGTCCAATATCCGTCCATAGTCATAGTGGGAGGACCACGAACACAAAAACTGTACCGAAAATCAGTGAACAACGGTGCAAGTATACCCGTCCACAGTCATAGTGGGAGGATCACGAACACAAAAACTGTACCGAAAATTAGTGAGCAACAGTGCAGGTAGCCCTTTAGTCATGATGTCTATGAACTGATGTATAAAAGGAACATAGAGCATCCAAACTAATCCCAAAGCAATCTTGTCACGGACGAAGTGGATGCCAATCTCGATGTGCTTTGTGCGACGATGATAGACAGGGTTAGCGGTCATATAGACGCCACTAGTTGCAGAAGCGATGGGTGCGTGAAGCTCCTAGAGAAGTTAACGGATCCAGTAGCATTTGGTGACGACGTGAGCGACCGCACGGTACTCAGCTTCCGCACTGAAACGAGATACCGTTGTTTGACGCTTGGAGGACCAAGAGACCAGAGTTTTACTAAGGAAGACACAGTAGCCGGACATAGAACTCCTGGAGTCGGCACAAGCTACTCAGATTACGTCGGAGTACGTGGTGAGAGAGTCGACCGGCCCAGAGCTGAGATAGAAACCAATGGTCAAGATGCCCTTCACGTAGCGGAGAATGCGCTTAATTAATGCGAGATGAGATTCGCGAGGAGCATGTATAAAGAGGCATACTTATTGGACCGTGTAAGTGATGTCAAGTCGTGTAAGTATCAAGTACTGCAAAGCACCGATAAGGCTTCGGTATTGTGAGGGATCAGCGACTAGAGAGCTGTCGGTGGTAGAGAGCTTGGTACGGGTGTCAATAGGCATGGCTGTAGTGACACTTGGCCTTGCCTGCACGTTGTAAAAAATCCACAGCATATTGGTACTGAGAGAGGAATAAACCATTAGGAGAGTGTATGATGAAGATGCTGAGAAAGTGATGTAGATCACTAAGATCCATCATGGCGAACTCCATGTGGAGTCACGCAATGATGCGTTGCATAAGGCCTACTTGCCGCCAGCACTGCAGAAGAACGCATGCACGCTGTATTCTGCCGCGCGGAGGGGATCCAAGCGTGGTTCCTGGACGGTGGGACGGAGGAGCTTCACTGCGGCGGCGACGACAACGACAGTGTCGACTTCTTGGAGCTGCAGAGCATGCAGTTGCCGGACAAGTTCTGCGCGTCAGGAACAAGACCTTCTACGAGTGCGCCGGCAATTGCTCCTGCACGGCGTACGCGTATGCCAACCTGAGCAGCAGCGAGAAGAGGGATAAGACGAGGTGCTTGGTGTGGATCGGAGAGCTGATCAACACGCAGAAAGTTGGGAAAACGATCTGGCCCGAGCGTCCGATTCGCCGGACGCCTCTCCACTCGGCCCATCCCTCTCCCACCAAAAATTGACTCCTCCATCCCTCTCCTTTTCCACTTTCTCTCCGCTCCTCCCCGGCCACTACGCCGAGCTCATCACCACACGTGGGCGCTGGCCAGATCTAGGGCGAGGATGGCAGCATTGGGCTTGGGGTTACGAAGCCAAGGCAGCAGCGCTCGTCACCACGCGTGGCCAGATTTGCACGGAGGTTTGTAGCGTCTCGTCCATGCATCATCAATAGCGATAATTGGGAGGGCACTGTAACAAGAGCGAACCATCTTCTACAAACTACATAAAAATATATCATTATAAATAATAATAATAATGATGAATAACGAACATATAGCAATTATGTCGATGGGAGAAATCTAATAAGTCAACCAGTACATAAACACTGAGCAGAAAACACTGTGTAGGGATAAGACAAAATACTATCTGCTACTCTAAAACTTACGAAGAAAAAAGAGTCTAACTACATACATACTTAACAAACGTGTTTATTTCATAACTTTATTTATTATTTTATATATTCAAAATATATATATGTGCATTAATCTAGATTGAGACCTTAGCTTTAATCTCAAGTAAGATTAGCCATGTACTTTTAACTCATGTAACAATACAACCCGCGAGTCGCTTTACAATAACATCAGCGTCAGCAAGCTCCTAGAGTCTATAGTATATTGGCAGTTTTTATCTTAATACCTATTTATTAGTTTTTTTTCACTTTTTTTAAACCATAGACCTCTGTTCAAACATATCTAACAACATTTATAGTTCATAATCCACTTTATCAGTTCTCAGAGATTTGTACCCTCATAGTTTATCAACCACACCATTAAAATTCATTTTACTTGTTTATATTACCATCATTAGTTTTTCTCTTATCATCTCATCCTCTTATTATAAAACCATCTTACTTCCCAAACTACACGAGTCTATTATTCTTAATCACACAACTAAGCCGTTAGCCACATAGGCTAATTTTAGTAATGATTCTCGTCGTACAACTTTACTTTATAACTATTTATAAATAAATATACGTGGGAGAAACTATTTTACATCCATGGGCATGACCGTTTAAAAAATTTGGCCACAAATTCTATAGAAGATACACGCTTTACCCACATACCACAAATTTCTTTATTTACTCATCAATAATAAAGACTTGCTATAATTCCTTTCTAAAGTAAGCTAGGATAACTATTTGATAATCAGAAGGGTTCTAGACTAAGTCTTAGGTAAATACTATGCTTTCTGATTCAGGACCCCATAACAAATTTGATTTTTCTAGAAATTATTTGGAAGAAATCGAGGGAACTTAAAAAATAAGTTTCGATTTGAATTCTAATGATCTCTAAGTTAATAGAAATCATAGATGATGAAGGTTAGATAGAATAAGATCTTTAGAAAAAATATAATTTTAGTAAGAGCCAAAATTTTGAAATTAAATTTTATTTTAAATAAATTTTAGCCAAAACTAGAGTCTTTACGGGGGTGTCAACGTCAACCCTAGGGTGCATGTGAGGCCGTTGACCAGACCTAGGCAAGGGCGACAATGTCAGGCCCAGAGTGAAAGGAGCTAAGTTGGTACTTCTGTCTCCATACTTAGGGGGAAGGATGGGGAGATCAGATCTAACCAGTAGAGTTAAGGAAGAAGGTGGATTGGGTGGTTAAAGCTAAGGAGGAAGGCAGGATGTTCATTTTGTTTGAAGTTTTTAATGATGTTGCTGTTTATTATTTATTTTATTGTAGTAAGATGTTTTATTTTGTTTTGATTATAATGTTATATATATATATTAGTATCGTAATCTGTATGTTTCAAATATTATATTTGGTTGAAACATTTTTGTTCAAGGTTAAAATATTTTTCTCTGATTGATGAAATATCTAAAATATTTTTATTGAAATATTTCTTCATGGAGTGGTGAAACATTTCATGCAACACCGTTCCGAGAAAGTTGGCACTTATTGGGGCATAGTTGCTGGTGAGACGCTGTATCTCAGAGCTGCACATTTTACAGATACAATTTTTTATTTCTCTGTCAGGTCTCAGCTTGCATGTTTCATTTCCAGAATTGCTTGAGATCACCCGTTGAACATTTGAGTCGCCGGGTGAGGCTTCCATGTGTGTATTTAGGGCAGCTCTAGTGTTGGTTCGACTGCTGCGGTCCAACAGAGACGAACAAAGTTTGGTTCGATAGCCACAGCGTTAAAATCAATTTGTGGGACCCACGTTGAAAAAGAACCCCTCAATAGCTGTGTCTGTCTTGCTTGCACGTGCCAAAGGCAATGTAAAAAAAATATTTTTTTTACTCCGTTGAGTTCAACTCCGGCCAAGCTTTACCTCGGCACATGGTACAACAACATTCCCCGGCGCACCGTGGTTTGGGTCGCCAACTGGGCAACTCCGATCATCGTTAACCTCGTCGCCGGCCGTTCCTTCGTTTGCCCTGACCAACACATCAGACCTTGTCTTGTCCGATGCCAGCGGACAAATTGTTTGGACCACGAACCTCACCGCCGTAGCGAGCTCCTCGTCATCGTCGTCACCGTCGACGGCAGTGCTTATGAACACGGGCAACCTCGTCGTTCGGTCTCCGAACGGCACCATGCAGTGGCAGAGCTTTAGCCACGCGACGGACACGCACCTCCCAGGCATGAAGCTGCGGCTCAGCTACCGGACGCTCGCCGGCGATCGGCTCGTTTCATGGAAGAGCTCCGACGACCCTTCGCCGGGCAGCTTCTCCTACGGCGCCTCGTTCCTCCAGATGTTTATATGGAACGGTTCGCCCCGGCGTGGCGCGTCGGCGTCTGGAAGGGGTACATGATGACGTCGAGTCAGTTCCAGGCCAACGCCAGAACGGCTGTCTACGTAGCACTCGTCGACACTGACGAAGACATCTCCATTGTGTTCACCGTCCCCGATGGCGTTCCGCCGACGCGGTACGTGATGAGCAAAGCCGGCAAGCTGGAGCTCCTCGTCTGGAACAAGGAAACATCCAAGTGGCTGACGCTCGCCGCATGGCCGGCCATGGAGTGCTCCCGCTACGGCCACTGCAGCCTGGGCGGCTTCTGCGACGCCACGGGCGCCGTCCTGACGTGCAAGTGCCTAGACGGGTTTGAGCCGGCGAGAGCGGAGGAGTGGAGCAGCGGCCAGTTCTCGCACGGGTGCCAGTGGAAGGAGGCGATGCGATGCGGCAGCGACGGCGACGACGGGTACTTCGTGGCGCTGCCGGGCATGAAGGTGCCGGACAGGTTCGTGCACGTCGGGAACAAGAGCCTCGACGAGTGCGCGGCGGCGACTGCAACTGCGTGGCGTACGCTTACGCGGCCCTGAACAGCAGCGCGGGGCCAAGGGGCGACGTGACGAGGTGCCCGGTGTGGGCCGGCGAGCTCGTCGACACTGCCAGGTTTGGTCCCGGTTGGGCCTGGGGCACCATTGGTGGCGGCGGCGACAGCCGTGAAACCCTCTACCTCAGAGTGACGGGCATGCCAAGTTCAAGTTCAGGTACAGACCTAATTAAAGCATCACACTTCAGCTTCAGGTTATCAGGTGCAGGCCTGCAAAATGCAAACATAATTCACCTGCATTGCATGATATTGGAAAGAGTATCATATGCAAGATGATTCAGATCAAAATTTTGGATTGATGATACACACATGGACGGAATTGAAATGAACACTCAAACACTGTTTTCCTCTGCAGGCAAAAGGAAACAGAGAAATACAGTGAAAATTGCAGTGCCAGTTTTAGTGAGCATGTTGATTGTCACCAGCATTTCCCTTTCATGGTTCTGCATCTTCAGAAGTAAGAACAGAGTTCTTGTTTTTTTTCCTCTCAATGCTTCTGTGCAGTGTAACTACAAGAGCAGAGGAATAAAATGGTCATAAGCTTTTCTGGCAGGCAAGAAAAGAAGCGTGAAAAAACACAAGGAAGCACTAGTTCAGGGAGTATTGACCGCTACTGAAGAAGCAAGCACCACCCATGACAATGAATTTCTGTTTGTAAAATTTGATGATATTGTAACTGCGACAAACAATTTCTCCAAATCATTCATGATTGGACAGGGAGGTTTTGGCAAAGTTTATAAGTTAACTTCCAGTGCTAATTTTTCAAAGGTTTTTTATGGTCCTTGAGCAGGATTAGGTATCTCTTCAAGGACCATAAAAAGTTACCTCCCTGCACTCAATTTTATTTGACGTTCGGACAACTGTGTTTAATTCTCCCGACGTCAAATGTTTTTGATTAGAGGAGGAAGAAATTATCATTTAAGGAGTACTAGTTTTATTCTTAAAATATGTATTAACATGATACCTCGTAAAGGTATTAACATGACACTCTGTTATGACTCAAAAGGGGATGCTACAAGGTGGTCAAGAAGTTGCTGTGAAAAGGCTAAGTAGAGACTCTGATCAAGGAATAGTGGAGTTCAGAAATGAAATCAATCTGACTGCCAAACTACAACACCGAAATTTGGTTCGACTTCTCGGTTGTTGTGTTGAGGGACATGAGAAATTACTAATTTTTGAGTACTTGCCTAACAAAAGCTTGGATTCTGCCATTTTTAGTACGTTCAACCAGCATATCGCAAGTTCAAAGAACAATGCAATGAATGTTTATTTGCATTTCTCACATAACATAGCTATTATTTTGCAGAGAGTGAAAGATGTTAGACCACTGTACCACTGGACTGTATATATATATAGATCTGATCTCCCGTATAGTGTTAAGGATCTTAATCTTATTGTACATATTCTTACATAGTATCAGAGCAGGCCTAGACATCTCCGGCGCGCTAGCATCCTCCTACCGACGGGCTGACGCTTCCTTCCCGTTGTCGACTTCCTTCCTGGTATTCCCTCTTTGCTCTCTCGTCTCGACTTCTTCTTCTCGTCTCCTCTACAGATGGCTTTCTCCTTCTCCACCACCCTCTCCCAGTCCTCCACGTGACGAGGCGACAGTCTCCATCCGCCTCCTCGTCTCGGCTCACACCCGTCTTCACCCTTTTCTTGCCTCACTGTATCTTTTCTCCTCTGACACCAGCGCACCTCTGCGCTCATCGTCTCCATCGACTGGACCCGTCCATCCTCCATCGACTGGACTTATCCATCCTCCATCGACTGGACTTGTCCATCCTCCATCGGCTGGAACACCCTCTTGGTTCTCGCTTTTTCGACACCCTCACCTGCTCTCGGACGCGAACATTCTCCACTCGCGTTCGAGCCACTCCGATGTGTCCACGTGTCCACTGGCATGAATCTCTGCCTCCTGGACGTGAACCTCCTCTCTTCGCGTTCGCCCCCTCTCCAAGTTTTCATGTCCACTCCACTCCTTTGACTCCACGAGTCCAAGGACGTAAAACTTCTCTTCACGGACACGAATCTTCTCACATCCGTGACCCAACTACTCTCTGACCTACCTACTCTGCCACCCACCTTTCACTCAACTACTCCGCTACCTACTTTTCATCGGCCAACCACTCCCCATTGGCTGGTTAGCCCACTTTTCCTTCTCATCAGCTCACTCCCCATCGGCCAATCACTCCCCTAATCGGTCGATCTCTTTTCTCATCGGCTTCTTCCCATCGGCCACCTACCCCTCATCGGACCTTACCCTCATCGGCTTCTTACGCACGTTACCCTTTTGTCATGGCCACCGAGTCAGCCCTTAGCTCCGGCACCCTCCCAATCGCCAAATCTATTTCGGCCCTCGACGCCTTTGACTACACCTCGGGCACTACCTCACCGATCTTCTCACCACCCTATGCCGCTGTCAACGTGAAATCTCACATTCCCATCTCTCTCGACCTCAACGCCAACTACTCCAAGTGGGTATTTTTCTTCAAATCACTCTGTGAAAAGTTCAGCCTCCGGTCACACATCAATGACTCTGCTCCACCTCGACCCGATGACCCCCAGTGGGACATCGCCGAGTGCTGCGTGCGTAGCTGGTTGCTTGGTTCAATCGATGACTCTGTCCTCGACCTTGCCATGGAGGACACCGACCCTACCGCCCGACATCTCTGGGTGGCTATTGAGCGGCTCTTTCTTGCCAACAAGCAGCCGCATGCCATCTTATTACTCAACGAGTTCCACTCCATGATACAAGGAGACTCTTCTGTCTCCTCGAACTACCAGCGCCTTAAGGTAAAGGCGGCCGCTCTCTGCGATGTCGGTCACCCTATGGCCGACTCACAACTCATCCTCGCCCTCCTATGAGGACTTAACCCACGCTTCTCTAACACCGTCGATGACATCGCCAACTCTACACCCCTTTCGTCGTTTGCTCGGTCCCATGACATGCTAGTTCTCAAAGAATTTCGCTTGGCCAACGATGAGAAGACCGTGGCCCACACAGCTCTCCTCGCCGCAGTCGATCATGGCTGCCTCCACTTCTCGCGGCTCTGGTGGCCATGGCCCTACCCATGACAACACAGCCCGCACTGGTGGCATCAGCAAAGGCAAGGGTAAGGGCAAAGGCAAGAACTGGCATGGTCCGATGCAATCGCGACCTGTTCCAATCCTTGTCCCGTCTACCGATCCCACGGGTCCGTGGCTATACTACAACCCCTAGGCACCCCAACCCCAGCCATACAGGCCCATCGGTTGGCAACCAGGGGTTCTCGGTGCCCATCCTTAGGCTCACCTAGCATCGGCTCCCACCCTACCGCCTCAGCCGATGCTCCCGCCACTACCCACCCAGTCGGTTTCCTCCTGTAACCAGGCTAGCCTCGTCGCCGCCCTCAACCAGATGACACTCCAACCTCGACACCTTTGGGTACTGGACTCTGATGTGTCCTCTCACATGGCGTCATCGGCTCATATGCTCCACTCTTGCCATCTCTCCTACTCCCCCTTTGTCACCATCGGCAATGGTCACTCTCTTCCTGTCCAATGCCATAATGACTCTTTTCTGTCTACACCCATAACTAACCTTCCACTTTGCAATGTCCTCATTGTTCTCTCCCTCATTCACAATCTAGTATATGTTCGTCAATTCACATGACATAACAATTGCTCAATTGAATTTGGCGCTTCTGGTTTCTCTATGAAGGATATCCCAACCCGGCGTCAGATCCTTCGCTGCAATAGTGGTGATGACCTCTACACCATCCCCACCACGCCGTCCACTCCACACGCTAGCGCCGCCCTCTCCACCAACCTCTGGCATCTTCGCCTTGTCCATCCCAGCTCCGACGCTGTTGCCAACCTACGTCGCAGCGCCTCCATCTAGTGTACCCACAGCAGCTCCACCATTTGCCACTCGTGTCAACTTGGTAAACATGTGCGACTACCCTTTTCAAATTCTACATCTTGTACCTCGCGACCTTTTGAGCTAATACACTGTAATGTATGGACTTCTCCGGTTAAGAGTGTCTCTGGTAATCAGTATTATCTTACAATACTTGATGATTACACACACTATTGTTGGACTTTTTCACTCACCAGCAAGTCCGAGGTCGCCTCCCACCTAACTAACTTCACAAACTACATCTCTAACCAGTTCAACCTCTCCATTAAAGCTCTACAAGCCGATAACGGTACGGAGTTTGTCAACCATACTGTTCAAACCTTCCTCACCTCCCAGGACATCCATCTACGCCTCTCCTGCCCCTACAGCTCTCCCTAGAACGACAAGGCTGAACGCCTATTTCGCACACTTAATAACATAAGTCGCATAATGTTACTTCATGCCCACCTACCTGCAAGTTACTAGGCTGAAGCACTAACCACTATGACTTACCTCCTCAATCGGCAACCATGCTTCTCCGTTTGCCACAATATTTCATACATTCTTTTGTACCGTACGGCGCCCGACTACTCCCACCTACACGTTTTCGGGTGCCTCTGCTACCCCAATCTCATCGTCGCTGCTTCTCACAAACTTGCTCCCTGCTCCACCGCCTGTATTCTCCTCGGATATCCCTTATCTCACAAGGGATATCAATATCTCGATCTCTCCACCCGCCGAATCATCGTCTCTCGCCATGTCGTTTTTGACAAGACCTGCTTCCCCTTCGGTTTGCTTAATCCCAGATCCTCATCTAGAGATCTCGACTTCCTCCTTACCAACACCGTGCCCTCTTGGTCTCCTCCACCGATCTCACCTCTGGCCCCCTCATCGGCCGCTCCTAAGGACTTACTGCTCAGCTATCCTACAACTCTTCGGTCCGATGCTACTCACATCGGACGCCCATCGACCCCACCACTCTCATCGGTTTTAGCTGATTCTGTCTCCTTTTCATCAAACACCTCACTCACATCGGCTCCTCAGTCCTCATCGGCTCATAACCACCCATTGGCCCATCCGCCTCCATCGGCTCTCCCTCCCTATCGGCTGCTCCACCTCCATCGAACCAACCAAACCGATCGGCCCATACACCCCCATTGGCTCAGGCCGATCTAGTTCAGCCCTTTCCTCTTACATACAGTCGCCGATCCCGAGCCGATGACGCCCCTCCCTACCCAGTCCTCACCCCACCTACCACGCTCCCATCGGCTCCCGTCCCCTCTACATCTCACAGGATTACCTGATCACAAACCGGGTCTCTCCGCCCCACCAAGCGCTACGGGCTCTCCGCAGTCCATTGTCCTATCTCGCCCATCCCAGCGACTTCTTGTTCCACCCTGGCCGATCTTCAGTGGCGCGCGCTTATGGCCGACGAGTATAAGGCTCTCATGGACAACGAGACCTGGCGCCTCGTCCCTCGTTCTCTTGGTGCCAATGTTGTGACCGGTAAGTGAATCTTAAAACATAAGTTCCACGCCGATGGCTCACTTGCCCGTCACAAGGCACGCTGGGTAGTTAGAGGTTTCTCCCAACGCCCCGATGTCGATTACGACGAGACCTTCAGTCCCATCGTCAAACCCGCCACCATCCGGGTCGTTCTCACCCTGGCTGCCTCGCACTCTTAGCCGATCCACCAGCTCGACATGAAGAACACATTTCTTCACGGTCATCTGACGGAAACGGTCTACTGCCAGCAACCTCTATGCTTCGTCAATCTCTCTCGTCCTGACGATGTCTGCCTTCTTCAGCGCTCCCTCTACGGCCTCAAACAAGCTCCTCGAGCTTGGTACTAGTGTTTTATTGCCTACCTTCGGCACATCGGCTTTGTAACCTCCGTGTCCGATAGCTCTCTCTTTACTCTTCACATCGGTAATACCACCATCTATCTTCTACTCATACGTCGATGATATTGTTCTTACAGCGTTCTCGTCGTCCCTCCTATACCAGATCATATCTCGACTCCACTCCGAGTTCACCATAACCGATCTCGGTCCTCTCCATCATTTCCTTGGTATCTCTGTTACCCGCTCTTCTCACGGACTCTTCCTTTCCCAACACCAGTACGCCATCGATCTCCTCCAGCGTGCGGGCATAGCCGAATGTCACCCCATGACCACTCCGGTCAACACGCGCCAAACTCTCCGCTGCTGATAGCTCACTCGTCGCCGATCCCTATCAGTACCGGAGTCTTGCTGGTGCTCTCCAATACCTCACCTACGTCATCCAGCAAGTGTGCCTCTTCATGCATGCTCCGCGCGAACCTTATCTCGCACTGCTCAAGTGTATCCTTCGCTACGTGAAGGGCACACTCTCCAGCGGACTACACCTCAGCTCTAGCCCCATCGATTCTCTCACCGCGTACTCCGACGCGGACTGGGCAGGCTGCCCCGACTTTCGACGCTCCATGTCTGGCTACTGCGTCTTCCTCGGCGACACTCTAGTCTCCTGGTCCTCAAAACGCAAGAGTACAATGTCTCAGTCTAGTGCCGAAGCCGAGTACCGCGCCATCGCCCACGCCGTCGCCGAGTGTTGCTGGCTTCGCCAGCTTCTCTAGGAGCTCCGTGCACCTATCTCCTCTGCGACCGTTGTCTACTGCGACAACGTCAGTGCTGTCTACATGACCACCAACCCGGTTCGTCATTGACGCACGAAGCACATAGAGATAAATATTCATTTTGTCCGTGACAAGGTCGCACTAGGACAGGTTCGGGTGCTCCATGTACCATCGGCGCATCAGTTCACCGATATTATAACCAAAGTCCTCCTCACGCCTTTGTTCACCAGTTTTCAATCTAGTCTTTACGTCCGTTTCCCTCCCGCTGCGACTGCGAGGGGTGTTAGACCACTGAACCACTAGACTGTATATATATAGACCCGATCCCTCTGTTAAAGGTCTTAGTCTTATTGTATATATTCTTACAAAAGCGATACAGTACTAGACTGGCTAGCAAGGTTTAAAATAATCATAGGTGTTGCAAGAGGCCTTGTTTACCTACATAATGATTCAAGATTGATGATTATTCATAGAGATCTCAAAACTAGTAACGTTTTGCTGGACTCAGAGATAAGGCCCAAGATAGCAGACTTTGGTATGGCACGCATATTTGGTGACAACCAACAGAATGTCAATACTAGAAGAGTTGTTGGGACATAGTGCGTAATTTCTTCGTTCCAATTTCACAGTTTAACATGCGATTTAATTCAATTTAGCTTTCATAACTTTTGCATGTGAAATTTTCTCAACAGTGGCTACATGGCTTCTGAATATGCAATGGAGAGAATATTTTCTGCCAAGACTGACGTCTATAGCTTTGGTGTCTTACTCTTGGAGATTATAGGTGGTGTAAAAATAAGCAATATCGATCGCATTATGGACTTTCCTAACCTTATAGTCTATGTAAGCATTTTGTTTCTAAGCTTATATAGCTATTAGAGCCTTGAGGTATTTGGAGTTCTTATGCAATCTGAAGATGCTTTTTTTTCTCTTAGGCTTGGAACCTTTCGATGGAAGGGAAGTCAAAGGATATGGTAGACCTAACTATCTCTGACGCTGAGAGCTGCATTCTGAACGAGGCCTTGCTTTGCATCCGTGTGTGTGTTCAAGAAAATCCTGATGATAGGCCACTCATGTCTTCAGTTGTGTCCATCTTGGAGAATGGATGCACCACACTTCCAACCCCAAATCACCCTGCACATTTTGCTCCAATGAATAATGGAGCAGATCAGAGAAGAGAATATTTTCAACTCTGGAAATGAGATGACTCTTACAGTTCTGGAGGGGAGATAGAGCAACTTTTCCGTTTTAACTGCACAATTGTTGTGTAACAGAATGCCAGGAATAGATAGATACTTGACATGAAGTTTTTGTAAGTTGTAATTTTTTTCATGACCAATATTGTGATTGCATTGTTGCTCAAGTATTTATAGGTGCCAATGATATCTTGTACCAGGTATATAAAAGTCATCTTCTGAAATAAAAGCTTTAAACTCTGACAAATTACATGTCGTACTACTGTACCGCAAGTGCATGACAGCATCTTCATACTGCACTGTTTAGATTTTGGAAAGCATGATTTTCACAAGAAATTCACATGAGTTTCATATAAATCAGTCCCTTTTCTACAGAAACAAAGTGAAATTCCCCATTGTTCCAATCCGAGAAATCTTTAATACTAGCAGTTAACCTTGGCTCGTAACATAAATAAGGAAGACTACTGTCTACTAATCCAGGTCTCCTCATATTAGGTTACGGCACTTAATATAGTACACTACCTGTCAAGGTTACATCTACTGCACACTAATTTCATCTTACCTGACCCATATTTGCCTGCAATGCAGGAGTAGCCTGAATTCTGAAATTAGTCAACTGCAACCTCCAAATTCCTGCATCTTTTTGCATTAGCACTCTATAAGCTGGAGCTAAGCAGCTTCATCTCCCAGCTAGTTGCAAAACTAATCCTGATTACTGGCTAACACAATGGAATGTGCAAGCTGCACTCAAGCTGTCATCCTTCTCTTCTTGATTTCTTTGCCGTTGTGTGCTTCCGATGACCGGCTTGCCGTCGGCAAGACGCTCTCTCCCGGCGCCATCCTCGTCTCCGACGGCGGCGCCTTCGCCATGGGCTTCTTCTCGCCGTCCAACTCCACTACTTCGTCGGGATTGTACCTCGGCATATGGTACAACAATGTCCCCATGCTCACCGTGGTGTGGGTCGCCAACCAGCTGGCCCCCATCACCGACCACCCTTCCTCCTCCAAGCTCGCCATGGCCAACAACAGCAACCTGGTATTGTCCGATGCCACCGGCCGTGTCCTTTGGATGACTAACGTCACCGCCGGCGTGAACTCGTCGGGCGGCGGTGCCGTGGCGGTGCTCGTGAACTCCGGCAACCTCGTGATACGGTTGCCAGACGGCACCGCCTTGTGGCAGACGTTCGAGCACCCGAGAGACGTGTTCATGGCCGGCATGAACTCGGCATGGACTACCGGACGCGCTCCGGCATGCGAATCGTCTCCTGGAAGGGCGCTGGCGAACCGTCGCCGGGGAGCTTCTCCTTCGGCGTCGACCCGGAGAGGCCGCTCCAGGCGAAGATCTGGAACGGATCGCGCGTGCACTGGCGCAGCTCGATGTGGACGGGGTACATGGTGGACAGCAACTACCAGAAGGGCGGCTCGTCGGCGATCTACACCGCCGTCGTCCACACCGACGACGAGATCTACGCCTCCTTCACCCTCTCTGTCGGAGCGCCGCCGATGCATTACCTGATGTCCTACTCCGGCGACCTCCACCTGCAAAGCTGGAGCAACGTGTCGTCAGCGTGGGTCACGAACGCCAGGTTCCCTAGACGCGACTGCAGCCTCTTCGGCTACTGTGGCGCGTTCGGCTACTGCGGCAACAGCACCGGCGCCGGCGCCGGCGTCTCGACGTGCCACTGCCTCGAGGGGTTCGAGCCGGCTAGCGGCGCCGACTGGAGCCGCGGCAACTTCTCGCTGGGGTGTCGCCGGTGTTAGTAATCCTAGGTAATCTTCAGCATAGCATATTTATTTTTAGCACATGCATGCACACGAGGACCGGCTTGTGGTTACCGTGTGCGTAGGAAGTCATGGACGAGAATCGCTCGGCATGAACTTGAGCATGCAAGCCATGGCCGGCTGTTGCGGCGCATGGGGATGGACGTGCGCACTCTGCGCAATCGTGTGTGTCGTGGCTTGCATCTCTCTGCTTTGTAATTCAATAAATAGCAATACAATCCCAGAAAACGCCGGTTTTTGCAGCACCAGATTCGTGTGTCCAAGTGTTCTCGCGTGTGTTCGTCCTGCCCACTCGCCGCCGGCTCACCGCCGTTCGGTGTCTAACAAGTGGTATCTAGAGTTGAGAGGACCTGCAGCGGCGCCATGGCTTCACCACCGCGCCGCAATCGCACCCCGGAGAAGTCGGAGGGCAGCGGCAGCAAGACGCCGCGCCGCTCTCCGTCACGCTCACCACGGCGTCGCTCCTGGGCACCACGCCGGTCTCGCGGCCGGCAGCCTCACGAGATCGTCGTCGAGCGCATCTTCCGTGAGGGTGGCGGTTCCAACACCTGGCCGCAGCTGACGCGCAGCAACTACCACCAATGGTCGCTGCGCATGAAGCTGAAGCTGCAGGCTCGTCACCTCTGGGAGGCAGTCGAGTACCCCGACATCGCCGAGTACGACAAGGACTGGAGTGCCCTCGACGCCATCTGCAGCGCTGTGCCGGAGGACATGGTGGCCGTGCTCGCCACCAAGGACACCGCCCACGACGCCTGGGAGGCCATCAAGACACTCCGCATCGGCGACGAGCGTGTGCGGAGATCCACCGCTCAAACTCTCCGGGCGGAGTACGAGAGCATCGCGCTCCGCCCCGGCGAGGCCATTGAGGAGTTCGCCCTCCGCCTCACCAACATCACACAGAGGATGGCGGCCCTCGGCGATCCGGAGCCAGAGCCCCGTGTGGTGGCCAAGTACCTGCGCGTCGCTCGTTCACGGTACAAGCAACTCGTGATTTCAATCGAGACTCTTCTTGATTTCTCCCAGCTGTCCATCGAGGAGGTCACCGGCCGCCTCAAAGCCGCCGACGACGTCGAGCCCGCCCCGGCACACACCGCGGGCGGCAAACTGCTACTCACTGAGGAGCAGTGGGTGGAGAAGTACAAGAAGAAGGCGTCGGATGGCGGACACGGCGGCTCCGGTTCGGGCGGCCATGGAAAAGGCCGAGGCCGCGGCCGCGGCGCCAGAGGCTCCAGCTCTTCACGACCGCCGCCGGACAGCCCCTGTCCGCGCTGTGGGAAGAAGGGCCATTGGGCCAGCGACTGCCACATCAAGAAGAAGGAGGAGCCGGCCCAACAGGCCCATGTGGCCCAAGAAGAAGAGCAGACTCTGATGCTTGCCATCGGGTCGGTCCAGGAGAAGACTTTCTCCCCTTCACCGTAGCCGCCGCACACCACCAAGCCGCCGTCGCCACCACCACCGGTGCAGCATGAGCTCCATCTCCTGGAGAAGAAGGTCCACCCCGAGCTCGATGATGAGACGGACCGAGATCCATCGCGCTGGATCCTGGACACAGGCGCGTCCAACCACATGTCAGGATCCCACGCCGCCTTCGCCAACATCGACACCGGCATCACCGGCTCCGTCCGATTCGGGGATGGCTCCGTCGCAAGCATCGAGGGCGTCGGGACGGTGCTCTTCCACTGCAAGAACGGGGAGCACCGAGCGCTCGCCAACGTCTACTTCCTACCCCGCCTCACCGCCAACATCATCTCCATCGGCCAGCTCGACGAGGGCGGCTACCAGGTGCTGGTGGAGGACGGCGTGATGCGGGTACGTGATGAAGACCGGCGCCTCCTCGCGAAGATCCCTCGGGGCCCAGGTCGGCTGTACAATCTCGACGTCACCATCGCCCGTCAAGTGTGCCTCGCGGCGCGCACGGACGACGACGCCTGGAGGTGGCACCAGCGTTTCGGCCACATCCACTTCGCCGCACTGCGCAAGATGGGGCGCGAGGAGCTGGTTCGTGGCCTGCCCGTCATCAACCAGGTGCAGCAGGTCTGCGACGCCTGTCTCGCAGGCAAGCAGAGGAGGGCGCCCTTCCCTCAGAAAGCGCTCTGGCGTTCCACCGAGCCGCTCCAGCTTGTTCATGGAGACATTTGCGGCCCCATCACTCCAGTGACTCCAAGTGGTAACAAGTATTTCCTCCTACTTGTCGATGACTACTCACGCTTCATGTGGATTTCCTTGCTGCCATCCAAAGACGCCGCGGCCACCGCCATCAAGAACATTCAGGCCGTGGCGGAACGCAAGAGTGGCAGAAAGCTGCTGATGCTGCGCACTGACCGTGGCGGAGAGTTCGCCGCCACCGACTTCGTCAACTACTGCGCTCAACTCGGCGTTCGCAGGCAGCTCACGGCGCCGTACACGCCTCAACAGAACGGCGTCGTTGAGCGCTGCAACCAAACCGTGGTGGGCACGGCCAGAAGCATGATGAAGGCCAAGTCTCTCCCTGGTGTGTTCTGGGGGGAGACGGTGTCGACGGCGGTCTACTTGCTGAACAGGTCCTCCTGCAAGGCAATCGGTGGGCGCACCCCCTACGAGCTCTGGAACGGGCGCACGCCGTCTGTCCAGCACCTGAGGACGTTCGGCTGCGTCGCCCACACGAAGGTGACCACGCCGCACCAGAAGAAGCTCGACGACCACAGCCGCCGCATGATCTTCGTCGGCTATGAACCGGGGTCCAAGGCCTATCGGGTCTATGATCCCTCGACGCGACATGTCCACATCAGCCGTGACGTCGTCTTCGACGAAGTGGCAGCGTGGGCGTGGTCTGCGGCAGATCCCTCCGAGCCGAGCGACTTCACCGTCGAGGAGCAGGACCACGCGGAGCCCTCCGTGATCATCACCACTACAACGACTACGGAGGGCTCCCCTGCGTCAAGCTCGGCATCACCTGCTCCATCCGGTGCGGCTGTGTTCCCAGACACCAGCTCACTGACGACTCATGGCGTCTCATCAACACCCGGTTCCACCACACACTCTCAGGTGGAGTTCGCATCCCCACCAGGAGCCGGGATGGAGGACTACCTCGACGCCGATCACGACGACGACGTCCCTCTCCGCTTCCGCCGCATCGACAACATACTCGGGGAGGCGGAGACGCCCGAGCTCGCCCACCGCGAGCTGGAGGAGCGCCTGCTGCTGGCGAGCGACGCTGAGCCGACCACCTTCGACGAGGCAGCGCGCCACGAGTGCTGGCGTCACGCCATGCTCGACGAGATGACCTCCATCGAGGCTAGCGGTACATGGAGGCTGGTGGAACGCCCGACACACGTCAGGCCAATCGGCCTCAAATGGGTGTACAAGGCGAAGAAGGACGCCGCCGGCATCATCAACAAGTACAAGGCCCGCCTCGTTGCAAAGGACTATGTACAGTGGCAGGGCATTGACTTTGACGAGGTCTTCGCCCCCGTCGCGCGCCTGGAATCAGTTCGGCTCCTGCTCGCGCACGCCGCCTGTCAAGGATGGGTCGTCCACCATATGGACGTGAAGTCGGCGTTCCTGAACGGGGTGCTTTAGGAGGAGGTGTACGTCGAGCAGCCTCCCGGCTTCGTCCTCCGCGGCCAAGAGAACAAGGTGCTTCACCTCCTCAAAGCACTCTACGGACTCCGTCAAGCTCCACGGGCATGGTACGCCAAACTCGACGAGTCCCTCATCGGGCTCGGGTTTCGGAGGAGCACCTCAGAGCATGCTGTCTACCTGCGCGGAGCTGGAGATCGCCGGCTGGTGGTCGGGGTCTATGTCGATGACCTGATCATCGCCGGCGGCAACCAAGTCGACATCGACACCTTCAAGAACCAGATGAAAGCGACATTCAAGATGAGCGACTTGGGGCTGCTCCACTACTACCTTGGTCTGGAGGTGTCCCAGACTGAGGCCGGCATCACCATCTGCCAGAGCTCCTACGCAGCCAAGATTCTGGAGACAGCAGGACTGACGGGCTGCAACCCCAGTGCAACACCAATGGAGCCTCGCCTGAAACTCAGCAAGGTGAGCTCGGCTCCAGGCATTGATCCTACCATGTATCGCAGTGTGGTGGGCTCCCTGCGGTACTTGGTGAACATAAGACCCGACTTGGCGTACTCAGTGGGCTTCATCAGCCGGTTCATGGAGAACCAAACCACTGAGCATCTGGCGGCCATGAAGCGAGTACTGCGCTATGTCGCTGGTACCCTGCACTTCGGCTGCCACTACAAGAGGAAGAAGGATCCCCAGCTTGTCGGATACAGCGACAGCGACTTGGCTGGGGACATTGACACGCGCAAGAGCACCTCAGGCATCCTCTTCTTCCTCGGCGACAACACCATCACCTGGCAGTCACAAAAACAGAAGATTGTGGCACTGTCTTCGTGCGAGGCTGAGTACATTGCAGCGACGACGGGAGCATACCAGGGAATATGGCTGGCGCGGCTGCTTGCCGAACTCAAGGGCGAGGAGGCCAGCGCCGTCACCTTGAAGATCGACAACGAGTCTGCCATCGCACTCAGCAAAAACCCTGTCTTCCATGATCGCAGTAAGCATATCGACATTCGTTACCATTTCATTCGTGAATGTGTTGAGGAGGACAGGGTGAGGCTCCAGTCCATTGGGACAACGGAGCAACTGGCGGACATTCTTACTAAAGCTCTGGGGCGTGAACACTTTTGTGAGATGCGCTCCAGAATTGGTGTTGTAGATGTACAGCATATACACTAGGATTAGGAGGAGAATTTGTTAGTAATCCTAGAGTAATCTTCAGCATAGCATATCTATTTTTAGCACATGCATGCACACGAGGACCTTGTGGTTACCGTGTGCATAGGAAGTCATGGACGAGAATCGCTCGGCATGAACTTGAGCATGCAAGCCATGGCCGGCTGTTGTGGCACATGGGGATGGACGTGCGCACTCTGCGCAATCGTGTGCGTCGTGGCTTGTATCTCTCTGCTTTGTAATTCAATAAATAGCAATACAATCCCAGAAAACGCCGGTTTTTGCAGCACCAGATTCGTGTGTCCAAGTGTTCTCGCGTGTGTTCGTCCTGCCCACTCGCCGCCGGCTCACCGCCGTTCGGTGTCTAACAGCCGGAAGGAGGCGGTGCGCTGCGGCGACGGGTTCGCGGAGTTCCCGGACATGAAGCTGCCCGACGGGTACACGCTCGTCGGGAACATGAACGCCGACGAGTGCTCGACGGAGTGCCGCCGCAACTGCTCCTGCGTGGCGTACGCCTACGCCAACCTGAGCAGCAGCACAAAGAGAGATCTGACGAGGTGTTTGATGTGGGGCGGCGAGCTGCTCGACATGGAGAAGGTGAATGAGAACTGGGGTGACTTAGGCGAGACGCTGTACCTCCGAATGGCAGGTGCAGGTAAATAATTTAGCACCTCCTTTGCTATCCATTTTCATAATCTCATAAGTTCAGAGATATGTCGTTCTCAATTTCTCATTGCAAAATATGTTAGATTAATTAGCTTGACAAAATTTTGGCAGGTAGGGGGTCAAAGACAAGTGCAGTGAAATTTGCACTTCCAATAGTGTTGGCAAGTATTCTCATACCCACATGAATCCTCGTATGTGTTCCCAAGTTCAAAGGTACATATATCTGTTCATATAAGTAATAAATAATCTCGCGTATAAGGAGATGTATGTTCAGTACATTAATATTCTGTACTTTTGCATTCATGAGAGAAGAAATGCTTGTCAAATATGATGGGAAGAACAACAAGAAGCGAGCCTTGAGAGTATTGAGTGTCTCTGATGACTTTGGGAAAGAAATCCCTGCCCATGATCTTGATTTCCCATTTGTAGAATATGACGAGATTGTCACTGCAACAGACAATTTTTCTGAAGAATCAATGATTGGAAAAGGAGGTTTGGGTAAAGTATACAAGGTAAGTCATCCACTAGAAACGCATCCATTAGGCCAACTATATATTTTACGAAACCATCCAGGATCAGAGAATGAAATGTTGCTCTTATAATTCTGAAGGGAGTGATAGGTGGCCGTGAAGTTGCTATCAAAAGACTTAGCAGGTGTTCTGAACAAGGAATAGTGGAATTCAGAAATGAGGTGCTCCTAATTGCCAAACTACAGCACAGAAACCTTGTTCGACTTGTCGGTTGCAGCATCGAAGGAGATGAAAAGTTGTTGATTTATGAGTATATGGCCAACAAGAGCTTGGATGCTTCTCTTTTCAGTATGTTCTACTAGCACACCAAAAGCTGGTGAATCAGTACAGAAAAAAAAACATTTATGCTCATAAAAAGCGTTGCTTGTTTGCAGATAGTAAAAAAAAATCAGCGTTGGACTGGTCCACGCGGTTCAAGATTATCAAAGGGGTTGCCCGGGGCCTGCTTTACCTCCATCAAGATTCAAGATTAACAGTAATCCATAGAGATCTCAAGGCAAGCAACGTTTTGCTGGATACAGGAATGAACCCAAAGATATCAGATTTTGGTATGGCAAGGATCTTCGGGGACAACCAGCAAAATGAAATCACTAGGAGAGTCGTTGGAACATAGTGAGTAATGCCTAAAATCATCGCTCAAATTAACATTTATTTGGACCCTGTGCATGGACTAATTTTTTGAAGTGATATGATCCACCTAGCGGTTATATGGCTCCTGAATATGCTATGGGAGGTATCTTTTCTATGAAGTCTGATGTCTATAGCTTTGGGGTGCTGCTTTTAGAGATCGTAAGCGGTTCTAGGATAAGATGTACTGATTTCATTGAGGACTTCCCAAATCTTTCAATCTATGTAAGTATTCCATTCTATGAATTTGTAGTTACTTCATTTACTTGTAGAAGGATTTGAAGAGAAGTAATCATCTATTTTATATTATAAATCATTTTAAGTTTATCTTAAGTCAAATTTTTTTAAGTTCGATTAAATTTATAAAAAAATAGCAATATTTATAATATCAGTTTCATTAAATCCATCGCTAAATATATTTTTATAATATATTTAATTTATGTTAAAAATATTGTTATATTTTTTTATAAGCTATATAGTTAACTTATCAATACGATGGATACAGGCATCGAACCTATGGAATGAAGGGAAGGCAGAAAATACGATTGACTCATCAATTGTGGCAAGTTGCTTATTAGACGAGGTCATGCTTTGCATCCATGTTGGACTCTCGTGTGTTCAGGAAAATCTAAATGATAGACCACTCATGTCATCTGTTGTGCTTGTTTTGGAGAATGGAAGCAATTCACTTCCAGCCCCAAATAGGCCTGCTTACTTTGCACAAAGGGATATCGAAATAGAGAAACCAAGAGATGACAATCAGAACTCAGACAACACGGTTACTCTTACAGTTATGGAGGGACGATAGAGTACTAAGAGTCGACTGGGTGAAAGAATTGCAGGAGTGTTCAGTGCAGAGATCCCAATAAGAAAGACACTCCTCAACATTAATTGTTTTAGATATTACTCAACGTTCGTCAGTAAACATGAGCTTTGGTAATTGATGTTTGATATTGCATTGTTGTCACAGAATGAACATACTACACATACATGTAAACGAGTAGAATTAAGGGACGACCGTTTATCCGTTTCCAAGCATGGGATGCTTCAGGTTTTCACCATGCCAGCTATCAGATGGGGATTCGGGATTCCCTGGCACATCTGATGACAAGTTCCCCATTGGTTCAAACTAGCTTCAACCTACAAATAACAAACGACACTTCATCAAATTTACAAACTCTTGTTTCCGATAATATCTTTGTGCTACTGAGTGAAATAAACAGTAATAACCTGTTTTATGTCTCAGGGAATACAGCTTTCACATGCTCGACGGCAGGGTGATGAGACCACAATGCACCACCTTGGCTAGCTTCTTCTTCACCAGCTACATCGGCAAACTCCATTCCCAAACCTCAAACCTTTAAACAGTGTGGTGCTCTTCCCTCTGACCACCAGTATTCGTGTCGTTGGTCAGACACTCTGCTGGACGCGCGCCGCGCGTGGCTAATTGATGGTACGATGGATCAGGTGGAAGTAGCTGGAATGACACGGCTTGGGCATTCCGTCGAACATGTGGGAGCGCAGTGCCAGCGGCGGAACCAGCTGCAGCTCCCCAGTCCAGTACATACGAGATGCAGAGAGAACACGGGGGGATGAAGGAGGAAGTGGTAGTCCACCTCAGTAGGATGGAGGAGCAGGGGCGAGCCCGGCCGTGCGCGCGCGGTGACGCGCCTGAACAGTGACGCCACGGCGGCGGCGGCGGCGGCGATGGCGCACAAGGCGGAGCTTTGAAAATTCCCGGGTACATAAAGTCTGGTTCGATCGCGTACCGTTAGAACGAGGTACCAAGGACCCGTTAATGAGAGTTAGCGGTGGATAATTTTCTCGTTTTCTAGCACGTTTTTAATATATTTTTTAAAAAATTATATAGAGAAGTTTTTTTAAAAAATAGATTTTTTTTTCAATTTATAATAATTAATAATCGATTAATTATATATTTATAACTTATTTCATGACTTTTAGACACACCCTACTAACATTCTATATTTTTGTCTCAGCCCCTGCCGCTTCACTTGTGCCTAACTTCCCAGGTTTCGATATCTTGTCTAGTCACTTTGAGTTTGTTTAGCTTGAAGTTAATTTTTTTCTATCAATATCTAATACTTTGATAGTGATAAAACCATGAAAATTTTGGCACTACCAAATTTAATAGCATAAAATTCGTATTACTAAGAACAAAAATTGATAGCAAACCAAATATCCCTATAATACTATTAAAGTTGTCAAAATTTTGATAGGGCAAAAATTAGCCTCAATAATCCAAACAAACCCTTATATTTTAGCATAACAGAACCAATCATTCTACAAATTTGATTTTTTTAACGAAAAATACAGCTCATCAAAATTGCTGACCTGGTCGGAGAGAAGAAAAAAATTGACCGTACCTCACTCTTAAAGTTCACAATCGGTACTGAAACGTGACAAATTAATCTAGTTACTAGTTAATTAGTGCTGAATGTAGCGACAAAAATAAGCACTGCTACTATGTGAAGTATAGGAGAAGAGAAACGCATTTTCCAAACAGAAATTACAAGGTGATCCTCTTGTTTGAATTGTTCCACTCAAAGAGAAGAATGCATCTTCAATGCATTTACAGTAGAAGTCTCCTGAGAGTTAATTAGTACATATAACATTATACCTGTCACATTTCTGGCTGGTGCACCCGAATTTCTTCTCACCAGCCACATGAGTCGTAAAACGTAGCGTTAATATGATACATAAGCCAGACAGTTGCAGCTTACTTTGAAAGGTTAGTTGACTTGAGTCTAGAGTTCAATCATCGTCTCATTAGTTGTCAGTATCTCACTAAAACGTGTGAAATTAATCTTATCTTACTACTAGCTGATTTTGGCAGGACTCTGTTTAGTTAGAGTACTTGCTAATAGTAGTCCTACTTAATAAGAACCACTACTGCTACTCTAGGTCTGCAACAGCAGGTTCTTTGGTGGTTAGTATACATCTGTCACTTCTGGCTGGTACAGTGAATCCCCAATTTCATCTCACCTGCCACATGAATCCTGAAATGTAGCGGTTAATATGATACTGAAAGCTGGCCACCTGCAACTTACAATATTCTGAATCTTCTCCCAATCTGCATGCACGTTTGCACAATATGCAAGGATAAGTTAGCTCCATCTCGACAAGTTCAGGCACGACGGCAAGTGCGAGGTCAGCTCAGCTCATCAATGGATTGGCCAGCTTCCACTTGTATTCCCGGCTTTCCCGTTCTTTTCTTCGTCTTGCTTTCATGGCCATCACTGTGCGCATCCGACGACCGGCTTGTCATCGGCAAGACGCTGTCCCCTGGCACTACCCTCGTCTCTGACGGCGGCGCCTTCGCCATGGGCTTCTTCTCGCCGTCCAACTCCACTACATCGTCGGGACTGTACCTCGGCATATGGTACAACAACATACCCAAGCTCACCGTGGTGTGGGTCGCCGACCAGGTGGCCCCCATTCCGACCATCCTTCCTCCCCAGCTTCCACGCTCGCCGTGGCCAACGACAGCAACCTGGTCTTGTCCGATGGCGCCACCGGCCGCGTCCTTTGGAGTACTAACGTCACCGCCGGCGTGAACTCGTCGGCGTTGGGAGGCGATGCTGTAGCTGTGCTCGCGAACTCCGGCAACCTCGTGCTCCGGCTGCCGGACGGCACCACCTTGTGGCAGACGTTCGATCACCCCGGCGACGCGTTCCTGCCCGGCATGAAGATCGGCATCACCTACCGGACGCGCGGCGGCGTGCGGTTCGTCTCCTGGAAGGGCGCCACCGACCCGTCGCCGGGGAACTTCTCCTTCGGCGGCGACCCGGACCGGCCGCTCCAGGTGGTCATCTGGAAAGGCTCACACGTGTACTGGCGCACTAATCCATGGAAGGGCTACATGGTGGACAGTAACTACCAGAAAGGTGGCAAGTCGGCGATCTATACACCGCCGTCGTCTCGACCGACGAGGAGATCTACGCCGCGTTCACACTGTCCGATGGCGCGCCGCCCATGCAGTACACGCTCGGCTACGCCGGCGACCTCCGCCTGCAGAGCTGGAGCAACGAGTCGTCGTCGTGGACCACGTTCGCCAAGTACCCCACCCGCGAGTGCAGCGTCTTCGGCTCCTGCGGCCCGTTCGGCTACTGCGGCGACATCACCGCCGCCGCCTCGACGTGCTACTGCCTCGAGGGGTTCGAGCCGGCGAGCGCCGCCGACTGGAGCCGCGGCAACTTCACGCTCGGGTGCCGCCGGAGGGAGCCGGTGCGGTGCAGCGACGGGTTCCTGGCGGTGCCGAACCTGAAGCTGCCTGACTGGTACCTGCACGTGGGCAACCGGAACTACGACGAGTGCGCGGCGGAGTGCCGCCGAAACTGCTCCTGCGTGGCGTACGCCTACGCCAACCTCACCGGCAGCTCCAAGAGGGATTCGACGAGGTGTTTGGTGTGGGGCGGCGACTTGGTCGACATGGAGAAGGTGGTCGGGACAAGGGGTGACTTTGGTGAGACGCTCTACCTTCGGCTTGCAGGTGCAGGTATTAAATACTACTCCTATATGACGCCAGTGAGATTTCACTTAAACCTTGACCAACAGTATTTATCAATTATGAAGTTAAGTACAATAAAAGGAGTAAGACTTAGATTTGTCATCAAAAGTAATTTAAGCATGATTTATATATGTTTGTCTATTTGCACAAGTAGTTTTTAGAAAAAAAATGAATAGTCAAACAAACAAAAAAATCAATGATATTATATATTTCAAATGAGAGGCAGTAGTAGTACCATTTGTTTCGGTTCTCTGCTACTTTCTAGTGGCGGAGCTAAAAATTACTACCGAGTAGGGCTAAGCTAGAGCTCAACTAATAAGTTTTTGGTTTTCTAAAAAAAACTATGTAGTGATTTAAGAGGATTTAAACATGATTTTGAAGGTAAGCCTAGGGCTGCCTCCGCCCCTGCTCCCTTCAGTACCTTATCTCAAAACTAGCGATCACTCCCTGTAAAGAAAGAACTCTGAAAAAAAATGATCACAATTTCATATATAGGGTTGAATTATATATGCTTATAAGGGTATTTCAAACACTAATTAGCTTGAAGCAAATTAATCAAAATTCTTATTTTGCAGGTAGGAAACCAAGTACAAGTGCACTGAGATTTGCACTTCCAATAGTCTTAGCAAGTACTCTTATACCCATATGCATTTTAATCTGTGCTCCTAAGATCAAAGGTACATATATGTTTCTTTTTTATGTAGTTTAATACTTTAGTTCCATCCGTAAGGTGACACATGTTCAATGCATTAATACTCTGCCTTTTTTCTTCGTAAATGAAGAAATGATCAAGAAAAAATATGGGGAGAATAACAAGAGGCGAGCCTTGCGAGTTTTGAGCATTTCTGATGAACTTGGGCAAGAAATGCCTGCCAAAGATCTTGAGTTTCCCTTTGTCGAATATGACAAGGTCCTCGTTGCAACAGAGAATTTTTCTGAATCATCTTTGATTGGAAAAGGAGGTTTTGGCAAAGTTTACAAGGTAACCCATCCATATGCTGATCTAGATAATATCTGTTGAAAGAAAATGCAGAGTCCAGCCGACCCTCTTGAACTTTCAGACAAACAAACACCCAATGCTTACAGTGTGATGTTTTTTTTTTAAGAAAACCATTGAAAATGCAACCTGCAATTGGATTCAGTGAATAAATGTTTCTTTTATATCTTTGAAGGGAGTGTTAGATGGCCGGGAAGTTGCAGTAAAAAGACTTAGCAGTTGGTCTGAACAAGGAATAGTGGAGTTCAGAAATGAGGTAGTCCTAATCGCCAAACTACAGCACAGAAACCTTGTTCGACTTGTCGGTTGCAGCATCGAAGGAGATGAAAAGTTGCTGATTTATGAGTATATGCCCAACAAGAGCTTGGATACTTCTCTTTTCAGTATGTTCTACTAGCACACCACAAGTTGCTGAATTGCCGCACAAAATAAACCATTGATATCAATTAGTAGTGTGGCTTATGTGCAGAGGGTAAAAGAAAATCAGTGTTGGACTGGTGCACACGGTTCAAGATCGTCAAAGGGGTTGCCCGAGGACTTCTTTACCTCCATCAAGATTCAAGATTGACAATTATCCATAGAGATCTCAAGACAAGCAACATTTTGCTGGATGCAGAGATGAACCCAAAGATATCGGATTTTGGTATGGCAAGGATCTTCGGCGACAACCAGCAAAAGGAAGTCACTAAACGAGTTGTCGGAACATAGTGAGTATTGTTCAAACTATTTGCACAGATTAGCACTTTTTTTCAGTTCTGTATGTGGACTAACTTTTTGAAGTGGTATGATCCCATCAGTGGCTATATGGCTCCTGAATATGCTATGGGAGGTATCTTTTCTATGAAGTCTGATGTCTATAGCTTCGGCGTGTTGCTTTTGGAGATAGTAAGCGGTTATAGGATAAGCTCTACTGATCTCAATGAGGACTCCCCAAATCTTTCAGTATATGTAAGCATTCCATTTTATGAATTTGTAATCACTTATACAAAGACTCAAAGATCCATTTTTATGAATTTGTAATTACTTATGCACCTGATTTATCAATATGATGGATGCAGTCATGGAATCTATGGAATGAAGGGAAGGCAGAGATTATGATAGACTCAACTATCATGGCAAATTGCTTAATGGATGAAGTCATGCTCTGCATCCATGTGGCACTCCTGTGTGTTCAGGAGAATCTCAACGACAGGCCACTCATGTCAGATGTTGTTCTTATCTTGGAGAAAGGGAGCAAGTCACTTCCAACCCCAAATAGACCGGCTTATTTTGCACAGAAGAACAATGAAGAAGAGCAAGGAAGAAATGTTAGCCGTGGCACTCAGAATTCTAACAACACCGTGACTCTCACAGATCTAGAGGGACGATGAGAAACAATATTGTTTGTTAAGAGTGCTATTAAGACTCAAGAGGTGGTCAACTGGCTGGGCTTAGGGCAAGGCGCTTTGATTAAATCTTCATGTGAAAGAATAGCAAGAATGTTTAGCATGAAAAAGGATGATAAGAAATTGATGTCATAAGATAATGGAATTCATTTCGGCCTTTAGTTCAAAAGAAGCTACGGCCAATTATTACAGATTACAGATCCAATGACTACAAATTACAAAATCACAGCTGAATTAAAACCCAGAAAACTAATTAGACTACTATTTATTAATTAATCCTCTTCTTTTTCGCATACCTCAGCTTTAAGAAAGAGATCTAATCCATATTTTGCAAACACTAGTAGCTTTAACAGCTGGTGATTTGATACTACTTTATTCCTTTCACAGAGAATATATATACACGTTTGAGTAGAATTAATCGATGAACGTTTTCAAGTCAACTGGATGATTGGTTAATTCCTCCAGAAAAAGAAAAGAATGGCTGGTTATTTTGATTCAGCCCAGTACGACCTAACTCATCAAAGGGGCCAGATTCAAAAGTCGTCAAACCTTGTTTGGATCAGGTTCGGTCAAATGTAGGCTACGGCCTACAAAACCAACATGCGTTCGAACTCCGAACTCTCCTGAAAGCCTTGAAGAAGCCCAAATCAGGCTAAGTCCAACTTAAATTTTTTAAGTGGACCTATCTGATCCATCAGCAGTTACAAACAGACCCAGCTAAATGCACAGCTAGTGAGCTTGACTGAAGCAGCCGAGCCGACAACACATTTAAGCAGACTGCCTAATCTTTTAGCCGGGTTGGCCAAAGAAGGCCAGCCAAATCTCATTAAGATTAGGGAACAAAATTTACGAAGAACAAGTTACATGGACGATGTGATGTCGAGAGCACATAGAGTGCAATGGCGCAGTGCAAAGGGCATTACAGTGAGGTCCTCAGGAGTTTGGAACAATCCTGCATACTTCCAGATCGTAACCTCATCTCTAATGTCGTTATACAATCGGGAAGGAGGGCGTGCTCTCTGCTCAAAGACACGAGAATTCCTCTCCTTCCAAAATAAACCAGCAAACCATCGTCATCAAGGAGTCGAAGGCTTTCCTGTAATTTTCCCTGAAATTGATCCTCGTTTGGAACCACCACTCTTCCAAATTGGTATGCATCTCCCCAGGCGGTTGGAAGCAGCCTGCCTAATCCATCAGCACTAGCAGTCCAGACAGCCCAGCCCACGATATCTTTCGTTGTTGCCAGCTTGAAGTGTTGAGTTGATTCCCTAAAAAAGATGCACTTAGGAATTTCGTTAAAAAAAATCCTTCACGCCAGAGAGCCAGAGAGAGAGATGCTGATTTAGTAGCACCCTAGCTTCTCAACGTAGAACGCGAGCTTACTTGTATGATTGAGTTCATCTTTCTTTCTTACCAGGGACTCACGATCGATCGAAACTGTGAAAGACATACTAACATACAGGTGCCCACAACACCTAGCACTGATGGACTGAGCCATCAACAACCATGGAATCCAGGGTCCAGTAAAAACAAGCCAGCTTCCAGCTTCACCTCGCTCACGCTGCACGCATGGGCGAACAACAACAATGCGTGTCGTTGTTACAGCTTTCGAGCCAATGTTCGTCACAAAATTGTACGTTCCAGCAAGCTGCAACGATTGCCACGCGGGCCGCCGTCTCTAACCGACGGCATCAAATGCACGGCCAACACGCAACTGCCGTGGTGCCGGTGACGAGCGCCATCCGGTACAGGGACGCAGATGAGCGGCGGCCGCGCGCTGGTTACTGCTGACCCAGAGCACGTACTTGTTACTAGGTTCATGACGCTCGACACTGACGAACGAGAAACACTAAGCTTTAGGCCTGCCAATGAGCAGACGATGTATAATATTTTGCGAGAATGTACGAGACGTAATAAATATACGAAAGACTTGGAAAAAAAACTATTGCCCTTCAGTTATTTATCTTCTTCTATCCAACCATAGTTTCAACTTTAAAACTCAGTAACGTAGGATCGTAATACAAGAATGGTAACTAAAAACTATTTTTTAAAAAAATAAAAAGATACTTCTTACCTAGATAAAATTATAATAATGCTTTTTAAATGTCGTCGGTTCGACCGTCACCTTATGACCGTCCACAAATAAAAAACACGACTCATGTAACTATTAAAAATAAATCAACTTTATTACATAAAATATGTCTACAATGTTTACAAAATGCATATAAAGTAATCATCTAGATTTTCTCTTTTCTAAAATTTATTCTCTAAGAGCTCAACCCTTATCTATTTATATATAAAACTTTTAATATAAATTAGAAGTAAAACTCCACTCAACCTCTTAATTTCTAAATCTAATTCAAATTATTAAATTCTAAACATTCTCTACCAAAACTAGAATCTTTTTCTTAATTTCTAAGAATTAAAATAAATGATAGGACTAAAAACCATTTTTTTTAAAAAAAATAAAAAGATACTTCTTAGATAAAGTTACAATATCTGTTGTCGGTCCAATCATCATTTTGTCATCTGTTCGACCATCACCTTATCTTCGATTTGACCATCCACGAACAAAGAATACTACTCACGTAACTATTAAAAATAATTTAACTTTATTACATCAACATATGTTTACAAAGTGCATATAAATTACTCATCTTTCCCTCAAAAAAACTGAACCATAGATTTTCTCTATTTGAAAAGTTATTCTCTAGTACCTTAATCATTTATCTATTTATACATAAAACCTCCAATATAAACTGAAAGTATAACTTACTAGAACTCAACATCTTAATTTCCAATTTACAAAATTCTAAACATTCTCTTACAAAACCGAAATCTTTCTTAACCGGTCGTAGAAGATCTCGCGCATAAGAACCCTCCATGCACTACAATTTGATGCCAACACTATGCGAAATTAATCTCTCCCTTATATGCACACATGTTGTATTGCTCCCGCCGTGTGGGCTAGCCTGCTTCAGCCGATCATAAAAAATCTCAATCCAATTTTTACTCCACAGTGCGCACAAGTCCATTAACATCGTGCGTATGTGCTCAAGCTCATGTCCAAGTATCTCCTAGCATGGGCTAGGCGATAAAGTACAACGAGCATTGTAGCAATCATCCTCCTATTTTCTTCTTAAATTTCTTCATGATTTTTTCAGAGCTTACATACATAACTTGTGAAGCCCGTTATAAAGACTTTTTCACATAGTGTTCATTCATGTATACCACCTTATATCTAAACTTGTCACCCGGTATCTTTGACTGTTCTAAACTATCGGTTCTCTTTGAGTATAGTCTCGATCCGATATTGATAAATGATGATCCCAAGATCTCTTTAACTCTAGCCCAATCTTATTAAATATTGTTTTAACCGTGCTAGAATTTGACTCTTCTTGTTGTGCTTGTCATTAATTAAATTTAACCTTAAATTATTTATATATAAATAGATAAAACAACACAAAAATAATATATGTGGAGGGCCAAGGCCTAGGCCTCTAGATCACCCTTAGCCTCTGTATGTCACCCAATACATGACTTGCCTCTTTCATGAAACCTGACGTCGCTGAATACATATGTTGTATATTCCCTCCGTTTTTGTTTTTCTGTCATCTTGCAGTCATATGTTTTACAAGATATGCCCATCTTGCCCTTTGTCTAGTGTGTGGAACTTTCTGAAAGCTATTTTAGTTAGGAGTGTTAGGAGTAAGGCTTGTTCACTTTATTATCAAAATAAATCTTATAAATCTTACAAATTTTAGTAGGTAATAAACTAAATAAGATTTTACCATTACAACCTTACTAAACTTTACAAAAATTTAGTAATTTTAGAACATTTCACTCACAAAACTACACCAAAAATTTGTAAGGTACCAAACCAAACAACACATCCACATTTTTAACCTTGCCAAAATTTGGCATAGTTAATATTTGACTTTCTGTTTATTTTGACAATAAAGTAAAAGTCCTAAGAGTATGATTAATTATGGGGGCAAATTTGGAAGTAGATTTCAGGATCTGTGTAATGGCAAGTATTTGTAAAAAAACTTTTATGCTAAATAGTGTCAATTACATAAGAGTGGGTGAAGTAATAGCCAAAACTTTTGAAAATCTTATTTTAAATATCAAATGATCGGAGAGAGTATCACATTTTCTACCACCCTTCGATATCTCGTGAAACTTACCTATTGGATTTTGTCAAACTCAATCTATAATTTTTTAAATGTATGCTTAATAAAAATATCTCGCAAAAATAAAAAAGAATTTCGATTGTTGGAAGAAACACCGTGAGAATTTTGATAGTGACCGTATCCAAAGTGCAACTCGCGGCAGTCAATGGTTTACCCGCGCACGCAACCAACAGAAGCCAGCTGCAACGCGGGCCCCACCCTCCACTCCAGTGCCGCACACGCGCCTCACGTGCTCTCCCTCCCAAACACTACCAGGGAAAAACCAAAAAGAAAAAAAAGAGAGAAACGCACCGAAAAGTCTACCACCCGCACCGCAGCCACCACTCCTCCCCCCTCCCAAGGTGGGCCCCACCTGTCAGAGGCTGACGTCCGTGTCAGAGGAGCTGCTTACCCGACGCCTCCCTCCCCCCGCACAGAAAAAGGGGGCAAAACTGCACCAAAATTAAAGAAAAAAAACCCCAAGAAAAGCCTCGGCCCGCCGGAAATGGGCAAGCAGCAGCAGCCGCCGCCACCGGCGACGATGTCGGCGCCTCCGCGGAAGCGGAAGAAGAAGGGCCGCCCTTCCCTCCTCGACCTCCAGAAGCGGAGCCTCCGCCTCGAGAAGCTGCAGGAGTCGCCGCCCCCACAGCCGCGCCGCTCCACACGGAGGAACCCCGGCCTCGACTCCGGCGACGACGACGCGGAGGGGACCCCCGGCCGCCGCGAGAAGAAGCTCCGCCTCGTCATGGGGCTCCCCGACGAATCAGCCAAGGTGGGCATCATCATCCTCCCTCCTCTAACCCCGACGCACCCACCCCCTGATCTGAGGCCTCTCGCACCGAATCCGCGCCAATTTGGCCAATTTCGTGCGGAATTTGCCTAATTCGGGGGCCGCCAGGGGTTCGCCTCCTGGGGCGCGTACGGATCTGCGCAGCCGCGCGCCGCCCGAGGAATTTTCTTTGCTACTTTGGGCATGAAAAGGGCCCCTTTATTTATTTATCTTTGTGCCGAGGCGCAGCGGTCAACTCAGCGGTGAGCTCTCCCAATCATTTGGGAGGATAAACCAAAACCCTCGCATCTCCCTCATCGCCTTGCCTGCGGCGACAATAATTGGCGCACAATTCTTTTTTTAAACGGCTCAGTTCGAAGCTTTTAAAGTCGTGCCCTTTTTATGGGGGATTTTGTCTGCTTCTCGCGCCAAATTTTGATACATTTCGCGGCATCGCTAGATCTGTAGTTGGTAACTGGCGCTGGTAAACGAAAGCCCCACTTTTTCTGGTGCTTTTATCTCCTCCATTATTTTCGATTCTTGATGTGTTTTTTTGTCGGGTTTAATTTTCTTTTTATCTTTTGCTGTTGCTGCTGCAGGGGAAAAAAACGAGGAAAGCGACGGATGGGCGTGAGGGTTGGTGTTCCTTGCTCCGTTGCATTTATTCTTGAGATTTCTAGAAACAAAAAAACACCTGGGCGAATGTGTATAAAAGATCCCATTTTTTAATTCTTTTAGTGCCTGAGGCATTCCAGTTTTTTTCTGGTTTAATTAATGCTTGTGCCTCTGATTGTTGCTGTGCTCGTGGGTTGATTTGTTCACTCGCCAGAGCCGTCAGATTCCGGGCCCACGACGCCTTTGCCGGACAGAAAGTTGTTACTCTTCGTACTTGATAGGCTACAGAAGTGAGTTGCTGTGCTCTATGCTTGCTCTTGGTTCATTCACAGCTGCATGACCTCTAACCTAAGGTGGCTTTCCTGGTTTCTTGCAGGAAGGACACATATGGTGTATTCTCTGAGCCTGTTGACCCCGAAGAGGTTTGTGTTTTAAGATGATAATGTTGCAAATATTTTGTTTTCTTTGGTTTGTTTCTCTGGAGTTGGTTGATTTGCCTCTGAATGCGTATCCATGGCCAGCTGCCCGATTACCATGATATTATCAAGCATCCGATGGATTTTTTGACAATTCGGAAGAAGCTCGATAAGGGGGCTTATGGCAACTTGGAGCAATTTGAGGTCAGTGTTAGATCTTCTTTGTAGGTGTTGATCTTTTCTGTGCTGTTTGGATTTTCCATCCAAAAGTCAGGTGTGTGGTAGGCAGTCAACTCTTAGTCTGTTACAGTTGGATTCGAATGCTGAATCTTTAACTTGGTTATTTCTGTTTGCTATATCAGCTAGTTTAGTTTCCTCTGCTACATATGTTTCCCAATGCCATTGTTTTTCTTTTATTTCTTTCAACAAATCAGCATCATTGAAGACATGTTCTTCCATGTCCAGAAGTTCATTAGTAGAGTTTTGGCATCTCCTGCCGTGGTCATTTAGAAAAAGTCTATTTTATAATGGTGCACTAATGACCTGTGCTTTTTAGGAGCAGATATTCACTCTTTGACTCTTAGTCAAAAGGGCTAGAAACATTTAATATGAATAGTATAATATAAACCTTCGAGTTGGCTGCCAGGTACTTTCTCTGACAATGTTCCTTCTGTACAAGATTTTGCAGTTCCACCTGATCTCCTTAGGAGAATATTGAAAAATCTCAACAATTTGAGGTCTAGTACAATAATATATAACTACATTTTATCTTGTAAAATGCACTTAACAAGTTTCTTCCAAAGGTTACTTACGCAACTGCCAGTAGTTACTGCTATTGATTGCATTAAATGAATTTTAACAAAAAAGTATGAACAAAATTCACAAACCTATCCCATGTAGTTTTCTTGGTTTGCTCTATTTGGGCATTTGTCCGAAGAAAACCTGCATATTTTGGAATGGATATATCTGTACCTTTATTTGGCGCTTGAGTTATCCTTCTTTATGCTGCAGTTCATGCAGTTTCATTGACTTCTGGATGTGGAATTTCTGTCAGCTAATTGTGGTAGCCTCAGCTTGGAGTTCACAATGACTGATTTTGGCATGCTCAACCACTTCCTCGGCATCTCCGTCACGCACTCCTTCAACGGACTATTCCTTTCGTAGCGCCAGTATGCTGTTGAGCTGCTTCAGCATGCTGGCATGTCCGAGTGCCACCCACCTCAATGCTTATAGACTCCAAGTCCAAACTCTCTCCTATAGATAGTGCCCCAGTCATCGACCCATCCGAGTATCGCAGCCTTACCGGGGCACTATAATATCTTACTCTTACCCGACCCAACCTAGCATATGTGGTGCAGCAGATGTATCTCTTCATGCATGACCCCTGGGAGTCGCACCTTGTCCTTGTCAAACGCATTCTTCGCTACGTCAAGGGCACCTTTTCTGCTGGTCTACACATTGGCACTAGTCCTATCCAGTCTCTCATCGCATACTCCGATGTAGATTGGGCAGGATGCCCTGACTCTCGCCGCTCTATATCAGGTTACCGTGTCTACCTTGGCGATAACTTGATATCATGGTTTTCCAAACGTCAGACCATAGTCTCTCGCTCTAGTGTTGAAGCTAAGTACCGTGCCGTCGCTCATACTGTTGCCAAGTGCTATCGATTATGTCAGCTTCTCCTGGAGCTTTATCTACCGCTACCCTCCGCCACGGTTGTATTCTGTGACAACGTCAGTGCTGTTTACATGACAGCTAATCCTGTTCATCATCGTCGGACCAAGCACATCGAGATCGATATCCACTTTGTCCGTAAGAAGGTTGCACTTGGAGAAATTCGTGTTCTACATATGCCATCCTCACGTCAGTTTACCGATATCATAACTAAGGGCCTACTTATACAGTTATTCACTATGTTCAAGATCAGTCTATGTGTCCGTAAAACTCCTACTACGACTGTGGTGGGTGTTAAACATTTATACTTCTAGGGGTTTTTTTTTGTAATTATACTGTAAGTCCCTATGGCTATATATATGAAGGTTATCCCACCTAAGTTGGTGTGGAGTTTTCTGCTATCTCTCTACAGCTCTCTCTGTCTCTCTACAGTATGCCATGCCTTTCTGTTTTAAAACATTGGCTCAGTTGCACACACCACAAACAATTTGATTCATTATATCACTCTTGTGTACTGCATGTGCTACTGTATGGTCCAAGTTGCGGGCTGCACTAGTTGTAACCGTGTACAGTTTACATTGTGTTGAACCCACTATTTCATAGCTAGCTAGAAGGCTTACATAATATTTTTTTAAAAATGTTATGCATTCCTAAGGCTCATCCTAATGTGAATACTTTTTTTTTGGTTATTTTCATCTTTCTGCAACGTACTATTCCTTCTGTGGACTAGAATGCTACTAGTGCTTTCTTAAGCTCATATGACATGACCTGAAGTTTTAATTTACAGGATGATGTATTCTTGTTAACCTCAAATGCGATGTGCTACAATTCACCAGATACAATATACTATCGACAGGTAAAAAAACAATGCTTGCATGTTTTATTTTTGTGTAACCATGAAGTATGCTGCATATGTGATATTTGTATGCCATGTATTATAGGCACTGGCGATCCAAGAGCTTGCCAAGAAGGACTTTGAGAACCTTAGGCAAGATAGTGACACAAGTGAGCCAGAACCAGAGCCGGAAGTTAAACCAGATCCTGAACTAAAGCCACAACCTCAGAGGGGTAGGCCTCCAAATAAGAACACTATCAAACAGAAAGTTGGGAGGCCACCAGTAGAACGTGCTACTGCAGACTTTTCTGGAGCAACACTCGCTAGTGTTGGAAATAGTGGACATCGTACACACGCAGCATTTGATCTGCAATGGCAAGTAATGGATAGATCCATTATTGCAGATGCACTGAGAGCTTCTTTTGCCAGTCGAAATAATGAGTACAATTGGTCTAACGAGCACAAATTGGAAAGAATTGAAGATTACTCAGGTTTTATTTATTTTCTTTTATCAAAGTTTTGTCTTTTGTATGGGTCAACACTCAGTGGGGAATTGCTGAGCATTTTGACAAACTTATGTCTTCTCCTGACCACTTGCAATGCCATTCGTTTGTTCCAGGGTCCATGGGTAAATGGTCAGCAAAAAGTGGGAGAAAACCAGTGCTGATAGAAGAAAGTAGCCGAAACACTTATTGTCAGCCTCAACCATCCAGTTCAATATATGAGCTGCCGGTGTCATCCTCATACAACGAGACAAGGAAGCTGCTAGTTCCAGTTGAGTGTCCAAAATACAAAGTCCTGTCTATAAGTGCTTCACCATATATGTTTATATAACCTCAACCTTTATCTATTAATGTTAGTCAACAACAAGACATCATCACTGACACTAAAAATCTTTTTTTGTCAGGTTGGGGTTCAGTTGCAGCAGTCTTATCCCCGCAGCTTGGCACGTTTTGCTGCACAGCTAGGTTCTGTCGCTTGGGAAATTGCATCCAAACAAATTGAACGCGCCCTTCCCCCTGGAACAAAGTTTGGCCTTGGGTGGGTAGGAGATGGTGAAGCACCAAACACAATTCAGCCACCAGTGCTTACTATATCTTCAACAGCCTTGATACACTCAAGTAGTGCAGAAACATCAAGTGAGCAGCCAACTCATAATGGTCCAGCCAACGCAAGTCATTCAGCAGGACCTCAGCCATCTTCCACACAGTATGCTTCTTCTACCAGCACTGCTCAGAGGGTCGATTGTCAAGCATTACCAAGCCAGCAACATGGTTCAATGCCACAGGTATCTGCAGAAAGAACTGAACATGGTGCTGAGGTGAAGGGCAACCATAATAATCTTCATGAACGGCCAATCATTCAGCACACTGTTAATGGCTTCAGTGCTGTTTCAGGTACTAACCCAGACTCATAACTAAAGAAAGTCTTCTGATCTTCTACATCTCCTGTTAGTTTTTTTGGGTCCTAAGTTGGTTACTCCTAATGCCCTACCAAATTGCCTCCCTTTGTTTCTCTTTTAAGGATCAGCCATATTCCCTTCTGCGGCACAGATGGTGGCAAATCGGATGCAGACACATACAGCTGATTAGCTAGCGAGTGGAGACCTGAGATCAACATAGTGAATTTAACATTTGGATGCAGAGCTCCAGTGAATTGTCCATCATGAGCTGCAACAAGGGCCTGCATCACACTAGGCACTGGCCACTCAGCGCGAACTGCCCAAAAACCTCGGAGGATCCAAGTTCTGACAAGTGGCCAGTGTCTTGAGCCGCGTTGATCCACCGCGCCGTGAATTGGCATTGCATTTGCAAAAACCTGTTTGTGTGATTGATTAGAAACTTAGGATAGCATGCAGAATTGCAGAGATGTGTAGTGTAATCGGTAGTGTGTAGTAACAGCGGTGAGTTCCAGTTGGAGATTCAACAATTCTGATGTGTAGAAACCACAGTGGAGCTTTCTGTATAGATTATTCATCAGTTTTATGATTGGTTGACATTATCTGTTCTCCATTTGGTAGAATTAGATAGCAGATCATATATAGGCTTGCAAGACATGGAAGTTCATCACAAACTGTCAAATGCAATGAGATGCAGATTTTTGTCATCCCACACTGCTGACTTTACAAATTAGTAATAACTGTGTACCAGAAACTGCACAAAGAAGCAAAGCAAACTCGTTTATTTGCAACATGCATGCTGCCTATCAGTAGATGAGGCATGTACGTTCTCCAGCAGCTTGCTCTCCTGCTGCTCCCGCCAGATGAGGCCGGCGGCGAGCAGGAGGACGGTGGCGCCGGCGAGCCGGCCGGGCACGAAGGCGTCGCATATGAAGATGAGGCGGCGGAAGACGCCGTACATGAGGACGGCGACGGCGACGCAGGAGACGGTCAACTTGAGCGAGATGTGCGTGTTGGACGACAGGGACTCCATGATTCCCTCGGAGTCGTTCTCGTCAATGGCCTCGTTCAGCTCCCCCGGCGCTTGCTGATCCTCGGTGCACGACGCCTCCGGCAGCCGGCGGCGCCACTCCGCCTCCTCCTCCGCCCTGTCAACGTCGTCGTCAAAATACTCATCCTCCGCCTCCGCCGCCGCGGCCACCACTGCGTCCACTGTCAACGTACTCATCCTCCACGAATCGCCGATGATCGACCTAACATCGAATCATCGATCTTTCGTTTCCCTGTAGACATCGGCGAATTCATGATAAAAATGGAGGATGGGCTTAACTAAAATAAAGTATATACCTTTAAGCAATTTCGTAAGTCAAATTTAATGTTTACATGATCAAATAGAAAAAGAAAAGGAAAAAAAACAAAGGATCTTGCCAATACAGAGTGCATTCTTTAGGTCTTAGCCTGGAGTCAAGTAAGCAGCCACATGTATGTACAAAGTAGCAAAATTAGTGACAAATCAATGGCAAACAAATATTAACCAAGAGCAATTTGGTGGTCAGGTGAATTGTTTGTAAAGTAATTAAGCAATGTTATTCCCTTCTAGAGTAGAGTAGAGTCCGTGTAGAGGCTACAGAGAATAGAGAATACTCACTGATTAGTGTCATTAGCTGATTACCAAGAGCAGGCGAGCACTCGAGCAGACTAGTAGTAGCAGAACAGGACGACGCCATGCGCCCACGCACTGCTGGGCTGCTGCTAGATGCTGGCGCGTCCACGCCGCCTTCGCGCGGCCTCACCGGAAACCTGCCGCCGGGCACCCCGTTCTGCTTCCGGCCACACCACTCCAGGTCTCCCAACTCCAGCCCTAGCCTCAAATGGAGGAATGGTGCCGGCGATGCAGCTAGCCTGCTACTACTAAGCCGATGCCAAGTGACCATTTAGGCTGTGGCCTGTGGGCCTGCATTACGCCAATTGGCCCAAGTGCGTATCGCTTCAACTTCTCTGTCCATACAGATACCTCCTGTTCATCTTCTTCCTCCGGCAAACAGAGGCAGAGAACTCACATGAGCTGCAAATCGAGACGTATGACATATATTTGAATTTTTTTGAAAAAAAAATCGGAGGATAGGCTAGAGCCTAATAGAGCCTACCTGCTGAAATCACCCCTGCCTGTAGAGATAAGATACGGAGTATGAGATTGATCGTTGGTTGCTTGAAAACATTGAGCGGCGACGAGACGGACTCTAATTCGGTCTGTGGTTATCCAGCAAGCACGCGCACCCACGTGACGCACCCGAGCACGTTGCTTTTCATGGACAACTAAACTAAACGGAATTGCTATAATTATGCTTTTCTCAGCTAAAACAGTCAATTTTTAAGCCCTTATTTGTGCTGCTACGGGCCTGATCTTTCGTGGTAGAAGCTCTGTTGCTGTATTGTGCGACGTCACGCATTCCGTTGTGTTAGATCTCTGGTATATACATAGAACTAACCCCTCTAGAGTTTCAGTCTCTCAGTATAATATATTTCTGTATGGTATCAGAACAGGTCTAGACATCCTCGATGCGCTAGCATCCTCTCACCGGTGAACCGAGAGGAAAGTTCGGCCTTCGCTTCCACATCGATAGCTATGCTCCACCTCGACCTGATGATCCTCAGTGGGACATCACCGAGGGCTGCGTGCGCAACTGGCTGCTTCGTTCAGTCGATGACTCCATCCTCGATCTCGTAATAGACGACGTCGACCCTATCACCCAGTATCTCTGGGTGGCTATCAAGCGGATCTCCCACGCCAACAAACAACCGCATATCATCTTCCTCCTTAATAAATTTCACTCCATGGTACAAGGAGACTCATCTGTCTCCTCGTACTGCTAATGCCTAAATGTCAAGGCTGCTGCCCTCCATGATGTCGATCACCCTGTGGCCGACTCACAACTCGTTCTTGCCCTCCTGTGAGGACTTAATCCTCGCTTCTCAAACACCGTCGATGATATCGTCAACTTCACACCTTTTCCCACGTTCACCCGGGCCCACGACATGCTAGTTCTCAAAGAACTACGCCTGACCAACGACGAGAAGACTATGGCCCACACCACTCTCCTCGCCGCAGCCGATCATGACTGTTCCAATCCTATCGGCTGCCGACCACTGTGCACTGCTACCACCTCTCGTGACTCCGGTAGCCACGCCTTTAGCCATAGCAACAAAGCCCGCGCCGGTGGCAACAGTAATGGTAAGGGCAAAGGCAAGGGCAAGAGTTGGAGCGGTCTGATGCAACCGCGTCCTGCTCCTGTCCCTACCCCGTTTGCCAGTCCCATGGGTCTGTGGCTTTGCTACAACCCCTGGGCATTCCAATCTTAGCTACGCAATCCCATCGACTGGCAACCAGGGATCCTCGACGTCCATCCTCAGGCCCATCTGGCATCGGCTCTCATCCAACCTCCATTGGCTTAGGTTGATACTGTTTCACCCCCATAGACGGCACCAACTCCATCGGCTCATTAATCTACATCGGCTTACCAATCCCTATTGGCCTCTCACCCTCCATCGGCTCAGGCTAACCTCGTTCAGCCCTTTCTCCGAACATACAATCGTCGATCCTAAGTCGATACCACCCTCCCCCTTCCGTCCCTACCCTACCACTGACGCTCCCATCGGCTCATGCAAACTCTACTGCCTCCTCCTCCTCTCATATGATCACCCAATCACAAACCGGGTCACTCCGTCCTACCAAGCGCTACGGGTTCTCTGCAATCCATTGTATCATCTCACCCATCCCGGTGACTCATCGTTCCGCCTTAACCGATCCTCAGTGGCGCGTGGCTATAACCGATGAGTACAAAGCACTTATGGATAACAAGACCTGGCGCCTCGTCCCTCGTCCTCCTAGTGTCAACATTGTGACCGGTAAATGGATCTTTAAACACAAGTTCCACTTCGATGGATCGTTTGCTCATTACAAGGCACGTTGGGTAGTTCGTGGTTTCTCCTAACGTCCTTGCGTTGATTACGATGAGACCTTCGGTCCCATCGTTAAGCCTGCTACCATACGAGTTGTTTCTTTCTCAGCGCCAGTATGCCGTCGATCTTTTTCAGTGTGCAGGTATGGCCGAATGTCACTCCACCGCCACTCTCATCGACACTTGCGCCAAGCTCTCTGCCACCGATGGCTCTCTCATCGCCGACCCCTCCTAGTACTAAAGTCTTGCTGGTGCCCTCCAGTACCTCACACTCACATGGCCCGATCTCACCTATGTCGTCTAGCAAGTGTGCCTCTTTATACATACCCCGTGTGAACCTTACCTCGCGCTACTTAAGCGTATCCTTCGCTACATAAATGACACACTATCCATCGGCCTACATCTGAGCTTCGGTCCCATCGACTCTCTCACCACGTATTCTGACGCGGACTGAACGTGTTGCCCCGACTCCCGATGCTCCACCTCCGGCTACTGCGTCTTCCTCAGCGACACTCTAGTCTCTTGGTTCTCCAAGCGTCAGACTACAGTGTCTCGGTCCAGCGTCGAAGCCGAGTATCGCGCCATTCCCACATCGTCGCCGAGTGTTGCTGGCTTCGCTAGCTCGTCCAGAAGCTCCATACACCTATCACTTCTACGATCGTCCTCTACTGCGACAACATCAGCGCCGTCTATATGACCACCAACCCGGTTTATCATCAATGGACGAAGCATTTGAAGATTGACATTCACTTCATACGTGATAAGGTCACGTTAGGATAAATTTAGGTGCTTCATATACCGTTAATGTATCAGTTCACTGACATTATAACCAAAGGCCTACCCACGTATTTGTTCACCAGTTTTCGCTCCAGTCTTTGCGTTCGTTCCTCTCCTGTTATAATCACGAGGATGTTAGAACAATAGACTTGTATATATGTAGACTCGACCTCTTTATATAAAGTTGGAGTCTCAGTCTTACTGTATACTTTGTACTACGCACTCCATATAAGCCGCTTCCATTTTTTTTAAGGAAAGGTTAAAAAGCAAGCAAATTAAACAACTGAGCTATTACAACACCGATCTTCTTTAAGCGCCGTCTCCAAGAATGCTGGTGCTACCGATAGCTATATTGACGCTTCGCCTGTCAAAATCCCTTGCTTTGCAACCAAATGTGCCACCTTATTCGCCGTTTAGTGAACCCATTGAACCTTCCACTCGTCGAACTCAACATTTGCTTGATACCTTGGATAAACGTCCCATGTACCAAACGGTTGATGTCCTGTAAGTACTCTAGGAGCCCCAAACTCTCTTGTGCTCGCCTGCAGGCCAGTGCCTCCGTCAACGTAGCATCAGATATAGCATCATAAAAATGAGTCGCCGCAGCAACAATTTCCTAAAGCATTCCTCACCATTACTCACACTGAACCTTGTTGTTGGGAAGCATGGAACGCGCCATCCGCATTCACCTTGCAAAATTTTTTTGATCATTTCCTTCCGCACTCGCCATAGGAATATCTACAAGCAACTTATCTTCAATTTTACCCCAAACCCACAAAGAAAATGGGCAGTCCCAGAATCTATGGTAGGAATTTTCCACTCTATCACAGAATATACATCGTACACCTTGTTTGATCTTGCTTGTTTTTAAGCTCCAGCCCAGTGGCCAAGCCATTCTGAATCAACCTCCAACTATGAATCTTCATCTTATTCTGAACATCTGCACCCCACAATCTCAACCATCCCTTGTGTGAGCTCATTCCTGCTACCGATGAGCTAGCACCTAAATTCCTGCTAGACCTCAACAAATGATAAGCTGACTTAACAGAGAACACTCCCGACGTTGTGTAATTCCATGCAATGAAATCAGATCCTTCCCACTCAGGCACATGGAACTTGACAATGTCCATAGCATCCATCTGACATCAACCTTCTGCCTATCCCATGTTCTTGTGCCCGGAATGAACAAATCACGAACTTTTCCTGCCCCTATCTGCTCCTTAGCACCCAGTGGCCGAAGACAACCTTCTCTCGGAATCCAATTGTCTAAATGGATGCGAATAGAATGGCCATCAACAATCCTCCAAATTACACCTTTACACAACACTTCTCTTCCATACAGTGTACTCTTCCAAGTATATGATGCTCTCCTTCGACAACCTGCATCTAAGAAACCAATGTTTCTAAAATATCTAGATGTAAGAACTCTCACATATATAGACTCTGGGAATAAAAGCAATCTCCAACCCTGTCAAGCCAAAAGAGCTTGATTAAACTCTAGTAAGTCACGAAAATCCAAACTACCTTGTCTTTTAGATTTGCACATACGCTACCATCCAATCCAATGAGTCTTTCTTTGCCCCACCTTAGCACCCCACCAAAAATTAGAAATCATAGACTGTAGTTTGGTACACAAACCCTTCGGGATTCGAAACACACTTATTGAATATGTAGGTATCGCTAACAAAATTGATTTTGTCAGCACCTCCTTACTAGCCTTCGACAGACCTTGCCAATTTAAGGTTGAGATTCTGCCCCACATTTTCTCGGCACCACTCTTAAAAGCACCCTATTTTGATTTGCCCACCTGTGTAGGCACACCTAGATATTTCTCATTAAGCGACTCCTGAGATGTACCAATTGTTTGCTTAAGATGACCTTTTCTCTCAACTGAACATCCACTCCCAAAGAAAATAGATGACTTCAACAGATTAACCTTCTGTCCTGAACAGACTTTGTATTTTGATAAAATGTTCTTTAATATTTGCAATTGCTCTGCTCTAGCCTCCAAGAACACAATGCTATCGTCTGCAAACAAGAGGTGAGTAATATGTGGCCCCAAATTTCACACCTTTAATCTGATTCAACTCCCTCTCCTTTCTCAATAAGGAAGAAAAACTTTCCGCACACAAAATAAAAAGATAGGGAGAGAGAGGATCCCCTTGCCGTATACCTCTTGTTGGCACAAAAGATTGCGACACCCCTCCAGTCAGTTTCACCACACAGTTGACTGAACGGACACATCTCATCACCATATTAGTCTAGTTATCCGAGAAACCCAGCTGCCTCAATCTGCTCCAAAAATTGCTATTCCACACAATCATATACCTTCATCATATCTAATTTGACCGCACAAAGCGGTGGTTTCCTTTTCCTGGTCTGCAAGGTGTAAATACACTCATAGGCGATAAAGACGTTGTCCGTGATTAACCTTCCTGAAACAAAGGCACTCTGCTCCTCAGAGACTAAGACAAGTAAAATAATCTTCAATCTGTTGGCCAAAATTTTAGAAGCAATTTTATATAACACATTACACAAATTGATAGGCCTAAAAAGAGAGAACAAATCTGGGTTTTGGACCTTCGGGATTAGCACAATTGTAGTATCGTTCAAGTCATCAGGAACCTCCTTGGCCTCTAAAAAATCTCACTGTCCTGCATAATACCTCTTTTCCCACCAACGACCAGCGACGTTGATAGAAAGCTGCCGGGAGACTGTCTGGTCCAGGTGCCTTGGAAGCCCCCATTTGGAAAAGCGCCACTCGGATTTCTTCATCTGTCACTTTTCATTCAGCGTTGTGTTCATTTCGTCATCGACTAGTGTCGAGATCGTAGCAAGGACCTCCTCACTCCCATGACAGCCCTGCGATGAGAAGAGATCAGAATAAAATAGCCTCGCCATCTCGCGCATCCCCTCATTAGTTTTGCATATAGAGCCATCCTCTCTCCTCAATGCCTTTACTGTATTCTTCTTTTTACGATGAGATGCTCTAGCTTGAAAATACTCTGTGTTCCTATCTCCTGCTTCGAGTCAATCCTGTCTCGATCGTTGCTTATACATCAACTCCTCCCTGATTATTCTCCACCTCCCTCACCTGCCGCCAATCATTTGAGGCCAGTGCCACTTCTTTTGCAATTGCTAACGCAACTTTGAGATTTTTAATCTCCTGTCCCACCGATCCGAAAACCTCGAACTCCTTTTTTTTTCATTGTAGCTGAAACACTATTAAGCTTGTCACACAGCTCCTTGGCACCTGTGTTGCTAGACAATGTACATTCCAGGCATTCTCCACCATTCAACTATAATCACCATGCCTTGTCCACATTTCTTTGTATTGGAAACACCTCCTCTTTCTTTGCGAATTCATCTCATTTTCCTTAAAAAGTTTAATAAGCAGCGCACTATGACCTGACTCCTCAGTATCAATGTGCTCAACCTGAATGTCTTGATAAATATTTTGCAACGAGGCTGTCCCCATTGCTCTGTCCAATCTCACCTGTACATAAGCCTCCCCATCCCTCCTATTAACACATGTAAAAGGGTATCCAGTGTACCCCAGGTCTGACAAATTACAATCCTCCAAGCAATCTCAAAATGCAGCCATCCTAACCTCAGACTTTTCATTTGGTCTCTTCAGTTCTTCTTCTTTTGTGATTTCATTGAAATCTCCCCCCATCCCTTCTCCTCCAAACACGATTTAGAGACCTTTTCCTCGACACCGGGCTGTCCCATGGAGGTAAATGGCCTCCCTTGTCTCGGTTTCCTTTGAAAGTGGTGCAGATTAACATTCAGATCTTCGTCCTCCTCCTGTCTGCTAGCATGGGATCTGCTACCCCTCAAAGGACTTAGCGCTTCTTCCTCAAACCTCTCCTCTTCTCTAGCATACCCTGTATTCTCCCTGTCTTTACTAGAGAAGAGTCATCTTGTAGGTAAGTCCCTGATAGTAGCCTTTCCCCTTAGAGAAAACTCAGGAGAGCCTGACCTGCTGCTATAGCTACTCACTGAAGGAAACGAACGTCCCTGGTGACTGATTTGTTTCCTTGTTTTCATGGCCTGGACATGAAGCCACTTCCCCCATTGCTTCACTTCTTCCTTCTCAGCCAAACAGCCCTCCTCGCCGTGAAACAGCCTGCCACACTCAACAAAAATGGGGGATCTTCTCACATTGCACATCAAACCATTGCCCTTCCTCATCATTTGCATCTGACCGAAGCTTCACACCCTAGGCAAAGACTGATTCACATTCAATAGAACCCTAATATGTAAAAAATTGTCCCATGCTACACCGTCCTCATCCACATCCACAGCAATTACTTTCCCAAACCATCTCCCAATCTTTTCCACAAAAACACGGTTCATCATATCAAGAGGCAAATCATGATTCTGCACCCAAATCGGCATCTCGTCAAAAACCGTATCAAATGGCCTCACCTTCCCATCAAACTCCTTCAACAAGACAGCATGGAAATCAAACAGCCAAGGACCTCCGTTCATCGCGTGCTTCCAATCTCCGCCCGAAGAAAATTTCACCACAAACCGATTTTCTCCAATCTCCCTGAAGGTAGCATCCTTATGCACTCCCCAAGCCCTCTTCAATGCATGCTCCACCGCTGCTAACACCATCGGCTTTGGGGACAGGAGTTTTCCCACCGCCACGCACTTAGGGTTTAGAACCGTCGTCGCCGCCGCCGCCCCGATGATCAATCCTTCATCTTCCTTCTCTGTCAGGACAAGGCCGCCCAATTTTGCCGAGAGAACACTATGCGACGGTTTTCCAGCCGACATCTAAGATTTCGCACTGCCATCTCCTGCCTCAGCCTCCCGCGATCGTGATCCTACCACCATCGCTCAAACCTCCGTGAACCTCCGCCCTCGCCTGCGAGCGCTGTCGCCCTCATTCAAGCCGAAGAGAACCCAAGAAACCAGCCGCCGCCAAGAGATAGCACCGTCACCACCGCACCCCCGCCGAAGAAACCCTAGGCAGAACGCCGATCTCCCCCAGAACTCATCTCCGTAAAACGTGTCGGACCCTTCTGCCGTTCTGTTTGGGAGTTTGATAGGGCATATAAGCCGCTTCCATTCCTCTAAACGTGTATCAAATTACAAAACTTAATAGATACATTCGGCGCCAGTTCTTGTTCTTGTCAAGTTTTCTTGCAATTTACCGCTTTTAATCATATTAAATGCTCTCTTCGTTTTATATTATAAGTCTCTTTAAATTTATTCTAAATTAAAACCTTTAAGTTTAACGAAATATAACAATATTTTCAATATAAAATAAATATATTTAATGAATTGTTATAGGTGCTATTGTATTTTTCTGTAAATTTGGTTATATTTAATGAGGTTTGAATTAGAATAAAACCTAAACTAATTTATAATATTTACCTAGCCAAATTTTCTCTGAATTTGTTCAATTGGACCTAAATTTGGTCGGGTCAGAGCGTTGAGATTCTTCGCCAGCTTCCAGATCTTAGTAGTTCTAAGCTGGTAAGAGTGGGAGGGACAAGTACCCTCTGCAAAATTCCGTAGCTAGGTTTAGGAGCTTGGTTTGGGAGCAGTTTAGAGAGCAAGAGTAAAGAAGGTTTGGGAAAGCTTTGGCCTTTTCCTATAAAATCCCCAATTTGCTATTGTTCGACATGGCAAGAGGGAACAGGAGCCAACTTGGACGGCTAATCTCGGAGAGATATAGCAAACCATGGCAGAGTTCCAGGAGAAAGTGGAAGAAGAAACAAAGGCTATCCATGAGCATATTCAGAATCAAGCTATACAGGCCCAGATCCACAGAGATGATATGATGCAATCATTAAGGTTAGTCTTGGAGATGCTGTTCTCCAAGTTGCGTAGAAAAGGAAGCTAGAGGTGACACGGAGATTCCACCAACACCGGGAGCAGCTCAGTCTATGGCACTTGTACCCAAGAGAGCTAAAGGTATAAACTTGGTTCCCCTACCTCCTAGATTTGAGAGGAGTTTTTTTTTTCCTACGGTACCACCTCCTACTCTTGTCTTATTATTAGTAAGTCACATACCAGCACCCTGAACCACCCTGTCATGTACCAGAATTCAATATTTATGTATTTAAGAACAACCGGTACTTAAAAATATATTTTCCGTCTCAAACTATTTTATTTTATTTAGTCTCGGTTGTTTAATAGAGGAGATGTATACATATACTATTCTCTCGTCTTCTCTCAATTTTATGTTCTTAGATTACGTTTTTATTGTCTCTTTACGCTATCTTCCTCTATACTGATGCCATTCACATTAACGTCGTCGTGTGTTCGTATTTCCACTGACGACATCGCCCTCTACACCGTTCACCCGTCTTCCCACCAACGACATCACCCTCCATACCACACGCTCGCCTTCCTACCGACAACACCACCCTCGACTCCGCCGCTATTCTCATCTTCACTATCGATACCACCGTGCACTCACCTACCGTCGTCTTCTAAGAACACTTGACTATGCAATAAAATAAGTTATTATGATTGAGTTTATTAATCATATACATATATATAAAACAATACAACAATAAAGAAAAAAATAAATAAACACTATAACAAAATAAACAACATAAAAAAACACTTTTAACAACAACCGGCACTAAAGGATGCTTCCATGTCACCTGAACTGATTATCTTTAGTATTGTTTGGTACGTGGAGATAACCCTGTAACTACACGATACTAAAGATTAATTTTACTACCGTTCAATTAAACTGTGACAAAAATACATATTTAGTCTTAAATTATCTATACTAGTTATACAATGAGTAGCGAATCGGGAGTAAACACCGTTTCTTCTACAGGAACACTAATGCATGGGCATACAAAAGTGGGAGTTTTTTAGAGGCCGGAAAAAACGTAAAAAAGACTAACATGATACATACAGTAGAGTGCAAATTAAACAGGAGAAAGCAGATAGTTGCCGCGGACCGTTCGCGCGGCCTCTCTGATCGCCTTGGCTCGCCTGCGTTCATACTCATCGAACACCGCGATTACAAAGGGTCGTCACTACGTAGAACACGCCCAAAATCAAGAGCGTCACCGTCATCAAGCCCTTGGTTTTGCGGACGACGACGGCAACCGGGCACAGAGACAGTCCAGCCAAGGGGCCGAACGCGCTGAACACGATGCTTTCCTTTGAAGACCAGGTGGTTCGCAAGATCGGATGGGTCTTGGCGATCACGTTGACGTCGTTCTCGTTCAGCCCCGACGCCAGCAGCCTCGGCCGCCACTCCGGCGGCAGTGCTCCGGCCGCGAACGCCGCCTCGATCTCGTCATCGACGACGTTGCTGCTGCCGTTGCTCATCCTGCCGCCGCCGAATCGGCGATGGATCAATCCTTCTCTCCGTAGAGTTTCCGCTGCGAACTTGTATGTAAGTGCCACGGCCCAATATACAAACAAACTCGGCCGTGGTCGAAACGGGCTAAGTGGGCTGTCGGCCTATCTGGCTCTAAACAGGTAAGCATATTATTACGATCCTGATTCGTCGTCACCTGCAGAGTGCACGACACGGCGAGGAGGACCAGAAAACTGTCCGCACGCACGACGCGCCGCCGCCGCGCGCCGCCGTACTTCTCGTCCTGCTGCCCTCGCGGAACCCTTCGGCTTTTCTGCCTCGGTACGCCCCGATTCTACCAGTCGGCTCGCCGCCGTGTGCTCTCTGGGCAACCTGCCGCGCGCGTTCGCGGCTGCGCTCGACAGCTGTTCGTCGGAATGCCACTGAGGAGTTCGCTTCGTGCTTAGGCGCGTGCTTGTTCGTGGCTGGGTGCGGTCGAACGATGTCGCTCGCCAAGCGGTACGTGCTGCGGCTGTTCATATCGCTCAAGTACGTGACGGCGAACGTCGTGGACCGCCAGAGCGGGCGCGTGGTAGTGACCGCGTCCTCCGTGGAGAAGCCCCTGCGGGAGGGGCTCGAGTGCGGTCGCACCTGCAACGCCAAGGCCGCCGCGGCCGTCGGGGAGGTGCTCGCCATGCGCCTCAAGGTGGACGGCCTGGCGCGCGAGCCCATACACGCCGACGCCGCCAAGGAGGTCGAGAAGAAGGGGTTCAAGAACCGCACCAAGGTCTGGGCCATCCTCAACGCGCTGCGCGACCACGGCGTCAACCTCTGCCTCGACGATGACGGCGATCATAGGCCGCATATCTGACGAGCGCCGCTTCTTTCGGTCCGTCAACTCGTTTCTTTGTACTATCATTTCTGTGTTTAATGTTTTATATCACTGATTCACTGCTGAAACTTCAAAAGGTTTTAGAATTACTACTTTTGTAGCATGGGAGTTAAATCCATTGTTTCTTGAACTCCATTGTTGCAGCATGGGAATTAAACAACGGGTACAGGCTTCGAAGATGCATGAAAACTTTAATTAAGGTTTTGGTTTACTTACTGGTAGCAAACCACAATTAAACTACAGAAAATAAAGTTTATTTGCAATGAAAATGCATTTTATTGACTAGGGTAGCATAACTCATATGGTGAGTGACTGAGTGCTTCTAGTTTATGATAGGCTCCCAGCTGATTCAAAACACTATCCAGCACAGCCTTTTACTACCATTGATAGCTTCCCTTGACTGTTTAAGCTCATACCTGACAGCAACCAGCTCTGTCTCCAGGTTCTGAATCTTCAGCATATCTCTGACCTTCTCGAGTTCCCTGATCTTTCTCCTCGATCGAATGCAAGCTCTGATGATTTGATTGAACTATTGGTGGTAATGAATCCCAGGACATATGATCTTGTATTGGTGGAGCTGATGGTGTATTGTGTGCACCCTTATCATTTGAACTGCTCCCCAGAACTACCATCAGTTTCTGCAAGCAGAGCTCTAGTTCAGTTCAGAAAGTCATAATGAAAGTGTCTGGGTCAATAATTCAGAAACTGTGTCAAGGTTCTGTTGACTTGACAGATTCTAACATGGTGTATTGTAACCCTATAACTTAGCAAGTGCTTTTTTTCCTTTCTGGGGTTTGATCTATGTTATAAAAAAGTTCACCCGTACATACATTTCCTACCACTCCTAGTGGGATATCAAATTACATAAACCAAACAGATTCAGTTTGGAAACCAAGAACATGCATACCGCCCTTCATTCTGCAGTTCTGCAGTTGCAGAGATTAGAGACGCCTCCCTACCTGCTTACTATTCTGAACTTGTAGATCAGGGAACACAATTTTGACGTCTTTCCTTATCCTCCTCTTGAGCCAGTGGCAAAGCTTTGTTGGATTCACCTTCCCGGCGACTGCCACAATCCCTGTATCAACATCTGCTACTGAAGTTTCCACTCCTGCACGGAAAAAAAATCGGTCCAAATTGCTCAACCTTGTTGATCAAAAGAAACAACTCTCAGAAAAATAAAATGAAGAAGAAGAGCCAGGAATGTTGTACCAGTGATGGTTCCGATGCAAACCATTGCCTTCTCGATCTTCCTGATGCAACCCATGCAGCGGCACTGCATGTCGATTTGGAGCCTGAATTGCTTCACTCCTCCATCCTGTGAGGAACCAAAGCTATCATGCCGACTCTGATGGAAACAACAGTAAACATGGTCATGGCTCAAAGAAGAACAAGGGAGATCTGCTCACTGTCTCCATGGCTAAGTTCATCTGAGACCCTGTTTGCACTAGCGGAGATTACGGTCTAGGTGTGTGGATTAGGAGAAGGTCAAGGTGAGTTTAAGTACATTTTTCAAGTCATTGGCTAGTTAATGAGCAGAATTTCGTTGGTTCACCGCCAATTAATAGGATGGAACAAAGTTCTATGCAAATTAACAATGCGTTGAATGTGAATGAGAAGAGTCACCGTTACCCGTTCACACTAGTCACTGTTCCGGTCTTAAGTATACACTATATTATATATTTTTTGTGAGAGAAAGTACTCACTGTATTATTTTTGTGTGTAAGAAGGCATACACTATTATTTAATTTTTATTTTTGAGAGAGAATGTATATAGTGGACCAAGGTCCATCTCCATCTCGCAGCTATCCATCGTGTAATCAGTCCGGCCGCCCAATTACGCCTCGGTTCAAAAGAATACGCAGGGCCTAAATGGCATGGCATCCAAACGAGGGGAAAAAACTCGTAGGCAACTATATCTGATATTTGCAAATATTTGCTGAAGCCAACTATATCTGATGCCTAATAAGACAATTGAGCATCATGCTGTCGTTCTCTTCTTGAATGAGATCGAGTACCATTGTTTTATCGTTGTTTTCCAGTGCAACACAGAGCGTCCTATCAGTATTTTCTTCAGATAGCAAGTTGAGGTGGGGGTCTATTTGTCTGATGTATACTACATAAGCAGAATGTAAGATCTTGTACCATTCAGGCTTCAAAGTATGCAGTATACAACTCAAAACCATAGTTTGGCATGTGATTGTTATCATGTTAATGTTAGTTTGCTATGTCTACCTCCTCCATTTTGCTTGTAAGTGATTCAACGAATGCAAAGTGTGGAAGATATTAAACAAGTTTATCACGGTGCTAGTGTCAGTATCATGGTTTTAGATTGTCTGTGCTGGAACTTCATCCTTTTATTTCCATCCTGGAGATGCATTTAGCTGCACTTGAATGCCAATGCTATACTTATCATCAAGATAATAGAATATGTCTGCCTTTTCTGATGGCACTTGAGGTCCATGCTGCTTTCTTTCTAAATTATGAAGACAAATGTATGTTTTCAAGGACAATGAGTTGGAACCTTTGTTGCGTTGAAGGGGACCAGGATATTCACAACATCTGTTCTCAGGTCTCTGGCCTTAAATTTGGTGAGCAAGTCTGTTTTCATGAATGACAGGTACTAAATGTGCTTTTAGATACCCTGCATTTGAAAGTCTTCTACGTTATTTGTCCTAACTGATAGATACTGTAGACAATTTCTGGATAGTATTTCATTAAGAGAACATAGGTCTTGTCTCTATTTGGCTGTTTTCATCAGCTACAAGAACATGGAAACCAAATGGTTCCATATATGCAACTATTATCCCTTTCTACAGGTCAAAAAGTTACGCCTGACAAAAGCACATGTTTACCTATAAGGGTGAACTTAAATTTGTCGCTGTCAAGTGCATTTTAGAATTTAGACATACTAATGGCATTTGTTACAGTTCGGAAAATCCAATCTTCTTAAAGAAAACTATTTTTGTGTCAACAACAGCAGCAGTCTCTCCAAAAAGAACACATCATCATGTTGTACGAGTGCACCATACATTTTGGTTTTCCAACGGACAAACAAATTGAACAAAGGAAGCATCCTATCCTCCAATATCTATAACTAATTAAGAACAATTGCTATGTCAAACTGTATTTTCAGAGAAGCACGACAAAGAATTGAAGTCCTTGCTGTTTTTTTATCGGCAAAAGAGGGGGAATAAGGCTTTGCTGCTGGTCACTCAGACAAGGGGCAAGTGCTGTCGTATCCTTTGAAGGGACTATCATAGGTGATCAATATCAGAAGCCAGCAAGGATTGTTGCACATAAGCATGCCAAGAACAAAAAGATACTTGGGCCTAACCTGGTTTAGATATATTTCACCCTATGATCTCAATCAAATTACACTGCCTTTGAAAGTTTCAGGCCCATCAGTGAGAGTATTTACAAGTCAATGGTTTCTTTGGTATATGCTACTTTTCAAAACTGTATTCCCATTGTCAAGTACTCCAGTGTAATCAGCAGATCCTAACCTCAGCAACAGATTAAAGACTAATCCATCTAACTGGAGACCTGCATCCGATTGTGGTACCTGGTACCTTGCACAGGCTGCCAACCATTTCTGGGTTTCCCTGGGTTTCTGAAGACACCCCACAAGCTAGTGAGGTTCATGGTGTCTTCATGACAAACCAGTGTGACCAATAGTGACCCTTGTTGTTGGATTAGCAGCCAGATGAACTGAAATCTTGATTGTTTGGATTTTAGCTAGTTTACAAACATGAAAACACTCGTGCAAATCTGCATCACATGTCATCAAGACCCACTCTGAATCATCATCCAAATACTTTACAATCAAAGAATTCATATCTACTATACTCAGACGTTTTGACATCTCCTGCTTCAGTTCTTGCAAGTCACACTCAGGCTTCAATCTGAACCTCACCTTCTCTGAGCCAAAAGTGACCTTTACTCTCATACCTACATCTGCAGTCTTCTTGGGGGATGATAGGCTTTGAGACATAGGTTGTTCACAATTTGCCTTTTCAGCAACATCCTGTAAGAGATCTATTGGTGCTTCCTGACCTGAGAAATGTTCATTTATTGAAGCAGCTTCTGTTTGCAGAGTCTGGACAGGGCTATGTTGTGGAAGACATCCTGACTTCACTAGATCAGCTCCAACTTGTGGTGAATGTTTTGTTGCTCCTCCACTGCAGGAGGGGCTTGAATCGTAACTTTGGCTGCATAAGTTACGAAGTCGATGGAATATTGCTGCTTAACCTGTGGTGTAGGTGCTTCTCAAAGTCTAGATTGCTCTGGTTAGCCGGAGGAACTGTGATGCTTCCTGACAAATTGTTGTCAGATGATACAGAGGTGTTTGTGAGATCCTTGTACAAGGTGTTAAGCTGGAAAGCTGTCTCTGCTCCATGAACTGAATCAATGATTTGCTGCAGTTTCCTTAGAGAATGGTCTACTTTCTTTATCTTCCGTGATGGCCAGCGGTTTATGCCATGCTGTCTGCATATTCTTTTGAGGGTGGTTGGGCACACTGTGAGAGAAAAGGATGTGGTGAGTATATGTGCAGCCAATTTGAATACAGTTTCTTTTTCCTCTTTTTGCATTTTTTACCACTAGATCAAACACATATAAATCATTTTTACTAAAAAAAGAATACGAGCAAGCCATGTAGTATATGCACATGATGAACAGATGTCTCTTTTTTGTCTGGAAGGAATAGTTTTGCCTATTATCCATGGAACTACCAAACCAACTATTCTATTTCTAGAAAGCAACATGGCATACCAACTTAGTGGATTGTTTCTGGACTGTCGTGTGTTACATATTTCTTGTCTTTATATATTTTCCGTCTCATGTTCATTGCATGAAGTTGCTGTTTAGCTGTAAGTAATAATTGCATGGGAGACCGATCAATTATAGGCTATACATATCTGCTCAAACAGCCAAAACCGCATAGTTGATTTGCTAACTCATTCTCCCTATTCCCATTAATCAGCTTAGAGTGACTAATGCATCAATGTTGCCTTCCTTGTCCCTTCATGCAAAAGCACGAATCACGAAGAAAGGGTGATAACAATGCTCATATTCTGACTATAAGGTGCATGTGAAGGTTGACTTTTTTATGGAAGAATGTTTTCTTATCGAGTAATTTAGCATGCTGGCTTCATGGCTTGGGTCTGTTAATAGTTAGTTTAATGGCTGATGGTATCTGCTGAAATAGTAAAGTATATGTAGAAAGTGTACAGTGACTATGAATCCCCGAGCATATATAACGGGATCGGGTCTATATATATACAGCCCAGGCCAGTGGTTTGTCTAACACCCCCGCAGTCGCAGCGGGAGAGGAACGGACGCAGAGACTAGACCGAAAACTGGTGAACAAAGGCGTGGGTAGGCCTTTGATCATTATATCGGCAAACTGATGTGCCGATGGTACATGGAGCATCCGAACCTGTCCTAATACAATCTTGTCACGGACAAAATGAATATCGATCTCGATGTGCTTGGTGCGTCGATGATGGACCGGGTTAACGGTCATGTAGACGGCACTGACATTGTCACAATAGACGACGGTCGCGGTGGAGAGGGGTGCACGGAGCTCCTGGAGAAGCTGGCGAAGCAAGCAACACTCGGCGACGGCGTGGGCGACGACGCGGTACTCAGCTTCAGTGCTGGAGCGGGACACTGTAGTCTAGCGTTTTGAGGACCAGGATACGAGAGTGTTACCGAGATAGACGCAGTAGCCGGACGTAGAGCGTCGAGAGTCGGGGCAGCCTGCCTAGTCCGCGTCAGAGTACGCGGTGAGGGAGTCGATAGGGCTGGAGCTGAGATGCAGCCCGCTGGAGAGGGTGCCCTTCACGTAGCGTAGGATGCGCTTGAGCAGCGCGAGGTGAGGTTCGCGCAGAGCATGCATGAAGAGGCACACTTGCTAGACAGCGTACGTGAGGTCGGGTCGGATGAGTGTGAGGTATTGGAGAGCCCCGGCAAGACTCCGATAGTGAGAGGGATCGGCAACGAGGGTGCCATAGGCGGCGGAGAGTTTGGCTCGAGTGTCGACTGGGGTGGCCGTGGGATGACAGTCGGCCATGCTCGCACGCTGCAGGAGGTCGATGGCGTACTGGCGTTGGGAAAGGAAGAGCCCGTGGATGGAACGGGTTACGGAGAAGCCAAGAAAATGGTGGAGAGGACCAAGATCGGTCATGGCGAACTCAGAGTGAAGTCGGGCCATAATCTGGTCGAGGAGAGATGTCGAAGACGCTGTGAGGACAATGCCATCGACATAGAGAAGTAGATAGGCAGTGGCGGAGCCGATATGGAAAGTGAACAGGGAACTATCGGACGCAGAGGCCACAAAGCCGATGTGTCGAAGATAGGTAGCAAAGCGCTGGTACCAGGCACGAGGGGCTTGTTTGAGGCCGTAGAGAGAGCGTTGAAGGAGACAGACATCGTCGGGCCGAGAAGGGTCGACGAAGCCTGGGGGCTGCTAGCAGTAGACTGTTTCCGTCAGGTGGCCGTGAAGAAAGGCGTTCTTCACATCTAGTTGATGGATCGGCCAGGAGCGAGAGGTAGCCAAGGTGAGGACGACTCGGATGGTGGCGGGTTTGACAACGGGACTGAAGGTCTCGTCGTAGTCGACACCGGGTCGTTGGGAGAAACCCCGAACTACCCAGCGAGCCTTGTGACGGGCAAGGGAGCCATCGGCGTGAAATTTGTGTTTGAAAATCCACTTGCCGGTCACAATGTTGGCGCAGGTCTCGTTGTCCATTAGGGCCTTGTACTCGTCGGCCATGGCCGCGCGCTACTGAGGGTCGGCCAAGACTGAGCGAGAAGTCGTCGGGATGGGCGAGATAGAGCTGTGGACGGTGGAGAGACCGTAGCGCGGAGTGGGTCGGAGAGACCCGGTCTGGGAGCGAGTGACCATGTGAGAGGTGGAGGGAACTAGAGCCGATGAGGGTGCGGGAGTAATGGAAAGAACTGGTCGGGTGGGGGCGTCATCGGCTCTGAGTCGGCGACTGTAGACAAGAGGAAAATGAGGAATTAGATTGGCCTGAGCCGATGAGGTCGGGTGGGCCGAGTATTCCGATCGGTCCGATAGAAATGGATCAGCCGATAGGGTGGGGGGGCCGATAGGGTGGGGGGAGCCGATGGAAAGTGAGGAGCCTATGGAAGTGGGGTGTCCGATGAGAGGGAACGGTATCGGCTGAAGGATAAATAGGATCGGTATCAGCCGATAAAGGTGGGTCCGATGTGGGTCCGATGGTGGGGACATCGGACCGAGTAGTGGTGGGATATGTGACGGGTAAATCCTCAGCAGCGGCCGATGAGGGGGCCGATGAAGAGGGCAGTGGGGGAGACTTGGTCGGCACGGTGTTGGTGAGGAGGAAGTCGAGATCACTAGAGGAGGATCTTGGATGAAGGAGACCAAAGGGAAAACATGTCTCGTCAAAAATGACGTGACGAGAGACGAGGACCCGTCGGATGGAAAGGTCGAGGCATCGGTATCCCATGTGAGAGGTGGAATAGCCGAGGAGAATATAGGCGGTGGAGTGGGGAGCGAGTTTGTGGGAAGCTGTGGCGGTAAGATTTGGGTAGCAGAGGCACCCAAAAACACGAAGGTGGGAGTAGTCGGGCGCCGTGCGGTAGAGAAGGGCATAGGGAACGTTGTTATGAATGGAGGAGCATGGTCGCCGATTGAGAAGGTACGTCGCAGTAGCCAAAGCTTCGGCCCAATAAGTGGCGAGTAGGTGGGCGTGAAGTAGCATGGTGCGACTGATATTGTTGAGGGTGCAAAGGAGGCGCTCGGCTTTGCCGTTCTGAGGAGAGGTGTAGGGGTAGGAGAGCCGGAGATGGATGCCCTGCGAGGTGAGGAGGTTTGTAACGGTATGGTTGACGAATTCCGTACCGTTATCGGCTTGTAAAGCCTTGATGGGGAGGTTGAACTGAGTGGACACGTACGTGACGAAATGAGTGAGGTGAGAGGCGACCTCGGATTTGTGGATGAGCGGGAAGGTCTAGCAATAGTGTGTGTAATCGTCAAGTATAGCGAGATAATACTGATTATCGGAGACACTTTTAACTGGAGACGTCCATACATCAGAATGTATAAGTTCAAATGGACACGAGGTACAGGAGAGAGAGCTAGAAAAGGGCAGACGCACATGTTTGCCAAGTTGACATGAGTGGCAAACTGTGGAGCTGTTGTGAGTACATCGGATGGAGGCGTTGCGGCGGAGGGTGGCGACAGCGTCGAGGCCGGGGTGGCCGAGACAAAGGTGCCAAAGGTTGGTGGAGAGGGCGACGCTGGCGTGTGGAGTGGACGGCACAACGGAAATGGTGTAGAGATCTCCGCCACTATTGCAGCGAAGGATTTCACGTTCAAAGCAGCGTAAGGAGGGGAGAAGATCGGCGAGATGGTGCCCGAGGTGTGGTCTGTGGCACCGAGGGCCGGAGCAGATTCGGCGACTGGAAGAGTGCCGGAGCTGAGGACGGACTCGGTGGCCATGACGGGAGAACGGGAGCAAAGAGCCGATGGGAGAAAGAAACCGATGGGAGGGGAAAGCCGATGAGAGGACGGATTGGCCGATCAAAGATGTAAGAAGTCGATGGGAAGTGGGTAGCGGAGTAGGTGAAGAGTGGCCAGCCGATGAGGAGTGGTTGGCCGATGGGGAGTAGGCAGCGGAGTAGGTGAGGAGTGGCCAGCCGATAAGGAGTGGTTGGCCGATGGGGAGTAGGCAGCGGAGTAGGTGAGGACAGAGTGGATGGGTTAGAGAGTGGTTGGGTCATGGTCGTGCGAGGATTCACGTCCGTGGACTCGTGGAGGCCAAGGAGTGGGGCGGACGTGAAAAAGGCAAGGAGTGGCCGGACGCGAAGAGAATATGTTCGCGTCCGGGAGGCAGGGATTCGTGTCCGTGGACACGTGGACACGTTGGACTGGCTCGGACGTGAGGGGAGAAGGTTCGTGTCCGAGAGCCGTTGAGCGTGTCGGAAAGGGCAAGAACCGAGGGAGGTTTCTAGCCGATGGAGACGACGAGCGCGGAGGTGCGCCGGTGTTAGAGAAGGAGAGATGCACGAAACAAGAGGAAGAGCGGAGACGGGTGCGAGGAGGGACGAGGAGGCGGATCGAGACCGTCGCTAGTCGCGCGGAGGTGGGGCGGAGAAAAGGTGACTGCGGGAGAGACGGGGAGAAGAAGAAATGGAGACGAGAGAGCGAGGGGAGTACCGGGAAGAGAGTCGGCGACGGAAAGAAGTCGTCGACGAGGAGGAGGAAAGGACCGGCTCGCTGGAGGAAGAAGCTAGCGCGCCAAGATGTCTAGACTCGCTCTGATACTATATAGAAAGTGTACAGTGACTATAAATCCCCCCAAACGTATACGAGGGGGTCGGATCTATATATATACAGCCCAGACCAGTGGTCTGTTTAACAGTATACATACCTGAATCTTGCATTTTTCTGATAAGGTAATGTCACTCACCTCCAAGGCTCTTTGCTGCATCCTTCAGGCTCCCAGCAAAGTACTGCCGAAGGACCTGCAAGCTCACGGTCTTCTCTGTCTTTGTACGCCTTTTCACTTTGCTACCTTCTTTACTTGTTTGATCACCAGCTTGAGATGAACCCTGCCCTCCATGTGATAACATGCCATGTGTATGCAATTCAGCTAAATCTGATCCTTTCTGTGGAGTCCCTACTAAGCTTGTCCAAGATGCCTCCTCTCTATCCTCTCTTGTGTTGTCTCCAAAGGACAACTCCTCAACTTTGTTCTTGCCCCGAGGACTAAACGAGTTCAGCTCGTTCATTTCTCGCATGGCCTCATCCTCCATTTCCTTGTCGGTAACAACACGTAGAGTTTGGCAAACACTTCTCAGGGTGCCTGACAATGAGTCCAGCACAGCCTTCTGCTCCACAAGTACCTCACAGCCAGTTGGCAGGAAGAATTCTAGCACAAAGTTAGCAATCCCTGTGCGTGTGCATCGCAGTCGGATTGCCACTGCACCTTTTAAATTGAAAATCTTAGCATGGTGAGACAATGGGTACTCCAGTTTAGTGGAGGATCCTATATCCGGTAGGAAGCATGGCTGGTTTGTGGTGAAGGCTTTCCCTGCAACCCCCTGCCCCCGTAGCAGGTGGTGTTCGGAGCAGGCCTCATGGAAGCTCTGCATCCGGGGTTCATTCACATAGCATGCTGCATCAATGGTGGAGGTGCAGTGCCTGTAGTTCTCATCGGAATGGCGACTGCCCCGTTTTCCTTGTTGAGCACATGTGACCCAGGTCTGAGCTAATGGTAGCTTGTGGGTGATGCAGGCTGCTCTCAAGACTTCTAGTATCTCTGGTAAAGCATCTTTGTAGGAAGCGCTGTTAAGCTGGTCGATAATCAACGAGTGGCCATAAGTCACAAGAAGATACAAGCACATTTTTATATCAAGATCTTTATCTATATTTACCTAGATTGGTATTTCCATTTTTTAAAGAATGCAAAATTTAACAGTAGTTCTCCAAATCACGCCAATGTCGGGTGTTACTCTGTAATGTGTTTACGCCATATGGTATATATAAGTACTACATTGTTTTGTCCGAAATGAAGTACTATATATTGCCCCAACTCAAAGCTGTGATATAACATTCTCAAATTTCTGTTGTTGCTTACCTTTGTGCGCGGAATGCTTGAAACTTCTGTGCTTGTCAGGTTAATTGCCTGCAAAGAGCATTACCATTAAGAAAGTCCATACTTATTCAGTTACTTCCTACTGTAATCGGTAGTCATGTCTTGGTGAAACCATACATGCCCTTCTTGTGCAACCAAGTTAATTTCTTGGTCAGATACTAACAACATGCTTTCTTTTCTGAACTTTTCAGAGTAAGTGATGCACATACCTGGAGAGCACTGCAAATGGTATTGAGCTCGGAGGTGAAGTTGAGCTTCTGCTTGGTCATGATCAACTCAATGACACCTAAGCATGAGTAGTTCCCCCTCTCAAACACCGGCAGCCCCATCGTCCCGTGGACATCCAAATATTGAGCATGGCTGATCCTAGGGTACTCATAGCTGGTGAAGTACCGAACGTCCGGTGACCATTCAGGGAGCCTACCGATGAACACCCTCCCTGGTAGCCCCGGTGATGACCCTGAAGCAACATCTGCAGAGAACTGGTACTTTGTCGACACCTCCCTGAACTGTATGAGGCTATTGGACCTCTGATCGAGAGTGAATGGCTGCCCGCTCGTCGTCAACACCAGCTGTCCATCGTTACCCTTGACTGGCACCCAGAGCTGCACGAGCACATCGGCCTCGCTCTGTGTCTCCCTGATGTAAGCTAGAGCTTGGTCAAACCGTTCCCGGACTGAGTTGCTTGTACCGCTCGGCTGAATCCACCATGAATTTGCAGATGTGGTGGTGGTGACAGCATCCGTCAAAAAGTTGGAGGGGGTAGCAAAGAAGTTGGGTGAGCGTGAAGTGTTTGCTGCCACTTCGAGCCAGGCGTTGTCAGCTGAGAGAAGCTGCTCAAGGAGATCCAAGTCGACTGCCTCCGCGCCTTCCGACGGAGTGCGTGCCAAGGAGATGCCGGGCTGGGGGTCTCCCTCTTCCATGCAGGTAAGGTTTCCTTCAGAATCTGGTCACAGAATTTGACACTATAGTTACTACATCAGTATTAAAGCGAACAAGATGATTGCTCTTGGAGATAATAACAAGAACGCCTGAGCATGCAAGTCATAATGCTTCTCTCCTGTTCGGAATCAAGAAGTAAAGCTCGCTGCACATCTTGGGCAAGGGGAGTATTGGAGACTGGGACTCTTGCGATGAATTTTGTGCTAGATTTGCCTGCGTTTGGATTGCAGGGTGTGGGTAGTAGGGGAGAACACATCATTTTCTGAAGAAAGGAAGCAAAGAAAGAGATTGATAAAGTAGTAGCTCACTGGTAATCGTATGCCTCCCTTCTCGTCATGACAAGGTCTCCTTTCTTTTTCCTAGCTCGGTGTTAGCCTCCAACATGTAGTAGTAGCTCTAGAAAAGGTTTAGTTCTCCACCAGAACACCCCCCACCATTCATTCCAAAGGCATCTGATGAATCTTGCTGCTGTAGGATGGAATGCAAAATTGTCTATGCTTGGCCTGTCCTTGCTTTGGTTTTGCCTTTGTCTGTCTGGTTATGTCGTAAGAACAAAGCTTATGGGGCACCGCTGCATTTTTCTTTTCCTTATTTATTAGAATCTTTCCCTCTCACTGAGCGACCCAGCACAACGCAGCAATCCATCCATACCCACTTCCACATTTAAAGTCAACTTGGTGGTAATTATGTTGCTAGAGACGGATTCCTTCGTATGAAATCCTCTCTTGCAATACCATGGGTAGTTACGATGCGGGGGCAAACTAGGGAGGGTCGTTTTTTTGACAGAATTGCAGAACTAATCACATATTGCTGTCACTGTGTTATCATGGTACAATTTTGGATTGTATAAACTCATGTAATTTTACATATCACATGCTGGGCATGAGCCACATAGTAGACTAATAAAATGCAGGCCACAGGTCTAACCACATTGGTGGCTGCCTAGAGGGGATCAGGAGCGGTGTACTTGTGTAGATTGTATAGAGTAGGGCCAAATAAAATTTCTCCTCTCTATGCATTGAACGGAAAACCACAGATTCCGTGACAAATATCTGGGAGTTATAGTATCTTCCCACTACCTTGGCATTGATCTATTTTTATTTATAAGAAAACCCTGTTGTACACACAAATATACGATTTTGTCTAGCAGTAAATTGCATAAACAATAAATCTTTATTGGATGAAACTTGTGGGCAAAAGATCTTGCACCGTCAAGTGTCAAACTTTCATCTCTTGTGCAGTATATATCCAGACTAACCATTCCAACTTTTTATGTAAAAGTGCTTCTATGCTACTCGTAAAAAGATGCCAAGGAAGCTTCATTAATTAGTACAATGAATTATGAAGCTGTGTCTCTGACACCAACTCAGAGTAAGGTCTATTCGATTTAAAAAGATTTTATGAGAATTTTAAATAAATTAAACTGACTTCTATAAAAATCCTATAAAATTCCTACGTGTAAAGAAGCGCTTAGCCATCGATGCGCTAAACAATTTTCTCTAGAGATCACGGAACTGCTTGCTTATTCAAATACGCATTGTGCTTATTCCTAGGATTGCATCTCGTAAAGCTGCATATGTACGGCTGTTACTTGTTTGCTTTGGATTGGTTAGTGTTTTAATTTAATCATCTTTTTATTATAAGATATTTACTTTCCTCTATTTTCCAGTGTTGTTTACTCCTACTTGCGAATATTAAAAAGTAGGAGTCTGTTCCAAACACAGATCAATTAATTAGTTGCATAATGGTGGTTTTGGCGGACATACATGTGATCACCAATACCAATTTGAAAGGTTAATTGTTCTAGAGAAACTCAATGTTGTTCCAGTTTAGGAAGGACTTTACAGATTGTCAGAATGTTGACTTGCTATTTATAAGTTAAGTTTGCTTGATTCCCCCCATGGGAACGTGTTCCTGCCCCCTGTTCAGGAAGGAAATCATTAATATATTTCTTTGATTCATTATTCCGTGACATGTACAGGAATTTTGATGGCTCTTGGCAATGCAACAAGCCAACACCGTACAACTGCTATAATTTATATAGTTCGAACCCTTTGTCTAACTTTTTACATATGAAATGCTCAAATGCATTTATATACCATTTTAGCTATTTTTACATATTTAATAGATAAATGTTATAGAGATATATATGTTAGGTTGGGTCAAGAATACATGGGTTTGAAACTATAATATAGGATAGGTTAAGATAATACTTAATTAAAAAATTATTCAACACCAATTGAGATTGTTTAGATATATATAAAAAAAATAAAAAAAGACATAAAAATATTAAAATTGACATGGGATGAGATAATAAAAAAGAGACCTGAAAACAACTATTTTCATACATGAATCTTAATTTGTGATTTCTGTTAAGTTTTATATTTAGTTTCTAGTGCTCACCATATATTTGTTTGTTGCAGCATAGGGGGGTTTACATTGCTTGGATTAATTGGATGCTGACGAGAAGACACTAGTTGGAGAGTGACATCAAAGAATAGTACAAGGCACCATGAATACTCATCTTTGAGTCACCTTGACATCATTCATATGAAAAGAAATGATATGCCCACTTTTCTTTTCCTTCTTTCCCTTTTATATATTGGTTTAGTCACTACCCTAGAGCCCACTGAAAATAAAATAATAGTTGCTACTTGTCTCATATTTGACCAAAAGCTTGGGTTTTCTTTAGTGGCATGCCAATGCTACCATCAGCTCTCCTCCACCAGCTATGGAGGTCCTTCTAAATTCCCGCCAATCAGATACCGGTCTGGTTGTTAAAATTCTCCTGCGAGTGGGCCCCAACCCAAAGGCAACCTGATGTTTGGTCCATGAGGAGTCACCACCACCATGGATCCAATTGGCATTGGGCATGTAAGACTAATATAGGGTTGCTGTTACTTAACATAAAACTATGTAAAATGATTTGGGCTCTGTCATGCTCTTGTATGATTTGTCGACAGGGTGTATATCAGTTCTGAATATTTACCATTTCTTCAAGTAATTTAATAACTCTGTCCACACTGATGAATTCTCACAGGACACTTTGTTCAGAATAGGTGGGGTCAGTTATTCAAGAAACGATAATCGAGGCATGCAAACTATGTTGCGCGCAATCATGTAGGCTTAGAATCTGACAACTAAACTAAAATCAAGATCTCGAAGTTGTACTTGAACTGCATTGGTCGACGGAAGTTTGAATATTCCAAGTCAAGGGATATGATTCGTGCATGAGTATATTTTCAGCTTTGCTATGTGTACCATATGAAACACCACATGGAGCTAGCTCCTCAGATATGATGAACTCTGAAACAGCTACTGAAAGTAACTTTCTTCTTGACGTTTTCAGGCAGAATTGTATGATTGGAATCTTGGTTTGACCTCCATGATGGTATTGTTGTCTGCAGTCTAAGAATGATGTATATGACTGAAGCATCAAAAAACTGATGGCAATGCTGAGGAACTGAACTCTCAGTTCCACAGTGCTCAACACTGGTTGGTATTTGATCAAAGTTTCAGAAAGTGACAAGGGAGAAACAGGTAAGAAATGTCTAAATAGCTATAGTAGCTATCATGTGAACTGTACTTGTAATAGCTCACATTTCTTGGGTACATCAGTACTGCTACTAGTTGGGCAGAAAGGGAAATTATTGCGGCCATTTTCTTGGCTCTATATGCATTGCCTTCCATCAATTCATACTGAAAGTCACGCCTGATACAGATTGTAGGTCTTTGTCGCTTAACTGTTCTCCTGATACTTCTGTAAACATGGTGTTTTTCTGATACTTGGTGCAGAAACTGCGAAGAAAGGTCCTTGATATCTGCCGAATCTTATGATTGAGGTGCAATGGCAGATGGTGCCACTTCTCCAGTTCATTGGGCAAGATGATCTTTTCTCTGAGAGGGACATTGAGTTGAGTTGTTGATACAGACGATGAAAAATAACTTTGTTTTTCAACACAGATCTAAAGCACGTACGCTAGAATCTCTTCCCCTCCGCTCTGGGAGTCTGGTTGTACATAGATATAATAATTTGCTGGTTAGGAGGGAGTGCCCTGATGCTTATTTTCGTCATTGGCTTGTTATTAATTATATGCCATAATGCCTAATTGTCTATGTAAGCATCAATGATGAAGCATCTCGGTTCAAATGGTCAGATTACCAACAATTTTTTTTTGCTGCCAGAATTCGTACTTGATGTACCCAGTGTAAAGATGCAAGATGCACTGATGGTGTTGTCACCATCTACGTCAGTGAAGCACAACTACCTGTTGAATATGCGTTCATTTGACATTTCTTTGAAGCAGTTGCAAAAATATTTTGCATTCTATTTATGCATCCTTTGGATACTTCTTGTAGCTGTTAGCAAGTCAACTCTTGGCCGGTCGGATTACAGCCAAAGAGAGATCTACTGATCTGACAGCAGCTAGCAACATTTTCTTCTGGCTGAATCTATCAATGGGTGATGAAACCTGACATTGGCATACAGTAGACGACTCGTGTGCCAACAAAATATTTCACATTTGCACCGCACTGGTTGGTAACTAGCTCAAGATGAAACATAGCAATCATTTTGCACTTTTGCACGCAGAAGAAACATAAGCACAGGGTCTATGAAATTTGCAGGTTAGTAGGAGTAGATGAAGTATGAACCATCAGTTCATCCAGAGCTTTTTTTTTTTTTTGCTATGGAATGGAATGCACACTAAACACTACGCATCGCTGTTATGCTCTGATACACCGAGAGAGCATCAGTTGGCAGATATAAATTGCTTATTGTCACAAAGGCAACACATCCTAACCATGCTATGGCATTCAGGCTGTCAGCTGGGAAGACTTCAGAATGAACTTCTTGAACACCTATTATGCCGTGACATGACTGAAATTTCCACTTCTCATCAGCGGGGTGGAAATGCCAGATGCCTAACAGAAGCAGGCTGAGTTGGTAATTATAGAGCATCGGTAGGTGAAAGCTTGTTCACTACATTCAGAACTTTCATCTTCTGCAGCTCTTTCCCTGACAAGATACAAAAATAATAGTCAATCCAAAGGATCGTGCTTCCATAAACAGATTCATGATGACTGATAGCTTAAAAAACAGCATGGCAGCTGAAGTAATACTGATATACATGTTCAAAGCTTCAACAATCAGAGTGGAGAATACCTTCTTCAATCAAGAGCTTGACTGCTCTGTTCTCCAGCTCAATGGCATGCTTGCTTCGGCCAACAGATGACAAAGACCGAAGCACTGCAGTTTAGTGAAAGAGAACATCGTATTAGATAGAAATTGTAGCATTTGCATGGAACTAAGATAAAACTTACTGTGGATATATTCTTCCTGCCCTGATTGCTCATTATTTCTCAAGAAAGCCTGCAGCCTAATAAACCTGTCTTTCCAATCTTGATTGCTTGATTTTTGTGGATCAGCTGGATAACAAGCTGGAGTAGTAGCTACAGCACCACGAGATGCTGTACTAGTAGCCGCAACACTAGAAGATGCCAAATTAGCTGCTATAGAATTCTGAGGAACTGAAGGAGTAGACACCAGATTGCAAGGCGGAGGACTAGCAGCTACAACACTAGAAGACGCCAAATTAGCTGCTATAGAATTATGATGAACTGAGGTAGTAGACACCAGATTGCGAGGTGGAGGACCAGCAGCTGCAACACTAGGAGATGCCACTTTAGCTGCTATAGAATTCTGAGGAACTGAAGTATTAGACACCAGATTGCGAGGTGGAGGACTAGCAGTCACCACAATACTTGGGTGAGCAACCACCTTTCCTGGAGATTGCTTTCTAAGAGTACTTTGGGCCGGCAAATCTCCAGATGGAGAAGCAGGGGAGGTGGCAGCAGCTGCAGTAGGAGATGCAAAAACAGGAGCTAACTGAGTTTGAAGCAAACTGTTCTGATGCTTCAAACCTTGTTCCTGAGGTCTGTCTACAACAGTTTTCTTTGAGCTTAGAGAACTGATACTATCTGCATTAGCAGAAGAGATAACTTTGCTATGATCAGTTTCAAGCCTCCTGCGCACATATACAAGATGGCCATTTGTCCCTGGGTTAGCTGGGTTCAAGGGGCCATTAGGTTGTGGACGCTTGATACCAACTATCTCAGCAGCTTTATCCTTAGAAAAAAGAGAAATCCTGGGCTGCTGATTACCAGCATTCTTAGTTTCTTTAGGTGACTCTCTCAATGCTGCCTTTTTCTCTGAGATCGAGTGTGGGTTGTCACCAGCAGGCATGATACCCCTGCACTAAGCAGCCTTAATTGAAATTTCCAATCATCAGTGATAGATGTGCAAAGTAGTAACATGATGGATATTAGAAACCAACTAATACATTACTAACAGCTTGCCAAATCATTTCTAGCATTCAAGTTCTGTAATTCTATATCTGGCCTTAGTTTCGAGTTACAATCTGATGTGGTATTACACAATCCCTGGTGGTTACAGTGTACTTATGCTTATGTTTTTCCTTCTAGAAATGTCACCAAAATATAGAATACAAAGCTAAAAATAATAAAACATCAACAAGAAGCAAATGTTTCTTCAATCTACTTAGGCTAGGAGTTTCAATCTATCAACCAAATAAATCTTGCAAACCAGTTGAAGTGAACTGATGAAACTGACTATAACAACATAGCAAGCGGTGACTCAAGTAGTCAGAAAGTAACAGGAAAAATAAAGAATTAACACTTGTAACAAAATTGTAGTGTACAGTTACATGCCTTCCGTAACTTACAGTAGATTAAAATTTTAAAATCCCATAAAAGCAGTGGCCCTGACTAGTCACACCCTTAGTACTGACCTGGGCTATCCAGCAATTTCAATATGAAGCCACGAAACCAACTTGTTATATACTTTCAGTTTTCAGACATTATATTTTTACGCAAAAAATGTGGTTTTGGTTTATCGTACTGCAAAAGGTCGCAGCTAGCATAAGTGACACTACAGCACTATGTGGTCAAGTTAATTTCTGCAGTACCAAATACAAAACTCACTAAACACCATAAAAAATAGCCAAAAAGGGAAAAAAAGAGAACACACTAGCATTATCCAATCAAAATTAAGGGATGGTTGCTCAAGAACCACAGGCCCACCAGCCTTGTTGACAGAACCGTGGGGGATCGGATCAAACCATTAAAATACAACCTAGAACCCTAAATCGAAGGTACTATTGCATAAGGTCAGATGCAGCATCCCAAATCCACCTATAAAGAAAAGAAGAAGACGAAGCATATCCATTCCCTCTCCCTCAAAGATCAAGAACCTAAAGTACCCTCACCGATCGACGCCATTTCAAGAACCAGAAGCCCGCACTAGGCACATTCATTCAGCAATCCAATCCACCCAAAGCAACCGCAAGCTCTCAGAGAAGAGAGAAGACATGGGGGGATTCAGGTGCTTACCTCACCTCCTGGTAGCAGGTTGGTGGCCCGTCCGTAGAGAGAGGAGAAGGCGTGCTCGGAGGCTAGGGTTTATCATTCGCATCGGCCTGAGCCCTGAGACTTTGCTGGGGAGAGAAGAGCTGAGGAGTGACGAGCTTGACAGACTGAGGAAGGAGTGGCTTGTGGCTAGCTGGCGGCTCGGTCCGGTTCAGTTTATTCGGCTTCTATACAAGCGGTTTTTCATCGACTACTATTTGATAAGGTATATTCAGCGCAAGGTTTTTTATGAAAACTTTTATCTTAAAAACTTTTATAATAAACGTTTATTGAAGAACTTTAATGTGAAAACTTTTATATGAAAAGTGTGAGATAAAAATACATTTTGGTAGTGTTTTTATGATACGAAACTATCAAAAATTTCAATTTTTGATAGAGTAAAGATGATAAGAATATAATTAGTTGTTACGTACTAAAATTTAATAACGCTAAAATTTGATAGGTTGAAAGTGATAATAAAATAATCTGATAGTTGGATTTGGGGATAAAGGGGAAGTGTTGGGCATTTGCTGCCTATTGAATCGGATGGGCTGTTGTTGCTCGTTGGATGTGGAATATATCGGTCACCTAAAAGAAATACAAACACACATTTCGACGTGGTTTGGCTCGGTCGGTTTTTTATCTTGCCCTTACCTTAAAGTATATGTTTAGAGAAGTTTCTAGTGGCTACAACTAAAACTTTTTTCGTTGAAGCTATAATTATGAAATTAAAAAAATAAGTTAGAAGCAAAAGCTGAATTTTCTAACTTCTCTAATTTTTTTAGCCAGATTCACAAATATGCCCCTAGTTCTTATGGAATTCTTCTTTCAGTTACAGTTTTTTTCTTTTCTTTGGGCCCTTCACTTCACCGGAGCCTTGGGCTGTAAGTGTCACCGCTACTGCCCGGAAGAGATTGCGGTACGGCCCAGGTGAATGGTAGCATTGGCCCATTCACACATCAAGGTCAGCCGTTGAACCTTTTAAAAAAATAAATTTCACAAAACTACTGATCAAAATATTACAAATACTACATGTTTAAATTGTTGTAACACACAACTACACATTTAACATTAAATTTATCATAAAACAATAGATTTAACATAAAATATTATAAAACTAAAGTTTTAGTAACAAAATTATCATAACTATATATGTAGCACCAATTTAATCAAAGATAAAAATTTATAACTCCAACATAACAATAGTGCTAAAGATTTAAGTTCTAAAATTTAGTTTTATGATAACTTTAATATTAAATATGTAGTTTTACAATACTTAGATTTAATATGTAATTTTATAATAAATTTGATGCTACATGGATAGTTTTATGATACAACGAGTTAAATATGTAGTTATCGTATAATTAAAAAAATATATGTAGTTTCGTAAAATTTACTTTAAAAACACAACAATCAGTTATGTCTCTTGCAAACATAACTCAAGCAAACGCCTGTCATCCCGGGAAAACGACAGTGGCACATTTTAAAGACAATTAGTCAAATAACAATATGCTTTTTTCTTTTTCTAATCTTTAGTGTAAAAGATGGAAGATAAAAGATCATGTAATTTTTATAATAATTATTTAATAATATAAATGATGGAATTACTAGTCTCAGTTGCAAACAAAAAGAAATTAAACACCCCAAGGGTGGGTTTGGGAGAAGTATTAGTAATTAACATATGATTAATTAAATAATAGCTTAAAAACTTAAAAAATAAATTAATACAATTTTTTAAAATAACTTTCCTATAGAAAAAAATTATAAAAAAATATCGTTCAGCTGTTCATCCAAAAAATAAGGGAGAGAAGTTCTTTCCAATGGAATCGACTTGTGTTTTATGCTGCTGTTGGGGCTTAGCTACTTCCTTATTTTTTTAGCGAGCGCGTTCTTTCAAACGGTTAAATGTGTGTTTTTATAAATATAAATATATATATATATATAAGTTTCTTTAAAAATTAAATATTTTTTAAAATTTTATAATAACTAATAGTCAATTGATCAAGCGTATATCGTTTTGTGCAATAAAAAGCTTCAGCCAACCTTAGATTTGAACTAACTAGCTACGTTGGATCTAGCAAATGGCCGGAGATTTTTACTTAGAAAAAGTTATTAATTAAGTAAAAATAGATTTATCTGATTTTTTTAACAAGCTGATTCGAATGGCCCTACCTCTTCTTATTTAACCACGAAAAAAACTACTACTACGTTGTAGCCACCACCACGTGTCATAGCAGTCAATGTTGAAATTCGAACAGAGTACCAAAACACAGCAATTGATATGATTTCCTGTTACAAAAAATGGCTCACATGACTTTGCACCAATATCTAAACTAAGTACAATATTGTTGTTCGTGTCTCACGTTTTCTTTTTAGGTGCAGTGCAGAGTGAAGACATCGATGACATTGTGACAAAGCACCAAAAGTCCAAGAATGGATCACAGGACGAAGCGGGTGGCCATCATCGGCGCCGGCACGAGAGGCGTCGCGGCGTGCAAGCACCTCCTGGTGTTCGAGGCTGGCGCGTCCGTCGGCGGGCTCCAGTCGCCGCACGTCGCCTACCGCTTCTCCGACTTTCCGTGGCCGGGCTGAACCGACTGGTACCCGCGCCACGACCAGGTCGTCGACTACCTTGCCGCTTCGCCGTCGAGGAGCGCGTATGTTCCGGTCCAAGGTCCTCGCCGCGGAGTTCGTCAGCGACGGCGCGGAGGCGGACGGCGACGCCCGGGCGGGTGGGAGCGGTGGAACGGCAACGGCGACGCGTTCGGCGACGGCTCCGGCGCGTGGCGCCTCACCGTGCGGCACAACGACTCCGACACCACGCAGGTATGTATGTACGTGGAGTAGCTCAGCTTGAAGAAAACCAGAACCTCTCCCATGGCGGCTGACGCCCATTTGTCGTCAGATGTACGAGTTCGAATTCCTCATCCTGTGCATCGGGAGGTTCAGCGGCGTGCCGAACATCCTGGCGTTCCTGCCCGGCGGTGGCCTCGACGATCCATTCCATGGATTTCTCCGACATGGACGACGCGGACGCCGCCGCGCTGGTCAAGGGCAAGCGCGTCGTCAACGTCGGCTCCTGCAAATCCGCCTTCGACATCGCCGCCGAGTGCGCCGACGCCAACAGTACGCCAGCTGCGGCATTGCTTTCTGCTCGATGAACTAAGGTTGTTTATGTCGGTGTCGTGTCATGTCAGGAGTCGAGCAGCCGTGCACGATGATCTGTAGGGGCCCACGGTGGCTGCTGCACGACACAAATGTCTGGGGCAAGATGAGCATTAGCTGCCTCTACTTGAACCGCTTCTCCGAGCTGATGGCGCCGGCGTCGCGTCGAACCTCGTCGCCACGTTGCTGGCACCTCTGGTACGTTCGCCGCCGGCGACGACGCTGACGAGCATCCCGACCACATTCTCAGTAGAGCTTGCCATCCTGATGAACACGATGATGTTTGTGCAGGGGTGGCTGATCTCGAAGCTGACAGAAGCGTACTACAAGAAGGAGATACCGATGGAGGAGCACGGGATGTCGCCGGAGTACGGGCTGCCGAAGTCGTTCTCGTCGTGCCTGATCGGCATGCTGCCGGAGAGGTTCTACGACAAGGTGAAGGAAGGCAGCGTCGTCATCAAGAGGTCGGCGAAGTCCTTCACCTTCTGCGACGACGGCCTGGTGCTGGAGGACGACGGCAGCACCGCCGCCGGCGAGCTCGTCGTCCCGGCCGACCTGGTGGTCCTCGCCACGGGCTTCCGCAGCGACGAGAAGCTGAGGGGCATGTTCGCGTCGCGCCGTGTGAGGGAGATCGTCGCCGGCTCGCCGGACAAGACCGTCCCGCTGTACAGGGAGTGCGTGCACTCGCGGGTCCCGCAGATGGCGGTGATCGGGTACTCGGAGAGCCCGACGAACATCCACACGTGCGAGATGGTGGCCAAGTGGGTGGCGCGGCTCCTCGACGGCGCGTTCCGGCAGCCTTCCGTGCGGCGGATGGAGGAGAGCGTGGCGGAGTGGGGGAGGTACATGAGGAGGAGCGGCGGTCGTGCCTCGGCGGCGTCGGCATCTGGCCAGCTGTGCAGCGACATGGGGTGCAACCCGAGGAGGAAGAAGGGGCTCCTCGCCGAGTGGTTCCAGCCCTACGGCGCCGTCGATTACGCAGATATCCAGTAACTTTTTTTTTTGTACGTTGACACGTTGCTACAAATAATGCAGTGTAAAAGTTGAATTCAGAGGGGGGAGATTGATTCTGGGAGAGGAACTAATGGAGAAAGAAAGACAGTGGGAGAATTTGGTAGGAGTATGTGGCTATGGTATGTTAAATGGGCCAAAATAAGTTGGGCCTTAGGAGAGTACTAATTGGGTGTGTCCGTGTATGGTAGTGGCATGTGTGTGGCATCTTAATTTCGTATTTCACCTTCTGTCAGCGGTGAACCCACTGAAATTATGCTGGACTGTGCACATATCAACTCCTCTAAATATGATTTAGGCCAATTGAAAATTTTATTATAGAATTAGAGTAAAAATTGCGATTATGTTTTGAAAACCATCAAATTGATTACAATACAAATTCTAAGATAAATATCCAAAAATCATTAAAATAATAAAAAATATGTATGTTATGATTTAGAATATAAATTAAAATATTAGAAAGATCATTGTTGAATTCAAAAAATTAATTAAATGAATAGATTACAGAAAAAATTAAGTTGTACTATAGGGCGAACTGCAAATTTAGCATAGCATGATATTAATTACGGTATGTAGTCTCGTATATGTGCATCTAAGTTATATAAAAACATTAGAAGTAGCGAGCTGGATCAGTCTCTGGGAGGTACTCATAGAAGTGTACGCATGTATGTGAGCATTTGTGTTTGTACTATGTTTTAAAAAAATATTTATAGAGGTGAGTTGGCGCATGTGTACGTGAGCGCTTGTGTTTGAACTATGTTTATAAAAAAATATTAAAAGTATAAGAAGCTCCATAACACATGTTGTATGCCTAGTTTTTTATTTAACAGGCACAATATACTAACAAATATAAGTGTATATTGTATTCAGTATAAGAGAAAAATCGTCATTATAAATGATTAGTGGTAACCAAGTTAAAGCATCTAGTTAGTTAAGCTCTAACAACAGAGGACTATAATTATTGAACTATATCAATCAATAATAAAAATTACAACATTATAAATATGTAATAATATAATATCTAAGTGATACAAAGATTAGGCATATACAATAACTTATAAGAAAGAGCTTGACCAGAAATAAAAAATTATAAGAATAACGTAGAAATAGAAAGTGGTTTAGACAAGTATGAAAAGAGACCTATGTGAGTTAGTTAAAAGGATAACAATTAAAATAAAAAAGAATCAGATGCCTCATGATTAATCATGAAGAAAACATGTAGAAATAATGTATGAAAATGTCATACATTTTAAATCTAGGTGATAATTCGAAATAAGAAGATGCTGGTGTAGCATCCATTAGAATAGATAACTGCTTGCCGCCAAAAATTCCCACGACCGGGGAGGGACGGTGGCTCGGTCACGCGAAGGCCTGGGAGGTCTGCTTATCTCCAGTGCAGGTCCTTAGGTCTCGAGGTTCGCGGGCGTGCCAGTCAATTTAACCTTGTAATTAACAAGGAGGTGAGACGAGCGGGTCCGATACAGACGCTCGCTATCGGCTGGCTGCCGATAGGTTCGGGATGCTGTTTAATCGGCTGGGGAGCCGATGTGGACAGGTGTCGACGAGCGGTCGACCGTAGAGCCGATGGAGGAACCAGGGTGTGCTCAGAGGATATCGAGGCGCACGGGATCCCTCCGGACAACCGAACAGTGATCCATCGGCTGAAAAAACCGATGAAAGCGGATGCGGCCTAGGCGATGATTAGCGCAAGAAAGCACGGGCTGCAAAACCGATGCCGCTCCGGATATGACAGCAAGAGAATCGTCGCCCGCCGTGTCGGCGCCATCAACACCGAACCTCGAAGATCGGACCTAACCGAGACAGTATGAGGCCGGAGCCAACGGCGATGATACGGAGGACGTCGGATTGGCTATGCCGTAGCAAGGATAGGAACGAACCCATCGGCTAGCTGAGCCGATGAGGGGACGCCTCTCTGAAGGCGGGTGCGTATCGGCTGGAGGTCCGATACGTTTGGCGTTACGCGTCGTGGGACGCCTCTAAAGGCTGATGTGTATCGGCCGATGGGCCGATGCGCTGGACGTGAAACACAGAGCATAGATAACTCATCGGCTAGCACTCCGATGATACGCCGTGCAGGAGACTATAGGCCTGAAGCTCGATCTACCGTCGGCAGCCCCGTAGGTCGGACCTAACCGATGCAGCACGAGACCGACGATGGCAGAGGGAGCTTAACAGGCCGATAGGTCCAGCACGGACGTGATGCGATACATCCGATCGGCCTAAGAGGTCGGACCTAACCGATGCAGCCTTAGATAGAGCAGGACATATCGGGATGGTGGCGGGACTTACCCCTTCGCCGGAGATCGGACTTAACCGATGCAGCCCCGCGTCGAGAGCCAGAACCCGCCGGTAGAACCTAGATAAACTAGGGTGGCGATGCGCCGAGTTTGAATATGATCAAGAAATATCTTACATGTTTCTAGGGGGTTTGTATTTATATCCTGAATTTACAGACAAAGTCCGACGCGTCTACGACCACCGGACATTATTTCCTAGTAAGAACAAAGGAAAATATTTCTAAAGTAGTTAACTAATCAGCTAGACCTCCCTAATTGAGTAAGGTTATAATTTACAAAAATAAGCACCTTGCCGTGGAGTCCACGGCTCCTCCACAAACCCGGTTTCATCTTAATAATCTTCCAATTTGTAATCGAGTCTTCCTTTGCTGCAACCTGATCGGCTTCTCCACTGTAGCTATCAGATCTTTTTTAGTCAAGCCGATCCTTCTCCTTCCTTCCCTCGGGCTTCTCAGACCTGATTCCTATTGGACAATCCCCTGTTTTCAAGCCGATCCAATCTTCTACTAATCTGATCGGCTTTTCTACAGTTCTCCATCGGCTTTGTCTCAGTATCTCCATCGGCCGATGGCTGTATCAAACCCTCCAACGGACCTCTTAGCCGATCGGCTTTAGCCCCATCGGATCTCTCAGCCTATCGGCTTTAGCGCCATCGGATCCGCCAGATTTTGGCGTTAACACATGCCCCCCAATTTCGGAGTTTGCCAACAGACTACGAAATTCTGAGCCGTTAGAAACCTCCGCAAACCAAGATGACCCGTTAAAACCCCATTAATCGGCTCAGATCTCCGCCTAGGTCGTTCCGCCTCTATAAAATATATCTCCTCCTCAGCCTTCTTCCACACACTTCATCAAAAACCCCAAACCTCAACGAGCTCCACAGGCATCCGCAAATTTCTGCGAATCTCGACGGACTCAAAAGACTGAAGGCGAGCTCTCGCAGATTTCTTCATCGGCCGCTACTCCTTCGTTTGCGCAATAGCTTCCACACACATAATCCCTGAGGTAACCATTATCTGCTCTTTCATCCTATGTTTTGCACGATTCTTCCTATCCCGATTTCTCATCAGTAGTCGGGTTCTGGTTTCTGTAGGATCTTAAGAGTCAGATCATTATTCCAATCTCTGACCGCCCTGGTCACTTCTTTTTGGCCCTATGGGTAACGAGGATCCGACTGATTTCATCAACTCCGAAACAGAAAGGATCCCGTTTAAGAACTTATCCATGGCCATCACCGATTGGGCTCACAGCTTTAGATCTTGGCCTAGCAAACTCCCTGAATGAAGGAACTGGTACCTTAGGGTTTCTGCCTCCAAAAAGACTTTATGGGAGGATCTGGAAATAGACCATTACATCAACCTTTCCTTAGCCGATATAGAAAGGAACGAACCTCTGCTTGCATCGGCTTCTTACTTCTGGTCGGACATCTTGAATGCCTTTATGTTCGGGCATGGGCCGATGACTCCCACCTTGATGGATGTTACTATGTTGACCTGTCTTAACATCACCCACTACATGAACCTTTTCAGTCTCAGATTCAAACCTAAGCATCGACTAAACACCAAGAATGTCGGAGGTTAGACTAAGTACATTTTCTTGCATAACAAATCCTTCGATCCAGTGGATGGACGTGAACATGTAGTGTTCTTAAATCTTTGGCTGGAACGATTCTTTTTTGGCGGTTCGACTCTCAGTCCAACAACGAACATGTAATGTTTGGCAGAGCTCCTAGCCGATCACCGCCAAATTCCCCTAGGGCATTATCTTCTCGGAGCAACTTATCATCTGCTCCATCAAGTTATGACCAAGCTGTCAACAGGCCATCCAGTCGGACATATCGGCGGACCCTGGTGGTTTATACAACTTTAGTTAAATGTCTACACCTCCAAAGTCATTGCCAGGCCTCCTTTCTCTTCCATGACATTTCCGACTGATTACCTAGAAGAAAACGAAGCCAGCCGACGCCGATGCATTTCGCTGGGTGAAGCTTCATCGGCTCTTTCTGAAAACAAAATGACCCCCCTCGGATTCAGCCGATGGTTTAAGTGTTTCTACTATGGCTTTACCAAAGAGGTCACCATCTGGTTCGCGTACGAGGATGACTCGTCCTTTGAAATGCCTTTTAGGTTTCATCCGATGAATGTCTTAGCCGATGAAGAATCGAAGACCATCTTTTTATCCTCCATAACTCCTTGTCTTCTACCGATCGAATTTTCAATGGGCTGATCCCAACATCCATCATATGAGTTCTACCATCCTTCGGTTAGTACTCGTCAGTTGGGCTTCGGCCAACTCCCCATCGGCTTGTTCTTCATCGGCAAACTCCGAGCCCGCGGAGAAGTGAAAAGCGGCTTGGAATATGACCGACTTAGTTCGATGACATCGAACTTGTCCTTAGGGACTATCTCCACCTTCGAGCCCTGCATAGCCAATACCAAAATCTTCGCTTGATGGTGGTCAGAATGGGGAAGGCACTTGTATAGTCTATCGGCTGAACATTATTGCCTTCGCCTCAATCCCGACTACGTGGAATCTGATGAAGAGGTAATCCTTTTTTCACTATCATGTCTTCATCGTATTGAATTTCAACTGTATCTTAATTTCCGTGATTCCACAGGCTGGCGACAAAGACGCACCTTTGACCAGCGCAAGTGGTCGGCCGATTATCTATCAACCTCCATCGGCCAGATCCCTCCTTGGGCAAAGTGGTCCACCTCTATCGGCTCTCCTCCGAGTGTCGCAGGTGTCAGGGTCAAAGCGCAAGAAACCGGCTGCTCGATCGGTTTCTAAGAGATGGAAACCCGATGCCGATGTTGTCATCATTGCATCGGCTTCGCGAGGCCCTTCTCCTGTGGCAATTCTAACTCCTCCCGCATCTCCGCTGGTAGGTGTCAGCGTCAATTCTCTGTTGCCTTTGTTTTATCCTAACACCTTCGCTTTGCAGCCTGAACCATCGGCTCCTATTTCTCTCGACCGGGCTTGCAAGGAGAAGCCATGCTCTCACTAGCACCATCTCACCTCACCACCACTATCCTTGCTCTCCCACCCTCCCTTAGCAGTCCTCTCCTCTCGCCACCCCCACCTACCCCTAGAAGCGCGGACATTCTCCCTATTGCACCGTCGCCCCTCCCAACACCCAAACCCTAGGTTCATGGGGAAGGGGTAGATGGTTGTGGGCACATCCTCGGAGTAACCAGCAACGAGGCTAGCACTGGATGAGACCCGACGAGGTTCACCAGGTTTGCTTCTAAAGATTACAATTAAAGATTTTAGGGTAATTAAGTAATACACTATGGCTTCAACAATCTCCAATGGTTGAGTTATTATCCAGATAATCTATTTACCAAATTATCAGAGGAGGTGACTAGTATTGCATTCAGTGGCGAGGCTTTAGAGAGGGATGTTTCCTTGACCCTTCCAATGGGTAATGGATTCTTGCCATCAATCTTATCTAATAAGGCTGCATCAATTAAGGATATTTCATTCATCGATAAAGATGGTAAAATTGCACCCTTTAATGTGGATACGATCAAAAGAGAGACTATGAGAAGTTGTTACGCCATGACACCTATTTTTGGTGAAAGTGGTGCAATGTGCTTATATGGAGGACCTAGAGATTGTGTGCTTACGTATATTTGGCTTCAACCAATTTGAGGTCTCCTGGTTGATGATGAAATGTAAAACATGACAATAGTTCTGTATTGTAATCAAAGTGGAGTAATAATTTTACATTTCTCATTCCCATTTTCCACCCATCTTAATAGTACCATTTTATAACTTGACATGGAGTCATTTTACTGTCAAGACATCTGTCATTCCTTCTGTGCAGATGCTGCAGCAAGCCACCACATGTGCCCTCCGATTCCCTGCTTCCATGGCATGCTGGCCATCGAGGTAGTGCTGGTACACATAGGAGAGGAACCCCACACAGCCATGAGCATGGCTACCACTTTGGTGCATGTCATCATGTCCCTAAATAGCGCCACCGCCAGCACTTGCACCAACAGTAGCCCTAGGGTACCCATCACGTTCGTGAACGGTGAGGACACTCTTGCAATCAGCCTCATGGTGCCCAGGGTCACCGTCTGCCACCCCACAAGTGTCACCATATATGATGCCTTCCCATTCATGAACGCCGTAGATCATCCCCTGACCCAAATCAATGAATTACTACATGAAGGAGATGGAGTCAAATATAATTTTGTGCTCTTTGGGAATTCTTTTCTGCAATTAGCATAAAAATTTTGTGCTCTTCAGGAGTTCTTTTCTATAATTTTCAGGAGTTCTGTGAACTTCTAGTAGCCCTAATGTTAATTATTGGTTGACATTAATGTATTTCTATCATGTTGTTTGCATGCATTTAATACTAGAGATAGCAAGTGATATGCAGTAGTAAAATTTATTGCAGAAAAAAAATCAAATCTTAAGTTGATATCAACATTTATTATATTGATTTTCCCTTTATTTCCATTAATAAATACCTACTACAATTTTATCTATATGAAGGAGTTCTGTATGGAGGCAGAATAGGTACAATGCTCCTACAACTCAAGATGTCTAAGCATAGGCTGGGATCATTTGTTCTCGTTATCTGTATCATGACTCTTGTCCAACAAATCCAAGGTGGAGGATTTCACCTCACCAACCAAGATGTGAACATGGTAGTGCTATGTTTTTTTACTTATACATACTTTCCACTATGAACTTCAATCTTATTTGTTTTGAAATGTCAAATGATTGTAAATCCAATTTACCTATATGATAAAGGAGGTCATATTGACGTTAATTTTTTTTTGGTGGATATGCTCTAATCGTTTCGGTTGGTGGGGACTTTAGTTCAATTTTCTCCCTTTTATTGTGGGATGGGGTCCCCTTATATTTAGATATATAGGATTTGATATATGTATATCGTCCATTTCTAAATCTTCTGTCATTTATAGTTTACGACAAAAATTAACCAAGAACCAATGAACAATAATACTTTCCTTACTATCATGCTTAAAGAAAATATCCTTTTCTATCATACTTAAAAAAATATCCTTTTCATCTTCAGACATGGATTGGACAATCTCTGCAACCAAAAGGAGGTGATGAGACAAAATCATATGTAAGTTTGTTCACTTGCTGTGTTTTATTTCTCCTTTTAGAAGTTATATTCCATGACTTTTGTTTTTATTTTTATTCTTTTTTCTCAATTTTCAGTTTGCTGTGCATGGGACATTTTTTGGAAGCTACTTTGGGCTTGTTGCTACAATGGAAGTGTACGGATTTGAGCTTAATTATGGCCAAGAAATCATGATGGCAATATGGATTGATAACTCTCTAGGTGACGATGACTTAGAAAATGTAGTTTGGGCTGGATGGCAAGTAAGTTCCCCTTTCCATCTCCAATTCTCTTTCATTTGTGACAATCATGATGTCTTTCCTTGTGTTTACATTTTGTACTTTTTCAGCACTAATTATTGCCCATCTTTCTAGGTTTCTCGTAGAATATACGGTGATTCACGCACACACTTCTTCACATATTGGACGGTATGATTTTTCATTATAACTCAAAAAAAATATGTAGCCTCTCAAAAATATATGGTAAACAAATATGGGTTACACGTGATATAACTGTGACCATGCCCGGTATTAAACAGAGGGACTCACATCGAACTACAGGGTGCTTCAACATGGATTGTCCTGGTTTTCAACTTACAGATGGATCCAAAATAGCTCCTGGAGGTATCATAAACCCAGTGTCTGACGTTGATGGAGAACGACACGAGATTACAATTAAAGTGTTCAGGGTAATTAATTAATATATCCTATAAGGCGTAACTTTCAATTATATTGTTAAACATATGTAAATATAACTCATAAGTGCTAGCTAGTCACATTGTTCATAACTCCACTTGCATTGCCTTTCAAAAATGGTAGGAGAAGTCTACTGGAGATTAGTGGATACACTATGGCTTCAACAGTGCTCCAACAGCAGTGGGTTATTACCCAGCAAATCTATTTACCAAATTATCGAAAGAGGCAACTCACATTGCATTTGGTGGCAATGCTTTAGCGAGGGATGGTTACTCGACCCCTCCAATGGGTAGTGGATTCTTGCCATCGATCTTATCTAATAAGGCTGCATAATATTTTATTAGTTGATAAAGATGGCAAAATCACACCCTTTAATCTTGATACAGTTAAAATAGAGACTATGAAAAGTTGTTATGCCATGACACCTATTTTTGGTGAAAGTAGCACAAGGTGCTTATATGGAGGGCCTGGAGGTTGTGTGCTAAAGTAGATTGGCCCTCCCCCAAATGATGATGAATTGTAAAACATGATAATAGTTTCAAATTGCAATCAAAGTGGGGGTAATAATTTTACGTCTCATTCCCGTTTTGCACCCAATTTAACAGTGTCATTTTACAACTTGACACGGCAGCAATGAACGTTTTACAACTTGACACTGCAGCAGTGTCGACTTGATAATAATGTTGTCATTTTATACTGTCTAGACATTTGCCATCCGTTCTGTGCAGATGCCGCAGCAAGCCGCCGCATGCGCCGTCCCCTCCCGCGCAACCGCCGCCGCACGCCGGCCGTCAAGGTAGTGCTGGTACACGTAGGAGAGGAACCCCCACACGGCCATGAGCATGGCTACCACCTTTGTGCCCGTCATCTTGTCCCCAAACAGCGCCACCGCCAGCACCGGCACCAGCGGCAGCGCCAGGGTGCCCGCCACGCTCGCGAACAGCGACGACACCCTCGCGATCAGCCTCACGGCGCCCAGCGTCGCCGCCTGCCATCCCACGGCGATCCCCACGAGGGTCAACACGTACGACGCTTTCCCGCCCTTGAACGCTGCCATCTCGCCGTGGATCGTCCTGGACCCCGACGCGAACAGCGCCGTGGCCGACACCGCCGTGGCCACCGTGTTCGTGAAGATCTGCATCTTGAGCACCCACCGCAGCGTTGCTGTTCTGATCACCTTGTCGAAGGTGACCTCGAACAGGGACAGGATGAGCGCGTAGACGGCGGACGCGGACAGGGTGAGGACGACGCCGGCCGCGTGCTTGCCACGCGGAACGGCGTTGCTGGCGCCGGAGGTCCCTTCCCCGCCGACGTCTTCAGAGGAGGAGTCGACGCCGAGCAGCGCGGCGGAGAAGGTGAGCACGACGATGGAGTTGACGATGAGCAGCGTGAACCGCTGCGCGTTGATGAGGCGCGACGTGACCGCGTTGAATGCCAGCTGCGTCGTGGCGATGAGCGAGAACGTGGACACCGGCAGGTACAGCATGGCGTACGAGTACATGAGGTTGTCGCAGCCGACGACGAGCCCGAGGGCCACGCAGATGGCGACTATCTTGGGCGCAGCCGGTCGAGGCTCCCCGTCTGTGTCCCGCGGCGTGAGCAGGAGGGGGATGAACAGCAGCGGCGCTCCGGCCGACTGCACAAGCGTGGCCATCCACAAGCTGTTGCCGCCGGAGTTGTAGTAGAGGCGGCTCAGGAGAGGTGCCATTGCCTCCCCCACGAGCAGCATCAGCATGTCCGCCATCACAGGCACCCACCGTCGGACGCCGCGTCTCTGCGTCCCACACGTGGCGGATTCCGGCGCCTCGCCGTTTTCGTTATGGCTGGATTCCTGGCCTGGAATGAAAATGGTACACGTACAAAAAAAATGTTTACAAACATCTTAAAAAACTGATGCTGCACATTTTGATTTAATCTTGATTTTTCATAACTACTGGCCACTAATTAAATCCAATCTTTGTGTGTAAAGAGTTTAGTAAAGATTTTTTAAGTAGTATTGCATTACTCATCTCGGAATATCTGGGTGGAAAGAAAGTACACTTTTTTTTATCAAGTGCAAGTTATAATTCTCTCACTTTTTTTGAAATGCAAGGCATTGTTTGGGTAGGTGCATATGGTCTCTCCCAAATCGCACTTTGACGCTTAATTTTCTCCCACAGTATTTTCCTCTTGACGATAAAAGGGGCATCATAATGATAAGAAAACACGTAAAAAAAATGCAAACTAGTACCGTGCATGAGTACCTCTTATCTGGAGCTGAATTTCTTCAGCGCGTGCCATAGATCAGTGGCTATCTGAAACTCAGTAGCAGCTGGATGGTCTGCTGCTTCCTGCTCAACTATTCAGTGCACTCCTCGATTGCTAATAAGCAATGCGCATCAGAAGCGCGCGACTAAGCAATGTACTTCAATACATGATCCTCTCTCGGTGTCTCCTACTATCCTTACCGTCCTACTATCCTTACCATCCTACATCCTACATCTACTATCATTATCACTATATACATAGTCCTTGGTGATTCCTTTTTTGGTAGAATTTTGCTATGTATTAGTTTATACATCGGGTTTTTTTTCCAATCAGTGACTACATGTTCTTGAAAGTTATGGCCCACGTTTCCGTTCAAAATCTACCATAGATCTTGATGTATACTTCGTACCGTGTTGATTTGCATCCATGGAGCCATGATGAGTTGACTTTAGATTCCCTATGCAGTTGACTTCAAAGAAATCAATGGCCCTAAACGACTCCGGAGACAGAGATATCGTGAAGGTGCACCGTACCTTCTTCTGCATCGACCATCGTAGTAGTATCCATGTATGTACAATCGACTTGACATGAACTGATCAAGAGCTCTAAATGATGGAATTCTCTGTAGGTTAAGATACAGTTGACCTGCGAAGGGCCATACGGTTGACTTGTGATGCCACAGCATGACCATGGCGAATTGACCATGATGTGATGTGATGACGAGGAGCTTAGGCCGCGAATGCATGCTGCATGCTGCATGCTGTTTGGATCTATCAGAAACATGCGTGCTGCTACGTCGTGATCTATCTCATGTATGAGTAATTAACGAAAGTCACGTCGTCTGGCCTCGCCGGTCGACGGCAATACCCTCGCGGTTCCCGAAGCTTCCGGATGCCGACCATGCCGCCGCACCGCCTCGACGGATCGCCGGCGACGACGCGGGGGGATGGGATTCGGTCGGACGAAGCGAATCACAAGCTATAAATCTTGGTAGACATTGGGACAGTTTTAGACCACAACGTCGTTGAGACCCAATTAGGTGGCATCAGGAGTACACTGCAGAAGCTATATAAAAAAAAACCCGGGATCGGTAGACTTGTAGTACTTTGTGACCATTGGCCTTGTTGGCCAATTCAGATTCTAGCCCCGATTGAGTTGTATGTGTAAAAATTCAGATTCTACCCTATTGAGATGCCATGTTGATATTTGCCCAAATTTGAAAGAGACCTCACCTCATTAAACACTCAAAGCTCATCCATCGCCTATTTCTAAAAGGATCACTCCCAGCCTCCCACTGAACACAAAAAAATAACTCAGCCAAAAAAAGGGTCAAACTGCCAAGGCTGACAGGGCTAAAACCAGCAAGCAGTGAAGACAATCCTCTAAAAAGATCCACCGACTCCAAAAAAATCTAGTTTAACTTATCCAAAGAATGAATTACCTTTATATAACGTCTAGCCCCATCTCCCTCCCAAGAACTTGGATGCAGAACAAGAAAATGGACATGAAGAGGGTTGGCATCATTGGCGCCGGTATGAGCGGCCTAGCAGCATGCAAGCACTGGCTCGACAAAGGGTTCAACTCAGTGGTGTTCGAGGCAGATGACACAATTGGTGGCGTCTGGGCACACACCTTGGAGTCAACAAGGCTCCAGGCGCCAACCACAGCATTCAGGTTCTCAGACCTGGCAAGGCCAGCAACTGTGACAGAGAAGTACCCAAGCCATAGGAAGGTCATGGAGTACCTGAGGTTATATGAAAGCAAGTTTGATCTCCTCAAATGCATCAGGTTCAATAGCCAGGTGTTTGGAGTTGAATACCTTGGTGCAACTGAGGAAGAGAGTGGAGTGGGAGCACTGATCTGGCAATGGTGAGGCATTTGAAGCCAGAAAAGATGGGGTGTGGCGCCTCACAGTGAAGGACTTGATAATTGGAAACATTGAGGTATGTGCCTCCCCCTTTGATATTTATCAAATTCACACTGGTGCATAGGAATGGAGTAACAGATGAGAAAGGTATTATCTAGAAATTAAAATAGAAACAGCATCCGCACCCTGAACAGGAATAATCTCAAGTCAGCAAATCTGCTTGAACCAACAATATAATGAATTTGTTGTTTGAACCAACAGTACAATGCATTTCAATTTGTGTGAAGAAAATTGTAGTCCATACTGCAACTTTGTATGTTGATCTCCTGTCACAGATTTTTCTAGTGGATTTTCTAGTCGTGTGCATTGGAAGGCACAGCGGGAGCCCAAATATCCCAGAATTTCTGGCAAACAGTGGCCTAGAGTTGTTCAAGGGGGAAAATCTTGCACTCGATAGATTACTCATACATGGATAATGCAGCTGAATTTGTCAAAGGGAAGAAGATGATTAATTCAGACAATAAGATTGAGAACCCACAAAACTGAAAGTATTTCTTTCCATCTGCTGTTTCAGAGATGGGCACTCTCAAAAGTAATCAAAACTTACTTCAAGCGAAGCATTCCTTTACAAAAGCATGGGATGGTTCCTGACTACAGCTTCTCCTTTGCCACGTCGTCTTGCTTGATTGCAATGCTACCAGAGGGCTTTTATGATAAGGTTGACGAAGGCAGCATTATTCTCAAGAAATCCAAGAGGTTCAGCTTCTCTAATGATGGAATCATCCTGGAAGATGGAAATGAACACATAGAGTGATATTGTAATTCTAGCAACAGGATTTAGGGGAGATCAGAAACTTAGAGACATCTTCACAGCAACCTGGTGCAAAAAGATAGTGGCAGGGTCATCAGCTACAACAGTTCCTCTATACAGGTACAAGCTGGACATTTCTTTGGGTGGAGTGCATACTTTGAGAACAATAAAGTGAACAGACAGGGAAAGGGATAACATTATCTCTGCAAAATTAGTCCATTGCTACTATGCATGAAAACAATGAGAAACAATAAAGATGCACTTGCATGATTTCATATATGCATCTTTGCAAAGTATATATATCAAAACAAAAGCATTAATTCATTGCTTTTATTTTAAGAAAATGTCCATCAGCTGTTGAAGCTATTAACTAATTTTTATGCTCCAGACCAGCTAATAGGTATCATTAGCGCTGGTTTTGATAACAATAAGCCAGTAGTTAGCATAATTTGGGATAATGAAAACTTAATAAACTTGATACATCAAGTTTAAGTTTAAGTTTTAGTGTTTATTGGTTAAAGCCTGTATGTTCATTTCCCATTTACCAAAATGTTTGAAAATTGCAGAGAATGCATCCATACTCGGATTCCTCAGTTAGCAATTGTTGGATACTCTGAGAGCCTTACCAGCATATATGCCTCAGAAAGGATGGCCAACTGGGTAACACATCTCCTGGCTGGTCACTTCAAATTGCCAAGCATAAGATGTATGGAAGAGAGCGTAGCACAGTGGGCTAAGTATAAGGATCTTTACAACGGAAAGTATTTTCGCAGGTCCTGTATAAGCACCGTTAACATTTGGTTTAACGATCTCTTGTGCCAACATTGGATGCAACCCTAAAAGGAAGAAAGGAGTACTGGCTGAATGGTTCCAGTCATATGGACCTGCTGATTATGCGAGCCTTTACTGAAGATTATCCCACAAGCATATTCATAGGAAAAGAAGACAAAAGTACTGCATCCAGGATCCTACTGATTAGATTAGGAAGGTTGAATCTTTCAAGTTTGTTGTTATCATAACAACACAAAATAGAATCTACCATGTTCTGTACACAATTTTATTTTCACAGAGAGAGTTCTAAATTTATGTGAATTTACACTTGAACTTCAATTTATATCATGTAGATCTACCTAAAGTCCAAAACATTTGCACAAGTCAACAGAATGCTAAGAACAAAATATATTGAACTAGCCTGTTGAGTATAATGCACCTTTGATCACTTCCATTCTCTATCTTTCCATTTAGCCCGTGCAGCCTGACATCAACATGTACTTGATTGTAATCTGCATATAACAGTCTACAGGTATTAGCAAAAAAACCAACCAGCTGATACACTAAAGATGCAATTCTCACTATATTTTTCTAACAGAAGATATCAACATGCTTGACAACTAGATGCCACTAACCAATGTGATAATGTTACAGCCAAAGAGCCTTATTTAGATTAAGGGGCTGTCTCTGTCTCCTTAAAATTAAAACCAATTAGTAATATCTCTTTGTAAATGCACTTCTGTCATGGGGCACTCAAAATTATGCCAAGTGTAAACCATGATAAGTTGGAAAAAATATCATTTTCATTTAATTAGATGTATCTTCTTTTTTACTAGTGAGAAAGATATATTTTATTGTTTAGCAGCAAATGGTATCACTGTGTATGTCCCATATGGAAAAATGGCACTAGCATGAGACTCAATTTAGGATTAAATAGAACCATATGTGGGTTGGTTCAAATTTAATTTCTCATAGATAAATTAACAGCTTCTCATGTCTAGTTCAATTCTTAGACAGTGTAGAAGTAGCGATGACGATTAATTACTTATTATTAAACAAATCAATAAAAAAAACTACAACCAAGAATACATTTTCACTAACTTGTATGTTGGTTCTTTCTGGTGCAAAAACCACCAAGGGCCTGCTCTCGAACCCAATCTGTGAAGTAGATGAGGTAAATGTCACAGCATGATCAAACAGCCTGGTTATGATCAGCAAGGAACCAAAGTTTGCACCACAACAATGAAAGGTTTGCATCCATTATATGCTTGCAAGCATATGAATGATTCTGAAGACAATCAACATATGCGAACAATAGAATTCACAAATCAGCACAGTAATTCTGTATTTGAAATGACTGAACTAAAGCTCAACAAAACCTCTATGCATGTTGTAACAGTTGCATTTTCAAGGGAATAAACTCTGCTATTTATTTCATCCATTATAGTACAGAAGAGATAACCATACATATCAAAGATAACCTCAAATTGTCTCCAACAGTTCAGCAAATCATGAGAGGAAGTCAGAAACAAAAACTTACCTCAAAAATCCTGCAGTCATGCGCAAACCCATGAAAAGAGCGAGCCCAGCCCAAACCCCAGGGAGGCCAAAAACTTTGGGTGCATACAGCAAAAATAAAGAAGATATTGCCCCAACAGTGATCTGTACACAAAAGACAGTAATTAATCACAGCATAAAGGAAAGGACACAATGGCAAACTAAATAGTTGCCGCTAATGCAAGATCAAACTATAACAGATTTATTATGTATACCATTCTTTGAAAAAAAAGTGTATATACCATTGAAGAAGCCGAATACGAGAAGTCTGAGACACCAAAATGAAGTCCATCGAAGATAAAAGCTAGGGCATTAATTGGCTGGCTGGCGCTAACAAACTTCAAAAACAAAAACAGAACAAGTAAAGATGACGTTGACAGAGAGCTGAAAATCTCATTGTATGAAAAAACTAAAGCCACATACCAGAACACCACTGCCAACAATTTGTAGAACCATAGGATCTTTGGAGAACAGCTCTGCAATTCTACCGAAAGAGATAAACAGAAGAAGGGCTAAAACTGCACCAACAAATAGTCCTGTCTGGAAAATAGAGTTTAGTGGTAAGTTCCTTCCATACATGCTCAATGTATAATATCCAACAATAGAAGATAAACACCTGCGTAATTTAATAGAGGTTGTTACTTATTACCTTCAATACATAGTATGTGACCTCCTTGACCTTTTCATAGTCAAGCTTGGCAAATGAACTTGCAATCAATGCCTGCAATCAAGTAGGTCTAAAATAAATTGAATGCACTAAGGCCCTGTTCAAGAGAAATTGAGATCACGCTTAAATGTCATATACCATGGGATGGTTGAATTTTCAACCATCCCAAGCTTCTCGCAAAAGGGGAATTCTAGAGAGAGCGTATTTGTTAAGGCTTCTGTACTGAAGTAAGTGCAACCCAAGTTTTGCATATTTTAGTTCAAAACTTCAAACCCCATAAGTTCATTGGGCAAGATAAGTCGCAGATTTTTTCGAAAAACATAGTGAACTGAGAAGCTTTCTTGATGATTTTGAAGAAATACAACATTACATTAAAAAAGAGAGTTGCACCTGGGCAGAAACAGTCAATGCATCCGAAAGTAATGATACCGCCAGCCAAACCTGTAGACATATTTGATGTGCAGCCATGGCTATTGTACCTTGCCTGGCAGCCATCGCAGTTCCAAGGGTCATTGTTATAAGAACTGAAAGAGTTCTCCCTAACAGCATGCCACCTAGAAAAGTTTGAAAAGTATTCATAACTTGTATACAAAGGCAAGAGTTATGTCACTAAGGTGTGAGTAAATAATGCAACCCATGAATATTATAGTTGCAAAGTAAAAGCTCACAAGTTAGTATTCATAAAATATAACATGTGCATCAAAAGCTTGGAAGCATCAAAATTTACCACTCACCAGATTTTATGTACCCAACAAAATCTAGGTCTTCAATTTTTGGAGGCAGTAGAACTGCTCTTTTGCTTAAAGACCAGAGGAGCAAAAACATACCGAGATACCTAGACATTTCGATTAAAAAAAAGCAGTAAACAAATAGTACATCAACGATATGTAGGAAAAAATTCTAGACAAAATTAAATAAGATGGAAGGGGGGCACATTTCTTCAGCAATCAAACTAAAACAGGATTGGTTAGCACATTGATGGAAAACTCCAACAGCCTATTACCTCTTGCTTTAAACAGCAAACAACTGGGACCCCAGAAAAGCAAAAACCTATTAGAAACATTAACGGACAAATATATATTTTAGCTCGTCTCATCTGTTTATTTTAACCAATTTGACAATTGTATCAATGTTAAACTTTTAAAATAGTTTGTGTTGCCTGCAATTGTGGCACTTCTGAATGGAATTGTTTGAATATATTTAAATGCAATACGTACTGTGAAGCAATAGTTGCAAGAGCTGCTCCATTTAATCCAAGGTTCAGCGAATATACAAAAAAGGGAAGTAGAACCACAGCTGAGATGTTGCCCAAGCCTGGAGATTCAGCATAGATCCATAAGTGACTATATATGTTATGTTCAGTTGTCAGAAGACTCAGAACAAATGTCACTGAGAGAGAAAATTAATGATGATAGACTTTTATGATGTACTGACAATGGGATGATATCTCCATACAGTATATTGATCTAGAAGTGATAGGAAATCATTGAATTTAGCGGGTGCTAAGTCTTACCACTGTAAAGTAGAGGTGTCTTTGTGTCTTTCAATCCACGAAAGATACCTTGAATAGCCAATGAAACCACTACGGCAGGAGCACCAAGTGCCCTTAAAGAAAGAAACAACTTTGCAGGATTATGCATGGTTGATGCCTGCCGAAGAAACAAATGGAGAATACTGCATCAAGGGTTTAGTAAAATAGTGTCGCTAACCTAAGTGTGAAGGATATGCTAAAGTTTAGCATCCATATAGGATAGAATCAATGCACTGATATGACATTTGAACATACATGTGACACACCCATAATACTGAGGAGTATTTCAGACCCCAGAATCAAAGCTGAGACCTCAATGACACCAATTGCAGCCGCCAAAAGTATAGCAGAAGATATGGAAGGGAGTCTCTTCCTTCCACCGGTCTCACTAGATATGTTCCCCTCTGTGCATCATCAGAGAAATTTAGCTCCCAATTCTTAAATTCAATACGTTTCTTAAGCAAATAAGAGTAAGTAAGCATCAAGTACCTGAAGTAAACTGTGAGAGATCATGTCTCGAAACATCTTCAGCCACAAATGAGGTTGTGATGCTTAAGAGTGGTATGTTGAACAGCTTTGATATAATGTTGAAGACTGACACACCCACGGCAGCTGAGGCCAGCTCTACAGGACCTATCAAAGTTCAGACAAATAACACCAAAATAATTTGTAAGGAATCACAGAACTGAATTCGTTTTCTCAGACACTGCACTGCTGTTACTCATATTTAAGATGAGAAATTTACCTAAACGACCAATATATGCAGTCTCTAATAACTGCGCCACAGGATCGATTGCCTGCCCAACTATGGCCGGTAAGGCCAGATTCGCTAGCTCCTTCCTGATTTCTCCAGGATGATCCCCATCTAAACTGCTGAGAGCGCAATAAACACACTAAACACGCATCACCCAAACAGCCTCCATGGGCAAAACCTCGAAAATTTTCTAACCAACAATCACAGAATTCGCGACTTGCCGCACGGCGGTAGAATCATTCGCGTCAACGGGGGGAGACGCACGCGTCGGAGACGGTTGGTCGCTGGCGGCATCCTCGCCACAGAATTCCCCACCGCCGCCGGCCGCGCGAACGGCGCGACTGGGGAGGAAGTGGCCGCCCGCGGCCGAGGCCGCCCGTCTCGCGACGGGAGACAGCGAGAGCCCCGGCAGGGTGGCGCGACGGGCGCGACCGATCCCTCCGCCCACTCCCCGCCCGCCGCCGCCGTAGCGAAGGAGGCCGGCACCCAGCGGCGCGGGGCGCTGCCGCACGACCCCCGTCCCGGCAGCGAGCTCCATAACCGCCGCGCCGCGCAGCGTCGGGTCGGACCAGGCACAAAGGCGATCGGGAGCGGGTGCGGGGTGGTGGCGCTGCGGGCGAGGGCGCGGTGCACGATGGTGGTGGCGCCGAGCAGCCGCCGGGGGGGAAGAGGCGAAGGCAGTAGGATGGAGTGGAGGAGAGTACTGTACTAATTTTTTTTTGGGGGGTGGGGGGGGGGGGGGGTCACGCGAGGCGCCCACGAGGACGTGCACGGTGGCCGTGGCGTGCTCGCGCGTTCCAGTGCAAACCCCCTGGCATCCTGCGTTTTCTGCATAAATCGTCCAGGCTTTGCATGATTTGGGCTGCTCGATAACCTAGCGCTCTCAAATGCCAAATGCCGCCACTCTCGTTGTCTAGTTGGTTTATCCGCCGCAGTCAAAGTTATGATTTTGAAAGTTGATTTTGAGATTTTTTTTTATTATAGTATATTTTACGGCATTGTCTTTTAAACTACGAGAATAAATAGATATAAAAGTTTTATCCATATATTAGTTTAAGTTGTTTCTTTCGTATTTCTACTTCTTATCAGCCTAGCTTAACCAGATAGTCTACATTGTCAAACCGAACGGTGCACGTGAATTCTTCCCAGGTTGCCGAAATGTTGTTCATCAACAGACTGACTGCACACGTTCAACAAATGAAGCATGAAACAGTCTAGTACTCTTGCCTGAAACCCATGTACTACAACAGTTCGCCCAACATCACGAATTCCACATGGTCAATCAAACTGAACGCATGTTCTTAGTTCTCCGTCAGGTTACGAAAAATCGTTCATCAACAGAAATAATGACCAAACCACAGCTTGTCTGGTTGTCTTGCCAAACTGTACTAACAACTAACAAGGCACACAAACTGTAAGAGCTGATGAAGTAAATCCATATCGCGAGCCGTCTCAGGCAAAGCCAAATTCCGTTCTCTCTAAAAACAACCCCCCCAAAAGAAAGGTTAAAACCAAAACCATAGGACTACCTTTGCAAGAGTTCGACAGTACAAATGTCTCCTGATCTACATTCTAACACAAAAACATGTGTGTCCCCTAGTGTCCACACTTACACGTCCAATCAGCTACTGATTAAGTCCACACTTACACTGCCCAGATTACTCACAACATGAGACCACGAATCAGTAGTCCAGGCACTGCGAAAATAAGGATGTTAATGCTCTTCAAACATGATAGAGGAAGCTTACACACAGGAAAATAACATGAAGGCAAACGATCAGCCCCGTCCATCTCAACCACGTCGATGTCAGCCTGAACGCCGATGAGTGAGCTGGCTGCGCCATTGGAGACATCGCAGCAGCTGCGCGTTACAACCAACAAGGGGTCAATTTGTTACTCATTGCAAACAAAACGGTAGCTATTTGTTTTGTTTTTTTGGGGGTTACAGCTGAGCTACACTCACCATTGCATGTAGAACTGGCGGTAAGATTGGCAAGAATGTTGAAAGACGTGCTATTTGTGTACCCTGCATACAAGCACGTCGTGCTCTCGCAAGATGATGTCGGCGACGTGGTTGTGTTCCCAAGGAACATATCTCCACATTTTGCAGCTGGGCAGAAAGATGAGCTTATTCCTTGCGTTGGTTGACAATCTAGCCTGAAGAATTCAGAGATTTGTTGGGAGTTGACACATACTGATTTGCCAATATTAGTAAGCATGAGGTTTTAGTAGGGTGAACACTCACTGCCAAGTGTAGGAGCTGCAGCCACACATGATGCAGTTGTTGGCAGTCAGAATGTAACTTCCATTCGGAACAAGGAGGTTGCGGTCTACAGCTGTACTACTAATGGCAGAGGAGCAGGCTGCCATATACGTAAACTGTTAGTCCCAAACATTATTACAACTTACGAGTGAATGTACGACAATGAGTTGAAAAGGAATTATATTTTTGAAATTTTACGTCTATTAAAATTCCAATTAGAAAGGATGTACGAGACAGTTAACATCAAAAAAATTGGCAGTGGGCATTTTAGCTTGCACAATACTGACGTTACCACGATTATAACAACAGCAAATTAACTTGGTGACTTACGAGTAATTTACATAGACGAATGGGAAATGTTCTAAACTTCAGATCCAATATGCAGCAAGCATATCCAATAGCTTATTAAGAAGACCAGAACTATGACCACTTAACAGTAGTTCAGTGGAGATACCACTATGTCAATACATTGTTTTCTACTATTACTCCTACTAGGCTACTACAAGTACATTCGAGTTCCTACAGTACAGGCAAGGACCCAGGCCTCTATAATTGATTCCAAGCCAAAGGGATGATAAGCTCTGCAACTTGCTACTCCTAGAGGACTGAAATACTAACTTTGTGTCAAATTTTACTGCATCTTTTTATGCCCATCCATAAGCACACCTTTCCAAGGGCTCAAGACAGTTAGGCAAATGATGTGAAAAAAGCATGCCCTGAACTTGTTGGGTGTGGGATAAGATTACTACTACTAATATACAAAGGTGAGCAAAAAAGAGACAGAGCTTTGTATTCAGCCCACAGCTATGCACAAAGAACCTGGAAATTCAGAAAACATTGTATAAATGCAGCTTGCACATCAGCAGCAGCTATAGCAACTTGTAATTTGTTGGATGCGCCAATAAAGAGTTAAAATGTACAATGCTTAACAAGTAGTAGCAAAAAAGGAGCACAAACGGTTCCTAAGACAAAAGGGGTTCACTAGATACAGTATCTTGGAGGCAATAGCAGCAAGATACTCAAAAGCATTTCGAAGGAAACAACTTTTAAAAGACATTTTTCTTTCAAAAAAAGTTGTTTTTATACGATAGGTGAAGTAGCTCCTTCCAGTACAAATCAAAAGGAGATAGAGAGAAAAAATGAGTCCTTTTTGTCCTACCTCGGAGCGGCACGTCAAGAACCTGGCCGGCGAGAAGGCTCTTGGCATCGGGCATCCGGTTCAAGGCGAGAACGGTGGCCTCCGTGGTGACGAAGTCCTGCGCGATGGCGGCCACCGAGGTCCCGGGCGGCACGACGTAGGTGTAGTGCACCACCGGCTGGCCGCCAACGGGGTCGCAGCTGCAGGGCACGGGGATCCAGAGCTCCTGGCCGACGGCGATCTTGTTGGGGTCGGAGACGTTGTTGGCGGTGGCGATGTCCTGGTAGGTGACGAGACCCGCGAAGACGCCCCTGGCGATGGCGTCCAGGGTGTCGCCGGCGCGGATGCGGTAGGTGGGGCGCTGGAAGGTGGCCCCTGCGCCGCCGGAGCAGAGGCACGGGAGGCGGACGCGGAGAGGCGAGGGCGCCGGGGCCGATGGCGGCGTGGAGAGCGGCAGGCCGTTAGCCGCCAGCAGCGCGCGGTGGGAGCGGAGCTGGAAGAGCGCCCGCACCGCGGCGAGCGTGGTGGCGTTGGGCGGCGCGTAGGCCACCAGCGCCTGGCACGTGGACGCCCGCGGCGCCGTCGCGTTGCACACGAACCGCGCCGCCCCCACCGCCGCCGGCGACACTGCCGCCACGCAGAGGAACGCCGCCAACACGGAGACGAGCGGCGGCGGCGGCGCCATTGCTGCTGCCATTGCCACCAAACCAAAGAGCCTAGCTTAGCTAGTGTGACGAGCGAGTGAGACGGTGTTACTACTACCGTGTGGCGTTCGGATTTGTTTTTGGATTAAACGCAAGGGAGGAGCAATGGCGCGGCGCGGAGGTAGAGGAGAGGTGGGGCAGCGTGCGTGTTTCGTTGCAGAGACCCACCTCACCCCCAGCGAGGTGGGCGGTGGCGGTGGTGGTGTCCTCCATTGCCGTCCTTTGCCACGCTGACGCGGGACCAATGCCGTCCATTTCCAATTGCACGGCGTCGATCTCGCCGAACGGGAGGAGAAGAGGAGACGAGGGACCTGGGAAGCGGGGATCTTCTGCGCGCGGTGGTCGTCGTTGCTTTGCTCGTGCTCTCGCCGCGTGTGGGCCACAGGGAGGATCGGAGGGTACGTGACCGCACTCGCATCCTATTGTGCCATGAACGTTAAGCTGTACGGAAGGGAGATGTCGCGGTGTGTCTTTGCTGTCTAATTAATCACAAGCTCAGAACACCAGGTACTACTACTAGACGATCGATTATGGTGAGATGAAAACGAATTTATTAGTTCTCTTATCTGTATGTGCGGATGGTCTCACGAAGAATGGTTTTTTTTTCACGCGTACTCTCTCCGTCAAAAAGAGTATAACTCAAACATTCAATGGGTAAAGAAAATGATCTAAGTATCCCGCTTTAAATGAGAGGTGGCAGAAGTGGTAGGATGCTTACGGTAAACTGAGAGAATTTTGAATAAAGGACGGTTGGAGAATAAGAATTGTATTCTTTTACATAAAATTTGAATGTTAGAATTATTATTATTTTTATTTTTTGGGCACGGAGAGTAAATTAGTCACAGTGTGAAGCACTAGTTCCGGTAGTTTGGGGTCAGTTCCACGACTTGTTCCAGCCGTCCAGTTACCCACGCCACATATGCCTTTCAGTTTCCTTGCACATGCTCTAGGCATGACACTGGGGCGTACTGAGAAAATGTCGTCGAAACAAAAGTATACAGAAGCACACGGCAAACGGCTTCTTTCGTGCATACTGTCAGCATGCAAAGGATCCGAGGCACGTCGTTTAATTAACATTACCAAACTCCTAGACACACGGTCACAGTCACACACTTGACACGATGAACCACACATCCTCCCAGAAGACAGGTTATCAACTGCCAGTCGGGCTGAGAGAGTGAGAGAGATTCCTGGCCAAATGGGCCGTCCAAATCTCAAGGTGAACGGCGTGCCCCGGTAGTAAAAATCTCTGTTTTTGTTACCCCTTTTTTTTTTTAATACCGCTCATTCATAGGACTAATGGTACACTTATCCAGTTCTCACAGGTGACAGCTCTCGCCGTCGATCGATCACACGAGGGCTGGACATGGACGGCTCCCTGAACGAGCCACTTCGCACGTGACGGATGCCGACGAGACATCGGGATCTTGTCTTGGATGGCACAGCTTCACTGGGTGGGTTCCATCGCTGGCGTCTTTACTATCGATTACCGTCAACGTCTATAGAAATTAACCGATTACCAGAAAACGTTATTAATCGTCTAGGCTTGATGGTGTGGTTGGCTCCGTCACCGAGCATACCCGTTCTGGCCTTCACAGAGCACCAGTACTGTAGTGGACTACTACTTCCTGATGAGTTTTTCATGAACACTTTAACGAGTTGAGCACTCAAGAGTGCTTAATTTCTTTCTCGCTTTTTTTTTGTCATTTTTGGTGTCAGATAAAATTTTTTATGGCTTCTATGATTGACATTTGAAAACTTGCCAGCCAACTGTTGTTGATGATCCTTTTGATTCTGTAAGAAAAAAAAAGGCTGCATCTCCATTTAGGCGCTTCTGCTTGTTGCCCGAGTTGGGATCCTAAGCTAGTGGCCAAATGGGGCGAGTGAATGGAATTCTAGTGGATTACAGGCAGCGGGGCCTCGCTTGTCCTCTGCCTGGCCCGACTCAAGCATAAAACCATTCATTCTTGTATTGTAGTACACCGTACGCATACACCACTTCACAATTTTTCAGCAATCTCTTGCAGAGTTGAGCAAAATGTGAAGATTACTTGACGACAGGATACTGTTGGCTCCCTTCTTTCAATAAAGATTACAAAATCTTAGTACCATGATAAGTTACTGTAGTTCGTCAAAAAACCAACACTAAGTACTGCCATAAACAGAGAAGCTTTCGAGATGACAGAAAAAAGAGAGAGACTTGGCTCAGTGAAATGAAAAGAACAAAAACGAATTAAGTTGCTGCACAAACACGTTTCCATGATATATAAGCATGCTGTTACAAACTACAAGAAAATTACTAGCCGGCGACTCTGGAGAGTGGAGACGCCAAAAAAATGAGGCCACCCTTATTGAGCTAGCAGCACTGCGGCAAGAGGTGTTGATGTACATGTTCACCTCAAAATTCTATGTACACCAGCAACTGCAGGTCTAGCTACTTTCAGGCGTGACATCCATCTATTGCTAGTTTGCTAGCACACACAACAAACGTGTGCGAAGTCAAATCTACATAACTTAGCCAATGTCTTCTAGCTGGATGCATAACTTAACTAATCCGAGAGGATTTCCCCCAGATCAGAATCCTCTCTGCTGACCAAGGAATCATCTTCAGCTTCCATGTCAATCATTTCTCCTCTCCCTGCAGGATCATCTTCAGTATCAGATGGATCCGCTTCTTCATCGGTATAAACAGGATATGTTGGCCCTCCAATATGTCAGTGCTGCTGACAGTGCTGCTGACAGTTTCTCGGTTTCTTCTAGAATCTGATTTGACTACTGACTTTATGTCGGTCTTTTCTCATATACAGGCAGCAAGATTGGCATGAAATTCTCCTCTTCCTGGCATAATTTCCGTGAGGAGAATGTATCCCATGATATATTTGCCCTATTCATAAATAAGGGAGAAAGCTGTTTAGCAGTTGTCCTGATTGTTTTCTTGTGGCCAAAATATCTCCTGCAGGGAGCACCAGTAGATAGTTAGAACTTGAGAACTAAAATAAATAAAAAAATCAAATTGAAAAAACTGATGTATCACCTTCGCCCAGCAAGAATTTTGGCCATGTTACAATTGTTGTTATTTACAAAAGCATCACTTCCATGACAAACAATAAAATCAATTGCCGCCATGCGAGATGAGTGTGTCAAGAATGGAGCCAATTCCTCTTTTATGGATAATGTTTCTTTCGTATGGAAATTGGGGAAGAGCAATTTGAGGGGTGCTAAAGTATCTTCCCCTCCATATATCTCACCGGAAGCAACATAGATATGCACATCACTTTTGTAGCCTAATGCCCTCAACATCAGTCCTACCTCCTCAGGGGTTAGTGGGCACCGACCTTGCCTTCTTCCTTTCTCTGGGTCACTTTTCTGAAATGAGAACACAAGTTGGTAACAGGAAACTTTAGCTCACTTACAAAGTATCTGCTGCATGATATTGTTCATACATGCAAAGTCTTCCATCGCTTGTGAATGGAACCTAGTTCTCTTTTCTCCTTTTCTCCACCACCATAATAACACCCAGAAAAGGCAAGCATGTCATGTTCAAACCTGCCATCAGGATAGACGTTGATAAAAAAGAGCACAATGACTCATGCGGCAAGAGCAAAAGTGTACATACGAAATGTTCTTTTAGTCTCTACTTTGTTTTTAATTAATCAACCTCTATAATTTTACTGTTCCATTTTAATTCTAACAAAGTTTAAAGAGAACAGGTTGGAGCTGAAAATCAGCTTATAATTTTAGCAACATAGCAGTATTTGGATCATTACAAATCGACACTTCATTTTGCAGCAAAAAGAATGGATCAAACAGGTTAATTTTGAACAATAAGGAAATCTGCAGATTGAGGACAGCTTCATCTAAGCATACCTCAGGTGCAGAGCAATAAAATGTCTGCTCTTCTCTCGCATTCATTTTATTAGCTTTTCACCCAATTCTCGTATTGGGTCAGTAAATCTCAAAGAATGATAGTTAACTCGGCAACACAGTTTTTGCAGGTCTGTGTCCAGCCTATTTGAGAGCCTATAATCATATTTAGTCATGCAAATGACCTGAATTACCAGCAAGAAAGTGACATGAGCTATATGGCTGAGGATTTTTCTGAACTTCAACCACAAAAAAGAGCTAAAACACACAGAGAAGCACGAAGAATACACAACGCATGTATAAGTTATAAACACAGAATGAAAGCACTATCAACTTCCAACATAGACATTCCGTAAAAGTTACCAAGGTTCAAAGAAACAATTGACCATTAGAGTATCTGAGTATCTGATCTAGAATGTGGAAAGGAACAAAGGATAGTTTCACCTAAAATTAATATAAGCCTAGTAACAAGGACTCCTACAAAGCCACAGGGTCCACAACTTACATGTTTCTTCAGGAGTGCAGGTAAGACATGGTTCAAGTAACATTTTGGAGTACATTTTCGAGGGACAAGCATTTTATAAGGCTTCACAGCTTTACACCCCCCCCCCCCCACCCTTTTCGGAGGTTCTTTGATAATACTGGCATCCATTGCAAGAAATGAGACAAACCAATCAATATCAAATATTTCAGAAAAGTTGCTGAAGCAGAGATATTATTCAGAAAACAAGTGAATGAGTTCAACTTAAAATATGCAAGTGCTCATAGAGGATCATGAATTAAATTTGGAGGTGCTCTCTGCTTCCATACCTTGAATCTTTCTAGAAAGATCTTTGATCCAATTTGGGAACAATAAGTGTTGCATTTAAAATGCGTGCAGTGACAACATCATCAACTATCTAGAAATAAGCAGATGCTATGATATATCTAATATTTTCCAGATAGGGAAAAACATAAGTAATTCAGAGTTCCAAATGAATGTAGAACCATGGCATTAGTGGTGGCACTGGAATCTATAAGACATTAGAAAGGCAATACCTTTAGGCAGAGGATAGAATCAGCTCATTCCAATACAAAAAGGACACCTCCACAATTTCCAAAATGTAGCATGAAATAAGCACTAATACAAATTAAGATTAACTTATCATCAGCATCTAATAAACGATTACATGCAGTACACGACATGTTTGATGTGTTATACAAATTTTAGAAGTCAATTAGAGGCTTACAGCAGAGCAATGGCTCACCAAAGAAGTTGCTAGCGTGCTTGGAACCCCATAGGTCAATCGGTGCAACCCTTTCATTCCTCTACATTTTGAGAACAAAATAATCAGTTAATCAGTCACTTGTATATAAAAACTCCAAGCTAACATTCCCTACGAAGACATTTGAAGGCTTGAAGCCCATCCTACCTCTTCACAATTACTACTTGACTTAGTGACAAAAGCTATAGGCTTGAATGATTCAATTTAAACTATAGGCTTGAATGATCCAATTTAAACTATAGGCTTGAATGATCCAATTTAAGACATTTTTATATTGAAGCAATCAATATCCGGAGTTAAATTCTCCACAGATCAAGTAAGCACATCTAAAGTCTAAACAGCTCCGGTATTGAGTATTTGATTGTACCGGGTTACAGAACAAACACACGTTCAAATTAAACTCATTTATCAACAATCCATAACACAAACCAGAACCGAAGTCATTCTAACCGGAATGCCGGAGGAGCCGCCGGTCGCGGAGCCGTCCATTTCGCCGTCAGCTTTTCGGCTGTGGACTCCCAGACAGAGTGAGCGAGAGAAAACATCAGACCAGGCTGCTTTGGACGGGATGAGGGGCGAGGGGGAGGGGGGCCAGAGTTTCCGTTCATACCGAGCGGCGACGGGAGCTTCTGACGAGGGATCGACGGGAGGAGGAGGCGAGGACGAGGTGGTCAGTAAGCGGTGGCACAGAGAGGGAGAAGGAGACGAGCGAGACGGCGAGGAAAAGTAGGAGAAGAGCCGCCCCTGGCAGCGCAATGCGGCGCGGGAACTGGTGCTGAGAGTGGTGCTGGCCACGCCGCCGCCACTGTCCCATCGCCGGCGTCTGGAGAGCTCAGGAGAGGAGCAGGGCGACGGCGACGGCGACGGGAGGGTCGCGGCGGCCGCGGTGGCGCCGGCGACATAGATCAGGGGCAGTGAGCGTCTTTCGACAACAGCCTACTTCATATATGGGCCCAACTTATATGGGCCAGACGGAGACCGCATTTCAGTTCCGGCCCAACATATATCAGGAGGCCGAATTCCCGTTCCGAGCCCATATATATGGGCCTCATGGAGGCCTCATTCCCGTTCCGGCCCATAAAGAAGCCTCGTGGGCTGCTCAATCGTGGCCCAGAAGGAGGTGGCTGAAGAGCAGATTGTTGTGGTCCCGTTCTTTCGTCAGCGTTGCCATGGTGAAGACGCAATTACCACATTTTCAAACTTTAACCCATATAAATCCATTCTGGGCCTTAGAAATTACTAGAATTTTGGTAGCGATGAATATATAATCAAACAAAGAATGTAGTAGTAGATAACAAGGATTCAAATCATGAGACATATTTCGGAATGTTTCTACGGCCTTCGAAGACCACAGGCCGTACACTAACTCACCACCTAAGTCAAATTTCTCAATACTGACTGAGATCTTGAAAAACAGTTGCACCAAAGCGATAAATCTTTCATCACGTTCTCCACATTTGATTTTGACGGTCTTAAGGCGATGACACTTAAATGGCAATATTTCCCCATATGAGAAAGGTGGTGCTTTTTCCTTGTAATACTCACATTCTTTCTGCAATATAACTAAAACAAATGTTTCATTTAGTTGTCTTGAGATACTAAACAAGAATAGAAACAACAGTCGTAAGCTCATCAATAACACATCCATCACAAACACACATTGGTTAGTTGCCCTTGCACGGTTATAAGACACACAACAATTACGTACCTCATGAAGTTCCACACAGAGCTCCTCTAATATTGGTGATTGCGTAAGGACACAACGTAACGGATAAAGATCAAAAGCCATGCACCAGTCACCAAGAACCAAACATTTTAAGTTGTTGAAGACCAGGCATGTCGGTAAGCACCCCTCAAACAGAGCCTATACACCCACAAAAAAGAGAACTGAAACTTTATTTTAGATTACATATTGTATCGCAATGATAAAAAAAAACAATAGTAGTCTAGACATAAATGAAAATCAACTTAAGATGAGATGGTCAAAGGAGTTTGTACAAACCTCTCGTAGTGGAGCTATCAAATTTAGGCTTGTAGCATGTGAAAGGACACCAAGGATATTATTATGCTCAATATGATGCTCATCGCTGAAGTCCTCATCTTCATAATCTTCAAGGGAACAACCATACACACTGACCGAAGCTGTCGGTGAACACTTGCATTCATGTCATCAAGGCGCATAGTCAGAAGATTCGGAGTACGGATCCTAAATTTATAGTCCATCGTACAGTTGACGATCCGCAGATGCTTGAGTGAAGTTGACGAGATCTCTGTGAACCGGATGATAGCTTCCAAAAGCTCCAGATTTTGCAGGGTAGGGCACGCGTTCTTTAATGGCCCAAAGTCACTATCATGTAATACAACATGTTTGAGCACCACCTTAGTCAGATATGAAGAAGCCAAGATGAGATTATAATCAACATCGGTGCAATATCCCTCACGCTCAGAGTATTCAAGCACTGGGACCTTGCGTTTGACAGCATAATTGACCCACGAGGCAGAACGGTAAATCCATCTAGAACAGAGACGAAAAGAGCGCAAGGACACGCTGTCGTCGAAGAGAGGCAACGCGTGGTCCATGAACTTCTCGAACTGGAGGGTGTTGTCAAAGTCAGCCACGTCGATGTTGAGGCAAGGCCCAGAGGCTGCGCCACCTCCGTGACAGAACGCTCATGCGGGCAAGAAGGACAGGATGTGGTGTACGAGATCATCGGGGAGGCAGTCAAACCGGTCGTCGCCGCCGGGACTTGCGCCCAGGCGGAGACGCCATGTTGGTCGTGGGCGGCATTACGTCGAGCACGTCGCCTGCATCTGCAGATGGGAAATTAACAGGAGAAGGAATGGAACAATCTTATTAGAGTGGGGAGGAGACGGATCCAATCAATCAATCCCCAAGCGAACTTAAATCAAGGAAAAAGATCGTGCTACCCAAAGAACAGGGAGGAGAGCGCGATCGGCGCCGGGATGGCGCGTCGTGGGCGGCGGCCGGTGAGGTGGATCGTCCAAGATAGCGCACGGGAGAGACGCGCCCTTGGATCGTGATCTCCTCTGCTGTGCGACCCGACGGCCACGTAATATGGCCCAGAAGGAGGCTCATTTCCCTTCCGGCCCAACATGAATACCCACACAGCGCAATCCATTTCCCGGGCCAATATGTACGGGCCTGTCGAAGACCGTATTCCCGCTCCTACCCAACATATATGGGCCTCAGAGAGAACAAAACTCCCATTCCAGCCCAATACGTATGGGCTGCATGGAGGTCGAGTTCCCATCCGGCCCGGGCCTCCCGGGCCCACGCTCCCGTTCCGGCCTAACTGTACTGTTTGATCGCGTGGCCCAGGACCTCCGTCTGCTGTTCTCCCGTTCTTTCGTCTGTTCTGGCACAAAGTTCAGCAAACCATAAACGTGGAGGCAACGCAGATTCCACATTGTTTGTCCAGCAAAAACGGACTTGAGGGGCTTGGCCATGAGCTAGTCATGTGCAATGATGCAATCTGATGTGGTTTGAGCACTCTGGATCAAATTTTCTGGACCTAATTCGGTTCATCAATCTACGTTTGGATACATGCGCTATAAATAGTGATGAAGCAATTGTCATACCACCAAAATAAAACACAGAAATACATTCTGGATCTTAGAATTCTTTATTACGATCATTATATATAATCAAACAAGTTTGTACTAGATAATAAGGACACAAATCATGAGACAATCAGTCAGGTTGTTTCTGCGCCATTCAAAGCTTCCAAGAAGGGGAAGGCTTAGCCCTAACCCACTGCCTATCTAAGTCGACTTCCTCAATACAGACTGAGAACTTGCAAAACAGTTGCAGCAAAGCAAAAAATCTTTGATCACGTTTCCAGCATTCGATTCTGACGGTCTTAAGGCGATCACACCTAAACGGCAATATTTCCCCATGTGAGAAAGCTGGTGCTCTTAGCTTGCAATCCTTACACACCTTCTGCAATAACAAAAACAAATGTTTCGTTAGGTCATGACTTAAGATACTCAGCAACAACACATCCATCACAAACAAACATTGGTTGGTTGCCCTTGCACGGCTATGGAGTAAGATGCGGAACAATTAGGTACCTCACGAAGTTCCACAGAGAGCTCCTCTTAACATTGGTGACTGCTTAAGGACATAGCCCAGTGAATAAAGGTCAAAAGCCATGCACCAGTCACCAAGTACCAAGAATTTTAAGTTGTTGAAGACAGGGCATGTTGGTAAGCCCCTCTCGAACAAAGCCTACACACCCATAAAAAGAGAACAAAACAAATCGTAACCTAGATATTGAATCGCAATAATAAATAGCCAATAGTAGTCTAGACAAAAGGAAGAAACTTAAAAACTATAGTTAGAGTAGTTTGTGCAAACCTCTCGTAGTGGAGCTATCAATTTCAGGCTTCTAGCATGAGAAAGGCCACCAATGATACGATGCTCAAATTCATCATGGCTGAAGTATTCGTATTCAATATCTCTGTCAAGGAAGCAACGATATACACTGATTGAAGCTGTTGTTAAGGATGGTAAGTCCTCCAGCACTAGGGAGTTTCTGCCTTGTATGTTGTCAAGGCACATCGTAAGAAGATTTGGAGTACGGATTGAAAATTCATGGCACATTGTACAGGCGACGATCCTCAGATGCTTGAGTGAAATTGACGAGATCTCTGAGAACCATATCCAAGCATCCAAAAGCTCCAGATTTTCCAGGGCAGGGCATGCATTGTTTAATGGCCCAAAAACTCTATCATCTAATTCAACATGTTTCAGCACCACCTTAGTCAGATATGAAGAAGCCAGGATGAGATTATAGTTAACATTGGTGTAACAATCCTCATGCTCAGAGTATTCAAGCACAGGGACCTTGCGTTTGATAGCATGATTGACCCACGAGTCAGAAGAGAAACTGAACAAAGAACGGAGACGAAAAGTTCGCAAGGGCACGCTGTCGTCCAAGAGAGGCAAGGCGTGGACCAGGAACTTCTCAAACTGGAGGTCGTTGTCAAAGTCACCTACATCAATGTTGAGGCAAGGCATAGAGGCCCAGAGGTTGCGCCACCTCCGTGACAGAACGCTCGTGCGGACGGTCTCCCGCGCTGCCAAGAAAGACAGGACGTGGTGTATGAGTTCATCGGGGAGGCAGTCAAACCCATCGTTGCAGCTGGAGCTGCCTGCCGACGTTCTTGCGGACTTGAAACCAGGCGGAGACGCCATGTCGCTCGTGGGCGGCATTCCGTCGAGCACGTCGCCTGCACCTGTAGATGGCAATAACACAAGAAGTGGAGTAATTAAAGAATCTCAGACTGGGGAGGAGACGGGACCATTCAATCGAGCTAACTTAAATCGATGAAACAGATCGGCCTACGCCGCGTACCCAAAGAGCAGGGAGCGCGCTCGGCGTCGGGATGGCGCGTCGTTCGCGGCGGTCGGGGAGGCGGGCGTCAGGGAGCGGGCGCCGTCAACGGTAGCTCCCGTCTACGAACCTTCTCCTCGATCCCCTTCCGCGCGCGACTCGACTCCAACGGCTCGACCTCGAGTCCTCGATCCCCTTCCGCCGTTCCGCGCGCGACTCCCCTCTCCTTCCCCTTCCGCCGTTGTAGGCGATACGTGGGCCAGCCTTTTGAATAGAAAAATTATAAAAATAAATGTTTAAATAGAAGAAAATTTATAATGATGATATATATTTTTTAAATTATAATATAAATATGCACAGTAGTCATGTCGAGCCATGTCATCATGTCAGGTCGGGGCAACGATCCAAGCACAGCACGGCCTAGGCTATGCCATCACGACCCACAATCAAACGGGCCGTATCAGCTATGAACAGTACCTCCATACGGGACCCGGTTAGGCACGGTCACGGTTCATTTGGCACTCAATATTCAGCGTTCCGCATGGAACCACATGGTTCGCAACTCTTGAGTAGAGCACAGCTCATGCTATGAACTTCTTGTTCGTGACTCTTGTAGAGCACAGTCCATGGTTCATACGGGCCTCGATGGCCTGAGCTTTTCTTCAGCTGCGCTTAGGTGATAGGCCTAACCTTTGGACTTTCTGAGCGAATATTTTTTATTAAAATATTTATAAAATTATTTTTTTATTTGAAAAAAATTATATATCTATGTCCTCAACGCCCTTTGTAAAGGGGTTTATTTTAAAAAAAACTATTAACACTTGTTTATGGCGAGTCGATGGGAACTATAAAATTTATATACACCCTCCTATCTAGATGTCGTTTTCTCTAGCGAAAGGAGGCTGCCTGTAAAATGCCCGATAAAGCACGGCGAAGAGTGAGGTATGAAATTTTTGCAGGTGACCCCTTACTTTAAAGCATTTTTTTCTCTTTAGAGGCTGTCAGCAAAATTGTTAGACTCGTCGTAGAAGGGGATGGTGACTAGCAATTTTAAAGGCGGTAATTATGTTTGGCTGCTTTTTCCTACATGTCCAAAAGAAAATAAAGATTTTAAATAAATATATTTTTATTTAGATATTTAATTGTAAAGAAAATTTGCTTGGTGTAGTCCAGTGGTAGATGCATCGACGCAAAATATACAGAAAAATAATTATTATGGCTTCATGGAAGAAATCTCTAAAAGCTAAAAATGCAGATCCTATTGTTTAGGTGACAATGGGTGAAACACCCATAGGACATGTTCGTAGACAACTTCAGTCCAACAATTGTCGACCTCAATAATGTGGGTCACAAAGATGATCCCTAGGTACTTATTGATTATACCGCATAGGTTTTCTATGTAACCAACACCACAGATAAAAAAAAGACATAGTGCTCTTCGAAAAACAAAAAATCATACGAGTTGAAAACATAGAATATGTCGAGGACTACAATCACTACTATCCAATGCCGCTACTTACAGATTTTTTTTAACAAGATAAAGCTTCTAGAGGCAACCAACAATGAAAAAACTCTCAAATTCTACATGAGCTCATAATCTGTAATAGAATAATTTGCACCAATGATGAAAATATGTAATTTGATAATTTATGTGAATATGTAAAATTTATGCTTGATGTATGTGAAATTACATAACTATTATAATTAAAAGATAAATTTACTTTATGGAATTCAATTCAAAGGGAAAAAAATTATATGAGGCATTTTTGTCGGCAGCGTGCACCTTCTCTCGCCAACGAAAACCATTTTCACAGGTAGCGTACGACGTCCTTCGACTGCTTAAATGTGCCCACTATAAGGTGTACAGGAGCTTAAAAGTTTCCAACTCTTACTCGCCGAACCATAGTTTTGCACCGCCACGCTGCCAAAATTCAACCGCCCATGCTCCGCTGCTTAGCCTCCTCTCTTGCCTCCGGCATCCGCCTCTGCCACTGCCTTATACTCCGACCTAGCCCTTCAACAGCTTCTCCACCGCCACTCTCCCCACGTAGCCTCGGTCGATGCCACCAAGGATCCTCGCCTCGACGCGAGCTGCCACCGTTGCCCTCGGCATCCCCTTCCCCGTCGCCCGGCCTCCTCTCCTCGGTAGCCATCAACCACCTTTGCTCCGCCACCCTCGGCCTCCCCTCCCTCACACCCACTGCTCTCGGCCATCTCACCCTGGCCCGTGACACCGCCTCCTTCTCTTCTCGCCGATAGATACTTGCGGCCCGACTGTCACGCCTTGTCATTGCCGTCATCCTCACCATCCATCTTGGCCTCACCATAGAGGCCTCCTTGCCATCCCTTTACCGCCAGCCGGCTAGCCATATTTTCCACCGATACTCAAGTTAATTTTTATTTTTTAAGGAATTTTTATTGTATGAAATTTATATGTAAATGTTAAAGAAATTTTAATGCAAAACTTACGATTAATTTTGATGTGAATTTAGAATGAATTTGTTTTGATATAAAATTTAGAATGAATTTTTAATGTGAATTTTAGTTCATAAATTAATATAAATTTAGGATTAATTTTTTATGTGAATTTAGAAGTATTTTAGATGTAAAAAATTTTGATGGATGCATTAATGTTAAATATTATATGAATTTTAGATGCCAAATTTATATGTGAATGTTGGTTTATTTTTAGAAATGTATTTTAGGTAAATGTTATATGTCAATTGTACATGTGATTTTTGGTTTAATTTTACATGTGAATTTTAATGGATGTATTGTTGTTAAACATTATGTACAGATATGGTGGTGTATAGTAGAAAATTTATGCATTTTGATAATTAACGGTGGATACCTACAATAGACCTGAACAACCCGTGGAAGCATTGTGACAGAAGAAGACATTACCTACCTAGCACACATCATCCAATGATAGCTCTAAGATCGTATCACTCCTCCAGCGATCCATATCCTAGCCCACAGTGAGGGAAAAAAGGCCATGGACAGCGCTAACTATGTCCTAGAGGCAGTAAGTTATTTGTACATTCGATTTCGCTGAGTCATTGTACGCATATATTTTTATATAACACCGATTATTCTATTTCATATGTAGACGAAGATTGCTTCATGAAAGTCCACGTGTCGTAGAGTTCTATCAAAGTGATAACAACAAGTCAAGGAAGTATTAGAAGCTTTCTCTGTTCCGAAGCAAAAAGAAACTACTGCTCAAACAAAGCCTAAATACAGAAAGAGATAATGGAGCAGGATCTTGGTGATCGATACTAAAGAGGCAACGCCGTGACCCATATCAATGCTAAGAGATGTCCAATGTCTCCTGTAAAGTAGTTATTAAGTGAAAAAAACTAATACGGAGCCATTATCAATAACCATATCCTAATATTAATTGACAATTAGGAGATAGTTGCAATAAAGACCAAAAATTAGCTATGGCACTAGTTGAAGAAGAATCATATTCTCTAAAAGAAACGAGAAAGAGGTAAAGTTAAACACCCTTCAGAACATGGCCAAGTCGTGGCGTAATTAGAAGTCAAATATCAGTACAAAGTACGTGCAGATAGGATTGACCCCAAAGTTTAAAAAGATGGATATGGGTATGTACATAGGGTGTGTGATTGTAATACAATCATGATGGATAGAACATATATAATGGTGTCGGATAAGTTCAATATTTAGCATAGTCGTTGTACGTAAACAATAATTAACATTATAAAGATAATTATATTTGTTTCATAATATATTCTGGGGACTATAAAGTCATTATGACAGACCCAATCGATGTCCCACAGGAATGATATCAATCTTTTATCGATGTTTTAAATTATTAAGTCATTAATTAATTTCTATGATATTACCATATGAACAGTAGAATAGTCCAAGATAAAAATTCCTGGTGATAAACAAGTAGCTGATACAGTACGATGCATATTTTTCATAAATATAAATATAAGTCTATGTATACATATAAGAACTAACATATTATTTTTATATCATTTATAGAGTGACATAAGTAACCGCCATAATTATATTATGTGGTTATTATTTCTATCACTATATTAATAGGTGGTATTACAGCAACCCTAACGATATAAGCTAACATATTTATTTAAAGACTCTATATCTACCCATATTAAATATGTAACTATATTGTTTATATGATATATGTGTACATATGACTATAATTAATTACAGAGATAAGATACGAAACCTCTGTTATTTACCTATGAAATCTATTATATTTGTAGAGACTTCTTCGCAAGAAATAACACCTCATGTTATACAAGAGGTACAAAAGAACTTATCAGCTTATCGAGTGGAACGTTCCATCGTTTTCTTAAATTATATTATTACTATTATAAAATTAAGTGATAACTTAAGCGTTCGTAGTGCGTATATATATATATTTATGTATAATAAGTTAATTATATATGTTTATTAAATTACATATTTTGATGTAATATATATAATTTATTCCGCTATTTTTATGAATACATGGATTTACAACAATTTAAAATGAATTTGATATGAAATTTAGAATGAGTTTTACACGTAAATTTTAGTTGACAAATACATTTTTACTAACTTTATACGCTGCAAGCAAAAATGATTCTTACAGGCGGCACTTTGTAAAAATATCTTATACGCCAACTAAAAAAAAGTATTTTACGGTTGGGCTAGGGGCCACCGTAAAAAATAGCCTATTAATTACATGCCGCTTCTCTAAACGTATTTAATGATCGGTTTGAGCCGTCTGAAGAAGTTTTTTTTAGTACTACATATATAAAAGCAAGAAATCAATTTAAACAGGGATTGATCATTGATCGAATGACAGAACAAGTGATCAACGAGGAAGAAAGGACGACGGACTGAATGACGTGGCCGCCGCCGTTGTGCACGGTCTCGGCGACCTCCCCCATGAGACCCAGGCTGCCTCCTCCGTGCACCAAATCCACCTTTCTCTCCACCTACCAATTCATCATCCATGCAAAGCATAATTAGTTAACTAGCTCAGCTCGATCGCATGCATGATCAACATGCAAATCTTTGCCGAGTCGATATGATCATCACGTACCAGCTCTTTGCCGAGCTCGACGGCGGCGTCGCGGTAGCTGCGCCGCTTGCCGGAGCTGCTCCCGCAGAACACGCACACCCGCCGGAACCGGGACTGCTCCACGCTACCGTTCATGGCCGCAGCCGCCGCCGCCTCCTCCATACCACGTACTCTCGCTATGGCGGCCGATCGAGGTGAGTGGGTGGAGATGTACAGAACAGCAAGCAAGAGCGGGCGGTGGAGCATAAAAGCCGCGATTTTTAGGGTGGGACCCTCCCTGCGCTATTACGACCTCACCTTCTTGATGAATCCACGCAGCAACTTCCCTGATTAAAAAAAAATCAGCTTGTCATTAGCGGCAGCAGCAGATCGGATTCTATTTCTGTTTTATATATTTAATTACATGTCCAAACCAATTAGGAGTATATTGTTCTCATGATCAAACGAGCATGGACGAATTGATAAATTTTCAGGGAGGAGCTAGCATCAAAATAAGTGTTTTTAAGTGAGAAATTTAGGATTTATGGTGGTTCCTGTGCACCACCCAAACATAACGTGGCTCCGCCGCTGTAAACTTTTAGGGAAAGCGAGCAGCAAGTTGCAGCTGCTGAATCTCTTGTAGTAGATGTAAAATCCATAGAAAAAAATTACTACTCCACTAGGAATTAATAACTTTTTTACAGTACAGGTGAAAACGTGGGGAAAATCAGTTGACAATGGTGGCCAAGCAGCCTTCCCATACGTCTTTGTTTCTTGTCATCTTGTGGCTGTATATATGCTACTTGGCGATCATTCTCTTGATCAGTACTACTAGTAAAGTCTATTAGGACAAAACTAAAAGAGCATGTATTTGAAGCTGTGGTTTTCTTCGAGCTCTTCAAAGCAAATTGATCACGGAGAACGACAATTTAAGCAGTGAGATTAAATCACTGGGCTTTTTGTACATGCATCTCCGGGCCGGCCGTAATTAATTTTGGACGACAGGTTTAATTTTTGGCCTCATTAAATGCACGCGTGCGGATATCCTTTTACCTAACCGGAACCAACCAAAGTAAATCCTAGAGAAAGCAGGAAAAATCAGCGTCGATCCTAGGCATCAAACTCGGGCGGGTTGCCAACCAGCTGCGCTAGTGCAGCTCCTCATCTAATTAATTTATTTGCAGGTTCCAACCATTCCACAATTATCATTTAGAATTTTAAATGGAATGTTTGCTAACATTTTTTTCCTCATTTTTACTGGTTATTATGAGCAGATGCCGTATTTTGCTGCACATTGCAATTGCTTGTAAGCATTTTGGAACTTTTATCTATCAGTCATGCACTTTCGCGCTACAATTGCTACAAACAGGAAACTGGAAAATTATTATTATTATTCAGTGTAGCTTTGCTTGATGGTGAGACCATGGTATTTAGTTGTGACATAGATGTGTGGGACACCGGCTATTTTTGTTCGTCCCTGGTGGCCAGCCGGCTGTCAAGTAGCAGCAAGCACTGATATTAGCTAAGTAGCCAACATGCATCTTGTATGTCGTACTACTGCTGAGCAGTACTGTCTACTCTAGCTAGTAGCCAGCATGTATCTTGTATGTTTATATGATTGTATAGTAGTAGTAGTACAGATATGATTTTTTTTCCTCAAGGTGACTTCTCCTCATTTTGTGCATGTCATCTAAAGGTCATTAATTTTTTTAAAAAAATTAGTAAGATAGGCCAATATATGATATATCCTCCCCAAACATATATGTAAGTTCAAATTCAAAGAAAAAAATTTGACTATAAATTACCTATTTTATTCGAAGTTAAATTTATTATTTTTTAACTGTATAAGTTAAATTTAAAATTATATATTCGTGAAGTAATATATTATATATTGATTAATTTTATTATTTTTTAAAAAATAATAATAGCTTTCCCGTAGTAGTATATATAGTAGACTAGATAGCATGGGTTGCTCACTCCAAAACGTACGTATCGGTGAGGAAGGTGATCACTGGTCTCAAAAAGTACAATATCCACTTCGTGCCAGTTGCCAGTTGCCAGCTCGATTGCTGCTGCATGCAATGATGTGGTGTCCCGGTTTCATCTTCTCGATCTTGATCGGTATACTTAGTATTAGTTAGTACTCCTATCTATCAATTGCAATGCAGAGGCACAAACGGAACTGTAACCCGTCAAAAATTTACAGTAGCAGCACATCTGTCTTAATTAATCCGTCCGAGGCATTGTTTCCCAACAACGAGCAAAATACAGCCGGTCTGTCACTGTCAGGATCGATCGATCGATCGAGCAAGATGGAAATATATACGGCGGCAGACGGCAGTGCCAGTGTGTTAATGCAGTGGATGTATTCCTGATGATTGTTCCTACAAACTCCTACTAGTAGTAGTTACTAGTACTCGTACGTACTAAGGACGTAGGAGACGATTTGATTGGTGAGAAGTGATTTGCCATGTACTGGTATGCGTGTAGGGATGCAAATGCAACGTAGCTTGTCCAATGGCGCTGTCTCTCCAAGTAACCTCCTGTCGATATAATCTGCAGGCGACCTGGTATAGACTGTAGACGAGAGGGATGGCGAGCATTCTTACATGGAGCGGTACTAGCTAGCTAGCTGGAGTACATGTTTTAATTAGGAAGGAAGATTCAGTAGTACTGCAACCAAATGGGATAATTTGGCGTGATCGGTCACCTAGCCTCACAGTGCAGCACATCCGAATTAACTTTACCGTAAGAATAAGGTAGTAGTGTGTCGTGTGTATGTACCTACCATCCCAGATACGCGAGCAACAGGGGTTGACTAAATAACGCACGCTGTTCCTGTTCACCATAGCGACAAATATGCATAATATATATCAAACCCCTTGACGCCAATGCGTCATCGATAGTAACCAAGTTGCATCACCGCATGGTCAGTCGACCGACAGATCGAGAGTAACAGGTAACGGATCGATCGATCGAAGATGAGTGGAAGGTCCGGGCGGGCATGGCGACGTGCGAATGAACGGTGGAATGGACGCTGACTGCGTGAGCACTCGTCAGCTCATCGAGCGGAGGAGCGATATCTCAATGACTCAGCGTGTCCAATTCTATCTTTGCAATCTCCCGTCCAACCACCACCAGCTTCGATGATGGCGCGTTCGCCGTCGGCGACCGCGTGCGTTTACGTACGTACGTGTTGCCTCCGCAGGTAGCGATGGAAACGGTCGGGAATAGTGAAAAAAAAGGTACTGATTTTTTTATGAAAATGGCATTGGTATGATTGAAAATTTCCTCGCACATCTGCCGGGAAGGAAACGGTACAGGTAGCTAACCCCGATCCGACCAACCACCCAACCGACCGAACGACCGAGTGGACGAGTTATGTCCGGTCGCGTCCTGCCTTCTCGACGGAAAGCTGCTCATGCGGCCGTGTATGCAGATATGCAGTCAGCTTTTCCGAGTCCAAACCACGCGGCCATGTCGATCGATCTGAGCAGGGTTTTTCTTTCATTCTTATTTCGCCGTTAGGGTTTGGTTAGGGAAAGAGTTCTTATTAGCTAACTTAACTTGATTTCTCTTAACTATAAAACCGACTGTTTCATCTCCCTCAACTTTTAATACCCAAACTATCTTCGTCGATTTACACGTAGCCTATATGATACATTTAATATGGTCTTTCTTGTTAAATTAGATAAAAAAAATATTGAAGGACCCATCAGTCAATAAGACCTCCTCATTTTCTTGCTCCCTTGGCTCAACCATAGATGGTAGTGCTCTACATGTACAACACCGGAGTTGCACAGAACACGAGGGGCAAGAACTTGGGCCTAGTAGAGAGAAAAGTTGCCGCCTCAAAATGCCGGTCTCCTCCCTAGGATCCATCGTCACCAAAATGCTCTCGAGGGACACTACTATCCCTAGTTGCCGCCTCGTCCGCGAGCTCAAATGTCACCACCTCTTCATCAAGCTCGAGCTACGTCCCTCATCACCGATCTCAAGCGACATCTCCTCGTCTTCGAGCTTAAGTGGTAACGCAACGAGATCTAGGGAGAAGGTGGTGTGGCAAAGAAGAAGTCCAGGAGGAGTGGTTAGAAAGAGCTAGAGCTCGACGCCACCATGCCCTTGCCGGCCTGCCTATCTGCTTGGAGCTTCACACCTCCATGCCCTTGCCGACCTGCCCATTGGCCTAGAGCTTCACGCCTTCATGCCCTTACTGACCTGCTCATTGGCTTGGAGCTCGACACTGCCATCGAACGTCGAGAAAGTGAACAAAGAGCGAGAGAAGAGAGAGGAGAGGGGAGGAAGAGAAAAAGGAGGAGAAAAGAGTTAGAATGGCATATGAGCCTATTATTTTTTTCTTTTTCTTTTTAACTTTGTTCTCGTTGACGTCTTTATAAATGTGACATTAGTACAGGTTGATTGGACTTGAACAATAGCTAAGGGAGGTGATGGACATTTTCCTTCGGCTGGATTCAAGGCCTTAATTACTCTGCAAGCCCATTGATGATGCTGCTGCTCGTCTCATCAATATTGGATGTTTCACAAGTTGTCATTAGCTCATTCAGAAAGGCTTCAGCTTTTGCTTGTTCCCTCTGATTCCAAAGCTGCAACAACCTCAACTAAAATACTGTGAACCACCATGACCTCCATTGCCACAGCTTCACGACTATAGGATACTAAAGCCAGCAACCCATCTCAAAAAAGAGAGGTTGGGTAGCAAGTTAGCAACCAACACGACATTGTCTGCAGAAAAGGGGAAAAAACAAGGCCAATAATGGTCACAACCTCACCACAATTCCAGATGAACGATCTAATGGAGCTGCTGCACTAGTTACACCAATCACAGGCGATTCAAAAAAAAAAAAGCACAAACAAGCAAAGTGGATGAGGGAGAAATAGAATAAATATGACACAAAAAAAGGGGTTATGAGTTAGCCACCAGCTGTACAGGGATACAAATGAATTATATGTATAATAATAACGGAACAAAAAAAATCCAACAGTTTGTGAACTGCAGAACGGGGTCAGGGCATCCCTTTTTTTTTCTATCCTACAAGCTCATCATCATCTATCACTCCCCCACATGTGAACACTCCTGATGCTAGGCTGCAGCCTCCCAACTGGGAGAAGCATCACCTGTGTGAAAAGCATCTCCCAGCATCAGGGATCAGCTTTGGTTCATCCCACAATGCATTGCCTTCAACTGTACACTGGCATGCTAGCATCGCCCTCTTCCAGGTTCCAGCAACTCTTTCCCTGAACCTGGCAGCTTGATCACATTTGACTATTTAGAACCTCGTGAATCTTGGACTCATGATCCGAATATTTTACCGCTCCATGCTTAGACTACGCATTTCGTTTATGCAGCTTACATCTTCCATTCATTTACTGGGATTTCCCAACAAACAATGGAATCGCTCTTGAGCTACTGAGAAACATTGAGTGCATCTTGTCATGCACCACTTCAGATTTTCTTCCCCTATCAGCAATGTCTTGTGATTCAGCTATTCTCAAATTTGCGTTCATGGGCCGTATGGCATGAGGAGTGTTGCTCCAGTTCAAAAAACACAATCTAGCAAGTCTCCATTTTACTGCACATAAGCTTTGCTGAGCTTTGCCACAGGTTTGTCTGGCAGCCCGGCGGAGAAGCTATTGCATGCAAAGTGCATCACTAGCCACTTGAACTGTGACACTGCCATGTAAACTATAGTGTTCATCTGAACCACTGCAGTCAGCTCCCTTGTGCTAAAAAGGACTCATGCCCTCATGTAACATGGAAACCAAGAAAGGAACTAGGAAACTCTGCCACTCTCTTGGGCAACACGAACTTTTTCTTCTTCAGCACGCAGGTGGAGATCATTGTAGGTATTTGCAGAGTTGGCAGTGAAGTTCTCCATTGCTTCAAAAATATTTTTCAGACTTAACTGCAAACTACCAGTTTCACCATGGGAACCTCCATCTTGTAAGGCCTGTGCTGATAAGGATACACCACTCTGATTAGAAATGAGCACCAGCTTCTTGTTTCGTGCTTCCAGAGCCTTACGCATCGACTGTTCGTCCCTTTCCATCACCCTAAGGTCCTTGTCCATACCTTTATTAGCCATAAGACCCTGTCTTTGCTCTGACCTGTGCCTTTCCCAGAGGCCAAGAACATTAGATGCAAAGACCTGCATTGCCTCAACTACTTCCTTCTCAGATATCCTCCCCACACCGACTGCCCAATTGTTATATATAACAAAAATAGGTGGTGCTCCTAACCGCCCAGGAGAAAAAGGAGGCACACCATCATCAGTTACCTCAGGTTCATAGGTGACTCCTTTCCTCAACCAGTCATTTAAAGTACCAACGTAGCTTTTTTGAGCATTCACCCATGAGGCAAAACAGGCTATCCAATCCAAATGCTGAAGCTCTAGGCGCTTGATCAAGTCCATATGAGCTTCACCAAACTTTGCACCATCTATCATTGAATCTATGCTTTTAGCCTGGGATATGGCATGCAATTGGATCTGGTGGCATTCTAACATAGTGCTCCACATCCGCATCAACCTGAAAATTAATTTTTTTTAGTTGAGAAATGATCCAGAGCAAATATCAAAGTCAGCATTCAAACAATCAGAGAATTTTGGGTGTAAATAAAGATGCATAGGTGCTAACTTAGTAACTTAACTACACACAACCCAGTGGACACAAATTTCCTTGGGATGACTGCTAATAATAGAATAGAACGGTAAGTACAAATACAACCACAGAAAGACTAAGGGTGCGTTTGTTTCGGCGGTTGGCCATGGATTTATAGCGGCACACAAAATGAGACAAGCCATTAGTGCATAATTAATTGAGTATTAATTATTACAAACTTAAAAAAATAGATTTATTTGATTATCTTAATGAACTTTTATATAGAAAACTTTTGCACAAAACACACCGTTTAGCGGTTCGAAAAACATGCTAACGAAAAACGATGAAGTTACTGTTTGGAGTTGCCAAAAAGAACTCAGCCTAAGCAAATGGCAGCCAATCCTTTTGGCACAAAAGAACCACAGGCAGATAATTATCCTGGCAATCCAGATATCCCAAAATGGTCCAAGTCCACGACACGTTTAAAGCTAGAAGGTGCGAAATTTAATTTTAAAAAAATGGCATTGGACCATCAAACACCTCTATAAAATGGCAGCATAAATGACTACCCTTCCAATTTTACATCTGGGACATGCATATAAAATGTATAATCCTCGATGGGCTTACCTTGTGAAAATACAAATTTCATGACAAACTTATGTTGCAGGACCAAGGGGCTACATGCCTACATGTCTATACACATCAGCTGTGTTTTTTAGGTTTTTAAATTGGCTAAGTACAAAAATTAGACTACACATGAAAACTACATGTAAAGTGATAGGGTCCATAACAGTTCACACTATTTATATCTATCGTCTATAGGCCATGGCTACTACCTGAAGAATGTGATGCACCCCTAGACATGAGCTATCTGCTACTGGAGTTTCTGCAGAAAATTCACCATACCAAAGGTCTGACAACAATACTTGATGGAATTAACAAATTCCTGTTGCTAAAAATTTGTTTTGCCCAAAAAATTCACCAAACAAAATCTAGGGCAGTTGGGCAACTTAATTTTCCACTGCACACAACTCATCCCTAAAATTCACGGTCAATGGAACTAACAATATAAAAAACAACAACAAATAAAAGTTAATTAACTATGCATAAGTCAAATATGCAAATAACTGTAGCTAATAGGCTTGGAAAAACATGTGTCAAGAAAGCAGAATACAGACACAGAAGATATTACTACATACCCTTGGATGAGCTCACATGTTTGTGGCCATAACTCTTCATCCCTCAGCTTACTTATCTTCTCTGAGATAGTATTAACAACCTGAATCGCTATGCTTATCTTTGTTGATAGCTTCCTGATGGATCTTTCAGTAGCCACAAGTTTATCAGCTTCTGCACCTTTCTCATCCAATATTTTCAGCTCCTCACGTTGCCTGTCATACAACGCCCGCATCTTCTCCTCAGCCTGTAATACGCAAACAATACTTGAGTAAGCCCAATCTAAAATTGGAGAAATGAAAAAATTCATAGCATTTAAAAATCATGGACCCATAAGGATGACAAAATAAAAGCATTGTGTTACATGCCATAGTGAATCCCTAGGAGTAGGAACAACAAACTAGAAGCCATAAACATAAAGCCAGAAAGGTATGAAAACAGAGGAGATTGATTCTTGTGGTGGGAAAACATGGTGGCTGCAGTCATTCAAATGAAGGCCAATATTTCCTATAACAAGTAGAAAAACTTATAACTAAGTATTAGAGTAGACATATCCATTGCCTAAAATCCAAAAATGAAATGCAATTTTTCCTGATAGCTACTTGATCCACTTAAACATTGAAAAGTCACCAACCAAACAACTTTTATTCCTTTAAAAGAAGCTGGAAATTTATAAAAAGAATCAGCCAATATCATAGAGAATGGACAGATCCAGATATTCACTGGACTGGACAAATCTATAAACATGCAGGTGTAAAAGGGAAAGATCACATGCTCAAAAGAATCACATGAATGAAATCATTCCTGACAAATTCCACATACCTTGACTTCCTCAAGAAGCTTTTTTTCCCACATGTACAGTTTCTGCAGTGTTGAGGAAAGATTGCCACACCCCATCGCCTTGTCTTCTTCAAACCGCAGGAACTCTTCCTCCATTGTTGGTATTCCGCAAATCATCATTGCAGACACTATATTAGCAATTGGCTCAAATTAGAACTCATATTTGAAAACTGCAAAAGAATAGCATATCAGATCTGGCTGTACAAACCTTTGAAACCTGAACTCTTCGGGTAGTAAGGCATCTTCCCAACCTCAAGCATCTTGGACACCTCAATGGCAGATTTTGAGGCACGTTCGAATTGAGTCCTGATCTCCAGCACCACCTCAGCGTCATCAACATATGTCTTCTCCGGTCCTATGGGTGGCAGGCCTGTGACATGCTGATGAGGTTCTGACCGCTGCACCTGTTCTCCCACAACACTCTTCTCCACTACATGGACATCATGCTCCTGGTTGCTCCCACTACTACTCGCTTCCGACAACTTGGATTCATGGGGCAGTTCATCCCCAGTGCCGCTCCTACCACCTTCCTCTTTTGCTGTCTTCCCTTTGCCACTGTACCCATTGGTGGCGTGCTTCCCATCACCATAAGCTTCCTTAACCACCTCCATATCCTCATCCTCCAAGTCTGGTATGCCTTCCTCCTCACGCACATCCTTGGAACTTCTGCTGGGAGTGTATGACGCTTGAGCAGCAGTTGGCTGCTCATAGTAGCTCTCATAGGTTTCAAATGGGTTCAGGAAGTCCCAAGTAGACACCCTTGGCGGAGATGGAGGTGCCGGCGGCGTAACCTCCCCACGGGAGGTAGAAGGTATATCCACCGGAGGTGGAGGAGAAGCACCACCATAGTAACCACCGTACGCATACTGGTTGTAAGAGATTGAGCTCTGCGGTGGATATCCATACCCACCACCATAGCCCCGTGGGGGTGCTTGAGGGTTGCCTTCTCCAGAGTAGTAGTGGACCCTGGCATCGGTGCCCTGCAGACGGTGCTCGTATGAGATGGACGGCGGTGGCGGCTGGCTCCGCACATAGCTGATGTTGAAGAAGCTCTGGCCGTAGCCACCCATGCCACCATAGTCTGGCTCATAGCCGCCACCGCTGCCGCCATCCCCAATTCCCATGCCTCCATAGCCAGGTGCATAGCCACCGCCGCCACTCGCTCTGCCCATACCCCCATAGCCTGGGTCATAGCCGCCGTTAGCACCGCCCATGCCGCCGCCGTAATCGGGGACAGGGCCGTATCCATACGCGTATCCCGAACCATCAGGTGGAGGAGCATATTCGGAGCCAAACGGTAGTGGTGGCCCCATCTGTGGCGGCGGAGGCGCCGGTGCCCCAGCGGAGCGGACGATCTCCTGGCGGCGCTGAACTGGCTCAACCTCGTCGTCGGAGTGGAACTTGATGTGTCCGCCGTCCTCAGAATCGGAGTCCTCGTCTGAGGGGAAGTGGATGTGGCCGTCATCGGGGGCAGCGATTCGTACCTGCTTGGAGACGGGCGGCTGGCCGGACGAGGAGGAGATTGCGGGGTGCGCGGGGACCGGCGAGGCGGTGGGGAGGTTGTCCCCCTTGCGCTGCGCAGGGAGGTGGAGCGTGGGCTCCGGCGGCGGCGGGGGCAGCGACTGGACGCCACGGAGGAAGTCGTGCAGCACGGCGCCGACCGCCGCGAGGGAGTCAGCGTAGGCGCGGTGGGTGTCGGCGAGCGTGTAGCGGTGGCGGATGGCGAGGGCCAGCAGCTCCGACCGCTCCCGGCAGTGCCGCACCGCGTACTTCTCCTCCAGCTTCGACTGCCCGCACCCCATCGAAGCAAACCAACAGGAGGGAAACCAAAAAAAAAAAAACAGCCACCCTTCCTCACAGCCGCCGCCGCAGCAATCGCATGGCGGCGGCGAATCTAGCAGAGGCCGCGCAGATCTGGCCTGCTACGGAGAGAGCAGGAAAAGGAGGCGGAGGAGGGGGACTGGAAGTGGAGGCGAGCGCGGCGAGAATCTTCTCCTTTTGGGGTGTCGTCTGTGGGTGCCAGCGGGGAGCGGCTCGTCGCGATGCGCCCGCAGCTGCAGCCCCTTCCGCTTGCACCACGCGGTGACTCCCCACCCGCATGCTCCGCCCTCCGAAGCCGCCGCGAGGCCCAAGCAAGCTCTCACGGCGACACCGATGGATTCCGGCGTTCGCAAGCGCGGATGCGGCGAGAGAGAGTGCCACTACTAGGCGCGGCTACTCTACTAGTCTATGGAGCACGAGGCGGGGGGAGGGAGGCCGGTTTTACCGGAAAAAAAAATCGGGGGAAACGGAGGGGGGAGGGGGTGGGGTTAGGGGGGAGACATCCGTACATCGACGCCTGTCGCCGGCGTGGAGGGCTGGATTTACTTTCGGGGGGTGGGGAAACCCGTCGTCCTCCCTCTTCATTTCTTCTTCTCCTCCTCCTCGCCTTGCTCTGCTCCGCTCCGGGGGCGGCTGTTTCTCATCTCCCTTTTTTTTCCTCCTGTTCTTCCCAGTTTTTTTCCTCCTTTTTCCGCCTCTTCTCGGCGTTTTTTTTTTGTTTTTCTATGTATTTTCTGGCTTTCGGTTCGGTTGATTTTGGCCGTTTCCTTTTCTTTTCTTGCTGGCTCGGTGCCTCGGTGACGTGGAATTTTGTTCTGGGAAGGTGGGGTGATTAGATGAGGAGGATGACATAGTGTGGTGCCGAGGATGTGATCTGTTGGGGATTTTAGTTTTGATGCGTGAAGGATAGAAATTCATGTGAAGATGCTACGAGAACCACGTTTGCGAGTGTTTTCTCCCGTGAATCTGGGGAAACCATGTTCACAATCGTTTGTCTTTGTGAATTTCGGGACTTTGCTAGTGAAAATTCTAAGACGCAAAGTAAGAACAATTCGTTACTACAAATAAGAAAAAAAATCGATGGGTTCTTTTTGGTTGTGAAAAATTTAAGTTGCTAAGAACAATTGGATCCTATAAATAATAAAAAAAACTTATAGGGCGGCGATGGACCGTTCGTCCTAATTTATTATAACCTTGTATACCAAGAAATCTATATTCTTCGAGCTAACACCCATACTTATATATTAATGACGACCGAGATCAACAAACAAGGAAAGAGGCATATGCCTTTCCTTGTCCTTATTGAGTCTTGACCTAAGAGATCTAAGATAGATTAATATGCTCTCTAGATAACTATAACGATGGTCACAAATGAGAGAAAGCTAGAGGAAAAGGATAGTGAGGAAATGTAGAAGTAGATAGTTTCAAGATGGACATTGAAGAACCGCCATAGATATAGAAAGAGGATCTTAATTCTATTGAGAGAGGCGAATATGAGATGGTAGCGAGAGCCGAGAAGAATAAATAGAGGGCGTAGAGGATATCAACCATCGGATGTACAATACCAATCCAACGGCATGTAGTTGAAAGAAAACATAACACGCAAATGTTCCGATTTCGTATGAAACAAAGGTGAGCAATTTTTTGTTCCTTTGTAACCGCAACATGTTTAATTTATGTAAGTATTAAATTCAATACATACTAGTAAAACTTAGAGTTATCACGAAAGCACATCATTTTATTAGTAAATCCAACCTCAACAAATCAGACCTTAATTTGATGGTATAAATATGTGATTGCCCACAGGTGTGGGTGCACATTAATTTTTCAAACATTTAGGTTCACAGCATATAACCACAGGAGAACACTTTGTTTCTGAATATTTTTTGTTTTTAAGCATCAAAGTAGAATCCACTAGAGAATATCACTCAAAATCCAAATATAGTGTACTGGTCTATTGGCCAAACATATGGAATGCTATTTTGCCATCCTTTAAAAAATTGTTGTTTGATTGGCCAAACAAAATCTAGTAGTATATAGCACATATCATATCACGAGACACTACCTTGTTCAATAAGCGTCACATAGCACATACCAAAATTACAAATGTGTGGCCTTATTATGAAACTAACATAGGAACACACCTTTTGCAATAGCTAAACTTATACACGAACATAGTAGCTAGTAGGCACCATAAAAATGAGCAATAATTGTCGATCCAATCCAATTGACAGATCACCTGTAAACTACTAGCCACCACTCATATATAATTTTGCTCTGCTGTTGGTTGAAAAGGCATGGTCTTTTTTTGTTCGACCGGCAGGCTGATATAACTATATAAGAATCCCATTTCGATCGAAAAGGCAACAGCTGCTGCTAAATACAGTGTGTTGCAGCGACACCGCCACTTGAGAATGCCGGGCTACCCTTCAGCATCGCACGACGAGCAGCTCGTTTGCTCACTGGTTGTCACTAGTACTCCACTGCAATTATGCATTCTCCGGGTAAAACACAAACAATTTTTTTAAAAAAATTCCTCAGGTCTCAAATAATTCTCACCGTGGAGCAGAATAATTTTAACTTTATCTATCAATAAATTCTAAATGGTTAGATCAGAAATTTTCATAACTATACTTTAGGATGCAACACATGTCGTTAATATGAAATAATTTTAAGTATTTATCTATTTCCTAGGAAAACAAGTGTTTAAAGTTTGAAAACAAAAAATCTAATACAAAGTACTCCCATTTACTCTAAAATAAATTTATTTTTATACATAAATCTAGATTCATGTATAATGTATATAAATCTAGAATGATTAAAAAATAAAGTTATTTTAGAAGGAAGAAATTACTAGAAGACAAAGTGACTACAGGAGAAAGGTCACCGTTGAAATGCCAGTGATTTTTTACCACTAGTCCCATGTTTATTTTCTTTTCTCCTTCGTGAACCACACCCTTCGTGGACACATGGTATAAACTACTACTACAGAGTACAGATGAGATAGAGTACAGGCGTATTTATTTGCTGCTGCGATCCACGAATCACGAGAGGCACAGACCAGCTGCATTAACACCGGAGTACCAGCCAGTTGGGCTTTGCAATGCAATGCAAGCTCACTTGTCAGTCAGAGATAACGCCCCCAGCAGGAATAGCTACTGCAGCAATTACCTGACCTGGCATGCATAATTGCATATTCAGTTCAGTACTTGCTTGACCAAGAATACAGAGAAACTGCAGCTCCGTTGACTAGTCGGCTACAGCCAAAATATATAATTGTTGAAACTTAATTTTAATATTATATGTTTATAGAAGTGAGCGCGTGTGTATATATATATATAAGAGAGAGTGAGAGAGTGTAATTATTTATACTATATTTTTTTATTGCTTGAAGTACAAGATGCAATCTTATTTGGGTCTGAAGGTCAAGGGCGATATGACCTGAGACCAGCTGCGTATGTATTGATGGATGGATCAAATCATTTGAAGGAACATGCTAAGCAACATTCCTCATATCCCCGCTGCAGCACGTGACCACGAATCATTCGAACCCCCATCGATCATCCACCGGAATATAAAAGCCGGCAACCCTTTTCAAAAAGGAAAGGTAAATTAATTGAGCCGGTGTGGTGAAAGCCGCCAAACCCGTAAGGAATTAATCCCCGTGCCATGCTGACTGAATTTTAGGTCTGTTATATTCATCATGGATTTTCTACGATTGATAAAGAGCTACAGTACTCAGCATTTTTAATCAGGATAGGCAGTGCGGAGCCAGCGACGCCATCGAGCCCGGGCAGCAAAGACATTTTTTTGATCTTCGACAATATTTCCTAAGTATCTTCGCCAATTAATAATGAAGATTCCAAGGGCAAGCTTGGGCTACCGCACGTCCAGCCCGGGAGCTGGCTCCGCCGCTGAGGATAGGTCAATCAAATAATTTACATCTACAGCTTTTATCATTAAACATCAAATTACTCTTTATTTTATTTTAAAATGTAAGATATTTTAGATTTATTTTAAGTTAAACTCCTTTAAGTTTAACCAAATTAAAACATGTAGGATAAGTAGATGGCGTCTGCCTACATGCATTGTTTGAGGATAATAGAACTAGTTTACTTCTCCAACCTCTACCATTAGATACACGATTGCTAGTCTGGTTAAAAAAAAGTTTTGTTGCTCAAAGAAAAAAAAAGACATGGGATGATGGAAGAAAAGTCTAGACTCATTCTCTAAAATGATGAATAAGGTGTGTCTGACAGAACGAAAAAAGAGAAGAGTAAGAGGAGGTGAGTTATAATTAATTAATTATTAATTATTTTAAACTTAAAAATAATATATTAATATAAATTTCAAAGTAATTTTTTTACAATTTTTTAAATATACCACTTATTAGTTTGAAAAGTATGCGTGTAGAAAACTAATTAGCTTTCCTCTCTTTTTCCCTTGCTCATGAAAAGAGCCTAAGATCATGTTACTGTCCCATCAAATGAATCAAAATCCAAACCAAATTGTGGTGGATGTATTTGAGTGAAAAAGAAAAGAGAGGAAGATAGAAGCAATCCATTATTACATGATTAATATAATATTAATTATTTTAAAATTAAAAAATAGATTAATATAATTTTTAAGTAACATTTTTTTAAAATAATGTTTAACAGTTTAACAGTTAAAGAAGGGTATAGGTAAAAAAATAAGAGAAATCTTCTCATTTTGTCGTTGACTCAAACTCAGCCTTAAAAACTGAACAATTTCAACTTTCAAGTGTATAATGCACGCAAACTAGAGTTGAAAGTTTGCAATGGCCTACTGTAATTGTAGCCAGCAACTCCAGTACGGAGTAGTAGTTGTTCAGTCCACTTCAGAGAACTTCATGCATACATGTACCATGTATTTTGCCTGGAACTTCCTCTAGGCCTAACCGGAGTTGAGTTTGGTTTGGTGTGAGATGAGAAGATTCTTGTCGATGAGTGGAGAAAGAATGAGATCCCCAGGTCCATATCATGGATTCCACTTTAAACAAAAAAAAATTAAAATTCTTTTTTCTCTCATTAACTAGTCAAATCAAACCGAACAAGACCTGGCTGAAGTTTCTTCTCGCCAACGAATGACAGCTCTTGATCTGCAAGGAGTTTTCTTCGAGCTTGATTTGATTAATCCGACCTTTTTCTTTTAGAAAAGTTGAAGAGAAGACAGGAATTTTAGCCGGAGAAAAGGTAGAAAACAACATGGCTTTTTTCTTCTTTTGTATGAACTCCTCTATTAAAAAAATACATGTCTTGTTAAAGGTCCACTGTTTTAGAAGAGGCATTTTAGAACTCAATGTATTGCACTCTCGTCGAATTACAACAAATCATGGCCACGTTTTTTCGGATCTGAAATCGATTTTTTAAATCTCACACAATGATGAGAGCATCAGGTTTGGGATGTTCATGACAGATTCATCTTGCAGTTAATAGTATCGTTCCAACCTCGTTCTGTCACGTGATTGAGCATTATTTTCTCTCTTTTTTTAACCTTTGACAAAGGCATCAACTGGCGCCATATTTTAATTTGCCAATGCTGTACTAAATATACTGAACTAACTGGACGTCAAAACTTGCACTAAAATATACTACAGTACTGAAGTATGTATATATAACTTCCAAAAGAAAAAAGAGATGGAAATTTCAACTTGTTCTGACTGCACATGTATAGTATTATGTCAAATATTTTTTGTTCTGGACAGGAGGCGACTTAAGCAGTTAAGGTCGTTTCTAATCACCAAGCATCCGTCATATACGATGTGCACTTGTTTTTGTACTTCAACTTGGACCAGATACGCCTGTAGAAAAATATAAGACCTGCCTGATCTGCTTCCTGCAATCAGATATCAGTGTTTCCAAGTCAACCAGGAGAAATTCAACATCAGATGTAATTTTTCCTTTGGGACTCTCTCACTTGGATAATTTAGGTTCAGGCCCCATGAAAATTTTTAAAACACGCCAAAAAACTGATGAAGCAGACTTTGTTTATATTTAAAAAAATTGCTGAAGTCAGTGCTTTTCAGTGAGATTTCAAAAATATGAATTCACGTGAATTGGCTCAACCCTACTATTAACTTTGGAGAGAACTCGTCCAGGAGTGTTAGAGACGTGTCACGAAGGAAACGAAAGAACAGCAAGACATTTCTTGTACTGAATCCTAAACCTATTAGGATTATCTGGAACTCCTCTTCCTTTTGTGGAAGAAAAGCTTTATCTGGAAATTGATGTGTATGCGTTTATCTGATTTCTTTTTTTACTCATCAATCTATCTTTATCGGTCAGATGAACAGCTCGTGGAATAATTGTCTTGATTAAAAATATAATAAATAATTGACTCATAATTTGATTAAATTGATTTTAAACAAAGTGATTTTGTCTACGTAAGATTAGATCGGGTCTAGAGACTAGTAGGACAGTAAGTGCATATACGATTCTATGATGGTTATGAATATGATCAGATCGAGCCATGGATGTTGGTTAGACAATAGTCATGGGTGTAGTCAAACCGGCCAGTCCGACCGACAGACCCAGCAAGGCATCGGTCTTAGGTTGTTATTATGTTTTTTGGTGAATACTCGATAGATAATGCTTCTACGTGTTTCATATACATATGATATACTATTTTGTGTGCTAATATGAGTTAAGTTGGTAAAACTTATACTCAGATATGGTTTCCTTGTTTTTATATCTATAGGTGAGTCTTTAGGCCTTGGGAATGTTATCGGTGATGGATCGGGAGTCAAATTAGAAGAAGTTGATGTCCAAACGATCGAGAGATCATGTGAGATACTAAAGGCTAGAAATCAATACATGTGAAGGTAAGATAACATATGGCATACAAGAGAGATTGTGTGCGTATAAAAATTAGAGTCAAACTTGAAAGGAGTCCAAATTCGGAAAGATGAAGTTCGAATTTGTAAAGAGATAGATTGTATTATGAGAGGGTTTTGTAAGGGATTAGGAGTGCTTTTAATGTTAGGATTCGTGGCTTCTATACATTCAGCTATGGATATAAATAGAAAGACGGTCTAGATCTCAATGTATCGCTTTTGAAAAAGAAAAAAAAAGCTAGGGTTTGACTCAAGTTACAAGTTTAGTTAAAAGTTGAGAGATAAGTGATTTGTATCAACTTCATAGACACATCTTGATAAAGTAAAGTTAATATACTTTCAAGAGTTTAATCATCTTTCAAGATTTTTATTCAAATCGTTTTTGTTTGGTTACATGCAGTCAGATCGACATCTAAGTGGCGGTCAGATCAGGTAGAGCAAGGTATTCTGACTAGAAGTTGAGTGACAAATAGATTGGCAATAGGAGTGTGGTCAGATCGGTGACATCCAGAAAGGTTTGGGATTTTGACTATAAAAGTATCTTAGGTCGTATAGAGGGAGGCAGATGGGTAAACTTTTAAATCTGAAATGCATTGACAACGAAAATTAGTCTGTCCTTTGAAATCTCCTATCCTAAAGTCCGGAGCATCAGAACCAGTCTTTCTGTCAGATAGAGAAGTTAGTCCGAAGTCTCCGATATTATGGTCTAAAGATTTTGAATCTCTTTCAAAATATCTAAGGGATACTTAAACAAGACAAACTCTACGGGTGGTAACAAAATCATAGTAAATATAAAATGTGAAATAAAGCAAGGAGAGAATGCAATTTTTTTACCAAAGTTTGGATCAACCGATACTACGTCTTTGTTAAGTAGCTCTAAAGAGTCGGTTCTCTTTCGATTTCTTGCCTCACCAAGTTCAATTTTAAAAATCAGTTTAGCCTTTAAACTTTCACCAAAGCATAGAACTTAGTTTAAAACAACCACCAAGGTCTCCACTAGAACACGTACTCCCACTTATAATAGAGTTTTTTTCTACCAAATCAATCTTTAAGACTATCAAATCAATCTTTAAGGTAGAACTCGAAGAATCATTAGAATATATTTATCCTTGCGAAGGTGAGAAAAACATTCACAAACATCTTGGGTGATTCACATATTGAATCATCATAGATAACGCCTAGTCATCTAGGAGGTGATTATTCAAGAGTAACAAGCTTTATTCTTCACCAGCGCTGATCCACAATTACTCACACAAATCACAAGATCTAACTTCTTTCAAATCACCCAAAAAGTCAAATTAAAACTATGGATTAAGCTTAAGATCTAAGAGGGTAGAGTGGAGAATCTCTATAAAGCTTTTGGGAGAGAGGTAGCAATGAATGATCGACCAACCTCTCAAAAAGGGTTGATGGGATTAAATACCTACCCTTTTCGAGGCTAGTCATTACTCACAAAATTCAAATTCTAGAGACTCTGGACAGGCTTATCGATCTAAACAGAGACTTTAGTCCGAAGATTCCTACTAAACAATTTGAAGACTATAGATAGAACTTTCGGCCTAGACATATATCTCAGTATGTAGACTTTAGCCAACGGTTCGAAAATTCTGGACAACACTTAGCCTTGAGAAGGGAAAATAGTTTAGAGTGTCTACTCTAAACCTTTGGAGACTCCGGATATGTCTCTCTACCAGATAAAAAACTCAGTCCAGAGATTCTGACTAAACAGTCCGAAGAATCCAGATAAATTTCTCTATTTGATAGAGAAACTTGCTCATAAATTTTTACAAAGACTAGACACAAACATTCAAGATACTACGAGAGAAAAAAATAAAACCTAAGATGTATGTGTTTCGAGTATTTGCTCATATAGACTTAGACGTTTTATTGAGCACTTATTCCTCGACTCGGTTAAATTTGAGCTTCTACGATTTATCAAAAACTCAAGAAAAAATAAAATTATATTTTCTTTATTTTAAGTCTCTTTTCACTTTTCCTTTAGTAAATTGCTGTGAGATTTTTAATTATAATATATTAGCTTTGTCATCTATTATTTAAAATTTACTAGAGAATCTAAATGCACTTACAGAGTTAGTTTCATAGATGTAGCTTTTAATTTTATAATTTTTTTTAATAATCTTACAATCCACCCCCTCTAAGTGTTTTGTTATCGTGTTTGATTTAACACAGCCACCAATCTATCTATCTATGTATCTAGATAAGGTGTCTATCACCGAAATTTATTTATCCGATCACTACAAAATGAAAGAAAACACAAGAAGAGGAAAGGAACACAGGAGAGCGCAAGCTAGCTATCAGCTGAAGATTATCCTCGGCTCGTAGTACAGAAAACAAAAGGAAGAGCTCAATATGACCTGGAGTTTGATCCCCTACGTGTCACCCTGCTCCATGCACTGACAAAAACTTATCATGAATCCAGCACATATACAAAAAGCACTGATCGATCAGTCCATGTGTACAGCAAGATGCTACTATCATGCTACTCCAAAACATTACCAAAAAAAAAACCATAATACACTGATCTCATCTACCCCATCGCCATGGTAGTATGGCTCCAATCCGTACAGTCTCCTTTTTGGCTGTGCAAAGTTCAGTTTACTGAATTGAATGCGTTTCATCTGCAGGGCGCATTTGTGCAAATGATTGATGAAGGGTACCCCTCCTTAGCTTGCGTGTGATGTCGTCCGTATCCAAGTCCTGAGTGTGATGTTGATCACAATTGTCCTCCTGGCCCAATAGTTTTTTCCGCCCGAGCTGGAGCGGATCTGACCGTCGGATCCTGCATCGACGGCGAAGATAGACAAGATGGGGATTTTTCATTGATCTCAGGATATATCTGGGGGCATTTTTTTGGCTCCTTTATTTTGAATCAAGTGCTCTCGATCTTTTTCATACGGTTGCAATTGTACAAGTACCTTCAAAATGTGTGCATGCCACTTGCTTGTACACTCTTCCAAGGTATTTGGTGTCTTTGCACATGGCTCAAGAACTCATTTGCTTTACCACTAAAAAGAGGGGGGACACACATGCTGTGATCTCTCAAAAGAACCAACTCAATGCTGTTAGATTATTTGTCTCATCTGGAGTGTGAGATAGTACCTTGAATCAATCACAAACCATCATGCCTGGAACTTGCTATATATGCTTGGTTCTTTTTTCCTATTCATGATGCTGTACTCGATGTTGATTAGTAGCTATGATCTCCATATTGACAGTAGGAAATTTCTTTGGGCAAACAATTCCTTCACAATTACACAAAAAAAGTCATACAAAAGAGTTTTGGTGGATCAGGTGTGACTTCCTTAATTAGCACCTCAAGAAAGAGCACTAATCAACAGGGAAAGAACATAGTATACTGTTAACAGCATTCTAAGGATCTTCCTTTTGGCCAAGAAATGTCAGAAGAGACATAGCTTATGAAATGTCTTGGTCAAAGCTACTTAATTGGTGAGCAATTACATCACGAGAAAATCCCTTGTAGCTTATCTATACATGAGCTTGCACTAATGGAAAGTACTATAGGTTATGACTTAATTTGGCTTTTACATCTATGGGAGTAGATTGATGGGACAGACTGCACCTCAAATCTATGGCTTCCTTTCCAACCTTTCCTCTCTGGTTTCTTGGTTTGGATTGCGCCGTTTTATTAGGGGACAAAAATATGTTATGCCCTTTTTTGTTCCGGTGGTTCATCTACTATATCTATTTCCACAAGAAAGCTCGACAAAGTTATTCATTATATGCTCCTTTAGAGTCACTTATCGGTATTTTTTGATGTAGAAATTGGATTTAGAAGTGCTTTCTTGGATACTTTTTGGCAGGCCTTTTGTCAACAAGACCAACGGTTTTGTAAGTTTTCATCTCTGTCATGCTCTTATGCTGAGGAGATTGCATGGCACTGACCAGGACATGGTGTAAAGCGACTGGTAATTAACTTAATTAACTAATACATGACATAAGAACAGATGGTTTAGATCTTGTTGATCTCTGCCACATCACATTGTTGAGACGGGAACTGAAGTACAATTGCATCTGAAAAATGGTATTTATTTAAGAGGATGCATGAATGATCACTGTCCTGTGATCACGAACGCATGCATGCATCTTAGTTCATTCCCGTTGGCATTGTCTTGTTGCATACAGACCTACGTGCTTTTGTGCTCCCATGACCAGCTAACCAATTGCACGCGCTTCAGATCTAGTATTATTCATGGCTTTAACCACTCCCATTAGGCCATTTCATCGACTTCTAGTAGATGTAAAAGAAGAAACAAAGATCTGCTGCTACTACTTGATTGAAGATGGAAGACATACAAAAGCAAACTGCTCCATGTTTTGATGGATGGATGGCCGGCCGGCCGACTGGCGAGTGATCAGATCAGTCGAGCAATGAGTCTTCAGATAAAAGAGGAACGGTCCAGTGGAGCAGTGTGATTGGGTTTGGGTTTGGTTGGAAGAAGATCTGTTGGTGCGTTGGGAATCTAGCTAGGGCCCTGTAGCCGCATATGCAGCGAGCACCATGGATGAGAAACTGTCCATGGAACTGTACCACCGTGCTCTCGTTCTGACCAGGATTATATTAACTGGCGATCGTGCAACTCCCAGTAGGACGGTGAGTAGTCAACATTGGTGTTTTGTTTTTTATAGTTTGGACTGGGAAGAAGAATGTAGAGCAAGGGTTTCGTCATGCGTGTCCATCTAAAACTCAACGCAATGTGTTCTTGCAATACCTAGAAAGTTGTTCAATTAGAGAGTCCTCTTGTGAGCAGGTGTAACCAATTAGCTTAGCTAGTGGGGCACCCTATAGCTTACTGCAAACCAGCAACCTGAGCTGTGGCCTCGCTCATTCCTACGGTGCGGCTTTCCTCACGTGTGGCTGTACCAAATAACTTGGGGCTACATTGGAATGCAAGAGTTTTATATGTAACTTTTTATAGTGTCTTAGTCCATTCCTCTAAAATGTTGTTAAAATTAGAACTCACTCTCATCTCTACTGAAACTTAGACTAGCAAAAAAAATGATGACGGAAATTTCAGACCGACAAAGCATCATTTCTATAAAAGATGTACTGTTTCCAATTTTAACCATATGCACAATTTGACTTTTTTTTTCTAATTTCTTTCAACATAAAAGTTACAGCCAGCAACAAATAGTTAATTTGATAAATACGGCTAATTCCTGATCAACCAAGAATTTTTCATATAGAGATGCTACCATTTTCGACCATTTTCACTCTAATTTAGACAACGCCGAACCCAAACCTTGTTAAGAAGGAACAGCAACACAGCCATGGCGAAACACAAATCTTAACTTGAATCCAAGGCCATAAATTTGAATGATTGTTTTGAGTTATTTCGTCCAAAAGATGCCTATGAAAACCCAAAATAAAGCGACTAGTAATACTTTGAGGTGCAGGGGAGGGGAGCGTGATCGATGGATGGCACGTCAATTCGGGAATCGGGATGGGTCGTTGCGATTGGGAAGGAGCCCGTGCATATGCATGTTGTCGTTGGCTAGTATTACAGCTGGGTCCCTAGCCGAGTCCCAACCAGTAAAACAAAACAAAAGCGGGGGAGCGTGCAGATAGGACAAGTATTCTCTGGCTCCTGTGGGGGGTAGGAATCGTCCGCAAATCCAACGCCCCTGCCCTGCCCTTCGCCAAAATCCTTTACTACAGCGTGTACGTGCATGTGTACATTCGGAGTAGGTGCCATCGAGTAGTGGAATTGATTTTAAACACTAGTTGGGACATTCCTTGTTATTCGCATATTTTTACATAGTTATGAAAAAAAGTCACTTTAAAAATGTATAAAAGTTAAAATTTGACTTATGTATGTGAGAAAAAAGAATAAACTAGATACGCATATTCATATTTAAATTTAATTTTTATACGAGATTATTAATTTTTTAAATAATTATTTAAATGGTATGTAAAATAGGATGGCCGTCGTTTCCAAGGAGCAGCCATGCACTACTCGCATGCATAACGCCGCCGAATGGGCGGTGACCGATGGATTGGCCGGCCGGTAGTACGTGCCGTGCGCGCGCGGTGGTAACAGTAGCAGCAGGCAGCTTTGCGCCGCCTCGATCGGCATGCCTCGGCTCCGGTCGAAACTAGGCGTACCACCGCATCTGCATGCATACGCCTGCACCTGCAGATGGACAAGGGGGTCGGTCTTTCCAAGTCCACAGCCAACCCAGCAACTACTAGCTCGATGGTCGATCCGTTCATTTGCGATGGCGATGGCGATGGCGATGGCAGGTGCAGTAGCACCACGCACGTACATGTACACGCACACGGGGAGAGAAAACCAAAGGAGAAGACGGCGTACTACCGCGCGCCAAGATTGTCACCGGTCAAAAACGCTGTAGCTAACGCATTAATTCCATGTACTGCATCCTGTACCATACTTAGGCGCGTTCCACCAGTGGCGGTTGAAACCGCATATGATCAATTAAATATTAGTTTTTTTTTAAAAAAATAAAAATAAATCAATATAAAATTTAAAACAATTTTATTTTTATAAAAAACGTGGGAGTGAAAAAGGAAATTTAGAACCTGTTAACTGAAAGATAAAATATTAGCTGATTTTACAGTCGAACCAGCCTTGCATTCGGTCATGCACGCTCTAGTGCGGCTCTGCTCTGTCGCATGACAGACACGCATGATTATCGGGGCAATATTATTGCTGGAAACCTTCATACTACCTTACCTCTCTCTGCCCGGCACAAACACAACCACACATCCATCCTCTGGAACTGGCCGTGCCGTGCCATGCGTAGAGTGAGTCGGCCGCCCGGCAAGGGGATCGTGGCCGTGAGGCGCCGGTGCGCGCGGCGAGTGACCAGTGCTAAGCAGACCAGACTAGACAGGGGAGGACGTACTACTACATGCGTGCAGCAGTTCAAAAGATTCCTCTGCGCGCAGGGCCCGGATCGGAGCAGCATGATGCACCCATGCATTCATGCGTATGCAGGGCGGTACACCCATGCACACTCACCGTGGCTCCACGCCACGTACGTAAAAGCATCTCCGGCCATGTGCCTGCCCATGGCCGCCACACTATTCTCTCTAGGTACTACCAGTACTAATCTACTAGGCAACTGCACCACCCACACGCACACACACATCGTGTTTAGTTTTACAGTGTCACAGTAAGATGGCAGTTAGCTACTAGGATCTGATGGCGATTGCACGAGGTAATGGGGAAGAGTGAGTGGCTTGGTGAGAAGTAAACATGTTCAGTTGTTTCAGGCAGCCAGGCTCGCGAGGTTGGGCAACCTGATGAATGTAAGGGCAGCTGGTTAAATCGAGATCGAGGCACGCAATGTGAGGAAGATTGTCGCGGACGGAAACGGAACAAGCCCTGTGCCTGTGTGAAAAGACGCGGATGAGATTTTCTCTCTTTCGGTTTTTGTGCTTGGGCCATGCGAGCACAAAGTTTCATGCTCGCCCCCGGATCCTCTGCGTCTGCAAATGCTGTTTCTGTATTCCTTTTCTGTTGTTCCTCGCGATGCATCTGTCACCATTTCTATGCAAGGATGATATACACACTATCAGATTCTCAGGGAAAAATCCTAACCTTCTTGATTTATACGACCACAGAGAAAAAGATAAAACCTTTTTATCCTTCTGGGCAGGCTCAACACGACTTCGTGAAACTTTGAGCAGCAATGCACCGCTCCATAGTCCATACTCACTTTTCTCTTCTTTCGGTGCCTTCTAGTAAATCCATAGTCCGAAAGTGCCGGTTCGTCTACAACTAGTACGAGTAGATTATTGATACAGAAAGGCGAACTACTAGCTGAAACTCTGAAAGCCTGAAACTAACTTGTGTCGCTACCTGGTCGTCTCCTTGCCATCTCTGAATCACATGAACAACACTGCAGCAGCTATCTGTTTGCTGCCGGAACCTGAGAGAAAGAAAAGTTCAGTTGGGTGTGAAGACTGAAGAGGTAGGCCATGTGACCTTGTGTTCATTTAAGCTCAGTAACTTTCTGTTTACAGCTGCTACAAATGGCCTTTAGCTCACAGCACCCAGTGTTTGACGCAGAGCTTTGACCTGACCGCATCTTCATTCAGATGGCCGTACAGACACCTCTGCCTCTACTCAACACGGGTGTTGTCTCGTTGTTATCTGAATTCTCTGGAAAAGGGTCGAGGAGTAATTAAAACTGGATCTCCTGGAGGCCAGCTTGAGTGACCACCAAACAGAAGTATAGCTGTAATAAGCATTGGTTCCTTCAGACATATTTATGCCATTTTGGAGTAGTATAAAAGTTTCATGCATGGAGTGAATTCTTCTTTAATCTTTACGATGAGAAGAAGCTTAAGCCTTAAGGTCGCCGCACTTGCATGGTTTATTTAAATAAAAAGAAATGTAAAGGCATGTTTGTTTGCATGCTTGAATAGCATAGCTTCGAGGTTTTTATAATTCAGTCAATCGTAAGGTTTAGAACGGCTGGCTTTGGAAAGACAGAAAACCAAAACTGGCTCTGGAAATTCAGAAAACTAAAGGCACTCATTTGCTACGAGGTAGAAAACCATTGCAGCATTGGTACGAACAAAACCCAGTGCTCTCTCTCTCTCTCTTCCTGGTTAATTACAAGAACCAAGCAAAGTCAGAGTAAACAAGACATAACTGAATGCAAGCTGAAGAATATTGTCAAGAACAAGGGAAAGAATGTAAGCGGCATGGACAAGGGAAGCCCAATTTGTCGGCCCATCTAATTTAGTGCGCTCCATGATAATGGTTGGGCCGGTCCGAGCCCATTACAACTCCTAGCACAGGTGGGGCCCACGCGATACTCCAACGGGAAACCCGCTAGGCCCCACCACCCCGCACCGGACCAAAAGGATCTGGGCATCTCCCGACCGACAATCCGGCCCCACCATCCAGCCACCGTGCGGACACAAGCCCGTGCAACACGGCAAGCACTACTAGTCCGTGTGGCTGGCATCCCGGGCCCACACCCCGGCGCCTCGTTGAGGAGCGTCTTTGCCGAGTCAAGGTGACCGTTGCGCCGCGCAGCAACGGCCGGAGCGAGAAGAGGAAAGAAAAAAAAAACGAAGAAAAAACGAAACAAAACCCAAACCCCCACCTCTTCCCTTCCCACCTCCGCCTTCGCCTTCGCACGCACCAGTCCAAGGCTCCCACCTCGGAGACACGATGATGGCCACCGGCGGGTCCAAGTCCCCGGGGCGCGCGCTGAGGAGGCTCGCCGGCGCCGCCGTCTCCGCCGTGCTGCTCCGCGGCTCGTTCAGCGCCTCCAAATGGTTCTTTTCTTTTTCTTTTTGTGTGCGTGTGGTGGTGAGGGCAACTTATGCGGGTTGTTTGAATGTGGCAGCAAGACGGAGGCGCGGATGGCGGCGGCGAGGATGAAGCTGCTGCGGAACCGGCGGGGGGCGCAGGTGCGCTCGATGCGGCGGGACATCGCCGCGCTCCTCCGCGACCGCCAGGAGGACACCGCCCGCATCAGGGTAAGGATCGTTTCGCGTGCCTCAGGAATTAGTTCGTCCAAATGTCATTGCTTTTTTATGTTCCGATTAGTCCTGGGGGTTTGCTTCATCTGGTGTGCTTGGTCCGTTGGGGAGGAGTTGAGATAGGGCTTGAAGGGAACACGAGACCCTGATAGGATTTCTTGGCTGAGGATTCCCGCGAATCGGAAGCTGTGGTTATGTTCCATTGCTAAACTCGCGGCAAAAAGGGCAAGGGAGGCTATTTTGGCGTATAATGATGAGTTAGTCATTGATTTGGAGAAAACGAGGAAACAAATTATTAAGTTGGTATCTTCGATGTGGAAGAGATTAACTGCCATAAATCTGACGTTTCCTCCTTTACTTAGCAGTTAGTATTCAATTGAGATAAGGAAACTTCTTCAATACGCTTTGATTCCAAAGTAATTGGATACTGTTAATAGCAGGTTTCCTATGCAGTAGGATCCTTTAGGAAAACTGTTATTTGACTTCTGAACTGTGAATCAGTGATCATTTTTCATGTTTAGCACTTCAGATTTCAGAATATAGGTAAACTGACATACAAGTTCATAAGGTTGTGCTGACGTCTAGTCAAACACTGCAACTGTTTCAGAATATAGGTAACTGACATGCCTTTGCAGACTGGAATATGTGCATGGTATTTCTTGAGAGAAAAAATGGCATACTTATGGTGCAGACCATATTTCTCATGAAGCTATTTTGGGCTTTTTACAGGTTGAGCATGTCATTAGAGAACAGAACATTATGGCAGCGAATGAGATCATTGATCTTTTCTGTGAGCTGATTGTTACACGCCTTCCCATCATTGCAAAGCAGAAGTTTGTACTTCGAAACTTGCTTGTGTTTTCAATTTTGTATGTTCTGAAAACTGGGTTCTAATCTTGTACTGTACCGCTGTCAAACCTTTTCTTTAGGGAATGTCCAGCAGACTTGAAAGAAGGTATCTGCAGTTTGATATTTGCCGCCCCAAGGTGCTCAGAACTCCCTGAACTCTGTCGGATGCGTGATCTTTTTGAAAAGAAGTATGGCAAAGATTTTGTTTCTGCTGCAGTCGACCTACGGCCAGATGCTTGTGTTAATAACCTTGTAAGTTTCAACACTTATTTTGATCACAATCGTTCAATTGTGACTGTTGCATGTACTATCTTTTCACGTCTGAACTTGCTGTCCTTCTGAAGCTAATTGAGAAGCTATCAGTTAGGAAGCCTTCTGGGCAAACTAAGCTGAAGATTCTCAAGGAGATTGCAAATGAGCATCAGATCGATTGGGATATGACTGAGACTGAGCAGGAGCTTCTCAAACCTTCTGAAGAGCTGATTGTATATGCTGCTGACATTCTTTTGTGCATACTTCTATTTCCATGCATGACATATTGGGCTGATAGGTTTGTCTGCTTTGCAGCAAGGACCAAACACAGTTGTTGAAGCGACCAACTTTCCAGTGAAGACTACTCTATCAACAGCACATGCTGGGCAAATAAATCCATCTAATTACAGGTTTGTCAGTTGTTTGTTTTTAGGCATTGAAAAAACTTATATAAACAAAAAAACTCAAATATCCCTCATCGTGAGACATATAATCGTCACTATAAATAAGAACCAGGATTCCTACAGTAGTAATTAGTATTAACATAATAGAAGTAAGCGGGCCGATTAAGTATCCAAATTCTAAGGAAAAATCATATATATATATATGTGGACCTGTATAACTTTGGCTTCTTGTTCTTACGTGCAGTTCTGGATACGCTGATGAATATGATGATGAGTGTACGATGCAATTCAAAGATGCTGCATCAGCTGCTAAAGCAGCTGCAGAATCTGCTGAGAGAGCAGCTTCTGCTGCCAAGGCGGCAGCCGATCTTGTCAATAAGAACCATTCATCTGATGAAGTTGAGGACCATAGAACTTCTTTTCATGAATCCACTCATTCCAGCAAGAGACAGTCAATGAGCAGCTCTAGTAGATCATCCAGGAAAGAAGATATAGTGTCCCTTGACGAACTAAACCCACAAGGAAGGAGGGCGTCCCGCACAGGGAGCTCCATTGAATCAAACCACGTAGAAGATAAAGAAGACACTGAACAAGTGGAACTGAGTGCCAGGAGGATGTGGAAAAGGAGCAGCCGTGCTACTCGGAAGGTACACTCAGAGATAAAGTTTGATGATTCAGAGGGATTGAATTCAGAGACGGAGGATGAAAGTGATACGGAGATTCAGTCCATTGAAAGGCCAACTCCTAGAAGTGAACCTTATCCAGGAAGTCGTCACTGCGACCACAAAGAGAACGAAAACTATGAATTGCCTGCTTTGCCAAAGGCAAACCTTAGTTCTCATGTTCATCCAAATATGCCTCTGGACTACGAAACTCTTACTGCACGCTTCGAGGCACTCAAATCTGGGAAGCTTCCTTAGTGTGAGAGTGAAGAGCTGGCACATAATGCTAAATTGCTGCTACTTCTACAAAGAACCATATGATATACCAAATACTAGTAGGTTCCTTACAGCACTATTACTCTAAGACCTTTTATTTTGCTGAACTGAAGGATTTGCTGTTCCAAACTGCCCCTACATTCATATTATTCAAGTACATATGTTGTGTGAAGTGAGAATTTGAAGCACTTACTGTAATCTGCAGAGCACTGGAAAGTACTTCTGCACTGTCTGTAAATCAAAAGATCGTTTTGCTAGGATGCTTGCTTTATTTATATCTGAAGAAATTAGACCCGATTGTCTTTTTTTTAACGAACTAGACCCAATAATCTGATTGTGTGATTCAAGAAAGGGAAAAATTGCTCGTGTCGTAGGATATGTAGTCATCGTTCCTGTGTTTGCATAGAAGATCAAGACTGAGTTAATAGCTGTAGGTGCTGGATTGTTAGGTTTCTCCCAGATTCACTTCCGCCTTGCCAGGTTAAAAGGGCTTCACAAATCGATTTTCTTGAGTACAACTAGCTAGGCCTGAGTTACTGAGGAATGCAAACCATTTCAACTAGCTAGGCCTAAGTTACTGAGGAATGCCAACCATTTCATTGTGATATGATCATTTGAGAGAATGTACGGCCTTTTTCCATCCTATCTACGTCGAACTATCTATACACAATACATAAACTGTCGTTCGTTCAAAAAAAAAAAACCGTCAAACAAACATATGACAATGCTAGTTACTGCAAACAGCGACTTGCTGGTAAGCTCCCAAAGGCAGCGTCACACAGCTTGCACAGTGGCACGGCATCACCATGGAGCTCAAGAACGCCTTCTCAACCTCTGCCGAAGCATTTCTTCCAAGCAAGCACATCACGTACTCCATCACCATGGTATCACATGACAGCGTCAAAAGATAATCAGAGAGCTTAAAGCGTGCACTTAACCTCATGCCATCTGCGTGTTTATAAGAGTAGAAGAGACGTCATATAGAATATCTTAGATTTACATATTAGAAGAGTCGTCATAAAAGATTTTTAATTTTTCTAATTACAGAAGATTTACATATTCTATCTATAGCTAAGAAACTTCTGGATGCATGTGTTACAGATTCATCTAATACTCCTTCTCAATCATAACTTTTCTAATAAAATTCTTTAACTTTTGTACACTCAAAACATTGGTGAAACCATCTGCCACTTGATCTTTAGAAGGAATAAAATCAATTTGAAGTAATTTGCTGTTTATCCGTTCTCTGATAAAGTAAAAATCAACTTCAATATGTTTAGTTCTAGCATGGAACACATAATTTGATGCAAGATATTTGGCCTCTATGTTATCACACTACAACCGTGCAACAGGCGGACTGGATACCTTTAATTCTTTCAATAAAGTTTGAATTCAAATAATCTCGGTAGTTGCATTAGCCAATGCCTTATACTCAGATTCAATACTTGACCTTAATACTGTAGCTTGTTTATTTGCATGCCATAATACAAGATTATTTCTCATAAATACTGCAAAGCCACCTATTGATCTTCTGTCATCAGGACAGTCAGCCCAATCAGCATATGAATATGCACTTACCAAGAAGAAAAATAATTTGTTTATCTTTAGACCAAGCTTTGCACATGACTTAAGATATCTTAAAATTCTTTTAATTGCCACCCAATGTACTGTTGTTGATGCATGAAGAAATTAACAAACCTTATTTATTAAGAAAGCAATGTCAGGTCTTATCAATGTAAGATACTGTAAGGCTCATATAATACTCCTGTATCTTGATGCATCTATAGGACCAAGCGGATCTCCTTTATAAACTGAGAGTTTATCACTAGTGGATAGAGGTGTGCTTTCCGGCTTGCAATCCGCTATATTTGCTCTTTTCAACAGATCATTTACATTTTTTCTTGTGTCAAAATAATTCTATGCTTAGTCTTGACAACTTCGATACCGAGGAAATAGTGTAAGTCACCTAAATCTTTTAATGAAAAATCATAATGGAGATCCTGAAGTAATACGACCACTGCCTCTTGTTTAGAACTAACCACAATTATATCATCAACATAAATTAACATAAACATAATGATGACATTCTTACTGTAATAGAATAAGAAAGTATCGGCTTTGGATCCTTTAAAACCAAGGGCATAAAGTTTCTTACTTAACCTTGAGAATCATGCTCTAGGCGCCTGCTTCAATCCATATAGTGTCTTATCTAACTTGCAGACATAGTTTCTTCTAGAATTATCGTCGTACCCAGGAGGCTACCTCATATAGACATCTTCTTCAAAAAGCCCATGTAAGAAAGCATTGTGAACATCTAATTGTCTAATAGTCTAAACTCTAGACACAACAATAGAGAGAACAACTCGAATAGTGACAGCTTTAACAACATGATTGAAAGTATCTTCATAATCAATACCATACCGTTGCTTAAAACCTTTTACAACCAACCGAGCCTTGTATCTATCTAAGCTGGCATCTTGTTTACGTTTGATTTTATATACCCACTTGCAGTCAATAATATTACGCCCTTTCTGAGGAGGAACCAAATGCCATGTTTTTATTTTTCATTAACGCATCATATTCAACATCCATTGCCTATTTCCAATTATTATCCTCTAATGCTTGTGGCTCACTGGTTGATGTTAAGAAAGAATATTTAACCGTACCATCGGTGTAGCGCTTCTCCTTGTGAATACTACTTTGTAAACGGGTCTTCGGCCTTTGATGTATCTCGCCCCCAGCTGAAGGTGCCGTAGAAGATCCCAACATGGGATCCGGAGTGGATACGACCACTGGATGCAGAATCGCCCGCACGTATTGGAGAGGCGGTCGTTGGCCCAGGCAATGTGTCATGGGACGATACGTCGGGCTCGGACTTCTGGGCAGATACACCTGCGGAAGTCGTTGGAAGCATAGGTGAATCGCCTTGGGGGTCAGGTCCGACAGAAGGAGCTTCGAGCATCCCCGTGTGCGATGATGGCAATTCCTACATGACTTCATGCACTAGAAAATCATTGTTAGCAAGATTAATTAAAGAATCAGCCACATGATCACTTATGGTATGAACCCCACTAGTCGGATTTAACAAATAGGTAGGTAAAAGATTAATTTCATCTTGAAACCTACGACCAGCATTAGGACCTAGAAATTAAAAGGGAAATAGAGATTCATCAAAAGTTACATCTCGAGAAATATAAAACACTTTTAGAATCATGATCTAGGCACTTAAACCCTTTATGAAACGAACTGTATCATAAGAAAGTGCATTGCTTGGAGTGGAATTAGAGTTTATGGGTATTATAGGGTCGTAGATTAGGCCAATAAGTACATCCGAAGACACGAAGAGAGGATTAATCTGGCTGTTGGTTAAACAGCCGAAAGAGGGGCATGTCATATGATAGTAACCGACTAGGTGTTCTATTTATCAAATGTGTGGCGGAAAGAAAGACATCAGGCCAAAATTTTAGTGGCATATTGGCGTGAGCAAGAAGAGCTAGACCAACTTCGACGATATGGCGATACTTGCGTTCGGCTGTCCCATTCTGCTGATGTGTATGCGGGTAGGAAATATGATGTGTGATGCCAACTTGGGCGAAAAAGGGATGCAGTTTTTGATATTCACCTCCAGTCAGTCTGTATTATTATAATCTTACGATTAAATAAGCGCTCAACAAGACATTGAAATTCTCGAAATTGGTAAATACCTCATATTTGAATTTAAGGAGGTAAATCCAAGTGAACTTACTATAATTATCAATGAAACTCACATAGTATTTGTGTTCACCAACTGATTTGGATATAGGACCCCACACATTAGAATAAATAATTTCTAAAGGATGCTGAAAAACAGTGCTAGAATGAGAAAAAGGTAACTAACGGCTCTTAGCTTTTTGACATGCATCACACACCAAATGTTTATTTAAATCTGCTAAAATAGGAAGATTAAATTGATTGATAACTTTCTCCACAATAGGAGCAGCCGGATGACCTAAACGAGAATGCCATCTATCAAAAGAAGTTTTTATAGCTCCATAGGCTTGCTTTATCGTGTGCCTAGCAGGAAGAGGATAGAGCCCACAATCACAGCGTCCCCTAAGTAGAGTTTTCTTCATTGCCTGATCCTTAATCAAGAAAAAAACAGGATAAAATTCTATAAAGGTAGAATTATCAGATGTGAGATGATGAATTGAAACAAGATTTTTATTGGCCTTGGGAATATATAGAAAATTATTGAGATGAAGATCATGACTAGGGGTTGTAACAGTAGAATGATCAATATGACTGATTTCCATACCTGCCCACTCGCTGTGTGGATCTAATCGTGGTCCTTGTACCTGTCATGGATCGACAGTTTTTCCAAGTTGCTGGTGATGTTATCTATAGTACCCGAATTAATGTACCAGTTGGTGTCTACTCCGTAGGACGTAGACGTTGCACCTGCATATTTTTCTTCTGGTACGAAGTCTTCATCAAATCTGTACCAACATATATCAGCAGTATGTCCTTTTATCTTACAAACCTGACACCTAGGTCTGTTGTCAGGCCCATGCTGCTGATTATTTTGTGCACCTTGATTTTGCTGGCGCTGCCCATTGCTTCGGCCACGCCCGCGAGATGGAGCACCCCCACGCGAGCGCCCTCTGCCTTGCGTGCCTCGCAACGCACCACGCCCCCAGTTGGCGGAATTAACCGAGGAGCGGCTATCAGGCTAGAGAAGATCCATACGCTGCTTAAACGAGAGCAGCTGGGAGTACATCTCTCCCACACTGATTGGCTTAGTCCTGGTGACTAGGGCTAAGACGATGGGATTATAGTCGAAATCGAGGCCAGCGAGAACGTAGGAGACCAGCTTGTCGTCGTCGATGGCCTTGCCAGCAGACGCGATCTCATCGGTGAGAGACCGCATCTTGGCGACATATTCTGCCATGAAGAGATTGCCCTTCTTTGTTGTGGCGAGCGCGATCCTGGTGTTGACGGTGCGTGCTCATGACATCGAGGTGAATATGGCATCGACATCACTCCATATTTTAGCAGCAGTTTTGCAAGCAGTTAACTGAGACAAAATATTTGGAGTGATAGAAGAGAGCAGGAATCCTAGGACCTGTTGATCCGTAGCACCCCACTCAACGTAGAACAGGTTCTGCACCTCCACTTCTTTGCCATCTGCTGTCGTCTTCATGGTAGACGCGGGATTCTTTGTGGCGCCTGTAAGAAATCCCTCTAGGCTGCGCCCCTCACGATGGCAAGCACTTGCATCTTCCACAGTGCATGGTTGTTCTTGTTCAGCATCTCAGAGATATCTTGGCCGACCAAGGGATTGATGGCGGTGGCGTAGGAGGTTGACATGGTGGAGGATGGATCTAATCTATTATTGTTTGATGGTTCTGATACCATGAAAAATAATCAGAGGGCTTGAAGTGTGCACTTGACCTCATGTCACCTGCGTGTTATATATAGCTAGAAAGAGCCCCTGGTGTAGCTTACAAGAATAGAAGAGGCGCCATATGGAAGGTTCTTAACTTTCCTAATTACAGAAGATTTACATATTCTTTCTATAGTTAAGAACCTTCTGGATGCATGTGTTATAGATTCATTTAATAAGCGTGATCCTGTCGTCGCCAGAGAAGCCGTATTCCTCCTGTGACACCCTCAGGAGCTCGCCGAGGACCGCCGTACCGAGGTACAACAATGGCACCTCGAACCACGCACCATCGGTGGGGTAGATGGAGCAGTGACCCTTGCCGATAAAGGCCACCACCGCCGTGGAGCGACCCTGGGCTTCTTCCATCGCCGTTGCCATCGATGACATTGTAAGTCTCCTCCTCCCCAGGGCTTCCATCCTTCGCCACTTCTTTGCTAGCTGAGCAATCGTCATGGCGCTGATCATGACCATTCATTCTCTTCTTGGTTAGAATTGTAAATGGAACCTGGAAAACTCTATCTTGATCTTTGCAATGCTTGTGTTTGTGGATGAAGTGATGCTGCTGGGAGGCCACTTTGCCTTGTATTTATAGCTGGAGAGCATGCCATATATGCAGGGACAAGACCATGAGCTTGGTTGGTGTAACATTGCAAGAAGATCATGGCAATGTGATTGAGATCATAAATTGCTCTAGCACCAACTGTGAACTGTGCTTTGTGTGCTGGGTAGTGGGCACACTACAATGCATCGCCCAATATTGACATGTTCAGTGGATGAGTGGCACCGGGACCCCATGACATTGGCAGACAAGCCTTGTACACATATCTTGGGTTTGTCTTTGTCTTTTGACTAAGATCAGGTCCAGCTATTGATGGATTAGCTCCATGCTATTATCATCTTTGTGTTGGGAGAGTGATGGATTATAAATTTATGATTACTTGATTGAGGGATCAATCATTTCACAAGGTTCAGGGAATTGAAAGAAACCTTTCTTTAGTTTACAATAGGTTCAGTTGGAGATCTACCAGTGTGAAGCAATTACTCAATTCGCCCACATAATACCTAAATTTGCACTAATCGTTATTTCATTGTAATATTAATGCATTTTATTACGGTTTGGTCTTACAATATAATCGCACCTCAAAATGGCTATGGTGAATATACTACTATGATAATACACACATATATATACCTACATGTATATAAATATATATATAAATATATACATACATACAATATAGGTATAATTGTATATATAGCTATATAGCTATATATATACACACACACACATCCATGTATATATATGTATATGCATATGTATATGTATATGTGTGTATATATATATATATATATATATATATATATATATGTAGACGGGTTATACGTGATAACGATATTTTAGAGGCATAAGGTATATTGAAACCAAGGTATTTGTGAGATGAAAAGAGATAGAAGATCAATTTTTATATTGCTTCAGGCTTTCAAGAAGGGTAATAGCCCTAGTCTAGTTATATGTATAGACTGAGAAATTATTTACAGAGGGAGCAAGCTAGCTCTCCTAACCTACTAATCTGATCTTGACGAAGTAATCCGATGGGTTATAGTTGGCGACTAGGTATAGGACTTCCTCATGACGTTATCTCAATGTGATTTGTGTCTATGACTTATAACTTAATCATTTCTCCTCAGGGGACTCTCTATTTACAAAGAAATATGAACTCTGTCCAAGTAGGACTCAAGGATCCAAATAGGATATGGGCAGATAAACCCTTGTCGCCTTCGAATAGGACATTGTCTTTTCTTAACTAGGGGGACTAGTTCTTTATATGTAATTTTATCCATATTCGGTTATACCTTTTTGTATAATATTAGGTATACGGTATTTTTGATGGTTACCAATATAGATATACATGGTATGCCATATCTATAACACTAACATTAGTCTCTAATCTCTATGCAAATATATGCTTCAACAGTACCTAGAAAATAATATCTGAAGAGCCATGTTGTCGATATTATAAACTTACTCAAGAAACTTCAAAGTAAGTTAAGGTCGACAACTTAGTCCTTTTCTTCGGGAGTTTCATAGCAACGTTGTTGGAATTTAAATTTGGATAGAGGTTAGAATCTAAACCGTCAAATGTAAATAGCTTCGGTATCGCTGAGAATATCACACCATTTTTCTCAAAATACAAACTGCCACCACAATATTATAAATTCTAGCAGGGAAATTCATTTTAGTTCCATTTACTTCTATTGTTGTTGTTCCCATCTTTAACCTTTCGGCGCCTTATGATGAACCCTAAACCTCCTCCTCACACAAAACCCCCATTTTCCACACCTCCTGCCGATGGACCTCTCTGATTCCACCATAGGAGATGCAACTCTTAGGGCCTTGCAAGCAAAAGGATCAATCCCTGGTCTAGGAGCCATGGCTCAGCAAGGAGGTACAAAACCAAACCCTAAGTTAGGTCATATTGTAATTTTCGCAAGCTTTACACAATACAGTTTTCTCCCCTTCCTGAGTTTCTGTTATTGCCTCTTTAATTCTATGACATCCATCTCTTATACCTTAACCCGAATTCCATCTCTTTTCCTAGTATCTTCACTCATCTATGCGAGGCATACTTGGGAGTGAGCCCCTTCCTTTCTTTATTCAAATATTTCTATGAACTCAGGTTCATGGAGTCGTTGTGAATCAGAGGCAATTGTGGTGTTTGACTTTGCGATGGCTTGAAAGAGGAGTACATCCCTTTGAGCACTCCCACCTCTAGAAAACAATGGAGGGATAAGTGGTTATCTTCCTTGTTGGCGATCTCGAAAAGCCTTATTGTTGAGGTTATCTTCCTTGTCGCCAACTCTTGGATTGTGTAGCAATCTTGAACTCTTGACTTAAATGCTCTTATGATAGATGCATTGGTGATCTCGGGGATAGCATTTTGACACTGGTTGAAACATTGCATAAAGTCCCAAAGAAATTCACCGTTGTTCTACCTCATAGCGTGCAAATTATCCTCGACTGCGTGTCTCTTGTACGTTCCCTGGAAATTTGCTATGAATTGTTTGTAGAGATCTATCCAAGATTGAATTGAGGCAGTTGGTAAATGAATGAGCAAAGAGCGAGCTGAGCCCTTTAATGCAGTCAGTAGATAATTTGCTAAAGCATTATCGTCTACCCCGGCTACGCATAGGACTGTTGAATAGATGTGGAGAAATTCTTTGGGATATGTACTTCCTTCATATTTTTTGACATGTCTAGGATTGAATTTTATAGGTCACCTCACCTTCCACAAGGAAGGGATGAATGCCTTGCAACCTTTTCTAAGCTGAAAAACATAGTGACGATCATTGTCTCAAGAAGTGACGATCATTGTCTCAAGAAGGCCTCTAAGAGCGCTTATCAGATATTAATGATAACAACAAAGAGGATGGGTCACCATGGTCAGGCGTTGCATTTCGAGAACGAGTCACGTCATCATGGTGGTGGCCTAGAGTCTCCTCACCTATGGTTCTCGTGGTGATCGTGATTTTCATGGTTGTCGTGGTTTTCATGACGTCCACGACTTTTATAATGATCATGGTTGTACTCTCGTTGCTGGTTGCGAGGTAGGTGGTCATCACGGCTATCTCAGCCATGACTATGGTCGTTTCTTTCACGATTCTTTTGTGTTTTGGTCTTCGTTCCTCGATGCATTGACACAAGTTGTTATTTTGGTTGCACGAAACTTGGCGACGGAGCGGAGACCTATTCCTCGGGCGAGGGTCCTTGGTGTTATTTTCATGATTGCGGTTATCTTCATTGTCCTGATGCGAAGTAGGGGTCTTATCGCCCCTATGCCTTTCCTCAAAAGGGTGATTGTCCTGTCGTGCAGTGTTTTGAGGAGGTGTATGCTAGGAGGATGAGTGGACACTCCTTACTTCTCCTTCCTCAAAGGAAGCTTCTCTATCCTCTGCTGTGGCGGCTGCCTCCCTTTCCCCTATAGCATCAACATCATGATTTGAATTTGAGTATGAGGAATCAAGAATATTGAGATTGTGAAGGGCAGACAGTTCAAGGGGGTTGTGGCCAAGGTATCCAACTAAGTGATTTGTGCTAGGAGAGTCTTGGTCCTTGGCTGATTCATTGTCCTATGTGTCCTCGGTAGGTGAAGCTCATCGAGGATGGAAGGGACATCTCTAGCAAGGGGTGTTGCACTTGATAGGATATGGCTTTTCGGTAACCTCCTTGAGAAACACCTTGCAATCTGCTAGAGTATAGGAGATGTTCTTGTGGATAGGACAATGCTTGCACAAAGGAGAATGCTGAACAGATTAAAGTTTGGCGACCTTGAATTCAGCCTTTTCCTTCTTGAATATTATGCATCCAACAAGAGAGTGGGATTTCACCTTATGTATTGGGCACCATGGTCTTTGGATAGGAGTCACCTTATCGATTTGATCTAATGTTCTCGTGCGAGCAATGGTTGGCAGAGGAAGGTAGATCGGAAGCACTGGAACTGCCGCAAAGATTGAGAATGTGACGTATCTAACTTGAAGGAGGGCGAGCATTGGCTGTGTTGTGTCTCCTAGGCCAGGGTTATCGCAAAAGCTTTTGTTAGAAAAGATGCATCATGATGTCATATCGACAAAACTTTATAGCACCAAGCTTCCTACCTAGCGTGCCACTGTCAATGGATTATACTCAACAACAGTATTTTAGGGACATAGGTTATGTTGGAGCCAAGGTATACAAGAAAAGAAAGTAAAAAGATAGAAGACAAGAGCTTTTATACTAGTTCAGGACCCTGAGAAGAGTAATAGCCCTAATCCATTTTATATGTATAGATCGAGAAAGTATTGTACTAAGTAAAGCACACTAGCTGTCCTAGTCCATCAATCTGATCTGAATGAAGTAATCCAACGCAATCCGGCGGGTTGCGATTGGTGACTAGATGTAGGGCTTCCTTTTGGTATTATTTTACTATTTATATAAGAATATGACACCTAAACTCTAAATAAGATATAGAGCAAACAAGTCATTATCACCTCCGTATAGAGCTTATCCTTTCTTAATTGTTTTGTAATTTTATTTATATTCGGCTATACTTTCAGTGTATTAGGTATATGGTATTCTGGATGGTTACCAATATAGTTGTATAAGGTATATCATATGTATAACATTGATAATATATGTATATGTATATATATGTATACACACTTTATACAAAGAAAAAAAGGAGTAATTGTTTCCTTTTTTTTAGATTAAGATAGATTGCTTCAATTCCTGATCATGTCGTATGGTCTGAACGATCTCATAGAGTTCCTAGTTAACCGTATCATCCATCAAAAAACAAAAGTCAAGTGCACTGCAAATTTGCAATAAAATTCTGGTACGCCCATTAACATTTCATTTCCATTCTACTGTACTGAACTATTTTACATCAAATTGCACAAGAAGTGCAAAATGCAGAACAAGCAGTGCAGCAAAACTCTGAACATCTTCAGAAACTAGCTACAAACTGCAAACTGATGGTGCAACGCCACAGGTGGCATCGTGCAGCCTGAATTCTGGCAAAGCATCACCACTACGGAGCTCAGGAACGCCCTCTCGACTTCCTCCGATGCATTTCTCCCCAGCAAGCACATGACGTATTCCATCGCGGCCGCATCGCAGGGCAGCGTGATCCTCCCGTCGCCGGCGAACCCGAACTCCTCCTGTGACATCCCCAGGAGCTCGACGAACACCGTCGTGCCGAGGCACGGCAGTGGCACCTCGAACCGCCTCCCGTCCGCCGTGTACACGACGCAGTGGCCCTTGTCCGCCACCGGCGACGGCGAGGTCGACGTGCAGCAGGCGTCGTCTGCCCTGGCGGCGACCGTCTTGACCCTTTGCCGCTTCGTCGCCAGCTGAGCGAGCTTCTTGGAATGGATCATGGCGGCTGGCTGTTCTTGGTCTTCAGGTGTGTGTTGCTTAGGAATGGCTAGCTTGTGACAGTGGGTGAAGCGCCGACAGAATCGATGGTGTCTTGATGGATAGCTAGCTCATGGCAATCTATATAGACGAAGAGATGGTCCATGTCTAAGGCATTTGGTAGGGGACAAGGCCATGAGCTCGACGCGTGCAATGGTGGATCGAAAGGGAGGCAGCGAGATTCAGATTAGATTTTAGCTGCGCCAGCACTGGGTGCAATGTGCCGGCAATGGCAGTGAACTAGTGGCTGAACAATCAAATACGTAACGCAGAACTCTCTTTTTATATTATAATTAATTTTAGGTTTCTTCTAGATAAATATAGCAATATATACAACACTAATTTAGTTTGATTAAATTCATCATTCAAGTATATTTATTTTATATCATTAAAGTTAAAGAGATTTAACTAAAATAAATCTTCTTGTAATATTAAACGAGGGAGTAGTTGCAGCTGAACGGGCAGAAGCATCGCGGTATAGCCAGCTTTTATGGAGGTGTTTAGTTCTGGTCAGCTTCCTGTATCCAGAGACTGGGGAGATAAGCTGATTGGATTTGTTCAAAAGCAATCATTTGTGTATTAGCTAACCAACACCGAGCATGTCCGAAGGGGACACGGCACGATGGTTCAGGAGTCCTCTTTCAATTCCTGGGCAGATTCAGGGTTCATTTCTCTGCTTTACAGCTTCAGTTGCATTGCATGCTAGGTGTTGGTTAGCTAGCAGTGCTTGATTGTTGCGACACAACTTGCACGATTTCCATCGGTGGCCTTTATGTAGTATTGTACTGGCCCAACTTGGCCCGCAGTCCATTGGCGCGCCAGCCATGCTTGTCGTGGCAGCCCACACATGACGAACAATCGAGGACGATTCAGCCGTCTTTTTTGCAGACCCAAAACCAGGGGCAGCCAAAAAACTCCGACAAAGAAACCATGGATGGATTGCTTGAATTAATCATTGGCAACTAACACAGACATAACGGCAACTAAAGCCGATGGATCTAGAGCAATGCCCTGCGCATGCAAATTGCCTGGATCAACCACCGTCTTCAACACAAGCTAGAGTAGACAAACCGTGTGGGCTCTATCGGTTCCTCATGCAACATACACAATTCAGACAGGTCCGGGACCCTGGGCCAAGGACGATGCATACATACTGTCCAGTAGATCACCAATCATCCCAGCAAGTGGCTAACTCCATCACTCACCGCTCAAATGTTCACCAAACTCCCGGCCCCATTGGAAGTCTGATGAAAACCTCAATGATCCAGCAACCTTGCACGCTCGAACACCACTCATGGCCATGCCTCCTTGCTTGTCACTTATGGTGATAGCTACACTTAAATATTGATCTTTTCCTCCATCATCCTTGACCTATAAATTCTTGGCCAGCTGAACACATCCACTTCATTCAGGAACAAAACACTAGTAATCTAACCATTGAACCTCAGATCAACGAAGTGCAGTTACTTGAGCCAAAAACCAAGCAGAACCATGATCCACCCAAAGAAGCTTGCTCAGTTGGCCAGGAAGTTGCAGCAGAAGAAGGTGTCATCCGGAGGTGGCCGGAGCACGGCAGGCACCGGCGACGATTGCTGCAGCACGGTGTCTCTCGCCGGCAAGGGCCACTGCGTGGTGTATACCTCCGACGGGGTGAGGTTCGAGGTGCCATTGCCGTACCTCGGCACGGCGGTCTTCGGCGAGCTCCTGACGATGTCCCAGGAGGAGTTTGGCTTCGCGAGCGACGATGGCAGGATCACGTTGCCGTGCGATGCGTCGGTGATGGAGTATGTCTTGTGTCTGCTTAGGAGAGATGCCTCTGAAGAGGTTGAGAGGGCGTTCTTGTGTTCCATGGCGAGGCCTTGTCACAATGTCGGGGCAATCAGCCATCAGTTTGCTGTTTGTACATAGCTCCTCACGTAAACTTTTAGGGTTATTACATGAAACGAATCATTCAGATGATGCAGAAAGTAACCTCACAAGTTCTCGAGGCAGTAATCTTCCATCCATGTCCGAAACTCTGAATTGGTTGGTTCTCGCGATGTCTGTACTCGTCTGGCTCTCGCGGCCTATTCGCCGTAGGAGAGATTCGCCTGAACAGAGGAAATGGGACGGCACAAAAGCTCGTACGTTCCATGTTGAAAGCCCAGGTTGGATCGCTACCAGATTCCTACAGTATTTGATTAGTACTACATTTCCGAACGCCAAAACTAAAGAATTTGCGTGCGGTTTGCTGTTTGCATCTACTGGCTATTGCTATCTCCAACAAGGCAGTAAGATCTTTCCCTGCCTATAAAAATCCTGATTTTGTGATCCATCAACTTGGAAATTTCCTTTTTCTTTCTTTCCTTTGAGGTAACTCATGCATGAAAGGAATATATTTAAGTTAATAAGTATAAATGGAGCTGTGTACGTGTTAATCATAAACCCAAATTAAATCACATATTACATCCGTCCCAAAATAAGTTTTGGTAATACAACAGGATGGACTAAGTATGATCTAAACAGATATATATATTGTTACATACATAAAGACTTAGTACATACAGTATGTCCCAAATATATATATATTGTTGCATACATAAAGACTTAGTACATACATAGTGTAAAACCTACTATCGAATCCAAGAGAAAATGACAATTACTGACGGTGCCCGTCGAGACGCCGCCGCCGCCTACGCTTTGGTGACCAGTGATGATTGTAGCATCCATCCCGTCCCCAAGCAGCGTCAAATTCCATGTATTTTGGCCTATAGTGACGAGCTCGTTGTAAGTTCCTTGCTTGATATGTATGACATACCTCTTGGTGCTCTTCAATGGCACGGCTGCAACAGCCACAGCGATCGTGGTGCAGTTGCCTGATCCGTCTGCTGCCATCACGGCATTGGCGGCGACCTCCGTGGGGCTATCCAGGATACCCATATGATAACGAAGCTGATGAATCTCTTTCTTGGTTGTTTGCAATGCAGCGGATTTGGTGTTTTGTGTGTTGATCGTCGATGAAGCTGATGAGCTAGAACTATCTGGACTTGACGTGGTTTGACAACGGATCCGTTGCTCTGAATTTATAGGTTGCGGGTAATCTTCAAATGGAAAACTAAACCGCGAGACGAACTCCATTACCAAATCCGCACCCCCAATCCTCGTCAGCAACGTACACGGCGCCGTGGCCCTTCCTTTCTTGCCGTGCCTTACCACTACCAAGCATGTCGATCCTCTCGAATGTTTCTGTGTTTCCCGACACTTTTTTGGCACTGATCGTGGCGCGTGAGTTCGTCTTCTGCAAAGTGACGAGCACTTTTTTGGAAACTTCTCGGCAGTCGATGCTTCCTTTATTGATTTGTAGCTCAGCTGGAAGAGCGCGGTGATCTGACAACGAAATGAGCGCGGTGAGATTTTTATGGGGTTCCAAGCCGCCGCCGCCAGCCGACCGCGAGGGCAACATCACTAGTGTTAAGGATTGATGAGTTTAGTATATGTCTAATAGTGTGTTAAGAGTATTAGAATAATTTCCTATATCTTGTATGCAATATATTGCCCTTTGGGCCTAGCTCAATGGATAAGATTCAATCCCATTTTTCTCTCTTCCCTAAATTAACAACTAGGCCACGTCAGAAAACAAGGATGATTCAGCCGTCGACTTTCAGTGTCAAAACCAGGGGTAACAAAACAATTCAGACAAGAAAACAATGGGTTGAATGAATCTGTCCAAGCAAGTTGCAACTTACTCCGTCACTCACAGCTAAGGCCTTCACCAAACAACCGGTCCCATGGAACTCTCATCAAAATCTCAATGAAATGTGCAACACTGCACGTACAAACACCACTCATGGGTCATGGCATTGTCTCCTGCCCCATCACTTGTGCCGATAGTGATAGCTACACTTAAACCTTACTTCTCCTCCATCGATCATTCTTCACCTATAAATTCTTGGCCAGCTGAACACATCAACTTCATTCACAAACAAGATACGAGCAATCTAATTAGAATCGAGCAAAGTGAAGTTGATTTCGGCAAAAGACAAAGCAGAACCATGATCCATGCAAAGAAGCTTGCTCAGTTGGCCAGGAAGTTGCAGCAGAAGATGGTGTCATCCGGCGATGGCCGGAACACGGCAGGCACTAGCGACGATTGCTGCAGCACGGTGTCTCTCGCCGGCAAGGACCGCTGCGCGGTGTACACCACCGACGGGCGCGGTTCGAGGTGCCATTGCCGTACCTCGGCACGCCGCTCTTCGGCGAGCTCCTGACCATGTCTCAGGAGGAGTTTGGCTTCGCAGGCGACGATGGCAGGATCACGTTGCCGTGCGATGCGTCGGTGATGGAGTACGTCATGTGCTTGCTTAGGAGAGATGCCTCTGAAGAGGTTGAGAGAGCGTTCTTGATCTCCATGGCGAGGCCTTGCCACAATGTCGGAGTAATCAGCCATCAGTTTGCTGTTTGTACATAGCTCCTCATGTAAATTGTTAGGATTATTAAAAGAAATAAATTGTTCATATGATATTAAAATACTAGCACAAATTCTCTTGGCGATATTCATGCTTTCATGTCTGAAGTCTGAAGTCTAAACTCTGAAGAGGCAAACTCCTCTATTGATGACCTTCCGATCAAAATCGCACGGTATAGATCGATTCGAGCGGAGCAGTCTGCAGTGTTTTGCTGATAAGACACTCGAATTACCTAGAATTTTCCTTTTCGTCCACGAAGGTGAGGGTTAGTGTTTGCTTTCTCGCGCCGCCGCCGGCCGCCACTGGGGCTCCGCTCCCCATGCGGCCACCGACGTGGAGTCTGCTTCTCCTGCCTGGCATTTCGGAGCCCATTTGATGGCGGCGATGGGCGGGGTGTCAGCGTCCGCAGAATTGTGCTCGCGGCATCTCATCTTGTCGACTCTAGGGCACTTTCTATGTTCTAGTGAGAATTTTGATATCGAAATGGACTCTCTAATCGGTGGAAGTTGCCATATAAAGCAAATTTGATCAACTTAGATTTTTTTTTGTATGCGCTGTATGCAGGAGATTTTTCGGTGTGTTTGCTGATTTGTTGTATTACACCTATCTAACCTTTGGGGCATATAATTCACACTATCTGAAATCGCAAAGGACCTTTCCATTAGAGTAACAGTAGTTCCCCTATTTTTCCTTTTTCTTCATCTAGGCATTAAAGTGCAGGATCAGATGGTGATATATGATAAAGGGAGATCATACTATACACTCGAAGTGACCATCAGACATATCACAGATGTTAGTATGCTACTACTATGAGCATAATGGAGAAATTCTGCCCAAAAGACTAAAGCTCGTAGAACTACACAGGTTATTTACTGTAGAAATGAGGAATTTTGCGATCTTCTGACGGCCCAAAGTTGCTCCTTTTCCATTGCCTGTAAGTTGTTATTACCTCTCAAAGATGTCATTTTTTTTCAATTCTTGCTTTGGTTTCATCATACATTCATAGTCGGATTCTGAGTTTCTGACATGCAGTCTTAGAAACAAGGATACACTCATTACTGCATCTCGATATGTTTTTTCCTTCTCCCTAGCAATAGTCGCCTTCAGGGTTCTACCTCCGCACTAGCTGAATGCTGAATGCAGTCTACTGTATCTCAAGTCTGTTTCAGACTGTCCTACTCCTATATAGTTCACTAAAAATTCTATTCATCACTCTCCATCCAGCTTTATTGATATATTAGGAAGTCTACTGTCTATTTTTTTAATGACAAATTAGCACTTCCAAAGTGTTCTATATTTCGCTAAAAAAAATCAACTGTCCTATTTGACGATGAGGACGACGACTTAGCTGTATTGAAACCTGAAACTTGAAACCAGTCAATGCCCACAGAAACTATGCAGGCCAAGAAGCATGGACTGAATCAATGATTCAATGGTACGACATGCTGCAGATGAAACCACAAACAGAAAACTCTAAATATTGCAGAAACTGGAAACCAGTCAATACCCACGGAAACTATGCAGACCAAGAAACATGGACGAATTGAGTTCACGTGAGATGTTGCTAGCCAAATAGTCCGCCTTCTAAACAGGCAGTATGATATTGTTGAGAAAATTCTTATTTTTTTAGACCACTGAATGCATTTAATCTTGCAGTTCAGGCAAAACGCGTTCTGGGCATGAAGTCCTCTCAACCAAGGGCCACTTTTAGATATTTTAAACATGATACAATCAAATACCTAATATATTTGATATCCCATTGCAGACTCAGAAATGGCACACTGACCCTGACATGTTGGACCCAACATATATGCAGTCCTCATGAGGCATGCTTCTTGGACACCAAAACAAGTCAGTATGGCCACACAATGTGGTGTACATGCATCCACACACTGTAATTATGGTTCCAACAAGTAATTAACTGATGGTTCTAGAGAAATCTAATCAGAACCACATAGCTTGGCCTCGAAACATTGCATGTTCTGAGCTCATGGCCGTGTCCCTTGCCAGCTTGCACTGATAGTTGCACTTAAACCACATGCCTCTCTTTCCCCTCACCTATAAATCCATCATTTTAGAACCACCACATCATCCACAAGCTAAACATAACTCCTAGCTTAGTACTAGCTCATACAAAAATTTCAGGCAACAAAGGAGAGGCTAGAGGCAACCATGATCAGTGCCAAGAGACTCGCTCAAATGGCAAAGAAGTGGCAAAGAATGGTGGTCCTCGGGAGGAAGAGGCTCACATGGACGACGGCCAAAGGAACCGATGAGTGCTGCAGTTCTGTGGCAGTGAAGGGCCACTGCATCATGTACACTGCCGATGGGAGGCGGTTCGAGGTCCCGTTGGCGTTCCTCGCAACGACAATCTTCGTAGAGCTACTCAGGATGTCTCAGGAGGAGTTTGGCTTCACAAGCGATGGAGGGATCACATTGCCTTGTGATGCAGAGGTTATGGAGTATGTCATGTGCCTGCTCAGAAGAAATGCATCAGAAGAAGTTGTTAGGGCATTCCTGAGCACCATTGTGAAGCCTTGCCACTATGGGAATGGCTTTGCACCATCGTTAGGGTTTGTCCAGCAGGTAGCAGCTTCTAGCTTCTGAAAGTTTACACAGAGTTAATCTTTCTCCTTTTTTTCTTCTGCTGAATGATGTAAATATGGATACATGAAGTGAGAAATAGACATTGCAATTATTCATATCGATTATCAAAGGAACCTGTTCGTTCTCTCTGTTTTTCTGAACTGAAGCTGTTTGTGACTCATGAGTTCTGCAGTTCTGGGTGTGTGATACGAAATCTCAGTTATGTATTTTTTTTGTTGCGTAAGAGACGATGACATGCAGCTAGTTCAGAAAATTCTTGACAGTACCAGTTGAAGGAAAAAATATGGAAGCAATAAGTCAAGCAAAGTTATCTAGTGCTAGCAGTCAAAATCTGAAAGCTTGCCAACATGTCATGTTCAGAACCATGCATCATGTATGGATGTACATTATTCTGAAACCCTCCTTTGCATAAAAATGCAGAGAAAAATAATTGAAGCTCTGGACCCTTGTTTGTCTCACATTTCTGGGTGATGTAGACAGTAACTTGTGGGAAATTGCAACTGGAACAAGTAATGCTGCAAATTTATTTGTATCTGAACTAGCACCAAACTTCTTTCAGGCACGCACTATAAGTTCCCTATCGTTTTTTCTTTAAAAAAACAAGTTACTCCGTTGATTCGATTAAAACTAATAGCTTGTGTATAGAAATGCCGAAACACGCAAGCCTGACAACAAGATCCAATACAAGCTTACAACAAAATAACTGTGTAGCAAGCTGTGTTCTCAAAATGAAAGTTTAAAATTAAAAAAGACTATATATAGCTTCAACACCAAATGCATGTCAAAAGAATCAAAACACGTGGTCTGGTATTCCTCTCAATCAGAGAAAAGGAGAGGAAAAAATAAGGCATTCTATCAAGAGGTATATTACTATTTATGGATAATTGTTCTTGCCTAAAATGTTGTACTGAGAAATGCAGCACATGCAGACCGAGAAGTCAAAAACGACATACGAGACGCTTGCCTCAGCTTGGAAACGTGATTCAAATGATTATGCAGGTACAGTAATCTTATGAATTATGATACAATATTCTTTCAAAAAGGAAAATACTAACAACAATAATCTAAGATGTGTAGTACCTCCAAAAGAAATGAAGTGCAAGAAAGAACAACTAAATAGACACCACACGAGATGCTGAAGGAAAATCAGACCATGTGCTAGACTTCTTCTAATGAATGTTCAGAAACAACAGATTTGGGGCGTGAGCAATGCATATCAAAATTTCAAGGTTGCATTCAGAGCAACAAATTGGGTAACTGAGAGCACCACAAGCTGTAGATAGTACTGAATCTAAGAGCCCCCGGTATTCCGATAGAAACTGAAAATGATGGGTCCAATTAACATGTTCTCCTCACGCGGTTTGTTCCCAACGCAGCTCAGTATGGCAGCCACCAATTTTTTTTTTTTGAAACAAAGTATGGCAGCCATAAAATGATTGAAAGCAACTGGCTCTTACTACTATCGGTTCCAGCATGCACCGAAAACTTGCTCCCATCAAAATCTGATCCAAATCAATCATACCGCGACATCGCATGCACCGATCTCATGTCCTTGTCCCTTGCCAACTCATCTCCATGCCATCTGAACTGCGCCTCTTCTCCGTTGCCTATAAATTCAGCATCTAGTACACTGAACACCATCACATTTCATCAGCTCATCCACAAAGCGAGCATTGCATTGAACCTCATAGCATATCTCATCAGATTTCCAGCTGAAAACTAAGATCAAGAACCAACCATGATCAGTCCCAAGAGACTTGCTCAACTGGCCAAGAAGTGGCAGAGGATGGCAGCGCTTGGAAGGAAGAGGCTCACAATGAAAGCCAAAGAAAATGAAGAATGCTGCACTTCTGTGGCAGGAAAGGGCCACTGTGTCATGTACACAGCGGATGGGAGCCGATTCGAGGTCCCATTGGCGTACCTCGCCACAGCGGTCTTCAGTGAGCTCCTCAGGATGTCCCAGGAGGAGTTTGGTTTCACGACCGATGGCAGGATCATGTTGCCTTGTGATGCTGCGGTAATGGAGTATGCCATGTGCTTGCTCAAGAGAAATGCTTCAGTTGAGGTGGAGAAAGCATTGCTGAGCTCCATGGTGGCACCTTGCCACTACACCGGCTGTACGGTGCCAACCGTTGGAGTCAACCAGCAAATTTCCTGCTTGTAGCTTACTGAAGAAGAGCAACTCTTCTCTTGTAGTTGTCTATTCTGTATCATAGTCAGAAGAAATAGGATCGGTGGTAGCATTCCTCAATCCAGGAACGTCGTTCCGTTCTAGAAACATGGGGACATCTGGAATGTCGTCCCTATCTCAAAAACGTGGGGATATTTTCATCAAATCTTATAAAAACCTCTCGCAATTTGCGTATCATGTTCCTCGACCTGGTTCTTCAATCTCATCGATCCGGGAACTTCATGATTATGTTGTGTATTATACCCAGGCCAATTCAAAGTAGTTAGATGTAGCTAATAGGGAGAGGAAAATTTCTATGTAAAAATCCTTTTAATCTTGCAGACAAACAAGAAGAAGGCCAGCCAGCATATGCTGCCATTTTTTCCTTAACTTGATGTTGCATACAGGAATGAATTGCACTCTTATGTTTTGTGGGAATTGTTCCTTGCATAGAGTACTCACTATCAACAAATTTCTGTACAATCTATTACACGCTTCTGATAAAATAATGAAGAAATGAAATGATCAGGTGGCACAAACAATATTTTCAATAACAAATCGTTGGATAAAGATTTCAGAAGGCCATTACAGATCAGAAATAATAAGGACTTACATAATGTAAAAATCACAAGACGGCCGGAGACCAATTATTTTAAATCAGTAGTAAAAGACCGACTTTGGGAGAAAAACATGTGATGATGTTTTGCTGCTACCAGAATAAAATGTCGTTGAAGCTATAACTTTTAAAGAAGCATATTTGTCATCCACAATAATCATAAGACTTGTCAATTTTTCCTTGACAATTTTCAGCTAAAATTTCCATACCATGGTTTGCAGCTGGTTGTAGACCCATAGGACAGCCCAGGAAAGATGCTAAGAACTCGATGCCACATGCGATGCTACAAATCATGTAGGCCATCAATCATAATTATGTGGGCTACACTGTTCAACAGTTGCACAAAATGATCAGTTAACGTGGTCCCTTTCACGACAAATCAAATTGTTAAGCAGGTTATTCAAGTAAAGTGTACACTTACAAATCCAATAGAGACGACTTCTCTACCGCTGATTTCCGAACCAAGTGCAACACATCCCTGTCATGCAGTCCCAGTTGTGTTGCATTTCAAAGTACAAAAACAGGAAGCCGTAATCAGTTTGAAATATTTATTAGCTCCAACAAACATAAGCAGATAATTTTCACTCTCACAAAATATGCCGAACATGATGGAATCCACCAATAAAAAGCTGGACCAGAGGTGCTTCACCATACCACTCTACAATCTATGGAGGAGTGTTAGTATAATATAACTATAATAGTTTTTCTTAAATATGGTAGGCTATCTAATTGTGTAAAACCTACTATAACGTCAATATAATATAATTATAGTAGGTTCACATATTGAACATAATTAATTATTTTAATCACAGACAACTGAAGAGGCCATACAGATGTTCAATTCTGTCCACTAGGACGTTGGAGGAGTTTCTGCCGCTGTGGGACGAGACACAGAATGTGCAATTACAGCAAGGGACAGATGACAGCATTAGATGGAGGCTAACAAGCAACGGTCAGTTCACAGTGTCCTCAGCTTACAACCTTTTCTTCATGGCAAGGGCGAGATGTGCTCACGGAGAACTCATCTGGCAAACGAGAGCCCCATCCCGAGTGCGCTTCTTCATGTGGCTAGCGATCAAGGGCCGCTGCTTAACATGGGACAACCTCATCAAGCGAGGGTGGCCGCAGGAGCCGAGCTGTGTCTTATGCCAAGGGTGTGATGAAGATCGTCACCACCCATTCGTGGGGTGCGCTTTCACCAACAGAGTTTGCGTCCGGCTGAAAAGATGGATAGGGGTGTTGCTCGACATTCCTGGGGATCAAGAGCTCAGCCTTGGATATTGGTGGTTGCTGTCAAGGCAAAAGTTTCAGACAAGCTACAGGAAAGCTTTTGATTGCCTCTTCATGATGGTATGCTGGCTGACCTGGAAAGAGCGCAACGCAAGGACCTTCGAACACAAGTTCAAAACAGCTAAGCAGCTCTTTGGTGATATTAAGGAAGAAATCTCAATTTGGAAGACAATCGGCATCTTTACATCCAGCGAGTAGTCCACTGTGTTTGCTTATGTGTTGTGTATAACTGGGGGGATGAGGCTCCCCTCATCTCGACAGCTTACTGTCGTTTGTTAAATTATTAAAACTTTCTCCTTATCTGAATGAAATTTGGTCGGCCTCCTTCGGCCGACCCGGCAAATACAGTAGTTGCAGCTGAATGGGCAGAAGCATCACCGTGCAGCCATCCAGGGTCCAGCTTTTATGGAGTCTGTTCCATTCTGGTCAGCTTCCTAAATCAAGAAACTGAGGAGATAAGATAAGCTGATTGGATTTGTTCAGAAGCAATCATTTCTGAACGAATTGACGATCGACTAGTTCTTGTGATTTCAGTTAGCTGAAGTGGTAGTGTCGAAGGGGACACGGCGAGGTGGTTCAGGAGTACTCTTTCAATTCCTGGGCAGATTCAGGGTTCATTTCTCTGCTTTACAGCTTCAGTTGCATTGCATGCTAGGTGTTGGTTAGCTAGCAGTGCTTTGATTATTGCGACACAACTTGCACGGCAGCTCCATCTCCCGATTTCCATCGGTGATCTGCACAATTTCTGACATGGCACATGTGGCGACCATCTCTTGGCATTTCCTTGCTTGTTTCAATGGGCCTACGACCTTTTGGGAGTTCATGAAGAGGTAGCTGGTTTTAGGGGGAAAGTTCAGAGCAGATTGCTGCCCCTAGTTTCAGACTTTTAGTGCAGCAACTCCAACTTACGTGCAGTAGTAGTACATTGCAATTCAAGGTTGTATTCAGCACACGCATGCATGAACGTTGGAGTCTAATTTACATAATTGTTCTTCGCCTAAAAACGATCACCTATTCTGTTTAATACAGAAAATGTCGATCTACTGACCTGGTTGTGAAGTCATGGATCCTGCGTGACCTTATTCTTCTTTTGTTCTTCTCTTCTTTGTTTTCGCTCTGTACGTGAAACGGAGGAAGCAGTATGACGGCCGTGTTTTCTGTTTATTTAAAAACCTAATTTATAAAACCCTAATTTCAAAATTTGGATCTTCATTTTGTGAGCCCATGGGTGGATCTCGATTCTCCTCAAGATCATCCATAGGAACCCTCCCCATAATCCCCTATTTTCCCTGAAGCCAAAAAATCAAACTCAAATTCAAATCCAAAACCAAAATCTCTAAATCCATTCAAAACAATCCTCCGAAAAATAAAAAGTGTCACTGTTCTTATGTGCCACCATACTCCTCACGGCTTGGCTGCCCTCTCTACTTCTCCTTCCCCCTCCTTCACATGGCTACGACCTAGTCGGCCAATCCCTTTCCCCTCCCTTCTAACGGCGTGGCCCACGGCCTAGCTTCGCGACCAATGGCCCATTCTAGCCACCGTCTTCCCTATCGTCTTCCTTCTCTCACGCACCTTCCCTCTCTCTCTTCTCTCTATCTTTCCCAATGCCGCCCCAAAATATCTCTGTCTAGGCACTAAAGTCAAGCAGCACGTGTGCGCCCTCTCGTCATGTCCCATCATCATTACCTCGTGCATGCCTTCTCTCGCCACTCTTCTTTCTCTTGATCTCCCTCTTCTCTCTGGCCAGCCATATGTGCCATACCCCTTGGCCAAGCTAGCTCAGCTCTGTGCGGCCTTGTTTGTCAACCTTCTTGTACATGCTCAACGGGAAACACAAGCCACTGCTCGTCGAGCGTCAAATGCTGAGCGAGATCGATGAGATGACTCGCTAGCAAGCCCTCAAAGTCAAAAGCCACCCATGCCCTCGCCATTCCATCGCTTCGTTGTTGTGTTGGTCTCTCTCTGCGGCCTTGGATGACACCACCCACAATGCACACCCTGGTCGCTCGCTCGCTTTATCACATTGTGTCACCTCTTCCACCACCATACCGACCAATGCATCCATCGCCATTGTTGCCCATCATGACCCGCCACTCCTTGGCTATAAATAGAGGCAGATCCCTATGGCCACCTTGGCATGACCAATCACCGTCCCATTGCTACTCCGCTCTGCTCTACACATCCTCATTCAGACCCAAGCAACCCTGTCACCTTAGACTGCAATGACTGAGCCACTACCACAGTTGAACTCCCCACATCCTTGTGACCTTGCACCGCCACTTCCTCGAGCCCAATTGTGCCCTAATCAAACACCACCAATTCGAGCTCCACCGTCATCCGCCATTACCGTCACCACCGATTCCTCATCTTTGTAAAGGTAGCACCCATTTTCCCCTTTCCTTTTTCTTTCCACTCCACTCCACATCCAAGCGAACCCCTTAGGCCTTCCTCCACTGCCTATTTGATCGCCAGTGACAACCAAGCGACCACGACCGCCGTCGCCATGGGTACTCCCCTGAAGCCTACCACCGTCGACCTATATCCGTCGAATTCGAGCCATCCACTCATTTCCTCACTCCCACCATAACTTAGCATTGTCCTCCGCCTCAGCTCGCTCGCTGTTGCTCATCAGAACCATGGGAAGCAACACCAGCTATTGATCTAACCTTGGGTCAAATTGGTTGGTCTGCGCCAATGTGGCTAGCCATGTCCCCACCCATAGGGCCTTGGGCGCCAACTCGGGTCAACCCCAGTCAAGCCAGACCACCCCATTCTCGACCTAGCTAACACAGTCCAATAGGCCAAGGCCTCGAGCCACGTGGCCTATTAGCCTCATGGTCCACTACCTCTTCTTTCTCTCACTTCCTTGATCCTATTCTACCGTACATCGTCCTCTCATATATCTTTGAATTGTGGACCCACCTAGGAAATATCCCTCAAAATATTCCTTTTGCAAATTTAAATAAATATTTTTATAATTCTAGAAATTCAATAAAAACTTTGAAAATTATATCTTTTTAACCGTAGCTCCGATTGAGTCCATTCAAGTATCATTTTTTCTCTAAAAATAAGATCTACACAATGGCACTATTTATTTTCTAGAATAAGTCTTGATTATTTGTCTTTTATGTGTTTTTCCTTTTTACAACATGTAGTAACCGACACTAAGGACCTACCAACTAAGGAGTACGTTGACAAAGCACAAGAATCAGACCAAGGCAAATCACCTCTTTAATCATATTGCTCCTAGTATTTTATAAATTATTTTATTTATGAAATATGCATACCTAGGTACACATATGGTCACAGTTCACAAGCCGATCTGATAGGCCTAAGCCTATTTGTTGCATTGACTGTCCTTGTTTGTTGATTGCCCTATATCTTTGTAGCCTTGTGGTCATCTTGGTACTTATACTCTTTGAGTACAAGTATCGATGACACTCACTTTACACATAATATACCGACGGGAAAAACTTTGGTTGTAAAATAATTTAAAAACTCAGCTTGTGTGGCCATGTGCTTGCGAAATAAAATGGTTTTCTTTAGAAAACCCTTGGTCATGGGTTATTGTGGCTACTATTTCACATGGCTATTAAGGATCTTTTTCTTGAGAAATTGCATTGATCATAAGACAGTATGACCAAACAGGGTTGTACAGTATGCCCCTGGCCAAATAATTAGTAGATTCATGATAGTTTTGGTTGCTAATATATGTGGAGTTGTCAGAGTGCCAAGTACGAGATATAACTACGACCCTAGGTACAGAGAATGTGTATTCCTTGTACTTGGTCAAAGAACTCGTCTATAGGGCAACGGTCTATCCTAAACTTGCTTTAGAAATGTCTTATCATGGACCTCCCTTCACTAACTTTATCTGATCAATACAAGTTGGATGATTGGAGTAAGCTCACATCGTGTGGGTAATACATGCGACCTTTATAAAAAAATAAAACTATTTAAATAGACATGCTCACGGTTATGGGTGGATATGAAGTGATTCCTCTAGTGTAGATTTATTTATAAAATATTTGTGAAAATTATTTGTGGGTAGGAATCGTTACCAAAATTGGTCTAAGCGATCAATGGAAGATTTATGTGGTCTGAAACAGTACTGTGTGACCCGAGGTATCATGTGGCACCATAACTGAGATTGTTTAAGATAAGAGTTGAGATTTGGTAAACTTAGCATATCACACTATTTTCATGACTTGCTGAGTAACTCATGTACTTGGCCTCCTTTTTCCTTCAGAAATATATGAAGATGAAGATCCAGCCATTGTCAAGCTTCTTCAAGAGCAAGCTGCCTATGAAGATTTTTAGGGTTTCGGTCTATGTCCCAAGCCATGATTGTGGGTTAGGCCTAGCTTTTGCTTCTACTGCAGTCTTTTGTGTTGTCTCGTTGCATGTTTGGATTCTTTCTATGGCTGCAACCTATGCAAGAAGACTATGTCTAATAAATAAAGCAAGTTTGACTATGATCCACCGATATTCAGTCTGTACCAGCTAGATTCCTAGGACTGGTATAGGTGATACAGATAAAGTCGTTTCACTCCTGTTAGCCTATAATTGGTTAATGGTAAAGATGCATTACAAATAGTGGCACCAGCTTGATCACAGTTTGGTCACCAGTGCTCTACTTGGTGTTGACGCCCTTCAGGCCTCCACCAGCATTGCCTAGGGACAACTCTATGACCTCCTTTTAGCACTTGGTCAATTGAGTGGTCTTAGGTTTAGGGTTTTGGTGCTAGAGCATTGGATGTCTCCTCTTCTCTGCATTCCTCTTCTTTTATAGCACTGGTGGAGATTGGGGGCATGTCCCAATTGGCTTCCCAAGTTGGTCGAGTGGAGAAATTGGTTTTACCGATCACAAAACCAACCCCCTCTACTTTTGTATCTTCTTTTTTGCCAGGAAAGGAACATGTGGAAATATCTTCTCCCTAATCCATGTTGGCAAGCCAAAACAGTCAACCAACATTCTCCCCTTGATTGTGAGGCTAATTGATGACTTTATTAAGTAAAATAGCTCCCTAAGGCAATGTGTCGTTATAACATTAAACGTTACAATGATACAAGATCTATTGTTCAATTTAGTACTTAAACAAATTCAAGCTTAATTTAGTAGGTGTTGATTGTGAATTTAGGTCCCTATTTCTAGGATCTCAGTCAAAGGTAATCACTTAATCCTATGCTGGCTACATGTTCCTTAAATAAGTTAGGAGGTAAGCCTTTGGTTAGCGGATTCACAAATATAAATTGTGTACTAATGTACTCAATTTTAATAGTCTGATACTGGACTCTATCTTTCACAACATGGTATTTAGTACTAATGGCAGCTTTACATGACTTGTTATTACTCATATAGAAAACTGATGCCTTATTATCGTAGTATATTGTAAGTGATTTATTGAAGCTATCAACCACTTTTAATTTTAGAATAAAATTTTTAAGTCATACAGCCTGCCACGTTGCATGATAACATGCCACAAATTCCACCTACATTGTTGATTATGCACTGAGCATCTGCTTGGAGCTTTTCAATGAAATCGCTCCCCCGCAAGGGTGAAAATATAATCTGAAGTGGATTTCTTAATGTCTAAGCACACTGTGAAGTTAGCGTCTAAATAGCCTAGAACTTTAAGCCTTCGAGACTTTCTATATGTGGTCATGTAATACTTAGTTCATTGTAAATAATGCAAGACTTTCTTTACTACCTTCAAGTGGTCCAAGCATAGTTTAGATAAGTATCTGCTAAGCATCCTAGTAATGAGTGTCAAGTCTAATCGAAACTTTCGATAGCTGAAGCATACGGTTTCATTTTCATTTCATTAGCTTCTAACTCATTTCTCGAGATTTCGAATGATTCAAATTTATTGCCACTTCACTATTGGAGCAAGTGATGGAGAGCATTTGCTCATGTCATATATTTTTAATATTATGGAAATATAAGCTTTCTAACATAGTCCTAGTACTTTCCTAGATTTATCTTAGTGAATTTCAATGCCTAAGATATAAGATGACTTGCCGAGATATTTCATATTAAATTTTGATGACAAAAATCCTTTAGTTTCTCACAGTAAATTCTTATCACTGCTTTCTAATAAAATGTCATCAATATAGAGCATTAGTAAGATGAATTTTTCACCTTTATTCTTAATATAAATACAGCTATCCACCTTATTTTTCTTGAATTCAAATTTCTTGATGATTTTGATCAAGCTTAAGGTTCATTGCCTTGACGCATGTTTAAGCCCACAGATATTTTTTTTAAGTTTGCATGCTAAATTGTTTCTTCCTTCCACAATAAAACCTTTCGGCGGTACCATGTAAACATTGTCATATAAGTCACCATTTAGAAATGTAGTTTTCACATCCATCTGATAGAGCTCTAAATCAAAATAAGCTACCAATACCATAACACTTCTGAATAAGTCTTTCTTAGAGACAAGGAAAAAAGTTTCATTATAATCAATTCCTACTCTCTAAAAAACCCTCGGCTAAAAGCCTTGCTTTGAATCATTCGAATTCCAACTTAGTTTTATATACCTATTTATAGCCTACTATTTTGACTCCTCTATTAACTTCTACTAGATTCCATACTTTATTTTGGCTCATTAATTATAATTCATCTTCCATAGCTTAAATCCACTTGGATTAATCCTTACTATTTATAGCTTCTTTAAATGAGTTAGGGTCATATGTCTTCCCCATATCTTCACCTATGTAAACTACATAACAATTAGGGATGGGAGATCTTCTCTCTCACTATAATCTTCTTAATTGTTGAGATTCATTACTAACCACATGCGGTTGAGAAATTTTTGTGGGGTTTCTTCTTCATTCTGTGTCACAGGAGTCTATTAACATTATTTATTTCCATCATTGGGTTCAAAAGAAGGTACAACGCTAGAGGTTCTAGAATCATCCATCATTGGCACTACATTCTGTGGCATATTTTGAATATTCAGAATATTAGTCTCTAATTTCTGGAATTGGAACATTAGCCTGAATTTTCTCAAGATTAATTTCCATTTCCTATGATCTTCCCTATTCATCATTTTCTAAGAAGACAGTGTGCCTAATCTCTACAAATTTAGTGACACGGTCTAAACAATAAAATCAGTATCATCTGGATCTTTCTAGATAACCAATGAAATAACATCTCACATTCTTAGGTTCCAATTTCTTCAATTATGAATTAAGTATTCTAGCTTCTACATAACAGCTTCACACACACAAATAATTTAATGTCGGCTTTCTTCGAGTCCACAACTTGTGAGGAGTTTTAGGTACCGACTTACTTGGAATTCTATTTATTATGTGGGTGGTTGTTTTTAGTGCTTCAATCCACAATTTATTTGACAAAGTAGAGTGACTAAGCACGCTGCGCATCATGTCCACGAGTGTGTGATTGCAACATTTGGCTACTCCATTCTGCTAAGATTGCCTAGGCATGGTGTATTGGGCAATAATTCCATGTTGCTAGAGATATTAGGCAAATGGACTAGGAATTTACCTAAATGTAGCATGTTTCCTGTAGTATTCACCACCATGATCAGATCTCACAATTTTAATCTTAGCATTATGCTAATTTTCCACTTCAACCTTAAATATTTTAAATTTATCTAGAGATTTGGAATGGTCGCTAATGGAGTAAACATAGCCACACATTTATAATCATCTGTGAACTTAATAAATGAGTCAAAACCATCCAATGTTGTCACTAGGAATGGTCCAGTGTGAATTATTTCTAATGAACTTGAGCTCCTAGTGGCTCATTTCTTAATTGATTTAGCATATTTTTAATTAATACAAGCGAAGCAATGATCCACATTGAAAAAAAAATCTAAGGAATGAGTATTTCTTCTCTAATGTGGTGTTCCATTCTCTCCTAGAAATATGGCTTAAGCAATGATGCTATAATTTCAACAATATATCATTTTTATCATTAAAGGCATTAATTACATTCATTACATAGTCATCCAAAGAGAGTAGGGAGAGTTTGTCTCGCACAAATGCAAGACTTTATCATTAATCTTAATATAACATGTTCTCTTTGTAAAACGATAGTCATAACCCATTTATGTCAAGATTCTAACTGAAATGAGACTTTGTTTTATAGAGGGATCAAATAAGACATCATGTAATTCTAAGTTTCAGCCTCTAGGGAGTTTAAGTGTAAGTTGTCCAATAGCCCTCACTTCAATCTCCGCTCCATCAGTTACTCTTATGATTCACTCCCCCTTTCTTAGAGTCCTGGTTGTATGAAACCCCTGTAATAAATTAGATATGTGTACAGTGGCACCTAAGTCAATCCACCAAGTATTATGGGAAAACTCGGTATAAAGGGATTTATTAACATTTGAAATTTATAAGTTTCATTCATACCTTTCTTAGCTAACCATGCTTTGAAACGTACACAGTCTCTCTACCAATGTCCTTGCTCACAGAAGTTGCAGCAAGGACTTGTAGAAGATGGATCAACTGAGGTCTTATGCTTTGAAACAACATCCTGATTCCTTCCTTGCCTATGAGGGATGTTTGTCTTGCTATTCTTATTATCAGAAGAGTCCACTTGATAGATATTTCTTTTGCCTTTATTTGCTGCATTAATGAGGTTAAGCTGATCCATGAGTTTCTGCTTTTCAGCCTTCTGACACTCTTCCTCTTCTACCGACTAGATATTAGTTTTGCTATGATCCATTTATCCTTTTGAGACCATAGTGAGAACTAAGAGCTCATAACAAAATGCACTACGAAACCGTCAGATATAGACATATTCATGGTTTTAAGCTGATGTACAATATGAGTCATCTCCAAAATGTGCTTCCTTATGCCACCTTTGTCATCATAGTGACTGGTGATCATCTTCAATATAAGCATACTTGCATAAATCTAAGAGGATGTTTAAGTACTTCTTAACATTATTAGAGTCATTGATCCCTCCCATAATTCCAGTAGCGATATTACTCTTGATGTACATTAATGGCATTCTGTTGGACTTCTCCTAAGCAGCCAATTTTGCATCATAGGTTCACCAAATTTTCTCATAATCATCATTGTTCATATTTAATTCCTCAGCCGGTTGAGGTTCATGAGGAGGATCCTCTCTTATGGCCAAGTGATAAGCCAACGTGCCTAAGTTTAGAAGCACAGTATTCCTCCGCTCATGAAATTTTGTCCCATCAAGTGGCTCGATGGGCTTAGGTTGTCCCATCGGTGAAAAATAATTATTAAAATATTATTTATATATGTAATTGACTTAAGTTGGTTTAATTAATTGCATACAAAAAAATTTAAATTTCCATAATCAAATCACCATTGGGCAGAAAGGATTATGAAAAAACATAAATTAATTCCTTAAGTATATCTCCGTTGGGCAGAAAATAACCAAGGAAATAATATTCATAATATTTTTTTGACATGAAATCGTAGTAATGCTGATCAAAAAAATAATTCCACATCATGAATACTTTCATATTGGTTCCATTTAACTAGAAATAATTTTATGAGAGATCTCATAATTTTTTAGCAATTTTAAATAGCTAAGAAAGCATATAAATAAAATTCTTTAACAAATAAGCATTTAAATTTGTGGATATTAAATAAATCTTATTTTGGCCCATAATTTGCTAAGACAACCCATTACCACGGCTGGCCCATGAAACCTTGAGCACCCAGTAGCATGTGCGGGAACACACGGCTAGAAGGAAATAGCAAGCGCACACGGCCTAGGAGCTCTCCATCAGCCCAGCGAGGACGAAGCCTGTAGGCGGCGTCAACCTGACGCTGAGACAATCACATTTGTCAGATTCAGATGATCGGCCATATTTCTCCCCGCATCTAATTTTGTATTTCCCATTCGATCTAGATTGAATAGTCAACATTGACGCGTGTGGAGGCAAAATTGCCAGTGGCCGAAATTCCTAACCCTAGCCCTCACATTCCCAATCCCCTTCTCCTCTCTTCTTCCTAGTACCAAGCAATGAGTGTTGATGATGGTGGTGGTGGTCGACGGTCCGATAAGAAGGGCTTGCGCTAGCGACGTGGCCCATAGACTTATAGCTGGGGACACAATGGAGGCCATGCCCAAGCCAGGCTTCTTGGCCCTTGCACAGCCTCTTGAGGTCAGTGAGGCGCCATGATGGCGTGCACGTGGCAGAGCCGGTGGGGCCATAAGAAGGAGGTGGCGAGCGCACACTGGAGCATGCACATGGACTGAAGTCCAAATGGTGGCCGTGGCGGCGCTACCTACAGTTCATGAGTGCATGGGGAAGATCGGATTGAGCAGAGAAGCGCGCCAGGAGGGAACGTGAGCATTAGCCGATGGAGGTCCGATGCAGACACGCGTGGACATGCCAAGGTCTGGGAGTTCTGCTTCACTCCAATGCAGTTACTTTGGCTCATTGTTTTGTTGGAGTGCACTCCTGATTGTCCCATCGAGCATGCCATAGAATATGCTCGAGCCAAATCGGTTCTTCGTATTCGCCGATAGAGATCCGATGGAGGTTCGATGTGATCGTGCCTGAACACACCAAAGACTGACAGATTTACTTGGCTTCAGTGTAGGTCCTTTAGCTTCGAGGTGCCTTCATTGGGTTACTAGAGTTGCAGATATGCTAGTCAATTTGACGTCTAAATAATAACGAAGACAGATAAAGTTAGATCATAGAGCCAATCAGCCGATAGACCGATATAGACTCCTGCTATTGGCTGGTTGTTAATAGGGTTAGGATAGCCATCGGCTGGGTCTGATACACCCCTGCTATCGGCTGGTTGCCGATAGCAACTGTAGTGCTCATACATCGGCTAGAAAGCTGATGATGGCATAGGAGAATAGCGAGAAATAAAGTAAATAGCTTAACGGCTATAGAGCCGACGACGCTCCGAACAGAGTACGCGATAAATATTAAAGAGTGAGACCTGATCTCCCAAAAGGATAAGACCTAGAGATTACCGATGACGGTACTGTTAGAGCCAGTCTTGATATATCGAACCAAATCAAGACTGTATAATGATGAGTCTAATAGCATCGCGACGGCGGGAGCTAGATCGGATGTAACGACAGAGGGACCGAGTAAACCCATCAACTGCTATTGGCTACGAGTCCGATGTAGACACATAAGTAAACTCATTAGTTATCTGAGCCGATGAAGAAAATGAAACTTGCTAAGTCTCGATGTCAGATCTAACAAAACTAGATTAATCGCTAGCAGATAAATGCTGGGCAATATATATGTATATCGGATGAGAAGCCGATACACTAGGCGTAAGACTCAATGTATGGATAACTCATCGGCTGGCCACTTCAATAGAACGTTACTTAAAGAACTATCAGCTTAAGGCTCAATCCACTATCAACAGTCTAATAGGTTGGGCTTAACTGATGCAGCACGAGACTGATGATAGCAGAAGAGCACGATAATCCAATAGAACCTAGGCGAGCATGATGTGGTATATCTGATCAGACTAAGAGATCGAACCTAACCGATGTAATCTTAGACAGAATGGATTTAACCGATGTAACCCTATGTTGAGATCTAGAACCCATTAATAAAAATCTAGATAAACTAGGGTGACGATGCACCAAGATTGAATTGATATATGTGGATATGTTATAAGGTTCTAGAGAGTCTATATTTATATCTACAGTTACAAAAGTCTAATATGGCTACAAACAACCTCCGGATGTTCTTTCCTAATCGAAAAGAAAACTTTCTCTAATAAATTAATAAAACTAACTAAACTTATCTATCTTATAAGATATATCCTATAAAGATACAAGTACCGTACCGTGGTTTTCACGGCTCCTTCTTAGACCCGGTCCCATCTAGATAATCTTTCATCTTTGACTGAACCGAATTCATCTTCATTCGTTTAATAGACTTTTTTTATGTATCAATCGACTTTCTTTCATAAACTGATCGGCTCTTCGATCCTGTATGTAGGACTTACTAAATTTTGGTGTTAACACCTACTTCTTGACAAGGCCCGTGTAACGAAACTAATGTGTGCAGATCTCCTGATGGTTTTAGAGATTCAATCCAGTAAGAATCAAACCAAATAAAAAAACATTTTGGTTTAATTCAGGGATTTTAGATTTATAGGGTGCTGATTTAGTATTTCTTGAATAAGGGTTTCTAGTCTTAAGGGATTTTGGAGTTTTCAGCTTCACTCAGGATGATGGGATCAAGAGGCTAAGACTAAGGCTCCAATACCACAATGAGAGTCTAATTTACATAGTTGTTCTTAGCCTAAACATGATCACCTTTTCTGTTTAATGCAGAAAATGTTGATCTACTGACCTAGTTGTGAAGCCATTGTTCCCATGTGAATTTCTTCCTTCTTTTTTTGTTCTCTTCTTTCTTTTTTGCTTTGTGCGTGGGTTGACTCGGCTGCCTTCGTTGCCACTAGCTCCATCATGCCGCCTCTGATTCCTCTTCCGTCTATTGCTGATGGAGCACACCGTAGATAGGGACCATCTCCTTCTAGGGCCCAACTCCGCTATCATCGGGAGAACGGGGCTCGCGTCACCTCTGGTTGCACTCACCACCGCCAGTCTCTACCTAGCACTGCCGAGCTCCACCAGGGGCCCTACCAACGCCCTCTCTTCCTAGCTCCACCTAGCTCTTTCCATCGCCTGTTGCTCTCTCTATCTCACATTGCTGCTAGTATCTTGCTTCTGGAAAGCACATGAAGATGAGAAATGAGAAAGGGGATGTGTGCACTTTGACTATAGTGTTTGTGGACTTGGTCTATGGACCGTTAACGTATAGGTGACACGCTGCTGCTTGCTGCTATTTTTTCTCCCAATTAAAGATTGGGTTTACATTGCCCACCACCCCGTTGACCTCACACATCTCAACTTAAACATTGGCAACTTCTTCATCGTACTACCCATGTAACGTCGGCTTGATCATTTGATTACACATCTAGCTACAATGATCTCTAGTAAATCTGGCTACAACAACCTCTAGTACGGATCATCTTCTAGTACATGCTTTATGCCAAGCTTCGAGCTACCACTATGTCACCCCCTCGAGATGTAGTGTTACAACCTATGGTCTACATTTACTGACTATTGCAATGCTAAGAAGGCCCTCCTCAGCATGGCCTCACCACCATTGAACTTTCATCGTTGCATCAACATGGAGTTGTAGCTGTGTTGCCCTTTCGGGCCGTAGCATCGCCACTCTTGTCGCATTCACCTCTGTTCACACATCAACATCCTCATCGGCTGCACCAGTCCACGTCAACTGTTGGATTCTTCTTCGTCTACTTTGAGCACCGCTACTGCATCTTCAAGCTATCATTGTTGTCACTTCAAGTCGATTGTCCAGTTGCCCCTACAGTGGCTACCGACGTCGCCATTTAGGCCATTGGTCCCACTACTTCACCTTTGTCTACCACCACACCTCATTCCTTGCGTTGTCTCTCCTTCAACTACATTCATTCTGGTCCAACAACTATGGGCTGCATCAGCACTTCTTTCTCTATGTAGCTCTACACGTCACGACTATCTCGAAAGCCTTCTCTGCCAGTCCTCATCGACAATGGTGTAAGGTTTTATGGTGATCTCCTACCTCGATCATATGGTATTGGCAACACTACTGCGCGCATTTGTCTCAAGTTGTCCTTAAGCCTAGCAAACCCGGTGTGATGTCTCGTCTTTCACAGTTCAATAACATTGGCTTTTTAGCGTCATCTTCCTCAACGACTACTGCAATCGCATCATCGCCTTCGTCCTTAGTGCATCCTCGCGCACCCTGGACCACGGCGCCAACTTGCCTACTAGTGACCACTCTAGATGATCTCATTTTTAGAAAAAATATAAGAGTTTAATAGACTCAACCATAGTTAAAAAATATAATTTTTAAAGATAAAAACATTTTTTTTGAATAATAGACAATCATTAAAAAAAATTTAGAAATATGATTTGTTCTGGATTAGAGGTTGACAGGTGGGGTTGGTATGAGAGATAAAAGTAGACTTTTTTTCTCTTGTGTATGGATTAAAGGGCTTTTGGATTTAGGTGTGTTAGGCTTAAGAAGGGGGCCAAGGCCTTTGGGCTTTACAGCAACAGAGGCCAGCCCAACAGCCCAGCCTAGCCTGAGGCAATCGTGCCTCATTGGCAAGGTGGTCTCGTGGTCATCCGATGTGGCTGCCGCGTGACATCCATGTGGTCATTAACCAGGGAGAGGAGATCGAAGGAAAGATCGATGACCGGCGAAGGTCAACGATGTCCGATTGAATGACGACGAATCTCGACAAGCGATAGTGTTAACATCAAAATTTGGTGAGCCTCATAAACAGGATTGGAGAGCCAATCGACTTATAGAAAGAGATCAATTGATATAAGGAAAGAGCCGATCAAATGAATGAAGATGGATTTAGTTCAGTCAAAGATAGAAGATTATCCAGATGAGACTGTATTTGAGAAAAAATTATGCAAGCCATGACAAGGTGTTTGTATCTTCGTAAAATATATCTTATAAGATAAACAAGTTTAGTTAGTATTGTTAACTTCTTATAAAGAGTTTCCTTTACTATTTAGAAAATAACGTTTAGGAGTTGTTTGTAACTATATTAGACTCGTGTAACCCTAGGGTATAATTATAAACCCCCTGGAAGCTTATAAATCATCCACACAGATCAATACAGACTCGACATATCGCTACCCTAGTTCGTCTAGGATTTTACTGGTGGATTCTGGCTCTTGACGTAGGGCTGCGTCGGTTAAGTCTGATCTCTTGCAAAGGGGTAAGTCTCGCCATTATCCTATGTATTCGCTCTGTCTAAGACTATACCGGTTAGTTCTGATATCATTTTAGTCCGATCGAATATATCACATCATGCTCACATGGGTTCTATCGGCTTATCGAGCTCCTTCTATCATCATTGGTCTTGTGCTATATCGGTTAGGTCCGATCTACTTGACTGCTGGTAGTAGATTGAGCCTTAAACCGATAGGTCTTTTCTTGGTGTTTTATCGAAGTTACCAGCTGATGAGTTATCCATATACTGTGCTTCACTTCTAGTATATTGGCTGAGAAGCCGATACACATATATCTTGCCTAGTGATTAATTCGCTAGCGATCGATCTGATTCTTTTAGATCTAGCATCAAGACCTAGTGGGTTTCGTTCCCCTATTGGCTCAGCTAGTCGATGAGTTTACTTATATACCTGCATCAAACCCGCAGCCGATGGGTTCACCCGGTCTCTCCATCATTATGTCCAATCTAGCTCCTGCCATTTCAGTGCCGTTAGTCTCAGCTTAATACTATCTCAGTTCGGTCCGATCTATCAAGCCTAGCTCTAATTGTATCGTCATTGATGGTCATTGGGTCTCGTCCCTTTGGAAGATCGAACCTCGCTCTCTAGCGCTTATCGCATATTTTTTCAAAGTGTCACCGCTCTACAACCAATGAGTTTTTTATTTTATTCCTCACTATTCTCATATGTTGTCATCGGCTTTCTAGCTAATATATGAGTGCTACAGTTCCTATCGGCCACCAGCCAATAGCAAGGATGTATCGGACTCACAACCGATGTCTATCTTAATCCTATCAGCCACCAGCTGATAGTAGAAGTGCATCAGACTTAGCCAATGACTATCTTAACCTTATCAGCACATTCAACCGATAACAGGAGTTCGTATCGGCCTATTGGCTGATTGATTCTATGATCTAACTCTATCTGTCTTCCTTGTTAATTAGAGATCAAATTAACTGGTACGCCCGTAACTCCAGCAACCAGAAGACTCCAACAAGTCAAAGGACCTATGCTAGAGCTAAGTAAATCTCTCAGGTCTTCACGTTTTTACGCCATCACATCAGACCTCCATCAGCTCATGCTCACTCGCCCTCTCAGCCCACCTCTCCACCCGGTCCGATCGCCTCGCGCGTCGAGCAAACGAACATCGGAGCATTGAGTGGAGGATGGTGAGAAAAATGGACAGCTCGGATTAGGGCTAGAGAAACGGGAGGTGGCCAACGATAAGTGGCAATAGACTTCGGAAGGGATTCGGCATTTAGTCACCGTTGGTGACCAAATGCACAGTGGAGGTGACTAGATTTGGGCTCGATTGGAGACAGTGTGAAGAGAGGAAGGAAGAGAGAGAAAACGAGGGCTCTACCTTCACTGGTGGGGTGGATTTTGCACTACGGCAATGGTGGCCAGAGAGGAAAAGGAAAGTGAGGGGAAAGGGGGGGCAGTGGTGGTTGGGAGCTTGGTGGGAGCTTAAAGAAGTGCGGGTAAGGCGAGGAGATCCCAGCCTATTTATAGGCAAGTGACAGCACTAAACAACGGTCGAGAGTGTCAGTGGTACAGAGACCAGCATTGAGTGGCTCTGATTGTCGAGGCAGTGAGGTCTCACGACGCGAGGACGATGCCACAATGATGATGCTGGTCGAAGCAGGAAAAAGAGGATGCATGCAACACGGCAGCAGAGATAGGACAGGACAGAGAGAGCTCACAAGCTCTTTGGGGCTCGGATAGAACGGGGTGGCAAAGCTTCGAGATTTGGCGGTGAAGAGGGTGGCATGCCGTTTCAGGGGCAACAACAGTGCAGTGATGGCTGGCGTGACATGAGTGAAGGCGACGTGATGGTAGGCGTTGCCAATAGGATAGAGGCATGGTTGTGCGCGGCAGCAGACGGCGTGTTCCTTGGACGTGTTTGATAGAACGTGTGGTGGGCATAAGGCAGTAGTAGAGGTAGGAGGCAGTCGCGCCTTGGCGTGTCAGGCAGCTATCCACAGCACGGGCAGTGGGTGGGTCCGGCCTATCGGGCAGAGGGCTAAGCCGTGGGGGCTCACGGTGGCTATGAGTGAGCGAGCGACGCATGGAAGGAGACAAAGGGGATCGTGGGCCATGGTATACTAGGCCATGCACAGAGGGAATGACGGTCGCATAGAAAGGAAACGAGAGAGGAAGGAGGTCGCACGAGCGAGAAGAAGGAAAAAGAAGGAGAAGGCAGCTTGTATCAACAACGACTTTTTCTAAATTTTTGAGGAAAAGTTTTGAAAATAAAATTTTAAGAGTTTGAATTTAGGATTGAATTTAAACATGATATTTGAAGTCAGAAAAATTTGAGTAATTTTTGGAGGAGAGTCTAGCGTGGGTTTAATGGAGATTGAAGATCCATACTGAGTATGATATACACTTCTAGAAATAAAAAATATAAATTTCACAAATAATTTTTTATTTAAATTAGTTTTTTTAAAGACATAAAAACACGGGAGTTAAAGAAGGCTAACGAATGACTTTTTAAAAAGGCCTAAAATACGCTCCTTGGGGTATCAGACGGTGCTACTTCAGCACTGTAACCACCCTTTCGCCGAACCGCAGAATAGATTGTACATTAACTTGTTGAGTAGTGAGATTACTCTGTGCAGTCAACAACACATGATAAAACTGGCATTCATTCCTGTATGCAACATTAATTTAAGAAAATAATATGACTGCATATGCTGACTGTCCGTTTTCTTCATTGCTTGTAAGACTGAAAGGGTTTACATAGCAAATTTCCTCTTTCTGTTAGCTACATCTAACTATTTTAAATTAATCCGGATAAAATACAGAATAGAGTAACTACAGGAGAAGACATATGGCTATTCTTCAAAAAGCTACAAGCAGGAAATCTGCTGGTCGACTCCGATAGTTGGCACCAAAGTACCAGTGCATTGGCAAGGCATCAGCATAGAGCTGAGCAATGCATCCACCACCTCGACTGAGGGATTCCTCTTGAGCAAGCACATGGCATACTCCATCTCTGCAGCATCACAGGGCAACACGATTCTGCCGTCACTCGTGAAGCCAAACTCCTCCTGGGACATCCTCAGGAGTTCACAGAAGACCGCGGTGCCAAGGTACGGCAACGGGACCTCAAACCGCCTCCCATCGGCTGTGTACATGACGCAGTGGCCCTTGACTGCTACGGAAGTGGAGCATTCTTCAGTTTCTTGGGCCTTTCCTATGATCCTCTTCCTTTCAAGGGCTGCCATCCTTTGCCACTTCTTTGCCAATTGAACCAGTCTCTTGGTGCTGATCATGGTTGGTTGGCTGGTTGGTGCCTTGTTTTTCAGCTGGAAATTTGAGTAGGTATGCTACAAGGTGCGATGTTCAGTTCCTAACTCTGGACGAGCTGATGAACTGATGGTATTGAGATAGCTAGTTTCTGAATTTATAGATGAGGGAAATTGTGTGTGCCAGTGTCGGTGTTGATGTCAGGTCAGATGTATCAGCAAGGGACAGGGCCATGATACCGCAACATGCGATGCCGAGTGTAACTGATTGAATTAGGTTTTGATAGGGACAAGTGTTTGCTGCGTGCATGTCTTAGTGGTTGGGTTCTGCACACACCGCTATATGCACATGATGCCATAGTGACATACTGACATGTTTAGTGAATGAGGAGCACGAGGACCCCATGTTAATTGGGTCCATGTCGTGACAGCGTGAGGGGCAGTTCCATCAGCTATTGTGCAATGAGATAATAGCAGACAGGTATGGTGAAGCACCTCTGGTCCAGCTTTTTATTGGTGGATTCCATCATGTTCGGCATATTTTGTGAGAGTGAAAATTATCTGCTTATGTTTGTTGGAGCTAATAAATATTTCAAACTGATTACGGCTTCCTGTTTTTGTACTTTGAAATGCAACACAACTGGGACTGCATGACAGGGATGTGTTGCACTTGGTTCGGAAATCAGCGGTAGAGAAGTCGTCTCTATTGGATTTGTAAGTGTACACTTTACTTGAATAACCTGCTTAACAATTTGATTTGTCGTGAAAGGGACCACGTTAACTGATCATTTTGTGCAACTGTTGAACAGTGTAGCCCACATAATTATGATTGATGGCCTACATGATTTGTAGCATCGCATGTGGCATCGAGTTCTTAGCATCTTTCCTGGGCTGTCCTATGGGTCTACAACCAGCTGCAAACCATGGTATGGAAATTTTAGCTGAAAATTGTCAAGGAAAAATTGACAAGTCTTATGATTATTGTGGATGACAAATATGCTTCTTTAAAAGTTATAGCTTCAACGACATTTTATTCTGGTAGCAGCAAAACATCATCACATGTTTTTCTCCCAAAGTCGGTCTTTTACTACTGATTTAAAATAATTGGTCTCCGGCCGTCTTGTGATTTTTACATTATGTAAGTCCTTATTATTTCTGATCTGTAATGGCCTTCTGAAATCTTTATCCAACGATTTGTTATTGAAAATATTGTTTGTGCCACCTGATCATTTCATTTCTTCATTATTTTATCAGAAGCGTGTAATAGATTGTACAGAAATTTGTTGATAGTGAGTACTCTATGCAAGGAACAATTCCCACAAAACATAAGAGTGCAATTCATTCCTGTATGCAACATCAAGTTAAGGAAAAAATGGCAGCATATGCTGGCTGGCCTTCTTCTTGTTTGTCTGCAAGATTAAAAGGATTTTTACATAGAAATTTTCCTCTCCCTATTAGCTACATCTAACTACTTTGAATTGGCCTGGGTATAATACACAACATAATCATGAAGTTCCCGGATCGATGAGATTGAAGAACCAGGTCGAGGAACATGATACGCAAATTGCGAGAGGTTTTTATAAGATTTGATGAAAATATCCCCACGTTTTTGAGATAGGGACGACATTCCAGATGTCCCCATGTTTCTAGAACGGAACGACGTTCCTGGATTGAGGAATGCTACCACCGATCCTATTTCTTCTGACTATGATACAGAATAGACAACTACAAGAGAAGAGTTGCTCTTCTTCAGTAAGCTACAAGCAGGAAATTTGCTGGTTGACTCCAACGGTTGGCACCGTACAGCCGGTGTAGTGGCAAGGTGCCACCATGGAGCTCAGCAATGCTTTCTCCACCTCAACTGAAGCATTTCTCTTGAGCAAGCACATGGCATACTCCATTACCGCAGCATCACAAGGCAACATGATCCTGCCATCGGTCGTGAAACCAAACTCCTCCTGGGACATCCTGAGGAGCTCACTGAAGACCGCTGTGGCGAGGTACGCCAATGGGACCTCGAATCGGCTCCCATCCGCTGTGTACATGACACAGTGGCCCTTTCCTGCCACAGAAGTGCAGCATTCTTCATTTTCTTTGGCTTTCATTGTGAGCCTCTTCCTTCCAAGCGCTGCCATCCTCTGCCACTTCTTGGCCAGTTGAGCAAGTCTCTTGGGACTGATCATGGTTGGTTCTTGATCTTAGTTTTCAGCTGGAAATCTGATGAGATATGCTATGAGGTTCAATGCAATGCTCGCTTTGTGGATGAGCTGATGAAATGTGATGGTGTTCAGTGTACTAGATGCTGAATTTATAGGCAACGGAGAAGAGGCGCAGTTCAGATGGCATGGAGATGAGTTGGCAAGGGACAAGGACATGAGATCGGTGCATGCGATGTCGCGGTATGATTGATTTGGATCAGATTTTGATGGGAGCAAGTTTTCGGTGCATGCTGGAACCGATAGTAGTAAGAGCCAGTTGCTTTCAATCATTTTATGGCTGCCATACTTTGTTTCAAAAAAAAAAAATTGGTGGCTGCCATACTGAGCTGCGTTGGGAACAAACCGCGTGAGGAGAACATGTTAATTGGACCCATCATTTTCAGTTTCTATCGGAATACCGGGGGCTCTTAGATTCAGTACTATCTACAGCTTGTGGTGCTCTCAGTTACCCAATTTGTTGCTCTGAATGCAACCTTGAAATTTTGATATGCATTGCTCACGCCCCAAATCTGTTGTTTCTGAACATTCATTAGAAGAAGTCTAGCACATGGTCTGATTTTCCTTCAGCATCTCGTGTGGTGTCTATTTAGTTGTTCTTTCTTGCACTTCATTTCTTTTGGAGGTACTACACATCTTAGATTATTGTTGTTAGTATTTTCCTTTTTGAAAGAATATTGTATCATAATTCATAAGATTACTGTACCTGCATAATCATTTGAATCACGTTTCCAAGCTGAGGCAAGCGCCTCGTATGTCGTTTTTGACTTCTCGGTCTGCATGTGCTGCATTTCTCAGTACAACATTTTAGGCAAGAACAATTATCCATAAATAGTAATATACCTCTTGATAGAATGCCTTATTTTTTCCTCTCCTTTTCTCTGATTGAGAGGAATACCAGACCACGTGTTTTGATTCTTTTGACATGCATTTGGTGTTGAAGCTATATATAGTCTTTTTTAATTTTAAACTTTCATTTTGAGAACACAGCTTGCTACACAGTTATTTTGTTGTAAGCTTGTATTGGATCTTGTTGTCAGGCTTGCGTGTTTCGGCATTTCTATACACAAGCTATTAGTTTTAATCGAATCAACGGAGTAACTTGTTTTTTTAAAGAAAAAACGATAGGGAACTTATAGTGCGTGCCTGAAAGAAGTTTGGTGCTAGTTCAGATACAAATAAATTTGCAGCATTACTTGTTCCAGTTGCAATTTCCCACAAGTTACTGTCTACATCACCCAGAAATGTGAGACAAACAAGGGTCCAGAGCTTCAATTATTTTTCTCTGCATTTTTATGCAAAGGAGGGTTTCAGAATAATGTACATCCATACATGATGCATGGTTCTGAACATGACATGTTGGCAAGCTTTCAGATTTTGACTGCTAGCACTAGATAACTTTGCTTGACTTATTGCTTCCATATTTTTTCCTTCAACTGGTACTGTCAAGAATTTTCTGAACTAGCTGCATGTCATCGTCTCTTACGCAACAAAAAAAATACATAACTGAGATTTCGTATCACACACCCAGAACTGCAGAACTCATGAGTCACAAACAGCTTCAGTTCAGAAAAACAGAGAGAACGAACAGGTTCCTTTGATAATCGATATGAATAATTGCAATGTCTATTTCTCACTTCATGTATCCATATTTACATCATTCAGCAGAAGAAAAAAAGGAGAAAGATTAACTCTGTGTAAACTTTCAGAAGCTAGAAGCTGCTACCTGCTGGACAAACCCTAACGATGGTGCAAAGCCATTCCCATAGTGGCAAGGCTTCACAATGGTGCTCAGGAATGCCCTAACAACTTCTTCTGATGCATTTCTTCTGAGCAGGCACATGACATACTCCATAACCTCTGCATCACAAGGCAATGTGATCCCTCCATCGCTTGTGAAGCCAAACTCCTCCTGAGACATCCTGAGTAGCTCTACGAAGATTGTCGTTGCGAGGAACGCCAACGGGACCTCGAACCGCCTCCCATCGGCAGTGTACATGATGCAGTGGCCCTTCACTGCCACAGAACTGCAGCACTCATCGGTTCCTTTGGCCGTCGTCCATGTGAGCCTCTTCCTCCCGAGGACCACCATTCTTTGCCACTTCTTTGCCATTTGAGCGAGTCTCTTGGCACTGATCATGGTTGCCTCTAGCCTCTCCTTTGTTGCCTGAAATTTTTGTATGAGCTAGTACTAAGCTAGGAGTTATGTTTAGCTTGTGGATGATGTGGTGGTTCTAAAATGATGGATTTATAGGTGAGGGGAAAGAGAGGCATGTGGTTTAAGTGCAACTATCAGTGCAAGCTGGCAAGGGACACGGCCATGAGCTCAGAACATGCAATGTTTCGAGGCCAAGCTATGTGGTTCTGATTAGATTTCTCTAGAACCATCAGTTAATTACTTGTTGGAACCATAATTACAGTGTGTGGATGCATGTACACCACATTGTGTGGCCATACTGACTTGTTTTGGTGTCCAAGAAGCATGCCTCATGAGGACTGCATATATGTTGGGTCCAACATGTCAGGGTCAGTGTGCCATTTCTGAGTCTGCAATGGGATATCAAATATATTAGGTATTTGATTGTATCATGTTTAAAATATCTAAAAGTGGCCCTTGGTTGAGAGGACTTCATGCCCAGAACGCGTTTTGCCTGAACTGCAAGATTAAATGCATTCAGTGGTCTAAAAAAATAAGAATTTTCTCAACAATATCATACTGCCTGTTTAGAAGGCGGACTATTTGGCTAGCAACATCTCACGTGAACTCAATTCGTCCATGTTTCTTGGTCTGCATAGTTTCCGTGGGTATTGACTGGTTTCCAGTTTCTGCAATATTTAGAGTTTTCTGTTTGTGGTTTCATCTGCAGCATGTCGTACCATTGAATCATTGATTCAGTCCATGCTTCTTGGCCTGCATAGTTTCTGTGGGCATTGACTGGTTTCAAGTTTCAGGTTTCAATACAGCTAAGTCGTCGTCCTCATCGTCAAATAGGACAGTTGATTTTTTTTAGCGAAATATAGAACACTTTGGAAGTGCTAATTTGTCATTAAAAAAATAGACAGTAGACTTCCTAATATATCAATAAAGCTGGATGGAGAGTGATGAATAGAATTTTTAGTGAACTATATAGGAGTAGGACAGTCTGAAACAGACTTGAGATACAGTAGACTGCATTCAGCATTCAGCTAGTGCGGAGGTAGAACCCTGAAGGCGACTATTGCTAGGGAGAAGGAAAAAACATATCGAGATGCAGTAATGAGTGTATCCTTGTTTCTAAGACTGCATGTCAGAAACTCAGAATCCGACTATGAATGTATGATGAAACCAAAGCAAGAATTGAAAAAAAATGACATCTTTGAGAGGTAATAACAACTTACAGGCAATGGAAAAGGAGCAACTTTGGGCCGTCAGAAGATCGCAAAATTCCTCATTTCTACAGTAAATAACCTGTGTAGTTCTACGAGCTTTAGTCTTTTGGGCAGAATTTCTCCATTATGCTCATAGTAGTAGCATACTAACATCTGTGATATGTCTGATGGTCACTTCGAGTGTATAGTATGATCTCCCTTTATCATATATCACCATCTGATCCTGCACTTTAATGCCTAGATGAAGAAAAAGGAAAAATAGGGGAACTACTGTTACTCTAATGGAAAGGTCCTTTGCGATTTCAGATAGTGTGAATTATATGCCCCAAAGGTTAGATAGGTGTAATACAACAAATCAGCAAACACACCGAAAAATCTCCTGCATACAGCGCATACAAAAAAAAATCTAAGTTGATCAAATTTGCTTTATATGGCAACTTCCACCGATTAGAGAGTCCATTTCGATATCAAAATTCTCACTAGAACATAGAAAGTGCCCTAGAGTCGACAAGATGAGATGCCGCGAGCACAATTCTGCGGACGCTGACACCCCGCCCATCGCCGCCATCAAATGGGCTCCGAAATGCCAGGCAGGAGAAGCAGACTCCACGTCGGTGGCCGCATGGGGAGCGGAGCCCCAGTGGCGGCCGGCGGCGGCGCGAGAAAGCAAACACTAACCCTCACCTTCGTGGACGAAAAGGAAAATTCTAGGTAATTCGAGTGTCTTATCAGCAAAACACTGCAGACTGCTCCGCTCGAATCGATCTATACCGTGCGATTTTGATCGGAAGGTCATCAATAGAGGAGTTTGCCTCTTCAGAGTTTAGACTTCAGACTTCAGACATGAAAGCATGAATATCGCCAAGAGAATTTGTGCTAGTATTTTAATATCATATGAACAATTTATTTCTTTTAATAATCCTAACAATTTACATGAGGAGCTATGTACAAACAGCAAACTGATGGCTGATTACTCCGACATTGTGGCAAGGCCTCGCCATGGAGATCAAGAACGCTCTCTCAACCTCTTCAGAGGCATCTCTCCTAAGCAAGCACATGACGTACTCCATCACCGACGCATCGCACGGCAACGTGATCCTGCCATCGTCGCCTGCGAAGCCAAACTCCTCCTGAGACATGGTCAGGAGCTCGCCGAAGAGCGGCGTGCCGAGGTACGGCAATGGCACCTCGAACCGCGCCCGTCGGTGGTGTACACCGCGCAGCGGTCCTTGCCGGCGAGAGACACCGTGCTGCAGCAATCGTCGCTAGTGCCTGCCGTGTTCCGGCCATCGCCGGATGACACCATCTTCTGCTGCAACTTCCTGGCCAACTGAGCAAGCTTCTTTGCATGGATCATGGTTCTGCTTTGTCTTTTGCCGAAATCAACTTCACTTTGCTCGATTCTAATTAGATTGCTCGTATCTTGTTTGTGAATGAAGTTGATGTGTTCAGCTGGCCAAGAATTTATAGGTGAAGAATGATCGATGGAGGAGAAGTAAGGTTTAAGTGTAGCTATCACTATCGGCACAAGTGATGGGGCAGGAGACAATGCCATGACCCATGAGTGGTGTTTGTACGTGCAGTGTTGCACATTTCATTGAGATTTTGATGAGAGTTCCATGGGACCGGTTGTTTGGTGAAGGCCTTAGCTGTGAGTGACGGAGTAAGTTGCAACTTGCTTGGACAGATTCATTCAACCCATTGTTTTCTTGTCTGAATTGTTTTGTTACCCCTGGTTTTGACACTGAAAGTCGACGGCTGAATCATCCTTGTTTTCTGACGTGGCCTAGTTGTTAATTTAGGGAAGAGAGAAAAATGGGATTGAATCTTATCCATTGAGCTAGGCCCAAAGGGCAATATATTGCATACAAGATATAGGAAATTATTCTAATACTCTTAACACACTATTAGACATATACTAAACTCATCAATCCTTAACACTAGTGATGTTGCCCTCGCGGTCGGCTGGCGGCGGCGGCTTGGAACCCCATAAAAATCTCACCGCGCTCATTTCGTTGTCAGATCACCGCGCTCTTCCAGCTGAGCTACAAATCAATAAAGGAAGCATCGACTGCCGAGAAGTTTCCAAAAAAGTGCTCGTCACTTTGCAGAAGACGAACTCACGCGCCACGATCAGTGCCAAAAAAGTGTCGGGAAACACAGAAACATTCGAGAGGATCGACATGCTTGGTAGTGGTAAGGCACGGCAAGAAAGGAAGGGCCACGGCGCCGTGTACGTTGCTGACGAGGATTGGGGGTGCGGATTTGGTAATGGAGTTCGTCTCGCGGTTTAGTTTTCCATTTGAAGATTACCCGCAACCTATAAATTCAGAGCAACGGATCCGTTGTCAAACCACGTCAAGTCCAGATAGTTCTAGCTCATCAGCTTCATCGACGATCAACACACAAAACACCAAATCCGCTGCATTGCAAACAACCAAGAAAGAGATTCATCAGCTTCGTTATCATATGGGTATCCTGGATAGCCCCACGGAGGTCGCCGCCAATGCCGTGATGGCAGCAGACGGATCAGGCAACTGCACCACGATCGCTGTGGCTGTTGCAGCCGTGCCATTGAAGAGCACCAAGAGGTATGTCATACATATCAAGCAAGGAACTTACAACGAGCTCGTCACTATAGGCCAAAATACATGGAATTTGACGCTGCTTGGGGACGGGATGGATGCTACAATCATCACTGGTCACCAAAGCGTAGGCGGCGGCGGCGTCTCGACGGGCACCGTCAGTAATTGTCATTTTCTCTTGGATTCGATAGTAGGTTTTACACTATGTATGTACTAAGTCTTTATGTATGCAACAATATATATATATTTGGGACATACTGTATGTACTAAGTCTTTATGTATGTAACAATATATATATCTGTTTAGATCATACTTAGTCCATCCTGTTGTATTACCAAAACTTATTTTGGGACGGATGTAATATGTGATTTAATTTGGGTTTATGATTAACACGTACACAGCTCCATTTATACTTATTAACTTAAATATATTCCTTTCATGCATGAGTTACCTCAAAGGAAAGAAAGAAAAAGGAAATTTCCAAGTTGATGGATCACAAAATCAGGATTTTTATAGGCAGGGAAAGATCTTACTGCCTTGTTGGAGATAGCAATAGCCAGTAGATGCAAACAGCAAACCGCACGCAAATTCTTTAGTTTTGGCGTTCGGAAATGTAGTACTAATCAAATACTGTAGGAATCTGGTAGCGATCCAACCTGGGCTTTCAACATGGAACGTACGAGCTTTTGTGCCGTCCCATTTCCTCTGTTCAGGCGAATCTCTCCTACGGCGAATAGGCCGCGAGAGCCAGACGAGTACAGACATCGCGAGAACCAACCAATTCAGAGTTTCGGACATGGATGGAAGATTACTGCCTCGAGAACTTGTGAGGTTACTTTCTGCATCATCTGAATGATTCGTTTCATGTAATAACCCTAAAAGTTTACGTGAGGAGCTATGTACAAACAGCAAACTGATGGCTGATTGCCCCGACATTGTGACAAGGCCTCGCCATGGAACACAAGAACGCCCTCTCAACCTCTTCAGAGGCATCTCTCCTAAGCAGACACAAGACATACTCCATCACCGACGCATCGCACGGCAACGTGATCCTGCCATCGTCGCTCGCGAAGCCAAACTCCTCCTGGGACATCGTCAGGAGCTCGCCGAAGACCGCCGTGCCGAGGTACGGCAATGGCACCTCGAACCTCACCCCGTCGGAGGTATACACCACGCAGTGGCCCTTGCCGGCGAGAGACACCGTGCTGCAGCAATCGTCGCCGGTGCCTGCCGTGCTCCGGCCACCTCCGGATGACACCTTCTTCTGCTGCAACTTCCTGGCCAACTGAGCAAGCTTCTTTGGGTGGATCATGGTTCTGCTTGGTTTTTGGCTCAAGTAACTGCACTTCGTTGATCTGAGGTTCAATGGTTAGATTACTAGTGTTTTGTTCCTGAATGAAGTGGATGTGTTCAGCTGGCCAAGAATTTATAGGTCAAGGATGATGGAGGAAAAGATCAATATTTAAGTGTAGCTATCACCATAAGTGACAAGCAAGGAGGCATGGCCATGAGTGGTGTTCGAGCGTGCAAGGTTGCTGGATCATTGAGGTTTTCATCAGACTTCCAATGGGGCCGGGAGTTTGGTGAACATTTGAGCGGTGAGTGATGGAGTTAGCCACTTGCTGGGATGATTGGTGATCTACTGGACAGTATGTATGCATCGTCCTTGGCCCAGGGTCCCGGACCTGTCTGAATTGTGTATGTTGCATGAGGAACCGATAGAGCCCACACGGTTTGTCTACTCTAGCTTGTGTTGAAGACGGTGGTTGATCCAGGCAATTTGCATGCGCAGGGCATTGCTCTAGATCCATCGGCTTTAGTTGCCGTTATGTCTGTGTTAGTTGCCAATGATTAATTCAAGCAATCCATCCATGGTTTCTTTGTCGGAGTTTTTTGGCTGCCCCTGGTTTTGGGTCTGCAAAAAAGACGGCTGAATCGTCCTCGATTGTTCGTCATGTGTGGGCTGCCACGACAAGCATGGCTGGCGCGCCAATGGACTGCGGGCCAAGTTGGGCCAGTACAATACTACATAAAGGCCACCGATGGAAATCGTGCAAGTTGTGTCGCAACAATCAAGCACTGCTAGCTAACCAACACCTAGCATGCAATGCAACTGAAGCTGTAAAGCAGAGAAATGAACCCTGAATCTGCCCAGGAATTGAAAGAGGACTCCTGAACCATCGTGCCGTGTCCCCTTCGGACATGCTCGGTGTTGGTTAGCTAATACACAAATGATTGCTTTTGAACAAATCCAATCAGCTTATCTCCCCAGTCTCTGGATACAGGAAGCTGACCAGAACTAAACACCTCCATAAAAGCTGGCTATACCGCGATGCTTCTGCCCGTTCAGCTGCAACTACTCCCTCGTTTAATATTACAAGAAGATTTATTTTAGTTAAATCTCTTTAACTTTAATGATATAAAATAAATATACTTGAATGATGAATTTAATCAAACTAAATTAGTGTTGTATATATTGCTATATTTATCTAGAAGAAACCTAAAATTAATTATAATATAAAAAGAGAGTTCTGCGTTACGTATTTGATTGTTCAGCCACTAGTTCACTGCCATTGCCGGCACATTGCACCCAGTGCTGGCGCAGCTAAAATCTAATCTGAATCTCGCTGCCTCCCTTTCGATCCACCATTGCACGCGTCGAGCTCATGGCCTTGTCCCCTACCAAATGCCTTAGACATGGACCATCTCTTCGTCTATATAGATTGCCATGAGCTAGCTATCCATCAAGACACCATCGATTCTGTCGGCGCTTCACCCACTGTCACAAGCTAGCCATTCCTAAGCAACACACACCTGAAGACCAAGAACAGCCAGCCGCCATGATCCATTCCAAGAAGCTCGCTCAGCTGGCGACGAAGCGGCAAAGGGTCAAGACGGTCGCCGCCAGGGCAGACGACGCCTGCTGCACGTCGACCTCGCCGTCGCCGGTGGCGGACAAGGGCCACTGCGTCGTGTACACGGCGGACGGGAGGCGGTTCGAGGTGCCACTGCCGTGCCTCGGCACGACGGTGTTCGTCGAGCTCCTGGGGATGTCACAGGAGGAGTTCGGGTTCGCCGGCGACGGGAGGATCACGCTGCCCTGCGATGCGGCCGCGATGGAATACGTCATGTGCTTGCTGGGGAGAAATGCATCGGAGGAAGTCGAGAGGGCGTTCCTGAGCTCCGTAGTGGTGATGCTTTGCCAGAATTCAGGCTGCACGATGCCACCTGTGGCGTTGCACCATCAGTTTGCAGTTTGTAGCTAGTTTCTGAAGATGTTCAGAGTTTTGCTGCACTGCTTGTTCTGCATTTTGCACTTCTTGTGCAATTTGATGTAAAATAGTTCAGTACAGTAGAATGGAAATGAAATGTTAATGGGCGTACCAGAATTTTATTGCAAATTTGCAGTGCACTTGACTTTTGTTTTTTGATGGATGATACGGTTAACTAGGAACTCTATGAGATCGTTCAGACCATACGACATGATCAGGAATTGAAGCAATCTATCTTAATCTAAAAAAAAGGAAACAATTACTCCTTTTTTTCTTTGTATAAAGTGTGTATACATATATATACATATACATATATTATCAATGTTATACATATGATATACCTTATACAACTATATTGGTAACCATCCAGAATACCATATACCTAATACACTGAAAGTATAGCCGAATATAAATAAAATTACAAAACAATTAAGAAAGGATAAGCTCTATACGGAGGTGATAATGACTTGTTTGCTCTATATCTTATTTAGAGTTTAGGTGTCATATTCTTATATAAATAGTAAAATAATACCAAAAGGAAGCCCTACATCTAGTCACCAATCGCAACCCGCCGGATTGCGTTGGATTACTTCATTCAGATCAGATTGATGGACTAGGACAGCTAGTGTGCTTTACTTAGTACAATACTTTCTCGATCTATACATATAAAATGGATTAGGGCTATTACTCTTCTCAGGGTCCTGAACTAGTATAAAAGCTCTTGTCTTCTATCTTTTTACTTTCTTTTCTTGTATACCTTGGCTCCAACATAACCTATGTCCCTAAAATACTGTTGTTGAGTATAATCCATTAACAGTGGCACGCTAGGTAGGAAGCTTGGTGCTATAAAGTTTTGTCGATATGACATCATGATGCATCTTTTCTAACAAAAGCTTTTGCGATAACCCTGGCCTAGGAGACACAACACAGCCAATGCTCGCCCTCCTTCAAGTTAGATACGTCACATTCTCAATCTTTGCGGCAGTTCCAGTGCTTCCGATCTACCTTCCTCTGCCAACCATTGCTCGCACGAGAACATTAGATCAAATCGATAAGGTGACTCCTATCCAAAGACCATGGTGCCCAATACATAAGGTGAAATCCCACTCTCTTGTTGGATGCATAATATTCAAGAAGGAAAAGGCTGAATTCAAGGTCGCCAAACTTCAATCTGTTCAGCATTCTCCTTTGTGCAAGCATTGTCCTATCCACAAGAACATCTCCTATACTCTAGCAGATTGCAAGGTGTTTCTCAAGGAGGTTACCGAAAAGCCATATCCTATCAAGTGCAACACCCCTTGCTAGAGATGTCCCTTCCATCCTCGATGAGCTTCACCTACCGAGGACACATAGGACAATGAATCAGCCAAGGACCAAGACTCTCCTAGCACAAATCACTTAGTTGGATACCTTGGCCACAACCCCCTTGAACCGTCTGCCCTTCACAATCTCAATATTCTTGATTCCTCATACTCAAATTCAAATCATGATGTTGATGCTATAGGGGAAAGGGAGGCAGCCGCCACAGCAGAGGATAGAGAAGCTTCCTTTGAGGAAGGAGAAGTAAGGAGTGTCCACTCATCCTCCTAGCATACACCTCCTCAAAACACTGCACGACAGGACAATCACCCTTTTGAGGAAAGGCATAGGGGCGATAAGACCCCTACTTCGCATCAGGACAATGAAGATAACCGCAATCATGAAAATAACACCAAGGACCCTCGCCCGAGGAATAGGTCTCCGCTCCGTCGCCAAGTTTCGTGCAACCAAAATAACAACTTGTGTCAATGCATCGAGGAACGAAGACCAAAACACAAAAGAATCGTGAAAGAAACGACCATAGTCATGGCTGAGATAGCCGTGATGACCACCTACCTCGCAACCAGCAACGAGAGTACAACCATGATCATTATAAAAGTCGTGGACGTCATGAAAACCACGACAACCATGAAAATCACGATCACCACGAGAACCATAGGTGAGGAGACTCTAGGCCACCACCATGATGACGTGACTCGTTCTCGAAATGCAACGCCTGACCATGGTGACCCATCCTCTTTGTTGTTATCATTAATATCTGATAAGCGCTCTTAGAGGCCTTCTTGAGACAATGATCGTCACTTCTTGAGACAATGATCGTCACTATGTTTTTCAGCTTAGAAAAGGTTGCAAGGCATTCATCCCTTCCTTGTGGAAGGTGAGGTGACCTATAAAATTCAATCCTAGACATGTCAAAAAATATGAAGGAAGTACATATCCCAAAGAATTTCTCCACATCTATTCAACAGTCCTATGCGTAGCCGGGGTAGACGATAATGCTTTAACAAATTATCTACTGACTGCATTAAAGGGCTCAGCTCGCTCTTTGCTCATTCATTTACCAACTGCCTCAATTCAATCTTGGATAGATCTCTACAAACAATTCATAGCAAATTTCCAGGGAACGTACAAGAGACACGCAGTCGAGGATAATTTGCACGCTATGAGGTAGAACAACGGTGAATCTCTTTGGGACTTTATGCAATGTTTCAACCAGTGTCAAAATGCTATCCCCGAGATCACCAATGCATCTATCATAAGAGCATTTAAGTCAAGAGTTCAAGATTGCTACACAATCCAAGAGTTGGCGACAAGGAAGATAACCTCAACAATAAGGCTTTTCGAGATCGCCAACAAGAAAGATAACCACTTATCCCTCCATTGTTTTCTAGAGGTGGGAGTGCTCAAAGGGATGTACTCCTCTTTCAAGCCATCGCAAAGTCAAACACCACAATTGCCTCTGATTCACAACGACTCCATGAACCTGAGTTCATAGAAATATTTGAATAAAGAAAGGAAGGGGCTCACTCCCAAGTATGCCTCGCATAGATGAGTGAAGATACTAGAAAAAGAGATGGAATTCGGGTTAAGGTAGAAGAGATGGATGTCATAGAATTAAAGAGGCAATAACAGAAACTCAGGAAGGGGAGAAAACTGTATTGTGTAAAGCTTGCGAAAATTACAATATGATCTAACTTAGGGTTTGGTTTTGTACCTCCTTGCTGAGCCATGGCTCCTAGACCGACCCTTTTGCTTGCAAGGCCCTAAGAGTTGCATCTCCTATGGTGGAATCAGGGAAGCTGCAAAGGGTCAAGACGGTCGCCGCCAGGGCAGACGACGCCTGCTGCACGTCGACCTCGCCGTCGCCGGTAGCGGACAAGGGCCACTGCGTCGTGTACACGGAGGACGGGAGGCGGTTCGAGGTGCCACTGCCGTGCCTCGGCACGACGGTGTTCGTCGAGCTCCTGGGGATGTCACAGGAGGAGTTCGGGTTCGCCGGCGACGGGAGGATCACGCTGCCCTGCGATGCTGCCGCGATGGAATACGTCATGTGCTTGCTGGGGAGAAATGCATCGGAGGAAGTCGAGAGGGCGTTCCTGAGCTTCGGACATGGATGGAAGATTACTGCCTCGAGAACTTGTGAGGTTACTTTCTGCATCATCTGAATGATTCGTTTCATTTAATAACCCTAAAAGTTTACTTGAGGAGCTATGTACAAACAGCAAACTGATGGCTGATTGCTCCGACATTGTGACAAGGCGTCGCCATGGAACACAAGAACGCCCTCTCAACCTCTTCAGAGGCATCTCTCCTAAGCAGACACAAGACATACTCCATCACCGACGCATCGCATGGCAACGTGATCGTGCCATCGTCGCTCGCGAAGCCAAACTCCTCCTGGGACATCGTCAGGAGCTCGCCGAAGACCACTGTGCCGAGGTACGGCAATGGCACCTCGAACCTCACACCGTCGGAGGTATACACCACGCAGTGGTCCTTGCCGGCGAGAGACACCGTGGCGCAGCAATCATCGCCGGTGACTGCTGTGTTCCGGCCACCTCCGGATGACACCTTCTTCTGCTGCAACTTCCTGGCCAACTGAGCAAGCTTCTTCGGGTGGATCATGGTTCTTTGTTTTTGGCTAAATTAACTGCACTTTGTTGCTAGTGTTTTATTGTCCTTTTTTTTCTCTTTTCCGATAGTAGTGAACATTAGTTCAATACACGAGAATGGAAATGAAGTATTGGCAAACCAGCTTTGAATAGTAATGTACTTCACTTATTGTTTTTTATGCTAATGGCATTAAGCATGTACAAACATTAGGCCATAGGGCATGAGGAAGCGATTCATTTCAACCTCAGGCTTCAATGTACACATTTTATACCATAGAAGTTAAGGGGCACAATTACCATTTAGAGGTGCTGCTATGCTAAAATAAATCACATCTACCCCAAATAAACTGTAGTTATTAATGAAACACTGATTGGAGCATTGCAATCTACTAGAATTTTATATATGCAGGTCTGCTAGCATTGCAAACACTGCTTAACAGGTCTGCTATTCTACAGTTATCTTATCTATGCAGTTCTTTTAGAATTTTATATATAGTGTGGAATCAGTCGTTACAATAACTGAAGTGCTCTTCAAAATGCAATAAAACATTTAGTAGTCAGACAATATATACCAGCACAAAATACAAACACGATGTATGATTTGGATGCTGATATTCCATTTTAGAGTATGTTCAGGTTATCATTGGTAACAACCACAAATAATATCTTAAGGAAAAGTGCAGAGACTATGTACACTAGAAAGTACGATCGCCACTGAAACTAGACCAAACCCAGAATACATTGTCTGTCCAGAAGTATAGTATATAGTGAGATTGAGACCCTAACTCTATACAGGGAGTCAGGTCTATATATATACAAGTCCAGTGGTCTAACACCCTTCGCAGTCGTAGCGAGAGGAGAACGGATGCAGACACTAGAGCGAAAACTAGTGAACAAAGATGCGGTAGGCCTTTGGTCATAATATCGACGAACTGGTGCGTCGACAGTACATGGAGCACCCGAACTTGTCCTAGCACGATCTTGTCACGTACAAAGTGAATGTTAATCTCTATATGCTTTATTTGTTGATGATGAATCGGGTTGGTGGTCATGTAGACAGCGCTGACGTTGTCGCAGTAAACGACAGTCGCAGAAGTGATAGGTCTATGGAGCTCCTGAAGTAGCTGGCGAAGCCAACAACACTCGGCGATGACATGGGCAACGACGCAATACTCGGCTTTGGCGCTGAACCGAGACACTGTAGTCTGGCTCTTGGAGGACTAAGAGACTAGAGTGTCACCAAGTAAGACGCAGTAGCCGGAGGTAGAGCGTCGGGAATCAGGGCAACCCACCCAGTCCGTGTCAGAATACGCGATGAGAGAGTCGATGGGGCCAGAGCTAAGATGTAGGCCGATGGATAGTGTGCCCTTTACATAGCGAAAGATACGCTTGAGTAGCGCGAGGTGAGGTTTACGCGGAGCATGCATAAAGAAGCACATTTGCTGGACAACATAGGTAAGATCAGGCCGTGTGAGTGTGAGGTACTGGAAGGCACCAGCAAGACTCCTGTACTGGGAGGGGTAGGCGATGAGAGAGCCATCAGTGGCAGAGAGCTTGGCGCGAGTGTCGATGAAAGTGGCGGTAGAGTGACATTCGGCCATGCCCGCACGCTGAAGAAGATCGATGGCATACTGGCATTGAGAGAGAAACAACCTATGAGGAGAGCATGTGACAGAGATGCCAAGGAAGTGATGGAGAGAACCTAGATCGGTCATGACGAACTCTGAGTGAGCTCTCCCTTGCTAACCGTATTTGATTGGCACGTGTTGTGTACGGAGAGAAGTTCATGATGTGTGGATAAAGCATACAACCTCTGTAGAGTTTAGCTGAACTGTTTAAACAATCATATTCATAGTTATGGTTAGATGTGAGGTGTTTCTTATATCATAGTTTTGTTTTAACCAAAAGTTGGTAAATATGATTGTTGTGATGGGAATCATTTTCAAAGTTTGCATATGTAGCAAACAGTTGACCTTCGTGGTCAGGAACAAATCTGTGTGACCATAATATCGTAATGCCGAGAAGTCAAACTTGTGCTGTGAAAGCCTATTAGCTATGAGAAATAGTTAAAAATTGATATTTGATTAATTGTTAAGTATTGAGAAAATGAAAAGAAGCTAATCAAGGAGAAGATGAAGAAATACTGAGAATGTTGCTTTCACATGTAAACATTGTGATAAGTTATTGTAAATTAACTTGTGGAATGGATCTAGATGTGAGTCTCTTTTTAACAATTAAAATTTTGTGTCACTAACGTTTTACAAAATAACTCTTTTAATGAAAAGGTTGCTTTCACAAATGAAAACCTTAACCTTGTTAGACCAAAACATGTCATTTTTTTGTTTACCTTGCTAAGTACATAAATTTCATGAACTTCTCTCTGTACACAATACGTGCCGATCAGACATGTTGGTAAGAGAGAGCTCACTACAAGGTTTTTCCAAAACTAAACCATAGATACCCTATGTCACCTAGTTAGGTCGAATCTCTCAAATCAAGTATTAGATAAGTCTCATACCGTCATTTACTCAGGACACACCGAGAATATCTCCTATACCTAACAAGTCGTCTCACGTAAAGCTAGGATAACACCAATCTCGGGTAGAAATGATCCACAATTCTATCTTCTCATCCCTATTGTTTCACAATTATTGACACGTAAGATTTTTACATGATAGCTAATTACTTAGCCAAAGTATATTCCATAATACATATATGGTAGAACTGTAATATAATTGGATGGATTTCTCAAAGGAATCAACCCTTAATGATAATACGTAGCCAAGCCACGAAGGCACCGACTCCATACCATCTAGGTGATACAGATCATTTTATTTTACAAACAAGCTAGCATCATATCGAATTTTTAAGTAAATATTTAGAAGTCCCAAGTTCATATACGACATTACAATCATAAGCGGGTTAAGCAACTATCTCGATAATCATATTTAAGGGATGACAATACCGACGATTATTTACTGGAGTTAACAAGTATGAGATCATCAATATTCTACATAATAAAAATATAAGTATTAGGTAGGTTTGTCTGTTTCATACAAATCGAGGCTAAACATGATTAAAGTTTGATCTAACAATGTATTTTTATAAATAAATTAATTCACAAATATATATTTAAAATGTTTAAGAATGGCTTGTCTTGATGTGTATAGGTTCCTGGTGCGATAAAATCCGGCGCGAATACTCCTTCGGTCGTGACCTCTACACATAAGAAACATAAACATTACATAGTTACTAATAAAAATAATAAAACATAGAAAATAATAGTGTCATTATGTAAAGAAAGATTTTTGAAAATAAATTAGGACTAGAATGAGGTCAAAAGAAGTTATGGATAAAGGATATAAAATTTTAAAGTTTTAAGGATTTTTAAAAATAAAACAAATTTAAAAAAGAATATTCCTAATAATATTATTCGGCTGACATGTGGGGCCAAACGTCATTGAGAGGGAGAGGATAATTTATGGTAAACTAGCTCTATGGGATCGAGTGGAAAGGATACGCCCATGTGGGTGGCTAGTTTAATTTGTATATTTTTTAGTCTTTACACTTAAATTATTTTATTTAAATTAAGTAAATATGCAATATTACAACTAGGTTAGATGAATTATGTTTACATATATGTTTGTTGGATTTTTCATTCATCAAATCTCTAAAAATGCCACAAAGAAATTGACTTGTCTTTGCTTTTATGAGAGGTAAAAATACATGCCAAATCTTTAAAAATAGTAATTACGATAAGGACGTATTTATAGTGAGAAAAATAATATGTGACAAATCCTTAAAAACAGTGACCATGACAAGGACATACCCGGGATAATTGAGAGATTTACTTTTATACTTTTAGTGTTCAAAGTGAGAAAAACTCATAAATTTACTAAAAAAGAGCATGTAAACTTAAGAAATAATGTTTAATGCAGCTTGTATATGTGTGTCTTTTTTGCTTTTAATATATGTACTAGTGAATATTTTGCATCATAAATCGTTTGAATACATGAATCTAGTGCTGACTTGAACTTACTTATAACATCTTTGATTCATATTTATATTATAAGTCATGTTTTTAGCTAGTTGATCACTTTTTCTCTCTTGTTTTGCAACACATGTTTTTGAATTGCTCTAGATACACTTCAAAGCTCTCAAAAAAGATATTAAAAAAACAAGGGATATGAATGTCTTGATGGAATCATTGTTAAAAGGAGAACTGTACAAAATGATGCATAAATTTTCATGAAGGGGAATTTCGGGGAGAAGTTTTCTTTTCAATTTTGAGCCTTGGGTGATTTTTACCACTTCTTTGATTTTTATTTTCAAATACCAAATCACATTTTGAAGGGTTTGCTAATGTGTTAATCAAGGGGGAGATTGTGAAATCAATGTCTTGTTTAAGTTTTGTGTTGAACAAATTGGTTGGAGTTTTGAGTTTGTTGGTTTTGATGAGATGGTGGTTTATTTGTTGGTTTTGATGAGATGGTGGTTTATTGGGCGAAGTGGTTTTTGCTCTCTGTATAGGGGTAGTTAGATCGCATAAGCAATGGCGGTCAGACCGTAGGTATACGGTAGTCAGACCGGCCAACCCGATGGTTTAACTAGCAAACTCCAGCTCAAAATAGGTTTTGGGTTGATTGCATAATTTATGATTATTGCTTTTTGGTTAAGGATTCTAGATGATTTCTATACATATAATATATTGTCGTGTGCTAATGTTAGTTAGTTAGAAAGAACATATACTTTGTTAATTCATATATAGGTGAATCTTAAGGCCCTGGAAGTATTGCTGGTAATGGATTAGGAGTCAACTTAAAAAAAGTTAACGCCTAAACGATCAAGAAAATCATGCAAAATACTAAATGCTAGAGATCAATACACATAAAGATAAAAATTCATTATAACATATGGATATATAAGTTTATAAAAGGAAGAGTCTATTTTGGATAGAAATCCAAGATTAAAAAGTTTGAGTTCGAATTTATAAAAGGATAACATGTACATCTGTTGGAGATGTCTTCTAAGAGAAAAGGAGTCCAAAATCTAGTTGGATTCGTGGCTTTTTAGTAATCACCCGTTGGTATAAATAGAAGAAGTTTTGAGGTTCTAGATAGACAAGTTTTTAGAGAAGAAATATTAGGATTTATCTTTAATTATGACTTGTATTTAAAAGTTAAGATAGGAGTGCTATAGATGCACTTTCTAAATATAACTTCATATCTACTTAAAATAGCTTTTATTGAGTTATGTTTTCTAGATCTCGACGGTCTAACTGACAATAGGTGAGTAGTTCAACCGGTGGCAAGCAAATGGTCCAACAAGTGGTAGAGTGACGGTCCAACCGGTGATATAACAGTGATTAGACCATATCTCCCATGAAAAATTTTAATTTTTAGTAATCATACCACTCATTCTGGTCTTGTATATGATCCTACAAATATTTTGAAGCTTGATATTTTATTTTGTTGTTTCAAGCACTTTGGTTCAGCTTATCTGGTGACTTTTATCGTTTGTATTCAGATCCTTTTGTTGCTCAGGCTTCAGGGTATGTTGCCTAGTTCTGATGGATCTCCCCTTCATGTGTTAACTTTGAAATAAACAAGGAACCAATCTTCATAAACATAAGGAGGAAAAAATTGAAGAGATTTTCTTTTCTGAAGCTATCAGTATCTTTTTATATTCAAACATATCAGAAATATCACTTCATTCTTGCATTATTTTGTATGTAGTGAAAGATTCCTTCCATGAATTGTTGCAATCTTCAGATAAACTAATCTAATTATCTTGAAGATTTTCCCGCCTAGTACTTCACGGACTGTGTACTCTTGGATATGCCATTCGAGCTGTGATCAAGTCATTCTGCAACGGGGTAGTGTTGGACTGTGTGCTCCTGTCGATTTCTGCTCCATGTTTACCCAGGAGAAACTCTAGCTACTGAAATGTGGCTGCAAGGAAACAGGTAGTGTTATTTCGCTGAAGTTTTAATCTGGTTGCCTATACCGTCCTGTTGGGCTCACACCACCTCCCGGAAAACTCGAGAGGCGATCACCCAGGTGAAAAAAAAATCTCTTCTTTCCGCCCCTTCCGTTCTATCCCCGGCGACTTCGCGGTCACCGGCAAGGGGGAGGGGGTCCAGTTCCTTCGTCCACTAGTAGGTTTAGGTTTAGGCTAGCTGGGTTTCTCTCGTAGTCGGGTTAATCCCGTTTTGTACAGCTCGAGGGGGTTGCCGGCGTCCGGCTCCTTCGTCCTGGTGGTGTTGCATCTGGCATGGACGACCTCGTCGGCCTCTACTCCGACGATTGTTCCTTGTCAAAAACTTTCTGGGTTCATCACTGACGCCTGAAGCTGAGACCGCGGCGGGTTTGCTCAAAAGAAGGTAGCGCCGGCCGCTTGCTTCTTCTGCAGTGAGCTTTCCGCATCCGCATTGGTCTACTTCCTCGTCTCCGGCAACAAGTCTACAAGGTGCAGCTGATGTGTTCCTCTGCTTGCTTTGGGTGCTTCAACCTCCGGTCATCGCTGCCGTGGACATGGCAAAGACAAGGACCCCCGATTGCTTTTTCTATTTCTTTCTAAGTTTTTCATTGCATATTTAGGGTTAAAGTGTAATTTCCCCATCTATAGGGGCACTTTGTAAAACTTGCTGCACTCTCATCTTGCTCAATGGATTATATCCTAACCTGAGGCTGTAGCCTCACTTCAAAAAATATACCGTCCTGTTGTCTGGAACTGTAGCTCATTTTCACGTTTTTTTTTCTGTGGGAAGGGTGTACTACAAAACTAAGGTCAAATAGCGTAATCGCTTGTGCTTTCTGGATATACGTTGCTCGGTCGGACGTCTTCATCGTTGTGAGGCGAAGCTAATTTGATCCTATTCTTGCAGCAACTTGTTTCAGTTGTTTTCTCGTAGGTTGTTACTTGCTGGAAACAAACTTTCATAATTCATATGTATATTGTGAACTGAGATGTGAAACTACATCCTATTTATCTTTTGCTTCACGATCTTGTTATCACATTTCACACATTTATTGTGTTTTAATTATTATAAAATTTTTTTAAAAAATATAGATTTATATATAATTTTTTTATTTAACCATTTAAAAAATATGCTAATAAGAAAAAAAATCAATATCTTAATAAAAAACAACATAAGGGAGTTTTAAAGGATTTTATTGTATTTTTTTCTAATAGCCCTTTAAATAAAAGGAATGATACTATAAAATTCATATAGAATGCTTTATTTTTAAAGGAAATTTAATATGAGGTAAATCTTATAAAAATTTTCTTCGAGTCCTTATCTCTTTTTAAATTTATGTGTTTTTCTCTATACCAACTGAACGTTAAATGGTTATTACGGTTATTTCCATATTTTATAATTTTTTGTTTTAAATTTATATTTGTATCAAAATCAAATTCTATAAGTTTCTTATTCTTTTATTTTCTCAGTCATGCGTTTAAGCGCCCTTAAAACATGGGTCTCACGAGTAAATATTGTTCAGTGAAGGAAGTCGTGTATCTAAGCCAGAGTATTTGATGGAGAATTTGTCTACGGTGGCTAAGTATTTGACATCTCCGTCTCGCTTCCTCGCCCTTCCACGCCACCTCTCCTCTCCGCTTGGGCACTTCCACGCCGTCGCCGACGACACGAAGACGAACGCGGCCGGCGACCATGGCGACGCGATCGAGACCACCCGCCGCGGCCGTCGACCCCGAGGCCGTGCTCTCCCACAGGTTCCCCGAGGTAGGTAACCCGCCCCTCTCCCTTCTCAGTTCGCCTCATGTCCCTCTCCGTTTCGCGTTCTGATGGCTCCTCTGTCGCGCGCGCAGGTCTCCTTCGCCTACGACGAGAGGTGAACTGCTGCGGAATACGCCCCACTGCCTGCTCGACGGAACGCCCCCCGCACGCGGCCCCTCTCGCCCGGTTGATCTGATCGTCTCCCGTATCTGTTTACTTCGCAGGGATGTAGTGCTGTACGCGCTCGGGGTAGGGGCGTGCGGCGCGGACGCCGTCGACGAGAAGGAGCTGCACCTGGTGTACCACAGGGACGACCAGCCACACATTAAGGTGCCTCCTCGCTTAATCCCCTCTCGTTTTACTGCGAATTCGTTGTTCTGACGCTCTAATCGTTGCGATTACGCTGCTGCATTTGATTTGTGGAAATTCGTGTATGCGATATAATAGTGTTGTACCGGCATTTTGTGATTTCGCTACTATCAGTGTCTTGTCTTAGTTACTTTTTGTCAGGGCTTGGGAGCTAATGCTTGAGTATAGTATACTTAGCTGAACTCCATCCACCTTAGAGCAATACTATATGCTTGACAGTTTGTTCACTTTGGAGGATTATGTTGACCATCAATGTCATCAAGGTGCGACTGTTGGGAATAACGCTACGAACTTATGGTGAATAAACAGTCCTCTATTCTGGTTCAGCGACCAGCAATTCATAATTAATATCGTTGTTTTGTTGGATGAGATGGTGAGAATGAAACTAAAGCAATTGCTCAGGAATTATATTTAGCTGTGCTGAGAGTCCATGCTGTTCTCATCCAGTGAGTATAACGAGTCTGACATGTATAGTCATGGGACTTACCAACACATTGTACTGCTATCAGATTCACATGTCATCAATAAAATCTTCTCCATGTGTTTGGAATACTGAGTCTTAATCTAGAAAATGGTGTGAAACTAACACATTTCTTATTTCTATTAAATTGCAGGCTCTTCCTACTTTTGCTTCTTTATTTCCTAACAAGAACAGCAACGGGCTTGGAATTGTTAATGTGCCTGGCCTTAAGTAAGACAGTCATCACATGATTACAGTAGCTTATGAGCTCTACTTTCCCTCCATGCCATGTTTCGCTACCATTTGTTTTGGCACTTCTTATCCATTTATCCATGTTTTTAGCAGCTCCAATATGTATGCTACAATCACTTTAGCTTTTTGTTTTTTTGTTTTTCTTCAGCTTTGATGCAAGCCTTTTATTGCATGGTCAACAATACATAGAGATATACAAGCCAATTCCTTCGTGTGCCAATGTAAGTAGCTTTCCTATCCTTCCCAAAACATATTGTTTTAATATTGTTGTGCATAGAGCCTGAGATACATGATATATGCAATGACTGACTGGAATGATACTTATCATAGTTTTGGTCTAAAAGTTGGCTAAAGGATATTTAGTGACTTTTTGCCAAATAATTGTGCCCATGTGGGTTTACATATATGGATTATCTTCTGCTGGAAGTTGAGCTTTTTTAATTGAATTTGTGCACTCATGTTAGTTATCATAAAGACAGGATAGTTCACATGAAAATTGTTCTCTAATGTTTTGTCAAAACAACATATATCATTTTGCTTGTTTCATTTTTTGCCATTTTTTTTCTATTTTTGCCATTGATGAAAGAACTATTGCCCAGTACACGGTAATCTAATAAGTTACTACACGGCTGAAGATTCCTTTAGCTTATTGATATCAGGATGGAAGAACATTCTTGAGAGTCCCCATCCCTAGTGGCAACTTATGGATTCTTTCTTTTTATTTCTTCAGGTTGTAAACAAGGTTAAGGTAGCTGGTTTGCATGACAAAGGTACAAAATTCAATCATCTCTGCTTGTTGCCTTCTTGTTCTGAAATTAATGTTTATCATCTCTCTAATCCATGCCACTGCTAGATCTGAAACGAAGGCTGAAGCGTTTTCATGAAAAGAAAGAATGAAGCACAATAAACTGAAATCCTTCCCATGTAACTCCTCAAGTATATAACCTATTGTCCTGATGACTTTGCTCTGTTGAGCCTTTAACTCTGCTTCTTGTACTCTCCAAAAAAAAATCTCTGTGCTTCTTGGAATAGAAGATTTGCAACTTCAAATTCCATCTATTATAGGAATCATGTGCCATGGTGATTTTTTTTTCCTGTTCCATCCCATGCAAGTATCAAGTTTATTATTCATTTTGTCCCTCATCTACCAGTGTTCATCCACACCAGCAGGAGTGTTTGGTCAGACCATCAGAGTACCACTGACCAATAGAAATCACTTTTGATTGACTGCCATTTGCATCCTTTGAACTCTTCAACCACTTCATCAATAAAATCCTATACCCACTGATTCGAAGCTAGCAAAATGATCTTGTGCTATTCTTATATGCAGGGAAAGCAACTATTCTTGAGATTGAAACTACAACTCATGTCAAAGATTCTGGTGAAGTTTTATGTATGAACAGGTTTGTGAGATGGCCTTAAGATTTAAACATCCCAATATGTTTATTATAAAATACAGAGAAGCAATTGAGTTGATGCTTAATGCAGGAGTACTATCTACCTGCGTGGTGCTGGAGGCTTTTCTGATTCTTCACGACCATACTCCTATGTTAATTATCCCACTAACCAGGTTTCTCGCATTTATATTCCAAATTCAGTGCCTTCTGCAGTATATGAAGACCAGACACAACAATCCCAGGCATGTTGTTCATTTGACATGCTATTTTGTGTGTGCAATTGCATGTCTTTGTTGGTAATAGTGGTACACACTACACAGCATCTCAATTAGACTATAGTAACCATTTTCTTATATGGTCTGTATTTTGATGAGTTACTGTGTTCATTGTACATAAATCATCCAAAGTACCATAATTTGCATGTGCTCTTCAAGTGTTTTGAGTTCAAAATCTTTTTTTGGTCAGACCAGTTCTTTTTTTGCGAAAGATAAAATTTCTCGGTATATAACTTGAATATTGCTCTTCAAAGTCTGATCACTTCTCATTGTTCATTCAGGCACTCTTGTACAGGTTATCTGGGGACTACAATCCTTTGCATTCAGACCCTATGGTTGCACAGGTTGCAGGGTATGCATGCCACTGCCGTTTGCAGTGTTCCTTATGTACTTTATTTTACCAGGATCAATGTATTTATATTCATACACTGACATTTAGGAAATTTTTGCATTGCATCTTGCATCAGATAAAGTTTCCAGTGTTCGGTTGTTAGCAACATATGTGATAGAAATCTAACTAGCACGAACATATGTGATAGAAATCTAACTAGCATCTTTGTCGGCTCTTGTTCTTATTAAACAAGTCTATATAGGCCTAAAGAAATTAACAATGTTCCTAAAAAAATTAATTTATTCCCTAAAAAGGCACAAAGTTTCACTGTAGCAGTGAAAGGGAATAAAAGTAGCAGTAAGAAACTCAAAGCCATCGAGCATGGTTATCCCTTATCAGATTTATTTGGATCTTTTCAACAAAAATAAAGAATTCGTGAATTCAAAATGGTTGTCACAAATCATTTTATTCATATTGGGATGAGGCTTCAGTCATCTGTCCCAGTAATCTTCCTCCATGCTTCATGTTCACATCATCTGTAAAGCTCTTGACTTGATGTTTACCTATTGTGGGATCCTCATTTACCCGGAGTTATCTTTCCATGCATGAAGATTCTATCTGACAAGGACTTCTGTAGGTTCACTCGTCCAATACTGCATGGCCTTTGTTCCCTTGGATTTGCGACCCGTGCTGTCATCAAATATTTCTGCAATGGAGATCCAACAGCAGTGAAAAGCCTTTTTGGTCGATTTCTTCTTCATGTTTATCCTGGGGAAACTTTAGTCACTGAAATGTGGCTCCAAGGCCAGAGGTAAATATATTTTATTTGAATCATTTTTCTAGCTGCTGAATTCTCGCAACACAAACCCATGGAATGATTGGCTCTTGTAGGGTGCTTTATCAAACAAAGGTCAAAGAGCGTAACCGCGCCGTGCTTGTTGGATATGTGTTGCTCAAACACATCCCCTCATCATTGTAAGTGCTGTATCATATTCGTGATTGGATATTTTAAATCGGTGCCTGCTGCTTGCATTAGTTTGGTAGTGTGTAGTGGACAGAAAAGCTAAGGCTTTCTGGGGACATAAATCAGAAATGGAGAGCTGAGCTTCTGCAAGTGGTGGGTTGCCATTGTAATGATAACAAGTGCTCTGCACGGATCTGCAAATGATGCATTGCCTAATTATCGATTGTGTAGGAGTAATTGTTATTTTCTTTGCAAACACTCGAAGATTTGATAGAAAACGCTTGGGCCCTGTCTGGCATGTAGAAAATTTAATCATTTCCTACGAAATTCATATGCTCTAACCCGTAGCCATCCAGTCATTTCAGAGATAATTGGTGTCCAAGATTCCAAGTCCCAACGATTCTCGTTACCTTTGCGTCATACTGCTATACTCGTAGTGCGAGTGTAGGGAATACGTGATGACGAACTGAAAAGGACTGAGCAAAAGAAAAAGAAAAGGATGTAATAGCTGGAGAAATAATCTGTCAAGCATAGCATCTGCACGGCTCTTACGTAGGCATGCGTGGCGTGAAGTGAAGCTTTCCTCAAGTTCCCACCTGACTATCACTCGATTTCCTGGGTACCTAGCAGCTTAGTAGTAGTAGGAGCGTGTTCCTCCTTTTATTTCACGATATCAACAACCAACTGCCCGTAATTCTGCAATATAGGATTTTCACTTGAGTTTCATAGGCGATTCTTCTATAAAAATCAGCTAAAAATGTTATCTACAAGGTAGAAAACTGAATGCATGCCGTGAAAACGAGAGCTGCAGGTTTCGTGAAGAAAAAAATAGGCTGGGGCAGAAATGGTTGTCTGAAGAAAGATGCATGGAAATCTCACTGCACATCTGTGATCTAAAGATGACACGACACGACAGGTTTCGCCATTGCAGGCAAAACTTATCTGTCCAAGGGTCCAAGCAAGCACTATCATATGAAATCGCTATTCCCCGTTGGAAAAAGAAAAACAGAAAACCTATATAGCATGATACTGTTTAAGGTACGGTATAGTTTATTTGCTGACATTAGCATGAATCGAAGTTTCAATTTGCTGACATTAGCATGACCACTATTTAGTATTACAGTTGCAACGGCGTTGGAAAAAATACGGACGGATGATTTTATAGGTTTAGTTTTTTTATATCCGTGCATTCTAATGGAAGTAGGAGGAATACGGATGGATAGTTTAAAGGACTGAATTTTTTTTTTCTATCCGGTTTTGTTGGTGAGTTGATTTTCGGGTGGAATCACTATTTTGTATACGGGATGGTTTTTTACGATGACGGGGAGAAGAAAGACAACTCTGTTTTTTTAAAGTAGTAGAGATATTATTGGATTAAAATAAATAATAATTTTATACTTATATTTAGAATATGGCACACTTTGATAGCATGGGATATGAGTCGTTAAAGCTTAAAAGAAATAGTGTCCGTAGTCAGTTATTTAGAAACGAATTGATTAATTTACTGTCTTTGTTTTGGCTTGTCTACGATCGTAGGAGCACCCTTTGTTTTCACCATCTTTTTTACTAGTAGAGCTATTAGAAGGGGTGCAGCCCGTATATATGCACCTCTACGTGCTACAGCTGCAGAAGATCGATAATCAATGGAAGCTAAGCTATGGCTAGTTCAGTTGCTTTGTTCGGTTGGTGGTTGTCCAAGCTACCATTTCGATCCAGCAGTCTCCATCAAATAATGCATGGCGTGGCAATGTGGGCAAAGTGACTTCGGCCTTTTGGACGACAAGTACACAGTGCACACTGCCCTACAAAGCCATAGCTCCTACCCCTCCTTGGCGGTCGGAATGTGCAGCTAGGACTATGCTACATTGCTCTGCCTATGCATGCCACCACAAGACGGCCATGGAAAAGGACGACATGTTCCGATCACTACACACTACGCTGCTACAGTAGAGTGCTACACGGGAGCAAGATCTTTGGGGCAGGGTTCACCGTCCCAACGAAAACCGGTTTGCTTCTCGCGAAAACGCAAACCTAGTCAAGTTAAAAAGAAAACAAAAGGTAAAATTTGAATTTATGACAAAATTTTGTTTTCGCAAAAACCCGGAGATACTACTGCTCGCGAGCGGTTTTCGTTCGGGTAACGCAATTGCGAACCCTGTTTTGGGCATCTTCATCCTAGCTCGTCTTTCGCACCGCCGGGTCTCGATTCCGAAGCATTTCCTTCTCTCTTCCTCTGATTCTCTCTAGCTCCCTCTTGGAGATGACACAGAGACACAGGAACGAGAACAACGAGTAATTAATTAAGCTGCATCTAATCTTGGATTAGGCGTCGTTTACTAAAACACTCCGGTACAGGAGCAAGTCGTGGTACATGCACGCGAATACAAAAGTCGCTATGATTCCTGCCCCGCGACGCCCACCGTGCCGTGCGCCAATCCATGGAGATCAATCCTCCCAGTTTTCTGTAGGAGCCGAGCAAATTTCTCCAGAATTTCATCTATAATTTTTGAAACGTTGCCGCTCCGTCAAAGCCCGCGCTAATTGTGCTGTGCTATACGTACCACTATATTTATTTAGCCCTATAGATATGCTGTTAACTTGTCATAGAGCATCCATCCAAAATAGAAGGAGCACTAACTGAAAGCGCATCACAGAGCCCAGAATATAAATTGCATGCATGAAAAATTAAGTAATCATGCACGTGATGACCGTGGTGAGAGGGCTCGCATCCCGAGGCCCTTCTGGTCTCACCCTTGCGATGATTGGTGTTGGAGTGGGAGACTAGAGGGCGAGGTGTGCTACGAGTATGCGTTGTGTTCGCCTCTCCGGCCGGTTGCAACCGAGCACACAGGGGTATGTGTACGGGACCACGTTGCACTCTGGCCGTGCATGGACATGACAAGGAATTACCTTAGCTCCCTTCAATTCTCTCCTTGCCTTGTTCGTACTAACTCCTAGTGAGGTGTAAATCAACACGGTACGTAGGACGGTAGGAGCAGCTACTTCTCGTTAAGTACTAGTACGTCCGTACTCCTCCTCCGTATGCTCACTACACTCACATGAAGGACAAAAATTGCTGCACGACCACTCAAAGTTTATAACACCAAAAAAAAAATAACATGGCTTGAGGACACCAAAAAATTGGTGATTTGAACCATCGTTTCATCATTTTCGAATCAAATAAAGAAACAATTAAAAAGAACAAGTTTGCCCATTAGATCAGTAATATCTAAAAAGAACGAGTTTGACCCTTCTCGAACCAGACCCGAGCGCCTTTCCCCTGTTCAAATCCAGCCGAGTTACATGCTGCTGGTACAAGGGACCATTTTTTTCTATTTTTTTCTCTCTATTTATCCTGAAAATAATAAAAGATGTGTTTTTATGCTGTGTCACGTTTTTACCATCTCCAGATGCGACCACAAATTTTCGAGTGTTGTGTAAACAAATTTTGCATGCGTACGTACTCATTGCACGGCTCTTTCTTCATAATTTCACTCGTTATTCTCCGTATTAACAGATACTATGCCTCAATAAACACCATCTATTTTCGAGATCGAGAGAGAGAGAGAGTTCAAAGATGCAATATGAGCATTCATTTACGTCGTTTGGAAGCACGCAGCCGCAGGGAAGGGTGCACTTACTGGTCCGTGGACAATCAACGGCGGTGCCGACAGGTGGGGCCCAGGTTGTACACCCATTGACGGGCATGGCCCACCTGCCAAACCCCCGTCCCCAGTCCCCACGGCACGGAAACGGAACGGCGAACGTCCTCACCCGCAACCAGCCGAATCTAACTAACCGAAGCTGACGTGCTCGTCCTCCTCCTCGCTTTTTTGTTAAACTTCTCCCTGTTTTTTTCTCTCCTTTCCTTTAATCATTTTTTCAGGTCCCCTTTACCCTCATTTCCTTTTTTCTTTTTAAAAGTTTCAAAAATCTATAGTGCAGATTTCATTTTAATTATATTCCTTTTTCTTAATGTAAGTAAAAAAAACAAGAAATTTATTTTTTTCTCCATGTTTATTAACTAATGACCTATAAAAATCCACGCGGTTCTTTATAAAACTCTCTACTTTTGTACTACTACTTTGCTGCCATTTTGCCGTATTATCTTATAGAAATACTGTACACGAGTCTCTGTATATACGGTGCTGGTATATATTACTCATAAATAACCGAAGACCAGTATAACAAATTAATAATAGACAAACACAACTCAAATAAGCAAAACTAAAAAGGGAAAAGGAGCGCAGCAGCATCAGTCATCGTAAATGTACTAGACCGCTGTAATTTTCAACGTACTATACGTATACGGTGCTCGTGGAGTAGTATACACTATACTTCATAAATAAGCGAGGACTAATATAATAATAATAATAATAATAATAATAAAACACAAGTCAAATGAGCAAAAAATAAAAAGGGAAAAAGGCCGCATCAGTCATCAGTGTGCTTGCTGTCTCTCCCATCGCTTTCCCCTGACTTCCCTCGGCTTGCTGCCGTCGCATCGAGCCACCACCTCTCCCCTCGCGGATGCGATTCCCTCTCCGCCGCCTCCGCCTCGCCTAACTAGCTAGCTCGGAGGGTGGTGCAATGGCGAGCGCGTCGGAGGACGACGCCGGCTCGGAGCGGTGCTGCGGGAGCTACAGCCCGAGCGCGGACGTCAGCGAGTCGGAGACATCCAGCGACTGCTCCGCGCCGACCACCACCACCACCCGCCGCTTCGCCTCCTCCTCCTCCGCCTCCCGCGGCCTCGCCTCCTCCTCCTCCTCCCTCCCGACCCCTCCTCCCTCCTCCTCCGCCGCAGCCTTCCTCTCCGCCAAGCCCGCCGCCGACCTCTCCGGTTCGTTCCAACGAAACTCAACTCCTCTTCTTCGCTGCTTGCTTAGATCTCAGTCCACCTCTCCTCTCTCTTGCTGCCTTTCCCCCCTCACGAGATGCCTCGTTTGTGCTTGTTGGGTTTGGCCAGAGGTCGACATGATGAAGGAGCGCTTCGCCAAGCTGCTGCTCGGGGAGGACATGTCCGGGAGCGGCAAGGGCGTCTGCACCGCGCTCGCCATATCCAACGCCATCACCAATCTCTCTGGTACGATACGAACCCCACATTGCCGTGATTTGCGACGAGGAAAAGGCGGGAACAAATAACGCGTCGTTTGCTGTTTCCCGAATCCAGCCACCGTGTTCGGCGAGCTGTGGAGGCTGGAGCCGCTGGCGCCGGTGAGGAAGGCGATGTGGACGCGGGAGATGGACTGGCTGCTCTCCGTCGCCGACTCCATCGTCGAGCTCACCCCGTCGATCCAGGAGCTCCCCGACGGCGGGGGCCAGTTCGAGGTCATGGTGCCGCGCCCCCGCGGCGACCTCTACATGAACCTCCCCGCGCTCAAGAAGCTCGACGCGATGCTCCTCGCCATGATTGACGGGTTCAAGGAGACGGAGTTCTGGTATGTGGATAGGGGAATCGTGGTTGATGACATTGGTGGGCCGTTCTCGTCGTCGTCGTCTTCCTGTGGGCAGCCGGCGGTGCGGCAGGAGGAGAAATGGTGGCTGCCATGCCCAAGGGTGCCACCCAAGGGGTTGTCGGAGGATGCGAGGAGGAAGCTGCAACAAGACAGGGATTGTGCAAACCAGATACTGAAGGCGGCCATGGCGATTAACAGTGATGTGCTCGTGGAGATGGAGATCCCGGAAGTGTACTTGGAGTCACTGCCAAAGGTAAATATAACACTTAAGATTAGCAACTCATTTGTACCAGACTACTAGTTACTAACTACTGGTGCTGGTAAAAATGGGCCAATGTGTTGAATTGCAGTGAACAGGACTTCTTCTCACCATACATATGCTTGTAAATGTAGCTCAACTAGTGAAAGTGTGAGTGCCTTTATGGCAATGTGGTCCGTTCGCTTGAGCTAGCTGTGTTGCTATCACACTATCATCTGTCTTAAATCCAATTTATTTCCTATCCGTTTGTAGAGCCCCCCATTTTTAGTCACAAGCATTCAATTCATGTGTAGTAGTGTTTTCATGGAAATTGGAGAAGAAATCAACCATCTATACTCTCCTTCGTAGCTCTAATGGGGTTAATGTGTCTGCCTCCCAACACTGTAAATGCTTCCTTGAAGGCTTGGATGCATGTAGTTAAGTCACTTTTTTTCTTGTTATGGTAATAAGCTAATTATTGTCTTTCTAGTGCAATTCTTATGTCTTATGTGAGTGGTTATCGGCATATCTCACATTATCTTGGTTTACTTCTTGCTACCTTATTTGGCAAGATGATTTTAGCTTCTGATCTGGTACCAGCATTCCATTTTAATACAAGTTGAAAACAGTCTTGCCAGTAACCAATTATGGGTGGAAGCTGAAAGTTGATGACTTTTAGAATGCAAAGAACTTCATTGTATAAATTAGCTTAGGATGGAGAGTTTGTAAGCAGATACCCGGGGCAAGCTCAAATTTGGTTTCTTTCCTGTCTGTGCTTGTACACCATCAAGCACAAAAATAAGCTAGTGATACATATTCTTGTTAAAGCATTAATTTCACAAATGTAATTCATGTATACGTTGCTAAACCTGGTCATGAATATGGTATCTAGACGTTGACTTTTAGGCTAGTCGTGTAATGTGCTTTAGAAGACACAATATTGAAATTCCATTCCTTCTTTACAACCTTTTTCTGTAATTGAATAAAAATTATCTGTACTGTATCTTAAAATGAATATTCAAGTCGCATCTGATATCTTTTACTCTCTGTTTATGTCCTTAATGAGTACCTTCCTAAAATAGCACTTCTTTACTGATCATGGATATCTCTCTGAGTTCCTCACACAGTAGTCTCTTCTTTTTCTGCAGAGTGGTAAATCTTGCTTGGGTGAGATAATTTACCGATATATAACAGCTGAACAATTCTCACCAGAGTGCCTCCTCGATTGCTTGGATCTGTCATCAGAACACCACACACTTGAAGTAGCTAACAGAATAGAGGCTGCCATCCATGTGTGGAGATTGAAAGGCCAAAAGAAATCCATACCTCAAGCAAAATCAAAGAAATCTTGGGGTGGAAAAGTGAAGGGGCTTGTTGGAGATACAGAAAAGAGTCATGTTTTGTCCCAAAGAGCTGATGGGTTGATGCAAAGCTTAAGATTGCGATACCCTGGTTTGCCACAAACCTCCCTTGACATGAGCAAGATCCAGTATAACAAGGTTATTCCTCACATTTTTACTCATTTGAATATGTCAAACAAATGGGTTGGGCTTGGAGTTAGAATTGTATGGTTCATTCATCTTCTATTTCCTCAAAACCAAGCATGTTTATATGACATATCTCTAAGATCTGAATTATACAATTCGTAACATTAGAACCTTTATGTTTTTAATATCAGTTAACTTATTTTCTTCAAAAAAAATCAATTAACTGTCAACATAATCAAAATAGTCATTTTTTTCCTTGTGTTTATTGTCCAGGACGTTGGGCAATCCATACTAGAGAGTTACTCAAGGGTTCTGGAGAGCTTGGCATTTAACATAATTGCCAGAATTGATGATGTAATTTATGTGGACGATGCAACAAAGAAGTCTGCCGCTGCTGAATCTGTTTCGATCTTCAATCGTGGCATTGGGTTACCAGTTAAGAAGAGTATCTCCCCAAGCCCGTTCTCAATTCAGCATACACCATATGCCTCTCCATTTGCTACACCCACTTTCTGCTCCTCCACTCCAGTTACAGGCAGCCCTGGACGAGTACAGCCTCCATTAAACAAAAACAACTTACCATCAAAACAAGAGGTTAAAGTTGAGAAGCTGTTTTCTGGTGATATGGAGAAGGTCTGGACGTATGCGGGAAACCTGAGCGCTAGGAAAGACGCAGGAGATGCCCCTGAGAGAGACTGAAAGGCAGTGAAGAAAGTTCTTCAGATCTTAGAGGTGTCTCAGCAAGGTCAACGGGTTTCAACACATCCTGTTCTGGTCGTTAGTTAGATTTTCCCTGTACAGAAGCAACATGATTCATTTTTTTGTGCTTTCTTAGCGAGCCAAGGGTCTATCTATCCCTACCTACAACAAGCAAGGGAATGACCCTTTGAGTCTTGATCGCATCTTAACAAGTCAGTTTCACGTAGCTGCCTCGGTCGGACATGTACTCTTCTTGTTCATGTTTATACTAGTTGGTTTAGTTAGCAGCAAGTGTTTGAAGTTCAGGTGCTGCAGTATTTTTTTTTTTTGGGGGGGGGGGGGGGGGTGTCCCTGGAGGCATCGGTTCCCTAACGATCAACTGCACTTGCAATGTAATGTTCTTCTTGTACCATGGTCATGTATCATGATTTCTGATGCCTAGTTGTATATGGCACCTAATGAACTGATCTGACGCTCTTCAGTCTCTGAAGTCTTGCTCATATTGGCTGACAGCTGCTGACGACTTGACAGTTTTGTTGGGATCCTCATTGACTATAATTTTCTTTTCATCACCGATATTTTTTTCTCTGCAGCTGTAACTTGCATGCACATTGTATCTGCCACTAGCTTTGGCTTAGCTCCATGGAAGAAGCAAAGAACACCTTGTTCCAGAGTCACACGGCGACATTGCCAGATTGCCAACTAAACTCAGGTAAAAGTAACTTCGTCCGCAAATATACCATGCCTAATCCTCTTGGATCATCTACCTCCATGGCAGCATCGTACTTGATTACTTCTCCCTGGACTTCAAGTCTCCAATGTTGCAATTAAATCGCTGCAATATAAGCTGTGCATTGTAATGCTGTTCGAGACACGATACTTTGACTGTTCGACAGTGACCTGAGAAGAGAAGGTATTTGTAGCTGCTACACCACCAGACCGGCATGGCCACCGCGGCGAACGACACGACGCCGGCGAAGCCCGCCGGGCCGCAGCTGAAGCTGCTGGTGGACAAGCGGTCGCGGCGCGTGCTGTACGCGGAGGCGCGCAAGGACGCGGTGGACTTCCTCATCGGCCTCCTCCGCGTGCCCACGGGGCTCGCCGCGCGCGTCCTCGCCAGGCACGGCGTCGATGCGCCGGGCTCCCTCGGCACGCTCTACGCCGGCGCGCGTGCCCTTGACGACGCCTTCTTCGTCTCCCTGTCATCGTCGGGCCCGGACCGCCGCGACGCGGTGCTCGGCCAGGCCGCGCTGCCCTCCGCCGCGCTGCCCCTGCTAGGCGAGTCGCTACCGCCCCCGCCCCCGCCGCCGCCGCCGAGGCGGTACTTCCGGTGCAACGCGTACGCGCTGCCGTGTCGGTCGAACCCGACCAACGTGACGGACGTGGAGGGCCTGTCGTGCCCGGGGTGCCGGCAGGCGATGACGGTGGAGATGAGGTGGGCGCCCGGCGGGGACGCGGCCGGCAAGCCGGCGCAGGAGTCAGCCGGGGAGGGCGGGTACGTGAAGGAGGTGGTGACCTACCTGGTGATGGACGACCTCACCATCGAGCCCATGTCCACCATCTCCGCCGTCATGCTGCTCAAGAAGTTCGACGTCAAGGACTGCTCCGCCCTCGACGAGATGACCGTCGAGCTGGGGCCAAAAGAGGTAGCTTTTGCATCCATCTCCGGCGATCCCTTCGCCGTAGAGTTCTCTGTACCATGCTTATTACTAACTGTGTATCGTGTTGCTGTACAGTGTGTGAAGCTACTGAAGGCGTCTCTGGACTCGACGACGGCATTGACGGATGTGTTCAGCGGCGGCGTCTCCATTGAAAGGCTTGAGTGAGCAAGCGAGATCGCGGCTGCACGAGTGCAAAGAAGACTAAGGGCGTTGGGAGAAACCGATGAACGAGGTGGTGACAACTGACAAGTCACAATGTGTCAGTATGTACCGGTGGATATACAATACGTGCAATGGAAAATACAACCAATTATGTGATGCTAGTCTTTGCTTCTCCTACAAAAAAGATTGCGAATGAATCCGAACTCAAATGAAATTTGCACAAACATACCGTTCAAACTCGAACAGAGCTAACTCAGCCCAAGATTTGGCCCAATAAGCTTCCCCACTTGGCCCATTGTAATGGGAGGACTACTAACGAAGCCTACCATTGTGCAGAGGCCCAACAAAAGAAACCGCGTGAATCTCTCTCGGCCTTCAGAGTTCAGACTCTCTCTCTCAATTCGCCGCCTTCCCCGATGACTTCGCCTTAGGGTTAGTGGTGGCGCAGTCGCATAGGAAGAGGAGGGATGCTTAGATGCTCCTACCACCTCGGATCAGCCGCGTGTCGCTTATTAGGCGGTGGCGATGGGTGTAGCGTTGGACCTCCTTGCTCATCGGTTACCTCTAGATATGGTGTGGAGGTTACCTCTAGATACGACATGGAGGCGACGAGACTAGACGAGACAAGGAGGAAGCACTAGATGGGCAGAAAGGCTATTTGTATGGACCTGCTTCATTGCTCAAATCCATCATGGGATGAAAGGATCTTGTGGCTTGCGATTCGAAAGAATTTTTTATTTATATTTTTTTACTAAAATATTTTATTTATTTATTTATTTAAAAATTTACAGATTAATACTCTCAACGTCGTCTGAGAGGGTTTTTTTTAATAAAAAATATACTCTCAAATAGTGTGAAATCGATAAATGCACGTTGGCCCCCTAGTGGGTTGGTGTTAACGCCAAAATTTAAAAAGCCCAGCGATAGATTGTAAAGACAATCGGCTAAAGCGCAGAAGTGTCCAATTGCTACAGGGGAAAAACCGATCGGATTGAGGCAAGAAAAGACTCGGTTCCAGAATAGGAGATTATCCAGATAAGACCGAATTTGAGGAGGAACCCGTGGTTCACGGCAGGGCAATCTATCTTATCTTATATGGATGAAAAAATTTAGTTAGTTAGTTAACTTCCTTAGAGATATTTTTCTTTATTTTTGTTAGGAAATAACGTCCGATGGTTGTTATAAACACGTCGGACTCTATAAACCTAGGATATAAATATAGACCTCCTGAAAATATGTAATCATTAATCCTTCGATCATTACAACCTTGATGCATCACCACCTTAATTCATCTAGGTTTCTACTAGTGGGGTCTGGCTCTCGACGCGGGGCTACATTGGTTAGGTCCGATCTCCGGCGAAAGGGTAAGTCCCGCCACTATCTCGATATGTCTCGCTTTGTCTAAGGTTGCATCAGTTAGATTCAACCTCTTATGCCGATCGGATGTATCACATCACGTCCATACATGTCTATCGGCCTATCAAACTCTCTCCGCCATCGTCGGTCTCGTGCTACATCGGTTAGGTTCGATCTATGGAGCTATCAACGACAGAATGAGCTTTAGGCCTATAGGTCTCTGTATGGTGTTTCATCGAAGTATTAGCCGATAAGTTATCCATACGGTGAGCGCCACGTCTAGCGTATCGGCTACTCGACCGATACGCACCAGTCTTCAGAGACTTCCCTTGAGTGTCACGCCAAGCGTATTGGCCTTCCAGCCGATGCGTGTCTATCTTCAGAGAGACGTCCACTCATCGGCTCAGCTAGTCGATAGGTTCGCTGTGCCCTTACTTCAGCACGTCCGATCCGGCGTCCACCGTCCCGTTGCCGCTGGCCTCAGTCTCGTATTGCCTCGGTTAGGTCCAATCTTTGAGATTCGACGCTAGCGGCGTTGTCACGGTGGGTGACGGGTCTCGTGCTGGCATCTCCATCCTGTGCCTCCATCGGCTCTACGCCTGATAGATCAGGGCCTCGCGTCCGCTACACCCAGAGGCGTCGTATCCTTCGTCAACATCCGTCTACGCCCGCATTGGCTCCCCAGCAGATGGAAGCGCGCCCTGATTCCTATCGGCGATCAGCCGATAGCAGGATCCATCCGGACGCGGCCGATGACCAACCCGATCCTATCAGCAGCTAGCCGATAGCGAGCGCTCATATCAGCTCGTCGTCCGACTGACCTGTTTGCCTCACCTCCTTATCAACCGTATGGTCAAATTAACTGGCACGCCCGCACCCGCACCGTCATGCCAGAGCCGACATGAATCCACGGCCCCCGCGCACACGTACCTCGAGCCACGGAGAGAAGCCAACCGGCCTATACTAGAGCTAAGTAAACCTCCCAGGCGTCGGCGTGCTCGCGCCGGGGTTTGGCGCGAACATATTTTTTGGCACGCCCAGTGGGACTGAAGGCTTCATTCATCGTCCGATAAGAACCGTACTTCGTTCATCGGCCGGTGGTATAGAAATCTTCATTCATCAGCTGATTGGACGGGATTTCATTCATCGGTTGGAGAAACCTGAAGATCATTCATCAGCTAAAGATCCGGTGCAAACAGTTGGCGAAAGTATAGAAAATTTATAGATAGTCCTTGTCACCTTAGTTGAGATTATTTTTTTCTTGTGGCAAGGCACACGAAGGAAGAGAAGGGCCTGGCGTTTTTGCAGGTGACATCTTTGTTGCCCTCTATTTAGGTGTTTTTTCACGCTCAAGGGGCCGTCTACAAAATTGCTAGGTAGCCCAATAATTTTAAAGCGGCTCCTTGCCATCCCATGTTATGATATTTTTGTCCCTATCCTACGGATGTCCAAAGAAAAAAGATATTTTAAATAAATATGTTTTTATTTAGAGATTTAATTATAAAAAAAATCAGAAGTATATAGAAAATATAATTAAGATGCTTGAATTATGTGAGAAAATCATTACACAATTAATTTGAGGGCCGGATGATTAATAGGTTCACACACGGACATTATTTAGATAATAATGATGAAAATATTACACGCTTACTAAGAGATTTACATATTACAGAAAAAAAACATAGACGTAATATAAATAATAAAATAGGTAACACGCTACGAACGCCTATTTGAAACTTTTGGAGATCGTCATCTATCGTCTACTTATAATAACCCGTTGCCAAAGTAGCCGACTCTTCACTCCTACTCTACTTTAGGTTACATGTATTGTTCAATTGTTTTAGACTGTTTGATTCCTGTAGAGTTCTATGGTGATTTTTTTATATCTATACATTGTTTGAATTCATACATTCTTAGTGGTTCCAATGGGAAAAAGTGCACACATAGCTATTGTAGTTAATGTGATAATAAAATTAAAGCAAATTAGATAGATGTATAGCGAACTTCTAATGAAGTCATTGTTAAGAATATTTGGATGAACAAATTACCTTCTTCCAAAAGTATCGTCACTTATTGGCTTCACCATCTTGCAACGATTATTGCAAATACACTTAGAATGCTCCCATCATAGAGGTAGTACAATAGGTTGTAGCCTTCAATCTAACCATTCAACTCTTAACGTCGTTAATAGCCCTCCTTACTTCTTATATACTGTTTGTTTGATTTTGAGGGGGAAAACCAACGGCCCTCGGAGAATCAACGACTGGGGTCAAATATTGTATTTTTTGCATCAACTCACTAAATAAAGCTACACATCCTTTCGTGAATCTGGTAAAGAAAGTATTGGTTCGAACAAAATGTTGTGATAAGTAACAATTGAAAAAACATGGTCATACAATTCATACCTTATAAGAATAGTTTATACATTATAAGAATCTTCTTCTACGAGTGTTGGGATCTCAAGATTTCATAAGCTATCATCAATCAACATATATGTAGAACGGACAGTCACATCAAGATGAAATTAACCAAACCAAAGCAATCCTTCTCCAGTCTGGATCCTTAGTGAAAGTGCATTTAGCAACTATTGTTCTTTAATGTTATAGGAGATAGAGCAAACGGGTGGTATGAGATTTGTAAGGATATCAGTGGGCGGAAAACTTGAGATTTATCATACATACGGAGGTATTATATAGCATGAGTTGTATTAGGTGTGGAAGAGAAGACATAAAGCGTTGAAAATAACGTAACATTCACGTATGGAAGTGCATTGCCTACAAAAATCCTATGAATGTGACGTGGCATTAAAACACCAAAAATTGGTTGTCGACTTGTGTTGAAAATGGCATGATGGTCATGCACCGAAAGTTGGCTGGCATTACTCAACGTAGATTGTGACTTGGCAATCATGCACGTGTAGTAAGGAGTGAAAACACCAAAAGTTGGTTGTCGTATGCTACCAGTAGTCATATGTACACAATAAAGAGTGAAAGTGACGTGATATTAATATATAGTAAATAATGTAGGTACGTAGAGCTAAAACAATAAATACAAATTAGTATAAACAGTAAGTATAATTGGCACAATGTATAGGCTTGGAGATTGGCCTCTACCCCTCTTCATCCTCCTCCCATGCGCTTGAATGTGACTCTAAGAGTAGATGAGGCGGTTAGCTGGGACGTCACAGCTAGCACGGACTTGTTGCACATGAGTCGAAGTAGGTGACTCCCATATGTGCGGTGGTGAAACTCCTACAAGTTGGGAGGAGCCAAGCATGTTCTGATATGCCATGAGGTCATCGTGATCTAAGGAGTCATGCACCCATCCAGAGGTGGCCTGCCTAAATCTGATCATGACTACGGAGTTCTGTGGCGATGCAGCCTGGAACCTTGTGAGAAAAATAGTTGAGCAATGTAAGCTGAAATTTTGTGGGCAAAATAAAAATTTGTACCATGCAAAAAACCTAAAAACCCTTGTATTGGCATCCCTGTTCTCTATGTCGACATTCCCTCTATAGAGGAAGCAAGGTATAACATAGCAAAAACTATAAAGAGTATACTTTATTAACAGTAGCATCGCACAACAAGAAAGAAAAAAATATATTTGAACGGTGGATAGTCAAAGTTATTTGTGAGCATCGTTCCTACAGGGGGTAGACTCCTACTATAGCCGCCACTATAGGAGAAACCATATTGGCAACACGATAGGTGAGAGCACAGATCATGGTGAATATCATGTTGCGCATCCTGTTGAAGGTAATCATTTGCTCATCAGCACAACCTTGACCTCCAACTGTCGGCACACAAACTCAAGCTCGCCGTCAACCTACCGTGTAGCGTTGACCTATTTGAAATGCCATATCATTCATAAGAGGCATAGCACATTTAACTGAGATATAAAAGATTGATTGAATCACAATGTGGAATAAGTCTTGGTCACAATGTATAGGGTATGCACCTTGCGCACCAACTACATGTGGCTATGGAGTATCAGGAGTGAATATCATGCGCGTGCGGGTATGAGGTTGGTACCAACTGAGGTACACTAAGTACGACGCCTCTGTGTGTGAGCGCTGTTCCTCAATAACTTCCTCGATCACTAGCAACTAGTCATTGACGTACTTCTGAAGACATGTTATCCACAAAGTGTCGACTACCTGTCCCTACCAATTGTACCTAGTACAAACGCGATGTTAGAATATATACGAAACATACAATCATATGTTCAATTTTGTATCAATACTTACCAATGAACATCAACTAGCACAATCAGCGCCACTAGTAAAGGGTACAACTAACACAGACCAAACTCTCGTAGCAGGCGTTGCGGATAATGCAGCTCAATAAAGATGTAGAACACCATCAGCTAGGTCATCAACTAGTAGGGTTGGTCATATGTGCATAGAGTCAACAGTTCAAGTGGTGCACGAGCCTACATGGTTGTAGGGCTATATGGCTCCTATAGGACATCGTTCGGTTGCAATCGATCTATCTCTAGCACGAGTCTGAGTAGGACCTCATGACCTGCAAGTGAATCCATCGTCACTATAGACTACGAAAGGAAGTGTCAGCCAGTCATTTTTTTATACGAACACTGAATTAACACATTACATTCCTTGTGATGACACCACACTGTCCCTATCTCAGGAGCCTATGTGTGTATATGTTATTGTTGTAGGCGTTATGGTCCACTACTAATCGACCGATCATGAACCGCTCGACCACCTAGAGCTATAAAAATAGTAGACAACTAGTGATCAACAAACCTTGGTCGGTCTTCATGCACACATCACAAAGACCCTGATACGTCATTATGAGGATAGCGGATCCCTAGCTCTATTGAGGTACACTCCCGTTCTCATCATCGGCAATCATCCGAGCATAGTAGATAAGCCCCTTATCCACAACATGGCCTATCGTGCTGGTGAACATCACCCAACCAAAAAGTCACAGCAGGTACGCCTTGAAGATGTGTCACACCGAGTAGTCGTCGGTCTTAGAATGGAGTTGATCAGTCTTCATTGGGAGAAGGTTATTTCCATATGTAATTAATTAGGCTTAAGTATGTACATAACATCGTATCAACTACTTTATATACAGTGAACTTAAGTAGCCACGTCTAGGTGGGGTCGCCTGTGGTGTAGAGAGGAAGTGTTCCTAAAGCAACAAGACCAGGCAGACGTTGAATGTAATCGAAGCGCTCCTAGATGTCGCTGTGTCATCCTTAAAGTCTATCAACCAGACCTACTGCATGCATTCCTTGTGAGGGAATACCTAAAAGGTATGAGATATTCTGAAGCATAGGGATCATGTCCCTACATGGTAGGTGTAACATGTGTGTCTCCGGCCTCTAATGGTCTAGAAGTGCTGCGAGAAAAGACCGATCTACGAACCACCACTTTATTGGGTCCCTCTCGTGTGATGTAGCCTCGACTAGCTTGCAATATGAAAGGAGGTTAGCCTCATGTAGCTTGTAAAAAAGGGCAATGTATGTATTATCTACCATGAATTATATTTAAAGGTACAACAAATAACATAGATATCTCTTACCTAGCACAGAAATAGGGTCCATAGGTAGTAAGTGTTGCAAAAGACACAGACGAAGGGTGGTTAGCACACCATTCTCAACTGCTGAGAGGTAGGAGCGGTGTGACCGATTGAGACCATGGTTTAATAGCTCTAGTGTTTGGTACGTCATTCCTGCATTAAAAAAGAAAGTTAGCACGATGGTCAAAAATAAAAACATAATATATAGTTCATATAACTGATGATAAATTTTTGTTAGAGAAAACAAACAACAGTTTTCATTACTATAAGGCCCAAAGTAAACAAAATTATGATACATATAGTTCATATAACTTAGAAGAAAATGTTCATAACTCTCTAAATTATGAGAACTTAAGTTATGAATCCACTCTTACAATAATGCATATACTTGCACTACATGACTAAACCACCAGATGTATGAGAATGCCTAGGGTGAGTTGTCCTTGAAGTAGGGCCTTCCCTCGTGAGGCGTCTTCCATCGACCCATGCTCCTATTGGAGAAGCCTTCGCTTCACTTGAAATCTCTGAATGTTTTGGACACTTTTTGTAAATATGCCCCTCCTAATAGCACTTTCTATAACGTTTGAACCTTCCACCTATTTTGGACTCATCCATATTATTACGAATCCATCTAGTCTTGTGGCGACCTGCCTTGTCCCTTAATTTTGTTGGATTTGGAATGTAAAAAACCTGAGGTTACTAAGCTGTAAAAGACCCCTCAATACTGAAGCCAAATGCCTCGTCATTCCAAGTATGCAAAATAGCTTCATTCCTAAAATAAAGTTATACAAAATGACGGTCCAGTATTCCACACTTCGAACTCATGGCAATAACGTGAGACATGACTTGTGGTACAATCTTGCCTTTTGGCATGAGCATGAGCAAGTTCCATCATTTTTATGACATACTTCTGTATAACTCTCTAATAGTAGATTTAACGCTTGGTCTTATTAGCACACAAGATTTCAAATATATGCTTCTGTGTATCTTGAGGTATAACCTGATGTTCTTGAGTCTTTTTACATTTTTTTCAAGTATTTTGTCATCATTGTGCCAAACAAATAGCATTGTCTTCCATAGAGGGCCTAGTTGCTTTGTACCAATCTTTAAAATACTTGTATGTGCTATACATGATAAACTCAAAAATAACAACAAGCGATAGCTCTCTTACACCATGCATCACCTAGTTATAAATCTTAGCCAAATTGATAGTCATTATGCCAAACCTAGTGTACCATTGTTATAGAAAGGTACATTTCTCCTTTGGGTCAATCTTAATCTAGTGTGAAAATTTTTTAACCTAAAATGCTGACCTCCTTCTCATAGCTTAGTCATCACTAGGGAGTGATCCTAGAGCTTTGGGAGCCTCGTCACTTATGTGTTGGCCTTCTGGACTATTCATCTATTTGTTTCATTGTCAGCTTGTCCAACATCCTCTAAAGCTCATCGAATTTCATCTATTGATTCTAAGCACAAAGCTTATTGAAAAGATTCATAAGATGTTTTTCTTGAACTGCTTGTAGAAATTAGCAGTCATGTGATGCATACACCATTTGAACGAATATCTAGTCACTCTTGTGCATACCATTTCTCCACGTTACCATCCTTCAAATAATCAACAGCCCGTAGAAGTTCAGCATGATGGTCCTATATAAGGCATATGCTAGGCTCATACACACAACTACATCTTTCACCTACTTCAGAAACTAGTACCTACTTTCAGTATTCTCGTTCTCAATGAAAGAGAAAGTCATGGGTAATAACAAATTATTTCCATCAACTCCAATTATTATCAATATCTGCCCTCTGTACTTTCTAGTTAGGAACGTCCTACCGATACATAGTTTGGAATAACAATGCACAAATACATGAATGCATGCACTTAAAACGAAGAAAACCCATTGAAACATACTTTGCTGAGCATGGTCAAGTGATAGGAGTGATTTGAGATTGCATTAGCCCTCTAGATTTCTCTGAAAAATATAACCTAAAAGATGAAGCAAATTATCATATGAAACTTTGAATATGTCAAATCTCATCTTCACAATTTTCTATTTAGTCCTCCATGTAATTGTGTACTTAAATTTGTCCTCAGTACACCTGATAATTGACTACCCTAGGCTATGCATAATATCAGAGTACTTCTCTGTTATAACAAATACAGATGTTATGTTTCTATGGTATTTCTCGATCTCTTGTAAGTGACAATTATACTTGGTGATGATAGACATATTTCAGTAATCCTTTCATTTACCCTTGAATGTAATTACCATTCTTAGACACCTATAACTTGAGTTCACTCACTTCACTTTGTACACCGTCTTGCTTGACTTTGTGTTCGTGCCGGATCTTGCGCGCGCGGCACAAACACGTCGACGCCTAGGAGGTCTGCTTAGCTCCAATACAGGCCAATCGGCTTCTCTTCGTGGCTCAAGGTACGCGCGCCGGGGCCCATGAGGTTCACTCAGCTCTGGCGCGACGATGCGGGTGTGGGCGTGCCAGTCAATTTGACCCTGCAATTGATAAGGAGATGAGACGAACAGGTCAGTCGGACAATGGACCGATATGGGCTCTCGCTATCGACTGGCCACCGATAGGATCGAGGTGGTCATTGGCCGTGTCCGGATGGCTCCTGCTATCGGCTGGTCGCCTCGGCTGGTCGCCGATAGGGGTTGGGACGCTCTTCCATCGGTTGGGAAGCTGATGAAGGCATAGACAAATATCAATGAAGGATATGATGGCTCCAGGTGTGGTGAAAGCGAGATCCTGATCCATTGGCTGCAGAGCCGATGGAGGCACCAAAGGGTATTACAAACATAGCACGGGGGATTCCTCTTGGTAGTTGACGGAATCTGTAGTGGTCGTTCATCAGCTGGAAAGCCGATGAAGGCATATGTGAAGTGGCAAGAAATCGTATAAAAGACACACCGGCTGCAAAGCCGATGCCGCTCCAGATATAGCAAGGGCGCAACGAACCAATCTGCTAGCTAAGCCGATGAGAGGACGTCTCTCTGAAAATAGGTGTGCATCGGCTAGAAGGCCGATGCGCTTGGAGTGGTGCTCGAGGAGAGTCTCTGAAGACTGGTGTGCATCAGCCGAAGAGCCGATACGCTGGGTGTGTTGCTCAATGTATAGATAACTCATCGGCTAACACTTTGATGAAACGCCGTACAGAGACCTATAGACCTAAAGCTCAATCTACCATCGGCAATCCCATAGGTCAAACCTAACTGATGCAGCACGAGATCGATGATGGCGAAGAGAGTTTGATAGGCTGATAGACCTTGCACGGACATGATGCGATATATCCGATCGCCCTAAGAGTTTGAACCTAACCGATGCAGCATTAGACAGAGCGAAACATATCGGGATAGTGACAAGACTTATCCCTTCGCTGGAGATTAAAGTTAACCGATACAGCCCTGTGTCAAAAACCAGACCCCACCTGTAAAAACCTAGATAAACTAGGGTGGCGATGCGTTGAAGTTGTATTGATCGAAATATATGTTGATTTTTATAGGTTTCTAGGGGGTCTATATTTATACCTTGGCATTACAGAGTCCGACACGGTTACAACAACCATCAGACGTTATCTCCTAAAAATATAAAAGGAAAATATATCTAGAGAAGTTAACTAAACTAACTAAACCTTCATATCTATATAAGATATGATTTACATAGATAAAATACCATGCCATGATTTTCACGGCTTCTCTTCAGACTCGGTCTCATTTGGATAATCTTCTATTCTTGGACCAAATCCTTCCTTACTTCCTACAATCGGCTTCTTTCCTGTAGCAATTGGACTCTTCTTTACTAAACTAATCGTCCTTCCTATCTTTCACTGGGCTTACTAAATTTTGGCGTTAACACTTTGTAACTCAGAACTCTCTTCAAAGTGATATCGCCCAGTATTTAAATGCTTCCATTAATTTCTTTTTATATGCATTCTTAGTCTCCTAAATGACCTCATTCTCCTTGTACTTCCATAACATGTAATGCCCCTTAGAGATAATAAGTCCGAAAAAGTTCTCGTTAGATCGTTGTGAGGGATTTATAGTATTGTCTTCCTCGTCCAATTATTCATCATTGTCTGGATACTCATTATCGAAATATTCCTTATCCATTACCTCAATGATTGTGTTATTTCTCTCTCCCTCGTCTATTAATCCTCTAGGCTCTCTATCTCCTCCTCCTCTTTTGTATTCTGACTTATTTTCCTCCACTGTTTTAGCATTAATTCTCAACATACTTGAATTCTCTTTATCTTTGAACGACCATTAAAACAATATTTTCTTTCTAGTACACTGACACATGAATGCTAGGTGGTCAATTTCTGCTTTCTCCACGTAATATCTCCAAGTGGTAGTGAAATCTACCGATATTAACTTTTAGAAAAAAAAACTTTAGTTGCTTAGCTCACTACAACATACATGGTTATTGTGTTGACATAGGGGTTGATTTAAAAAATCTCATATTAACCAGTTGTACACTGCTGAAAAACTTTTTTTCACTGGTCTTTCAATGCTTGGATTGAGCCGAATTCTAATAGATTTATCCCATATGGATCATACATAATATTTTTTTGACCGTGATATAAAAAATATTATTTTATTTGACATATTTGTTTATGGAGAAATAGAGTTCAACTAATTAATTATCACATCTAGTACCATACATTTAATATTTAAACACTAATATATCTTCAAACATTACGAACGAAACTATATATAGATCTCGAAGCGAAACTATTTACAAATCTTAAATAATACTACACATTCTACTTTGTTTTATTTCTAAGAATAAATATTACAAAGGGTATAAATCTTTTATCTCCGTATGAATCCATAAACCAGCAGAGTTTCGCCGCTTCTCTTCATCTCCCCTCAACCATCTCTTCTCCCTTTTTATATATTTTTAGATTAAACTAAATTTTTAGACGGCTAAAAGGAGTGTTATAGCCGGCTGCTAAAAATGCCCTTACAGAGGATAAAAAGAGGGCGGCCTGTAAAATTACTAGAACCCACTCTCATGGGGTTACCAATTTTATATGCGACATCTTAAGAATAAAAAACAAACTTAAGTAGAGGATAAGGACCCTCTAAAAAACTCCTCCCCTTGCATCCTATCATGAGGTGGTGGTTTTTTATCACGAGAAAAAACACTCTTACTTAGAGCGGCAAGAGATCCGACTCTATAAGTTTTTTTAAAAAATATATATTAAATATATTTTAATAAAAAATATAAATAGAAAAATCCCATTCGAACCTGGTTGGCTATGCGGTTTTGTCCCCTTGTGCAGCCTTATTTTTTTAGGAAAAAAAAAGAAAATACGAGAAAAGTAAGTACAACTCTCGAGAGGCCAGAGCTGATGCAAGAATGGACTGCGAAAGTAGTCATCAGATTTCCCGAGAGATGAGAGCACCAGGATGGATGGTAGTACTATTAGTTTCTTTTCAGGCAAAAGATTTGGGCAGCGATTTGCTCTCATCACAAGACATCATCACTCATCACCAGTACGGCGCCGATCCATCCATCCATCGATCATCGAATCCAGGCATTACGAGTCATGATTTTTTTTACATTTTTATCTTTCTAAAAATACTTATTTTATAAATACACCTTAAAAAACTCAAAACTCATTGTAGATGTGACCCCTACGTCTGCGCCAGTCCTTTTGGCCCGATCTCTCCCTCCACTTTGTTCTTCAAATTATATTAATCTGTTGTCAAATTTTGAAAAAAAACCCGATAAATCAATATGTAAGGAGGATGTGGGTTATTCTCTCGTCCAAATTCCTAAATGTTATTAATTTTCTTTCAAATTTTGAAAAAAAAAATTCAATTATGATATATTATTTATAATTTTTTAAGTAAAATTTGACATTAAATCAATAGATTTAGGTAGGAAGAGGAGTAAAGGACTCAACTCCTCCACCTGGATTAAGATTTTATAAATAAAAATAAATTAATGGCAGTGAATTATGATAGCCGATTTGCTTTTTTTTCCAAAATTTGGCAGCAAATTAATAAGATTTGGAAGAAATCATGATGGGAGAGAAGGCCCCCAAATCGACTAGCTCGAAACATGACCCTTGGCCAATACATCCTACCTCGATACCAATATTATTAGCATGGAGATAGAGGTCTATATATAAAATATTTTTTAAAAGGGCTATAATATCAAAATCTAGCATTATGAGTACTCTTCCATATGGGAAAGCTACGAGAGAACGGGAGAAAGACTAGGGTGCGGCAGGCTAGCTGATGCCATGGCAGGCAGCAGCTACACTACACATTGACGAGAGCCATTTGTGCTGCATTAATTTCTCTAGGCTGGTCGATGACGATTTTGCGATTGCATCGGCTTCCTTTCAAATCGTTGGGAACAGCGCAGAGCTCCAAGAGGCAATGCATGCTTTTAACACGCATTCAAATAACCAAGCACCATCCAGCAGCCCACAAAGCAAGCACCATCCAGCCACCAATCCGCTGCTACCCTCTTCTACAAATTTTAACATATACTACATATTAAGACTGAGGTAAAATTATTTTGATGCTCCTGAATTACACCAAGCAATACGACAATAAATACAAATAACCATGAGTAATGGTTGGATTGGAAAATGAGTATTTTATAAATGTTTGTATTTGTGAGCAAATGTTAAAGGCAATGAACCCTTATACTCCATTTGTGGATGGAGGGAGTATTTGATTTGAATTCGAGGAGTACATTCGAGTTCAATTTAATTATGCAGTAAATATTACTGTATGAAAAGAAAGCTCAATGCCTGGCATCGCCTGTGAGTAATACAGTACGATGGCAATGGCGTTATAACTCTTCCCCCACCAACCTTAAAAAACCTCCATTATTAACGGAGTTCAAAACGAGATCACGTGATTAGTTGAACATTAATTATTACAAATTTAAAAATAGATATATTTTATTTTTTAAAAACTATATATAAAGTATTTAACTTTTTTCGAAGTTATATTTTTTTAAAGTTTGTCTAGAAAAATATAACAATATTTTCAACACCAAACAAATATATTATTAAAATATATTTAATATTATATTTAATAAAATTAATTTAACGTTGTAAGAGTTGCTATATTTTTTATTTGAAAAAATAAAGTGTCTTGTAATATAAGAATTTTGATGGAGTATTTGATAAAAATATAGTTCGGAAATCGTGTTCATGCTAAACTAGGTACGGAGTAGCTCAGCAGATGTGGTACAAACGAACTGAGCCTGCCGGTAACAAGCTATAGGCGCCATCTGCCACTTTGCCCCTTGACCTGACCTATCCTTGGTCAGAGATTGTCTTATTTATCCCCTTCCCAATAATCCTCTCCCAATCTTGCTTTTCACTCTGCAATTCAACAATAGTGGAGTACTAATACTAGTCTATAACAAACATTCAATGCAGTCTCTATAACAATAGTGGAGGTGATGAACGGAGCAGCCAATGCAGCAGCCATGGCTGAGAAGCTGTACCCACCAGCTCTTCTCTCCCACGAGGAGGTCGCCATGGACAGAGCAGCCTTCATGGACACGCTCAGGCGCTTCCACTCCCTCATGGGCACCAAGTTCATGTAGTATTCCATTAATCCATCTCTCTTATTGTTCTTCTTGCTAATCTCGCATGCATTATTTAATTAATTAATCAACTACACTGGTTGCTTGTACTTGCAGGATCCCTGTGATTGGAGGCAAGGAGATGGACTTGCATGCTCTCTATGTGGAGGTCACCAGCAGAGGTGGCCTCTCAAAGGTGAGCCATTTTTCTTGTTTGCGTCGATCGATAATCTCATGGCGGATTGAGGCAATGTGCGATTGCAAAGGGTGAAATTTTGTCTGTGTCGATGATGGATGTTTGTGTGTGGGTGTGCAGGTGATGGAGGAGAGGAAATGGCGGGAGGTGATGGCGCGGTTCAGGTTCCCGCCGACGACGACGAGCGCGTCGTACGTGCTGAGGAGGTATTACCTCAGCTTGCTCCACCACTACGAGCAGGTCTACTTCTTCAGGGCCCATGGCGCGCTTCTTCCCCCTGCAGGTTTTCGTCTCGTCCTTCTCTGCCGCGATTATCTTCTTGTTCATGCCAAAGAAGATTTGTTTGCAAGATTTGGTTTTGGGGAGTTTGGATTGAGATGCTCGATCGATCTTGTGTTGTGTAGCGTCGGCGCTGACGAAGACGCCGAGGAGGAAGATGAGAGGTAGCTCCGATCAGGCGGCGCCGCCGGAGACCGGGAAGAGAGTGGCACTCCCGGAGCGGCTAGGCAGAGGTAGGCGGCCGGCGAAAGACGCCATGGATTGCGTTGCATTGCTTCCTCAATGATGATCTGGTGCTGCATGCAGAGCCCTGCAACTTCAGCGTGACCGGCTCGATCGACGGCAAGTTCGAGCACGGCTACTTCGTCACCGTCAAGATAGCCGCCGAGACGCTGCGAGGCGTACTCTACCGCGTCGCACCACCTCCTCCGCCATCGGCGCCAGCCGCAACAGCAGCAGCAGTAGCCCCGGCTCCGGCACCGCCACCCAGCAATGGCGGCTTTGGCGGCGGTGCGACATCGATGAGCCGTCGCCGGCGAGGGCGGAGGCAGCGCGACCCGGCGCTGCCGAAGCCGAACAGGAGCGCCTACAACTTCTTCAAGGAGAAGCACCCGGAGCTGAAGGCGATCCACCCGCACAGGGAGAGGGAGTACAGCAAGATGATCGGCGACGCCTGGAACCGCCTCGCCGAGGACGACAAGATGGTTCGTCCTCACACAGCCATATTTGCTTGAGTTCTTGACGATGATCGATCAATCAACAACCTCCTGAATCTTGATGCATCGCCATTGTTGTCAGGTTTACTACAGCTATAGTGCAAAGGACAAGGAGAGGTACAAGAGGGAGATGCAGGAGTACAACGAGAGGCTCAAGCTTGCGCCGCCAACAATGGCTGGATGATCAGCTGAATGACAAGAACACTGTGCTGAAGCAGTTGACAACAAGAACGGCTACAGTAGTTAATTAGCTTAACCATTATGGACACCAGAACAACACCCCTAATTACCTTCTTATAAATAGGTGTATTATGTCAATCAGATATACCTCCCTGCGGGCTGGAACTGAACTACAGGTGCAGTCATCTGTCTCACCTGGCTGCTCTATGCCTCTGTTACTACCAATGATGCTTCTCCCAGTTTTGGTTTCAGTCGAAGGGGAACATGGTATGGACTTTAGATAGCTAAATGAATTATATATAACAACAACAAAAAGCTTTTTAACTCCGGACTAGTTAAAATCTAACAAATAAATTAGAGTAGAATTAAAATCTAACAAGAGTTTTAAATTACGGTTTAGATAAACCATAATTTAGATATGTCAATAGCTACTTTTAAATATTACATAGGACAGATATTTAGATATATAATCTTTTAACTCTCTTCATTGTTTCTCTCCATATTAATTTTGAACTCTATTTTTTATATATTATTATTCTAACTTAGATTTCATAATGTACTATTGCATCTCAACGGATATTGGACATAACCAAACCATCTCAACGGATATTGAACAAACTTTTCTTTAATTAGTACTATATTTAATCGATCACGTATATTCTTGTTTTACACTCGATCCATTCTTATATGACCATAAATCCAAACAACTGTTGAACATGTCATTTTTTTAGCCAATATTTTACCTCATACAACAAGTAAGTCTAATCATCGTTCTATAAAACTTGTCTGTTAGCTTCTGCGATACTCTCTTATCACAAATGATATCAGATACTTGGCGCCACTTTATTCAGCCCACTTTGATTCTATGACTAACGTCTGTATTAATATATTTATTTATCTGTAGCATCGATCTTAGATATCGAAATATATCCTTCTTGAACACTAGCTAACTTACTAAACTTATATCTCCCTCCTCGTGTGTGATGATGCCAAAATCACATATCAAGTATTCAGTTTTAGTTCTACTTATTCTAAAACCTTTGAACTCAAAAGTTTATCATCATAACTCAAAAGTGTCTTTAATTTCGCATTCACTCCCTTTGATAACTTCAAACATCTCTAAAGCAATATTCCGAATGCATGTTATCATCTTCTCCCATATGTTATTCGTATCGTCTTTTTTTCTTTCAAGAGCTCTCTTCGATAATTCTTTTCTTGAAAACATTTGATGTCTTTTCTTTTAACTTTTATAACTTAGTTCTTACAAGTTTGGCTTATTTATCTCTACGAGCATGCAACAGAAAAACAAACGTCGGCCACCACTAGCTTATATTGAGAAACTACACATTCTTCAGATATCACTTTATAATCAACACATGCTTATTTATCCTCTTTTCTAAGGACAAAGACAATCTAGCTAGAATGTTGACTACTACCAAAAGTCATTAAATGAGATTGTTTCTTTTTAAAGAAAGTGTTAGCTATCATTAAATCAAAAGTTATAACAAAATCCAAGATTATTTTTCCCTCTTGATTCCTACCACCATACCCAAAACCTCCATATACTGTCTCAAAACCTATACTGTTATATTTACATGACTATTAAGATCCCCTCCTATAAAAAGTTTTTTGCTATTAGATACAGATTTAAGCAAACTATATAAGTCTTCCTAAAAATGTCTCTTAGCATTCTCATCCTAGCCTACTTGAGAGGCACATACACTAATTATGTTTAAAACTATATCACTAATGATAAATTTAGCTAAAATAATCCTATCCCTTTAACTTCTCACCTCCACCACACCATTTTTAAGACTCTTATCAATCATAATTTCTACTTTATTTTTATATGAAGTTGCTCCTATGTACCATAGCTTGAAGCCGATAATGTCCACCTCATTTATCTTCTAACCCTTCTATTTAGTCTCTTGAAAGCACAAGATATTTACACGTTTTCTAACTACTATCTTAATTAGCTCTTTTAACTTATCTATAAGGAATCCTACATTCTAACTAGCTAAACGGATTTTAGTTGGCTTGACTTATTTTCTTATCCTTTGCACTCGTCGAGTCAGCTGTAAAGACCGTTACTCATTTTTCACCATAGCTAAGTGTTGATGTAGCACGCCACTAAAGTTGCGATGGTCCGATTCTTGTTTACTTATCACCATGTCTAGATTATGACATGATGCATCACAGGGGTGACGACCCAGCCCTTGTCTATTTAACACCGTACCCAGGTTTTGATATGACGTGTCACTAAGAGGGTTACGCTCCAACGAAAATTTTTTAGGTTTCATCTTCATAAGAGTTGCTAAATTTTTTATATTGCCTCACCAAGTCTAACATAACCTTTGTACTTACCAGGACTTGAAAACTGTTATGTTGAGATACTAATGACACCCCAACCCTAACAAGTTATATATATATATATACACACACTTTGGTACGGGAGATGATTGTCTTGTGTTCGTCTATGGACCTGCTCAAATGGAGCAGCATGATCTACCTGAACAACAGGCCTCTGCTTGCCTGATTCTCAAATGGAGATTCTTCGATCCTTTTTTTCCTGTGCCTTTTTTACATTCCTCCTCAATCTTTTGGTTTAAATTGAAACTTAGTTTGGACATGAGATAAGTGTTGGAGGCCTACATGCTACTGTAATGATAATGCAATATCACTTGGTAATTAGAGTATCAGACATGTCCATAAGCAGCTAAGCTTTTAAGAACTTCAAACAGACAACCATAGTGCACTGGATGCTATGATATGAATGAGCATAATCATTTCAGCAGCTACTTAATATTAGCAGCCGCAGAGCATAAAATTGAATGCACAATATGGGTTGCCACAACGGAGGAAATAAAATAAAATAAACGGTGTTGCAGTTTCACATAAACATCCAGATAAAATGTAAATACTTTTACAATAAAACAAATCACTTGGTTAAACAAAAAGAATCATAGTTCAGAATGGCAGTGGCATCATCCAAGTACGACAAGGTGATGCCCTTCTTATATGAAAAATAAACAAGGTAAATGTGCAACGGTTTCTCCTTGATATTTATTCAGTAGTGCACTTCATCTTGGGTAGGTCGACGGGTTGCAATTCATCGAGATGGATTATCTTCAGTGTCTCCAGGTTTGGTGTCATTGGTTGAGTTTCTAGAGTTCCCATTCATATTTTCAGTACTCGAAATTCGTCCCTTGGATATATATGAAGCCTGTGCCTGAGACTGGCTACTGATACTTCGATTACTATTGTTTTGGGGATCTCTTTCTTTAGGATGTTCTGTTTCCGAGGCCGGTGTCTGAATCTCTTCACCTTGAGTATTGCCTTTGGCTTGTAGTTGCTACGTGTATTCTTCAGAAGTTACCAAGCTATTCTCAGATTTATTGTATGTTTGGATTCCAGTTGATGTGTCCTTGGTTGATTTGGAAACATTGCTGCCTAGCAGCTGAACCCTTGAAGCTTGTTTTCCTGATTGGTCTAAAGCTTCCTCTCGAGAAGTTCCATTTTTCATCTGATTCATGTTTTTCTGGAGGTTTGTTTTTTCAGGGTCACCAGTTCTAGTGTCCTGTTCCTCAGTTTCTTCAACTTGCTCCTTGCTGTACTGTGGTGATTGTACAATAGCTTGGTAAGCCTCACCAGTTCCAGTGTTTTGTTCCTCAGTTTTTTCAACTTGCTCCTTGCTGTCCTGTGGTGATTGTTGGTAGCCTTTTGCTGGTTCCTGGCTTCTTCAGTTACTGGCATGCTTCCCTTGGGTTCTGAAGATTGCATGCCTCCAGATGCTGCTGAGATGCTAGCAATTACTCCGTTGGCTTCTTTGTTCTCTTCTTTAGGTGATTTTGTACTGGACTGGTCAATTTGTTGCTGCTGCTTTGATATGTCCTCGGTTGATGTCCATTTAGAGTTTTCTTGAGAATTTGATGGTACAATTTCTTCAGAGAGAACTCCAGTACCAGCACCGTTTTCAGGTCGACCAACAACTTGGCAGGCTGAGATAGAGGGGCTGACATTTGATAGGTTGTTAGCCTGACCATCCTGGGGGATAGGGTTTTCTCATCGCTTGAAAACCCAAGAGAAGTTCCCGATGAAGGCTGAACAGGATTCATATCTATAATTGGCGGACAGTGGTTTCAGATTCATCAGTGGTGTAAGTATGAGAAGCTAGTCCTAAAATTAAATTGCAGGCATAATAGAATTATACAAGGCTTTTATTATGATGACCTAGTGGGGGGTTCAAAGTGAAGGATCATTATTTAGGATTATGAACTAGCAAACTTACTCTGTGATCAACCTGATATTTGAACTTTTAAGGGCTTCTACCCTCAAGTTGATTAGCTGAAACAAAAATATGTACATACTGACGAACTCAACATCATATTACCTGTCGTAGGAAGAAGTGGTTTCACTGTATTCGGGGCAGATTATTGATTTTCCACTGAAGAATATGGAGAATATGAACTTGATGACTCTTTAAGGCCTGCTGAAGATGATATGGTTTCTTGAACAGTGAATGATTGATATACAATGGTTTTATCATCTTTAGCAATTTTAGACACCTTTTGACTTGATTCAATAGAGGGAGGCAGCTGTGTAGAATGAGATGAACCTTTGTCTGTAATACAACAGATGGAGCTGGCTGTGGCTGAATCTTTAGCTCGATCACTAGTCATAAGAAAAATATCTAGCTTTGAGATATTTTAATAATTGTAACATTAGTAGTAGGCATGGTCTAACATGGTTTCAGTAAAAGGTACATTAATTACCCATACAACCAAGTACCTAGTTGTGTGAAATTCTGTTCACCAGGGATTGATTTAAATGGTGCAATACCTTGTGGAGCATCTGGGGCTGGTGCATCTTGGCAAGCCTCAGCAGTTCTAGTGTCCTGTCCCTCAGTTTCATCAACTTGTTCCTTTCTGTCCTGTGGTGATTGTACAATAGATTGGTAAGTCTCACCAGTTCCAGTATTTTGCACCACAGTTTCTTCAACTTGCTCCTTGCTGTCCTGTGGTGATTGTACAGTAGCTTGATAAGCCTTTTGTTGGTTCATGCCTTCTTCAGTTACTTTCGTGCTTTCCTTGGGTGGTGAAGGTGGTTTGTCTCCAAGTGTTGTTGAGATGCTAGCGCCTATTCCATTGGCTTCTTCGTTGTCATCTTTAGATGATTTTATACTGGACAGGTCAGTTTGCTGTTGCTGCTTTGATATTTCTTCGGTTGATGTCCCTTTATATTTTTCTTGAGAATTTGATGGTACCGTTTCATCAGAGAGCGCTCTAGTATCAGAACCATTTTCAGATTGACCAACTACTTGGTTGGCTGAGACAAAGGGACTAACATTTGATAAGTTGTTCGCCTGACCATCCTGGGGGGCAGTGGTTTTATCATCACTTTGAAAAAGTTTCCGATGAAGGCTGAACAGGATCCATATTTGTAATTAGTGTGGCCAACACTTTAACCAAACTGACTTTATAAGAAAAGAAGATAAACGAACATACGTGGATTATAAGCTGATACATAGAAAATATATGTTTTCTTAACATAGGTTGATGGTGGATGATTTTCGCTTTCTAGTATATACTTGTAGGGATAAACAAATTAAAATTGTAAAAATCAAATGGTGGAAGTTGAAAGAGGAGACATTAAATGTTTTTATGGAAAAAGTTATCAAAGAGAAATCTTGGAAGTAAAAAGACGATGCAAATAATATGTGCGAGAAGATAACATACATGGAAGATTGTTTCAAAGGTATTTGAAGTGATCAAAGAAAGTGGATGCAAAAATAAAGACACTTGGTGATAGAACGAAGACGTATAAAAATCTATTAAGAAGAAGAAAGAATGTTATGTACGCTTATACCATAATAGAAGTGCGGACAATATAGAGAAGTATAAGGTAGTAAAAAACACTATAAAACAAGCAGTGAGTAAAGTAACGGGGTGGACTTTTCAGGATCTTTATCAATGTCTGAATATAAAGGAAGGAGAGAAGGATATCTATAAAATGGTTAGTGTTTGTGATAGGAAGATAACGGACTTTAACCAAGTTAAGTGTATTAAGGATGAGAGTGATCAATTTTTAGTGAAGGAGTATGAAATTAGACATAGATGGTAAGAGTATTTTGATAATTTATTTAATGGTGTGAACGAGTATAACACCATACAATTGGATGACTCATCAGATGACACCAATAGACACTTTAGGCGGAGGATCTAAGAATCTGAGGTCACAAAAATTTTAAAAAGGATAAAAGAGGAAAGGCAATAGGCCATGATGATATTCTAATCAAATTGTTGAGATGTTTTATTAAATATAGCTATAGTATGGCTAACCAAGTTATTCAACAATATTTTTCAATCGAACATAATATTTGAGAAGTGAATGAGAAGTATATTGATGTCAATTTACAATAATAAGTGAGATATTTAAAGTTGTACTAATTATTAAAAAATTAAGTTGATAAACCATACTATGAAGTTATGAGAGAGAGTTATCGAGCACCGTTTGAGACTAATGATACGGATCTCTACAAACCAATTTGATTTCATGCTCAAAAGATCAACTATAAAAGCAATTTTCTTAATAAAACAAATTATAAAGCGGTTTAGAGAATAGAAGGAGCTATATATGGTTTTTATTGACTTAAAAAATACTTATGACAAGATACTAAAAAATATTATATGGTAGGTTTTGAACAAACATTAAATCTCAACAAATTATGTCACCCTTATTAAGGATATGTAAAACGACTAGTGTTTGGACAAATAATTATAACACAGGTTATTTCCCGATTAAAATAGAACTACGTCAGGGATTAACTTTGAGCTCGTATCTCTTTGCGTTGTAATGGATGAGGTTACAAGGAACATATAAGAAGATATTTCTTGATGTATATAATTTACAAATGATATAATGTTAGTTGATGAGAGCTAGATTAGAGTAAATAAGAAACTAGAGTTATTGCGATAGACTTTTGAGTTTAAAGATTTTAGAGTAAGTAGAATTAAGATTGAATACTTGAGATGTAACTTTATTGTACACGAGGAGAGAGATATAAGTTTAGGAGGCCAATAGTATATAAGAAGGATAACTTTTGATATGTAGAATTGATGCTACAGATAGACAGAAATATTGATATAGACGTTAACTATAAAATCAAAACAGGATGAATGAAGTAATGTCAAACATCTTATATTCTCTGTGATAAAAGAATATTAAATAAACTAAAATAAGTTTTATAGAATGACAATTAGAACTGTTAGGCTGTATAGGGCAGAATGTTAACCTATAAAAAAGACGACATGCTCAATAATTGAGTGTTATAGAAATATACATATTATGTTGAATTTATGGTTATATAAAAATAAATTGAGTTTAAAATAATAATATACATGATCGGCTAGGTTGATACCAATTGAAAAAAAACTTATTCAATATCGATTGGGATGTTTTGATGAAGATTCTTTAAGCCAACAGTATGTTATAGAATTCTAAGTTGATAATAATAAGAGGAGATATAAAGTAAGACAAAAAAAACTGAGATATAATAAAAATCTATATTTAAATAGAAATGTCTAGAAAGTAGATATAAACGTGACTGAACCGTGGGATTTAACTTATGCTCTTATAACTAAAAAGCTATTATTGTTGTTGTTATAGAGATTAATTTAAATAGTGCAGTACGAGCATCTGGGGACTGGTGCATCTTGGTAAGCCTCACCAATTCTATTGTCCTGTTCCTCAGTTTCATCAAATTGCTCCTTGCTGTCATGTGGTGATTGTACAATAGCTTGGTAAGTCTCACCAGTTCCAGTGTTTTGCACCACAGTTTCTTCGAGTTGCTCCTTTCTGTCCCGTGGTTGTACAGTAGCTTGGTAAGCCTTTTGTTGGTTCATGCCTTTTTCAGTTACTTCCGTGCTTTCCTTGGGTGGTGAAGGCTGTTTGTCTCCAAGTGTTGCTGAGATGCTAGCACCTACTTCATTGGCTTCTTTGTTGTCATCTTTAGAAGATTTTATACTGGACAATCAGTTTGCTGTTGCTGCTTTGATATTTCTTCGGTTGACGTCCCTTCAGATTTTTCTTGATAATTTGATGGTACTGTTTCTTCAGAAATCGCTCCAGTACCAGAACCATTTTCAGATCGGCCAACTACTTGGCGGGCTGAGACAGAGGAGCTGACATTTGATAGGTTGTTCGCCTGACCATCCTGGGGGCCAGTGGTTTTCTCATCGCTTGAAAACTCAAGAGAAGTTTTCGATGAAGGCTGAACAGGATCCATATCTGTAATTGGAGGACATTGGTTTCATATTCATGAGTGGTGTAAGTATGAGAAGCTTGTCCTAAAATTAAATTGCAGGCATAATAGAATTATACAAGGCTTTTATTATGATGAACTAGTGGGGGGTTCAAAGAGAAGGGTCACTATTTAGGTTTATGAACTAGCAAACTTCCTCTGTGATCAACCTGATATTTGAACTTTTAAGGGCTTATACCCTCAAGTTGATTAGCAAAAATAAAAATATGTACATAGTGACGATCCCAACATCATATTACCTGTCATAGGAAAAAGCGGTTTCACTGCATTAGGGGCAGATTCTTGATTTTCCACTGAAGAATATGGAGAATCTGAACTTGATGATTCTCTAGGGCCTGGTGAAGATGGTATGGTTTCTTGAACAGTAGAAGATTGCAATACAATGGTTTGATCATCTTTAGCAATTTTAGACTCCTTTTGACTTGCTTCAATAGGGGGAGGCAGCTGTGTAGAATGAGGTGAACCTTTGTCTGCAATGAAACAGATGGAGTTAGCTGTAGCAGAATCTTTAGCTTTGATCACTAGTCATAAGAAAAATATCTAGCTTTGAGAAATTTTAATAATTGTAACATTAGCAGTAGGCATGGTCTAACATGGTTTCAGAAAAGGGTACATTAATTACCCATGTAATTAGGTACCTAGTGGAGTGAATTTCTGTTCACCAGGGATTAATTTAAATGGTGCAGTACCTTGTGGAGCATCTGGAGCAAGTTGGGAACCTGGGAGCGGAGAAAACATTTCTCCTCGTGCAGGCGTTATGCCTTCTTGATCAGGACTCATCCGTGGTGCATGGGGTACTTGTTCTTTAGTTGCAACAGGCGGTACTGCTGAATAATCAGTTGATTGATTATCAGGAGAGACTTCCTGAATTTTGCTTATGGCACCTAGACTATCCGAGGTTTGTACTTCTCTTGTGACTGGTGCAGATGATCTGGCTTGTTGATGAAAAATTGTTTGTGGAACCTCGGGTTGATCAGCTGCAGAAACATTAGTATCTTGTTTGCTTCGTTCAACAGATGAAAGGGGCTGTGTCGCACGAGCTGACTCTTGATCTGAAACACATTAAGCGAACCGTTAGTTTTGAGGAAGTTTTTAAAATCCAATTTTCTCTTTTGTCAAAACTAAAGAGAGATTTGTTACCTGACAGAGTGGATTTCTGCTCTGCATGGACTACTTTATCTCCTGACATACCACCAAGCTGGGATTCAAAAGTTGATCCTGGCCCAGCAGTGGGTGCCATGCCTTCTTGGTCAGTTGAGATCAGTTTAGTCTTTTTGGTTTTGTCCAACACATCAGTAGGCACATCACGTTGTGATGCAGAATCAGGTGGAGACTCAGGAGGTGATTGTGCTTGAGTTAATTCAGGTGGCGGTGCCCCTTGATCATGTAAAAATCTTGTGACAGGCTCATCACCATTGGTACCACATTGAGTGTCCAGAGTCGATGCTGCGCTCACAATAGGTTTCATGTCTTCTTGATCAGTTGATTTAGCTTTGCCTGAGGCCTCAACAGATGCATTTTGAGTTGATGCAGGTGGCTGTGTCTCGTGCTTGGGCAAATTTCTCAGGGTTGGCAGATGAACATCATGATGAGTTGCTGTCAAAACAGAATCATCCAAGCCTTTTTTGCGACCAGATGTAGATGTGGTTGCCTTCTCATCAGTAATGGCACCACGTGAATCAGTAGTTGACTCCTTACTAAAAGAACCATCTTCTTGGCCTGGAACTGGATTATCAATGAGATTATCATTGCGAGATATTTCCTGAATTTTCCTTGAAGCATGCCGGGTATCTGGAAAAGGAGATTTTTCTGTGTATGGAGAAGGTGTAATACCTTCTTGATCAATAATTGTTTCTGAAGCCTTGGTTTGATCAGATGCATCAACAACAGTCTCGTCTTTTGTTGGCTCAGCAGAGAAAGGCGGTTGTGCCGAACGAGTTATATCTTCATAAATAATGCAAGAAACAATGTTATTACTGGCATATAGCAAATTTAAAGGGTGTTTGTTATTGTTACAACCAGTAACTATCCTTTGCTAGAATACATGGCATTTGTCCATACTACACACAGACAAGGAATGTTACCTGGCTTAGCAATTTTCTGTTCATCATCTGGTACAGTAACATGTTGAGGGTCTAGAGATGTTGCCGGGACTACTTTAGGTGACACAACTTCTTGATCAGCTGAGGATCTTTCGGATGACTTGTTTTCGTCCAGGGTCTCATCAGATACATTTTGGGTGTACTCGTAGTTCATCATAGTCTCAAAAGATGGTGGTGATTCAATTTTTGCAGGTTGCTGCAGCTGTTGTGCCCCTTGATCAGTTACATATCTTGTAGCTTCACTTGGGAATGGTGCAGGCTGATCAAAGGTCATTTGTTTTGCCTTGGTTTCGTCAGCTTCAGCAACATCTGTCTTTCCTTTCCTTGATTTAGCAGAGGAAGGTAGTTCCAGGCACTGGTCTGAGTCTTGATCTGAAATACAAGATAGAGACTTAGTCTTGATCTGAAATACGAGAAAGAACCTTTGTATTGACAGGACTATTACTATTGTGAGATTTAGACGCAAATGAAATATCCAGAGGTAATGAGAACAGTTGTCAAAAATAATCAGATAATACTTATGACCAAAAATGTTAGTAACAAGAAATGTCCAAAGATCATAATAAATTAATTAAAAATTATGTGTAGCACGTGAAGATGATGTGTGAAAGGACAGCCTAATATGACGGCCTAGCTGACAAGCATGACATAGAATATCGCTAACACTTTTATTATAATTTATTACAAAAAATAACTGAAAAATATGTCAGTCTAGACAAAACGTCATGTGCAGGGTGTCCAAGATGCTAATGCCAAAACGAAGACGAATTGGACGTATGGAGAGCAGCCATCGAGAAGTGTAAGGGGTAGGGGGGTCCGAAGCTATCACATCGGGCGATTTTCCTTTGAGTAGAAAGATCTTTCACAAAATATCCAAAGAGGTCAAACTCCACAGAACAGTTGTTATTAGAGGTGAACTAGCGAATAGAAATGAGATCTTTAATAAGGTTCGGAGACAAAAAAACATTATTAAGATGAAGCTGAGGAGAAAGGTGTGTAACGCTACTGAAAGTAACTGGAATGAGATTCCCGTTACTGATAACGATGTTGGAAGGAGAATGACAAGAATGGGTAGTAGTGTGCAAGTGGATACCAGCATCGGTGGTCATATGATTAGTGGCATCAGAATTAAAATACCACTCATGTTGCGGCTGTTGCTGTAGAGTCATGGTCTGAAAATTGGCCGCTAGGACTTATGTATCCCATCCTAGAGCTGCTGGTGGGCTAGACGGCATGGCAAGAGGTGGGACGCCCCACTGACCGGCCCACTGCCTGTGTGGACTAGCGAATAGGGCATAGGGTGGCTGGACTGGCCCAACCGGAGGATGAGGCGTCTATAGCCCGAGCCACATATGGATGGACCCGGACCAGAAGATGGTGGGCCAGATGCTATTGGGGCCTGTCCAGCAGCGTCCCTAGGAATAGCAGAGCCAGCACCGCCACCGTTGCCACCAAAGCCCTAGGTGGCGCAACCGCCATGCTTGCCTCGTTTGCCATGCTACTAGTAGGAGACACCACCGTAGCTGTCCCTAGAGGTCACCGGTTGAGGTCGTTGGGGCAGCTAGGGCCGATATGCGGTTGGCAGAGTGGTCGACACAGGTAGAGGGCTGGCGGCTTGGGACCGTATGTCCTATAGGCAACAAGGGCCATGGCGGGGGAGGCCTTGTCCATGGTGAGCTCCTCCAAGCACAGGTTGTTGCGCACCTGTAAGAAGGAGGAGAATGGGCTGCTATGGTGGAGGTGGAGGCCGATGGCAGTGAAGCACTCGTTGAGGCCTCGGATGATGTTGAGGACGAGAGTGCGATCGGTGATGTGTTCGTCGAGATCATGAACGTCCTCGGCCATCCGCTTGTAGTGGCGGCAATACTCAGAATGGGGAGATCACCCTGTTGGAAGGAGCGAAACTCCTAGTCGGCGTAAAGGGCGTGGGTGGTACGGTTCTTGAGGAATTGGGACTCGATGACGAGCCAAGTCACATGGGCGATGGCGCTGCGCTGGGAGATGGTGTTGGTGAGATCGTCAGAGATGGTGCCGAGGAGCCAAGTACGGACAACATAGTCCATGCACACCCAATCTAGGAAGTGGGGCGCGACATCATCGGAGAGGACGTGGCACTCCAAGGAGAATTTCCTAACGATGAGGAGGAACAACTCGCCCTACCAGGTGTAGAAGCTAGAGGTGACATCAAGGAGCAGCGACATGAGACTGTGGATGTTTTGCACGACGACGGCTTGAACGTGCAGGTTTAGAAGGGTCGTGGCCTTATGTTGAAGGAGAGCGGCGTCAAGGGCAAGAGTATCGCCACCAACGATGGGGGCATTGTTAGTGGCGGCTTCCTCATCGCAGTGCGACTCCGCGGCCTCACGCATGGGCAACGCGGTTGAGGGCATCGCGAAGGCAGGCATTGGTCGCATCACGCTCAATTTGGGCAAGGGTGGCCTCACGCTCTGCCTCCGCTATGCGAGTAAGAGCGGCGTTGTGGGCACCCTTGGCCATGCACTCGCGATCCTCCTAGCCAACGCAAGCTTCTTCAACATGCTAGAGGGCAGTAGCGTCGACGGCAAGGTCTTGAGGAGCGACGGGGTCGGCCATGGAGCAGTGTTGGAGATGATGGCATGTGCGGGCAAGAGTAGCGTCGCCAGCAGCCTTGTCTCTACGCTTGCAATCCTCCTAGGCAATGTGAGTTTCCTTAGCGTGATAGAGAGCACCAGCGTCGGTGGTGTGCGAGAGGATACCAGCAGCATCGGCAACGAGGTCCATGGAGCAGCGCCAAAGAGGACGGAGATGATGGCACGCTGGGTGCTGAAAAAGGAGCAGGTGATTAACCTAGGCTATGATACCATAAAAGCAATCACAATTACATTGATCGGTATTACGAATACATATAGAAGTGTACAGACTGGGAGATCTATAAAACATAGTCACCGCATAATAGGAGATCCGCAATTTGTAGGTCACTAACCAACTAGACTGGTCACCACATGGCAGGAGATTCACGATGTGTGGGTCACGAACCAACTAAAACTGAGTCTAGCCGGTTTAGAACACCTGACACAGAACTCAATCACGCAGACCAAATATGGCTGTCTCACACTTTCTTTGATGGCAGAAGAGCATCGTGTGAAGCATCCATAGGTTGCAATCTAGATGGTGCTGAGTCAGAGGTCGTTATTCCTTGACTGCTACTGCTATCATGTGCATCTTGATCCCTTGTTCCCTTTGGTGCAGAAGCAGTTTCTCTTGCTCTCTGGGTGGTATCATGAGAATCATCATGTGCTGTTTGGAATGGTATAGCTTGGCATCTTCATTTGTTGTATGCTTTGGCAAATGAGCACCTTTTATCCTTCGATCAGATGATGCCTCATTCATGGAAATTATTCTAGCATCAGCAGCATGTTGCCCATGCGGAGAAGAAACACCCATTGTCTGATCAGTATGGGGTGTTTGAGCTGTAATTTCTGGCCCTTGAACCAGTTGGCCATCCATACTCGATGGTTCTTGAGCAACAGGATGGATGCTTACTTGCTCTGAATCTTGTGATGGGTACTGTTGCACATCTTTGCTTGGTTTTACTTGTCGGCTAGGCATTGAATTATCAATATCTCCCAGTAGATTGCGCAATCCAGCTGTAGTAGCGTGCCACTTCTCAGCCTGCAGCATCTGGTGTGCTTCAGTAGAGTGGAGCTTGTTGGGAGAACCATCTGTAGCCCCACTGGTGGTAGATTTGCCATAAGTAGATTCAGAAGTATGAGCAGTATATGACATTGATTCCTTTTCCTCGGAATAAACACCGGTAGATTTTCTGTCACTTTTATACAAATCAGATGCATTGAGTCGGTCAGAATCTTCTTTGGCTGCTCTTGAACTGGTTTGAGAATGACTAGCACCATTGCTAGGCCCATCAGATTTAGAGAAATTGTCCAGCGATGCTGGAGGTTTTTGTGGGGTAGGTTCAATATAGGTTCCTACTTCCTTGGATGAGCTTAGCATGGGTCTAGTGGGGAGGTCTGTCTCAGTGGTGTCAGAGGGAACTGAGACATCTCTAATGCTGGACATATCAGCATGAATTCTTGGAGGTTTATCAGTTGCAGTAGGGAAGGTACCCAGGCTTGGGGTAGATGAGGTGCTTGTTCTTTGAGAACTTTGGGCCGAATCTGGTGGAATTTCTTGGTGGGTAGTAAAGAAGGTAGTTTGTTTGCTTGGGGAAGCTAACAATTTATGAGTAGTACTTGGCTTGAGGATACTGGTGCCTTCTCAGATAAAGAATCAGCAGGAGGCTGCTCTGCCTGAGGAGCCATGGGAGATGCTGAGACAGTATCAGGAGGAGGAACCAGTATTGTCTGAGACTTTGTGCGGGTATGCTTCCGTGAGTACAGTCGAACTCTGCGTCCAACGGCTGTATGATACTCTCTCTGCCACTCCTGCTGCTTCTGTTTCTCAAGTTCCTCCATGTGCTCTTGCTCCACCCCTGTTGTATACCCCAGTACCTTCTTCCAAGAGTCCCTGGTAAAAATATCATCCCACCACCTCTGCACATTCTTCCTTGAGTCATAGAGGTAGGCAAACTTGCCAAATGCTTTGATGTAGTGGGAGTTAGGCAGGTGTACGAGGTCAGCAAGTGTAAATTTGTTGCCGGCAAGGAATTGACTGTTGCTGAGCCTTTGCTCATAAACTTCCAGAACCTCGTCTAGCTTTGCCTTCTGCATCTCTATATCATTATCTTCTCCATCCGGGGGAAAGGCCAAGTGGCAGAATAAGGCCCGGCTTGGACGGTTGAAATTGTGCTCCTCGTGGTGGAGCCATTGCTCGATGGAAGCCATCTTGAGGGCATCCTTCCCAAGGAGGAGTGGATATCCATGATGTTCATAAGTTTCTGCGATGTAGCGGCAGATTTCTCTGGATTCTGAAATAAGAAGACAGGTAATCAATTTGGACCAATCGATTAACAGTATTGTTTTGAAAGGCTTGTTTTCAGTAGCATAACAAACGAATATAACTTGGAGAATGGAATATAAGTAAATTTCAGAAAAAAGTGTAAGTGCCAAAGAGCAGTTGATTGAGTTATATTTGAATCAACACCAGTAAAGCATTGTTGCAAATGTGCATTAACAATTATGGACCCTCAAGAATTATCAACTCGATGGAGGGAGGTCTGGTGGGGTGTTTTTTTCTTTTGGGAGGGGGGGGGGGGGGGGGCGGGGTTATTTTGTTTCCTTTTTTTTCCAAATACTCCGTTAACTGCCCCCCACATTGGTTCATACTTGTAAAAGGTTCACAGCTTGAAAATATGATATTGTCTGGACAAGTGTAACACTGCAATCCCTAATAGGTTTCTGTTCAGCCTGTACTACATTACTGCAAGTCTGTGGCTACAAATACACTAAATGAAATCCTTATTGTCCTCAAATCAATAAAAGAACTTGCATGAACTGTGCGAGAAGGAAATGATATCATAAATTAATTTTGGCTAATATTCAAGAAGAGAATATTCAGTGAAATCTATATTTCGTAGTACATATATCGGTTAATATTACATGTACATATAGAAGAATACAAGGAAGAGAATTTATAAAACGTAATCACCGTATAGCAAGAGACTTGTGTTTTATAGATCACTTTATAACTATTCTGTAGCTATCCTAACAAGACCGAATCTGACCGATAAAATATGTTTGACATAACAATCAATCATATCAATATGTTTGTTTTCTAACATTCAACACATCTTAGTTTATTGCATCTTTGCTCGTGGTCGATGGTTCTCTCAGTGGAGTTAAGTGCTGCGGCTCCCCAGCCTTTGGAATCAAGTTTTTCGAGTTGGTGGTGCAAAGGGATTCAGAAAGACTATTGGAAGGGGTTGAGTTTTTTTGATCATTTGGTTGCTTGGGAGTTATGGAAGCACTGAAATAACTGTGTTTAATGGAGCTACTCCTAATGTTATGGGAGTTTTGCAGGCGGTGTCGAATAAGAGTAGTCTATGGTGTCTACCTAGGCCTCGGGCACACCAAGTTTTCCTTGCTCTGTGTGTGTGGGTGTTGGGGTGGGGATTGGTTTTGTGGCATTCTTTTTCCCTTTTATTTTGCTTTTTTCCTTGTAAATATGTTTTCTTCCTTCCTAATGAAATGAAATGCAACTCTCCTGCGTTTTCGAGAAATTTTTTTTTGGATAATTTACCCATCACATCTTACATAGTTATACTTGATTGCAGGCCCATGTTTTGTTTTGGTTTTCATGCATGGCTGTGTGATCAAGTTCATATACAACTAAGCACATGAGTTCTTCTGGTCTGCCATGCTTGCAGCCAAATGTGGATCTTTGAGCAACAACCTGTACCTTCAATACTATAGTCACACAAATTGGGCATTTGAGATTGTTTTTTATACCATCTATCTTTCAAGAACAAACTACTGCAAAAAAAAAATTAGTGTTTAACTCGTAGATCATCCTGAGTAAACATGTGAATTTCTATGTTCTATCATTTTGCGGAAGCTATATTTCTGGAGTCTGCTTTTATGGCAGAAGCAATCATCAGATCGTATCTAGTTGTTTCAGTGCATAGTGTGACAATTAATTTGCTGGCGGATGCATGCTTTCAAACAAGATGGTTGGCCCTCGACCAAGATAATCAAGTATCACTAACCATATTATCTACTCGTTAACTACTATGTCCAAATGAAATGATATATGGTCTAGTGAATTGCTAAGACTTTCTTCTTTTTCTAAAAATCAAAGATGAATTTTCATGACAATTCATGTACGTTGCTGACAGCACTAAAGAAAATTGCTGACAAACTATGTGGTATTAGCATGTAAGTACTATATATTTCTAATAACAGCCCAAAAAATTGCCTAGCCTTGTTGCAAGATAATTAGATTATTGTATTTAACTATAGAAAAGGTAAGCTTCCAGAAATGTACATCTGACATGGAATGGTAATCGTTTATTCATAAATCTGAAATATTACCTTCCAGAAATGTAGGTCCATCATAGAATGGAACTGGAGCATTGGTTGATGCCTGCAGAGTGCAGGGAACGAGAGGATGATAATGAGTTTACAGTGCATAAGCTCTTGATATGGTACCTGAACAATTGCAAGGAATAGAGAGAGTACCTGTAGTCTAAGTAGGCTTTTGTAAGAGGCTGTCTGAGCATAAAAGTTGACATTCTTCTCATAGAGGCATGCGAGCGCCCTTGAAACATCAGGTAAGATCATAGATTTCTCATGATACACTGTCACAATAGGTGCTCCAGTACCAAGCCCTGCCATGAGGGCAATAGCCTATGCTTGCAATGCTGAAACAATGCAAAATCAAATGTATTAACTCCACTCTCAAATAGAATAGGTTCCCTTCCCCTCTTGGACCAAGCAAAGAAAAGATGCTTTAAGTAGAAAACTAAACGATGGGTCATATATTGTAAGAGACCAAAATGGTTGGTTAAATAAAAAGAGAAAGGGGATAAATGGGGAAAAGAGAAAAGGCTACGGTAAACAAATATCAGATTATTGAGATTGGTTGACCTACAACCTATGGATCTCTCTTCTGAATAAAAAATTCTAGCAGGCATTCCAGGAATTGCATGTTTGCAACATACTAAACCTAACTATTTATAGATAAAATTGTAGAGCAAACTATACTAGGGCATCCAACATGCAGAGGATCATGTTCTTCCTTTTTCCTGCTCTGTAAACATGACTCCTCAAACATGGAATTCCTTGCAGCTAAATGCAATTTGGCATTGGTAAACATGCATGTTAACTTGGCAGTGCTACATTTAAGACTGCAAACAGAAGTTAGTGTTTGTAATAATAAAATTTTGGTTTATTACTTGTCAGTAATCCATGAACACATATTCTATTAGAGATCTAGACAGAAACCGAGCACTTCGCTATTCGGCCTTGTCAAGGTTATATAACACCCACTAATCATTTTCTCCACCCCCTTGATAGTACATAGAACTAGTGCATTAAATTATGTTCAGTAGCTCAAGCAGAACTCGCACACCTCACAGGTGAAGTGTAAAACAAGCATAGTGCCTCAAAACAATGCATCTACAGGCCAGGGGAAGGGTAAAAGTGCTCCACCGTCATGCAGCTGCACTGCCACTTTGTTCATTCCTTGCTATGCTCATCAAAGGGGAAGCAGAAACAGTTACGTGAGCAGAAAAGCAATGCCAGCGATGCAAGTTTAGTATCAGAAGGTGCTACCACTACAAGCTCGTACAAGCTCGAAGGGCCTCAGAACGGCAGGAGGAACGATCCACGTTGCCATGTCAGTAGAGGATGCACTAAGAATCTTTTGTTCTCACGGCAATGCGAGGGCAAAATCATGGCACCAGATGGCATGCAACTTTTACTCGACCCTTGTCACGAGCAAAGCTGAGCATGCAGTGCCTTGTTTCAGATCACAACTTGCAGGCTATCGGCATTTTTGTTCGCACTACTACACACCATGATTGATAGAGCATGTGGGCATCATTGTGTTGAGATATCCTTCTTGAATCAAAATTTATGAAGAACAGCCTGACATAGACACGAGAAACAGTACAGCACAACATTAACTGTCCAAAAAGAATTCAGGACACTCAGGCTGTAAGCAGTAGGCAGTAGAAAGATAAGCATAACTAAACCACAGAATCTGGAAGAATAATACACGCCCTAAATTTGGCTTCTTATTCAACTACAAGTTACAACTCGTTAGTAGAAGAATCAGATCAATAATGTACAGTTCACAACAACTCTTCCTATGTTACATCTGTAATGGAACCCGGAAGTTGTAAGCCAAAAAAAGTATGACAACAGTCAACAGCACTGAGCTACTGGCGCTGGACATGCCAAGGAACTGATGCTGATCATTTTCTCAGGCCCTTCCACATGGACTGAACATGTATATCCACACCATTTAGTGCCCACGCCCCCTCAAAGCTGAAAAGAGTCCACCCAGTATTTTCTCCTTGTGCTTTCCATCGTGCTCATCACCAACCTACAACATTGGTTGACAACAACATAAAACTTCAACATTTAAGTAAGTATGCATTAAGTTCAATCACAAACCTCCTCTGCTATTCTATGAAGAGTTTCTAATATTTCAGAGAAATCTGATCTTTCAGCAGGGTCCTGTTGCCAACATTTCTGAAGAAGCTCAGAAAGTTTTGCATGAGCATTTTTTGGTATTGTAGGCCGCAATCCCTGCAAACAAGGCTTACCATATTAGAAGTAGGTTTCCATGTTGTAGTCATATATATAATTAAGATTCATAGTTAAGTGCTTTCACAAAGGTTTTCATAACCAAGAGCTTATTCATATTAGTATTTCACCATATTAGAATGTCTTTTATCTGTCAAAGATGTAAACAAAAACCCTGAAGTAAGAGAGCCCTAATGATATTTTGCAATTTTTACTAGTGTGTTTCCATAATTTTCTGAAGCTGTGTTTGTTAAATTATTTATATCTCAAACATCTACATGATTTCTTGGACCAAAAGTAACTCAAACCAAGCCATGTTATCCATGTGCATTAGGCCAAAATATGTGATATCCATTATCACAGTATCATGAGATTATTTGACATGAGTTTGACGTGGCTGAACCGTGATTCGAAACTCTTATTGAGTTAGTCGATTCCAACTTGGAACTGAAAGACTATGTTGTTATTATTGTTGTAAGGATAAGTTGAGTACGAGTTCCACTTCTAAACAAAATAAAAGCAGAAGACAGCATGTCAAAAGAAAAATAATGTTCACCTTCTGAACCACACCTACAGCTGCTTGTAATGGTGTCAGGTACTCATAAGGAATCTACAAACAATAAATTGTTATACCAATTATAAACGCATAATTCAAAAAAATGATTCAAAGTTACAAACGAGTGGAGTAGCAGGTGGCTAACAAAAGTACCTTCCCTGTGAGCAGCTCCCACATCAAAATTCCAAAACTAAAAACATCGGCCTTGTGATCATAGGGCTTGTGTTCTATAACCTGCAATAGGTAACATTTCGTGAGATGATAATGTGATAAACGGACTGACAACAGAATAGTAAACTGAAGCTGGTTTACAGCTGTTGCAAACTCATGACCCCATTTGGAAAGTATATGTTAAATTTTACAGCACTAAAGAAAACAGAAAATAAAATATTATGGGGCATAACATTAACAACCAAGTTCCACCTAAAAACAAAATACTAATAAACAGTCAAGTTTGTAGATTACAATGATAGGATAGTTATTACTAAGCAATAGTCGATAGGTAAATCACCTCTGGAGCCATCCAACGATATGTCCCTGTTTCTGCAGTCATTACTCCAGATTGAGCTTTAACACGTGCAACACCAAAATCAGCAACCTTAACTGTCTGCAGGAGGGAAAAAACAGTTTTTCAGGTAAACCTATCCAATTTTGTTATATAAATCACATTCAAAGCCAAAAAATGTTTGTATTAACAATACAATTCATCATAAAGGACTTCCAAGTTACCACCATGAAGGGTGTGATTCCCCTGTAAACCGTGAGTTGCTTTTTAACAGTGATGGCAAAGTTCGGCTAGTTAGAACCAAAATAAAGTTAACAGAATCTAAAATCTAAATTACAGGTGACCCACATAAAATCTAAAATCTAAAATAAAGTTAACTTTCTCTTCAATTTTTCATGCAAATATTGCTTGAAAACACTGTTCCATCATTTTCCTTTTTTTATGGAAGAACAAGAAGTCGGATACCAATGCTTGATGCAAGATTTTCAAACGGGAGTTGGTAGCTGGAGAAGTACCAGCTGAAGTGAGTTTGATAGGTAGAAACAAGAAACTCTAGCTAGCTGAAAATCAGCATGAAGCCATCAAGCCAGTGATGCCACAAGGAACTTGTTGCTGACAATACGCATATTTCCAGGTAGAGGAGGAAAATAAATTCACTGAAGTAAAAATAATACGTGACACGAAGCATTTGTATTATGGAGTAATTTCCCTACATTACTTACCCCATTTTCATCCATAAGGAGATTAGCAGTTTTCAAATCTCGATGAATAATATTGTTTTGGTGCAAGTAGCTCATGCCTTTTGAAACATCCATCGCAACTCCAAGTAAAGCAGGGAGTTTGAATATACCTTTATGTTTATGCAGGTAATCATAAACACTCCCACCTGACATATATTCTGTAGGAGAGAAGAGTACCAGGTTCACTCGTTATTACAATACTCAAAATAAACAAACAAAAAACTTGTAGTGATAGAGTTTTCTGGTTTCATACCTGTGATTATACATAGATTGGGGGGTTTAGTGCATGCACCGATAAATTGTACAACATTCTTGTGGCGAACCTTCCTAAAAATCCAAAATACATCCCCATAACTTAAAACGTGAATGGAAAAGAACATAGCAGAACTAATGGAAGACAGATTCATAAGGGTGATGCAGTTACAAGTAGTTATAGATAATAATAGTATGAGCAACCCATAAGCAAACAAAAGATTAAATATGATGTTGGCAGTAAATAGAGATCGAACGAACTATGAAGATGAGTTCAGTGCAACTATCGCTGTTTTTATACGATATCATTCATGGTAGAAAAGAAGAAACAACAGAGCAGATCTTGTAGCATACCTCATAATATATACT